>CM038050.1:104088559-105449809 GCA_021397845.1 Areca catechu
GAGCCCGACTCCGAGGTGATGTTTCTTGAGCCCGACATCTAACGATCAAGCCTCGAGCCCAGCTCCAAGGTATTCAAGACGTGTGCAGCCCTTAGGCACCCAGGTCCGAAGTTCCTCCCTACAACCTCCTCGCACCGAAAGAAAAGAGAAGAGATGAGAAAGGAGGAAGTAGGACATTTACATCACAAAATAGAGAGGAAATCACATTTGCAAAGTTAACTTTCATTGCTTTAAAGAAAAGGTTTACATCATTTTCCGGGACCTGACAGGCCAGGCAGCCTAGTTCAAAGATAAAAGAAACAACAAAAAATGCAGGAAGAAAGTGAAAAAATACAAGGGAAGTCCTATACTATGGGGCTGGCTCCTTCCCTAGGCGATGCACGGCCAGGACTTCCCCTTCCTCCATCTCCGGCACAGGGTCACGCACCTAAGCAGGCTCCACCGGAGGGGCAGATTCGGCTATCGTTGTCGAGGAGGCCAGCTCGGCTACCTTCTCCTACGGTGCTGGCTCGACCGCTGCCATAACTGAAGCCAGCTCAGTAGCCTCCAGGACCACTTGCAAAAGTGGCTCGACCGGAGCGGCCCCTTGCCCTCTTGCAACCACCTTCAAAGTAAGAAGCTTCTTACCTAGGGTCCGGAGTGCAGCCAGTCACTCCTCAGAAAGGATCCCCCGCAGTTGCTGGCGGCAGTAGGTGAACCCCTTGGCGAAGGAGTCCGTTGCTGCATCCTTGAAGTCCTTGATGTACTCGAGGGTAGCCTTGAAGGCGGCCACCGCATCGGCGGCCCTCTTTCTCGTGGCCTCCTCCCGCTACCTTGACTTCTTTAGCTGCTTTTGGGTGTGCTCATGCTGTCGAATTGCAATCGACGTCGCCTTCTCGGTGGTCTCAGCGGAGCGACCGGCAGTGGTGACCCTCTCCTTCGTGGTCGCTGCCCTTTTCTTAGCAGAGGCCACCCTATCCTTCATTGCCTCTACCTCAGCTCGGAGCTCCTTCAACCGAGTCCTCTTTGACTCGAGCTCTCCCTCGAGCTCCTTCTTTATTCGGGCAGCATCAGTGATCTCGGCCAGAAGGCCCTTAGCCTTTGAGCTGGCCTCCCGGATCTCAATGTCCCTCCGGCCCACCTCCGCCTTCAAGGACTCGAGCTTGGCCTTCCGCTCCTTGTCCCTCTTTGCCCAGTTGCGGCAGTAGTCCCTGATGAGGATCAACTCCCTCTCGTCCTGCACCAAAGGAAGCATGTCAATTACAGTGCTGTGCTAAGAAAGACTAAAAAGTATCGAAGCAAGGGAGAAGGGACATACGGCATACAGGTTGGCGAGGGATGAGCTGATGACGTCCCCCAGGAGCCTCCCGCTCCCTTCTCGTCTATCGTAGGACTGGACGGAGAAGTCCATCATCCGCTCATCAAGCCCCAGGTCCTTTATCAGTGAGACGTTGGGCCCCAGTCTGAAAGGGACTCGATGGTAGTCCCTATCCTGCCTCCCCGCCAGCTCAGATCCCTCGACAGTGGGAGGCCCGTCTGGCACCTGTTGTGGGCTCGGCGCCACCTTGATCCGTTCTTGGGGTGCCGACCTTGCTTCTCTCGATCTTCCCTCCTCCTCGATGTCGACAATCTCTAGAGGAGGGATTTCTGCCCTGGCAGTGGCAGCAGTGGATCTGGCATGGACGACCACCTTGGGCTCGGGCGCCGGTACCAGCTCTTGCTACCTTGAAGGCTCATGGGCGGGCTCGGTTGCCCTCTTCCACCTCCGCTCTGAAACTGGTGCATCCAGCCTGGCCTGCACCAACCTTGCACCATCATCAACTCGAGCCCTCTTCAGAGCGGGCTCGCCCATCTCAACTACCTACTCTCGCTCCTTAGAAAATGAGAGCAGCTCATCCATCGAAAACTTCATCTCTGTACCAGAAAAGACATGGTCAGCCCCCCCCCCCAAAAAAAAAAAGAGAGAAAAGGAGGAAGAAAGAAAAGAAGAAAAGTAAATAAGAAACGAGATGGGGGTGGCCAAGTCGAACTCACCCAACTCCTGCACCGAGCTAACCCCGGCCTCATGGAGATTCTGCTCTAACAGCAAGACCTCAAGTGATGGATCTCGATCGATCTGAGCAGCTCGTACAGGTCGAGGTCGACTGCTTCGATGGAGGAGTTCTTATTTGGAGATCGATCTAGGTCGTTCCAAACCAAGTCAATCCCCTCGATCAAGGCAAAGAAATACTTACTCTTCCACCCTTTGATGGAAGAAGGGAGCTCAAATCGAATGCCCCGAGGGCGAGAAGAGAGAGACCGCCACCCCTCCTCAGTGGGGTGGCATTTCAGGATGAAAAAGGCCTTGAACAAGGAGAAATGGGCAACAATCCTGTGGAAGTGGCACAGAATGATGAAGCAAAATATCATTCTGATGGCGTTGGAGACCAATTGAGCAAGAACAAGACGGTAGTTGGTCAAGAAGGAGAGAAATAAAGGATGGACAGGAAATCGGAGGCCCCCGGCGAAGGTCTCCTCATAGAAGGCAATCCATCGAGGGCCACTGGATGTGACCCGCTCCCCAGGATGAGGGACAGAAAGCCGGACAGACTCAGGGATGTTATATTCATCCCGGATGGCCACCAGATCCTCGACAGAGATCACCAAAGCAATCCCTCCAGGACCTATCGACCGAGAAGGTTCAGGCTCAGGAAGGGAAGCAGAAGCAGGAGCAGGAGCAGGAAGAAGAGCCAAACGAGATGGAGGAAGAGACCCGAGTTCTCTAATGACTAAAGGACCTTGAGAAGGCCTCCTACTAAACTCGTACCGTGCTGCCTCCATTTCTTCTTCAGAGGAAGGAGTCCTCGGTTGGGAGGGTCTAGCCTCGGCTTGGCAGGAGGGATGGAAGTTTGGACCAAAGCGATCCATGAAAAGAAGAAGAAGAAGAGAAAGGGAAAGATGGGAGAAGACCTAAGATGGCTCCTAGACGACCGGAGTAGAGGAAGGAGAAGGAGCTAACCTGTTGAAATCCTAGGAGGATGATGATGGCTTGGGAGGAAGAAGGAAAAGACTACAGTATGACATCGGGCATGAAGGATTCGAACAAAGGTAAACTTCGAAAAGACTTACCCCTCCATTCGAGACAATCTGTGCCTGACCGTACCGTTATGGCTCCCCCAAAAGACTCACCATGTGTCACCGATCAATGGGGCCAGCACCTCTAATTCGATCATGGTCGCTCTGACTTCCATGCCTACCATAACCGCTCCCCAGACATGGCCACGTGGTGCCCCTACACAGGCTCAAGGGCCTACCGGGCGAGACACCATCGATATCGATCATTATTGCACCAGATTTTTCCATCTTTCCATGTCAGCACTGCAATTACTCCCTTTGCCCCGAGCACCGCGTGACAACGGGCCTCGAGAGTGGGGGGCAAATGATATGACCGGATCGCTGACGTGGGGCAGGGAGACTAACATGGAGCCCTCGTCGGACGCTGCACTGGATTCCCATCATGGGCCCCTTCGCCGAGCTGAGCTCCCCAAGTTCAACGAGGCCGCCCGTCGAAGCCAGGCTCCGTCCTACACCAGGTCGGGCCCTGCTAGGTTGGGATGCCTAGGTCAGAGCCGAGCTCAAGCCCCACCAAGGATAGACCCCTCGAGCACGTGGTCGGGCCCCGTGGCCCGGAGTTGAGCTCAAGCCTCCTCCACCATGTGGAGCCCCATCGAGGCCGGGTCCCCTGGGCTAGGCGCGCCTCGCCCACCTCTACTAGCCTGAACTCTGTCAACACTTGGCCCCACTAGTCCGGTATCAAGCTCGGCTCTCCGCACAACCGAGCCACCACGAGGCGGGTCCGCTATAAGAGGGCCCCATCTTTCCAACTCGGCCCCTAGCACAAATCGAAGCACCAACCACCAAAGAAGCAGCACCTCCCCTCCGAAGATGGTTGAGGGTCCCCCGAGGACCGTACGACAGCACCCGCCACGTCGTCATTAATGCCCACGACCGTCATCCACACCAGAAAGAAAGGAAGCTCACATCAAGGCACCATGCCCTCCGTCGACCTATCGTACAATCAGAGAAAAGACCCCACCAGAGAGCACGGGTCCCAAGACTAGCGGCCCGCCAATCGAGGTCATGCCAGGCTTCCAGAAGAGGGCAAACAGAAGGAATGTTAGAAGCATACAGAAGCTTCCCCAGCTACCCAATAAAGGAGGCATCTCGTCTGCAGCACGATACCTCGTTATACCCGTCTGACAGTATGGGAGAACCCCGAGGCAAGCCGAAGTAGAAGACCCGGCTAGAGTAAGCAAAAGGAAAGTAATAACAGCCATTCAAAAAACAAGAACAGCATTTCCCAACAACACAACCACCACAAAGAAAAAGAGAAGAAAGGGGAGAGGCCAGAGAGGGGGGCAAGACCACCTCGGCCACCATGTCTCCCAGCTCACACTCACACTCTCATATGCTCCACTCACTCCTCCTAGTGTGGAGCTCATCCAGAGGGGCTCGACCAGGAGGATCTGTTCCCCTGAATCGTCATTGACTTGACCGTCGGAGTGCCCCCACCGGAATCCCCGACCCAGGTCACTGATGTTGGCTTTCTTGCAGGTCCCGAGATACCAGAGGCATCCCTGATAGGCGAACGTGAAACACTCGACCCACCAGCAGCTACGGGCCACAGCGATCTAGGCGGCAACACCATGTACACTAGATTTACATATATTATTAACGGTTTGAAAAGTCTTTGCAGGGTATATTCAAATACTGACTTAGTACAGAAAATCTTGAGATCACTTCCTGACAAATGGGATCCTAAAGTCACAGCCATCCAGGAAGCTAAAGACTTGAATGTTCTATCAATGGATGAATTATGGGATCTCTCATCACCCACGAATTAGCCATGCAGCATAGAATGGATGATGATCAAAAAAAGAAGAAAATGATTGCATTCAAGGTTGCATTAGAATCTAAAGATAATGAAGAAACTGAAGGTGACTCCTCCTCCTCCGAAGTCAATCTTGAAGATGAAGACATCGCAATGGTCATGAGGAGATTCAGAAAGTTTATGGGAAAGAAGAAAGAAAGGTATAACAGAAAATTCCATAAATAAGGAGAACGTTAAAAAAAAAAGACAAGGACAAACATAAAGATAAAGAACAAGTCCCTACCTGCTATGAATGTAAGAAACTGGGGCATATTTATCCAGACTATCCTCAACTAAAGAAATCTTTCAGAAAGAAGAAAAAGAAAGCGATGGTTTCCACGTGGAGCAATAGTGAAGACTCCACTTCAACTAAAGAAGAAGAGACCACGAAAATAGCAAATCTATATCTAATGGGTCTCGAGGATGAGGTAAATTCTCCCGATACTCAGATTGAATTTACTTTTGAAGAATTAAATTCTGCATTCCATGATTTACTATCTAAATTTAAAAAGGTTGGAGTAAAGATTAGATCACTAAAGCATATCAATGATTCTTTACTTAAAGAGAAAAATGAAGTTTTGAAAAAGAACAATTTACTGAAAAAGGAACTTCACATCTTTTCTGAAAAATGCAATGATTTGAAAAATGAGAATAATGAATTGAATGATAAAAACAAAGTTTTGCTAAAAGAAAACAATGAGCTGAAGAAGGAGGTAGAAAAACTCAAGCCACTTGTTGAAAAATTAATTTTATGTTCGAAATAAGCTTGAGTTAATTCTTAAAGAAAAAAGAATTTCTAGAAATAAAGCTGGAATAAGTTTTAATAATTCAAATTCAAATTATGTTTCAGGTACTGCTTTTGTGAAACAAAAATACTTTGTTCCCAAGTTTACTTCTTATAAAACTTTTGTTACAAAAGACTCTATTTCCATTTCAAAACATGCTTCATATGTTTCTAAGAATTTAAATGCAAGACCTACTATTTCTGCACTTCATCCATCTAGAATTTCAAAAATAGAATCATTTCAAAATTCTACAATCAAATGTTTTGCTTACAAAAGATTAGGACATAAAGCTTTAAAATGTAATACAATTAGAAATGTCCATAATATAAGAAAGATTTAGGTTCCTAAAGGAACCAACTCAGCTAACCCAAAAGGACCCAAGTTAGCTTGGGTACCTAAAAGCACTCCTTAATTTTGTTGCAGGAATGTCTTGCAGCCCAGAAATCAAAGAAAAAATGGTATATCGACAATGGCTGCACAAGGCATATGACGGGTGACAAGGATCAATTCATCACCATAGAAATGAAAGAAGGAGGTATGGTTACATTTGGAGACAGTGGCAAGGAAAAAATAATTAGAATTAGTAAGATCAAAATAACCCCATGTACTTTCATTGAAAATGTATTGCTAGTAGATAAGTTGAAGCACAATCTATTAAGTATTAGTCAATTGTGTGATAAAGGCTTCAAAGTTATCTTCGAATCATCTGTGTATAGTAACAAACTTTCTTGATCCTAGCAGCAAATTCATTGGATACAGACTAGGAAATATTTATGTGGTAGATCTAAATGATCTTGCCATGTCAAGTAGCTCTAGTCTAGTTGCAATGAATGCTAAGACCAAGGAGTCTTGCTTATTATGGCATAGAAGATTGGGTCATGCTAGCATCCATACTATTGCCAAGTTAATTTCCAAAAATCTTGTTAGAGGCATGCCTAAGTTTAAAGTAGATTTTGATCATGTTTGTGATGCATGCCAAATGGGTAAACAATCAAGGGGGAGATTTAAATCCAAAAATCTAATTTCAACATCTAGACCTTTAGAACTACTTCACATGGACTTATTTGAACCAACTAGGACCACAAGCCTAGGAGGTATGAAATATGCCCTTGTGATTGTAGATGATTTTTCTCGATTTACATGGGTTTTGTTTATTGCATACAAAGACAAAACATTCAATGTATTTAGAAAATTTCATAAAAAAGTTACAAATCAGAAAAATCTTTCTATAATTTCAATTAGGAGTGATCACGGCACAAAATTTGAAAATCAATTTTTCGATGATTATTGTTCTGAAAATGGCATTGATCACAACTTCTTCGCTCCTAGAACACCACAACAAAATGGTATTGTAAAGATGAAAATTATGAGGTTGAAAGAAATAGCCCGAACAATGTTGTGTGATGGTAATCATCCAAGGTATTTTTAGGCAGAAGCGGTGAACACTGTTTGTTATTTTTAAACCGTGTTTTGATCCGTCCTATCTTGAAGAAAACCCCCTATGAGCTTTGGAATGAAAAGAAACCCAATATAAATTATTTTCAAGTATTTGGATGCAAATGCTTTGTGCTTAATAATGGTAAGGATAATCTAGAAAAATTTGATGCTAAATCTGATGAAGCCATTTTACTTGGTTATTCACTACAGAGCAAGGCATATAGGGTTTTTAATAAAAGGACTCTCACTGTTGAAGAGTCAATACATGTTATATTTGATCAAACTAACCCTTCACCATATAGAAAAGATAAGTGTATTGACAATGATGCAGGTACCATTCAAAAAAAGATGGAAGAACTAAGTATTCAAGAAAAATCAATTGAAGAAGGAGAAGAAATGGTAAGTAAGGATCATACTGATCTACCGACTGAATGGAGGTACGCTACTTCCTACCCTAAAGAGTTAATTATTGGTGATCCTTCTCAAGGTATAAGGAGTAGGTCTACACATAGGACTGCACATGATTACCTAGCCTTTGTATCTCAAATAGAGCCTCATACCTTAGAAGAAGCAGAAAGTGATCCAAACTGAATGATGGCTATGCACGAAGAATTGAACCAGTTTGAAAGAAATAAGGTTTGGACATTGGTTGATAGACCTAAAGACCACCCAATTATAGGAACCAAATGGGTCTATAGGAACAAATTAGATGAACAAGAAAATGTTATTAGAAACAAAGCTAGATTAATGGCTAAAGGATATAGTCAAGAAGAATGTATAGATTTTGATGAAACTTATGTACCTATAGCAAGATTAGAAGCTATCAGGTTACTTCTTGCATTTGCTTGCTACATGAATTTTAAACTTTTTATAATGGATGTGAAAAGTGCATTTTTAAATGATTTTATTGCCGAACAAGTTTTTGTAGAACAACCACCGGGTTTTGAAAATCATGCTTTTCCAAACCATGTGTTTAAACTCAATAAAGCTTTATATGGTTTGAAACAAGCCCCTAGAGCCTGGTATGATAGACTTAGCACTTTCTTAATTGAAAATGATTTTTCAAGAGAAAATGTTGATAAAACTCTATTTATTAAAAAGAAAAATAATGATATATTAGTTGTACAAATCTATGTTGATGATATCATCTTTGGTGCAACTAATGAAAGTCTATATGAAGAATTTGCTAAGTTAATGCAAGGAGAATTTGAAATAAGCCTAATGGATGAACTAAACTACTTCCTCGGACTTCAAGTAAAACAAACAAAGGAAGGGATCTTCATCAACCAATCCAAATACACCAAAGAAATCATCAAAAAGTTTGGTATGGAGACAAGTAAACAAATGAACACACCCATGAGCCCATCCTACAGATTGGATAAGGATGAAAGTGGATCCAACGTAGACCAAAAGCTATATCGAGGTATGATTGGATTCTTATTATATTTAACTGCAAGTAGGCCAGATATCTTGTATAGTGTATGTGTATGTGCTAGATTTCAATGTAATCCTAAAGAAACACATATGCTTGCTGTTAAAAGGATACTAAAATACTTTAAAGGTAGAAGTAATCTTGGTCTTTGGTTTTCAAAAGAATCATCTTTAAATTTAATTAGATTCTCTGATGCTGATTATATTGGTTGTAAAATAGATAGAAAAAGCACTAGCGATACTTGTTAATTTCTAGGGTTGAATTTAATCTCATGGCACTGCAAGAAACAAAACTCGGTAGCACTATCTACTGCTAAGGTAGAGTATGTTGCTGCAGGGAGTTGTTGTGCATAAGTGTTATGGATTAAACAACAACTAGAGGATTTTGGTATTTCATAATGCAAAATTTCTATCAAATGTGATAACACAAGTACTATAAATTTATTTAAAAATCCTATTCAGCATTCTAGGACTAAGTACATAGAGATTAGACACCATTTTATTAGAGACCATGTTTTGAATGGTGATATAAAACTAGAGTTTATACCTACAGAAAAGCAACTAGCTAATATCTTTACCAAGCCACTAAATCAAGATAGATTTGAGTTGCTTAGAAGAGAATTAGGGCTATGTTATCCTTTCTAAATTTAGTAAACCTAAGAAAAAATTATCTAGAAAGCCTCTTATTTTTATTCATGATTTTTGAACAACTTTTCTTAAATTTCTCAGTGTAGTTGAATTAAACTACTGAACCATTTGATCTCTTTTGGAGAGTTTCTGTTCGAGTTGACTCGAGCAATCTTGCTCTGGTCGAGCCGGCTCGAATATCTGTATTTCTTGCTCTTGCTTTGGTCGAGCCGACTAAGTCTGTGCTTAGCCGACTCGTTGTTCTGTTTGTTCTGAGTTCGCTATGGTCTAGCCGACTCGGATATTTTTAGGGTAGAGCGAGCTGACTCAAAAGATGGGAAATCACTATTTAGGAAAGTCTGATCTGTCTTTTCTCAAGACTTCACTCCCTCACCTTATTTTGAACACACTCTACATCTCTCGAAAGCTCTACCATTCTCGCAGAAATCATTCACTAAAGCTTAAAATCCTTTGATTCCTCTATAATGGCTACTCGAAAATCTATGAAGAAAGTTCTTCAACTCGGTGAATCAAGTAATCGCAGTACAGATGCAGGAGAAAGAAGGGAAAAGAGTCAGCTCCAGTCCAACAAAATGAAGAAACTCCTCCTCCCGGGCAGCATGTCTCAATGATCAATCGACCTGTCACCTGCGGAAGAAGGATCAACTTTACATTCCTAGAGGAAATGGGAATGAAAATTGGACATTGGATAGAAAGCTAAGGGTGGAAGCATTTCTGTTCTTTAGACATACTGACCTACCCTTCACTGGTACGAACATTTTATGAAAATATTATTATTAAAGAATTTCATTTAGAATCAGTTGTCAAGGGAAAAACAGTTATAATTAACGAAGAATGATTAAGCAAGCTGCTACAAATGCCAACGACTGGTGCTACTGAACTTCTTCTACCGAACAAGGAGCACATTTTGAAACTCATTTTGGAAAAAGAGGAAGTGAGCATGGTTCGACATGTTCAAGCCAATCTACTGTCAAGGGAAATGAGGCTGCTACACAGTATGATCAGTAGAATTTTCCTTCATAGAACTGGCCATTTCGACTGGGTCAATGAGAAGGACATGATCATCATGGGACATCTGATCAAAGAAGAGCCTCTCAACCTTCCCTACATAGTGATGATCCAAATGACTGAAGTAGCAAGAAAGGTCAAGGCCTGTCTACCTTACGGTATGGTTTCCACTCTGTTATTTGAAGAGGCAGGAATTGATTTGTCAAATGAAATAAGCAAGCCACTACATCACTTTGATATCTAATCCTTCAACTCACTTAAAAGAATGGGTTACAAGTTACAAGAAGGAAAATGGATTAAAAAGATGCCTAGTCAGGTTGCTGCTACCATTTCTGAAGAAGATGAAGCTACTGCTAAAGAAAGGACTGAAGACACTATGATTACTCCATCTCAACTCAAAAATCTAATATTTCTAAAGATGGAAACTATCTCCAACTCTTTGACAGATTATATGAATTCTGCAATTGAAGAAATCAGAAAGTCAGTTGATATTAAATTGCAAGAATTGAAATCTAAACAAGAGCTTCACCAGCAAAAAGTGGAAAAAGAAATGAAGGATTTCAAGGAAGAAATCAGAAGCATTCTACTGCAATCCCAGAAGAAAACTGCTCCCACTGAAGATGTTTCTGAACATATCATCAAAGAGTCACTTGACATTCCTATTCCTTCATCTGATCTACCTAAACCTACCAAGACCAAGAAAGAACCAAAAGCCAAGAAGACCAAAGTTTTTAGAGCCCCTGTTAGAACTAGATTCAGGGATTTAAGCTTTAAACCCCTGAAAACTAAGACCTCTGATAGAAGAATAAGTTGTGTTGTTAGTCTTATGGTTGTATTTCTGAAATGAATGTTTGTTCCACTTGTTATTTTTTACACTTGCAATGTACTTTCAGTCCTGCAAACTTCTTAATGAAATGAATGCTTTCTATTTAGAAATTGTGCTTACTATGACGAAATTTTAATTAGAATTTCAAGTGTGAGAAAGTGAAATTATCTCAAACAAATATTAAAAACTTTCTCAATCTATTTTAAAATCTAGGCTTTATTTGAAATCACCTTTTTGATTGATTGAAAAAAAGGTGAAGAATTATGAAAAATATGAAAAGAATGGGAAATTAGCTCCTTATCAACTATTCTTAAAGTGTAATGAAAAAGGAGGAGCACAAAAATAATAGCACTGCTTAAATTACTTTAAAATCTAGAGAAAGGGGGAGTTTCTCTTGAATGATTTTGCTATGACTTATATTCAAAATTAATCCCATTGCTCTAATCATAATTGCTTATTTTAACTCTCTGATACTCCATGTTGTGTGCTAATTATAATATTATGAAGCATGACGAGTTTAGCACTTTGATGATATATAGTAATATCATCTGTTGAGCTCTGATTTTCTTTTAAATCCAATCAGCTCTGTTACATGTGAATATTTATGTTTCAAATACTGTTATACATGTAAAGTGTCTTACTAATTTTTCATGCCCAGTGTTTTGTCATCATCAAAAAGGGAGAGATTGTTGACCCCATAAGTGATTTTGATGATAACCAAACACTGGAGCATGTATATTTATTACTAACAACTCTTCAAGTGTTTGACAAGTTTTTGTAGGATATATAGCATGTTCAAACTTCAACTCCTACATTTCTACTTTCTTATTTGAGTTGTATTGTAAGTGTTATTGTAAAGAAGAACCCACTCAAAAATACTAAGAAAAATCAAGTAAAAAGGGTTACTTCTTTAAGTATGTGTGCCTTAGATTTTATTTTGAGTTGGTTTGTGTGATATTATAAAAGAGTTGGTGAGAGTTTTCTTTAATTTCAAATTATAAAATCCTGAAGAAGTCACTCGAGCCGACCCGAGAAAAGAAGTGCCGACTCTGCTTACTGGCACGTAGCAAGAATTCTGGAATGTAGCAATCCAAGCCGACTCGATGGAAAGCGAGCCGACTCTAGTGAATCAAGTCGACTGGAATCAGTCCGAGCCAACTCCTCCAGAGTCCATTTCCTAAAGGTTTCTAAGAATAGCCAGGCGAGCCGACCCGACCTAGAAAGAGCCGACTCGACCTAGAAAGAGCCGACTCTGCCAGACCTAATTTCGAAAGCCTGAGAAAGCGAGCCGACCCAAACTGCATCAAGCCGACTCTTCCAAAGTAAGGTTTTCCAAACTTGAGAAGAAGAGCCGACCCAAGTTGAAAGGACCCGACTCCTCGAGTTCATGTTTTTCAAGATTCAAGTTTGAGCTGACCCGAGCTGTAAAGAGTCGACTCGTTCAGAGTGATATTCTGTGCCCTAAGACAAAGAGCTGACTGCATTGAAGAAATGGCGACTCCACCTATCGACTCGAAGGATCCAAGCCAACTCGAAGGAATCCGAGCTGACTCGAATATCGCTTTCAGGTATTTAATGGATAGTTCCAGAATTTGTTTTTGAATGCTCAAAAGTGCTCTAACGGTCAAAAATCATTCCCTAACAGTCTACAATGGCTAGAACTACCTTGGGATGATGGAAGACTTTAAATTTGAAGGATCTGGACTTCCTTGAATGAATCAATTAAGAAAGTTCTTCAAGAAAAGAGAGCTTCATTGAATATCCAACCAACCACAAGAAAAAGAGCATTCAAGTCTGCATTCAAGCCTTCAACAACTCTGATCTAAAGCTTGAATCATCTTTAAAAGAAGCCACTGAAGTCATTAAATCTTATTCAAATGCATTTAAGTGGACTTCCAATGAGCTGCACCGGCAACTATCCAACAACTTGAGTTTGTCATTTATTGTTGCATTTATTTTCAATTCAATCTTTGAATTGTTGGGTTATTGGTGAGCCCGATTGAAAAACCAAATAGGTTCTTGGTGATCCTATGAAAACGAAGTTGGGTTTCTTTGGTGAGCCTGTTTAAAACCAAAGGGTGTCAGGTTTTCTTTGGTGATCCCGTAAAACCAAAGTGCAGAGGTTTTAGATTGTGATCCTGTAAAACAATCATATTGTATTCGGGTGTAAATATAGTGAAAATCCTAAGTGATATCTTGGGTAGTGGACGTAGGAGCTGGGTTGCTCCGAACCACTATAAATTTGGTGTGTTTATGTTATGCTTTCTCTACTCTGTTTAGCTTCTGCATTTTATAACTCTATCACAGCACCTACCACTTGCAACAGATTTTGAATAGCACATTTCTTGCTTTAAATTTTTAAATTTCCAATTCACCCCCCTCTTGGGTAGCCACCTGGGCAACGGATGCAAACTAAAACACAGCAGAAAATAAAATGAGTTTTTATTAATTTATGAGATGTCAAGTTAAGTTTAAGTTAACTGGGGTTATCAAACAAAGTTTCGCTTGGAATTGGGGTTTTTGAAGTTAATTAGGTTTGAGTTAGTCAAGTGCAAAATCAGCAAAAATTAGAGAATTAGGATTTCAGTTGATGCATAATTTGACATAGTTACTGATGCAGAAAAAATTCAAAAAAAAATTTAAAACATAGTACGGATGGTGATGATGATACCTACCAGATTTCATATAGAAAAAAAATCATATGATGATGCAAATCCTAAGGTTTTTGGACTACTATAGAAATTATCAGGATTCTATTAGGGTTTCTAATATGCCAAGTTTTAATTATTTTGGTTTTTTGTAATATTAATTAAAAATCTTGATAAAATAGAGGACATGACAAAGAACAATACATGTAACTTCCATAAAAAAATAAAATCCCTAGATGGTCAAAATCAGATGCAAAACAGATAGCTAATGCAGTGGACAGGATGCAGAAATTAAGGTTTGTGTTCCTAATGCAGATAAAAACTATCCTAAACCTGCTCTAATACCAAACTAATGTGGGATGACTTTAAGATTGCTAAAGATATAGAAAAAGTAGTAAACTAATTTTTTTGTGATTTTTATAATTTATGTTTGTAGGCTAACTTTCCAAATAAAAGTAAGAACTAGCAAATAGGATAGCAATGCATAGAATCATCATGATCGCAAAGAACTCATGCAAGATAATAAGTAGCCAGGACCTGAGAGTTGAGAAACTACTGGTTTAGGATAGCTTATCTTCATCAAATCAGAAATTAAGAGAAGGGAAGGTTTTTTACCAGTCAGAGATTGAAAAATTTGTAATAGAAGGGATCACTCACACTCTGATTGGAGCCTGGATGAAGAAGCCTCGGTTCCCTTGAATCTGATGGCTGATCTGGGTGGTCCTGGAAGCAAAGAAGTCCTCCTCAGGGGAGGTGAAGCACCTCAAGGATCTTGCAAGTATCAGGGTCAATCAAAATAGAAAATAAAAAAAGAGAAAAGGAACTAGGATTTTGAAAGAATCAGGATTAGGGTTAGGAGATGGCAGCTAGGGAGGGAAGAAGCTAGGGCAGCAAGGATTCCTTTCCTTTCCTTTCCTTGGGCATGGCTGGTCTCCGAGGATGCAAAAGGATGCTAGGGCAGCAAGGATTAAGCCAGAGTATACAAGGAGAGCACTCAAAGTAAAGAACCAAAACAAAGACACCAATCACAAGGCAATAACACAAAATTTCAGCAAGTTGTATTCATAAGAAAGAGATGATTACAAGAGGAGGAGGGGTGGGGTATTTATAGAGTTCCCATGCCCTCTCTAACCATGGTTACACTTAGGTTACAAGTCCTCTGCTTAGTTAGACTATAAGTCCTTTCCTATCTAGGTTACAAGTCCTCTGCTTAGTTAGGTGGGGTATTTATAGAGTTCCCATGCCCTCTCTAACCATGGTTACACTTAGGTTACAAGTCCTCTGCTTAGTTAGACTATAAGTCCTTTCCTACCTAGGTTAGAATTACAAGGTACAGAAGGATTAGGAATCCTAACTAGGTTAGAATTTGACCTAGTCTTCTCTTCTTTCTTCTCCCCACTTGGCTTTGGACCAAGTCAACATGTGAGGATGCCTAAGCCATCTTGGAATGGCATGTTGGGCTTCATGGGCAGCAAGTGGGCCGGCCAGGGGGGGCTTGGGCACTTGGGCTTTTGGACCTGGAAGCTGGGATGGCCTGATAGGAGAATATTCTTGGAATCTTGCTTCTTAATGGACCTGGGCTTGGTGCTTGGACTTGAATTTGAAGGCCTATAGTGCTGGGATAACCTGGGAAACATGGGCTCCTAGCATGTGAAATATTCTGGAAGCATATGGAGGGAATCTGGCCTTCTGGAGGGCATTTGGAAGGAATCAGGATTTCTGGAATAATCTTGGATCCTAGGTTGTTACACAAATCCAACTGATGTAGTGGCCTCTGACTCCTAGATGTGGCCTAGTGGAACTCCAAAATAGGGTAACCTCCTCTCTTGTTCAAAAATTGAGCTCATACTGGACTCATAACTGATGTACAAGACTCAAAATACTCACTAGGTTGAGGGTTGAAACAAATCAACTAACCTCAACTTATTACAGGACTCGATCTTAATTAATTACAAAATTTTCAAAACTTTGACACATGACTAATTAAACCATATGGGATCTAGTGATCTATGTCTGATCCTGGTGTCCCCACCAAGCCTAGTACTCCTTTGATTTGTAGAGATGATAAAGGTAAATCTGTAGAGGTCCATAGGAGTCCCAATCTCAAGAAGACCTATTTTAAATGTCGAAAACCAGGCCACTTTGCTAGCCAGTGCCCAGTTAGTGCCCTACACTTAGGTGAGCTAGAGGAAGAAGAGCCTGAACCCGTAGCTGAACCTGAGGAAGAAATCTATGAGGCTGATGACAAGTTGTTGGATGAGTATGAAGGTGAGGAGGAGGAACCTAAGTCTGAGAACCTATTAGGAGTGGTTAAATGCATCTTGACCCAAACCCTAGTTAAGGAAGATTGGTGTAGGACTAACATCCTACGGACCTTTGTTAAGGTAGGGGGTAAGGTCCTTAAATCATCATAGACAGTGGGAGTTGTGTCAATGCCATCTCTGCTAGCACCATCAAATATTTTGGTTTGATCATAGTTCCCCATCCTAGCCCTTACAAAGTTTCTTGGGTAGATCTCACCTCCATCCAGATCAAGTCTAGGTACCAAACTTAGTTTGACTGCAAACCTATGAGGAGAAGATTTCGTGTGATGTCATTGCTGAAAGGATTATGCCCTATAAGCCAATATTTGTATCTCCCAGACCATTGTAAATTGATAAGTTAATAAAGGCAATAATTTTTCATCATTCGCTGTGTCATTATATGATGAACCCCATGGATTAGGGCTATGGTTGTAGGGCTATGATGAGATCATACCAGTGAGATCTAAGGCCTTAAAACCCTAATCTAGAATATTCCTAGTCATAGGAACCCTGAGTTGGGGATCAGGGTTTCCGGTTAGACTGGCACATCCTATGTATGCAGAAAAGGGTGACTGCTCTCACAGTCACTTGTGTGGGACACTAATACAAGGATGTGGATGCTCATTAGCGAATGAGTTCACTGAAGAGATCCAGTTTGAGAACATCTAATGGAGCCTTAGCTGCATGTCAATAGATGTTTCTCATAGTGGGAGTTGTACAAGTAGTCCTATGACCTGAGACTGCCATAATACCTTATGTACATGAACCCATGCTTTGGTTCAATCTCAATCATGACACTGGGTCATGCACGAGGTTGATGCTGGGTATGGTGAATTGTATATGAAGGTAATGAGTAGGTCAACAAGGAATTGATCACTCCTAGTAGGAGGAGATTGCATCCAGCCAAATTAGGTCAGATGATGATTCAGAAAATCTTTGATCAAAGTACAGATATTAGAAATGATTTCTAATATCGAATTAATTGAATCATTAGTGTATGACTGATTTGGGAATGAGTATAAACTGGATTTGACATGATTCCATATCCATAGTTATATTCGGGATGCAAGATGATTGAAGGATCGAATTGTACGGGAACTTTCCACTGAAGGGTAGTTTTGGAATTTCACCAGAATTTCCATATCTTCTGGGTAGACATGACACGTTGCTAGACGTCAATCTTGTCTTGTGGGTTGATCAAATTAAATGGTTTAATTGGATCACTAATTAGGAGGAGTCCTAATTGACTGACTCGAGTTAGCTCGATTTGACCTAAATCGATTAGAATGAGTTCTGATCAAATTAGGTCAACTTGCACTCGGACCCACTGCTGGCTAAGTATAGAACCCAATGGGTCACACACTTAGGACAGATAATCAAGGTTTTAATTTGGAATTAAATCTCGTTTGCAGATGAACACACTAGCATGTGTTGCAAACCATGGCTTCTACTTGAATCGGATTCGAGTTAGGGTTCCGATTTGGTCTTTTTTTAGATCCAAATTCATTTCGGTTTGAATCTAATTGAAGATTCAAGACATTGGGCTAATAGTAGGCTACCAATTGGGCTAACCTAAGAGGCTAAACCCCTTTCCCACATCGCCTAAGCCCTTTCCCCTCTTTTCCCACGCGCGCGCGCAAGGAGAAGAGTCCACGCGCGCGTGGACTCTCTCCAAGCGGCGTTTCTGCGTGAGAAAAGAGAGGAAGTCAGCGTTTTTGGCTGAAGAGGCATGGAAGAGAGTCCACCTAGGCGTGGACTCTTCAAAAAATTGGAATTACTGTGAAAAAGAAAGAAAAAAACATCGAAGGGGCGCGACTCTTCTTTCTGCGCGCGCCCTTCTGTGTTTTTCACGATTCTTCCTTGCATCTTCCCATCCCAAAGGCCGTGAGATTAATCCCAAGGGCCGTGAGATAAAGGGAAAGGACGTGAGAAGGGAGAGAGGGATGTGAGAGGATGATTACAGATGAGAAGGCGCCTCTCTGTCGCCTATTTAAGGAGAAGACTTCACCGTAAAAGAAATCATTCCAGATTTTCTACGGTGAAGCCTTGCTTCTTTTTCCTTCTCCCTCTCCAGAAGATTGTTTCCCCTCCTCTCTTTCCTCTTCAATTCCTTTACAGAGCCTAGGCTCTGTCGAATCTCAGAACAGAAGGAGAGTCAGAGAGAAACTCTCCGACGGTAAAGGAAGAAGGCGCCTCTCCTTTCTTTCTTACATTAAGACAATCTTGTCTTAATTTTCTTCTCCCTCCAAGACAAGCCTTGTCCCATTTTAGGACAAGGG
The DNA here is from genome assembly GCA_021397845.1 of Areca catechu. Lineage (NCBI taxonomy): Eukaryota > Viridiplantae > Streptophyta > Magnoliopsida > Arecales > Arecaceae > Areca > Areca catechu. Next base: position 104,106,813 of record CM038050.1, read on the forward strand.
CTTATTCTTAAGACAAGAATGTCTTAAGGGGCCAAAGTTGCTAGAAGACGAGGAGAAGGGTAAGAGAGAAGGTTTAGTCCCAGTTTGGCTAGAGGAGTCCTAGCCAATAGCCCATATATCAAGTTCTTAGGGTAGAGCTTGATTGGAAGGAACCCAATTAAGGAGTCAGTGTCTTGATCATCTGCCCGTGTGGATCACCATCGGAGGGCGGACAAGTGGACGCCTGGTGTGTTCAAGAGGCTACTCAATTTGGAGTTCATTTCTGCATCAGACTGGTAATAGCGATCTGAGGTTAGTATTTAAACAATGTTTAAATTTGGACATGCATGTAGTCATAGTTTTAATTGCTAATAAGGAGATTTTGGGATTAGGGTTCGGACCTGATTTCATAAAATTTTGAAATCCACGCTTCCGCACTGGTTCCCGAATCCAACAGTGGTATCAGAGCCTCCTTATTAGGATTAAAACTTATGCAGTTCAATTCATGCTTTATTGAATGATGTAGTATCATGTTAAAGTTTTTATATTGATGCACAATGCATGTCTTTGATTGAACATGAGTTTGATGATTGCCACCAGTTAGGGTTTTCCACTGAAACCCTAATTGTCTTAGAGATATGATTAGCCCTGGAGCCATCATACTGAAATAAGGTTGCCCTGGCATAATGGTGTATCCATTATGTGGTAAATGGTTGTCCTAGTATGATGGCACACATTCACATATTTGCTTAGTTTAAAGCATGTATTAATATATGTGATAGCTTTTAATTGAATGTGCTGGCATTGCATAAATCCCTCTTGAAATTATATTAAGTGGTAGTATAGTTAACCGATAAGCATTATTAGTCATGATGGATAATTAGTCATTTCGGTGTCTAGAAAGGTGGTTCTGGGAAGGTAAAGGGAATCGTGGTTTTTAATTGGTTCCGTTGTCTGACCTGGCCAATTTTTAAATTGGTGTCTAGGAAAGCAACGGGGGGACCCCCACATCTCTTCCACTAGCCTGGCCGATCTGATTGATTTAATTCTTGACTAACATGCTTGGTGTTAAAATACTATTATTGGCCTTCCTTCATGATAGGTCATTATTGTGTTACGATCTATACTAGGTTTGTTGTGTACACACAAGACCTAATATGTTGACTAACACAATTTTTGGCCTAATACAATTATTTGTTTATGGCATGATTTAATGTAATATTTTGTTGTGTACACACAAGGGTATTACTATTAAAGTCATGTCTATATGGCTATGAAGGGTCTTACTTAACTGAAATATTATAGTTTGTTGTGTATACACAAGGCTATTAATATTTTAGAGGCCGGGATAAGTTGAGAATTGTACGGGTTATAATTGGAGAGAGATTTCCTACCTATGAACTTATATAAGATTTGTTGTGTACACACAAGGTCTTTTATAAGGGATTGGGATCTCAACCCCACTAAGAAAAACTAATTAGGGTTTTCTCGATCATCGTATAGAGGGTTATGATGCTCGATAAAATAGTGGGAGACATAATTAAATTAAAGTCCTAATTTAATTATATATTGTCATTTCATGGTTGTTTGCTTATGTATTGTTCTTTGTTTAAATGTAGATAAATGGCCTCTTCACTCTCACTCCGTAGTATTTTAGATGCCAACAAATTGACTGGGCCTAATTATGTTGATTGGCTGAGAAATTTAAAAATAGTACTCAGTCAAGAAAGAATTTCCTATATTCTTGATACCCCAATTTTGGAACCACCAAGGGAAGATGCCTCGCAAGAGGAGAAGACCACATATAATATGTGGAAAAATGACTCACTTACTGTCAAGTGTGTTATGCTTGCCTCTATGACTAATGAGTTGCAGAGGCAGCATGATAGCATGGATACTAACTCCATACTGCTCAATTTAAAAGAGCTTTATGGAGAACACAGTAGAACTGCTAGATATGAAATATCTAAGCAGTTGTTCCGTGCAAGGATGACAGAAGGTACATCAGTACAAGACCATGTATTAAAGATAATTGATCTGATCACTCGATTAGGTCAATTAGGTTTTGTAATGGATGGGGAGTTGAATCAAGACTTGATCTTGCAATCACTCCCAGAGTCATTTTCACAGTTTGTTCTTAATTACCATATGAACAAACTTAATTCTTCCTTGCCTGAGCTGTTGAATATGTTGAAGACAGCAGAGAGCCATGTAAAGAAAAATAAGGCTCCAGTTCTTTTTGTGGATAAGAAGAAGACAGGCAAAAAGGGTTCCAGTAAGAGGATGAATCCCAAAGGGGGCATTAAGAAGAAGAAAGGAAAGAAGGCCTCCGGACAGATGACCTGCTTTTATTGTGGCAAGCCGGGTCATTGGAAAAGGAACTGCAAGGTTTACCTTGCAAGTGTGAAGCCTGGTGCATCAGAGGCACCAAAAGGTATGAAAGAAGTTCATACTATTTTGTCATTGGATTCTTCCATTTCAAATACTTGGGTGTTGGATACCGCCTGTGGTCATAACATCTGCAAATCATTGCAGGGACTTCAGGGGCTTAAAGTATTGAAGGAAGGTAACTTTGAGCTCTACGGTGCTGGAGGGGACCCCATCCAAGCAGAAGCTGTAGGGACTTATGTTTGAAGTTACCTTCAGGGAAGATCTTGGAGCTAAGAAATTGTTACTATATGCCAAAAATCATTAGAAATATCATATCTGTACCCTTGTTGCTTAAACAAGGATATACTATGAATGTAATGAGCAGTGGCTGCTCAATTTCTTTATCTAATGAAATTATATGTTATGGCATATTCTGCAATGGTCTATTAACTCTTTCCACTAATGACAATATTTTTCATGTTTCTAACAAATGGAAAAGAGATGATGTAAACAATACCTTACTTTGGCATTGTCGACTTGGACATATTAGTGAGACTAGGATTAACAAGTTATACAAAGAAAATTTCTTTGATCCTTATGACTATGAGTCATTAAGAACTTGTGAATCATGTCTCATGGGTAAGATGACCAAGACTCCATTTAGTGGACATGGAGAAAGGACAAAAGAGTTATTGGGACTCATACACACAGATGTATGTGGGCCTATGATAACTCAAGCCTATGGTGGATACTCATACTTCATCACATTTACTGATGATTTTTCAAGGTATGGATTTATGTATATAATGAAACATAAGTCCGATGCTTTTGAAAAATTTTTAGAGTATCAAAGTATGGTAGAGAAACAGACAGGAAAAAGTATAAAGATCCTCCGATCAGATAGAGGAGGTGAGTACTTATCCACTGAGTTTCTTGATCACCTTAAAGATAAGGGGATCATCTCTGAATGGACTCCTCCTTACACACCATAATTAAATGGTGTTGCTGAAAGGAGGAATCGTACTTTATTGGATATGGTACGGTCCATGATGTGCTTCACGGAGTTACATTTTTTTTTCTAGGGATATGCTTTGGAAACAGCAACTTATATCTTGAATAGAGTACCATCTAAAACTGTCTCTAGCACTCCATATGAATTATGGAGAGGTAAGAAGCCCAATCTTAAGTATATTAAGATATGGGGATGTCCAGCCTATGTAAAAAGAAATTTTGGACATAAACTAGATGCTAGAGCAGACAAATGTCTATTTATCGGATATCCTAGAGATAGTATAGGATATCTGTTCTACCACCCTACTGAACAAAAGGTTTCGGTCAGTAGGCATGCCACTTTTATGGAAAAAGAATTCATCCTACAAAAGGGCACTGGTAGGAATATCGAACTTAATGAAATTCAACAAATAGACACATCTCAGTCAAGTAACAACATAGTTAATATAGAACCTGAACACACTCCTATCCGTAGGTCTGATAGGGTGCGACAGGCACCTGAGAGGTATGGGTTCATAATCGAAAATAATGAAGCCCAAATCATTCAAAATGATGAGCCTCTAACCTATACGGAAGCAGTCATGAGTAGAGACTCAGACAGATGGCTGGAAGCCATGAGATCCGAGATGGACTCCATGTATGTCAACCAAGTATGGTCTTTGGTTGATGCACCAGAGGGTATTAACCCTATTGGGTGTAAATGGGTCTATAAAAGGAAGATTGGGGCAGATGGCCAAGTTGAAACTTATAAAGCCAGATTGGTGGCTAAGGGTTTCAGACAAAAACAGGGAATAGATTATGATGAAACATTTTCTCCTGTTGCCATGCTCAAATCTATTCGGATTATGCTTGCTATAGCAGCATATCATGATTATGAGATCTGGCAAATGGATGTAAAAACTGCATTCCTCAATGGTTTCCTTGAGGAAGAGGTTTATATGTCACAGCCAGAAGGTTTTGTCTTGGAGACTAAACCTAATCAGGTATGTAGGCTAAAGAAATCCATTTATGGATTAAAGCAAGCGTCCAGGAGTTGGAACATCCGATTTGATAAAATAGTCAAAGAATTTGATTTTTTCAAAAATGAGGATGAACCTTGTGTGTACAAGAAGACTAGTGGGAGTGCCATAGTTTTCTTAGTTCTATATGTTGATGATATACTTCTTATTGGGAATGATATCCCAATGTTACAATCAGTCAAAGTGTGGTTATCGAAACAGTTTTCCATGAAAGACTTGGGAGAAGCATCCTATATACTGGGTATAAAGATCTATAAAGAAAGATCAAGAAGGATGCTAGGTTTATCCCAGTCTAGGTACATTGACCAGGTGCTAAAGAGATTTAGCATGGAGGAAAGTAAAAGAGGTTACTTACCTATTGGTCATGGCATACGTCTTTCTAAGAGGATGTCTCTTAAGACACCTGAAGAAAGAAATAGAATGAGTTCTATGCCTTATGCTTCGGCTATAGGGTCGATTATGTATGCTATGTTATGTACCAGGCCTGATGTGGCATATGCCTTGGGTGTAGCCAGTAGATTTCAGGCTGATCCAGGAGAGGATCACTGGAAGGCTGTAAAAATATTCTTAAGTACCTGAGAAGGACTAAGGATATTTTTCTTATATACGGAGGATCTGATCTTAAACTAGAAGCCTATTCAGACTCTAGTTTTCAATCAGACCCAGATGATAGTAAATCCATTTCAGGGTATGTCTTTACCTTGAATGGTGGAGCAGTAAGTTGGAAGAGCACTAAACAGCAGACTGTAGCTGACTCAACTACCGAGGCAGAGTACATAGCTGTCAGTGAAGCCGCCAAGGAAGCTGTCTGGATGAAGAAATTCATCACAGAGTTAGGAGTAGTTCCTGAGATTGAGAACCCGGTGCCACTCTATTGTGATAACACTGGAGCAGTTGCTCAAGCTAAGGAACCGAGAGCCCATCACAAGTCCAAGCACATTCTGAGACGCTTCCATCTTGTCCGAGAGATAATCGAGAGACAAGAAGTCTGCATCAATAGAGTGGATACAAAGAACAACATAGCAGACCCGTTCACTAAGGCTCTACCACAGCGGGAGTTTGATCGCCACCTCGACAGTATGGGGTTAAAGAATAAGAGCGATTGGCTTTAGTGCAAGTGGGAGATTGAAAGGATTATGCCCTATAAGCCAATATTTGTATCTCCCAGACCATTGTAAATTGACAAGTTAATAAAGGCAATAATTTTTCATCATTCGCTGTGTCATTATATGATGAACTCCATAGATTAGGGCTATGGTTGTAGGGCTATGATGAGATCATACCAGTGAGATCTAAGGCCTTAAAACCCTAATCTAGAATATTCCTAGTCATAGGAACCCTGAGTTGGGGATCAGGGTTTCCGGTTAGACTGGCACATCCTATGTATGCTGAAAAGGGTGACTGCTCTCACAGTCACTTGTGTGGGATACTAATACAAGGATGTGGATGCTCATTAGCGAATGAGTTCACTGAAGAGATCCAGTTTGAGAACATCTAATGGAGCCTTAGCTACATGTCAATAGATGTTTCTCATAGTGGGAGTTGTACAAGTAGTCCTATGACCTGAGACTGCCATAATACCTTATGTACATGAACCCATGCTTTGGTTCAATCTCAATCATGACACTGGGTCATGCACGAGGTTGATGCTGGGTATGGTGAATTGTATATGAAGGTAATGAGTAGGTCAACAAGGAATTGATCACTCCTAGTAGGAGGAGATTGCATCCAGCCAAATTAGGTCAGATGATGATTCAGGAAATCTTTGATCAAAGTACAGATATTAGAAATGATTTCTAATATCGAATTAATTGAATCATTAGTGTATGACTGAGCTGGGAATGAGTATAAACTGGATTTGACATGATTCCATATCCATAGTTATATTCGGGATGCAAGATGATTGAAGGATCGAATTGTACGGGAACTTTCCATTGAAGGGTAGTTTTGGAATTTTACCAGAATTTCCATATCTTCTGGGTAGACATGACACGTTGCTAGACGTCAATCTTGTCTTGTGGGTTGATCAAATTAAATGGTTTAATTGGATCACTAATTAGGAGGAGTCCTAATTGACTGACTCGAGTTAGCTCGATTTGACCTAAATCGATTAGAATGAGTTCTGATCAAATTAGGTCAACTTGCACTCGGACCCACTGCTGGCTAAGTATGGAACCCAATGGGTCACACACTTAGGACAGATAATCAAGGTTTTAATTTGGAATTAAATCTCGTTTGCAGATGAACACACTAGCATGTGTTGCAAACCATGGCTTCTACTTGAATCGGATTCGAGTTAGGGTTCCGATTTGGTCTTTTTTAGATCCAAATTCATTCCGGTTTGAATCTAATTGAAGATTCAAGACATTGGGCTAATAGTAGGCTAGCAATTGGGCTAACCTAAGAGGCTAAACCCCTTTCCCACATCGCCTAAGCCCTTTCCCCTCTTTTCCCACGCGCGAGCGCAAGGAGAAGAGTCCACGCGCGCGTGGACTCTCTCCAAGCGGCGTTTCTGCATGAGAAAAGAGAGGAAGTCGGCGTTTTTGGCTGAAGAGGCGTGGAAGAAAGTCACCTAGGCATGGACTCTTCAAAAAATTGGAATTATCGTGATAAAGAAAGAAAAAAAACACCGAAGGGGCGCGACTCTTCTTTCTGCGCGCGCCCTTCTGTGTTTTTCACGATTCTTCCTTGCGTCTTCCCATCCTAAAGGCCGTGAGATTAATCCCAAGGGCCATGAGATAAATGGAAAGGACGTGAGAAGGGAGAGAGGGACGTGAGAGGATGATTACAGATGAGAAGGCGCCTCTCTGTCGCCTATTTAAGGAGAAGACTTCACTGTAAAAGAAATCATTCCAGATTTTCTACGGTGAAGCCTTGCTTCTTTTTCCTTCTCCCTCTCCAGAAGATTGTTTCCCCCTCCTCTCTTTCCTCTTTGATTCCTTTACAGAGCCTAGGCTCTGTCGAATCTCAGAACAGAAGGAGAGTCAGAGAGAAACTCTCCGACGGTAAAGGAAGAAGGCGCCTCTCCTTTCTTTCTTACATTAAGACAATCTTGTCTTAATTTTCTTCTCCCTCCAAGACAAGCCTTGTCCCATTTTAGGACAAAGGCTTATTCTTAAGACAAGAGTGTCTTAAGGGGCCAAAGTTGCTAGAAGACGAGGAGAAGGGTAAGAGAGAAGGTTTAGTCCCAGTTTGGCTAGAGGAGTCCTAGCCAATAGCCCATATATCAAGTTCTTAGGATAGAGCTTGATTGGAAGGAATCCAATTAAGGAGTCAGTGTCTTGATCATCTGCCCGTGTGGATCACCATCGGAGGGCGGACAAGTGGACGCCTGGTGTGTTCAAGAGGCTACTCAATTTGGAGTTCATTTCTGTATCAGACTGGTAATAGCGATCTGAGGTTAGTATTTAAACAATGTTTAAATTTGGACATGCATGTAGTCATAGTTTTAATTGCTAATAAGGAGATTTTGGGATTAGGGTTCGGACCTGATTTCATAAAATTTTGAAATCCACGCTTCCGCACTGGTTACCGAATCCAACAATTGCTATGGAAGTAAGTAGTATCATTTAGGTCGACCTTGGCTTTTTGATCATAATGCAACCCTGTTTGGTCGAACCAATGTTTGTGCTTTTAGCCACCATGGGAATAAGTTTGTTATCCACCCAACTCTACCTAGAGACCCAGTTAAGAGAGGTTATAGTAGCCTTAAGGATAAGAACCTAGAGTTAATCTGATTAAGGCTAAGGTGTTAGAGAAAGAGATTGCTGAGGGTAACCCTAATTGGATCTTGACCACCAAACAAATATATAAGCTGACCCAAAAGGAACACCCTCCAGAAGTTATTGAGGCTCTCAAAGAATTTAAGGATGTCTTCGTTGATGATTTACCTGATCAATTACCATCCCTTAGAGACATCCAACATGCAATAGATCTAGTTCTAGGAGCCACTTTACCAAACCTTCCTCACTATAGAATGAACCCCAGTGAGCATCAAGAATTACAGAAACAAGTGGGAGAGTTGCTTAGGAAGGGTTTCATTAGGGAGAGCTTGAGTCCATGTGCAGTCCTTGCTCTACTGACCCTAAGAAAGATGGTACCTGGAAGATGTGCATAGATAGTAGAGCCATCAACAAAATAAATATGAAGTATAGGTTTTCCATCCCCCAATTGGACGACATGATGGCCAGTGCTAAAGTTTTTCTCAAAGATAGACCTAAAGAGCTGCTATCATCATGTTAGGATTAGACATGGGGATGAGTGGAAAATCGCTTTCAAAACTAAGGATGGCCTGTTTAAGTGGGTTATAATGCCTTTCGGCCTTTTAAATGCACCAAGTACATTTATTAGGATTATGACCCAAGTCCTAAAAGAATATACTGGAAAATTTGTTGTGGTCTATTTTGATGATATCTTGATCTATAGCAGGACTAAAAAGGACCACCTTAGTCACATTAGACTAGTTTGCCAGACCCTTAGGGAGAATAGCGTCTATGCCAATTTTAAGAAATGTGAGTTCATGACACATAGGGTTATCTTCCTAGGTTTTGTTGTCACCCCTGAGGGAGTTTCTACAGATCCTGAAAAGGTTAGGGCAATTATTGAGTGGCCTATACCCATTAGTGTCCACGATGTGCATAGTTTCCATGGCCTGGCAACCTTTTACAGGAGATTTATTAGGGGTTTTAGTACAGTCGTCGCACCTATAACTGATTGCATTAGGAAGGATACATTTGAGTGGACCAAAGAAACTAATAAGGCCTTCATAGAGCTTAAGGATAAGATGACCATGCACCCATTCTTAGATTACCTGATTTCTCTAAGGTGTTTGAGGTCGCTTGCGATGCCTCAGGAGTGGGAATAGGTGGGGTACTAAGTCAAGAAAATCACCTCGTGGCTTTCTTTAGTCAAAAGCTGAATGAGGCTAAACTTAAGTACTCTACCTATGACAAGGAATTTTATGCGGTAGTCCAGGCCTTAGATATTGGAGACATTACTTATTACCGTAGGAGATTGTCTTATTTTCTGACCATGAGGTACTCCGATTCCTAAACTCCCAAAAAAAACTCAACCCACGGCACGGTAAATGGATCGAGTACATTCAGGCATGCACCTTTGTCCTGAAACACCGTGTCGGAGCAGACAATAAGGTAGTAGACGCCCTTAGCCGTAGGTCTTTGCTTTTAGGCTCAGTCAGCACCCAAGTCATAGGGTTTGATAGGTTAAAGGATGAATATGAAACCTACCCAGACTTTGGTGACATTTATCAGACCCTTAGGCTAGGACCATCCAGTATCCATAGTGAGTATACCATTCAGGATGGCTACCTTTTCCAAAATAATAGACTTTGTCTACCTAAAACTTCCCTTAGAGAGTTCTTGATTTGGGAGACCCATGTTGGAGGTTTAACTGGTCACTTTGATAGAAATAAGACCATCTTAGCGATAGAAGACCAGTTCTTTTCAACAGGTTTGAAAAGGCACGTTGCTCATATTGTAGCCGGGTGTAGAACTTGTGCTGTTGCAAAATAGCAGAAGCAAAACACTAGTCTCTACACATCTTTACCATTACCTAATTGCCCTTGGCAGGACCTAAGTATGGACTTCATGTTAGGATTACCTAAGACCCAGAAAAGACATGATTCTATCTTTGTAGTGGTCGATAAGTTCTCTTATATGGCTCACTTCATCCCATGTTCCCAGATCTTTGATGCATCTAGAGTGGCCAAGCTTTTCTTAGATAATGTGGTTAGACTCCATGGCCTACCAAAGACCATCATATCTTATAGGGTTGTTAGGTTCACCAGTTATTTCTGGAAAACCCTGTGGCACCTATTAGGGACCAAGCTTAAGTTTTCTATAGCCTACCACTGGTGGGGATACCAGGATCAAACACAGATCATTGGATCCCATATGGTTTAATTAGTCATGTGTCAAAGTTTTGAAAATTTTGTAATCAGTTAAGATTGAGTCCTGTAATAAGTTGAGGTTAGTTGATTTGTTTCAACCCTCAACCTAGTTAGTATTTTGAGTCCTGTACATCAGTTATGAGTCCAGTATGAGCTCAATTTTTGTACAAGAGAAGAGGTTACCCTATTTTAGAGTTCCACCAGACTACATCAAGGAGTCAGAGGCCACTACATCAGTCCATTGGATTTTGTGTGAGAACCTATGATCCAAGATGCTTCCAGATATCTTGATTCCTTCCAGATGCCCTCCAAATGGCCAGATTCTCTCCAGATGCTTCCAAAATATTCCATATGCCAGGAGCCCATGTTTCCCAGGTTATCCCAGCACTCCAGGCCTTCAAATTCAAGTCCAAGCACCAGGCCCAGGTCTATTAAGAAGCAAGATTCCAAGAATATTCCCCTATCAGGCCATCCCAGCTTCCAGGGTCCAATGCCCAAGAGCCCAAGCCCCCCTGGCCAGCCCACTTGCTGCCATGAAGCCCAACACACCATTCCTAGAGGGCTTAGGCATCTTCACATGTTGACTTGGTCCAAAGCCAAGTGGGGAGAGGAAAGAAGAGAAGACTAGGTCAAATTCTAACCTAGTTGGGATTCCTAATCCTTTTAAACCTTGTAATTCTAACCTAGCTAGGAAAGGACTTATAGTCTAACTAGGAAGAGGACTTGTAACCTAAGTGTAACCATGGTTAGAGAGGGCATGGAAACTCTATAAATACCCTACCCTTCCCCCTCTTGTAATCATCTTTTTCTTATGAATACAACTTGCTGAAATTTTGTGTTATTGCCTTGTGATTGGTGTCTTTATTTTGGTTCTTTACTTTGAGTGCTCTCCTTGTGTATCCTGGCTGAATCCCTGCTGCCCTAGCATCCTTTTGCATCTTGGAGACCAGCCATGCCCAAGGAAAGGAAGCCCTAGCTGTCGTCCAAGATAAGGAGCTTTTTCCCTCCCTGGCTGCCATCTCCTAACCCTAATCCTGATTCCTTCAAAATCTTAGTTCTTTTTCTCTTTTATTATTTGCTATTTTGATTGAGCCTAATACTTGTAGGATCCTCGAGGTGCTTCACCTCCCCTGAGGAGGCCTTCTTTGCTTTTAGGACCATCCAGATCAGCCATCAGATTCAAGGGAACCGAGGCTTCTTCATCCAAGCTCCAATCAGAGTGTGAGTGATCCCTTATGTTGCAAAGTTTTCAATCTCTAACTGGTAAGAAACCTTCCCTTCTCTTAATTTCTAATTTGATGAAGATAAGCTATCCTAAATCGAGAGTTTCTCAACTCTCGGGTCCTGTCTACTTATTATCTTGCATGACTTCTTTGCGATCATGATGATTCTGTGTATTGCTATCCTATTTGCTAGTTCTTACTTTTATTTGAGAATTTAGCCTACAAACATAAATATAAAAATCATAAAAAAATTAGTTTACTGCTTTTCCTACATCTTTAGCAATCTTAGAGTCATCCCGCATCAAGGTTGGGGTGGACTCGGGTCAGGGTGACTCAGATTGGGTCGACTCGGATTAGGTCAGCTAGGGCTGGGTCTACTCTGGTGGGACTGGCTAGCACCTAGATACTGACTAGGGTATCTAGTGGGCTCGGGTTTACGGTAGATGGGCCCTCTCTAGAAACGCTCATAATTCCTAGCAATCTGGTAGGCATGGTCTAGGTCCCTAACCTCTCTCATGTAGAGCTCCCTCTTAATATCATCTCTCAGGCCAACCCTAAACCTAGACAGGACTGAAAGATTGTGCCCTGAAAGCCAATTGAAATATTGTATTTTGATCCCAAAATCAATGAATTGACATTTTATAATAAAGGCATTATTTTCATTATTTGCTGTGTCTTTTTGATTTTATGATGAACCCCATAGATTAGGGCTATGGTTCTAGGGTTATGATGAGATCATACCAGTGAGACCTAAAGCCTTAAAACCCTAATCTAAAATATTCCTGGTGACATTGAGTTGGGGATCAATATTTCCGACAAGACCAGCACATCCTATATATGTTTTGTGATGAGGGTGACTGATCTCACAGTCACTTGTGTTTGACACTAATACTAGGATGTGAGTGTTCATTAGAGAATGAGTTCACTGAATTGATCTAGATTGAGAATATCTAATGGAACCTTATCTATTTGTCAATAGATAATTCTCATAGTGGGAGTAGTGCATGTGGTCCTTTGACCTGAGACTACCATAGTACCTATATAATGAATCCATACTTTGGTTCGCAATCAATCATGACACTGAGTCATGCACGAGGTGATAATGGTTATGGTGGATTGTATATGGAGGTTGTGAGTAGGTCAACAAGGAATTGATCAGCCCTAGTAAGAGGGAATAGCATCCAGCTAATTTCAAATGATGGATTCAGGAAACCTTTGATCAAAGTATGAACATTAGAGTTATTTTCTAATGGTTCATTAATGAATCATCATTATAAAGATTGAGCTAGGGATGAATATGAAATTGGATTTGACAAGTATCCATATTCATAATCATATTCGGGATGCAAGTTGATCAAAGGACTGAATTGCCCGGTAACTCACCATTGAAGGGTATTTTGGTAATTCCACCAAAATTCCACATCTTCCGGGTAGACATGATGCGTTGCTAGACATCAATCTTGTCTTGTAGGTATATGATTAAGTCATGGTAATTCAAATCAGTTAATTTGAATTAGATTCTAATTGACCAAGTTGAGCTAGTTTGAGTTGACCTAGATCGGCTTAGTTGAGATCTAACCGAATTAAGTCAAATAGCACTCGGACCTACTGCTGGTAGGTGTGGAGCCCAATGGATCACACACAAAAGAAAATTGATGAAGGATTTAATTTGGAATTAAATCATGTTTGCAGGATAAACACACTAGCATGTGTTGCAGACCAAATTTCTATTCGAATCATATTCGAATTTGGTTCCGAATTGGGCTTAATTGGATTCTAATTGAACCAGATTAAGGTCCAATTTAATTTTTAGGACATTGGGCTAACCCATGGCTGAACCCAAGTAAATTTAGTTCACTGAGACCCTCTCTCCAAGCCACCCTCTCCCTTTCTCACCGCGCGCGCCAAGAAGAAGAGTCCACGCGCGTGGACTCCTCTTAAAATGCGTGAGAAAGAAAATAATGTCGGAGAAATATCTGAAAAAATGGGGGAGGGAGAGGGATAGAGACGGGGGACGAGAAGAGTTCGTGAGGGAGAAAGCGGCGATTCGGGGTGATTCAAGATCCTTGTCTGGCACCCTTGGATCTGGATCTGATGGCCAAAAAATTAAGGAAAAGACCGTCGCTTTTCGATCGCAAATCCGTCTCCAAAAGTCGCGATTCTTCTGAAGTTTTTTCGAGAGTCCTCCTCGTCGGAAAATGAAAATTAAATCGAGAATCATGATTTTGGTTGAGGGATGCGTGAGGAATGAGGATCGTGATTCCTGGGTTTTCAGAGGGTTGCGTTGTTTTGAGAGACACCCCTCTAAGATCTATAAATAGGGTTGGGTTTCTCGAGGGTTTTTCACGTACCATAATTCAGAGATCCAATTCCCTTTCTTCCTCTCCAGAATACTCCTTCTCCTTCTTCTTGTTGGGTATTGTCTCTTACAGAGGATATCCTCTGTCGAAACTCTGACCCTAAACAAGAATAAGAAGAAGGACTTGAATGGTAAAGGAAAAGAAAAAGGAAAGGACTGTTCTTTTCTTTTCCTTCTTGAATTAAGACTTTCCCTTCTTAATTTTTCTTTCAATTCATTCAAGAAAAGGAATTCAAGAAAGGGAATTCTTGAAGAAAATTCAAGAAGAGGAAAGAAGGAAGAAAAGAAATTTCAAGAAAGAAAATTTCAGCCTAAAAGTCCAGAATTGAATTCTTGAAAAAGAATTCAAGAAGAGGAGCCAAGAACTAGAAATTGTTGTCTTCATCTTTTTCTGTGGGATCACCATGGAGGGTGAACATTTGGGCACTTGGTGGAGATTCAGAGTTTGGATTTTGCGATACAGGTTAGTATCTTATTTGAGATTAAATCTTATATATACATTTTATATGTTTTAATTCTTTTAAGGAGATCTTGGGTTAAAGGTTTGGTGAAGATTTCAAAAGATAAAAATAAAAATTTTGAAATCTATGTTTCCGCCTGCCATCAAACCCTACAGTGTATCAGAGCCTCCTTATTAAGATTAAAATATATATGCTGAATTTTAGATGCATATTTATATAAGTAACATGAGATATAGTATATGTTTGATGTAATGTCACCAATTAGGTTTTCACTCAAACCCTAATTGTTGTAGAGATATGTTTAGAGATCTAGTCATCATACTGAAATAAGGTTGCCCTGGCATAATGGGGATCCATTATGTGGTAATGGTTGTCCTAATATGATGACACACTAATCACATATTTGTGTTATTATGCATATATGTTTGATGTATGACACTAATTAAGGTTTTCACTTAAACCTTAATTTGCATAGAGATATGTTTAGCCTTCTAGTCATCATACTGAAATAAGGTTGCCCTGGCATAATGGTGGATCCATTATGTGTAAATGGTTGTCCTAGTATGATGGCACACTATGGCACATATTTGCTAAAATGTGCTTTGTTTTAATAAAGCCCTCTTTAAAACATATTAAGTTGTAGTGTCATATACCAAAAGCAAAAATAATCAATATGATTAGTTTATCATCGTTGTCTAGGAAAAGTGATTCATGATCGGTAAAGAGGACATGGTTTTTAATTGGTTTCGTTGACTGACCTGGCCAATTCTTATTGGTGTCTAAGGAAAGCAACGGGGGGACTCCCACCACTCTCCACTTACCTGGCCGGTATGATTAACTTAATTATTGATTGATATGCTTAGTGTATATTCACTATATATGGCTTTCTTCATGCCAAGTCATTATTATGTTATTATCCATATTAGGTTTGTTGTGTACACACAAGCCTTTTCTTTATGGTGACTACATAATTTTTGCTTGGTACATTTGATGTTTATGGAATGATTTAATATAATACTTTGTTGTGTACACACAAGGGTATTATAATTAATATCATGACTATAGCAATGAAGGGTCTAACTTAACTAAAATATTATAGTTTGTTGTGTACACACAAAGCATTATATTTTTAGAGGCCAAGATAAGTTGAGAATTGTATGAATTACAATTGGAAAGAGTTTTCCTACCTTTGAACTTATATAAGATTTGTTGTGTACACACAAGGTCTTTTATAAGGAATTAGGATCTCAACCCCACTAAAAACCAATTAGGGTTTTCTCGATCATCACATTGAGGGTTATGAGCTTGATAAAATAGTGGGACATAATTAAGTTAAAGTCCTAATTTAATTATATTTTTGTCAACATTGATTGTTTGCTATGTATGTTGTTTGTTAATGTAGATTAAATGGCATCTTCACTCTCACTCCATAGCATTCTTGATGCAAATAAATTGACTGGACCAGACTATGTTGATTGGTTGAGAAACCTGAAGATAGTACTCAGCCAAGAAAGAATTTCTTATATTCTTGATACCCCAATCTTGGAACCATTAGGGGAAGATGCCTCGCAAGAGGATAAGACCACATATAACATGTGGCAAAATGACTCACTTACTGTCAAGTGTATAATGCTTGCCTCTATGACCAATGAGTTATAGAGGCAACATGAAAGCATGGACACAAACTCCATATTGCTCAATTAAAAGAACTTATGGAGAACATAGTCGAACTGCAAGATATGAATTCTAAGCAGTTATTCCGTGCAAGGATGATAGAAGGTACATCCGTACAAGACCATGTATTAAAGGTTATGACCTAATCACCCGATTGGGTCAATTGGGTTTTGTTATGGATGGGGAGTTGAATCAGGATTTAATCCTGCAGTCACTCCCAGAGTCATTTTCACAGTTTGTTCTTAATTATCATATGAACAAACTTAACACTTCCTTGCCTGAGCTGTTGAATATATTAAAAACAGCAGAGAGCCATTTAAAGAAAAATAAGGCTCCACTTCTTCTTGTGGATGGTGTAAACAAGAAGAAAATAGGCAAAAAGGGTTCCAAGATGAGGTTAAACCCAAAAGGGGGCATCAAGAAAAAGAAAGGAAAGAAGGCCTCCAGACAAATGACCTGCTTTCATTGTGGCAAGCCGGGTCACTGGAAAAGAAACGCAAGGTTTACCTTGCAAGTGTGAAGCCTGGTGCTAGTGATGCACCAAAAGGTATGTATGAGATACATGCAATTTTGTCATTAGACTCTTCTAATTCAAACTCTTGGTATTGGATACTGCTTGACGTCATCATATCTGCAAATCATTACATGGACTACAGAACATTAGAGTTTTGAAGGAAGGCGACTTCGAGCTCTACGGTGCTGGAGGAGATTCCATCCAAGCAGAAGCTGTAGGGACTTATATGTTGAAGCTGCCTTCTGGGAAGATTTTAGAGTTAAAAAATTGTTATTTTATGCCTAGAATCATTAGAAACATCATATATGTACCCTTATTACTTAAACAAGGATATATTATGATGTAATGAGCAGTGGCTGCTCAATCAGTTTTTCTAATGAAATAATATTTAATGGCATATTTTGCAATGGTCTCTTAACTTTATCTTCTGATAACAATATACTACATGTTAGTAATAAACGAAAAGATATGAAGTAAACAATACTTTACTTTGGCACTGTCGTCTTGGACATATTAGTGAGCAGAGGATTAACAAGTTATACAAGGAAAAATTTCTTAATCCTTATGACTATGAATCATTAGGAACTTGTGAATCATGTCTCATGGGTAAAATGACCAAGACTCCATTTAGTGGACATAATGAAAGGACAACAGAGTTATTAGGACTCATACACACTGATGTATGTGGACCTATGACAACTCAGCCAAGGGTGGATACTCATATTTCATCACATTCACTGATGATTTTTCAAGGTACGGATTTGTGTATCTAATGAAACATAAGTTCGAAGCTTTTGAAAAATTTTTAGAGTATCAAAGTATGGTAGAGAAACAAACGGGGAAAAGTATTAAGATCCTTCGATCGATAGAGGAGGTGAATACTTATCCACCGAGTTTCTTGATCACTTTAAACAAAAGGGAATCATCTCTGAATGGACTCCTCCTTACACACCACAATTAAATGGTGTTGCTGAAAGGAGAAATCATACTTTATTAGATATGGTACGGTCCATGATGTGCTTCACAGACTTACCTATTTTTTCTGGGGATATGCCTTGGAAACAGTGGCTAATATTTGAATAGAGTACCATCCAAATCTGTATCTAGCATTCCATATGAGTATGGAGGGAAAAACCCAATCTTAAGCACCTTAAGATATGGGGATGTCCAGCTTATGTCAAAAGAAATTTTGGACAAAAGCTTGATGTTAGAGCAGAAAAATGTCTATTTGTTGGATATCCCAAAGATAGTATAGGATATCTATTCTACCACCCTACTGAACAAAAGGTTTTAGTCAGTAGGCATGCCATTTTTATGGAAAAAGAATTCATCCTACAAAATGGCAGTGGGAGAAATATTGAACTTGAAGAAGTTCAACAAGTATATACATCTCACCAAATCATAACACAGTTAGTATAGAACCTGAACACACCACTCCTATCCGTAAGTCTGATAGAGTGTGACATGCACCAGAAAGGTATGGGTCATTATTGAAAATAATGAAGCCCGAATCATTGATAATGATGAGCCTCTAACATATACGGATGCTATCATAAGTAGTGACTCAGACAAATGGCTGGAAGCCATGAGATCCGAAATGGACTCCATGTATGTCACCAAGTCTGGACTTTGGTTGATGCACCAGAGAGTGTTAACCCTATGGGATGCAAATGGGTCTATAAGAAAAAGATTGGGGCAGATGGCCAAGTTGAAACTTATAAAGCTTAGTGGCTAAGGGTTTCAGACAAAAACGGGAATAGATTATGATGAAACATTTTCTCCTGTTGCCATGCTCAAATCTATTCGGATCATGCTTGCTATAGCAGCATATCATGATTATGAAATCTGGCAGATGGATGTGAAAATGTATTCCTCAATGGTTCCCTTGATGTCACAGCCAGAAGTTTTTGTCTTGGAGACTAAACCTAATCAGGTATGTAGGCTAAAGAAATCTATTTATGGATTAAAGCAAGCATCTAGGAGTTGGAACATCCAATTTGATAAGACAGTCAAAGAATTTGACTTTATCAAAAATGAGATGAACCTTGTGTGTACAAGAAGACTAGTGGGAGTGCCATAGTTTTCTTGGTTCTATATGTAGATGACATACTCCTCATTGGGAATGATATCCCAATGTTACAATCGGTCAAGGTATGGTTATCTAAACAGTTTTCCATGAAAGACTTGGGAGAAGCATCTTATATACTAGGCATCAAGATATATAGAGATAGATCTAGGAGGATGCTAGGTTTATCCCAGTCTAGGTACATTGACCACGTGCTAAAAAGATTTAGCATGGAGGAAAGTAAAAGAGGTTACTTACCTATTGGTCATGGCATACATCTTTCTAAGAAGATGTTTCCTAAGACACCTGAAGAAAGAAATAGAATGAATTCTGTACCTTATGCTTCGGCAGTAGGTCTATTATGTATGCTATGTTATGTACTAGGCCTGATGTGGCATATGCCTTAGGTATAGCCAGCAGGTTTCAGGCTGATCCAGGAGAGGATCATTGGAAGGCTGTGAAAATATTCTTAAGTACTTAAGAAGAACTAAGGATATTTTTCTAATATACGGAGGATCTGATCTTAAACTAGAAGCTTATTCAGATTCTAGTTTTCAATCAGATCCAGATGACAGCAAATCTATATCTGGGTATGTTTTTACCCTTAATGGAGGAGCTGTAAGCTGGAAAAGTTCTAAACAGTAACTGTAGCTGACTCAACAACTGAGGCAGAGTACATTGCTGTTAGTGAAGCTGCCAAGGAAGCTGTCTGGATGAAGAAGTTCATATCAGAGTTGGGCGTAGTTCCTGAGATTGAAGGTCCAGTATCACTTTACTGTGATAATACTGGGGCTGTTGCTCAGCAAAGGAACCAAGAGCTCATCACAAATCAAAGCACATTCTGAGACGCTTCCATCTCGTTCGAGAGATTGTCGAAAGACAAGAATCTGCATTAAAAGGGTAGAACGAAGAACAACGTAGCAGACCCGTTCACTAAGGCTCTATCACAGCGAGAGTTTGATCGCCACCATGATTGTATGGGGTTAAGATTTAAAGGCGATTGCTTTAGTGCAAGTGGGAGATTGAAAGATTGTGCCCTGAAAGCCAATTGAAATATTGTATTTTGATCCCAAAATCAATGAATTGACATTTTATAATAAAGGCATTATTTTCATCATTTACTGTGTCTTTTTGATTTTATGATGAACCCCATAGATTAGGGCTATGGTTCTAGGTTATGATGAGATCATACCAGTGAGACCTAAAGCCTTAAAACCCTAATCTAAAATATTCCTGGTCGATTGGACATTGAGTTAGGGATCAATGTTTTCGGCAAGACCAGCACATCCTATATATGTTTTGTGATGAGGGTGACTGATCTCACAGTCACTTGTGTTTGACACTAATACTAGGATGTGAGTGTTCATTAGAGAATGAGTTCACTAAATTGATCCAGATTGAGAATATCTAATGGAACCTTATCTGTTTGTCAATAGATAATTCTCATAGTGGGAGTAGTGCATGTGGTTCTCTGACCTGAGACTACCATAGTACCTTATATATAGAATCCATACTTTGGTTCGCAATCAATCATGACACTGAGTCATGCACGAGGTGATACTGGTTATGGTGGATTGTATATGGAGGTTGTGAGTAGGTCAACAAGGAATTGATCAGCCCTAGAAAGAGGGAATAGCATCCAGCTAATTTTAAATGATGGATTCAGGAAACCTTTGATCAAAGTATGAACATTAGAGTTATTTTCTAATGGTTCATTAATGAATCATCATTATAAAGATTGAGCTAGGGATGAATATGAAATTGGATTTGACAAGTATCCATATTCATAATCATATTCGGGATGCAAGTTGATCAAAGGACTGAATTGCCCGGTAACTCACCACTGAAGGGTATTTTGGTAATTCCACCAAAATTCCACATTTCCGGGTAGACATGATACGTTGCTAGACGTCAATCTTGTCTTGTAGGTATATGATTAAGTCATGGTAATTCAAATCAGTTAATTTGAATTAGATTCTAATGACCGAGTCGAGCTAGTTTGAGTTGACCTAGATCGGCTTAGTTGAGATCTAACCGAATTAAGTCAAATAGCACTCGGACCTACTGCTGGCTAGGTGTGGAACCCAATGGGTCACACACAAAAAAAAATTGATGAAGGATTTAATTTGGAATTAAATCATGTTGCAGGATAAACACACTAGCATGTGTTGTAGACCAAATTTCTATTCGAATCAGATTCGAATTTGGTTCCGAATTGGGCTTAATTGGGTTCTAATTAAACTAGATTAAGGTCCAATTTAATTTTTAGGACATTGGGCTAACCCATGGCTAAACCCAAGTGAATTTAGTTCACTGGACCCTCTCTCCAGCCGCCCTCTCCCTTTTCTCACCCGCGCGCGCCAAGAAGAAGAGTCCACGCGCGTGGACTCCTCTTAAAACACGTGAGAAAGAAAATAACTCGGAGAAATATCTGAAAAAGGGGGATTCAGATCCTTGTCTGGCGCCCTTGGATCTGGATCTGATGGCCAGAAAAATTAAGGAAAGATCCGTCGCTTTTCGGTCGCAAATCGTCTCCAAAAGTCGCGATTCTTCCTGAAGTTTTTCCGAGAGTCCTCCTCGTCGGAAAAACGAAAATTAAATTAGAGAATCATGATTTTTGGTTGAGGGGACGCGTGAGGAATGAGGGATCATGATTCCTGGGGTTTCAGAGGGTGCGTTGTTTTGAGAAGACACCCCTCTGAGATCTATAAATAGGTTGGGTTCTCGGGGGTTTTCACGTAACATAATTCAGAGATCCAATTCCCTTTCTTCCTCTCCAAAATACTCCTTCCCCTTCTTCTTGTTGGGTATTGTTTCCCTTACAGAGTTATCCTCTGTCGAAACTCTGACCCTAAACAAGAATAAGAAGAAGGTCTTGAATGGTAAAGGAAAGAAAAAGGAAAGGATCTGTTCTTCTTCTTTTCCTTCTTGAATTAAGACTTTGCCTGTCTTAATTTTCTTCCAATTCAATTCAAGAAAAGGAATTCAAGAAAGGAATTCTTGAAGAAAATTCAAGAAGAGGAAAGAAGGAAGAAAAGAAATTTTCAAGAAAGAAAATTTCAGCCTAAAAGTCCAAGAATTGAATTCTTGAAAAAGAATTCAAGAAGAGGAGCCAAGAACTAGAAATTGTTGTCTTCATCTTTTTCTGTGTGGATCACCATTGGAGGGTGAACATTTGGGCACCTGGTGGAGATTCAGAGTTTGGATTTTTTGATACAGGTTAGTATCTTAATTTGAGATTAAATCTTATATATACATTTTATATGTTTTAATTCTTTTAAGGAGATCTTGGGTTAAAGGTTTGGTGAAGATTTCAAAAGATAAAAATAAAAATCTTGAAATCTATGTTTCCGCCTTGCCATCAAACCCTACAAGGACAACATCCTCAAACTCATTTAAGTCACATCGCATGGAATACTCATCAAATTTTGAGATGTACTCATCAATTTTGTGATGTAGTCATCTACACTCTTGCTACCCTGATTCAATCTCTGCCATTAATCCAATAAACCATAACGATATAATGTAGGAATGTATTTTCCTCTAAGCTTACCCTTCATGGCCCTCCAAGTGACTATGGGATCATGACCTCCTAGTCTAAGTGTTCTCTTAACACTAGCCCAATATAACCTGGCCTCACGAACCAACTTAAGCTTGGCAAATCTAAACTTACGCTCCTCAAACATATCGTACCACTCAAAGTACTGGTCAACCTCTCCCTCCCAATCTATATAAACCTTAGGATCATGACAACCATCAAAAGTGGGGGCTTCTAATCTTATGCTTTTGTATGCTCTATCCTCCTGGTCTATGAAGTTCTGATTGGGTCTCCTTGGATGAACCTCTGGGATTGGGTCATGATGATGGGCTCTCTTAGGTTCAGCCTTAGGTAGGATCAAGGTTTAGAGTCCTCCTAGTTTCACCCTCATAGTAAGGATCACGGCGAGGGGTTCTCCTAGATGGGAAGGTGAATCAAGATCTGGTTCAGACTGAGGCCTACATGCCTCCTCTAGGGTTCTTAGTCTATGATCCATCTGGTCAAACCTCTGATTCATCTGGGTGAAGGTTTGGGCTAGTTGTTCAGTAAGTGCATTAATCTTGGCTTCAAGGTTATCCACGGTTCAGCCAAAGGTGGAGATGGTGGGTGATATGATGCTCCTGATCTAGTGCTCATGCAAGACTCAACACTGACTCGACTACAGCTGCCTAGACCTAGAGCCAATCAGAATGGGTTGACTCAACTTACACACACTCAAATCCTAGTCCTTCAATCTGGCCAGGTAAGAGGTAGGATGGTGGGAGGCCCCCCTGCTCTCGTAGGGATCTAATTAAGGAACCACCGATCTGCTTAGGTCATTTGATGCTGTACCTCTGGCCTAGACACTAGTATCCAGTAATAGGAAATGAATTGGGTGCACTAGTCATCCCACAATGACTGGACCCGACCGATGGGTGTCCCTAGCCCACTAGGGCAAATTAAGTCTAGTTAATTTTAGATTAAGCTTAGGACTGAATGCAAGGGATGTGGTTTTGGGATAAGGAGAGGTTATCAACTCCTCTCCTTATCTGACATATAGAAAGTGTCCTTAAAGTATTTTATGCAATGATGGTAGGCAGATGAAATGCAAATTAGGGTTTAGGAGTTTTTAGTGTTTTTGAGTATATTAATTTTTTTTTATTTTGATATTTTATTAAATAGAAAAATAAATTGTAGATTATGACCTAATATGCAGGGAACATGCCAAAATTGCAAATATTATACTAAAAAAAACCCTGAACTTTCCAAAATTGGCTTTGCTGCCAAAATAGAGCAAAACTATTCTCAGGTAGTGTTTCGGCTAGGAGAAAATCCACATACCGAAATAATTTCTGAGAAAATTCTAGAAAATTAATATGAATTATGAGAAATTCAGTAAAAAAAATTTTAGAATTTTCTAAGTTCTATGCAAGCAGAAACAATTAAAATAACAGAGGATATACTATAAGGCCGAGAATGCAAAAACCCTAATGGAACTATTTATGTTCTTCAGGGGTCAATTCACAGTAGCACCCCTACTACCATACGAGATCCCATAGATTGGAAAGAAAGGGTCTTACAGTCCTACTATTCTCCTATGACCGGACGGCCATGGTGAAGCACCCGATCTAAATATCCAAAGAGAACTAAGCCCAAAACAGGCTCTAATACCAAATGATGCGGAACTAAATATGCATGCAAAGTTATTTTTTATTTTTTTAAGTTAAGTTGTAAATCTAATTCCCGAAGAACAAGCCATGAATCTAAGTAGAAAAAACTATGCAAAATAAGAAGCTAAAGCATGCAAAGTAGAACCTAAAAGTAAGTAGAAAGTGGACCGCCGAGGCTGAGAAGTCTCAGTTGGGCTAGTTTATCATTAATAAAGCATCTGGTAGGCAGAGGGGGTGTACTTGACAATGGTAGATAAGCCTGGTGTAGATCATATGTGAAGGGGTCGCTCTCACTCCCAGATGCGGCCTGGAAAATCAAGCCGAAGACCCGCATATTCTCGACTTTCTACTCGATGATCCGATTGCAGCCTGGCTGGAGTCGTTGGATTGTAGAAACTAAGAGACCTACAAATAGCCATTCTAGAATTAGAAAATAAAGCATAGATGGAAGTTAATTAAAAAAGCAAAGGGAAGAAGGTGTTTGAAGAGGGCGGCTAGGGCTTGGAGAGGCAGATGGAGACTGGAGTCAAGCGCAGGACTCCGGAAGAAGAAGAACTCACACAGAATCCCTTTTATTGAATTGAAAGAATTTAATATTATTTCATGAAAAAAGGTACCTTCATACAAGAGATTAGAGTCTCTTAAATAGACTCTTAGACTTGGCCCCCAAGTAAGGTTACATTAGTCTTTACTTACGAGTTTTAATCCAACCACAACTCTAGCTAGAATACATGGTAGGCTAGGTAGAAAAATCCCTTAATTCTCTCCCTTTCTCACTTGCCTTGGTCAGCCAAGAGGGGTGACTCTAAGTGGCCAACCAAGGAAAGGTGACCATAAGCTTGGCGCCCCTTGGTTCTCCTCCTGGGCCCTGGCTGGCCCAATTTGCTTCAGGATACGATCCAGGGCTTCATAGCTTTGGATGTCTTCCAGGCTTCTGATTTCATGGTCTTCATGGCTTCTAGTTGAGTTGGTCTCCATGTCTTGGTCTTCATGTCTTCGGTTGGGTTGGTCTTTACTTAGACTGGCTTGGTCTTCTCTTGTACTGGGCTGGCATGTACTGAACTCTAAAAATGACTAGCTCAACATGAGCTAACTAGTACAGGACTCAAGTAATAAAAAGTAACTCAGATGGACTAAGCCTTTATTACAAATGGACTCAGATGCTGCTAATTAATCCACAGAGGGTTGAGAAGCCTCTGTTTTATTCTGGTACCTTTGGTATCTACACCACTTTGTCCTTTTAAGGACCTAATAATTTATAGGGTTTTTAAATAATTGACAGATGAAGAGATGAGAAGACATGGATCAACCTCCCACCGACCAAATCAATAAACAAGGAGGGTTACACATAACTAATGATCCATGGGCACCTAAAATCAGTTCAGACTGATTAACCTTGGGTGACAAGGGTTAACACGAGTCAATGAGCTATCCAATCAATCCTGATTGACCACATTGGCAAGGTAAGTGACATCATGGTTTGGGTTCCGCCATTAACCGTCTTGCCTTAGACACCAATAGAGTTGGCCAGGTAAGAGGTAGCCCCAAAGAACCATGATCACAATGCCAAACTTACCTCGATACCAATCGGTTCATCAAACTCGATTAGACTAGCCTAAAGACTCGGGCTTTTCACTAAGCCCAAATTAGGTCCATTTAGATTATGGACTAATCAATCTAACTATTAGAGAGATCTAGAGAAGAAATCCTAATTCAACATTTGATTAGATTAGTTCTCTAATTTGTCCAATGCATCTAAACTTAGGTCTAACCCAATCAAGGACCTAATAGAAGCGAACCCATGACCCTTAAGGCTTATTGAAATGACTTAAGATCTTTGAGTCACATTCCTAGAGTTCTTAGTCAATCTTAATTCAAAATTAAGTTCAATGGCCTTAAAATAAATTAAAATAATTTTAATTTACAAGTGTAAAATAATTTTACAAAAAAATTTAAATTTTAATTCACTGTTTACTACATTCTGCTACCAAGTGTCGACACTTCCAGGTCAAGTGTCGACACTTAGCCTAAGACAGGAAAAAAAATAATGCTAGAATCTGGCACAGACCCGTGAGTCGACACTTACAAGGCCAAGTGTCGGCTCACAAAACCCAAGTGTCGACACTTCTTGTCCAAGTGTCGACACTTTGCCTGAGACTGGAAAAAACAGTGGCTTCAAATCCAATGTTTCTCTAAACATTCAACAAAACTGATCAAAACAATCATTTTAGATCTTATCCAAAGATGTTTTATGATCATGTCATTAGATTAAAACATCTTTAATCTACATTTTCTTGCTTCTTATTTTCTTTTCAAGAGTCAATCACATCGGAAACCCTATATGCCATAGGAGACCCCATTGAATAGGAAGAGAGGGTCTTGCAACCCTACTTCTCTCCTATGATCGGACGGCCATGGTGAAGCACTTAATCCAAGTACTTAAGATGGATGTTATTTGCATGCTAAAATCATTATACTACAAAAAGGAACCTATTACTCTGATACCATTGAAGGTGAAAAACACCTACACCTAGCATACAATATGCAGAAAAAGAGGGCAGAAAAATATATTTTAAATAATTTTAAGGCATGCACAGTGGAAGACTTGGTAGATAGATCCAAACGATCTACCGATCTGCTTGCAACAAGATCTAGCATAATAATCTAGCATGCAACATAACATCAAAGCAAGACAAAACCACAAACATAAAAGTACCATACCTTTATATCAAGAGAGAAGCAGTGGAAGGAGGAGGGCGCTCGAGCCACACACATGTCTAGCCTCTACAGGAAATCCACACCTGGGCTCGAGTCTGATCAACTCCCTCGGATGCTAGCTCTTCAAGATCCTTGGGCTGATCTTCTTCTTCCAGGAAGACAAAAGAGGAGAGCTGGAACCCTTTCCCAAAGACTCTCTTCCCAAGACCTAGCTAGAATACTAGGTAGCACACACCCAATCCCAAGAGCTCTCACAACCCTTCTCAATCTTCTTCTCTCAAAAGTTTTTCTTAAAAATCTATGGCAGCCTTTGAAATGACTCTCATTTATAGGGACAGCAAGGAGAGGGAGAAAGAGGAAGGAGGAGAGATGGAGGGAGAGAATGGGGGATAGGATCCATGCCATACCAATGGGTCCAACCCATTAAGGTAAGTATGACTATCATACCAAAAAACCATGGAGCCAAACTAGTTTGAATTTAAAATTCAAACCAGGTCAAACTTGTCCAAATCTCCAAAAATCTTTCCAGAAATTTGCTCGTCACAGGAAGTGTCGACACCCAAAAATTGCCAAGTGTCGACACCTGCAAAAATCCTAGTGTCAACACTTGGAATAAAGTCAATCATATTGACTTCCTGGTGACGGAAAACGATTCTCAATCATTGATTAGCCTTAAGATCATATAAAATTCCTCTATGATGTGTGACCCCATAGGTTCGAACACTAAGCTGGTAGCACTGAAACATTTTCAGTACCAGTCAAAGTCCTCATCTAGCAATGATACCCGACGTCCGGGTAGGTCGAAGATGCAGAGCACCTCACAAGAACCTCTGGCATAAGGTTGCCGTATAATTCATCCTTTTGACCTCACAATGCTTAGGATGACCTAGGGTTCGACTGCCAACCCTAATTGGTTTATCCAGATCATGTCTTAACCTCATAAGTTCTGTGACTCCTCACAAGAACTACCTTAGCCAAGATTTTGCTGAATTAAGACATAGTAAGTAATTAACTCCAAATATTTGAAGAGGTCAATTCCATCTTGATCCACCATCGCTCCACAAGTACTTGACTGCACCCAGAAACCTTCCATCACTAGATTAGAAATTCAGGTAGTCTGGCACCAAAGTACAATGAGTTTCTTGCAAGCTACCATTGTGATCTCCGGTCTGAGGAACACATATACCCATATCCCTTCGCGAGCAACCCTTTGATTGCAAAAGGGAGCTCCGTAGATGGTCACGTTCAATGAAATATTTACATTTCACTTGCATGTCCACACCAGTGTCTCCACACTCCTTGGTTAAGAGGACAACCAATAAATACGACTACAACACCCTACACTTGATATATTATCGCCTATAACATGTATCCTTTGGTTGTGAACCACTTTAAGAACTAGATGATATATCCTCTCTATATTAAAATAATGTAGTTCTAAGGACTCCATCATACAAGAGTTCATTTCAGAAAAATATAAATATGATGAACAGCCAAAAATAACTAACTTTTATTTATTAAGAAGCCATATACAAATACAAGGTAGCACAACGTCTACAACCTAGACGATTGGCTTTGGAACACAATTCCCGACATATCCACCATTGAAGCAGAGTATATTGGCATCATGGAGGTAGCAAACGAGGCTCTATGGCTGAGGGATTGGCTATGGAGATGGGCTGCAAACAGAGGCTATCAAGGTGTATTGGTTTAGCCAGTGCATTGTTACTTGCACAGAATTTAGTATATCATGCCAGGACAAAGCACATCGACATCGGATACCATCAGGTTAGAGATGGTAGAGGAAGGCGAGATGGAGCTGGAAAAGGTTTATACCAAGGAGAATCCAACTGATGCACTGACGAAGGTTCTTCCAAGGGATAGCTTTCACAGTGTATGGGACTGATGCAGTTGATGGATAAGATGGAGTTGATCAAAGCCTTGAAACACCAAGATGGAGATGTTGAGTCTCGTGTGGTGTATCCAGGCATCTGGAGTCAAGTTTTGGTTCTTTGTCCTGTTGGTCATGATATAACTAGGGCTAGGATTGAGTCCGGTAATAATCCTAGGTGAAAGACTGTGTTTACAATATTTATTATTCAGTCTGTCTATTCAAGTCGACTTGATGGTCCTTCGAGTCAACTCAGTTGGTGGCATAACATAGAGGTCTGGGTGATGTACCTATTTTGAGTCAGCTCGATTTTCAGGAGTCAACTCTGGTTCTCAGGGCAAGTATGTAGACACTCTGGATGAGTCGGCTTGGTTTGCTGGAGTCAGCTTGTATTCTCAGAATAGATGAAGGAGTGGTCTGGACGAGCCGACTCAAACCCTGCAAGTCGACTCGGATGACGGGTTCGCTATTTTGATGCTGTGCCAGTTCGAAGTTGGTTCAAGGGGCTAGGTTTGGTTTAACCTAGGGATATATATACATTGTACTGTTCTGGGTCGAGGGAAAGGGAAGATATCTCTTGAGTCTTCCAAGAGGTCCTGTAACTTATTCTGACATGAGATAATATATTAAACCCTTGTTTTCTCCCTAAACTTCTTCTTAATCTTGATTTATTACTTGTTTGATCTTCATTACCCCTATCTCCTAAGATCCATGGTATTTGTTCATGCCAAGCTTGTTGCTTCCGTTATAGTCTCTTCACAGTGCTTCATGTTTAAGGTGTTGTACATGGTCCGGATGGGTGATCTCATCCGGTGTGTCACGATAGTGCGTGGCTCCAGTGGAACCCAGGACATCTATCAAATCTGATCCGATGAAAATGAAGTAACATAATAGGTAAGTAGATTTGATCTACTTTGATATTTTATTTTCAGAATTATATCTGTTTTACATGTTCATGAATAGATCCTACTATGCATGCCTAGATTAGTTTTTATTTTCACTGCAATTATATTTTAATTAGTTAAAAAAATTAAAACATAGCATGCAATCTTGGGATCATATGATGGTTCCTTTCAATTGATCGATCTGCTAGTTGTACAAAAACTGAAGTGGGTTTCAACACTCCAAATCTAAATAGGTCATAAAAAGAGCTTGGAAGAGGTTGGCACTCGCATCCAAATCTAATAAAAATTTTATGTGCTTGGTTAACGGGTTCTTTCCTCTCTTCTGATTTCTTCTTTTCTAGTCTGGGTGGCATTGGGTGATCTAGTTATTGGGCTACTTCAAGCTAATTTAAGGTTTTCTCACTTCTAAAAGTCATAACTAATTTGGCATGTTTCAGGAAAGTCTCTAGGCCGGTGGAGCTTTCTAACATGTATTGCCATCTTGGATTACTAATAGGTTGACTGGGTAGTTTGCCCTCCTTCCTTCTATTGAATGTTGTCATTAACTGACCTATCGAGATCCCAAGCTTTGCAATGGATTGTGTGTGTGGTGGGGATACCAAAGGCACCAGAATAAGATAGAGGCTTCTAAACCCTTTGTGGATTACTTAGTAGTGTTTAAGTCTAGTTTGTAATAAAGGCTTAGCCTATTAGAGTTTTTCTTTTCATCAATTGAGTTCTGTATATAGCATTTGATCCATACCATTAGGATTTTGGATCAGTCGGTCAAGTCAGCTCATGTTGAGCTAATCATTTTTTGAGTCTTGTAATCATGTCCAGTTGTATTGAGTCTGTATTGAGTCAAGCCCAGTCAAAGAAGACTCAAGCATGTGAAGGACACCACTCAGCATGCCACCTCAGTAGCCACATGGAGTCCCAGTCACACCTAGATTTCACCACCCAGATTACTTGGAGGATCATGAAGTCGACCCATGCATGAGGAGTTGATGACACACGCCAGCACACCCCTTCCACACTCCAAGCTCACCAACTCCACATGCCAGCATGATAAGAAGGAAAGTCAAAATAGATAAACATGAATCCCTTGATTTATGCCAGCTTGATTAGGAAAGAAGTGGTCCACCCCAAGCCAAGAGAAGAAGTATGAAGTTGGCACCCCTTGGTCCCCCCTTTGGCTGCCCACTACCTACCTTGTTTGGAGGGATTTTATATGGCATGAGAGTGTTTTCATCCATGTTTTCAGCCCCACACTTTAGGAAGAAAGTGGGTACCTATTATTTTCCTTGTTTTCTTTTGCTTGGGCCCTAAGTCTCATGACTCATAAAAAAGGGACCCTTGTATGAAAATTTAACATTTTATCATGAAATAATATTGAATTTCCCCAATTGCTGTGTGCTACCGCTATGTGCTTAAAAGGATTCTGTGTGAGCCCTTCTTCTTCCCGGTGTCCTGTGCCTGCCTCCAACCTCCATCTGCCACTCCATGCCCAGCCCTAGCCGCCCTCCTCAAATCCCATATTTCCTTTGCTGTTTTTTTCAATTAACTCTCCACCTATGCTTTATTTTCTCAAACTAGGATGGCTGTTTGTAGGTCCCTCGACTCCAATGAATCCAACGACTCCAGCCGGGCTGCAATCGGATCATCGAGCAAAAAGCCAGGAATCCACGGGTCTCTGACTTGATTTTCTAGGCTGCATCCAGGAGCAAGAAGAAGTCCTTCATCTATGATCTGCATCGCTCTACCTGCCAATCCCTTTATTGAAGATGAACTAGCCTAACCGTACTTCTCAGCCTCGCCGGTCCACTTTCTATTGCTTTTTAGGTCCTGTTATGCATGCTTTTTTTGCTTCTTAATTTCATATAGAACTCTCTACTAAGTTTCATGGTCTGACCTTCGGGATTCAAAATATAACTTAATATATAAAAACACAAAAATAACTGCATGTATATATAGTTCCGCATCATTTGGTATCAGAGCCTGTTTTGGCTCAGTTCTCTTTGGATATTTAGATCGGTGCTTCACCATGGCCGTCCGGTCATAGGAGACTAGTAGGGCTTCAAACCCACTTTCTCAATCTACGGGATCTCCTATAGCGTAGGGGTGCCACTGTGAATTGATCCCTGAAGAAGAACACAAAGAGTTCCTTAAGATTTTTTTTCATTTTCGGCCTTTCAGTATATATCCTATTATTTTAATTATTTCTACCTGCATATAACTCAAGAATTCTAAATTTTATTTTTATTTATTTTTCATGATTCATATTTTTTTAAATTTTCTCAGGAATTATTTTGATCTGTAAATTTTCTACCAGTCGAAACACTGCCTGAGAACAATTATGCTCTATTTTGGTAGCAAAGCCAATTTCAAAAAGTTCAGGTTTTTTAGTAAAATCTTTGCATATTTTTATTTTTAACATATTTCCTATATATTAGATCATAATCTATAATTATCTTTCTATTTAAGAAAAATCCTCAAAACAAAAAAAAATTATATATATTCAAAAATACCAAAACACCTAAACCCTAATTTGCATCTTCAACTGCCTGCCATCATTGCATAAATTACTTTAAGGGCACTTTCTATATGTCAGATAAGGGGAGGAGTTGATAACCTCTCCTTAGCCCAAAATCACATCCCTTGCATTCGGTCCCAAGCCTAATCTAAAACTAACTAAACTTAATTTGCCCTAGTGGGCTAGGGACACCCATCGTCGGGTTCTATCATTATGGGATGACTAGTGCACCCAATTCATCTCCTATTACTGAATTCTGGTATCTAGGCAAGAGGTACAGTGTCAAATAATCTAAGCAGATCGGTGGTTCCTTAATTGGGTCCCTGCGAGAGTAAGGGGGCCTCCCACCATCCCACCTCTTACCTGGCCAGATTGAATGATTAGGAGTTAAGTTATGTGTAAGCTGAGTCAAACCATTTTTATTGGGCTCTAGGTCTAGCAGCTGTAGTCGAGTCAGTGTTGAATCATGCATGAGCACTAGATCAGGAGCATCATATCATCCACCATCTCCACCTTTGGCTAAAACCATGGACAATCTTGAAGCCCGTATGGCCCATACTAAACGTAGATCATCTAGGCCCAGCTCCATTGATCCAAGAGCCTATTATCATGATCTTGCCCCTGAATCTAACCCTAGGTGTCCATACCCATACTTGGTAGATTTAGAGGAAAGACCCATTAGGAGCACCCATCCTTATGCACCCACTTTTGATGGAAGACAATTGTTGTATATTGATTGGGAGGAAAGAATGGATCAATATTTTGAGTACACTAGGATGTCGAAGTTGGAAAAATTTAGATGGCCCTACATAGTTTAACCCATATGATAAGGTGCATTGGGAAGTTATTGAAAATGAATGTTATCGAGGAGGAGATGAAATATGCACTTGGAAAGCCATGAGAAGTAAATGAGAGAGAAGTACCTAGGTGAATTTTATGAATACAAACTTTTAGACCAATGGTACGAATAAAGGCAGGGTAATAAAACTATGTCTGAGTATATTGACAATTTAATGAGTTTACTAGAAGATGTAACAGAGTTGAACCCGAGTATAAGATCATGGCTAGATTTCGAGCTGGCTTGCATAGAAATATCCATGGGAGATGTTTCAATGGCAAATTCAAGACCTAGATGAAGCCTATCACCTAGCTAGGAATTCAAGTTATATTAAAGGAAACTCATGATCAGTCAATCTAAGTCTAATAAGGTTAATTCCCTCAAACCTATGTCCAAACATAGCCGACTTCCTTTAGACTAGCCTACTACTCCTATCCCATTAGTTTGCAAGGCAAAGACCCCAGAACCCATTAATAAGCCTGAGGTAGAAGTGTATGAGGCTGATCCTAGTTTAGTAGATGAATACGAGGGAGAGGACTTTGAAGAGGATGAACCCCTTGAAAATTTAGAGAAAGAAACTCCTGAGCCCACTAAGACATCTCAAGAGGCCACCTATGAGTTTAGTCTATTAGAGGAACTTGTAGTGGAAGAACAATTAGAGGAGGAGAACTTAGACATTGCTGTTAGAATCTTACTTAAGGAAACCATGGAGGAGAGCCAAATTATAGAGTTTAGTCCTAAAATACAAGAACCAGAAGAATTTATTAAGGACTTGATCTCTTTGAATCAGTACCCCTAGGATGAGCCCCCTCCCATAGTTCCCATTGAGGACCTCTTTCCAAAAATTGTTAACCCATCCTTCCATAGCATGGACCTTTTCTTGCCCATAGATATAACTCCATATTCATATATTAAGGTCAGTCTCTTTAGCCCAGAATCAGTCCCTGAATCCCTATCCTATTTCCTACCATTTCTTGAGTCTTCTCATGTGTCTAGAACTATTAGGTTACATTTTGTTGAGGTTACTAGGTTGCAAGAATCCATAGAACCCATCCCATTTGCTACCTACTTTAGGCAGACCCTCTGGCATCTATTAGGAGTTACTAGCAAATTTTCTACTGCATGTCATCCATCAACCATAACTCATGCCCCATATGCAAGTTGTAGTTAAGGCATAATAACCTCTTTCGATAGGAATGCATAGTCGAGTCTATTAGGTGTTGGTATGAGTCCTTTGCATCACCTGTTAGGAGTCTGCATGTGCCTAGCATGTTCACCACTTGCACTAATTTTGCAATAAACTGGCTATTTTCTAAGAAGGGCCAAGGAATTTGATGTAGTGAATTCTATCTTGGTTAGGCTTAGGCCTAAAAGAAGCTTCATGCTCGTAGAGCCAGACCTTTTAGAGTGATAAAGAAGGTTGGACCAATGCCTATGTATTAGATTTGCCTCTGGATTTGGGCATTAGTTCTACCTTCAATATCGCTGACCTGGTTGAGTATAGGGAACCAGCAATGATACCCAGTGAGGCCTTTGGACCTACTCCTTGTTGGGAATTGTGTTCCAAAGCCAATTGCCTGGGTTGTAGGCGGTTGTGCTCAGTATTGTACTCATTTTATGAATAATAAATAATATTTTTGTAGCTCATCACATACTAAATTTTCCTAAAATGAACTCTTTCCATGTGATGAAGTCCTTAGGACTACACTGACTTCGATACAGAGAGGATATCGAGTGGTCCTTAAATCCTGTTCACAACCAAAGGATATATTGTACTGGACAGCATATATCAAGTATAGGTTGTTGTAGTTCACATCGTTTGGTTGTCCTCTTGACCAAATGAGTGTGGTGACACTGATGTGATCTGCAAGTTGGATATGTGATATCTCATTGAACGTGACTCCGTGCAGCCCCTTTCTGCCAAAGGATACTCACGATTGGATATGGGTATATGTGTCCCTCTGACCTGAGGTCATCACGGTAGCTTGCAAGCAACTCCCTGTGCTTTGGTGTCAGACTACCCGGATTTTTAATCCGGTGACGGAAGGTTTCTGAGTACAGGCAAGTACTTGTGGAGCAGTGATGGACCAAGATGGAATTGACCTGTCCAAATAGTTTGGATTGAATGTCTCGCGGTATCTCAATTTAGCAAATCCTCGGCGGGGTAGTCCTAGTGAAGAGTCACTGGGCTTGCAAGGTTGAGACACGTAGTCGACTGACTCTGTCTGGGTTGGCAGCCCAATCTCAGTCGTCATGAGCATTAGAGGTCAAAGGGATAAATTATACGGTAACCATATGCCAGAGGTTTGATTGTTTGCTCCCGCATCTTCGACCTATCCGGACGCCCGGACCCATTGCTAGATGATTTCCTGTGCTGGTACTAGAAATTATTCTAGTGCTACCATTTAGGTTCAAACCTATGAGGTCACATTCCACAGAGGATAACTCTCTGATCCGGATACCGATTACTATTGGGAATCGTCTCAGTTTTATGGTCACAAGATTTTTTTTTCTAATGTCCAAAAGGCCAAACGACTCCCAAGCTCTTCCCTTCTCCTCCACCGTTTGGTTTTAATGGCTTTAATCCTGGATTAAGGCTATTAAATGGGTTAACTGTTGCAGCCTTTCCACCTCACGTCGCTCCACCTCCCTCTCCCTCCCAGCAGCCTATATTACACCAACAGACATCCCCTGTTTTAGTGGTGGGAATTGAGTTTCAACGGAAGAGGTTTCACCGTGAGAAAGTCTTAAAAAGAGAGAGCTTTGGGCATTCTTTGAGAGGCTTAAGGAGAGAACATCTGGGGCTGGGTTTAG
Source organism: Areca catechu (assembly GCA_021397845.1). Taxonomy (NCBI): domain Eukaryota; kingdom Viridiplantae; phylum Streptophyta; class Magnoliopsida; order Arecales; family Arecaceae; genus Areca; species Areca catechu. Next base: position 104,142,261 of record CM038050.1, read on the forward strand.
GAGCTTTAGAGGGAGAGAAACAAAGGTTTAATCCATTATTTTGAAGTGCTCAAGTTCTGCCCGGTGATGCAGAACTCTGTGACCGTGAACCCCCTTTCCGGCGGCTAGCACCGTGCATGGAGGCAGATCCGAGAGCCCCGGGCGTGTCTCCCTCTAGAGGGAGTACCACTCTACTCCTTGGAGCAAACCATGCGAGCCGGGATCGCCCCAGCTGCTCCAAAACAAAGGCCAAAGTCTGCATGCATATATTAAATTGTTTAATATTTTATAAATATTTTATATGATTATGCATGCATAAATGCAACTAGATTTAGATTAATTCCTGGTGGAGCAGATACCCGCTGTGTGAATTTTAAAAATATTTTAAAATCCAATCTGCTCTCGTAGATGTTTGCATGCCTAGTGTAGGATCTTGTCAAACCACCTGCATCAGTTCACTTTCACTCCTTCCATTATGAGTGACCCTAGCCCAGAGTGTCCACCAACTATTTGGCTTGAAAGAGGAGAACGGATCGAGCATATCCTGGATGATCAAGCCATAACGACCCGGGCCGCAGCTATCAAGACTACCTAGTCCGATGGCAAGGCTGGCTAGAGTCGAACGATTCGTGGATTTCTCGATAGGACTTATAGCATCTCAACCCAGGTCTTCTCGAGAGTTATGTGAGCCAGTGTAATCCTTACTCGACAGGGTCAAGCTCCTCCCACCCCCGGAGAATTGGTGGGGATACCAGAAGCACCAGAATAAGACAGAGGCATCTAAACCCTCTATGGATTACTTAGTAGTGTTTAAGTCCAGTTTGTAATAAGGGCTTAGCCTATTAGAGTTTTTCTTTTCATCAATTGAGTTCTGTATATAGCATTTGATCCATATCATTAGGGTTTTGGATCAGTCGGTCAAGTCAGCTCATGTTGAGCTAATCATTTTATGAGTCTTGTAATCATGTCCAGTTGTATTAAGTCTGTATTGAGTCAAGCCCAGTCAAAGAAGACTCAAGCATATGAAGGACACCACCCAGCATGCCACTCAGCAACTGCATGGAGTCCCAGTCACACACTAGATTTTGCCACCTAGGATTACTTGGAGGATCATGAAGTTGACCCATGCATGATGAGAGTTGATGACCACATGCCAGCACACCCCTTCCACACTCTAAGCACACCAACTCCACATGCCAGCATGACAAGAAGGAAAGTCAAAATAGATAAACATGAATCCCTTGATTCATGCCAGCTTGCTTAAGAAAGAAGTGGTCCACCCCAAGCCAAGAGAAGTAAGAAGTTGGCACCCCTTGGTCCCCCCCTTTGGCTGCCCACTACCTACCTTGTTTGGAGGGATTTTGTATGGCATGAGAGTGTTTTCTTCCATGTTTTCAGCCTCACACTTTAGGAAGAAAGTGGGCACCCATTATTTTCCTTGTTTTCATTTGCTTGGGCCCTAAGTCTCATGACTCTATATAAGGGACCCCTTGTATGAAAATTTAACAACTTTTTATCATGAAGTAATATTGAATTTCTCCAATTGCTGTGTGCTACCTACTGTGTGCTTAAAGGGATTCTGTGTGAGCCCTTCTTCTTCTCGGTGTCCTGTGCTTGCCTCCAACCTCCATCTGCCACTCCAAGCCCTAGCCACCCTCCTCAAATACCATCTTTCCTTTGCTAGTTTTTTTTAATTAACTCTCCACCTGTGCTTTGTTTTCTCACCCTAGAATGGCTATTTGCAGGTCCCTCGACTCTGACAAATCCAACGACTCCAGCCGGGCCGCAATCAGATCATCGAGCAGAAAGCCGGGAATCCACGGGTCTTTGGCTTGATTTTTCAGGCCGCATCCGGGAGCGAGAGCGATCCTTCATCTACGATCTACATGGGTGCTTCAACCATTGTCAGGTACACCCCCTCTGCCTGCCAGTCCTTTTATTGAAGATGAACTAGCCCAACCAAGACTTCTTTGCCTCGGCAGTCCAATTTCTATTGCTTTTTAGGTCCTGTTATGCATGCTTTTTTTGCTTCTTAATTTCATATAGAACTCTCTACATAGTTTCATGGTCTGATCTTCGAGATTCAACATATCACTTAATATATAAAAACACAAAAATTATCTACATGCATATATAGTTCCGCATCAGTGTGGGAATGAAGGATCTAGGTGTTCATCTCCAACCCTTAAGTGCTTGCAATACCTCCTTCACAAAGACAGTAATTGGAGAAGGTTATAGGTTTGGTGCATACTGATCAATGAATGAATATTTTATAAAAAAGTATCTAAATCATCAATATTTAATCTTAAAAATTAATACTTGACACTTCTTATACTCTCTTTCAGGTACTTTGATTATAAATTTTAATAAATGTGTTATACACAACCGGCCTCCCTCCAAACCAGACCGTTTTCCGACTGACCCACCAGAGGTCCGACCGACCTGCCAAGGGTCTGACTGACCCACCAGAGATCCGACCAACCCGCCATAGGTCCGACCAACCCGCCATAGGTCCGACCGACCCACCAGAGATCTGACCGACCCTTCAGCTAGTCCGATTGACCCACTTCAGCCAGGCCCATATCGATCCAAAATAGGCTACTCCAAGGATGGCCGGAGGTCCAGAGGCCCCTTTAAGTTGGTAGCAGAATTCTGTTACAATAGATTCCTGACAACACGGTGCCATTCCCTCCTGGTGCCACCTGGCCCGCCATTACTCTGCAGATCCCATGGTGTCATTCCCTCCTGGTGCCACCCCGAGATTCCTCTAAGGACAAATTAACCATTTCCAGCCTAGCCCCTAACAGATTCTGGTAAAGTTCCACACCTATATAAGGTAAAGGGGGGACCCCGAGGTAAGCATGCTCTTCCTTCCCCACGAGCTATCTCCTTTCCGATTCATCCAATCTGTTGCTCCAAGTCTCCCACTGACTTAGCCATCAGAGTGTCCCCCACAGGAAACCACCGGCCTGTGGGACCTTTTTTGCAGGAATCAAGAGACGCACACTCTAGCAAGCCCGGTCGAAGAAGCCTGATCCAGGAGATTCAGTGGCAACAGATTGGCGCTAGAGGAAGGGCCTAAACCTTCGCCCTTGTGTCCCTTCTTCGAAAGGATGGATCCATCGCTAGACAAGACGATGGTGAAAGGAAGAGCTCAGAATACCTCTAACAGGAGAGGCCACTCCCAGGCAAGCTTGGGAGAACCTCTCAGAGAGAACGATGCCGCCCAGCCTACCATCACCCTAGGACAATAGCAGTTCCAAACCCTTTTGAACTGCATCGACACTCTTGCTGCCATGGTTCAGAATCTTCAAGATGCAGCCAATAACAGACAACAGCTACTCGCGACATCCAGAAGCAGTCATCCACCTACTGCCGAAGGAAGTCAACAGTAAGGAGTCCCTCAACACCGCTCCCATGGGACCCCGGAGCCTCGAAGGTCATAAAGGACTCATGCCGATGGGAAAAGAGTGAGGTCTGCCGCATACTCTTCCACGGATTCGGTCTCTGAGATGACCAGCGACATGATGATGATCCGAGAGACTACACCAGCAAGCTCCAATGCATGGAGGAGAAAATTACCGAACTGGTTGACCTGCAAAAAGAGAAGAAGCACTGGCGTATAACTCCCGCCCACCATTCTTCACCAGAATTATGGGGGAAACTATCTCCCATCACTTCAAGATCCCCCAGGTGGATGCTTACAGTGGCACCAACAACCCTCTGGATTATTTGGGCACTTATAAGGCCCACATGATGGTACAGGGCACCTTTGATGCCCTCCACTACATCGCCTTCCCTGCAACACTCAAGAAGGTAGCTCGGATGTGGTTTTTCGCCATCCGACCAAGTACGATCCATTTTTTTTTCCCAGTTAGAAAAACTCTTCTTGTCTCATTCAAGACCTGTAGCCGGGCATCGAGGAACATGGATTGCCTCTTCCTCGTGTAGAAGAAGGAAAGAGAAACCCTCCGGGAAAACATGGCCCGCTTTTATCCGGCGACCATGGAGATCCCAGACCTCAACGAGCACGTGGCTATGTCGACCTTCAAGAAGGGGCTGTGATCATTCAGGCTCACTTTTTTACTGGATAAAAAGTTCCCGACAAACTACTCCAAACTACTGGCCCGGGCCCAAAAATATGTCCTAGTAGAAGAACAAGCAGCAAGCTGATGCCAGGCTGAAGGGAGGTCAGTTTTCAAGAGAAGGAGTGATAGGGCTCCTAAAGTCTGACCTTCTAGTGATGGCACCAACTCGACCCAACACCGCAGCCCTAAGTCGAAGGACTTTCCCAGGAGGTTCGAGACTTACACACCTCTCTCCCTCTCGAGAAAGAAAATCCTTATAGAGATAGAGAAGGAAACCTTCCTGCAAAGGCCTTGCCTGATGAGAAGTCCGTCCACATCAAGGAGCAGGGACAAGTACTGCCAGTTCCACCATGACCATGGGCACAGCATAAAAGATTGCCTCCAATTGAAGGATGTGATCGAAGATTTGATCAGGTGGGGGTACCTGCACAAGTATGTCCGACTCCAGAGGAGCCGGGCTAAAACTTCCACTGCTAGAAACCCCCCAGAGGAAATGAAGCTACCCAACCAATGCCCTACTAATGAAAATGTTGGCATGCTCCATGCCGGTCCGATTAGAGGGATAAGGGAGGTCGAGATATCTCAAAGAGGTCTCGGCATTCTAATGTAATTAGTTTCTCCGACGAAGACCTACTAGAGACCCAGGTCTTCGGGAATAATCCCGTTGTTGTGTTGGCAGTAATTGCCAATTATGATGTAAGGAGGATCCTCATTGATAATGGAAGCTCCATTGAAGTTTTGTTGTATGATGCCTTTGTCAGAATGAACCTATCTAGAACTAGGCTGCAAGAATCTCCAACACCGTTGACTGGGTTTGGAGGGAACTTCATTGGTGTAGAGGGAGAAATAACTCTACCCATAACCATCGAGTCAGAGCCTTATCAAAAAACTTTCCCCATCAATTTTGTGGTCATCTTCATGACATCAGCCTACAATGCCATTTTGGGCGACCGGCCGTGAACAAGTTCCGAGCCATTATGTCTACTTACCACTTGTTGGTGAAGTTCCCGACTCAGAACGAGGTCAGAGTGATGAGAGGGGATCGTAGGATGCCAGATAATGTTTGATCATTCAGGACAGACAATGGGAGACCTTTCCACCTTGGAACAACTTGATCAGGTCCGAAACCAACTGCTACAGAGACCTGATCAAGAGGATCCTATTCGTACCTCTTAGGGAGGATGATCCTACTAAGGTCCTGTAGATCAGGCATGCTCAGCGAGGAGGCCAAATCAGAGCTGGTCAGCTTCTTACGGGACAATACCGACATCTTCGCCTCATCGGCATCCGACATGCTAGGCATCCTGTCAAAAGTCATACCCATTGGCTTAAGATGGACCCTACCTACAAGCCTGTCCGACAGAAGAAGAGGAACTTTGCCCCCGAGAAACAGAGAGTGGTTGATGAGAAGGTCAAGAAGCTCCTCGAAGCTGGCTTCATCAAAGAAGCCCACTACCTTGATTGCCTGGTGAATGTCGTGATGGTGAGGAAGGCCAACGGAAAGTAGAGGATATGTGTGGACTATACTGACCTCAACAAGGCTTGCCCGAAGATTGCTTCCCCTTACCAAAGATTGACCAACTGGTAGAATGCACTACCGGTCATCAACTTCTGAGCTTCATGGATGCCTTCTCCGGGTACAATCAAATCAGCATGGACCCGGAAGACGAGGAGAAGATAGCCTTCATCACTGACAAAGGGCTGTACTGCTATAAAATGATGCCCTTCGACCTAAAGAATGCCAGAGCCATATTCCAGAGGCTGATCAATAGGGTCTTCGAGGGGCAACTTGGAAGAAATATGGAGGCATATGTTGATGACATGATAGTCAAGAGCCTCCGGAGAGCCGACCATATCAAGGATCTAAAGAGTCCTTCGATGCCCTGAGGCACCACTGGATGAAACTAAACCCTACTAAGTGTACCTTCAGGGTGAGCTTGGAAAAATTTCTTGACTTTTTGGTCACCAAGCAGGAATTGAGGTCAATCCGGATAAAATCAAGGCCGTCATCAACATGGGGCATCCAACCAATAAGAAGCAAGTGCAAGAACTCATGGTTGGATAGCTCTCTCAGTCACTTCATTTCTAGGTCAACTGAAAGGTGTCTCCCTTTCCTTAAAATGCTGCGATAGTTGGATCACTTCCAGTGGACCGATGAATGTCGGTCGCCCTTCTGATGCGGGATAGGAAAGCATGGGGGATCGCTGGAGAGCATAGAAGTCACCAGGGGATTATGGCTTGCACTCAAGAACAAGGAACCAGGGCATCACACCCACCCATATGGAGGAAAACTCAAAACTCAACCAAAATAATTTTAATTTGTATTCATAGGAAAAAGATTGTTGCCCAGGTGGCTTCCCAAGAGGGGGGTGGATTGGGATAAAAAAAACTTTAGCAAGTATGTGTAATTTAAAATCCTTTTAGTGTTGTGGTGAAATATGCAATGCGGAAGTAAGTAAATAAATGCAATGAAGTTAAACAAGCACAACACGAGATATTTAGAGTTGTTCGGAGCAACCCGCTCCTACGTCCACTACCCAAGATACCACTTGGAATTTTCACTATATTCTTCCTAGAATATAGTCAAATTGTTTTATGGGATCACAATCCAAACCTAACTCCCTTTGGTTTTTACACCGGGCTCACCAAAGAAACCCACTCTTGTTTTTATACTGGGATCACCAAGAACCCAAACTTGGTTTTATATGGGCTCACCAAAATCCACTCTTGGTTTTATATCGAGATCACCAAGAACCCAACTTGGTTTTGCAACGGGCTAACCAAAAACCCAAACTAAAGTAAAACAAGTAAACAATGCAACATAAAATACAACTCCCAAGAGTAGATGGTTGCCGCTTTAGCTCATTGAATGTAGCTCTTCTAAGCTCTCCTCTTTCTTCAAATAAAGCTTCAAGAGTTGTGATAGAAAGTGAAGAACCCTCTCTTGAATTTAAACATTGAAGCTCTCTCCAAAATCTGAAATATAAACTTGAAAATCCTTTTTCTTCAATTTCTCTTTTCCTCTTCAATCACTCTTCTTTCTCTTCACTTTGATCCATCATATATAAATTTTGGAAGTGTTCCCATGTTATTTTGACTGCTGGAGTGCCTTGAAAATCGAAATATGATCATTTGGAATCGTTGGAATGAAGAAAAATAATTTCTGCAACTAGCCATTGGAGTGCCAGAACCCATCACTCAAGTCAGCTCGAGCTAGACGAGTCGACTCTTTAGAGTCATTTTGATTGAATAATTATAGTTCTGCCATTCTGAAAGAGTTGGCTCTTGATTCATGAATCGGCTCGAGCTGAACCACTCCAAACTTCTTCCAAACCATTCCAAACTTCTTCTAAACCATTTCAAACATCTTCTAAACCTATGATACTTTACAAAAATAATCTTTACAAGGATAATTAGTAATATAATCATGCATCAATATTTTATAATCATCAAAATCAATCCTAGGGTCAAAAATCTCCCCTTTTTTGATGATGACAAAACATTGGGCATGAAAAAAATTTTAGCACAAAATTAACTCTATAAAAGATTGTATTTCAAGTAAATTAACAAGTATCATATAAGCAATAAGCTCCCCCTTAATTTATCAGTATATTTCAAAAATGAAACTTCTCTCTTTTTAAATGTTTTTTTTCATGACACCTTATATCTCTCCCCCTTTTGGACATCAACAAAAAGTATTCTTAACCATTCTTTAAGGGATACTAATCAATGATTTTATAATACACAAGAATATTAGGATATTTGAGATAATTTCACCTTCTTTTTATTTCCTTCACATTCTTGTCAATAATTTCTCTTTTTCTCCCCCTTTCTTTATGCTATCAATTGTTACAAATACTAATTGTTGGGGTATCAAGATTCTTAATTCTTCTTTTATCTAACACATACACTCCTCTCTCTTTCACATTTAGTCTAAGAATTCATGCAAGAGAGTAATGTAAAATAGGGTATCAATAAAAATAAATATCAATAGAAGAATTAAAGTCATGAGTTTGTAACAATCATCAAAATCAATCTATACTCATGATCAATTTAAAATATTAAGTATGCTAGCACATCTCAAATTATCTATACTAGAGTAAGCTAGAACTCTTGATTTCATGGTTCATTGCCACAAGACTTGAATATCAATCATACCTCAAACATTCAAATATTTCAAGTCAAAGTTCAATGAATTTCACATGATCAAGAATACTAGTAACTATTGCATAGTTGACATTTAACTTATCTTGAAGCATCAAATATAATAACATAGCAAATTGCTTCAAGTAAATGACTAGCATTATATATATCAAAAAGTAATGAAGGGTTTGAGTAAATTATACCAATATAAATAATCTTCCATTTTTCATTATTTCTATAAACCATTAGTCCACTTGCTTTAACTTTAGGATGAAGACTTGCTCTTCCACCCTACTTCATGCCTTGCACAGCCACTTTATCATTGCAATCTTCTTTTTGTTATGATGGACTGCAAGACAAACCTGCAAAATAGCTAAGTGGATATCTTTGGTACCCAAATCTTTTTGGATCCATTGGAGTTAGTACATGTGGTTCCTTTTGGAACCCAAACTTTCTTTACATCATTTTCTTTTTTTTTTCCTAAATTACAAAGATAAGCTTTATGCCCAACTCTTTTACAATAAAAATAAACAACATTATATTTTTGAATTCTATTTTGAGCTAAATCTTTCTTTCAACAAGATTGGAATTTGAATTACAAATAATTTCAACTTTATTACTTGAAAATCTTTGATTGCTTAATAATAACTCAAGCTTATCTGAACTTAAAGTCAATTTATCTACTAAAGGCTTGAGTTTCTCATTTTCTTTTTGCAATCTTTGATTTTCTTCCTGAAATACTTCATTCTTTTCAAGATATTCAATCTTTTCTTTTTGAAGAGTTTTGCAATTTTCAGAAATAGAATTTAATTCAATTTGCAAAACATGATATTTTTCCAAAACATCATTTCTTTCATTTTGAAGCATATCATACGATTATTTTAAGATTTGATGCTTAGTTCCTAACTTTTTATATTCAAAAAATAAATCATAAAAAGCATCATTAAGTTCATCAAATATAAATTTTGAGTTAGGTACAGAATTTATCTCATTTTATAGATCCGTAAAGCATGTGTTGCCAGTTTTTGATTGCTTTACATTATCACTTGAGCTTGAATCTTCACTGTCGCTCCAAGTGGCTGCCAACACCTTCTCTTCTTTTCTTTCTCTTTATATGTCTTCTCTTTAGCCATATACTTCTTCTTTTTTCTGATTCTGCCCTTACCCATAAAATTTCTAAATTTTTCATAACCAAGGCTAATTCATCTTCATCTTGCTCCTTTTTGGATAATGAACTTGTGAACTCTTTTTTGTTTTCTTCAATAGCCGCCTTGAGTGCAATTGTTTTCTTTTTCTTTTTTTTTCCTCTTCTTCACTCCGGCGCTTCATTGTGAGTTCATGAGTGATGAGTGATCCGAGAAGCTCTTCTAATGGTAGATTATTTAGATTCTTTGCCTCTTGAATTGCGGTTACTTTGGATCCCAAATTCTTGGCAAAGATCGAAGAATCTTTTGAACCATATCTGCATTAGAACACATTCTACCAAAACTTCTCAAATCATTAGTAATGTTAGTAAACCTCAAAAATATTTCAGAAATAGATTCATGAGGTTCCATTTTAAACATTTCATAATCATGCATGAGCATATTGATCTTGGAGTTTCTAACTTGTGTTGTGCCTTCATGAGTGATTTCAAGTTTATCCTAAATTTCTTTTGCAGATGTGCAAGTAGAAATCTGGTTAAACTCATTTGCATCTAAAACACAATACAAGAAGTTCATTGCTCTTGCATTCACTCTCCCATTTGCTTTTCATAAACATTCCAATTCAACTCCAATTTTGGAATATTTATGCCATTAACATTTATCATGGGAGTGGGAGGTTTTCTTAAGATAATTTTTCATAATTTAAAATCTATAGCTTGAATATAAATTTTCATGCGTGCTTTCCAATAGCTATAATTTGTGCCGATAAAAAGTGGTGGTTGTGTAGAACATTGCCCTGCGACAAGATGTGTGCTCATTTGAGTAGCCATTAACTTTACTCTAAGTATAATTCAAAGATACTCTCTGATACCAATTGTTGCCCAAGTGGCTTTCCAAGAGGGAGGTGAATTGGGATAAAAAAACTTTAGCAAATATGTGTAATTTAAAATCCTTTTAGTGTTGTGGTGAAATATGCAATGCGGAAGTAAGTAAATAAATGTAATGAAGTTAAATAAGTACGAACACAAGACATTTAGAGTGGTTCAAAGCAACCCGCTCCTATGTCCACTACCTAAGATACTACTTGGTATTTTCACTATATTCTTTCTAGAATACAGTCGAATTGTTTTACCGGGATCACAATCCAAACCCAACTTCCTTTGGTTTTTACACCGGGCTCACCAAAGAAACCCACTCTTGGTTTTATACCGGGATCACCAAGAACCCAAACTTGGTTTTACACGGGCTCACAAAAAACCCACTCTTGGTTTTATATCGGGATCACCAAGAACCCAACTTGTTTTTGCAATGGGCTAACCAAAAACCCAAACTAAAGTAAAACAAGTAAACAATGCAACATAAAATACAAACTTCCAAAGAGTAGATGGTTACCGCTTTAGCTCGTTGAATGTAGCTCTTCTAAGCTCTCCTCTTTCTTCAAATAAAGCTTCAAGAGTTGTGATAGGAGTGAAAACCTCTCTTGAATTTGAACATTGAAGCTCTTTTCAAAATCTGAAATATAAACTTGAAAACCCTTTTTCTTCAATTTCTCTTCCCCTCTTCAATCACTCTTCTTTCTCTTCACTTTGATCCATCATATATAAGTTTTGGAAGTGTTCCCATGTTATTTTGACCGTTGGAGTGCCTTGGAATGAAATATGATCGTTTGAAACCGTTGGAATGAAGAAAAACAATTTCTGCAACTAGCCATTGAGTGCCAAAACCCATCACTCAAGTCTGCTCGAGCTGGACGAGTCGACTCGAAGTCTCAGTCAGAAAACACAAACTCTGGACGCGTCGGCTCTTCTGGGTCGAGTCGGATCGAGTAATTACAGTCCTGCCATTCTGGAGTCAATTTGATTGAATAATTACAGTTCTATCATTCTGAAAGAGTTGGCTCTTGATCCATGAGTCAGCTCGAGCTGAACTTCTTCAATTGCTTCCAAACCACTCAAAACTTCTTCTAAACCATTTCAAACATCTTCTAAACCTATGATACTTTACAAAAATAATCTTTACAAGGATAATTAGTAACATAATCATGCATCAATATTTTATAATCATCAAAATCAATCCTATGGTTAACAAAAATAATTCATACAAGGGGGAAGGGGTGGTATTTATATATTCACCCTGTTGCCCAGAAATGGAGCCCAGAGGGGGGTTGAATTGGGTCTTTTAAAATTTAAAGTAATATATACAGGCCTTGTGGTGTTTGTGAGTAAAGAAATTGATGCACTAATTATATGCAGCGAAAGCTATAAATAGAGTGCAATAAGTAAAGAGCAAGAGATAGAAGAGATAATCACACATAACACAAGGTTTATAGTGGTTCGATGCAAACCTAGCACTACATCCACTCTCAAGCCACCGAATTCTACTATAATTTCTCCAAGATACAGCTGACTTATTATTTCAAAGTTTCATGAACTTTATGGTTTATCACAATCACCAACATTGTCTTATCTTCACCTCAACAATTTGCTTATTTATTTCATGCTCAACACCTATTTTCACCTCTTCAAAATATTTCAACTAACTTGAAATCAAATTTAATTATTTATCAAAAAACTCTACAATCATTTACACTTCTTTTTCTGTGCTCACAAGAAATTCTGCTCTTTTTTTCAACTTGAATAATATCATCATTCAAGAATCAAGAATAGAATTAATTAAATCTTGATAGAATTGATTCTGCATTTATGCTAATATTCTTCTTCAAGATGGAACTTTGATCAAGCTTCTTGTCTTCTAGAATCTTCAAGCTCTCTTTTTGGAAAGATGAATGAATGGGCTTGTAAGCTTTTTCAGGGAATCATACTTTAAATGGCTTTTGATGTGAAGTTCTTGAGAGAATATTGCCTTTTGGGCTTTGAATGGACTTCAATGCTTCAAGAATAAGTTTGGTGAAGCTTAATACTTCAAAAACTTCCAAAAATGTTTTGTGACTGTTTGAGCTTCGAATCTAATCGTTGGGAGCTTGAAATGACACTTCTACAACTCAGAAAATAAATCTGTTAGGCCTGTCACAATCCGAGTGTCGACACTTGGTTGTCAGCTGTCGACACTTGACATCTAGGTGTCGACACTTAATATTCAAGTATCGACACTTGATATACAGGTGTCGACACGTGACACACAAACACTCCAATGGCCATGTTCTGGATTTTAAAAAGTCTCAGGCCTTGAGTCGACACTTGGAAACTTAAGTGTAGACGACACTTGAGTTTCAGGTGTCGACACTTGGTGTGCCAAGGAGTTATTCTGTGTGCCAAATACTGAAGTGTCGACACTTGACTTCTCAGGTGTTGACACTTGGTTCTGCAAAATTCATAATTAAGTGCAATTCAAACCAAAAATACAAGTGTTGAATATAAAACTTAAATCCAACTTAACTAAATAATAAATGAACTCTTTTAAGCCCTTTTTGTCTGGAGAAGACTCCTTCAAATTGCGAAATATGCTTCGTGCCATAGCCTGCCATGATACTTTAATTTTAAGAATTTGAGGTGCTTGTTTCCTGAAAACTCACAACTAGAAATAAAGATTAGTACATAATATATACTTAACATTTTGTTATTCATCAAAATCACTAGATGGAGCCAACAATCTTCCCTTTTGATGATGACAAAATCTTGAGTATATAAACATTTAATTTTAAATTTCAGATTTGATACATCATGAATATGATTTCAAGCTAATATATCCATAACTTGCATAGTTAAGAAGGATGAATCTCCCACTTAGTTAGACAATTCTAATCAGAATTGTTAGACAAGCAGTATGCATTATTGGTATCAGATCAAATTTAAAATTCAGATGAATAAAGGTAAGATATTAGGATATTCTACTCCCCCTTTTTGTCAATCATTAAAAAAGGGAGTAAACTCCCCTCAAAACGAGCATGGAGATAAAAAGTAGAAGAGTATTAGAGTTGATACAAGAGTTTTTTTTTTTTAAGAGTTAACAGGTGTGAGCTAAAGCTAAAATGTATATCTATCAAGTAAATGTAAACAATCAAGCTATCAAAATCAATCATAGTGATTCATAAATTATAGACATCAAGCTGAAATGCAATATATATCTGTCAAGAAATGTTTTCAGTACAAAATTTGCTGACTCATCAGCAACACTAAAACAATCAAATACATCATGAGATATAAATCATAATAACATGAGATATATACAACAACATAAACATCTGTGAGGCGAATCCTCATCAGATAGGATCTCAAAAGATATAGGGCTTGTGATCCTAGACCTATGGGTTAGACTTCTAGGAGTCTTCAAGATACCATGACTCCTAGTCCTAGTAGAAGGTCCAAAGTGGGGTACAACCCTAGAAGCTCGAGTAGAGGGAGGTGGAAAAGTCTCAGCAGGAGTGACAAAGACTGGATCAGTAAAGACAGGAGTGCTAGTCAAATCAGTAGGAGGAAAAATAGGAGACTATGGCTGTCAGCTGACTACCTCATATCCATCTGCACCGCCATCACTATCACTATCTCTATCATCATCAATAATATCAATATCCTTATCCTCAATCCCATCAGCACAATCACCACCATCAATAGTGTCATCATGTCCATCCTAGTGGTCATCGTCATCATCATCAGTAGCATCAGGAGGTGGAGCTGTAGGTGCTACTGAAGGTAGAAGGGATCTCAGTAAGTCTTCGATATGAGCAAAACCCTCCTCCATAGTCCGACAAATCTCAGCATGCTCCATGGTAGTATGTGCACGAAGACCCTCAGTCTCAATGCATAACTGGGTCGTGCAGACACCCAATCCAATCATCTCACTCCTGAGATCTGTGAACTACTATTTCGTGTGCTCCTCAAAAGATATATCCATCGAAGGTGGAGGAGGACCCGAAGGTGTAGCTGTCGGGGTCATCGACTCTGCCTCTGATGTTGGAGCAGCCTAAGGAGGTGTACTAACTAGCCCTGATGGCCCGGCCTCAGCCTCTCTCACTCGTCCTCCTCATCTGGCTCCTGTTCAGACTCTCTCCTGACCCAATGACCTGCAACCAATCGATATCCCATGCGGTGTACGACCGTGTAGCGACCGGTGTAGCGACCGCTCATCATAAACATCGGTATGTAGAATCTCCTTGGGGATCTCCCCCTCCAAGGGAACTCTACAAGCCCTGAACAGACGAGTCAACACCATCCCGTATGGTAAGCAATGACGTCTCTGTGTCGCAGCATCATACATCTGAACTAACATCAGTGAGGGTAGATCAATCTCGATCCTTTGGGTCATACTGACCATCAGCATCAGCTCCCTCTCAGTGATGAAGTCAAATCGTCCAGTCTTCGAAAGCAAGATATGGGCAGTGATGTGATGTAGAAGGTGCATCTCCACTGATAACTGGTTCGCGATGACCACAGTCACTCCATGAACGTCCTTATGCTCGAGAATGCACCTGAAGGCTGCCTCTCTATCCTCTACAGAGAAGGTACAAATGCCTTGATGAGGAATCTCCCATACTCTACTGAGTAGCTCTTCTGTCAGTGAGATCTCCACTCCCCTGACGGTGGTGCTCCACTGTACTCGATGACAGTCCAAAGCACCATAAAATTCCCTCACTAGATGGGGATAGTACCTCTCCTGCATAGTGCAAAAGGGTACTAATCCGGCATCAGTGAGTGTCCGCCGAATTTGGAAGTGCTGTATGTCAAAGAACTCAAGGTCTATTCATCATCCTGAGGCTACAGCCTTCCCTGCCATCCTCTCTGCAGGAGAACCTGGAGCAGCTGAACTATTGGTCTGACCTACATCATGTTTGGCCTTTGTCCTCCTCTCAGACCTATGTCCAGTCCTACTCCTAACAGCTAATCTCTTTCTCGGACCCATCTCAATCAAGCTGAGCAAAAAGATATAAAGATAAATAACCTAGGGAGAATGTCTCAATCAGGTTGAGAATAAGAGATTGGCTACAGGTTAGGCTAAAGGAGACTATATTTTCCTAAAAGAAGGATACTGGCTTTTATGAAGGGCTAGAATATGTTCTGAAAACTGGGATTAACATATTTGAGTTGTAAAATACAAGAAATCGAGGGTAAAATACCTTTAAATAGTTTGAAGAGTGGGTGATTTATCCCAATCAAACATATTTGGGTTATAAAACATATGAGGGTTATAAGTTATATAGTATACTTAGGTTAAAACATACTTTTCAAGTTTATAAGATCAGTAAAGTGGACTAAGATAAAGTATATATAATATAAACCTATGGGATTTGGGTTAAAACAAAATATATTTAGGTTTTAGGTCAAAAACAAGTAATCAACCATAAAATAGTGAAAAGAGGAGCAAAATGCAAGGAAATTAACACAAATAATCCTTCCTTAGGAGAGAGATCTGAGAATAAGGAATAAAAAGCTAGGAAATCTGAATTTACATGGAAACCCTTGAATATTTCAGCCAAAAAACCCAATGTAACGGTGACAATAATAAAATTGGATGGAATATTTGAGAAATTGGCCAAAAACCCATGGGAAATCTACGAAAGACACGTTCAAACATGATTCCCTCTAAATGGAATCTTCCAAATGGCTAAAACTTCAAAAATTCTGATTGAAATTCATTAAAATGGATGGAAAATGCAATCTAGGTTACACGGTTTTAAAAAAAAGAGAGGGGAAATACCTGATTTTCATCGGGGAAAAAGGGGAAAGAGTTGATTTGGAAGTTAGAGGAGCTTGGGGGACCACTGTGAGCTTGAGAAAACGAGGAAAACAAAATACAAACCCTCGATCTGTCCTAAAAAATAGAAATTTTTCACGAGTGTCGACACTTGGGATTTCTTAAGTGTCGACACTTCGCAAAATCCAAGTGTCGACACTTGGCCAAAAAAATCCCCAAAAAAAATCTATAAAAATCTTCAAAAATCAAGGATGTTTTTAAAAGCTTTTGGGACTAAACACAAGTGATTTTTGAGTAAAAACAACTTAAGTAAGATGAGATTTGAGAGAGTTTAGGAGAATGGATCAATGATACCTAACTCTCTTCTAATCGAACAAATCTCTCTTCACTTAATGGTTTGGTAAACACATCAGCTAATTGAACATCAGTACACACAAATTCAAGTACTACATTAGAGTTTTGTACATGATCTCTTATGAAATGATGTCTTATTTCAATGTGTTTACTTCTTGAATGTTGCACAGGATTCTTAGTTAGATTGATTGCACTAGTATTGTCACATCTTATGGGTGTCTTAATTAGTTTAATGCCAAAGTCTTCGAGCTGTTGTTTGATCTATAGGAGTTGAGCACAACAACTTCCAGCTGCTACATATTTGGTTTTCGTCATAGATAGAGCAACTGAATTCTGTTTCTTGCTACTCCATGAAATCAAATTTACTCCAAGAAACTGACAAGTTCCACTAGTACTTTTACGATCAAGTTTATACCTAGCAAAGTCAGCATCAGAATAAGCAATCAATTCAAATGAAGAATCTTTAGAGTACCACAGACCAATTTCAATTGAGCTAGATAGATATCTAAGTATGCGTTTAAAAACCAAAAGATGAGACTCTTTAGGATTAGACTGATATCTAGCATATATACAAACACTAAACATGATATCTGGCCTACTGGCAATAAGATATAACAATGAACCAATCATGCCATGATATAATTTTTGGTCTATAGATTTACCTGATTCATCCTTGTCAAGTCTATAAGAGGAGCTCATAGGGGTACCTAATGGCTTGGTGCTCTCCATCCCAAACTTCTTGAGTATTTCTTTTGTGTACTTAGCTTGGTTGATGAAGATTCCCTCTTTGGTTTACTTTATTTGGACTCCAAGAAAGAAATTCAGTTCTCCCATCATACTCATCTCAAACTCACTCTGCATTAATCTTGTAACTCTTGACAAAGAGATTCGTTAGCAGCACCGAATATGATATCATCTACATATATTTGTACTACTAAGAGATCATCATTTTTTTTCTTCAAAAATAAAGTTGTGTCAACATTACCTCTAGTAAATCATTTTTGAACAAGAAAGAACTTAAACGATTATACCAAGCTCTAGGAGCTTGTTTCAAACCATACAAAGCCTTATGAAGTTTGAAAACATGATTTGAAAATTCAGGATTTTCAAAACCAGGAGGTTGCTCAATATAAACTTCTTCTTTGATAAAACCATTTAAAAAGGCACTTTTAACATCCATTTGAAATAATTTAAAATTCATAAAATAAGTAAAAGCCAACAATAGCCTAATTATCTCAAGTCTAGCCACAGGAGAAAGGTTTCATTAAAATTAATCCCTTCCTCCTGATTGTATCTTTTGGTAACTAGTCTAGCCTTATTTCTTGTAACAATACTATTTTCATCAAGTTTGTTTCTAAAAATCCATTTTGTGTTGATAATTGAAATATTTGAAGGCCTATCTACAAGAGTCCAAACATTATTTCTTTTAAATTGGTTAAGTTTGTCTTGCATAGCATTTATCCAATTACAATCTTTTTCAGCTTCTTCAATAGTTTTAGGTTCAATTTAAGAAACAAATACTAAATAATCACAAACATTCCTAAGGGATGAATGAGTACTTATACCTTTAGATAGATCACCAATGATAAGTTCTTTGGGATGACCATAAGCATACCTCTATTCTTTGGATAGTGGGCCAACAGTAGATGTGTTTTTCATCACCTTGTGCTTGATCTCCTTCAGTGTTTTGATCACCTTCTTGTTCCTTAGTAGGCTCTTCATTGTTACTTACATCTTTAGTTTTCTTGGTACCTGTTTCATCATTATGCACATCTTCTTTTCTAGAAGATTTATGGTCAGATTCATCAAACACAACGTGTATGGATTCTTTAACAACAAGTATTCTTCTATTGAAGACCCTATATGCCTTGCTAGATGTAGAGTAGCCTAGAAAGACACCCTCATCTGACTTAGCATCAATTTTGCTCAAATTATCTTTACCATTGTTTAAGATGAATAATGGCATCCAAAAATATGAAAATATCGAATTGAAGGTTTTCTTCCCTTTCAAAGCTCATACGGTGTTTTCTTTAAAATCGATCGGATTAAAATATGATTCAAAACATAGCATGCATGTTTATGGCTTCCGTCCAAAATATTTAGGTAAGTCATTTTCACAAAGCATAGTGCGTGCCATTTCTTCAAGAGTTCTATTTTTCCTTTCCACCACCCCATTTTGTTGAGGTATCCTATGTGCTGAAAAATTATGATGAATGCCATTTTTAATGCAGAATTTGTCAAATCAGAATTTTCAAATTCGGTTCCATGGTCACTTCTCAAAGATACAATTTAAATACCTTTTTCATTTGAAACTCTTTTATGAAATCTAATGAATTCAGAAAACATTTCATCTTTGTGTGCTAAAAACATGACCCATGTAAAACGTGAGAAATCGTCTACAATAACTAGACCATACTTCTTACCTCCCAAACTAGATATCTAGTTGGCCCAAAGAGGTCCATATGAAGCAATTCTAAGGGTATAGATGTAGAGATTACTCCTTTTGGTTTAAAAGAAGATTTGGTTTGTTTTCCAAGCTGACATACATTACAAATCTTATCTTTTTCAAAACTGAGTTTTGGCAAATCTTTTATCAAGTTCTTTTTGCTAAGTTTTGAAATCAAATGCATACTAGCATATCCTAGTCTACGTTGCCAAAGCCAACTAGTTTCATTGATCTTGGTTTCCATTGCCACAAGCATTGACCATTTTGAATAGAAAGATCATCAAGATCAACCATATAAATATCGCCATGCATATGACAAATGAACTTGATGCTATTGTCATCTAGACTAGAAACAATACATAAAGAAGATTAGAAAGTAACTTTGAAATCCTTGTCACAAAACTGACTAATGCTAAATAGGTTATATTTCAAACCATCTACATACAAACATTATCAATATAAGTAGAGGGGTGATATGGACTTTACCAATTCCAACAATTTTGCCCTTACCATTATCACCAAAAGTCACATTACTGCCATTTTGATACTCGAGTGATGAGAACTGCTCCACATCTCCGGTCATATGCCTTAAGCAACCGTTATCGAGGTACCACATTCTTTTCTTATTGGTTGCAAGGCATACCTACAAAAAGAATCAAGTAGAGATTTTAGGTACCCAAGTCATCTTGGGTCCTCTTAGGTTAGTGGCAATGGTTCCTTTTGGAACCCAGATTTCATTAACATTGCTCAATTTTTTCTTATTGCACATGCAAGATTTATGCCCTACAGTACCACAAGCATAACAAGTAATGGATGAAGATGCAGGCACAAAGAAATTTTTGAAAAGCTTTTGTTTCTTCTGAGTTCTAAACCCTATAACGGCTATATCAAAAATAACTTTTTGATTATTTAAAAGCATATTTAATTTTTCAAAACTATACGCAAATTTGTCAACAAAAGGTTTCAATTTTTTATTTTTTTTCTTTATATTTTTTGTTTTCTTCTAAAATTTCTTTGCTTTGCTTTGAAAGATTTTCATTTGATACAGAAAGGTTTTTCTTTTTCAAAACTTTCTTTTCTTTTTCAAGACTAGCAATTCTTTCATTTAACTTTTTATTTTGAAGAAGTAGGCAATCATTTTCATTTGAAAACTTGTCATTAGCTTTGATTAAAACTAGATTTTGCCTTTTTAGTTCTTTATGTTTTGATTTTAGTTTTTAAAATCTATAACTAACTCATCAAAGACTTCGCAGCTCGTCAAATGTAATTCATTTTCAGTTTCAGATTGTGCCTTGTCATGATCCGCCATCAAACAGAAGTTTGCAACTTCTTGCTGTTCTTCTTCAGAGCTGGAGTCCTCGCTGTCACTCCAGGTTGCCATCATGGCCTTCTTTCTTAGTTTTCTTCTACTCTTCCTAAGTAGGGGTAGTCCATCTTGAAGTGGCCCAGTTCTTGCATTCAAAGATGTGGGCTGCTCCTTGTCTTTCTCCTTTTCTTTCTTCTTGCTTGGCTCACCTTTCAAAGGTTTCTTCTTGAAGTTGTGTTTCTTCTTCCTCATGAACCTTCTAAACTTTTTTGCCATTAGAGCTATCTCATCATCTTCATCTTCTTCTTCAGATTCATTGCTTGACTCTTCTCTTGTGGTGGATTTGAAAGCGATGACTTTCTTCTTCTTTTCTACATCCACGTTCTTTTATTTCAAGGAAAGCTTGTAAGTCATCAATGAGCCTACAGTTGCTCGAGGGGTAGAGTGTTGACATCCTTGGCTTCCTCTATGGCTATCACCTTGGCATCCCATGAAGCCGGAAGAGACCTAAGAAGTTTATTTACAAGTTCACCATTAGATATAATTTTTTCTATACTTTTCATGCCATTCACAATGTTTGTGAACCTAGTATACATTTCACTAATAGATTCAATAGGTTCCATTCTAAACATTTCATAAGTATGAATGAGCATGTTAACTTTAGTGGTTTTCACTTAGTGTGTACCCTCATGGATAACCTCAAGTTGTCCCAAATCT
The DNA here is from genome assembly GCA_021397845.1 of Areca catechu. Taxonomy (NCBI): domain Eukaryota; kingdom Viridiplantae; phylum Streptophyta; class Magnoliopsida; order Arecales; family Arecaceae; genus Areca; species Areca catechu. The sequence goes on from CM038050.1 coordinate 104,163,087, forward strand.
CCTTAGCGGAGAGACAGTTAGAGATTTTATGAATTCACTCGGATCAAGAGAGCAAAACATAGATTCATAGCCTTCGCATTAAGCTCTATTTGCTTAATATCATTCTCATCCCAATCATCTTCCATTTTTGTAGTGAGAATGCCATTAACCAACATAGTAGGCTGATGAGGACCTTTTATGATCCTCCTCCAAGATTATAATCAATGTCTTGAATGAATATGCGCATGAGAGTTTCCAATAAGTGTAGTTCGTGCCATTAAACAGTGGGGGACGTTTGAAGCTTGACCTTCAACAACACCCATTCCTATTGGGGCTGCCATGATCTTTTACTCAAGATCCTTGACCTACAGAGAGTACCGGTGCTCTAATACCACTTATTGCCCAGAAATGGAGCCCAAGAGGGGGGTGAATTGGGTCTTTTAAAATTTAAAGCATAATGTGCAAGCCTTGTGGTGTTTGTGAGTAAAAAAATTGATTGCACTAAGTTATATGCAGCGAAAAGCAATAAATAGAGTGTAATACATAAAAAGCAAGAGATAGAAGAGATAATCACACATAAATACAAGGTTTATAGTGGTTCGGTGCAAACCTAGCACCTACATTCACTCCCCAAGCCACCCTTGGAATCTACTATAATCTCTCCAAGATTACAGCCGACTTATTTTTCAAAGGCTCACAAATCAAAACCTATGTTGGTTTTATCACCTAGGCTCACCAACTAACCTTTACACTTGTTTTGTCTTCGGGCTCACAAGTTAATCCTAGTTGGTTTTGTCCCTTTGGCTCACCAACAACCACAACAACCTACTTTCAAGAAATCCTTGAAAGCTAGGTTAATCAAAAAAAGAAAATTTTAGATATACAATTCAAATAACAAAACAAACTCTCTCAAGAGTAGAATGGAAGCTTTGAGGCTCAAGTTGATGCTTTGTCTTGTCTTTTCCTGGAATATTCTTCAAGTTTCTTTTTAGAAAGATGAAAGAAGGACTTGTAAGCTTTTTCAGGGAATCACACTTTAAATGGCTTTTGCTGTGAAGTTCTTGAGAGAATATTGACTTTTAGGCTTTGAATGGACTTTAATGCTTTAAGAATAAGTTTGGTGAAGCTTAAATAATTCAAAAACTTTCAAAAAATGGTTTGTGATTGTTTAAGCTTCGAATCTAGCCATTAGGAGCTTGAAAAGATACTTCTGCAACTCAGAAAAATAGATCCGTTAGGCCTATCAGAACTCAAGTGTCGACACATGGTTTGTTAGGTGTCGACACTTGGCTATCAGGTATTGATACTTGACTTCTAGGTGTCGGCACTTGAATATTCAAGTGTCGACACTTGATTTATAGGTGTCGACACTTAACACACAAACACTCCAATGGCCATGTCCTAGATTTTTAAAAGTCTCAGGCCTTGAGTCGATACATAGGAACTTAAGTATCGACACTTGAGTTTCAAGTGTCGACACTTGAATTCTGGGTGTCGACACTTGACGTGCCAAGGAGTTTTTCTACATGCCAAATGCTAAAGTGTCGATACTTGACTTACCGTGTGTCGACACTTGGTTCTGCAAAATTCATAATTAAGTGCAATTCAAACCAAAACCATAAGTGTTGAATATAAAACTTAAATCCAACTTAAATAAATAATAAATGAACTCTTTCAAGCCCTTTTTGCCTGGAGAAGACTCCTCAAATTGTGAAATATGTTTCGTGCCACAGCGTGCCACGATACTTTAATTTTAAGAATTTGATATGCTTGTTTCCTAAAAACTCATAACTAGAAATAAAGATTAGTACACAATATGTACTCAACATTTTGTTATTCATCAAAATCACTAGGTGGAGCCAACACACCCAAGGGTACATGACTTGAGGGCTAAGAAACCCTGACTTGTGGGCCAAGAAACTCTGATGGACCTGGTCAATAGTGGGCCTATCTTGGACTGGAGCTCTCTCTTGCGGGCTTGGCGGCATGAAAGGGCCAAGTGTATGAAGGCCAGCTCTGGTTGGGGGGCCTGGTGAATCTCCTTGCTGCGAACTCTCCTCTTGTACATGACCTGAATGAAACTACATTGACTCGACTAGAGACTCGACTGGACTTGATTGGACTAAAAGACTGGACCTACCTAAGTGGACTCAACAGGATTCAATTGTCTCACTTTATTACAGGACTCAAATAAAAAAAAAATAAAATGGACTTTTGGCCCCCATCATTTTTCTGCAGTGGGGAGAACTCAACTCCATCGAGTCAGGCTGAACGGGGGTTTGATGGAACCGAAACCAATCAAAAAGGGACTCCAAGGCTGGGTTCACCCATTTTTATTTTTCTAATTTTTTTTTCCAACTTCTTTTCTTTTTCTTTTTCATCTCTGCACTAAAAATCATGCAGCTTTGGAAGCCGTGCGATGCTGAAATCCATGTTGCTCCAGAAAGCGTGTGCTCCAGAAACCATGTGCTAAAGTTGGCAATAGGGGGAGAATATGCATTCATGTTCGTGCCATGGCTCTTCTTCTCCATGGTCCGAAGGTTGGAATAAGGGAGGTCCTCTGGCAGTAAAATTTGACATGATGATCTCTCGGTTGGTCGTGGAGCTCTCCGATCGGCTGGCAGCAGGGTTGAGGACAGCACAGTAGCGGACGACATCGATGAGGAGGGAGCTCGGGGATGGACTCGATGCGGTGACCATGGACCGTGATGAGGCAGGGGACGGCAAAGGCGGCGAGGGCAGTGGCAGGCACGGTCTGGTTGCAGGCTTGGAAAGAGGCCGAGATGATGTCGGGAGGGGGAGGGAAGAGGCTGCCATGGCCTGGGGCTTCTCCTCCTTATCTTCTTCATCAGAAATTTCCTTCTCAGTGGTCTTCTCCATCCATAGGGAGATGGGATAGCTGATAAACTCAGAATGCTTCTTGATCAGATCTTTAAGGCGGTGCTCCTCAAGGTACTCCAACTGGTCCTCCTTGAGGAGCATGATCTTGGTGCCCCGTCCAAGATTTGAAAGGATTATGCCCTAAAGGCCAATCGAAATGTTGTATTTCGATGGGATTTTCTTTGTATCCCAAACCAGTGTATTGACATTCAATTAATAAAGGCATTTTATTTTCATCATACACTGTGTCTTATTAATTTTATTAAGATATGATGAACCCCATAGATTAGGGCTATGGTTCTAGGGTTATGATGAGATCATACCAGTGAGACCTAAAGCCTTAAAACCCTAATCTAGAATATTCCTGGTCAATGGGATATTGAGTAGGGGATCAATATTTCTGGTAAATCCACCAAAATTCCTCATCTTCCAGGTAGGCTTGACACGTTGCTAGACATCAATCTTGTCTTGTAGGTCTTCATGAACCAATTGATTTGGTTTCATGAGTCAATTCGATGTGTGATTCGAATTGGATAATTTGGTGAGCCAAATTTGACCTAATTAGGTCAATCGGTGGTTCGACGGTCGAATCGGCTCCCACCTATGTTGGGGAATCTGGTGCACCGCAGCGGAGTGTAATTTTAAATGATGAAATTTGCACCATAATCCCTTAGCCAAGATCTCCTTATTCAGGATTAAAACATATAATAAATATACAAACTCACATTGTTAGAATTAGGGCACCAACCTGTTAATGCTAAATCCAATTTTGATGTAGAATCAAAACTTGGTGTTGAATGCCCCTTTTGATTTCACCAGGCATCCAAATGTCCACCCTCCATGGTGATCCACAAGATGATTGATCAAGATGCTAGCTTCTTCAAAATTCCTCCACTTGAATTCTTATCTTAGAACTCAAGAGGACTATGGCTTTAAACTCCACGGTAGGGGCTCCTTACTTCCTTTCTTTATTCTTCCTCTCCCTTTCTTAAGACCTTGTCCTAAGAATAAAACTCTTGTCTTGAAGGAGGAGAAGGATTTAAGACACTAATGTCTTAAAGTAAAAGGAAATAGTAACAGAGTAGTAGTTCTTTTCTTTTACCGATCGAGAGATTCTTCCTATCTCTTGTTTTGGACTTGAGTTTCAACAGAGAAAGAAACTCTGTAAGAGGGAAACTCTCTGTGTCCTAAACAAGCTAAGGAGGAATCAGTTTCCTGGAAAGAAAAGAAAAATAAAACCTCTGTCGTGCATTAGTCCAACACCGAGACCTCTGTTCCTAAATAGATTACAAAGAGATGTCTTCACAACTCTCCGTAAACACCATTCCATTTGTCTCACGCCCCTTCCCTATTTCTCATGCCCCCTTCCCTCCTCTCACACGCCCTTCCAGATAAATCTCACGGCTTTTCCTAAAGAAAAGTCATGAAATTTCAGAAGAAAGGAATCGCGATGTTTCGGTCTCCGAAGAGACGTTGTTTCACGCAACCGGGAAGAGTCAGCACCTTCTTTCTTTCTTAAAATCCCATCAGCCATTGGATTCCCATCCAGGGGGGACAAGTGGTGCGCTAATTATTAAAAGGAGGCCACCCCATCATAATTCATCGAAGAATTAAGCGGGGGCGCGCCAAGAGTCCATGCGCCATGGACTCTTCCAAATGGCGCGCCAAGAGTCCATAAGCGCATGGACTCTTGGTATTTGGCATGAAAATGAAAGGGGGGCAGGTGGGGAGGCCAGCCTAGTTACATGGCTAGCCAATAGGGTTAGCCATAATCCTATTCTCACAATTAGGGTCTAATTAGATCCAATTAGAACCCATTTGAACCAATCCGGAACCCTAATTCGAATCCGATTCGAATAGAAGTAGGTTTGCAACACCTGCTAGAGTGTTATCCTGCAAAGATGATTTAATCACAAATTAAACTCTTGATCAATCCTCTTAAGTGTGTGACCCATTGGGTTCCACATCTAGCCAGCAGTGGGTTCGAATACAAGTTGACCTAATTTGATTAGAACTCTTTCTAATCGATTTAGGTCAAACCGGGCTTACCCGATTTGATCAATTAGGACTCTTCCTAATAAGTGATCTTTGAATTGATCAACCCACAAGACAAGATTGGCGTCTAGCAATGTGTCATGTCTACCCGGAAGATATGGAAATTCTGGTGAAATACCAAAATTACCCTTCAGTAGAGAGTTACCGTACAATTAAATCTTTCGATCAGCCTGCACCCAAAATATAACTATGGATATGGATATATGTCAATCCAATATTATATTTATTTCTAGCTCAATCTTATATTGATGATTCAATTATCTTGATATTAGAAACCATCTCTAATATCTTTACTTTGATCAAAGATTCCCTGAATCATCATCCGATTGTTAACTAGCTGGATGCAATCTCCTCTTACTAAGAGTGATCGATTCCTTGTTGACCTACTCATTACCTTCATATCCAATTTACCATTCCCAGTATCAATCCTGTGCATGACTCAGTGTCATGATTAGGATTGAACCAAAGCATGGGTTCATGTACATAAGGTACTTATGGCAGTCTCAGGTCAAAGGATTACTTGTACCACTCCCACTATGAGAACCTTCTATTGACATGTAGCTAAGAATCCATTAGATGTTCTCAAGTTGGATCATATCAGTGAACTCATTCTCCAATGAGCACCCACATCCTAGTATTAGTGTCATACACAAGTGATTGTGAGAGCAGTCACCTTTTCCAGTATACTTGGGATGTGCTAGTCTTACCGGAAAAACCCTGATCCCCTACTCAGGGTTCCTTTGACTTGGATTACTTTAGATTAAGGTTTTAAGATTTTAGGTCTCACTGGTATGATCTCATCATAACCCTAAATCATAGCCTTAATCTATGGGGTTCATCATATAATATAAAAATAGCGTATGATGAAAATAATGCCTTTATTTAGAAAATTGTCAATTACAATGGTTTGGGAGATACAACAAGATTGGCTTATAGGCATATCCCTTTCAATCTCCCACTTGCACTAAAGCCAATCGCCTTTAATCTTAATCCCATACACTCGATGTGGCGATCAAACTCTCGCTGTGGTAGAGCCTTAGTGAACGGGTATGCAACATTGTTCTTTGTATCAACTCTATTTATGTAGACATCCTGTCTCTCTACTATTTCTCGGACGAGATGGAAGCGTCTTAGAATGTGCTTGGACTTATGATGAGCTCTTGGTTCCTTAGCTTGAGCAACAGCCCCAGTGTTGTCACAGTAAAGTGGCACTGGGTTTTCAATCTCAGGAACAACACCCAACTCTTTGATGAACTTCTTCATCCAGACTACTTCCTTGGCGGCTTCACTAACAGCTATGTATTATGCCTCTGTGGTTGAGTCAGCTACAGTCTGCTACTTGGTACTCTTCCAACTCATTGCTCCACCATTTAGGATAAAAACATATCCCGAAATGGATTTGCTATCATCAGGGTCTGATTGAAAACTAGAATCAGAATAAGCTTCTAGTTTAAGATCAGAACCACCATAAACCAGAAAAATATCCTTAGTCCTTCTTAGGTACTTAAGAATATTTTAACTGCTTTCCAATGATCCTCTCCTGGATCAGCCTGAAACCTACTGACAATGCCTAAAGCATATGCCACATCAGGCCTGGTACATAACATGGCATACATTATGGACCCTATTGCCGAAGCCTAAGGTATAGAATTCATTCTATTTCTTTCTTCAGGTGTCTTAGGAGACATCCTTTTAGAAAGATGTATGCCTTGACTCATAGGAAGATAACATCTTTTACTTTCATCCATGCTGATTTTTTCATCACTAAGTCAATGTACCTAGATTGGGATAAACCTAGCATTCTCTTAGATCTATCTCTATAGATCTTAATACCTAGTATATAGGATGCTTCTCCCAAGTCTTTCATGGAAAACTGGTTTGATAGCCAAACCTTGACTGATTGCAACATTGGGATATCATTCCCAATGAGGAGTATGTCATCTACATACAGAACCAAGAAGACTATGGCACTCCCACTAGTCTTCTTATAAACACAGGGTTCATCCACATTTTTGATAAACCAAACCTTTTAATAGTTTCATCAAAGCGGATGTTCCAACTCCTTGAAGCTTGCTTTAATCCATAAATGGATTTCTTTAGCTTGCATACTTGATTAGGTTTATTCTTTGAAATAAAACCTTCTGGCTGTAACATGTAGACTTCTTCCTCAAGGAAACCATTGAGGAATGCAGTCTTCACATCCATCTGCCAGATCTCATAATTGTGGTACGCTGCTATAGCAAATAAAATCCGAATTGATTTGAGCATAGAAACGGGTGAGAATGTTTCATCATAATCAATTCCCTATTTTTGTCTAAAACCTTTAGCCACTAATCTGGCTTTATAGGTTTCAACTTGGCCATCAGCCCAATCTTTTTCTTATAGACCCATTTGCACCCAATAGGATTAACACCCTCTGGTGCTTCAACCAAAGACCATACTTGGTTTACATACATAGAGTCTATCTCGGATTCCATGGCTTCTTGCCATCTATCTGAATCAGTACTCAATATAGCTTCCGTATAGGTCAGAGGTTCATCATTTTGAATGACTTGGGCTTCATTATTTTAATAATAAACCCATACCACTCAGGTGCCCGTGGCACTCTATCAGACCTACGGGGAGGAGTTTTGTGTTCTGGTTCTGTCCTAACTATATGTTCTAATGGTTGAGAATTGTCTATCTGTGTTTCTTGTACTTCTCCAAGTTCAACAGTTCTACCATTGCCCTTTTCTAAAATGAACTCCTTTTCTAGAGAAAGTGGCATGCCTGCTGACAAAAATCTTTTGTTCAGTAGGATGGTAGAACAGATATCCTCTACCCTCTCTAGGATATCCTACAAATAGACATTTATCCGTCTAGGTTCCAACTTATGTCCAAAATTTCTTTTAACATAAGCTGGACATCCCCATATCTTAAAATAGTTAAGATACGGTTTTTTCCACTCCAAATTTCATATGGAGTACTAACAATGGATTTAGAAGGTACCTTGTTCAGAATGTAAACAGCAGTTTCTAAGGCATTACCCTAGAAGAAAATGGGTAAATTTGTGAAGCACATCATGGATCGTACCATATCTAATAAGGTACGATTCCTCCTTTCAGCTATACCATTTAGCTGTGGTGTATAAGGAGGGGTCCATTCAGAAAGAATTCCATTAACTTTAAGATAGTCTAAAAACTCCGTGGATAAGTATTCTCCTCCTCGATCAGAATGAAGAACTTTAATACTTTTCCCAGTTTGTTTTTCGACCATACTTTGATACTCCTTAAATTTATCAAAGGCTTCAGATTTATGTTTCATAAGATACACACATCCGAACCTATAAATCATCTGTAAAAGTGATAAAATATGAGTATCCACCTCTGGCATGAGTTGTCATTGGACCACATACATCAGTATGTATAAGTCCTAATAACTCAGTTGACCTTTCTCCATGTCCGTAAATGGAGTCTTGGTCATCTTATCCATGAGACATGATTTGCAAGTTCCTAATGATTCATACTCATAAGGATCAAGGAATTTTTTCTTGTATAACTTGCTTATCCTAGACTCATTAACATGACCAAGTCGATGATGCCAAAGTAAAGTATCATTAAAGTCTTTTTTTTTTCTTTTATTATTGACATGAAAAACACTATCATTGGAAGAAAGAGTTAAGAGCCCATTGCTAAATATGCCAGAACAAATAATTTTATTAGATAACATTATCGAGCAACCAGTGCTCGTTACATCCATTACATATCCTTGTTTTAATAACAAAGGAATAGATATCATGTTCCTAATAATCTTTGGCATATAGTAACAATTTTCTAACTCCAAGATCTTCCCTGAAGGCAACTTCAGAATATAGGTCCCTACAGCTTCTGCTTGGATGATATCACCACCAGCACCGTAGAGATTGAAGTCACCTTCCTTCATTACTTTAAGCTTGTGGAGGTCCTGCAAAGATTTGCATATATGGTAACCACAAGCGGTATCCAATACCCAAGTATTTGATATAGACGAATTTAATGTCAATATAGTATGTATCTCATACATACCTTTTGGTGCATCTGACGCACCAGGCTTCACAGTTGCAAGGTAAGCCTTGCAATTCCTTTTCCAATGTCCCGCTTTGCCGCAAAAGAAATAGGTTGACTGTTTTGAGGCCTTCTTTCCTTTCTTATTCTTATTGATGCCACCCTTAGGGTTTAGTCTCCTATTAAAACCCTTTTTGCCTGATTTCTTCTTATTGGTCTTATCAACAAGAAGAAGTGGAGCCTTTTCTTTCTTAACGTGGCTCTCTGCTATTTTTAACATGTTTAATAGCTCAATCAAGGAAGTGTTCAGTTTGTTCATGTGATAATTCAAGATAAATTGAGAAAATGACTCCGGGAGTGATTGCAGGATTAAATCCTGATTCAACTCCCCATCCATAAAAAACCTAATTACCCAATCTGGTGATTAAGTCAATTACCTTCAGAACATGATCTTGAACAGATGTTCCCTCTGTCATCCTAGCACGGAATAACTGCTTAGATATTTCGTATCTAGCAGTTCTGCTTTGTTCTCCATAAAGCTCTTTTAAATTGAGCATTATGGATTGAGTATCCATGCTTTCATGCTGCCTCTATAACTCATTGTCATAGAGGCCTGTATGATACACTTGATAGTGAGGGAGTCATTCTGCCACATTTTGTATGTGGCCATATCTTCTTGTGTGGCATCATCCCCTAGTGGATTAAGACTAGGGGTATCAAGAATATAAGAAAGTTTTTCTGAACTTAGTACAATCTTTAAATTTCTCAACCAGTCCACATAATTTGGACCAGTCAGTTTGTTGGTATCTAAGATACTTCGCAGTGATAATGAAGATGCCATTTATCTACATTTAATAAAGAACAATACATAAGCAAACAACCATGAAATGACTTACATAATTAAATTAGGTCTTTAATTTAATTATGTCTCCCACTATTTTATCAAAAATCATAGCCCTCACTATGATAATCGAGAAAATCCTGATCGATTTTTCTTAGTGAGATTGAGATCCTAATAACTTATAAAAGATCTTGAAAAACACAACAAATCTTTTATAAGCTCAAAGGTAGAAAACTCTTCCAATTATATCTCATATAATTCTCGAAAATAACTTGGCCTCTAGAACATTATTAGTCTTGCAGAAAAACATAACAAACCATAATGTTCTAGTTAAGTCAAGACCCTTTCATTTCTATACAGTCAGTACTCAAATATAATGCCCTTGCAGATAACACAACAAGGCATTATACTGAATATACTGTACGCATATCTATGCACTAGACTAGTATTATGTCAATCACCATATTAGGTCTTGCAGATAACACAACAAACCTAATGTGGTTCATAACACAATAATGATCCAGCATGAAGGTAGGCCAATATATAGTATTTTTAACACTAAGCATTTAGTCAAGATTTAAATATAATCAAATCGGCCAGGCAAGTGGAAGAGATGTGGGAGTCCCCCCGTTGCTTTCCTAGACACCAATAAAAATTGGCCAGGTCAATCAACGGAATCAATTAAAAACAACAATTCTCTTTACCTTCCCAGAACCACCTTTCTAGACACTGAATGATCAATTGTTCATCATGACTAGTGATGCTTATTAGTTAAATATACTATGACTTAATATAATTTTTAAAGGAGGGTTTTATAAAATTGCCAGCACATTCTTATAGAACATATCACAATCATATCACTCTGATAAAACAAATATATGCTAAGTGTGTCATCATACTAGGACAACCATTTACCACATAATGGATCCACCATTATGCCAGGGCAACCTTATTTCAGTATGATGACTTCAAAACTAATCATATCTCTAAAATAATTAGGGTTTGAGTGAAAAATCCTAATTAGTGACACACATATAGCATAAATTATCATACATGCATCCCATAAATATGCTAAGTGTATCAGCATTCAAGGGTTTAAAACCCTAACATGCGACACTACAACAAAAATACATAAAATTTTCATATGTTTTAACTGTAATAAGGGTGGCTCTGATACCACTGTTGGAATCCGGTGCACCGCAGCGGAAGTGTAATTTAAAAATGATAAATTTGTACCATAATCCCTTAGCCAAGATCTCCTTATTCAGGATTAAAATAAATAAATATACAAACTCACATTGTTAGAATTAGGGCACCAACCTGTTAACGCTAAATCCAATTTTGATGTAGAATCAAAACTTGGTGTTGAATGCCCCTTTTGATTTCACTAGGTGTCCAAATGTCCACCCTCCAATGGTGATCCACAAGATGATTGATCAAGATGCTAGCTTCTTCAAAATTCCTCCACTTGAATTCTTATCCTAGAACTCAAGAGGACTATGGCTTTAAAACTCCACGGTAGGGGCTCCTTACTTCCTTTCTTTATTCTTCCTCTCCCTTTCTTAAGACCTTATCCTAAGAATAAAACTCTTGTCTTGAAGGAGGAGAAGGATTTAAGACACTAATGTCTTAAAGTAAAAGGAAATAGTAACAGAGTAGTAGTTCTTTTCTTTTATCGATCGAGAGATTCTTCCTATCTCTTGTTTTGGACTTGAGTTTCAACAGAGAAGAGAACTCTGTAAGAGGGAAACTCTCTGTGTCCTAAACAAGCTAAGGAGGAATCAATTTCCTGGAAAGAAAAGAAAAATAAAACCTCTGTCGTACATTAGTCCAACACCCGAGACCTCTGTTCCTTAAATAGATTACAAAGAGATGTCTTCATAACTCTCTGTAAACACCATTCCATTTTGTCTCACGCCCCTTCCCAATTTCTCACGCCCCCTTCCCTCCTTCTCACGCCCTTCAGATTAAATCTCATGGCTTTTCCTAAAAGAAAAGTCATGAAATTTCAGAAGAAAGGAATCGCGATGCTTCGGTCTCCGAAGAGACGTTGTTTCACGCAACCGGGAAGAGTCAGCGCCTTCCTTCTTTCTTAAAATCCCATCAGCCATTGGATTCCCATCCAAGGGAGGACAAGTGGTGCGCTAATTATTAAGAAAGGAGGCCGCCCCATCTTAATTCATCAAAGAATTAAGTGGGGCGCGCTAAGAGTCCATGCGCCATGGACTCTTCCAAATGGCACGCCAAGAGTCCATAAGCGCATGGACTCTTGGTATTTGGCATGAAAATGAAAGGGGGCAGGTGGGAGGCTAGCCTAGTTACATGGCTAGCCAATAGGGTTAGCCATAATCCTATTTTCATAATTAGGGTCTAATTAGATCCAATTAGAACCCAATTTGAACCAATCCGGACCCTAATTTGAATCCGATTCGAATAGAAGTAGGGTTTGCAACACCTGCTAGAGTGTTATCCTGCAAAGATAATTTAATCACAAATTAAACTCTTGATCAATCCTCTTAAGTGTGTGACCCATTGGGTCCACATCTAGCCAGCAGTGGGTTCGAATACAAGTTGACCTAATTTGATTAGAACTCTTTCTAATGATTTAGGTCAAATCGGGCTTACCCGATTTGATCAATTAGGACTCTTCCTAATAGTGATCTTTGAATTTGATCAACCCACAAGACAAGATTGATGTCTAGCAACGTGTCATGTCTACCCGAAAGATATGGAAATTCTGGTGAAATACCAAAATTACCCTTCAGTAGAGAGTTACCGTACAATTAAATCTTTCGATTAGCCTGCACCCAAAATATAACTATGGATATGGATATATGTCAAATCCAATATATTTATTTCTAGCTCAATCTTATATTGATGATTCAATTATCTTGATATAGAAACCATCTCTAATATCTTTACTTTGATCAAAGATTCCCTGAATCATCATCCGATTGTTAACTAGCTGGATGCAATCTCCTCTTACTAAGAGTGATCGATTTCCTGTTGACCTACTCATTACCTTCATATCCAATTTACCATTCCCAGTATCAATCCTGTGCATGACTCAGTGTCATGATTAGGATTGAACCAAAGCATGGGTACATGTACATAAGGTACTTATGGTAGTCTCAGGTCAAAGGATTACTTGTACCACTCCCACTATGAGAACCTTCTATTGACATGTAGCTAAGACTCCATTAGATGTTCTCAAGTTGGGTCATATCAGTGAACTCATTCTCCAATGAGCACCCACATCCCAGTATTATTGTCATACACAAGTGACTGTGAGAGCAGTCACCCTTTCCAGTATACTTGGGATGTGCTAGTCTTACCGGAAAAACCCTGATCCCCTACTCAGGGTTCCTTTGACTAGGATTACTTATATTAAGGTTTTAAGATTTTAAGTCTCATTGGTATGATCTCATCATAATCCTAAAATCATAGCCCTAATCTATGGGGTTCATCATATAATATAAAAACAACGTATGATGAAAAATAATGCCTTTATTTAGAAAATTGTCAATTACAATGGTTTGGGAGATACAACATAGATTGGCTTGTAGGGCATATCCCTTTCAACCTAAACCTACTGCTGGCTAGATGTGGAACCCAATGGGTCACACAAAATAAAGACTTGGCCATGGAAATCATTCATGATTTAATTAGGGTCATAGGATCCTAATTGGTTAGCTGGATTACATACTAGCATATGTAGGCTAACCAAATTCCTAACCCAATTGGATTGGATCCGGTTGCTTGCTAATTGGGCTAACCTAATTATGAAAAACCTAAATTAGGTTAAGTCCTAAGTGGGGCTAGCCTAATCAGAGCTAAATCTGATTTTAATTTGGATTTAAGTGCATTTTAGGTGCCATCATGAAGATTCCCAATGGCATGGGACTCTTGGTACCTAAATGATACCTTAACTTCAAAAGGGCACATAACGAGCTATAGATCTCTGGTTTGAATATAATTTATATGGTTAGAAAGGAAATTTTATGCTCTTTCCAATGACACCCATATTGCCTATGTTTTGACTGGTCAACATTCTTTAAAATTTGCGTGGAAGAAGGATGGCGCACGTGGTGCATGAAGAGTCACAACTCTTCATGTGGCGCGCGGTTCTAATGGAGAGTCCTTCTGCTATCAAGACTTTTCATAATCTTCGATGTTTGAAGATTGAAGAGGTGCCTCTTGGCTTCCTATGGACTAGTAATTGACATGTGGCAAGTGAGAATTCATCCAGATAAAGAAGGGATGTGAATAAGGCCTTCAATGCATGAATGGGCTTGTTAGATATGATTTTTCAAGCCAGATAACTTCTCTTCAGTCTTGAAAAATCATATCTGATAAGTTGATGGGAGGACATATCACACGCCCCTCTTGTATCTATAAATATGGGACAGTTAAATTTGTGTGATAATAAGAATTCCACCGAAGTATTATTCTGAGTGTCTCTCTCTCCCTCCTTCTTTCTTTAAGACAAGACTTGTCTTGTTAAGACAAGGTCTTTTCTAATAGGACAAGGCTTTGTTTTAGGACATAAGTCTAAGGGGTCCTAGAGGAGGGTTGTCCTAAAACCAAGAGTTGTTTAGGAGAGTATCTTTAGTGCCCTACAGTAGGACAGGGTGTCCTACAGTGGTCAATAGACCAAAGGCTGCCGAAAGAGTTCCACTTATCCAAGCAACTTGAAGAAGGAGTTCTTCCTTGGTCTGAGTTTCGTGTGGATCACCGTTGGAGGGCGAGCGTTTGGGCACCTGGTGGAGAAGAAGGCTGAATCAGGGTTTTCTTCATCGGATTGGATACTAGCGTTCAGGTTGGTGCCTAAACTCTAGTTTATATTATATATGCATGTTTGTATGTTTTAATTCCTAGTAAGGAGGTCTTGGGTTAAGGGTTTGGTAGTGGTTTCATAATAAATTTTTGAAATCCATGCTTTCGCCCTGGTCACCAAAACCCTTACAAGATTCTCCCTAGAGGTCCCTGGTCATAGTGAAGGACCCACCGACCTGCGACTCCCAAACGTGCTGCTCATCATCATTGTGTTTCGTAGTCACAACCACGTTCTCAACCACGAGATAAGCAGAGTAGAACCCCACACCAATTGGCCAATCATATTGACATCGACCCCGGTCGCGAGCACCTTCATGAACTCCTTGGTGCCGGACCTAGCAATTGTACTGAGATTTTTGACCAGATCGGATTTGGTCATGCCGATACCGCTGTCAATGATGGAGAGGTTGTTGGAGGCCTTGCCAAGGACGATGTGGATGAAGAGCTCTGGCTAGGCATCGAGCTTGCTCTTGTCCATGAGGCTCTCAAACCGAATCTTGTCCAGCATATCGAAGGTGTTACTGATGAGCTCTTAAAGGAAGATATCCTTGTTGGAGTGGAAGGTGTTGATTATGAGGTTGAGGAGCTGGTTAATCTCTGCCTAGAAGGCAAAGGTCTCCGTCTCGGTCGCCATGGCTAAAGAACTCGAGGAGAGGAGATCGAGGGAAGCAGGGTAGACACAAAGTGGTAGACTGATGGAGGAGTAGGCGGGGCCGGGCGGGAACTACCAGATCGGCATCGATGGAGGCATGGATCTGGGTGGACGGTGCGTGGGCATCGACTGCTGTGGGTTTGGGCGAAAGATGACAATGGGGCGTTGGGGGTCACGGGAAGGAGGCGGATGCAAGGCATTGACGGACCTCAACAGCTGATAGAGGTTGAGAAGGAGTCTTCCACAAAAAATCTAAACAAGAGAACGATGTGGAATCGGGGAGGAAGAGAAAACCCTAATCCGCTGGGCTCTTATACCAAGTTGATGCGGGATGGGAAAGCGGGGGGATCGCTGGTGAGCGTAGAAGTCACCAGGGGATTAGGGCTTGCACTCAAGAACAAGGAACCAGGGCATCACACCCACTCCAATCTGGAGAAAAACTCAAAACTCAACCAAAATTTTAATTTGTATTCATAAGAAAAAAAGATAATTCATACAAGAGGGAAGGGGTGGTATTTATAGATTCATCCTAGGGTATATGACTTGACGGCTAAGAAACCCTGACTTGTGGGCCAAGAAACCCTGGTGGACCTGGTCAACAATGGGCCTGTCTTGGACTGAAACTCTCTCTTATGGGCTTGGTGGCATGAAAGGGCCCAGGTGCATGAAGGCCAGCTCTAGTTGGGGGCCTGGTGAATCTCCTAGCTACGAACTCTTCTCTTGTACATGACCTGAATGAAACTACATTGACTCAACTAAAGACTTGACTGGACTTGACTAGACTAAAAGACTGGACTTGCCTAAGTGGACTCAACTGGACTCAATTATCTCACTTTATTACAGGACTTAAATAAAATAAAATAAAATGGACTTTTGGTCTCCATCACCTTCGAGGCACTGAAGACATACCTGAAGACTCTCCCCTTACTTTCTAAGCCTTTGGAAGGAGAGTTCCTATACTTGTACCTGTCCGCATTGGATGAGGCTATAAGCTCCATCCTTGTCCGGATTACAGAGGACAACCAGCAAAGGCCGATCTATTACATTAGCAAGGTACTCCATGATACCGAGACAAGGTATCCTAAGATGCAGAAACTTGTCTACTTTCTAATTGTAGCAACTAAGCAACTGCGGCCCTACTTCCAAGCATATCCAATTATCATCCTGACCGTTCAACCTCTTAAGGCAATCCTCATGAGCCCTGATACCTTGGGTCGGCTCGCCAAGTGGGCTGTTAAGCTTGGCAAATTTGACATCTCCTTCCTACCTCGGTCGTCCATGAAGGATCAGTGATCACCGACTACATACCAGAGTGTACCTGGAGACAGGGGACACCTCTGCAAATGGCCAACACACCTGGGGATGATACTACATGAAGCAGGATGACTCTAAGATTGCTAAATATGTAGGAAAATAGTAAACTAATTTTTTTTGTGATTTTTATAATTTAAGTTTGTAGGCTAAATTTTCAAATAAAAGTAAGAACTAGCAAGAAGAATAGTAATGCATAGAATCATCATGATCGCAAAATAACTCATGCAAGATAATGAAAGTCAAGACCTGAGAATTGAGAAACTTCATGGATTAGGATAGCTTATCTTCATCAAATCAGAAATTAAAAGAAGGAAAGGATGTTAGCAATCTATGATTTGAAGAACTTCCGATGAAAAGATCACACGAGCACTCTGATCGGAGCCTGGATGATGAAACTCAGTTCCCTTGATTTTGATGACTGATTTAGGCGGTCTTAGAGGCAAGGAAGCCTCCTCTAAGGAGGTGAAACACCTCGGGATCCTGCAAAACATCAAGGGTCATCAAAATAGCAACTAAATAAAGAAAAGAACTAGGGTTTAGAAAGAATCAGTTTAGGTTTTAGAAGCTGGGCAGCAAGGAAGTAGATGAAGCTCTTGATCTGGGGCATCTTCAAGGTTGCTTCTCAAGGGCGTGGATGATGCTGGAAGCTTGATTCGCTGCTATGGGCATGGAGGATTTCAAGGATGGTCAGCCAACACAAGAACAAGGAACCAAGCAAACCAAAAAACAAAGTAATATATAAACACAAGCTTGCAAGCCCAAATAAATTTCACCAGGATTTTGATATCATGAATAAAAATTGCTTACAAGAGGGGAGGGGTGGGGTATTTATAGATGTTCCCCAAGTCCTCTCCTAGTTAGGATAGGATTACAAAGTTAAGAGGGAGAGGGATTACAAGTTTGCTTAAGACTAGGAGAATACACTTTGAATGAAAATAAAACTAGTTCTCCTTATTCTACTTGGATTTCTCTCTTCATTTGACTGGTCCAAGGGCTCTCTTTGGGCTTGGGCACCAGATGGAGTTGGGCTTGGCTTTAGGGCAGCAAGGGGCATCCTCCTTTGGATTGGTGCATAGACTTTGGACCCTGAAAGCTGGGGTGCCCTGGTATCAGCATATTCCTTGCAATCTTGGGTATAGGGCTCATGGGCTTGTTTTCTTGGGCTTGGAATCTCTTGGCCTAGGGTGCTGGCATATTCCTGGAATCATGGGGCACCTGGCATCTGGCATATTTCAAAGCATATAGAGGGAATCTGGCATCTGGAATACATTTGGAGGGAATAGGGCATCTGAAGAACATTTGGAGGGTATCTAGGGCTCTGGGTGTCAAAAAAATCTTATAAGCTGATGTAAATGCCTCTAGCTCCCAGGTAAGGCCTGGTGGAACTCCAAAATAGAGTATCCTCTTCTCTTGTACAAAAACTAGACTCTCACTAGACTCATACTTAAATACAGGACTCAATGGACTAGACTAGGTTGAGACAAATCAACTAGTCTCAACTTATTACAGGACTCAATCTTATTTGCTTACAAATTGTGACACATAACTAAGATTCTAAAAAAAACCTAATTAGTAAACCATATGGATCCAAGGATCTGTGTCTGATCTTAGTATCCCCACCACTACCAAAAGGTCAGACCCCATTTGGACACTCCATATGGATGGGGCATCTAACCTTGCTGGTTGCGGAGCAGGATTAATCATGGCTGACCCTAATGGACAGAGCCTGGAGTATGCCTTACGCTTTGCATTCCAAGTATCAAATAACTAGGTGGAGTATGAAGCCCTCCTTGCAGGACTGAGGATGGCTGACAAACTAGGCATCGATCGAATCAGAGCCTTCTCAGAATCCCAGCTGGTGGTCAACCAGGTGAGAGGCTAATTCGAGGTGAATTCAAGGAAATAGATCGGACCCTGGCCAAGTGCTTGAGTAAAGTGCAGAACCTTGTGGCTCGACTCAAGTTTTTTGAGATCATTCACATACCCCGAGTGTGAAACTCTCAGGTGAACGCCTTGTCATGGTTGGCCACTACCGTCACTGATTCCTCCGATCGGGCTTTTATGGAGCACCTATAAAGCCCAAGCATTGTCGAAGAGACATCAAGAATCCATTCAATGGAGCGAGAGGCTTATTGGATGGACCCCATCCTCGCATTCCTCAATGAAGGAACCCTACCAGAAGATAGGGCCGAAGCCAAGCATGTGCACTAGACAACCTCAAAGTACATCATCCTCGATGGGACCCCTACAAGCGATTATTTTGCAACCACTGCTTAAGTTCCTAGGACCGTCAGACGCTAATTATGCACTCAAAGAGGTGCATGAAGGCATATGTGCCAACCACTTGGGAGGTAGATCCTTGGCCTACAAGATCATTCGACAGGGCTATTACTAGCCAACTATCCAAAAGGATGCTGCAGACTTTTTTAAAAGGTGCGATGCATGCCAGAGGTACTCTAATGTTTAAAGGTGATCGACAGTCAACTAACCCCGCTAATAGCCCCTTGGCCATTCGCATAGTGGGGAATGGACATCCTCGAGCATTTCTCCCAGCATCCAGACAACAAAATTTTTTAATTATAGCCATTGACTACTTCACCAAGTGGGTGGAAGCTGAACCACTGGCACAGATTACCGAAGCCAAGGTGGAGACCTTCATCTGGAATGCATCATCTATCGGTTCGGCATACCGTAGGCAATCATCACCAATACAGGCGGCAATTCGATAATCCGAAGTTTCGAGATTTCTACCAACAGTATCATATCTCTCACTAGTTGACTTCAGTTGAACACCCCCAATCCAACGAGGAGGTTGAAGTCACCAATCAGACGATTTTGCATGGCCTGAAGACCCGACTAAATGATGTACTGGGCTCTGGGCCGAAGAACTCCACTCGATACTCTAGGCCTATCGGACTACCTCCTGCACGGTGATTGAGGAAACTCCATTCAATCTCACCGATGGGAGCGAGACGGTCATACTAATAGAAGTCTCCTTGTAGTCCCTCCGGATTGATCATTTTATCGAACCAGCCAATTCTGAATAGAGAAGGGCTGACTTTGACTTGCTCGAGGAGACCCGACTCCAAGCAGACCTGAGGATGGTGACCTATTATCAAAGAATGGCCAGATATTATAATTCTTGAGTCAAGGCTCGAAGCTGCCGGGTCGAAGACTTGGTTCTACGGAGATCAGAGATATCCAGGCCAACTAAATAAGGAAAGCTCTTCCTAACTGGGAAGGCCCCTATCGGGTAGTCGAAGTGATCCAGGCTGCGACTTACCGACTCGAGCATCTTGATGGACGGTAAGTGGCACATCCTTGGAATGTAGATAACCTCCACAAATATTATCAACAAAGACAACAATTTACTCTACAAAGAAGTCCAATCTCGATCAGCCGAGGCTCTAGTGTAGCCCACTCAAGTTCGATCCCGATCGGCGAAGGCTCTAGGGTAGCCCACTCAAGTTCGATCCCAATCGGCAAAGGCTCTAGTGTAGCCCACTCAAGTCCGACCCCGATTGGCAAAGTCTCTAGGGCAGCCCACTCAAGTCCGACCCCGATTGGCAAAGGCTCTAATGTACCCACTCAAGTCTGATCCCAATCGGCAAAGGCTCTTGTAGCCCACTCAAGTCCGACCCCGATCGGCAAAGGCTTTAGGACAGCCCACTTAAGTCCGATCCTGATCGGCAAAGGCTCTAGTATAGCCCACTTAAGTCCGACCCCGATCGGCAAAGGCTCTAGTGTAGCCCACTCAAGTCTGAACCTGATCGGTAAAGGCTCTAAGGCAGCTCACTCAAGTCCGATCCCTATCTGCAAAGGCTCTAGTGTAGCCCACTCAAATCCAACCCCGATCGGCAAAGGCTCTAGTGTAGCCCACCCAAGTCCAACCTCAATCAGCAAGGTTTTAGCATAGCCAACTCAAATCCAACCTTCATCGAAAGAACTTTGTAGGATCCTTAAACACCTAATGTATTTCCCTACAAACAGCTAGTTCGAAAATCCCTTAGGAATAATTCTTAAGGAGATGGGTTCGGACTAAGCCAACCTCTCGACACTTAGAAATATTTCTTATAAATGGTTAAGTTAAAAGTCGATGGGGTGCTCAGCAACCCCATAAGGGGCCATTGGTCGGCCATCTTCTTCAGGCAGGAATAGCCCATTCAAAAAAAAAAAAGGAAAACACAAACAACAGCAAGACAAAGCAGAAGATGAACATCAAGATGTTATTTCATTGATCAAAAACTTTTGTACAAGATATAGGTAGACTTTTACAGCTGGTTCTAAGTCTTTCCAAGAATTTACAAAAGAGGAAGATCTTTCCTGCTCGCCGAAGGAGCTTCGGCTTTGGCCTCCTTCACCACATCTGGAGCCTTAACCAAGGCCTCCGCCGGTCCTGCATTGATAATGATTTGGGTGTCGGCCCCTGTGTCGGTCGAGCACTCTTTTTCTTCCAACGGGTATGTCAATTGTATTGAGGACAGGTCAAGCTCTGGGAAGGCTTCAGCCACCTTCTTCAGGCAGTCATCAAAGCCATAGTCGTAGCTTGCCGCTCCAGCCTCCTCCATTCATCATTGAAGTTGGCTGAGACCTTATATTCTGCTACGGCATCATGAACCTGCTCCTCTACCAACTCCTTTGCCTCCTTCAGCTCGATTAGATACTTCATCGCCAGTGCCTTGTAAGACCGCGCGCTCCTTTCTGCATTGGTGGACCACTCCTCCTCTTCGGACAGCCGACGGGTCAGGACTTGATCCTTTCCTTTTCTTCTTTAGCTGGGCCTCCCGTATGGTCAGTTGGGTTTACAGGTCCTCTACCTTCTTCTTCAATGACTCGACTTCGCCAAACTGGCCGAAAGTCTCTCCTTAGCAGCCTTCTACGATGCCAGTGCCGCCGCTTTGGCTGCCTTCGTCCTTTGGCCTCCCCAGCCGAGGCCTCTACACACGGACCATCTCGTCGAGGCCCTCATCCATCATCAAGACCTCGTGAAGGAGCTATAGGCAACGGACCATATTAGTCATATACAAGAAGTGAAAAGAAGAAGGGAGAAAATGAAGGAATGACAGAAGTACCTTCAGTAGACTGAGGTAGGGCCTCTCGCCTCCTCATTCATCTTACGCTTGCTCATCTCATCCCAGTTAGCATCGTGATGGCCCCCTTTAGTAGGTCTCTGGCCTACTAGGAGTTGTGAAGAGCACGCCAACACTAATAGGTGTCGTGGCTGACCTTTTCAGCCTTTTCCCTTCGACTACCCCTTTCTTCTCACCTGCAGGGTGGACCGCCTCCGTCCGCTCAGTTGATGGCGAGGTCGGGGCCGTCCCCACTTTGGTATGCTCCGAAGGGTCCAGCTCCGATCGGATGGCCGACTCCCTGACTGTAGGTAAAGGTCCCAATGCTCTAGCCACCAACCGCTCCGACAGAGTTATATTGTCCTCATCAAAGCCTGACACCACGATGATTGCGAGCTGCTCTTCCACCTGCCATTTCTGCTACTTGCCCATGGTCGGCTCCACGAACTGGGGTGGCCCTCTTCCTTGCGGCCCACTTTGCTATTCTTGCATGGTCCGACTTCATTTTTCCTCCTATTACAAGAACAAGATCAGAGTGAGGAAAGAAAGAATGTAGCTGATAGAACAAAAGGCCGATGGCAATGACTCCTACCCTACCTAAATGTTCATGATAGCTGACTCCGGCCAAGCGGAGCCTGTCCTCTCGAAGCAGCTCTTTCACTATGGTGATACCGACTGCTTCCAACTGGTTGAAGTCAGCTTGATCGGCCATTAAAACCACCCTCCCTCCATCAGCTTTCGACCTTGGTTCCCCCCATGTCGGGTTGAAGCCCCAAGGTGAAGACTATGAATAAAGAAGAACATCAACTTCTACCCATGAATAGCCGATGGAAGACCCCCAATTATCTTCCACCCAGGACGAGGGCTGAACACCCACCACTCCTCGCTCCAGAATTCCTTCTTGAGGACAAAAAAGTTTACAAAGAGGGAAGTCCTAGGTTCTACCCCAACCCTCTGACACAGGACCGCGAATAGTTGATGGCTCGAATGCTATTCGGGGTCAGCTGTGCAGGAGTGACTCGATACAAGTTGAAGACCCGGATGAAGAAATCACACAAGAAAAATGGAGACCGACCTTTAGGTGGTCCTCGTACACCAGGAGGGCTCCCTGGCTCGGTAACCGGTCACCCTCCCTTCCCGATCTGGGATGGTGATGTGCAGGGTAGAGGGGATGTTGAACATAACCCTAAGAGCCTCTACCCGATCCCGTACTAGTTCATACTAGACCTGGTCGAGACCCAGTCCCTCTACCCTATGGCTAGAACTCTGGCTACTAGAGGCCATTGTTAAGGGCTAGGAGGAAAGGCACTAACCTGAAAGCTCGGTTTCCTAAAAGGTTGAAGATGAAAGAAATGCAGGGTTTGTGAGTGCTACACTAAGCATGCAACAGCATAGGTATATATTTTAAACAATTTTAATTAACAGCAGAAACAACCTACTCCGCACAGGATCTAACATATTCAAGATGCATGTTCAGGCAAAACAAGGCATGAAATGGGCATGTAATATTTATAAACAATTTTATAAAACTAGATCCAGGCATGCATGAAAAATAAAACCAGAAATCTTACCTTATTCTTGCTTGGAATAAAGCAGGAAAACATTGGAATAGCTGGAAATATCTGGAATAACCTTATTCCGGTCTTCTTCTTCCTGCAACCGTTGGAAAGCTTTTTGGCTCTTCTCCAAGTGCAGCAAAAGCCCAAACCAAAATAGCAAAATGTTGGTCTCTTCTCCTGCAACAATAGCAAGGGAAAGTCTTGACAGTAGTTGCTTCAACGGAGAGGTTTTGGATTGATCTACCAACATCGTTGAAGTCTCCTTCGATGCAAAATTTTAGAACATAAACCTGCAACCAAAAACAGAGCAAAGAAGACCCTCAGAATTTTGTTTTCATCGCCCAGAAAAATATAGTAGCGTGAACAATGAAACCGTGATATTTGGGAATCGAGGAGACAAGCTGGGAATTTGAGAGGCCATCAGGTTTTGGAAACAAATCAAATTCGTTCACAACGAAGTAATGAGGAACCATTAAATGGAGGTTTAATTCCAGCCAAAACCGAGTGAAATGGGAGAGGAAGAGACGTCTTGAAAAGCCTGTTCACCGAAGCCATATCACCGTGTGGATGGGTTTAAATCGGTTCATAACCGATTCAAAAATCCCAACCCAGTTCTAAATCGGTTCAACAATTAATTAGATCAAAATCTAATTAATAAAAGGCTTGGTCAAGTCCCGATCACCCAAAACAATTCTCGGTAGAACCGAACAAATTTTGATCGACCCAAAATCGAGTCAATCCAAAGAGTGCTCAATCAAACCATTCCTGAAATGATTCCTAATCAAAAATCAGCATCTGGATCAGGGAGAGATCCTCTATGTCGTGTGATCTCATAGGTTCGAACCTAGGTGGTAGCATTGGAACAATTCCAATACCAGCACAAGATACCATCTAGCAATGGATCCCGGCATTCGGATAGGTCAAAGATGCGAGAGCAATCAATCGAATCTCTGGCATAAGGTTACCGTATAATTCATCCCTTTGACTTCCAATGCTCAGGATGACCTAGGGTTATACTACCAACCATAGTTGAGTCAATCCACAACATGTCTTAACCTCACAAGTCCAGTGAATCCTCACTAGGACAACCCCGACCGAGGATTTGCTAAATTGAGATACTGCGAGACATTCAATCCAAACTATTTGGATAGGTTAATTCCATCTTGGTCCACTACTACTCCACAAGTACTTGCTTGTACCCAGAAACCTTCCGTCACCAGATTAGAAATCCGGGTAGTCCGGTACCAATGCATAGGAAGTTACTTGCAAGCTACCATGATGATCTCAGGTCAGAGGGACACATATACCCATATCCAATCGTGAGTATCCCTATGGCAGAAAGGGGCTACACGGAGTCACGTTCAATGAGATATCATATATCCCACTTGCAAATCACATCAATGTCACCACACTCCTTTGGTCAAGAAGACACAACCAAACGATGTGAACCACAACAACCTATACTTGATACATTGTCGTCCAGTATAATGATCCTTTGGTTGTGAACCTGGTTTAAGGACCACTCGATATATCCTCTCTATATCGAAGTCAATGTAGTCCTAGGGACTTCATCATATGAAAAAGAGTTCATTATAGGGAAAAGTAAGAATGTGATGAGCTGCCAAAATAATATTTATTAATTCATACAAAGAGTACAATACTCGACTCAACTACCTACAGCCTAGGCGATTGGCTTTGAGACACAATTCCTAACAACTCCCACTTGTACTAAAGCCAATCAGAATAGTATCTAATACCCATTCCCTTTTACAAAAGTTGAACTCTTTTATTCTGAGAGCTTTAGTAAAAATGTCGGCCAGATTTTTCTTTCCATCGATCTTCATAAGATTGATGTCACCTCGTTCTATGATCTCTCGTACGAGTGGTACGTAGCGTCACAAATATGCTTGGTGCGGTGATGAGCTTTCGGTTCCTTAGCTTGAGCAATGGCCCCAATGCTATCACAATACACTAGAACAGAACCATCTAGGGAATATGCCACCCCTAGCTCTCCAAGGAACTTCCACAACTACACAGCTTCCTTCACTGCATCTGATGCTGGAAGGTACTCTGTCTCGCATACCAAGTCTGTAACTGTCGCCTACTTAGAACTTTTCCAGCATATCGCTCCTCCATTCATACATTACCTGATATACTCTTGCTATCATCTCTATCTGACTGGAAACTAGAGTCAGTATACCCCACAAGTTTCAAGTCAAATTCTTCATAAATCAGCTATTGGTCTTTAGAATTTCTTAAATACTTCAGGATGGACTTAACCACCTTCCAATGTGCCTCACCTGGGTCAGACTGATATCTGCTCACTACTCCTAGTGAGTATGCCATGTCTGGTCTAGTACATGTCATAGCATACATGATAGAGCCTACTGCTGAAGCATAAGGTACTCTACTCATGCGCTCTCTTTCCTCAGGAGTGTCGCACAATCCTTCTTGGAAAGTGTAATTCCAGAACCTAATGGAAGATAACCTTTCTTGGAATTTTTCATGCTGAACCGTTTCAGCACGGTACCAATATACGTAGATTGGGACAATCCCAGAAGCCTCTTAGATCTATCTCTATAGATCTTCATACCCAGTATGTAAGAAGCTTCACCCAAGTCCTTCATGGAGACTAAGATGATAACCAGACCTTTATTTCTTGTAATGCTGCGACGTCATTCCCGATTAAGAGAATGTCATCAACGTACAATACCAGGAATACAATCACCGAACCATTAACCCACTTATAGATGCACGATTCTTCTCCGTTCCTAACGAAGCCATATGATTTGATACATCTATCAAACCGTAAGTTCCAACTTCGAGATGCTTGCTTGAGTCCATAAATGGACCTCTGCAACTTGCATACTTTTGACTCATCTGAGGATGTGAACCCTTCAGGCTATATCATATACACCTCCTCTTCTAGCTCCCCATTTAGGAAAGCAGTTCGGACATCCATATGCCAGATCTCATAATCAAATATGCTGCTAAAGCAAGCATGACCCGAATAGACTTGAGCATTGCTATAGAGAGAAAGTCTCGTCATAATCAATACCATATCGCTGATGTTGCCCAGGTGGCTATCCAAGAGGAGGGTGAATTGGGACTTTAAAAAATTTAAGCAAGTAATGTGCAATTTCAAAATCCTTTGCAAGTGGTAGGTGCTATGATAAAGTTATAGAATGCAGAAGCTAAACAAAATCAAGAGAGCACAACACAAATAAACCAAATTATAGTGGTTCGGAGCAACCCAGCTCCTACATCCACTACCCAAGATACTACTTGGGATTTCTACTATAATCACACCTGAATACAGTAGGATTGTTTTACAGGATCACAATCTAAAATCTCTACACTTTGGTTTTATAGGATCACCAAAGAAAATCCAACACCCTTTGGTTTTAAACAAGCTCACCAAAGAAACCCAACTTGGTTTTCACAGGATCACCAATAACCTATTTGGTTTTTCAATCGGGCTCACCAATAACCAAACAATTCAAGATTGAATTGAAAATAAATGCAACAAGAAATGACAAACTCAAGTTGTCGGATAGTTGCCGGTGTTGCTCGTTGGAAGTCAACTTGAATGCACTTGAATAAGCTTTAATGGCTTCAGTGGCTTCTTCTCAAAGTTGCTTCAAGCTTTAGATCATAGTTGGTGAAGACTTAAAGACTGACTTTAATGCTCTTGTGTTCTTTTGCTGTTGGTTGGTAGAATATTCAATGGATGCCTCTTTTCTTTGAAGAACTCTCTTATTAATTACTTCAAGGAAGTTCAAATCCTTCAATTTAAAGTCTTCCATCATCCCAAGCCAGTTCTAGCCATTGTAGATCGTTAGAGAATGATTTTTGACCGTTGGAGCACCTTTGAGCATTCAAAAATAAATTCTGGAACTAGCCGTTAGATACATGGAAGCGACATTCGAGTCAGCTCGGATTCCTTCGAGTCAGCTCGGATCCTTCGAGTCGATGGGTCGAGTTGCCAAATCCTCAATGTAGTCGGCTCTATCTCTGATGCAAAACAACACTCTGGACGAGTCGGCTCTTTTCAGCTTGGGTCGGCTCGAACTTGAATCTTAAACTCGAAGAGTTGGCTCTCTTCAGCTTGGGTCGGCTCTTCTTCTCAGGTTCAAAAAATCTTACTCTGGAAGAGTCGACTCGAAGCAGTTCAGGTCGGCTCGCTTTCTGAGGAAGTCAGAATTAGGTCTGGCGGAGTCGGCTCTTTCTGGTTCAGGTCGGCTCACCTGGCTGTTCTTAGAAAGCTTCAGAAAATGGACTCTAGAGGAGTTGGCTCAGATAGATTCCAGTCGGCTCGCTTTCCATCGAGTCGGCTCGGATTGCTGCATTCCAGAATCCTTGCTGCGTGTCAGTAAACAGAGTCAGCTCTTCTTCTCTTGGGGTCGGCTCGAGTGTTTTCTTCAGGATTTTTACAATTTGAACTCAAAGAAAACTCTCACCAACTCTTTTACAATTTCACACAAACCAACACAAAAATAAATCTAAGGCACACATGTTTATAGAATTAACCCTTTTAGTTGAATTTTCTTAGCATTTTTGATTGGGTTCTTCTTTACAATAACACTAACAACACAACTCAAGCAAGAAAATATGAGAGTAGGAGTTGAAGTTTGAACATGAAATTCACCCTACAAGAACTTGTCAAACACTTGAAGAGTTGTCAGAAATAAATGTACATGCTCCAATATTTGGTTATCATCAAAATCACTTATGGGGTCAACAGCTGATGATACCCTTGGCAACCAGACGGGCTTTATAGGTCTCCACCTTCCCATCTGTGCCCCTTTTTTCTTAAGATCCACCAGCACCCGATGGGTTTTATCCCTTCAGGTGGATCAACCAATGTCCATACATTGTTGATCTCCATGGACTCCATTTCGGATCGCATGGCTCCAAGCCATGCCTTAGAGTCAGATCTCTGAAGTGCATCCATATATCGGTTCATCAGTGATTCTCGTCGAGCTTCCATATTATCTCGTCGTCGAAGAAATAGGAATCATCCTAACCAAGTCTATCCGCTGACAGTACTCTACCGGATCTCCTAATAATGGGTTCTGCGTGTGATCCAATCACAACCTATTCTATGATGTCCTTAGAGGGTGCAGGTTCTTCTACTGGCTGAACTTCACCAAGTTCAATCTTAGAGGCTACAATTCCTCTCCAAGAACTCCTTTTCCAAACGATAGCCCTAAGAGCGACGAACACTTTTCATCCTCCAATTAAGAGACCCTTTGGTTTCCAAGGTAATACCTTTGGTTCCTAGGTACTAGAATCACCGGTCAGACCTAGGACCAAGTTTATCTGAGTCTAAATGCTTTACATAAGCGGACAATCCCAGACCCGAAGGTATGAGATTAAGGGCTTACGTCCAGTCCACATCTCATATGGAGTAGAGAACAAACTTACTCGGAACATTATTTAACAGGTGACAAGCTGTCTCAAGTGCATATCCCCAAAAAGATAGTGGCAGAGTTGCAAAGCCCATCATGGATCGAACCATGTCCAACAGGATTCGATTCCTCCTTTCGGATACACCATTCAAATGTGTGTTCCTGGAGGAGTCCACTGAGAGAGAATCTCATTCTCCTCAAGGTATGTCAAAAACACACCAGATAGGTAATCACCGCCTCGATCAAATCGAAGGGCTTTAATACTTTTTCCAGTTTGTTTCTCTATTTCATTGCGATATTGTTTGAACATTTTAAATGACTCAGATTTATGTCTCATCAAAAAGACATAACCGAACTCGAAAGGTCGTCTATAAATGTAATGAAATATCTGTATCCACCTCTAGCACTAACTGTCATGGGTCCACATACATCAGTATGTATGAGACTCAGAAGTTCTGTAGCTCGTTCACCTTTTCCAATAAAAGGTGACTTGGTCATTTTACCAAGTAAATAGGATTCACAAGTAGGCAGTGATTCAAAATCACTGACCTTGAGGAGACCTTCTCCTCTCAACTTGTTTATCCTACTCTGGTTTATATAACCTAGCCTATAGTGCCAAAGATACAGATCACTGGCATTTTCTAACCTTGGGCATTTGCAAGATGTGTATATTACACTAATAGGCTGTGATAGTATATAAATGTCATTATTTAACTTAGCTTTTATTATCATAGAGTTATTCAAAATAACTTGGCAAATATCTCCTTTTATTGATAGTTCAAAACCATAATTGGCCAAAAGGCCTACAGAGATTATGCACATAATGAAACTAGAACGGTAATGACAATCGACTAACTTGACAGTACAGGACTCAAAGATAAGACTCAGAACTCTGATCGCCAGTACTGGAACACGATTTCCATTCCTGATGCTCAGGAACTGTTCCCCATCCTTGAATCTATTGCTAACTTGCAGTCCTTGTAATGAATTATAAACATGAATAGGACTACCGATATCCAATACCCAGTTAGCAGTATCACAAATAGAGAAATTACAATGTTTTATCATATAAATACCTTGTCCAGCATTCTACTACTTTCCCTTCCTTGGCCTGTTCGGGTCTAGGGATGCTTGGTAAAGAGGACAGTTCCTCTTCCAGTGTCCCCGTTTCTTGCAGTAGAAGCACTCTGCAAAAGATTGGTCAGCTTTCACTTTCCTGGTCTGACTCGGGCCAGGACATTCATCACCTTCTTTCCCTTTTTTTATTCTTCCCTTTCTAAAAAAAGATAATGACCTCTAGAACCTCTCACTAAATTCACCACCCCCTTGTTCAGTTGGTGGTCTTTCTCGTAAGTCTGTAGTAATCCCATCAAACCATGATAATTGACTGCAGGCTTGTTCATTCTATAATGATCGAGAAAGTCAAGATAGGAGGAGGGCAGAGAATTCAAAATCGTATCCTTGTCGAGCTGCTCGTGCAAGGGACATCCGAGCTTGCCCAACTTTTCAATCAGCTCGATCATGTACAATACATGATCAGTGACAGAACTACCATTCGGCATCTTGGCATTGTAGATGGCATAAGATACTTTGTACCACTCTATATCGTCCGGTGTGCCAAAAGATTCCTTCAACTTTTGAAGAATCTCATTTGGTTGGGCCTCCTCGAACTTGCGATTGAACTCGTCGTTCATTGCCGCTAGCATAATGCATCGGACAGTAGTCCGATTAGAAACCCACTTCTGATAAGTGTCCCTGACCAAACTCCAAGCATTGGCAGAGGGGATTTCAGGTGCCGATCCGTTATCACATTAAGGATCCGTTCATGCTCCAGGACAATCCTCAACTTTCGATACCAACTATCGAAGTTGTGACCCTTCAACTTCTCATTATCGAGAAGTGACCGGAGTGAATGATTTGAAGACATCTGAAAGGAAAAAAAGATCATATTAGAGTATGAATAATTATTTAACCAAAAGACTTGGACTTTAGTCTAAAGGTCTCTCCCTACTTTTTTTCAGATTGGGAACCTCTAACTCCGATCCGTGAAATCACTATTTCATAGTGGGTACTGAAATCCAATAGACCATGTATGAGCCCGACTATGGCCAGCTCACCCATACGCACCTAAAGGTAGGTTCACCAACCAATTGCTTCCCCAAGTAACTTCCAGTAATTTAATTTGCCCTAGAGGGCACCCCAATCGGCCTAGGAGCATCCTATTGCGGGTCTCCAGTTAGGTCCAACCATTAACATGATAAATCCAATACTTCCAGCCAACAAATGACTAAGCCCGACTATGGCCGGCTCACCTGATCACCATCAAGAAGGTTGCACTGAACCATCATCTATAAGAGAGTAATTTCAGTAACCGAATACACACCCGTTCTATGGAACTACCGATGAACACCAAGTTAAAGGACACATTACTAACTCACTTAATGGGAGGCTAAGATACCATCAACTATTTGACTTAGTCTTTTTCAGGACCTAATAATTTTAAAGGATTTTAGGTTATGATAGAAGAATAAGACAGGAACATGGATCATCCTCCCACTGAACGAATCAGTTTTCAAGGGTTGAAATAATTCAACAATTGATCCATGGGCACCTACCGATCAATCAGACTGATCAACCTAGGTGACAAGGGTTAATTCAAGTCAATGAGCTTTACTAATCAGTTCTGGTAAACACGACTAGCCAGGTAAGTGAGATCATGGGTGAGTATCCATCATTAACCATCTTTCCTAGACACCAACCAAGTTAGCCAGGAAAGAGGTAGCCTCATACAACCATGATCACAATGCCAACCTACCTCGACACCAATCGATTTACCAGACTCGATCAGACTAGCCTAAAAACTCGGGCTTCTATGGAGCTACTAATTAGATCCATTTTAGATCAATGCACTAACTTATCTAACTATTAGATAGTTCAAAAGAAGGACCTTAATCAACTTTTGATTAGTCTTCTTGTTATCCAATTCAACTAAACATAGGTCTAACCCATAATAATGGACCCAATTAGACAGCTAACCCAATTAACCAAATTGGCTTATTTAAATGAGATTAAGTTTCATAAACCCTAATTTAACTTGACATTTAATTTAATCATACAATTCAAAATTGTTTGAATATAAGCCAACTTTTATTTTAAATAATTTTAATTAAAACATGTAAAACTCCTTTTACATATAACTTCATGCATCATATCTAGTTATATTCTTTTATAAATATTACATGCAAAAATATATCTGAATTAAAATAATTTTAATTCCTTTGATTTCCTTAAAGGATCCTTCTGAAGAGGCCAACACAACGAACCGCATCATGCCAAAGACACACGGTCATGGTGAAGGCCTCAATTAGATTCCTAAAAGTACTCCCTAATCATACCTTATGATTAAGATACAGATACATATCAAAAGATTAAACAATTTAATCTACTATACATGCAATCAAGATATATTACACCTGAACCTGGTGCTCTGATACCACTGAAAGAAATGCAAGATTTGCGAGTGCCTACACTAAGCATGCAACAGCACAGGGAGCAGGTATGTATTTTAAAATAATTTTAAAATAATAGCAAAAACAACCTACTCTGCACAGGATCTAACATATTCAAGATGCATGTATAGGCAAAACAAGGCATGAAATGGGCATGTAATATTTATAAACAATTTTATAAAACTAGATCCAGGCATGCATGAAAAATAAAACCAGAAATCTTTCCTTATTCCTGCTTGGAATAAAGCAGGGAAACATTGGAATAGTTGGAATATCTGGAATAACCTTATTCCAATCTTCTTCTTCCAGCAACCGTTGAAAGCTTTTTGGCTCTTCTCCAAGTGCAGCAAAAGCCCAAACCAAAATAGCAAAACATTGGTCTCTTCTCCTGCAACAACAGCAAGGGAAAGTCTTGATAGTAGTGCTTCAACGGAGAGATTTTGGATTGATCTACCAACATCGTTGAAGTCCCCTTCGATGCAGAATTTCAGAACATAAACCTGCAACCAAAAAAGAGCAAAGAAGACCCTTAGAATTTTTTTTTCACCTCCCAGAAAAATATAGCAGCGTGAACAATGAAACCGTGATATTTGGGAACCGAGGAGACAAGCTGGGAATTCGAGAGGCCATCAAGTTTTGGAAACATATCAAATTCGTTCACAACGAAGTAATGAGGAACCATTAAATGGAGGTTTAATTCCAGCCAAAACCGAGTGAAATGGGAGAGGAAGAGACGTCTTGAAAAGCTCTGTTCGCCCAAGCCTTATCACCGTGTGGATGGTTTAAATCAGTTCACAACCGTTTCAAAAATTCCAAACCGGTTCTAAACCGGTTCAACAATTAATTAGATCAAAATCTAATTAATAAAAGGCTTGGTCAAGTCTCGATCACCAGAAACAATTCTCGGTAGACCCGAACAAATTCTGATTGACCCAAAACCGAGTCAATCCAAAGAGTGCTCAATCAAACCATCTCCGAAATGATTCCTAATCAAAAATCAGCATCTGGATCAGGGAGAGATCTTTTATGGCGTGTGACCTCATAGGTTCGAACCTAGGCGGTAGTACTGGAACAATTCCAATACCATCACAAGATACCATCTAACAATGGTCCGTCGTCCGGCGTCCAGATAGATCGAAGATGCGAGAGCAATCAATCGAACATCTGGCATATGGTTACCGTATAATTCATCCCTTTGACCTCCAATGCTCGGGATGACTTAGGGTTATACTGCCAACCCTAGCCGAGTCAATCCATAACATGTCTCAACCTCGCAAGTCCAGTGACTCCTCACTAGGACTACCCCGGTCGAGGATTTGCTAAATTGTGACACTGCGAGACATTCAATCCAAATTTGGATAGGTCAATTCCATCTTGGTCCACCACTGCTCCACAAGTACTTGCCTGTACCCAGAAACCTTCCGTCACTGGATTAGAAATCTGGTAGTTGGCACCAAAGCACAGGGAGTTGCTTGCAAGCTACCATGATGACCTCAGGTCAAGGGACACATATATACCCATATCTAATCGTGAGTATCCCTTTGGCAGAAAGGGACTACACGGAGTCACGTTCAATGAAATATCATATATCCCACTTGCAGATCACATCAGTGTCACCACACTCCTTTGGTCAAGAGGACAACCAAACGATGTGAACCACAACAACCTATACTTGATACATTGCCGTCCAGTATAATGTATCCTTTGGTTGTGAACCTGGTTTAAGGACCATTCGATATATCCTCTATATATCGAAGTCAATGTAGTCCTAAGGACTTCATCACATGAAAAAGAGTTCATTACAGGGAAAAGTAAGAATGTGATGAGCTACCAAAATAATATTTATTAATTCATACAAAGACAATACTCGGCTCAACCGCCTATAGCCTAGGCGATTGGCTTTGGAACATAATTCCCAACAGAAGACACTGGAGCGAGCCAAAACTTCTCTCCAAGGACGAATGCGGTAAAGGCTTTGGCCATAGTCTCAACATCACCTTATATAGCCCTTGAGAGAAGCAGTTATCATCATTCCTCCAGTGTTGCGACTCGAGCGCCAGGCGACACAAATCTCCATGTAATGGAAGTCGATGCGATAGAGGGAAGCACAGTCTGGCCACAATCCGTGTGATCGCCGGATTAGCGGTGGGTTGGTCGCCCCCAGTGCAGCACCAACCGCTCAGATGTCACCACATCATCCAAATCACCTTCGAAGCCCGACGACCGAGCGGGCCAGGTTGGCCACTCATCATTGCACCCTTTTTGCATTAATTGCCGGTCCCTTTGCTTCCAATACGGGATCGGCGCCTGTCCCAGGTGCGAGCTTCTGGAGTAGGAAGGACCAGATGCAGCACACCTAATTAGATCCACAATCTCCATAAGGATGAATAAATTCAATACGAGAATGATGCTCTCGCCCTTCGAAACTACAGGCCTTCCTAAAGGCCAAGAGCAAGGGGGCAACTGTTATACACAACCGGCCTCCCTCCGAACCAGACCGGGTCCAACAAACCTGCCAGAGGTCTGACCGACCCGCCAGAGTCCGACCAACCCACCAGAGGTCCGATCGACCCTTCAACTAGGTCCGATTGACCCACTTCAGCTAGGCCCATATCGGTCCAAAACGGGGCGCTCTAAGGACAACCCGGAGGTCCTAGAGGCCCATTTAAGCTGATACTAGAATTCTGTTACAATAGATTCCTGACATCACGGTGCCATTCCCTCTTGGTGCCACCTGGCCCGCCATTACTCTGCAGATCCCATGGCACCATTCCCTCCTGGTGCCACCTGGCCACTACTGAGTTTCTCTAAGAGCAAATCAGCCATTTACAACCTAGCCCCTAACAGATTCTGGTAAAGTTCCGCACCTATATAAGGTAAAGGGGAGACCCCGAGGTAAGCAGGCTCTTCCTTCCTCACGAGTTATCTCCTTTGCGATTCCTCCATTATGCTGCTCCAAGTCTCCCACTGACTTAGCCATCGGAGTATCCCCGTCGGAACACCACCGGCCCGTGGGACCTTTTTTGCAGGAACCGGAGATGCGCACTCCAGCAAGCCCGATCGAGAAAGTCCGGTCCGGGAGATTCAATGGCAACAAACTGTATAAAGATCTAGTCCAAGTATCAAGTCCAAGTCCGAGTTAGAGTCTAGACTAGAAAAGCATGTGCATGTAAAATGCACTAGGCCATAGTGCGGAAGAAATGGATTATTAGGCTTTGAATAAAAAGCACAGAATTTAAAACATGTCATGGAACATGAATCAACAATATTTAAAAGTCAAGAAATCTGTTTTGGGAAATCATTATTAAACAGTTTGAAATGGGAAGCTTAAGAAATAGGCCATGGGTCATGTGAGAAATGGGCCATCCGAGATGATGTTATTTTTACACGAGACTTTCACGTGAGAATGGGTTGGTGGAGTTTGAAAGTAGGACCATGAAAATCTAAGTGGCAGCAAAGCCACATGTGAAGAGAATTAATTTGGGACTCCACTGATTGTATGGATAACGAGTGGAGCACGGTCTAATAACAGCACGAGGGCTTTGGCTGGGAGATTTTTTTAAAAAAAAATATAATTTTTAATAAATATTTACCCTAGGATAGATTAGAATATTTTTATCAAACTAGCATTGTTCGTAATATATGACAGCCATATTAAAAACTACAGATTTAGGCAATCACATCAAAACTACCGATCTACAATTTTTTAATTTTTTAATTTTTTTTGATTTTAATTTAAATATTATTTTATATATTTTATATATTTTATATATTTTTATTTTAAATTTTAAAATCATGGTTTCTGATGTGGCTGTCTTCTATACTAAACAATACTAATCCGATAAATATATTTCAATTCATCCTAATAATAAATATTATTAAAAAATATTATTTTAAAAAAAATTCTTTTGGCAGGTGTTTGAAATGAAGCATCTCAGCCACCTTCTCCGCCACTTAATCCCACATACTCCAGGAAAAGAACAGCACGGTCCATGTGCCATTGAACACCCAGTGTACCAAAAAAGTTGGCAGACATAGGCTTCATCCAAGCGGTCTACCAAGGAAAGAGCCTAGTCCTTGGGTTTTCGAGATGGTTGGGATGCAGACGAGCGACTGGCTGGGTATACTAGAATTAGCATGGTTCTACACGGTACATAGGCTGGGTGAAATCTCAATTGGGATTTGAGGGATAAAGTTGCTGTCTATTAAAACTCTGTTGTAAAAACCATTAATCTTTTATGCTTGGATCATGCTTTTTATATACATACAAAATTATAATTACAGAAGACATATCTTGAGCCATTACATCGGTCTGTAGAATGCGCGGTCCTTAAAATATCCCCCCGCACAGTCCTTGAGATATTCTTCTCTACGAGATGACTGATCTTCTCTCTCCTCACTTCTTCTCCTTATGTGGACGGTTGATAGAGAATCATATACCGCTATTTCGAGAGTTGGAGAAAAGGAACCAAGTAGCCTCTTCTTATAGCTGCATGTGTCTCTCCCATCAGAAGACTAATAAAACTAAGACTAAAACCTTAGTTAGAGTTTTACTTCATCTTGTTTATTCAATTTTATCGGAAATAGTTCTCTTTAATAAATTGGACTCTGATCTAGTATATATATGGAGTCAAAAGTTGACCAAGATAAAATGATAATTAGGCCACATATTAGATTTTAATTCTAACATTCTCCCACTTGACCTATATTATCACTCAAAATAATTTTTGATTCTATCAAAATATTTTACTTTAAAAATAATTTTTTTTTAATTTTTTAAAAATAAAATAAAAATACTGAATCCTCAAATTTTGAAATTGATTCAACGAGTATACTCATTTTTTAAAAATTGTCTAATTTCTATTCCTCAAACAATTTTTTTATACTTCGATAAGTAGAAAACCATTATGCATATCATGGCGGTCATATATCTCGATTAATATACTCCATTCCATGTATTATGACATCAAATAATCTCACTTACCTAGTCTTATATACCAGAGTATATAGGCTATCAATGCCTACCATAATGGTCATTGTAATGTCATATAAAGACCCTTTGTTTACTTTAATTTTGACAAAAGTCAACCTAATGTATACAAATATAATTGACCAAATTAATAATAGTCATAAACTATTAAAGAGATCTAATTAAGTATCTATTATAAATTAAATATCCTAATGATAAACATCCATAAATTTTACATGCTCTTTAAAACTTTGGACACTAAATCTTTAGTAATGATCAACCAATATACAAGCAGTACCATAAAATAAAGACAAACTTAAGATGACTACTAATTCTCTCATTTACTGCAAGATATTTAACATCAATGTACTTGTTTGCATTGATAATCTTGCCACTATTGGAGAACGAAACTACAGTAAATTGTCACAATAAATTCTCAGTGGCTTGGAAATAGAATCCATAACTCGTAGCCTTGAGATATAATTTTTTCAACCACAAAGCATGTGAAGAAGCCTCATAGCAGCTTATATATTCAGCTTCCATAGTAGAGCAGGTAGTAATGCGCTATTTTGCACTCTTCCATGAGATTTTCTCTACCAGCTAACAAAAAAATATAGCATGATATAGACTTCCTACTATCAAGGCAACTACATAATGCATCTAAATAACCGATTACCTCTAACTGATCAGTATTCTACAAGTGAGCATGTAATCTTTAGTCCCTTGAAGATAGCGCATCATTTTCTTGGTAGCCTTTCAATGATCCATACCTAAATCACTTTGATATCTATCAAGCATTCCCAGAGCAAAACTAATATCAGGACATGTATATACTTGAGCATAAATCAGACTACCCACTATAGATGCATAGGATATATCATTCATCTGATTTCTCTCAATTCATTCCTGAAATACTAAAATTTATTAAATTTCTCACCTTTAACATTGGTACTTTACTTGATGAGCAGCTTGACATTCCAAACCTTTTTAGAATCTAGTAATATAATTTTTCTGGGATAAATCAAGTAACTTCTTATTTTTGTTATAATGGATTTCTATACCAAGAACATAAAATATCTTATATATCTTTCATATTAAAATGTTCGGAAATAAACCTTTAGTTTCATACAAGATATCCAAACACTACTGGCTAGTAAAATATCATCAACATATAGAACCAAAAATATAAATATACTCCCACTCACCTTTAGATATATATATTGATCAACAATATTTTTCTTAAATCTAAAAGATGCAATGACATTATTAAATTTAAGTAGCATTACCTGGAAGCTTGTTTATGACCATATATAGATTTTTTTAATTTACATACCGACCTTTATTTTATTGTATTGAAAACCTTTTTGACTGTTCCATATATACCTCTTCTTGTAAATCTCCATTCAAGAATATAGTCTTGACATCCATTTGATGTAGTTCTAAATCAAAATAAACTATTAATGCCATAATAATTTTGAATGAATCATTCTAGAAACAAGAAAAATATTTCAAAATAATCGATGCCCTCCTTTTGAGTAAATCCCTTTGCTACAAGTCTAGCTTTATACCTTTCAATATTACCTTTGGAGTCTCGTTTGGTTTTAAAAATCTACTTACAACCAATGGACTTAAACATTTTAGGTAATTCAACAAGTTTCTAGACTTGATTTTTATTTATAGATTCTATCTCATCTTCATAGCATCTAACCAAAGTTTAGAATCATCACTATTCATGGTCTCTTTAAATAAAATTGGATCATCCTTAATTCCATATCATAATCACATCCTTGTAAGTAAATAATATAATCATCTGGAATAGCCGATCTCCTAATTCTAGTAGATCTCTGTAATACTTCAGGTTCAGTATTATTGTGATTATTTTCAGTTGGGTACGTTCATTGATATGTTATTCAAAAGTGGTGTCCAGCCTCTTGTTGATGTTCCACAACCTCAGGATTAATAATTTTATATGGAGCATCTCTAGGTGTTACTGTGATAGGAAAAAGATTCTTTATTTCTCTAACACTATATCTCGTGGTTTACCACTTCCACTATTATCACCATCCTCAATAACCTAGCTATTCCAATTTCAACAATTCTAGTAGTGTGTAATGGACAATAAATTTAAAACCTTTCGACTTTTCTAAATACCTAATAAATAACAACTTATAGTCTTGAGATCCAATTTCTTTTATTGTCGATTATATATCGAGCCTCTATAGGACAATCCCAAACATGTAAATATGCTAAATATGGTTTCCTAATCCATAACTCAAAAGGAGTTTTAGGAACGGCTTTACTAGGAACATGATTTAAGATATACATAGCGGATTTCAAGGCTTCTCCCCATAAATATAAAGATAATGACGATTACTAATCATACTTTTTACCATATCCATCAATGTGTGATTATGCCTTTCAGCCATACCATTTATTAGGGATTTCCTGGTATAGTATACTGTGCTACAATGCCACACTATTCTAATAATTTAGTAACAGATCCAGGATTATGCAAGATTCATCATATGTCTTAATTAGCTACTTTAGCTTTGTATACCTTAAACGCTTCCAAAGCTTTAAATTTTTTATGTAATAGAAAAACATAACCTTACATGAGAAATTATCAATAATGTGATGAAATATTTTTGTCCTCCAAAACAAAGTAAAAAATAGTCACAAATATCAGTATGCATTAATTCTAAGAGTCCTTGACTTCTAGTGGATGCTTTTTATAACTTTTAATTTATTTTTCTTTAATGCAATCGATATACATACAAAATTACTAAAATCTAGATTGGTAAAATACCTTTCTTAACCAATCTAGTTATTCTTTTTTTTAATATGTAACCTAATCATCTATACCGCAATATCGAAGAACTCTCATTTATAATATCACATTTTATTCTGACATTGATATTTAAATAAGTAAAGATTATGTAAAAGAAGAATCTAAATTTATTTTATACAAACCATTATATAATATTCCAGTACCAACTAAAATATTTTTTAAATAATTTAAAACTTAAATTATAAAAATAAATAAAAAACCTTCTAAATCAAGTTTTGCTAATGATACTAAATTCCTAAATACTGAAGGAACATAAAGATATCATGTAGATCTAATTAAAAATCGGTATCCATAATAAGTCTATAGGTTCTAACCGAAATAATCTTAGACTTTATCTAATTTTTTATAAAGATCCACTGCTATCTATTATTTAGATTTTGGCTTGAAAGGAATCCCTGTGATGAATTAGAAACATGAATTATAGCACCAGATTCAATCCACAAGTATTAGAATAAACATCAATAAATTAGTTTCATAATAAATAAGTGGTAAGGGAATACCCTTTTTTTCGAACCATTCCTTCTTTTTTCATAATCCTTTTTGACATGTCCCTTCTTGTTACAAAAAAAATATTTTATTTTTGTGAACCTTTCTTTGGTGGATTGTTCTATCCTTTATTTTCTTTCTTTGCCTTCTTTCTTTTAGATCGCTTCTCAGAAATCATGTGAACAACTGGAATCCGTTTTAATCTCAATCTCTCTTCCTCTTACACATATTGTGATATGAGTTCATTCAGTGATCAAGATTCTTTATATGTATTGTAGTAAATTTTAATTGAGTAAATTGTAATGGAAGAGAGTTAAGAATAAACTAAACAAAGAAGTTTCATTTGCTATCATTCCTAAGTCATTCAGCTTTCCAGTTATATCATGCATTTCCATATATACTTTCTACTCCAGAAATTTCATATACTTTATAGAGATTAACTTGTTCATCAGGATACCAAACATGACTTATTTGATTTGGTAAACTATTGCTCTACAGAAGAAGGTACCCAAAAGCCAATTCATTATCAGGAATAGATCCCTTATGTTTCTCGCAATAGAGCTCTTAATTATCATAAGAGACAATCTATTAGAATGCTCCCACTTCTCAGTAATTCCTTTTCATCAAGAGAACTAGTAAGAGTTAGTGGATCAGGCTGAGATTTACGTAGAGCCAAATTTAAGTTTAGGCATCTTAGAATAATAAAAAGCTGCTTAAGCCAAGCAGAAAATTTAATCCATTCAGTGTGGGGATATTAGTTACATATGATAAGAGTGAAGCAAGGGTCATAACTGTAAATAGAAGAATATCCATACAGTTACTTTATGATGCAGATTTCAAATAGTGCTAATAACACTTATTATATAACTATAAAATATCTTTGGATAAGAATTATAGCATACAATAAGTGTTGTAACTAATTAATTATAATTTAAATATAATAATGCCAAGACATGTATTAAATAAATCAAAAATAATAATAATATAAAATATGTATGCAACAACAATAATTATGGCATAAATATATAATTATATTTAAATTATGATCTTTTTATATTAGTTGCACCTTCAATGGTTTAACCAACTATGATTACAAGAATCGAAAGTTATTCCCATCTTTGAGCATAGAACTCTCTATCTTTATGCAATTCAAGTTGGTTAATCCAAACTATCATTTTGTATCTTATTACAGGTACCTTTCTGTCAACTATAATAGACACACGTTTATGTAATTCTAAAATATAATGAAAGAGAAATTATTAGCCCTCAAGAACTTATCTACTCAAAATTCATATAGTGCTCCGGACCCTTTCGGACTACACGAAGACATCCTTGAATAATGGTAATAAAAATAATTACATATAAATAATTTAAAAATATTTAAATATTTTATCATTTATGAAGAATTTAACCAAAATGTTCAAGTCATTATGAACTAATGACTCAAAAAATTATTTAAATCGGATGTAAAACGAGCAAGTTATAGCGATTTAATAAATTCAATAAGAAAGGATTAAACTATAAATAATAATAATACAGGACTAAACTGTAAATAACAAATAATGTAGAGGCCTTACTATAAAATAGAATTAAAAAATTGACAGGGACTTAAATATAATTTAATTTGTACTTATATGTAATCTCGACTTTTATAGGGGCTAAAATGCAAAAAATTTTAATCCAAATAAAAATTGATCCAATGTGATTGGGTTTGATTATATCTTTGATTGGGCTAACTTTTATTAACAGATTTAGTTTTACAATTGAAACCGTTAATCCAAAATCCTTTCTCCTACCCTTTTGTTTCTTCTCCAAACCACCCCAAAATCACAATTAATGGTGGCTTTGAACTTAGGATCTCACCCAAACGATAGCCGTCGGTCAAACAGAGATCCGGCGACCATCTCACGGCTACCGGCAACCCCATCGCTAGCCTCATGGGGATCAAAACCATCGAAAAAAAGGAAATCCAAAATGATTGATTTTCTTCCCAAATAACTGATCGACGGTCAGTTTTCTTGCTCAGCAGGTCTTCGCCAGTGGTTCACTGGCCCAACCCGATTGCTGGCAATCTTCTCCCGACCTTTAGCGAGCCCAAAAGATGGTCCTCTTTACCGATTTCCATGGGAGAGTAGTGTTGGAATTCTCTCAGGAACAGAAAAATTACAATCGAACAGGTATCAACAGCCTGTACAGTGGAAGTAAATATAAAAATAATTTATATCTAATCATTTAATTCATAAATAAATCTATTTTATTTATTATAATTCTTAACATGCTGCAACATATGAAAAAAATATCAGATCTGAAATAAAAATTATTTTAAGCATAAAATACTTTGAACTTGGAATTTTTTTCATAAAAATTTTATTCTTTATTTCATCCATCTGTGTTCGTTTGTTGGTGGGTCACCGACCGAGAATATTTTTATGATCTGGAATCATGTGTATTCACCACAGGCATCTAGTACCGGTTTCCAAGTTTTTCAATCATAAGGGGAATTGGGCATATATCACCGATTTTCGAATTTTCGGTAAGGTAGGAATATTTAACTAAATTATTTTAAATTCTTGCATCAACATAAAGCATCAAACCAAGCTCTGATACTACATGTTGTGAAAACCTTTAATCCTTTATGATCATTCCTTATGATTGTACTTTTATTTATATGCAAAATCATGATTACGGAAAATATACCTTGAACCATTATATCGATTATAGATCGCAGTCTTCCTAGAGGAAAAGAACCAGGTAGCATGTGTCTCTCCAGAAAACTAATAAAATACTAAAATCTCATTTAGAGTTTTATTCCAATCCTATTTATTCGATTTTATTGAAAATTA
Source organism: Areca catechu (assembly GCA_021397845.1). NCBI lineage: Eukaryota > Viridiplantae > Streptophyta > Magnoliopsida > Arecales > Arecaceae > Areca > Areca catechu. The sequence continues at coordinate 104,206,360 of CM038050.1, forward strand.
ATATTATGATCAAGTCACAAATTGATACGGTAATTAGGTCATTTTTTAAATCTAACAAACTCGGCGAGGAATAGAACGATCTCGTTTGCGCGTTAAGGGGACGCATGTGAAACCGATTGAAGTTCAACACGGAATGTGATGGTCATTGGAGATGAGGTTGTGGGAACAGAACAATGAACAGGATGTTCTAGGCGATGGATATCTTGCACAGAACGCATGGAAAGCAAAAATGGATGAGGAATGGATCGCTGGAACGGCCAAACCAAATGCCAGATTTGTGGAACTGATGCAGACGACTTTCTTTCTGTTGTAATTTGATGCGAAGTGCTAGACCAAAGGATGATGGAACCAGGATTTTGGCCATTGGAGTTTGATCCGGAGTAGAGCAGTAGAGATGCCGGCTGGAATACTGGTTAGGCGGAGGTTCGTGCATGCAAAACAACCAGATTTGAGGTGAAGCCTGTTAGAGTCTGATGTTGAATGAGAGCTCGACACGAAGGAAGGCGTTGGAATGATCTACTGGAGTTTGATCTGTTAGAACTCAGAGCAGAATGATGCTGAAGATGGTGAAATTGATGCGAGCAAAGATGCTGGAACACAGTTGGGATTTGGTTGCAGGCTGATCACGAAGGAACATAGCAAGAAACAAAGTTTGGAACAGAAGGCATTAGTGGCTATTATGGCTGGGACGCGGGCTGAAGGATTGGACTTGTTAGCCACGGCTCAGACGCGGAGTGGATTGCAACGGAAAACCAATGCAGAATGGATACACGATGATGGAGTTGTTGGCTGGATATCTCGACGACGGAACGGTTAACTGGACTAAAGATTGAGATGGTACAGACGCGTCTCCCTCTGTCACCTCATCTTCCCAAAAACCATTCGTAAGTCCATCCCCCCACACCAAGATTCCCCTCCTCTCCATTCCATTTCCACTTTTATCCGTCCAGCTGCCGTCCAGGTCTTCTTCCTGTGTGGAGATGTCAACAAGAAATGCCTCTATAAAAGGTTAGATCTTTACTCAGAAAATTCCTGAAGTACTTGTAATAGGCTGTATTTTCATTTTTATTTATGTTTTATACTTCTCCAATAAAATTAAGATTTGATTTTAATTTTAAATCTTATTAATATTTTTATTTAAATAATCTATATTCTTAGGATAAGTTGTGCTCTACAAATATGGTTCATACTCGATAGATTATCCTAAATATGATTTATTTTACTTTGCATACACTTGTCCTGACTGGTCTATATTCAGAAAAATAGACAGTGATCTAACAGGTATGAGTCGTGATCTTTACAAATAGATTACAACTTGATAGATGACATATTAATTACTCATATAGAAGGAGAGTACAACTGTCTGCCAAGCAACCAGTTAAAATCTCGAGAGTTTTCTCCTTAAATCTTTACTATTTTATTACTCATCTTAGTTAGTATTAGCTTAATTCTTAGTTAAAAATTACTCTATTTTTCTTTAAATTTACTTTTGAAATAACTGTCCAAGATCCTTGTGATTCGATATTTGGTCTCACAACTTTTATATTATTAATAGACCAATTTAGTTATTTTTGATCACCTCACAACAAGGGCATCACGTACTGTGGATATATCGGGCTAGTTTATGGGCTCCCTCAAGACAACCAGGTCTTTGTGCTGCAGGCCTGGCAACAGGTTGCTAGGTCCAAGAGAAATTATGATAATCTCTCCAACCCGGATTTTAGGTGTTGGAGTAGGGGTTATATTTAGTTTTAAAATTACTTTGAAACTAGGTTTGATTTACTTATTCATGCATAAACTTAGGATATTATGGTGCACCTGGACACTCAGTGACAGTGTGTGTAGGACTTGCATAAATGGAACAAACATCTCTTATAGGTGTGGTTGGGGTACCGGTGGGTTTAAACTATAGTAATTGATCAATTTTTTGGGATAATTCATCCACTTTACTATAGATATTGATTGAACTTCCTATTTCATAAATCCCACCACATTTAGGTCCGGTCATAGGAGGGTCTCGCAAGGCAGTAGACAAATTGTGCAATGAATTCTCACTTAGTGTTTCAAACAGTTACCAGGCTTCGAACTTATTTTTTAACATAAAGGTTCCACCACATGAAGTATCCACTATTTGCTGGTGCTTCTCTAACAAACCATCATAGAAGCACTGGATCAGTTATCGGTTGGGTACTCATGGTGTGGGCACTTCCTAATAAATTATTTCAATCTCTCCCAAGTCTCATGAAATATCTTCCCATCTAGCTGTAAAAAAACTAATGATTGCCTTATGAATTTGATTTGTTTTTTCTATTGGAAATTACTTTTTGAGGACTTCCCTCTAAAGTTGATCTCATGTTGAAATTGTAATAGTATCTAAGAAGTTTAACTAATATTTGGCTTTGTCCTTCAATAAAATGAGAACAATTTCAACCTCAGAGCATCATTAGAGAAATGCTAGATTTTGACAGCTAGGAATTCATTTTCAAGGATTCTCATTTGTATGTCCTTAGAAAGATAGGAGCATCTAAATAGTACTAAATTTGATTTCATATTGTATGGTCTCTATTGGAGGTACTTGGATGTAAGGAGAGTAATATATGCTGAAGAAGTAAAGTGCTCCTTCAATTATCTAGGTGGATCAATCTCCTAGTCTCGATCCATGGCTTTAAGTCTGTTTGCTCTAAGAGTTCATTCTATTTCTAGATTTAAGAGATAAATTTCAGGTTGTAGTGAATGATGATCAAGCATATACTCTTCAATTATACTCTATAGCAAACAACGGTTCAAGTTTTTATAATTTTTGTTTTTATAAAAATAGAGAGCGAAAGAAATCTAAAGGAAAGTCTAAGAGTCCTTAATCTAAAAAAATATAGAAGAATTAATATTTTCATAATTTTTATTCTTTTTTTCAAATACTTAGCAAACAAACTTCTCTTCTAGATTATCCTAATTCTAGACTACTCCTAACTTCTAAGGCCGCCTTAGAGCCTTCAAGTCAAGAACCAACTATCTATCTAGCCAAGTAAGGTTAAGGAGGTTAGTGGGGTCCCCGTTGCTTTCTTTAGACACAAAATAAATTGATCAGGTCATTAACAAAATCAATTAAGTAACCCTTCCTTCGAGATCTTGTTCCTGAACCCTTTTCTTAGATACCAATCAACTAGCTAATCCTGACCCGGTCTAACTCTTTCAGGTGCCTTGTCCTAATAAGCTCGAATTCCTTAGGCATTGATATCTAGTTAATTTTAATTAGTAGCTTGGGTCAATGCAGTTGTAGGAGGATGGTGATTTATGGCTAAGGGAAGGTGATGAAATCTTTACCTTATATATTTAAGGGTTATATCCTAAAGATTTTTATGAAATATGTAATGCAAAATGAAAGATGTCTAAGCATGTAGTTAGCATACAATCAAAATTAATTGTTTCTCTTTTTAGTTTTTATGGTTAGGTATCCACTTTCTTAAATAGCTTATAAGATGTCAATGTGAAGATTTTTTTTATTTTAAAAAAAAGTAAATTTGCTAAGTAAACTAGGAAATTTAGAAAACATTAAAAATAAATTAAGCTAAGAATGAAAGGTAGAAAACAAAATAAGCATTTTTTTTATTTTTTCAAAGATTCTAAATCAACTCAACATTTTCTTGTCCTAGGATAACCATGCAACATAACTTCTAGTTATGCTAGGACAGCCTTATATCAGGGCAATCGAGATTGATAAAATAAAAATAACCTAAAATAAGATTTTTTGTTTTGAATTTTTTTTTGTGCTTGAATAACCATGTCAATGATCCTCGACAATGGTGTCAAAATTTGATTACTGTCATATGCAATCAAAAATAATTTCTAACTCAAAACTATAGTGATAGTAGTAAGTCAGGTTCGTATCCACGAGGACCATAGACTAAGTTGCATTCGAGTATTTGAAATTAAAAAGATGAATATAAATTGACTGGTTAACTAATAATCTTAACAAAAACAATTAAACAATTTGTTGGTAGAAAATGAAATATGAATAAAGAGATATGTCAGGATTTTGTCTATTTACTAAGCATGCAGTTGGTACCCTTTTACTATGAAATAATCTGTATGCTATCTATTAAGATATAACCTATTTATGAGAGCACGACCTATACTCATTGGATCATGGCCCGTCCCTTTAAAGTATAGTCTAGTCAAGATAGATGCATATATGATATTAAGAATCTTAGTTAAAGATAATCTATCTTAAGAATACAAATCATATCCATAGATTAAGGCTCGTCCCAAGAATATAGATTATTCTAAGTGAATAGAAGATAGATAATAACAATATATAGAAATGAAAGCAAATTTTATTTCAAAGTAAAAGAAGTACAAATGATAAAAAAAAAATAAATAATGCTTATTACAAGTACCTTAAGGATTTTCTAAGATGGTAGGGGTTTAGCCTTCCATGGAGCAGATCTTCACCATCATATTCATACCAGACAGAGTCCGGGCAGTAGCTTAAAGAGAGAAAACTGGAGGAGAAGTACCCTCTCCCCTGGATGATTTTTTTTTGTAGCTCAAGGGTCCTTTAAATAGAGGGGAGATAGGCTAAATTGGTGTAGGAGAATTCCTAGATTTTTTTGAAATTTTTGGATCTCAAATCACCCTAAAAATTAGCTAAAATCTCACCAAATTCACCTAATCCTAGTCAGATTAAATAGGGGCCATCGAATTGGTGCTTGGATTACTGTAGTTAAGCATGGATCGCTTGAGTCATTGCAGATCATAGCAAATCACCTTGTATCTTGTAGGATTTAGTCGAAGTCTTTAATGGCCTTTTAATCTTGATCTGTGTTGCTTAAGAACCGTTGGATGGCCATAATCTGGGTGTGAATCGTGGCAGCATTGATGGGCAACTGGATAGGTGATGGGTGGCAATAGCAATGGTGACTCAAAACAGGGAAGAAGAAGGCAGTGATGAAAAGAAGGGTGGCAATGAAAGAAAACGGTGCAGGTGGTTTGACATGATCCTACACTAGGCATGTAAACAGCAACGGGAGTAGAATGGATTTTAAAAACTTTTTAAAAATCCTTGCAGCGGAAATCTGCTCCGCCCAGAAACTAATCTAATTCTAGTTGCAAATAGGCATGTATGATGATATAAATATTTGCAAAATATTTGAATTAAAAATTCTATTCATGCATGATTAAAAAAAAAAATTTCATACCTTAGTCCGGCTGGAATAACTCTGGGATAAAGCTAGAATAGGCTGGAATAGCTGGAATAAAACTATTCCAGCCTTCTTCTTCGTTGGGCTGATTGAAAAATCTGTTTTGAGCTTGACAAAAATAAAAAAATCGCTGGAACACCCCCTTCCGAACCTCCGTTTGCTGCCAAACTTAGCAGCGGCAAGGTGGACGAATCTACTTCGATTTACCACCGATATCAGCAATCGAAACAATCTAAAATAGGTGTATAAAATCCCCAAAAATCTGCTGCCAGAAAACTGCAGCAAAACAGGACAGCAGGTTGATCTTCACATTTGGAGCTGCAGTGGCGATCCTGGCTCGCGTGGCTTGCTCCTAGGAGTAGAAGAGTACTCCCTCTAGAGGGGAGATGCGCCCGGGGCTCTCGGATCCCTCTCCACACGCGGTGCTAGCCACTGGAAGATGATACGGTCACAGGTAAGTTGCAGCAAGAAGAAGAACAGAGCAATGCTCTTCTTCACGGTGAGCACTAGAATCAACAAGAGATTAGCCCTTCTTCCTCTCCCTAGAACTCTTCAAATCCCGGACCCAACAACACCCAATAGAATGAAGAAAAGATCTCTCAAAATGGATGATCTCTCTGCCTCTCAAAAACAACGCCCAGTAGAATGCTTGCTGTTGCTCGGTGTGTAAAAAAAAAAACAAAAAACAAGGCTGAAACAGGGGACCAAAGAATTTATATGCTGCAATGGATAGGGAGACGGAGAGACTGGGAAAACCAAGAGACACCAGTTGCTGTTTAACCAAATTAATCAGCCATTAACAAAGGTTTTAAAACAAACCGGGGGAGGAGAAAAGACGCCCAGCAGGAGGACGTTCGGCCTTCTCAGCGCATGGGTTGTTTGGTCTCCTCCGAACGCTCGGAATTCATTTCAGCGCAAGGAAAAAATCCAATGTCAAAACGGTAAACCGGTCCAAGTGAGAGGAACTCCGGTTCAAATAACTGGTCCAAGCCAATTTTGGTTCAAACCCATTTAAACCAATTGGTCCAATCTAATTGAATTTGGTTCAATTGGTTCACAACCAATTGGAGGCCGAAACGAACTCCGAATCGTTCAAAACTGATTCAGAAAAATCCTGGCACAGTTTGGTCAGCCCGGAATAATTTCCGGTTGACACAGACAAGGGCAAGACGGGGAAAAGAGTGCTAAAAAAAAAACTGTGACCATAAAACCGAGATGATTCCCAATCGTAATCGGTATCGGATCAGAGAGTAATCCTCTGTGGTGTGTGACCTCATTGGTTCGAACCTAAATGATAGCACTAGAACAATTCTAGTACCAGCACAGGAAACCATCTAGCAATGGCTCCCGCCGTCCGGATAGGTCGAAGATGCGGGAGCAAACTATCGAACCTCTGGCATATGGTTACCGTATAACTCATCCCTTTGACCTCTAATGCTCAGGATGACTGAGATTGGGCTGCCAACCCAGACTGAGTCAGTCGACTATGTGTCTCAACCTTGCAAGCCCAGTGACTTTCACTAGGGCTACCCCGACGAGAATTTGCTAAATTGAGATACTGCGAGACATTCAATCCAAACTGTTTGGACAGGTCAATTCCATCTTGGTCCATCACTGCTCCACAAGTACTTGCCTGTACCCAGAAACCTTCCGTCACCGGATTAAAATCCGGGTAGTCCGGCACCAAAGCACAGGGAGTTGCTTGTAAGCTACCGTGATGACCTCAGGTCGGAGGGACACATATACCCATATACAATCGTGAGTATCCCTTTGGCAGAAAGGGGCTGCACGGAGTCACATTCAATGAGATATCACATATCCCACTTGTAGATCACATCAGTGTCACCACACTCATTTGGTCAAGAGGACAACCAAACGATGTGAACTACAACAACCTATACTTGATATATTGCCGTCCAGTATAATATATCCTTTGGTTGTGAACAAGGTTAAGGACCACTCGATACATCCTTCTCTATATCGAAGTCAGTGTAGTCCTAAGGACTTCATCACATGGAAAGAGTTCATTTCAGGAAAATACAATATGTGATGAGCTGCCAAAATAATATTTTATTAATTCAAAGAAAGAGTACAATACTTAGCTCAATCGCCTACAACCTAGGCGATTGGCTTTGGGACACAATTCCCAACAACTCCCACTTGTACTAAAGCCAATCAGAAGAGTATCTATACCCATTTCCCATTTACAATAGTCGAACTCTTTTATTCCGAGGGCTTTAGTGAAGGGGTCGGCCAGATTTTCTTTTCCATCGATTTTAGAAGATTGATGTCGCCTCGTTCTACGATCTCTCGTACGAGGTGGTAGCGCCGCAGTATGTGCTTGGTGAGGTGATGAGCTTTAGGCTCCTTAGCTTGAGCAATGGCTCCAGTGCTATCACAGTACACCGGAACAGGACCATCTAGGGAAGGTGCCACCCCTGGCTTTCCAAGGAACTTCCACAACCACACAGCTTCCTTTGCTGCATCTGATGCTGAATATATTCTGCTTCGCATACCGAGTCTGCAATAGTTGCCTGCTTGGAACTTTTCCAGTAGATCGCTCCTCCATTCAGGATAAATACAAACCCTGACACACTCTTGCTATCATCTCTATCCGACTGGAAACTGGAGTCAGAGTACCCCACAAGTTTCAAGTCGTTTTTTCATAAATCAGCCATTGATTTTTGGTATTTCTCAAATACTTGAGGATGGACTTAACCACCTTCCAATGCACCTCACCTGGGTCAGACTGGTATCTGCTCACTACTCCTAGTGAGTATGCCACATCTGGTCTAGTACAAGTCATAGCATACATGATAGAGCCTACTGCAGAAGCATAAGGTACTCTACTCATGCGCTCTTTTTCCTCAGGAGTTGTCGCACAATCCTTCTTGGAAAGAGTAATTCCAGAACCTATCGGGAATAGCCTTTCTTGGAATTTTCCATGCTGAATCGTTTCAGCACGGTATCAATGTACGTAGACTGGGACAGTCCAAAAGCTTCTAGATCTATCTCTATAGATCTTCATACCTAGTATGTAAGAAGCTTCACCCAAGTCTTTCATGGAGAACTGAGATGATAACCAGACCTTTATTCTTGTAATGCTACGACATCATTCCCGATTAAGAGAATGTCGTCAACATACAATACTAGGAATACAATCACAGAACCATTAACCCATTTATAGAAGCACGGTTCTTCTCTGTTCCTAACGAAGCCATACGATTTGATACACCTATCAAACCGTAAGTTCCAACTTCGAGACGCTTGCTTGAGTCCATAGATGGACCTCTGCAACTTGCATACTTTTGATTCATCTATGGATTTGAACCCTTCAGGCTGTATCATATACACCTCCTCTTCCAGCTCCCCATTTAGGAAAGCGGTTCGGACATCCATCTGCCAGATCTCGTAATCAAAATATGCTGCCAAAGCAAGCATGATCCGAATGGACTTGAGCATTACCACAGGGAGAAAGTCTCGTCATAATCGATACCATATTGCTGACAATACCCTTGGCAACCAGACGGGCTTTATAGGTCTCTACCTTCCCATCTGCGCCCCTTTTCTCTTGAAGATCCATTTACACCTGATGGATTTTATCCCTTCAAGCGGATCAACCAATGTCCATACATTGTTGATTTCCATAGACTCCATTTTGGATCGCATGGCACCAAGCCATACCTCAGAGTCTGATCTCTGAAGTGCATCCATATAGGTGATCGGATCCTCATTGTTCTCATCGAGCTCAATGGGATCACTGTCCTGGACCAAGAAACCATAGTATCTGTCTGGGTGACGCAGTATTCTACCGGATCTCCTAATGGGTTCTGGGTGTGATTCAATCACAGCGGTTCTACGATGTCCTTAGAGTGTGTAGGTTCTTCTATTGGCTGAACTTCATCAAGTTCAATCTTAGAAGCTATAGTTCCTTCTCCAAGGAACTCCTTTCCAAAAAGATAGATCTAAGAGCAACGAACAACTTTTGTTCATTCTCCAAGTAGAAGAAATACCCTTTGGTTTCCTTAGGATAACCAATGAATAAACACCGATCAGACCTAGGACCAAGTTTGTCTGAGTCTAAATGCTTTACGTAAGCCGGACAACCCCAGACCCGAAGGTGTGAGATTGAGGGTTTACGTCCATTCCACATCTCATACAGAGTGGAGACAACAGACTTACTTGGAACATTATTTAACAAGTAGCAGGCTGTCTGAAGTGCATATCCCCAAAAGGATAGCGGCAGAGTTGCAAAGCCCATCATGGATCGAACCATGTCCAACAAGGTTCGATTCCTCCTTTCGGACACACCATTCAACTGTGGTGTTCCTGGAGGAGTCCACTGAGAGAGAATTCCATTCTCCTCAAGATATGTCAAAAATCATCAGATAAGTATTCACCACCTCGATCAGATCGAAGGGTTTTAATACTTTTCCAGTTTGCTTTTCTACTTCATTACGGTATCGTTTGAACATTTCAAATGACTCAGACTTATGTCTCATTAAGAAGACATAATCAAACCTTGAAAAGTTGTCTGTAAAAGTAATGAAATATTTGTATCCTCCTCTAGCACTAACTGTCATCGGTCCACATACATCAGTATGTATGAGACTTAGAAGTTCTGTAGCTTTCACCTTTTCCAGTAAAAGGTGACTTGGTCATTTTACCAAGTAAACAGGATTCACGAGTGGGCAGTGATTCAGAATCGCTGACCTCGAGGAGTCCTTCTCCTCGCATCTTGTTTATCCTATTTTGGTTAATATGACCTAGCCTACAGTGCCAAAGATACAAATCGTTGACATTATCTAACCTTGGGCGTTTGCTAGAAGTGTACATTACACTAACAGGCCTTGATAGTACATATATGCCATTATTTAATCTAGCTTTCATATATCATAGTTATTCAAAATAACATTGCAAAATCTCCTTTATTGATAGTTCAAAACCACAATTGGCCAAAAGGCCTACAGAGATTATGCTCATAATAAAACTAGGACAATAGTGATAGTCGACTAGTTCGACAGTACAAGACTCAAAGACAAGACGCAGAACTCCGATCGCCAGTACTGGAACACGATTTCCATCTCGACGCTCAGAAACTGTTCTCCATCTTCAAATCTTCTGCTAACTTGAAGTCCCTGTAATGAATTACAAATATGAATTGGACTACCAGTATCCAATACCTAGTTAGCAGTATCAACAATTGAGTAATTACAAGGTTTTATCATATAAATACTTGTTCAGCAGACTTCTGCTTTCTCGGCCTGTTCGGATCAAGGGATGCAATAAAGAGAACAGTTCCTCTTCTAGTGTCCCTTCTTCTTGCAGTAGAAACACTCTGCAGAAGACTGATCAGCCTTATACTTCCTGGTCTGACTAGGGCCAAGAGCATTGTGCACTTTCTTTCCCTTTTTATTTATTTTCTTCTTCCCTTTCTTAAAGGGACGACGACCTCTACTACCTCCCACTAAATTCACCACCCCCTTATTCAGTTGGTGGTCTTTCTCAAAAGTCTACAGCAACCCCAAAAGACCATGGTAGTTGACTGCAGGCTTGTTCATTTCTATAATGATCGAGAAAATCAAGATAGGAAGAGGGAAGAGAATTCAGGATCGCATCCTTGCCGAGCTGCTCGTGCAAGGGGCATCCGAGGTTGCCCAGCTTTTCAATCAGCTCGATCATGTATAATACATGATCAGTGACTGAACCACCATTCAGCATCTTAGAATTGTAGATGGCACAAGAACTTTGTACCGTTCTACATCATCCGGGGTGCCGAAGGATTCCTTCAACTTTTGTAGGATTTCATCAGGTTGGGCCTCCTCGAATTTGCGACTGAACTCATCGTTCATCGCTGCTAACATAATACACCGGACAGTAGTCCGATCAGAGACCCACTTCAGATAAGCGTCTTGACCGCACTCCGTGCATTAGCGAGAGGGATTTCAGGTGCCGGATCCATTATCACATAGAGGATCCATTCATGCTCTAGAACGATTCTCAATCTTCGATACCAACTATCGAAGTTGTGACCCTTTAACTTCTCGTTGTCGAGAAGTGACCGGAGCGATAAATTGGAAGACATCTGAAAATAAAATAAGACCAAATTAGTGTATGAATTAATAATTTAACCAAAAGACTTGGACTTTAGTTTAAAGGTTTCTCCCACTAATTTTTCAGATTGGTAGCCTCTAACTCCAATCCGTGAAAACACTTTTTGAAGTCGGTACTGAAATCCAATAGGCCACGCATGAGCCCGACTATGGCCAGCTCACCCATACGAGCCTAAAGGTAGGTTCGTAAACCATTGTTTCCCTAACAATTTTCAGTATTTCATTTTGCCCCAGAGAACACCCCAATCGGCCTAGGGGCCTCCTATTGCGGGTCTCTGGTTAGGTCCAACCATTAAAATGACAAATCCAATGCTTCCACTAACTAAAGACCAAGCCCGACTATGGCCGGCCACCTGGTCCCGTTAAGGAGGTTGCACTGAACCATCATCAATCAGATAGAAATTCCAGTCGCCGGATGTATACCCGTTCTATGGAACTGCCGATGCACACCAAGCTAGTGGACACATTTCTATCTTAATGGGAGGCTAAGACACTGTCAACTCTTTGACTTAGTCTTTTTAAGGACCTAATAATTTTAGAGGATTTTTAATTGTGACAGAAGAAAAGACAAGGACAAGGATCATCCTCCCACTGAATCAATCAGATTCCAGGAGGGTTGAAATAAATCAACAAATTGATCCATGGGCACCTATAGATCAGTCAGACTGATCAACCTGGGTGACATGGGTTAACTCGAGTCATTGAGCTTTTCCAATTAGTTCTGGTTGACTCGACTAGCCAGGTAGGTGAGATCATGGGTGAGTATCCGCCATTAACCATTTTTCCTAGACACCAACCAAGTTGGCCAGGAAAGAGGTAGCCTCATACAACCATGATCACAACGCCAAACCTATCTCGACACCAGTCGGTTTACCATACTTGATCAGACTAGCCTAAAGACTCGGGCGTCCACTGAGCCACTAATTGGATCCATTTTAGATGAACGGATCAACTAATCTAACTATTAGATAGTCTAAAGAAGGGCCTTAAACAACTTTTGTTTAATCATCTTGTAATTCGGTTCAATTAAACTTAGGTCTAACCCAATTATGGACCCAACTAGTCAGCTAACCCAATTAACCCAAAATGGCTTATGCAAATTTGATTAGATTTCATAAACCTAAATTATTTTTTTTTTAATAAGCCAAACACTTAATTAAAATAATTTTTAATTAAGTCTCTATGTAAAATAATTTACATAACAAATCATGCATCAAGATATTTTACAAATAATTTATATTCATATAAAACATGCCTAAAACATGTATCACCAAATTAAAACAATTTTTAATTTTAATATTCTTTAAGGATCCTTCTGAAGAGGCCAACATAGATAATCCGTATCGTGTCAAAGACACACGGTCATGGTGAAGGTCTCAACTAGGTTCCAAAAAGAAATCATGATACATTTTTATTAGATTAAACAAATTTTAATCTATAAACATGCATACTATATTAGATTACACATGCAACCTGCTCTGATACCACTGAAAGAAACGGTGCAGGTGGTTTGACATGATCCTACACTAGGCATGCAAACAGCAACGGGAGCAGAATGGATTTTAAAAATATTTTAAAAATTCTCGCAGCGAAAATCTGCTCCGTCCAGAAACTAATCTAATTCTAGTTGCAAATAGGCATGTATGATGATATAAAATATTTGCAAAATATTTGAATTAAAATTCTATTCATGCATGATTAAAAAAAAAAAATTTCATACCTTATTCTGGCTAGAATAACTCTGGGATAAAGCTGGAATAGGCTGGAATAGCTGGAATAAAACTATTCCAGCCTTCTTCTTCGTTGGGCTGATTGAAAAATCTGTTTTGAGCTTGAAAAAAAAAAAAAAACGTCACCGGAACACCACCTTCTGGACCTCCGTTTGCTCCCAAACTTCAGTAGCGGCAAGGTGGACGAATCTACTTCGATTTGCCACCGATATCAGCAATCGAAATAATCTAAAACAGGTGTATAAAATCTCCAAAAGTCTGCTGCCAGAAAACTGCAACAGAACAGGACAGTAGGTTGATCTTCGCGTTTGGAGCTGCAGCGGCGGTCCCGGCTCGCGTGGCTTGCTCCTAGGATTAGAAGAGTACTCCCTCTAGAGGGGAGACGCGCCCGGGGCTCTCGGATCCCTCTCCACACGCGGTGCTAGCCGTTGGAAGATGATACGCAGTCACAGGTAAGTTGCAGCAAGAAGAAGAACAGAGCAATGCTCTTCTTCACGGTGAGCACTAGAACCAACAAGAGATTAGCCCTTCTTCCTCTCCCTAGAACTCTTCAAATCCCGGACCCAACAACACCCAATAGAATGAAGAAAAGATCTCTCAAAATGGATGATCTCTCTGCCTCTCAAAATAACGCCTAGTAGAATGCTTGCTGTTGCTCGGTGGTAAAAAAAAAAAACAAAAAAACAAGGCTGAAACAGGGGACCAAAGAATTTATAGGCTACAATGGAGAGGGAGACAGAGAGACTGGGAAAGCCAAGAGACACCGGTTGCTGTTTAACCAAATTAATCAGCCATTAACAAATGTTTTAAAACAAACCGGGGGGAGGAGGAAAAGATGCCCAGCAGGATGACGTTCGGCCTTCTCAGCGCATGGGTTGTTTGGTCTCCTCCGAACGCTTGGACTCATTTCAGCGCAAGGAAAAAATCCAACGTCAAAATCGTGTAAACCGGTCCAAGTGAGAGGAACTCTGGTTCAAATAACCAGTCCAAGCCAATTTTGGTTCAAACCCATTTAAACCAATTGGTCCAACCCAATTGAATTTGGTTCAATTGGTTCACAACTAATTGGAGGCCGAAACGAATTTCGAATCAGTTCAAAATTGATTCAGAAAAATCCTGGCGCAGTCCTGGTCAGCCCGGAACAATTTTCGGTTAACACAGACAAGGGCAAGATGGGGAAAAGAGTGCTAAAAAAAAACTGTGACCATAAAACCGAGACGATTCCCAATCGTAATTGGTATCCAGATCAGAGAGTAATCCTCTATGGCGTGTGACCTCATAGGTTCGAACCTTAACGGTAGCACTAGAACAATTCTAGTACCAGCACAGAGGAAACCATCTATCAAGGGTCCCGCCGTCCGGATAGGTCGAAGATGCGGGAGCAAACTATCGAACCTCTGGCATATGGTTACCGTATAATTCATCCCTTTGACCTCTAATGCTTAGGACGACTGAGATTGGGCTGCCAACCCAGACTGAGTCAGTCGACTACGTGTCTCAACCTTGCAAGCCCAGTGACTCTTCACTAGGGCTACCCCGGCCGAGGATTTGCTAAATTGAGATACTGCGAGACATTCAATCTAAACTGTTTGGATAGGTCAATTCCATCTTGGTCCATCACTGCTCCACAAGTACTTGCCTGTACCCAAAACCTTCCATCACCGGATTAAAAATCCGGGTAGTCCGGCACCAAAGCATCGGGAGTTGCTTGCAAGCTACCGTGATGACCTCAGGTCGGAGGGACACATATACCCATATCTAATCGTGAGTATCCCTTGTGGCAGAAAGGGGCTGCACGGAGTCACGTTCAATGAGATATCACATATCCCACTTGTAGATCACATCAGTGTCACCACACTCATTTGGTCAAGAGGACAACCAAACGATGTGAACTACAACAATCTATACTTGATATATTGTCATTCAGTACAATATATCCTTTGGTTGTGAACAAGGTTTAAGGACCACTCGATACATCCTCTCTATATCGAAGTCAGTGTAGTCCTAAGGACTTCATCACATGGAAAAGAGTTCATTTCAGGGAAAAATACAATATGTGATGAGCTACCAAAATAATATTTTATTAATTCAAAGAAAGAGTACAATACATAGCTCAACCGCCTACAACCCAGGCGATTGGCTTTGGGACACAATTCCCAACAGGCAATGATGGGTAGGAAGTGGCAGCTTTGAGAAGGACTGAGGAAGCTCAAACTAGGGAGGAGACGATGATGTGGGGAGGATTGCTGGTGACAGAAAGAGGATAGCTAGATTGAGGGAGCGGTAAAGGCCACAAACCAGGGAGGTTATAGTAATGGCAAATTATGGCTGCTCCGATGGTGATGGGGAAGAGCAGGACAACCATGATGGGAAGGAGGAAGCTGGTCGGTGATGGGGATGGCGATGGCTGCAAGCAACGACATCAATGGGAAAGAAGGCGATATTGGGCCATGGCGATGTGTGGCTGCATCAAGACAATGACGATGTCGAGAGGCAAGGAGATGGGGATGGTCCATGGGAATGGGCCTATGACTAAGTGGCCAATCCATGGTAGATCGCCTACTCTAAAATCTATATTGGTCTGATTTTTACATGATTTTAGATCCATTTGAGCTCTGATTTA
This sequence comes from Areca catechu, assembly GCA_021397845.1. Lineage (NCBI taxonomy): Eukaryota > Viridiplantae > Streptophyta > Magnoliopsida > Arecales > Arecaceae > Areca > Areca catechu. The sequence goes on from CM038050.1 coordinate 104,222,024, forward strand.
GATTTGATTTATGTCCTTTGAATCCGTACATCAAGGTCTTTAAGTTGGTAAGCTTTTATATTAGTAAATCTATTAAATCTATCAAATCTCTAGAATTTCAGGATTCTAAATATCTCCAATAATTAATATACCTGCCAAATAAGAAAGAAATATGAATTAAGTTTTTTATTAAACATTTTAATGGATGTATAATGCCTTGGCTCGACATCTACTTTTCATGAATACACTTTAATTTCATATGTTCAAAATTATTTTAAATATAATTAATTTTGCAAGAAAGTCTAATTTAGTTATGATATTAGAATTTTTGAAAGATATTAGTACTATTAACTAACTAAAATACTCAGAATAAATATATAAATAGATGATTATCAGATAGTTTTTATTTGGATTCAAATCAGATTCAAAATTGATCCGAATCGAAATTTAATTAAGCTAGGAAGCCAAAGTCCTAGTCTATTGGGATTCCTATACCTCTCATCTCAATTTGGTGTGAAATTGAGAAGACCGAGACTCTCATTACTCTCACCTCAATCTGGTCACAATTGAGAAAACTGGGTGCTAAAGTAGTGCCCCTCTTTATTCCTACACACAAACTTAGAGCGAGGCATGCACCAATTATTAGAGCCCCTTCCATTGGATTTCTCTTTCTTCAAATAAAATAAATTTAATTTATTTTGAATTAGATTTAAAAATCAATCAGAATTTGATTTTTTTGATTTTTTTGAGGATGTGGGACTTGGTTTTATGTGACAAAATCTAGATAGGAAAAATAGTTTCATGCTAGAGAGATCTTCTCCATGCCAATTTCCCTCTTATTACCTCCCTTTTCATTTGAATGGGATTCAAAGTGGATAAGATAAGATCTTATCCTGAGAATGATTGGGATTAGAAGGGGCGTGGAGTTCCCAGGGGCATGGCTTCTTTGATTTGTGCGACAAAAATAATGAGAAAAAAAGTTAGCACAAGGAATGAAATAGGATTCTTTCTATGCTGTAAAAAACTTCTAGCACGCTCCTTTCTCCCATGATACCACACCTCCAAAAATCAGGGAGAAAGTGAAAATCAGAGAGAAAAGAAAAAAGAAAAAAAAGGTTTCTTCATTTATGGCTTCTAATCTTCCTTGATATGGTGCAAAGAGTTGCACTGCATTTTCCTGGACTTCTTCTCCTTCTTGAAAGGGGCTAGATCCACTGATCGAAGTGAGGTCTGCAAGATGCTAATACTTCAACAGCCTCAGTGCTTCGATCAGGTCATCTCCATAGGGATACTAGTATAGGCCGAATACATGCGCGGCTCCAATAAAACCCGTGACATCCAAAATTTGATCGATAATAAAGATAGAGTAGTGTAGTAGGTAAATAAATCCGATCTATTTTTATATTTATTTTAGATTTGATATATTTGTTTATGCTATATATGTATGCATGCTAGGATAATTTTATTATGCTATGTTTTATTTAAAAAATTTGAAAAACTATGCATATAGCTCATGGAATCGTCAAACGATTCCTTCAAGAGGTTGCTTCCAACAAAAGTTATTGCCCTCGACTGAAAGAGGCTATGCTCAATTAAGAAGGTTATTTCCAACATAAAGTAGTTACATTTAAGACTACAAATAGATAAGAGATGGCATTCCAAAGATATATTTTTATCATTAACCCCGATGATCATACTTACAACAAGCTTTCTTTAACTTCATTGTTATCAAATACTCGACTAACTTAAGGATTGAAAGGTTCTTCACTGGAAAACCATAGGTCAAAGTAAGCCTTCTCTTATAGGTAGCACCAAGAGATGTCCAGAAACGAAATCGCACCTCGCCAGAGATTCTTATAGAAACCATCAAGCACCACCGGAGACTAGACCATGGATATGGCCACAACAATTATAATCCAACAAAAGATAATAAAATAATAATAATAAAAAGTAGTAGCTACTGTAGCTCATTAATCATAATACATATGGCAGTCACACTATATTTTCTTCCCACAAAAATATTAAGTAGAACCAATAACCCCTTTGAAAGATTAAGGGTATTTTAATCTTTTTAGCCGGTTCATTAACAAAAACATAAGCCAAGTAGATAGATTGCTGGATCATATTAATAAAAAAAAAAAATAGTGGCTAATTAAAAATTTCAGTGGTTAATTGAATTTTTTTAAAAATTCTAGAATCATATTGTTCCTCATCCAAAATTGAAGAGGCATCATTATATTTTTATCCTAAAATATTTAACAAATTTCTTCGGATGCCTCCTCTCAATCGGCCATTTAAAGCTTATAGGGTGTAGTATACTACTGGATACTATCTGTCTCTGGATGTGAGATAGAATTAAAGTATTAATCCTTTCAACGGTAATACCAATGAATTTGAATTCAATGATGACGAAGTCGAAAAGCACAAGTAAATTTCTGGAGGCCATTAGGCATAACCTACACAAATATATAATACAATTACCCCTCAATGGAAGGCGGTTTGTATGCAAATAATTTTAATTATTTTTTTTAAGCTGGAGAGGCAAAAGCATGGTTCCGAGTTCCAATTCACGAGTGCCCACAGCGACCAAAGCAGTGGGACCCTGTTCGTTAGTCCGAATCTTCAAAGATTTCAAATCCGGATAAACGTTAGAGCCATAGCTATTTTCCACATATGCCACAAGCTGTCCATCAGATATGAGCTCAATCATGCTAAAAAAATCAATTCCTTATTTGCTTCAGAAAAACTTGCGCGCCGCAAGTCCCCACCTTTTACTCCGCTACTCTGAACTTTCCTCCCCATCAATACCCAAACGAAGAGAAGCCACCTTTTTTGATGCGAAAACTGGCAATCACGTCGTGTTTGTGTTCCACAACTTGCAAATTACGAAAAATGGAAGGAATGGCAATCTCCAGTGTTGGCGTAGAGTCCCTGTTTCGATCGGATGAAACTACTAGATTGCATGCTCACTCTCTGGTTCACCTGCAAAATAAATTCCTAGTCGGAGTTGCTCCGACGGGGGACACTCCGATACCTAAATCAAAGACGAGCTCCAGCCATAGAACGGGAAAGATTCTGAGGATAGATGGAGAGAAAAGGATTCTGAGATTTTCAAGAGTATCTTGTACCTTACCTGGAGCATCTCCTCTTACCGGTATTTATAATGAGTTGTCCAGCCTGTGATTTCGCCCCCCCTGTAGTTATGATGGGGGAGTTAATTCCTTCCCCTTAATTCGCAATCGTGGACAGTTACTAGGCGGTTTCGACTAGACCGGAGGCGTTGCCGCCGGAGTTACGTGCCATGATTGTATTCTGGAGATAGTAGATGATAGGCATTACTTGTCGTGTTCGTGGAGACCTGGGACAGGTCGAGGACCCGCCTTCGGGCTTCCCTCTTGGGGAAATATCTGTAGTTGAATTGGAGGAACGTCTTTATCTTCAGACTCTTTTGAGACAGATCAGAGACTATACTTCGGCGTGGGTTGAAGACTTAGCGTTCATCGTAGACAGAAGACTGCATCTTCGGTGCAGGTTGAAAGCTGTGTCTTATGTCTTCGGCTTCGGCCAGCCCGTCAGCCGTTTGGTTTCCTCCGGTCGCTGTGGTTCGGGAGAAATGTCCTTGGTTGATTGAACCAGTAACCGGTTTGTGATTAAGCTGACATATCCCAACAGTTGCCCCGTACTCTTAGTTTTCGAAGTGGCGATTTACCTCGAAGAGTGAGAGTATTACTAGTTTGTCATTTTCACCTAGGAAATAGTGCGGCAGATGATTACGAAATCCCTGATTGGACCGTCTATCATAACTGCCTGCTGATTCGAGAATCAGGTACCGGACAGTTGTCATCCCCTGATTGGGGTGTGAAAAAGGAGCGAGCGGATTAGGGATTGTTTCCCCTCTTTCCATTGCACAATGGTTCAGCCGATTTTTTGGTTGGGATTAGAACAGCGGTCATGGCCTCTTCCTGTCCTTTGGATTGGAAGTGCATCCCGTCTTAGCCATTGATTTGTGCGGACTATGACCACCGGTCTGTCTCGCATCAAATCAGTTTAAGGCTACCTTGGGATTGCGCATCCATGTCGAGCATTCATGGTAGATTTGGGAAGATGGTTCCGTTTATCGAGATGTCACCTTGAAGCCTCCTTGTCCTTTATGAGAAGGAAAATGTTTGGTTAAGGAAGCTTCTTCAACCTTGCACACTTTCTATTTTGGTCCAGCTTTCCCTATTCTTGGCTATCAGTCGCTTCCACGGGTAGAATCTTTTTTATGTTTCTTTACTTCATTTTTTTGTCATGGCTGAGACCCTAAGAAGTCCAGGGAAAATAGTTGGGCCCTCCAGGGTCGAGGATGTAGTGAGTTCGGAGTTAGTCCCCAGCTCTATTTCACCAGGAAGGGTCACCCACCTTCGTGAACGTTATCACGTTCCCGAAGGGTTTCCTTTATTACCTCCCACCTCTGAAGAGCGGGTGAACAAACCTCCCACCGGGTGCTTAGCCATATATGAAAACCATTTAAAGGCAGGTCTTCAATTTCCCCTGCATCCTTTTTCCATCAAGATTTTTTGCTTGTACCAATTAGTGCTTGTGCAGCTGACCCCGAATAGCATTCAGAATATTTGTGGGTTTTTGGTCCGATGCCATATAGCTAATATGAATCCTGGGACCAATCTGTTCACTACTCTCTTTATTCTCAAGAGGGATTTCCATGGTCATGGATGGTGGGTGATCGGTCCTCGGCCTGGTCGCAAGATCATCAAGGACATGCTCAGTGCCATCCATGGGTGGAAGCCCAATTTTATTTTTATTTCATCTACCGAACCGTGGGGTTTCAGTAGCGAGTGGAAGGAGCCTCGTTTGGTTGCCAATGATGGGAAGAAAGTTTTGGCGGCTGATCAATATGATTATGATTTACTGATCGGTTCGAAAGCCATTCCCATCTACGAACTGATGGAGGAGAGGAATCTCCATCTCACAGGGATCAGCGAGTTCCCTGCGCTAGGTATAAAGGGTGGAAGTTTCTGCCTCTCTTTCTTTTGCCTCTTTCATAGCCCAGTCGATTCAGTGGGGTCTTTCTGTTTGCAGGCGGTGGAATGAAGCCTAACTTAAGCTTGCTTCGCCAGTCCTCCAAGAAGAGGATAGCTTAGGCTCCCCCTTCGAGGTCAGAGGTCCGAAAGAAGGTCCGAAGGGATGACCCTGAGAGGAGTAGGAGCATTTCATCCTCTAGAGGGATCTCTGGGGGAGACGGGGTGTTGATGATGGAGGCCCCAACAGGGCCTCAACCAGTTGAATCTTTACCTACGGTCATTTCTCCAGTCCAAATAAGGGAGAGTCCATCTCTGGTGGTCAATGTGCCACCGCCTTGCCCCCTTGCGGCGGATAGGGGCAAGGCACCGCAAGTCAAGGAAGAGTTTGTCTGGGAGGCTTCTCCAATTAGGAGCCATCCCGTGGGCTCTTCGGAGCTTTCCCCCATGGGGGGTCTCTTGGTTCCTGCAATGGCTAGGCGGGCATTGAATGATACTTTGTTGCCTCATGACCTGGCAGTGATTTGAGGTCGAAGCCTGGCTAGGGTATCTGATTCTGTCTATTTCGCCCTGCAGTAGGTAGGATCTTTACCCTCCCCTTCTTGCTCGATAGGTTATCTAGCCTGTGATTGATCTTTCACCTTGTTTCATTGGTGAAGCTAATTTATGACATCACATTCATGGAGGAGGGCCTGGGGAGTGTTGATAGCCTCATTCACGGCTTGAAGGAGGAGCTCCACTTAGCCAGGGCCGAGAAGGAAGTGGCCGAGGAACTGAAGCAGTCCATGAAGAGTCGGCTTGCTCGCATGGACACCGAAGTTCATGGCTTAAGGAGTGAACTGAAGAACGCTCACTTAACGATCGCAGAGCAGAGGGCGGAGTTGAGGAAGAATAGGAAACAGATTGACTCCTTGGAACAATCTACTAAGGAGAATCAGGAGAGGATCGGAGATCTGACCAAGGCAGCTGAGGAAGAGACCGAGAGGGTCGAAGAGGCATCTTTGAAAGCCAGGAGGGCATCTTTAAGAGCCGAAGAGGCAGCCTTGGAATCTGAGGCAGCCAGGAGGGTGTCTGAAGCCATGAAGGTGTTGGTGGCTAGAGCTGTTGTGGATTTTAGGAAGTCCTCACAGTTCTAGGTGGAGATGAATGAGGTGACCTTATATAGCTATCAGCATGGCTTCAATGACAGACTCACCAAAGTCAGTATGGTCTTCCCTGATCTCGATCTCTCCGGCATCCCTGCTTTCGATATACTGGAAGAAGAAGAAGAAGGAAGCGAGGCCACGAAGGACGTTGAGGAGATGCCGAGCCTGAGAGGGGAAATCCCAATCGTAGTCGAGGACTTGGGTGTATTTCTGATCCAGGTCGAGGAGGCTGAAGAGACACCAAGCCTGAGCGAACAAGTCCCTACTGTAGTGTGGACCCGGGTGTAATTCTAGTCTAGGCTGAAGAGGGAGTTCAGGCCGAAGAGAGTGCCCAAGCCGAAGAGGGTATCCAAGCTGAGGAGGGGGTCCAGGTTGAAGACTCTCTGGATATAGCCTAAGTCGAGGAAACCCTTTCTGTGCAAATTGAAAGGCTGCTCCAATCTTGCGATGCTGGATCTCTCCCGGTCGATCCTTAGGGATTTGTGTGATCCTAGGCATTATATCTCTTCTTTTCTTTCCTCTGGCATGTAATCGACAGACTTTTCTGAATTAACAAGTAGCTTTTCTCCTTTTTTTTTTGTATTCCGTGTTGCTTTTTTGAACTTGGTTTAAGTAGTGTCATTGGTTTTGGTGATGACTTGAATCACATTGCCCTTTACGGAGTCTTTTCTTGAGAATGCGAGCTTCTCCTTTTGGGCTGCAAAATAGATAGGAAAGTTTCTATATAAAAGAAACATTTTACTTACTGGTTTACCAAGGGGTGGCGACTGTCATGTTGTCGCTTGGAAAGGTAGTGGCGATCGAGTCCATAGTGACTATGCATAGGAACAGGAATCATCATGGTTGCAGCTTTTTGGTGGTCCCCCCTAGCAATTAGTTGAGGCTTAGATCCATTAAGGCATCCGCACGTGGCATGCCTAGGGAGCTGTTGCAAACGAGGGCTTTTGAATTTTGCCAGCCTTGATATAAGGGAAGGAATTTCCCTGATCAGCTGCCATTCGCATTTGGCAGGGGCATCTCTAATGCCATTCCCGTTCCCTCACCCTCGTGTCGCTCTGAGTGCTTGTTGCGCCATGAGGCCAAATCTTGCACAACTCAGGCGAGCAGCCAAGGAAAAACCAATGAGAGGTTTCTAGGTGAGGAGATTGGATCGAAGGCGAAGATATGTGCTGGCGTTACCGTGCGCCAAGGCCAAGAGCAATGATCCTATCAAGGTAGATTTTTCTTCAGGGGAGGAGCCAATTTTTCCTAGGAAGGCTGTGCCGGCCGGACCATCCGTGAGATCAAGTGCACGAGATGTTGGTAGGGCTCCCCCTCATGCTGAAGATGCCAAGCCAATGGCTCCATTTGCAGGAGAAAAGGGGTAGGTGAGGTGCGATACCCCTGTGACCGGAACCAAGGAGCAGGAATCTGGGGATCCCTTTCCTACCGTCTTCCTTGGAATATAGCAGGTAGCTTTTCGTAGTGTGTGTTACTTATCCACATTCGTCGATCGAACTGACTTTGTAGGCACTCCTTGTTCTGCAGATTTCTTGCAACCTTTCTCTATTAGAGAAAGGTGCTCGTGAATTTGTCAGTTATAGCAAAGACCTCCGAAGCCGGGTGGCCTTAGCCATAGCTGAAAAAGATGCCACCGAGAAGCTTCGGGCTACTGTAGAAGAGAGAGGGACAAGGCTTTCGCCTCGAATGATGTCTTGAATAGACAGATAGGTATCATTTAGGCACAGGCGGTCGAGGTGTCGATCATTGCGCAGGAGAGGAGGATGAGAGTTATCTCTCTTGAACTATTGCTGAGGGAGGTATTACGAGATGCTGAGGAGCCGAAGTCTCTTCTAGTCAAATTGGTGAGGAGGGTTGAGGAGCTGAAGACAAGCCTTTCGGAGGCCATCCAAAGGGCTGCACAGGCCGAAAAGAGGTCTTCGAGGGCTGTGAGGCTTACAAGGCTTCCCGGGCTTTCAGAGACAAGACGAGCAAGGCAGTGTTGGAAGGATATTCCTCGGGTTATGCCGATTGTCTGGGTAAACTTAAGGAAATTCACCCTGGCATGGACTTCTCCTTCCTCGCCGTTCCAGAGGATGGATCTGTAGCCTCGAGGGCCCAGCTTGGGGAAGCATTGACCCTTACTCCTGTTTCGACTGCCAGGGAGGCTGAGAAGGCATAATTTTGTTGTAATTTCTCCTTTTTCCAGCTATTTGTAATATCTTCTTTTTGGATGTTCTTCATCCTTATAATAAGAAACTTCAGTTTTTCAAATTGGTTCCTTCCGGATTGATCCTTTCTGGTTGATGGGTAAGTCGAAGATTATTTGATTTGAGGCTAGCGTCAAAGATGAATTTTGAAGTAATATCGGAACATCGCTGTCGATGATTGATCTCGATCAGGCTTCGTTGATGCCAGTTACTCACCGTAATCATTTCTTCTACCTTGTAAAGGATGCGGTAGATAGGTGTCATCTTACCGTCGGCCATCGATTGAGGAACATTGAGCATGATCTTCGTTGCCCGTGTAGAGAGTATAAATATCCGAACGGTCGCATCCCCATGCATCACAGATGCCGCCATATCTTTCCTTTTTAAGAGAAGGCCATTAATGTGGTAACTGTTCGAGGGAGATGATTTCGGGTTTGAGGCACCGACGGTCTCCATCCCCCAAAGCAGTTATGGGCGATCATGGCGTTCCTAAACGACCATCTGGATTTCGAGGCATCGCTTCAACACATGGCGCCCTCTGGTGCGTCCAGAAAAAGGTGCAAAGCACATTTTGTAGGCTCAGGTAGGCAACTCAAGAGGAGGGGTAAATTGGATTTTATAAAACTTTTGTACTATTTGCAAAGTATGAACTAAAAAAACTATGTGCTAATGCAATTCAAGTGCTTATGTATTTCAAATAAATGCAGCGGAAATAAAGAAATAAAAGCACAAGGAGAACAATCACACAAACACAAAGATTTATAGTGGTTCGGTGCCAACCAAGCACCTACATCCACTCCCCAAGCCACTCTTGGGAATTCCACTAAGTTTGGTTTTATAACTTAGGCTCACCAACATCCTTTACAACTTGTTTTATCTTTAGGCTCACAAGTCAAACCCTAGTTGGTTTCAAGGCTCACCAACAACCACCCTTAGTTTTACGGGATAACCAAGAACCTAAACAACTTGTTTTGGCTTCGGGCTCACAAGTAAAACCCTAGTTGGTTTCAAGGCTCACCAACAACCACTTTGGTTTTCAAAGGCTTACCAAAAATCTCTTTGGTTTTTCAAGACTCACCAAAAACTTTAAGTAAAACAAGTTAAGAGCAATATGAAAAGAATACAATTTAAAGCTTTCTAAAATAAAGCAAATATCACTTTGAAGCCCTTGAATGTTGATGAAGATCTTGTTTTCAAGTTGATGAAGCCTTTGATTGATGCTTGTGGATATAGACTTTGATTTGCTCTCTTTAAAACTTGGAAGCTTGAAGGCTTTGAATCACTCAACTCTTGAATCCTTTAAGAATATTCAAGAAACTCACCAAAGGATTACTTCTCCATTTGATACTTGATGTTTATATAGCCTCCCAATACTTAAATAACCATTTATAGCCGTTAGGGAGGAAAATATGGCCATTAGAGCTAAGTTGGAGAAGTTCCGCAGCCCAGAAAACTAGTCGTTACTGTTCAAGTGTCGACACTTCACCTCCAGGTGTCGAAACTTCAGTTTCAAGTGTCGACACTTCATTCTCCAGGTGTCGACACTTCACTTCCAAGTGTCGACACTTCAGCTCCAGGTGTCGACACTTGACTGAAAGTGCTTTCTGAAGTTTTCTGTTTGTTTCAGATCTTGAGTTGACATTTCACTCTTCAAGTGTTGACACTTGATCCTCAGGTGTCGACACTTCATTTTCAGGTGTCGACACTTGCCTGTGCCATTGCTGAAACATCTTCAAATTGAAACTTTAACCTCTTCAAGTTCTTCCATATTAATTCCAAAGTCCATATACTTGATTTTCCATTAATTTAAAGATTTTTTCAACTAAAATACAAGCATTTCTTCATCCAACATAGTTGAGTACTAAGATCTGAAAAATATACTTAAAATATAATTAGTACTCATATATACTTAAACATTTTGTCAATCATCAAAATCAAGACAAAGTCAACAATCTCTCCCTTTTTGATGATGATAAAACCTTTAAGTATATGAAAAGGGTAAGCTTAAAAAGATTAACAATAAGATAAACATGTAAGCTCAAAACAATAAGCACCAAGCTCTCCCTCAAAATATGATCCAAAAAAATCTTATAAAATATTTTTCAAAATATACAAAATTTTTAAATTTTAAAAATTTATTTTTCTTACTAATTTTTTCCTTTAGATAAAAACAGTTTACATTCTTCTTCTCCTTTTGTATTTTCTTTCATTTATCAAATAATTTTTCATGTTTATCCAATCTTTCCCTTTTCATACTTAACAATTTTCTCCTCCTTTTTGACATCATGAAAAAGGGTGAAAGGCAATACAAAGTGGGAATGAAGTCGGAAAGAATAGCAAGTAGGTCATCAAAATCAATACATAAAATCAAATAATTATGATACAAATTGAACATGATACCATTTGAATGTAACTCCCCTCAAAAAAATTAGATTTGAAAACAAGGAGAAGGAATATCAGAGCAATATAAGTACAGCATGATATCAAGCAAAATATTCAAAGCATCAAATATATGATAACAAATCTTTAGATGCTCCCCTGAATGTTATTCCCCCTTAAAAATATGCATTCATTTGAGGAATAAAACATGAAAGCACATGCATCATAATTTCAAACAATTTTAGATGGAACATAAATTCTACGTCTGAAATCAAAGATTTGAATTTTTCAAGATATTCATGATTTTCAAAATACAAAGCATTTATACCACTTAAAAACTTTCAGCATGATTTCAAATTCATTTAAAATGATTTGATATCCATACAAATGCTATAAGTAATATGATATCAAGTCTAGCTACTAGAGCAAGGGTTTATCAATATGCATACATTCTTCTTAAAAGTAACCCTTAACTACTAGTTCTATACTTGATCCAAATCATTTCTAGATTATGCATAGATGCCAAAAATAAAAACATTTAAATCATAGCATTTCACTTGAAATAATTTAGAAACTATATTAATCAAAATCAAGTGAAGATCTAATAATCACAAGTTTGACCATGAGAGCTTAAAATCCATCAACATCAAAATGGTCATGATCACAACAAATGATTATTCGTCTAAGCTTGATTCTAATCAATCACTTAAAATATTTTTCAAAGCAATATGCATCTTTAAAAGTATTTTTCATGAAATACATTAATCAAAATCAAGTGAAGGTCTCACAATCACAAGTTTAATCATGATAGCATGAAATTCATCAACATCAAGAAGTCCATGATCATAACCAATGATTATAAGTCTAAACTTGATTCTAATTAATCATTTAAAATAATTTTTTAAAGTAATTGATACAATAATTATAACAAAAAATTTAACTACATTTTCAATCATGGAAGGAGATGTTTAGAATTTACCAATGTACATAATCCTTCCTTTTATCATTTAGTCCAAAATGTAGCTTGTCCACTTCTTCAAATTATCTTGTATAACCATTTTTTTTTTTTAAGAACTTCCTTTCTTCATGTTGGGTTGCAAAACATTCCTGCAAAATAAACTAAGTGGATATTTTTGGTACCCAAACTTTCTTGGGTCCTTTATGATTAGTAATTATGGTTCCTTTTGGAACCCAAACTTTTCTTAATCTAGAAGGATAAGCATTAAAACCATATTTATAAGATAAATTGAAAGAAGTAGGAATAGAGAAATTCTTCAAAAGTTTTTGCTTCTTTTCCTCAAACAAAATATTTTTTTATTCAAAACTTTATCACATAAATCTTTCAAAATAATATTTTCTTTTTCTAAAAATTCTTTTTCTTTAGAAAAATTATTCTTTTTATTTTTTAAAATATCAATCTTGGCATTTAAATCATCATTTTTATTAGCAAGATTGGTGTTATCAAGAGAAAATGAATCTACATGCCTATTTAATTTCTTGTACTCAATTTTTAGCAATCTATATTCATGCACAAGATCATTAGATGAATCATGTGATTCTTTAAAGGTAAAATCATAATTATTTTTAGCACATACCTTTTTCTCATTTGCCATGAAGCAAAGATGGGCAACTTCATCATCCGTACTTGAATCTTCGCTATCGCTCCAAGTTGCCATCATTGCCTTGAATTTTTTTTTGGCTTTGAAAGCCATTATCTTCTTTTCTGTATCAGCTTCCACTATCCTTTGCCATAAGTTCAAGTTATAGGTCATGAGTGAACCGATAAGCTCTTCCAAAGGTAAGGTTTCTACATCTTTAGCTTCTTAGATCGCTGTCACCTTTGGATCCCATGATTTTGGCAAGGATCTAAGAATTTTGTTCACCAAATCAGCATTAGTATAGATTTTTCCAAGATTTTTTAATTCATTAATAATAGTCATAAATCTAGTATACATATCAGAAATAGATTCATAGTGCATCATTTCAAAAATTTCAAAAGAATGTACAAGCAAATTAATTTTAGAATTCTTCACTTGAAGAGTACCCTCATGAGTAACTTCAAGTGTGTCCCATATTTCCTTCGCCGATGTGCATGTAGAAATTCTATTAAATTCATTTAAGTCTAATGCACAATAAAGCAAGTTCATTACTTTAGCATTGATTTCAGTTTGTTTAATGTCATATTCATTCCAATCCTCTTCGAGCTTTGGAATGGAAATGCCATTAACCAAAATGGAAGGAATATGAGGACCACTAACAATAATTTTTCAAAGATGATAACTAATAGATTGAATATGGATGCGCATGCGAGTTTTCCAAAATATGTAATTTATGCCATTGAAAAACGGTGGTCTAACACTAATACCTACAAGGGTTGCCATGAACTTTAGCTCAAAATCATCAAACAGAGCACTTGCTCTGATACCAATTGTAGGCTCAGGTAGGCAACCCAAGAGGGGGGGTGAATTAAGTTTTATAAAACTTTTGTACTATTTGCAAAGTGTGAACTAAAGCAAGTATGTGCTAATGCAATTCAAGTGCTTATGTATTTCAAATAAATGCAGCGAAAATAAAGAAATAAAAGTACAAGGAGAACAATCACACAAATACAAAGATTTATAGTGGTTCGGTGCCAACCAAGCACCTACATCCACTCCTCAAGCCACCCTTGGGAATTCCACTAAGTTTGGTTTTATAACATAGGCTCACCAACAACCTTTAAAACTTGTTTTATCTTCGGGCTCACAAGTCAAACCCTAGTTGGTTTCAAGGCTCACCAACAATCACCCTTGGTTTTACGGGATAACCAAGAACCTAAACAACTTGTTTTGGCTTCGGACTCACAAGTAAAATCTTAGTTGGTTTCAAGGCTCACCAACAATCACTTTGATTTTCAAAGGCTTACCAAAAACCTCTTTGGTTTTCCAAAGCTCACCAAAAACCTTAAGTAAAACAAGTTAAGAGCAATATGAAAAGAATACAATTTAAAGCTTTCTAAAATAAAGAAAATATCTCTTTGAAGCCCTTGAATGTTGATGAAGATCTTGTCTTCAAGTTGATGAAGCCTTTGATTGATGCTTGTGGATATAGACTTTGATTTGCTCTCTTTGAAACTTGGAAGCTTGAAGGCTTTGAATCACTCAACTCTTGAATTTTTTAAGAATATTCAAGAAACTCACCAAAGGATTACTTTCCATTTGATTCTTGATATTTATATAGCCTTCCAATACTTAAATGATCGTTTATAGCCGTTAGGGAGAAAAATATGGTTGTTGGAGCCATGTTAGAGAAGTTCTACAGCCTAGAAAACTAGTCGTTACTGTTCAAGTGTCGACACTTCACCTCCAGGTGTCGACACTTCAGTTTCAAGTGTCGACACTTCATTCTCCAAGTGTCGACACTTCATTCTCCAGGTGTCGACACTTCAGCTCCAGGTGTCGATACTTGAATGAAAGTGCTTTCTGAAGTTTTCTATTTATCTCAGGCCTTGAGTCGACACTTCACTCTTCAAGTGTCGATACTTGATCCTCAGGTGTCGATACTTTATTTCTAGGTGTTGACACTTGCCTGTGCCATTGCTGAAACATCTTCAAATTAAAACTTTAACCTCTTCAAGTTCTTCCATATTAAATCCAAAGTCCATATACTTGATTTTTCATTAATTTAAGGACTTTTTCAACTGAAATACAAGCATTTCTTCATCCAACATGGTTGAGTACTAAGATCTGAAAAATGTACTTAAAATATAATTAGTACTCATATATGCTTAAACATTTTATCAATCATCAAAATCAAGACAGAGTCAACACGTTTCCCTATGGCTGTTTGTGGGTGTAGGGTCCTTTTAAATAGGATCCCGTCTCTCCCTGTCATAGACCATCGAAACCTCAGACTCCCCCTTTTGAAGATTGCCCTCCTTCCCTTAGCATACCAATTGAATGAAGTTCAGCATTTCTCATCTCAAGATGGTGGCAATGAAGAGGGCCTCCGAAGCACTGACAGAGGGTGAGCCTAGTTCTAAGGCTCCCCGGTGGGACGATGGTGATGACCCGCAGGAGGCCATTGCTCACTTGGAGAGGAAAATATGGGTCCTGGAGGCTTGCCTGGTGGAGGCCAAGATGCGGGTTGAGGTAGCCGTTGTAGAGGCGGAGGAGGCTAGGAAGAAGGTGGCCGAGGCCATCTCGGACTTCATGGCTTCTTCCGCCTACAATGATGAAGTTATAGAGGCAGTACTGGATTCGTACCACCGGGGGTTCCGAGAGCACCGAGACAAGGCTTTCAAGTACTTCAATTTGAAGGGCTTGGAAAACATCAGGCCTTCCATCCCTTTCCTTGGTTACGAATTTGATTTCAATTTTGAAGAAGAATCGGAATCTGATTTTGAAGGGAACACCGGAGCCTCTCCATCCTCCTTCCAGGGCTTCAACACCTCCCGCCAGCATGGGAAAGGACCGATAGGCGGTCTTTAGATCCACTTTCCTGTTACCCGCACAATCTCTTTTTTTTTTTGTAACAATTTGAAAAAGAAATGAAACATTCCATCTTTTTTCGTACTCCTGCTATGGCTAACATATCTCAGTGCACTATCAAATGTAGACTTTGTGATATGTCGAAGGTATAGATTTCTCAGAACCATCAGGGATCTGCAGAGGGGATGAGATCAGTTGGGCCGTCTCATTAGATGTTTGTTGTTGACAAGATGAGTGATGTGGACTCACTTCAGCACATTTTCGGATTTACCGTAGGGTAAGGCGTCTGAGCCATCCCTATGCATCCCTGTCATGATTAAGGTGGGCTGTTCAGCCCACCCCGATGCATTCTTCGGATTTTTTGTATGGTAGGTTATATAAACCATCCCTGCGCCTTTTTTGATATAAGGTAGGCTGATTAGGCCTGCCTCGGCACATTTTTGGATTTACCGTAGGGTAGGTTACATAAATCGTCCCTATGCCTTCGATCATTTTGGCAGCCTGATTGGGCCGTCCGTTATGCTTGTCAGGCATACCGATAAGGTGAGTGGATCAGACTCTTCTTTGCGCCATTGGCCGATCTCTTCGATCGGGCACTAAAACCGTTGTCATCCTGCTGGTGCAACGGGTCATTCAAAATTGGACATATTTGCATAAAAGATTATGGGGGTTTGTTTATTGATAGTACTTGCAAAGGTTTTGTATATTCCATGACCAGGATATAATTTTATCGTCCAAGGTCTTGAGTCGATACATTCCTGGATGTATAACTTCTTCAACTTGGTACGGCCCTTCCCAGTTGGGAAAAAGCTTGCCCTGTTTAGTCGGCCTGGATATTTTAGCTCTTCGCAGCACCATGTCCCCCGTGCAGAAAATCTGTTCCTTTACTCTAGAGTTGTAATATTTGGCGACCTTTTATTGATATATCGCCATTTTCATTTGGGCCTCGAGCCTGGTACTCGGTAGTAGATCCAGGTTAACTCTTCTACGATCAGAGTTTTTAGGCTCCTCATATCTATCGATCCTCAAGGATTGGAGGGAGACTTCGATAGGGAGAACAACTTCGGTACCATATGCCAGGTTGAGCGGCGATTTACTAATAGCCGTTCTCGAGGTTGTCCTGTATGCCCAGAGAATGGAGGTCAGCTTTTTGGCCCAAAGTCCCTTGGCAGCGTTCAACCTAGTCTTCAGGCCATGGAGAATGGTCCGATTAGTTACTTCGGCTTCTCCATTGGATTATTGGTGGGCGACGAAAGTCAGCCTATGCTGCACATGGTATCGAGCGCAGAAGTCTTTAAACTTTGAATTGTCGAATTGTCTCCCATTATCGATGATAATTGTATGCAAAATCCCAAACCAGAATATAATGGAATTCCTGACAAAGTTCTCGACCTTGCCTTTCGTGATGTGAGCCAATGATTCTACTTTGACCTATTTGGTAAAATAGTCGATTGCCACAAGGAGGAACTTCCTCTGCCCGGATGCTAGCAAGAATGGGCCAAGAATGTCCATTTTCTATTGGGCGAAGGGCCAGGGTGCTGTCAGCTGGGTCAAATGACTCGCTGGCTGCCCCTGGATGTTGGCATACCTTTGGCATTGATCACATTTCTGCATGAAGTCGGCTGAATCTTTTTGAATAGAGGGCCACTAGTATCCCTGGCATATAATTTTATATGCCAAGGATCTGCCTCCCAAGTGATCTCCACATATCCCTTCATGGACCTCCCTCAAGATGTAGTCAGTGTCTGATGGTCCCAAGCATTTCAATAGAGGTTGAGAAAAAGATCTTTTGTAGAGGGTACTGTCCAAGATGACATACTGGGACACCATCCATCGAATCTTTTTGGCCTCTACCTTATCTTCTGGCAATATCCCCTCGTTTAAAAACCTGAGGATGGGATCCATCCAACTTGGCTCGGTCTCGATTTGGTGCACCTTCGAAGTTTCTTCAACTATACTTGGGGCTTCGAGGTGTTTAACAAAAGTGTGACCAAGGGACTCTGGAGTAGTGGTGGCAAGTCTGAATAGTGCATCTACCCGAGAGTTCTCCAATCGAGGGACATGCATGATTTCGAAGAACCCTAACTAAGAAGACAAGGCTTATACCTTTTCGAGATATTGCACCATGGTGGGGTCTCTGGTTTCATACTCTCCTTTAACTTGGTTTACCACCAATTGAAAATCTAAAAAAGCCCAGAGTCTCTAAACTCCCAAGCTCCTAGTGATCCAAAGTCCTGCAAGTAGGGCTTCATATTCGGCTTGGTTATTCGAGGTACGAAAGGAGAATTGGAGTACGTACTCCACTATGTGTCCATCAGGTTCAGCTAGTATGAGACCGGCTCCATACCCTGCAGAGTTGGAGGCTCTGTCCACATGGAGCACCCAAATAGACTCCATGTCCTTCGGGATTTCTTCTTCTGTTGGAGGTGCTTCGTCTTCGGACTTCCATGTGCATTCGACCAGGAAATTCGAAAGCACCTGGGCCTTCATAGCCGATCGAGGCTGAAAACTAACATCGAACTCGCTTAACTTCACAGCCCACTTGGCTATCCTTCCTGAGATATCCGGGCACCGGAGAATAGCCTTGAGGGGTTGATCAGTTAGCACTATGATGGCATGGGCATGGAAGTAAGGCCATAGTCGCTTTGCCATAATTATCATGAAATAGATCAGCTTCTACATTTTTGAATACCTTGTTTCAGCATCATGCAGGACTTTGCTGATGTAGTAGATTGGCTTGTGAGAGCCGTCTTCCTCTCTTCGGATGAGGACCGAACTTACTGCTTCGTCCGATGCGGAAAGGTACAAATAGAGTACTTCCCCCTCTTGAGGTTTAGAAAGTAGAGGTGGGGTCTCCAAGTACTTCTTCAATTCTTCAAAAGCAGTATGGCAGTCTTCAGTCCATTCAAAGCCCCGAGATTACTTAAGTACCTTGAAGAAGGGGAGGCATTTCTCGGTTGATCGAGAGATGAACCTGCTTAAGGAAGCGATCCTCCCTGTTAGCTGCTGTACTTCCTTCTTGCAGGATGGATGCCTCATGTCTTTGAGGGCCTGGATCTTCTCGGGGTTTGCTTTAATCCCTCGCTTAGTAACGAGGAAACCCAAAAACTTACCCGAAGTGACACCAAAGGCATGCTTCGTAGGATTTAGCTTCATGAGATGATGTCGTAGAGCACTAAATGTTTTTTCCAGGTCCTTGATGTGATCTTTTTTAAGGAGGCTTTTAACGATCATGTCATCAATATAGGCCTCCATGTTCCTTTCCAGTTGCTCTTTGAACACCTTGTTGATTAATCTTTGGAATGTTGCCCCGATGTTCTTGAGCCCGAATGGCATCATTTTGTTGCAAATAGACCTTTGTCAGTGACGAAGGCCATCTTCTCCTCATCTTGGAGATCCATTCGGATCTGATTATATCTAGAGAAAGTGTCCATAAAGCTTAGTAGTTGATGCCCAGCAGTGGCGTCGATCAGTTGGTCGATCTTTGGGAGAGGAAAGCTATCCTTAGGGCAAGCTTTATTGAGGTTTGTGTAGTTGATGCAGATCCTCTACTTGCTGTTAGCCTTCTTTACCATTACCACATTGGCCAACCACTCAGGCTAATGGGCTTCTCGGATGAATCCTATCTTGAGGAGCTTATTTACTTCTCCATCTATTACCTTCTGCCTTTCGGGGGCAAAGCTTCTCTTATTCTACCGAATCAGCTTACATTCAGGAGCAACTTCCAACCGATGAGTGATTACTTCAGTTGGGATCCCTGGCATATCCGAAGCCGACCAGGCAAAAGCATCAGCATTATTTCTAAGAAAACAGATCAACTCCGTTATGATTTTCTTATCAAGCATACTTTCGATCTGCACGACCCAGTGGGGTCTTCTTAAGTCAATGGTACTGAAATGGTTCTCTCCATGGGTTCCCCCGAATCTATAGTCAGGTCTCTCGGATCTAACTAATCCCAAGTTATAGGATCATTGGAGTATTTGTCTTGAATCATTAGGCATTGTCGTGCCACTCTCTGGTCTCCCTTGGCTTCTCTAATGCCATTCTTAGTGGGAAAATGCACCAGAAGGTAGTAAGTCGACACTATGGCTCGAAATTTGTTTAGGGCGGGCCATCCCAAAATAATATTATAGGCTGAAGGGATTCAGACCACCGTGAAATTGATTGACAGTGTCTTCTATCGAGGCTTGGTACCAAGGGTCACAGGCAGTACTATTTCTCCCTCAGCATCGACCTGGTTGCTCCGAAGCAGTAAGTGGTATAGGAGATCACCATAGTTTGTTTCTAGGCAACACATCCGAGAGAATGCATCGTAGATCAAGACATCGGTTGAACTTCCATTATCAACCAAGTTTCGTCTTACATCATAATTGGCCACAATAGCTGAAATTACAACAGGATCGTCGTGCGGGAGCTGAACTCCCGCGAGGTCGTCATCAAAGAAGAGGATGGCGTTGTTGTCCTTGAGCCACTTCAGGGCATCGTCTTCGTCTCTTCTCCAATTGGTAGGTCGATATATCATCCCCACTCCTCCATTAGTGGGCCTTTGATTCAGCAGTTCGGTCTCTTCAGGAGCTGGTTGGAGAACTATAGCTTATGATCGGGGTCCTTCGCATCCGACGTATCGCCCCAGGAATCCCCTTTTGATAAGATCCTCTATAGCATCTCTCAACTGGATGCATTCTTCAGTATTATGGTTGTGGATGGAATCGGTAGTATTTGTTTCGGTTCCTTGTAGAAGAGGATGCCTTCATGGGACGTGGCCGTTGGAGATAACTTTCTTTCTCTATCTCCAAGAGGATCTTCTCTCGAGGGAGGTTAAGGGGAGTGTAAGAGTCGAATCTCCCACCCGATGCTCTAGGTCTGGGACTCCATCGTCGGTCAGTGTATCTGTTGTTGTTGTTATTATTATGAGCTGGGAGCCTTGTCCCTTGTTGCTTTTCTTTTTTGAAGGGCCCTTTAATCAGTCATTGATTTGCCGCTTGCTCTTCGACATCAGTATATTTCTGAGCTCTTGATAGGAGCTCAGCATAGCTATTGGGGAACTTCTTATCCAGGAAAAAGGTGAGCCTGGATGTACGAAGCCCCTTCTTGAGTGCAGACATGGCCACGTACTCGTTGAGATCGGGGATCTCTAGCGTGGCCGCAATAAATCTAGAAATGTAATCTCGCAGACTTTCTCCTTCATTCTGGTGAAGGAGGAACAGCGTATCCGTATTTCGGGGGGTCTTGATGTAGCTCATGAAATGCAAGACAAACAATTTTTCTAACTCGGAAAATGAATAGATGGTACCTGGGCGTATGCTCGAGTACCACATCCGAGCAGCTTTCTTCAAGGTGGCTGGGAATGCAAGATAGTATATCGCTTCCGAAGCTCCCTGGATCATCATATGAGCCTGAAACTATCCAAATGGTCAAAAGGATCGGAGGTGCCATCGTAGAGCTCCATTTGGAAAATCCTAAAGTATCGAGGAACAACTTCGGCCAAGATGAGATCGATGTAGGGGGTGCATATCACACACGGCTAGGTCGTTGTGATCCCTTTGCCCCCGGATTCTCGCCATTTTCGATTCGATGGCTTTGAGCTTTCCATCGCAATCGGAGAGGACTTGCTTCGATACTTTCTCTATGGGAGTAGAGTTTTTAGAAGAGGGAGAGTAAGTTTGCCTAGGTCTTTTTCCTCTTTACAGGGAATCAGTGGGCCTGGGCATTCTAGAACTATGACCTTTAGGGGAGGGCCGAGGATGGAGGGAGAGATGTGTGGACCCCTCTCGAGGGGCTTTCTTCTTTCGGGATCGAGAGCTGTGTCTGGAGGTGGCCGACATATGCCCCACTTGGAAGGCTCTGTCCTAGAAGTCCTGAACCATAGCTGTAAGGTTGTTGACTTGGTTCAGGAGAGTTTCGAACTGCTACTGTCCCACAACAATTGTGGGAGGTGGAATGTCGTTCTCCACTGGAGGCCTACCCTCCTGAGAAGGATCATGATTTTGACTCATCAAGGCAATCTGAGTCTTTCCCCTTTCCATCGTGAACTTCTTGCACTTCCCCTTTTCCAAGGAGGGAAGCTTAATAAAGGATTTTTAAATGGCTCCGATGCGGCCCCCTTCCTGGCATGCCAATCTGTTGGCGTAGAGTTCTTGTTCCGATCGGATGAAGCTACTGGATCGCAGGCTCGCTCCCTGGTTCACCTATAAAATAAATCCCTGGTCGGAGTTGCTTTGACGGGTGACACTCCGATGCCTAAGTCAGAGGCGGGCTCCAGCCACAGAAAGGGGAAGATTCTGAGGAGGATAGATGGAGACGAAAGGACTCTTGAATTTTTAGGAGTATCTTGTGCCTTACCTAGAGCATCTCCTCTTACAGGTATTTATAATGAGTTGTCCGGCCTGTGATTCCACCCCCTCTGCGGTTACGATGGGGAAGTTAATTCGTTTCCCTTAATTCGCAATCATGGATGGTTACTAGGCGGTTTCGACCAGACCAGAGGAGTTGCTGCCGGAGTTACATGCCATGATTATGTTCTGGAGGTAGTAGATGATAGCCATTACTTGTCGTGTTCATGGAGACTTGAGACAGGTCGAGGACCCGCCTTCGGGCTTCCCTCTTGGGGAAATATCTGTAATCGAATTGGAGGAACGTCTTCGTCTTCGGACTCTTTCGAGACAGATCAGAGACTATACTTCAACGTGGATCGAAGACTCAGTGTTCATCGTAGGCCAAAGACTGCATCTTCGATGCAGGTTGAAAACTATGTCTTATGTCTTTGGCTTCGACCGGCCCGTCAGCCGTTTGGTTTCTTTCGGTTGCTGCGGTTCGGAGAAAATGTCCTTGGCTGATTGAACAGTAATCGATTTGTGATTAAACTGACATATCCCAACATCCAGGAAGCCCAACGCATATTCGATCACATGCCCTTGCAAGATGTCATGGACCGCGTTGCTTATAGCCTGCGCAGAAAACTGCAACGTCTACAAAGCCCAGTAAGTGTTTGACAAAATGTCAAAGAGAAACACCGCATCATGGAATGCGATGATATCAGCTTACGCGCGCTCCTTGAAGGTTTCAAAGGCTTATGACTTGTTTTCAAAAATGCCCACAAGGAATATGGTCTCATATGGTGCCATGATTATGGGGTTTGCAAAGAATGGAATGCTAAAGGAGGCTGAGGAAGTCTACCAGGAGATGCCACAGATGTGGCGAGATCCAGTTGCTTCTAATGCTTTAATTTGCGGGTATTTGAAAGCTGGCAAGCTTGACGAGGCTGTTCAAGTATTCAGTCGAATGGGGTCGAGGGATGTGGTTTCTTGGAGCTTGATGGTGGATGGATATTGCAAAAATGGGAGAATTTCTAATGCGAGAGATGTTTTTGATGCAATGTCCAAAAGGAATGTGGTTTCCTGGACTTCTATGGTTCATGGATACTTAAAAGCTGGATTTTGCGAAGAGGGGTTCAGACTGTTTATGGAGATGAGAAGGGATGCTGTGAGTATTGTAAGGGCTTTGGTGACCAGGGCGGAAGTATGGATTTCAAAAATTTTTTATGAAACCACTAACAAACCCTAACCCAAGACCTCCTTACTAGGAATTAAAACAAACAAACATGCATATATAATAAAAACTAGAGTTTAGGCACCAACCTAAACCGCTAGTATCCAATCCGATGAAGAAAACCCTGATTCAGCCTTCTCCACCAGGCACCCAAACGTTCACCCTCCAATGGTGATCCACACGAAACTCGGACCAAGGAAGAACTCCTTCTTCAAGTTGCTTGGAGAAGTGGAACTCTTTCGACAGCCTTTGGTCTATTGACCACTATAGGACACCCTGTCCTACTGTAGGGAACTAAAGACACTCTCCTAAACCATTCTTGGCTTTAGGACAACCCTCCTCTAGGACCCCTTAGGCTTATGTCCTAAAACAAAGCCTTGTCCTAGTAGAAAAGACCTTGTCTTAACAAGACAAGTCTTGTCTTAAAGAAAGAAGGAGGGAGAGAGAGACACTCAGAATAATACTTCGATGGAATTCTTCATTATCATACTCATTTCACCACCCCCTATTTATAGATACAAGAGGGGCATGTGATATGTCATCCCATCAACTTATCAGATATGATTTTTTAAGACTGAAGATAAGTTATCTGGCTTGAAAAATCATATCTAATAAGCCCATTCATGCACCGAAGGCCTTATTCACATCCCTTATTTTATCTGGATGAATTCTCACTTGCCACATGTCAATTACCGGTCCCTAGGAAGCCAAGAGGTGCCTCTTCAATCTCCAAACATCAGAGATTATGAAGAGTCATGATAGCAGAAAGACTCTCCATCAGAACCGCGTGCCACATGAAGAGTTGCGACTCTTCATGCACCACGCGCGCCATCCTTATTCCATGCAAATTTCAAAGAATATTAACCAGTAAAAACATAGGCAATATGAGTATCATTGGAAAGAGCATAAAATTTCCTTTTTGACCATATAAATTATATTCAAATCAGAGATCTATAGCTCATTCTGTGCCCTTTTGAAGTTAAGGTATCATTTAGGTACCAAGAGTCCCATGCCATTGGGACTCTTCATGTGTGGCGCCTAAAATGCCCTTAAATCCAATTTAAAATCAGATTTAGCCATGATTAGGATAGCCCCACTTAGGACTCAACCTAATTTAGGTTTTCCATAATTAGGTTAGCCTAATTAGCAAGAAACCGGACCTAATCCAATTGGGTTAGGAATTTGGTTAGCCTACATATGCTAGTATGTAATATGGCTAACCAATTAGAATCCTATGACCCTAATTAAATCATGAATGACTTCCTTGGCCAAGTCTTTATTGTGTGTGACCCATTGGGTTCCACATCTAGCCAGCAGTAGGTTTAGGTTTAAGCTGATTCGATCCGATCGAACCCGATTGACCTAATTAGGTCAAATTGGCTCACCAATTATCCAATTCGAATCACACATCGAATTGACTCATGAAACCAAATCAATTGGTTCGTGAAGACCTACAAGACAAGATTAACGTCTAGCAATGTGTCATGCCTACCTGAAAGATGAAGAATTTTGATGGATTTAACAAAATATCCTTCAGTGGTGAGTTACCAGGCAATTCAGTCCTTCGATCTACTTGCACCCTGAATATGACTATGGATATGGATACTTGTCAAATCCAATTTCATATTCATTCCTTGCTCAATCTGATAATGATGATTCATTAATGAACCATTAGAAACTATTTCTAATGTTCATACTTTAATCAAAGATTTTTCGAATCTTCATTTGATTGAAATCATCTGGATGCGCTTCCTTATTACTAAAGTTGATCAATTCCTTTTTGACCTACTCACAACCTCCATATGCAATCCACCATACCTAGTATCACCCCATGCATGACTTGTTGGGAATTGTGTCCCAAAGCCAATCGCTTGGGTTGTAGGTGGTTGTGCTCAGTATTGTACTCATTTTATGAATTAATAAAATAATATTTTTGGCCCCTCATCACATACTTAATTTTTCTGAAATGAACTCTTTCAATGTGATGAAGTCCTTAGGACTACACTGACTTCGATACAGAGAGGATGTATCGAGTGGTCCTTAAACCCTGTTCACAACCAAAGGATATATTGTACTGGACAGCAATAAATCAAGTATAGGTTGTTGTAGTTCATATCGTTTGGTTGTCCTCTTGACCAAATGAGTGTGGTGACACTGATGTGATCTGCAAGTGGGATATGTGATATCTCATTGAACGTGACTCCGTGCAGCCCCTTTCTACTAAAGGGATACTCACGATTGGATATGGGTATATGTGTCCCTCTGACCTGAGGTCATCACGGTAGCTTGCAAGCAACTCCTTGTGCTTTGGTGCCGGACTACCCGGATTTTTAATCCGGTGACAGAAGGTTTCTGGGTACAGGCAAGTACTTGTGGAGCAGTGATGGACCAAGATGGAATTGACCTGTCCAAATAGTTTGAATTGAATGTCTCACAGTATCTTAATTTAGCAAATCCTCGACTGGGGTAGTCCTAGTGAAGAGTCACTGGGCTTACGAGGTTGAGACACGTAGTCGACTGACCCAGTCTAGGTTGGCAGCCCAATCTCAGTCATCATGAGCATTAAAGGTCAAAGGGATGAATTATACAGTAACCATATGCCAGAGGTTCGATTGTTTGCTCCCGCATCTTCGACCTATCCGAACGCTGGGACCCATTGCTAGATGGTTTCCTGTGCTGGTACTAGAATTATCCTAGTGCTACCGTTTAGGTTCGAACCTATGAGGTCACACACCACAGAGGATAACTCTCTGATCCGAATACCGATTACGATTGGGAATCATCTTGGTTTAATGGTCACAGTATTTTTGAGCACACATTTTCCCGTCTTGCCCTTGTTTGTGTCAACCGAAAATTGTTCCAGGTTGACCAGCACTGCACCAGGATTTTTCTGAATTAGTTTTGAACTGATTCGGAGTTTGTTTCGGCCTCCAATTGGTTGTGAACCAATTTTATTCCTTGAACCAGGTTCAACCATTTGGTTTAATCGGATTGAACCAAAATGGGTTGGTTTAAATGGTTTGAACCATTTTTGCCATGGACCAGTTTTGGTTCCATTTTTTTTATTCTCTAGTGGCCGTTTCACATGGTGTTTTGTGGAAGGCCAAACGAATGGAGAAATTTCCCAATCGTTTGGAAAGGCCAAACGATGAAACTCCCAAGCTGGCGTTTTCCTCTTCTCCCTCCTCTGTTGATTAATAGCTTTAATCCTGGATTAAGGATAATTTATTTGGTTTACTGGCTGCTGCCTCTCTTGGCCTTCCGTCGCTCCAACTCCCTCTCCCTCCCAACTAGCTTATAAAAGCCCAAACCAGCGTCCTGTTTTGGGTTAAGGTTTTAAATCAAGAGAGAAAATTTTCTCTTCACTGTGAGAGAGGCTTAAAGAGAGAGTGCTTTGGGCATTCTTTGAGAGGCATAAGAAAAGATCTTTGGGGCTGGGTTTAGGAGTTTTTGTGAGAGAGAAACAAGGCCTTAATCCCATTGTTTCAAGTGCTCTAGTTCTGCCCTGTTGCAGAATTCCTGTGACCGTGAAGCCCTCTTCCGGCGGCTAGCACCGTGCGTGGAGGCGGATCCGAGAGTCCCGAGCATGTCTCCCCTCTAGAGGGAGTACCATTCTACTCCTAGGAGCAAACCACGTGAGCCGGGATAGCCCCAATCGCTCCGAAACAAAGGCCAAAGTCTGTTGTCCAGTTCTGCCGTAGAAATCTGGCAGCAGACTTTGGTGATTTATTTAATTTTTTTGGCTTAGATTTGATTGCAGCAACTAGTAGCAAATCGAAGAAGACTTGTCCAAGAAGCCGCTGCTCAAATTTGGAAGCAAACGGAGGTCCGGAAGGCGGTGTTCCGACGACGTTTTGCAAGCCAAAAATAAGGTCCCAAGGAGGAAGACGACTGGAATAACTTTATTCCAGTTATTCGAGTTTATTCCAGGTTTATTCCAGAGTTATTCCAGGCAGAATAAAGGTATGAAAAATTTATTTTTTAATCATGCATGGATAGATTAAATTGTTTAATATTTTATAAATATTTTATATGTTTATGCATGCCTAAATGCAACTAGATCTAGATTAATTCCTGGCGGAGCAGATACCCGCTGCGTGAAATTTAAAAATTATTTTAAAATCCTATCTGCTCCCGCAGATGTTTACATGCCTAGTGTAGAATCTTGTCAAACCACCTGCATCAGTTTTCTTTCATTGGTATCAGAGCCAGGTTGAATTTGTAATCTAATCTAGTATGCATGATTATAGATTAAAATTTGTTTAATCTTAAAAATATATCAAGTTTTCTTTTTGGAACCTAGTTGAGACCTTCACCATGACCGTGTATCTTTGACACGATGCGGATCATCTGTGTTTGCCTCTTCAGAAGGATCCTTAAAGAATATTAAAAAATTAAAAATTATTTTAATTTGAAGATACATGTTTTAGGCATGTTTTATAAAATATTTATAAAATATTTTTTGATGCATGATTTGGTATGTAAAATTGTTTTACATAGAGACTTAATTAAAAAATATTTTAATTAAGTGTTTGGCTTATTAAATTTTTTTTTTTAGGTTTATGAAATCTAATACAATTTGCATAAGCCATTTTTGGGTTAATTGGGTTAGCTGACTAGTTGGGTCCAAAACTGGGTTAGACCTAAGTTTAGTTGAACAAGATAATAAGAGGATTAAACAAAAGTTGTTTAAGGTCCTTCTTTAGAACTATCTAATTGTTAGAATAGTTGATCCATTCATCTAAAATGGATCCAATTAGTGGCTCAGTGGACGCCCGAGTCTTTAGGCTAGTCTTATCGACTCTGGTAAACCAACTGGTGTCGAGGTAGGTTTGGCATTGTGATCATGGCTATATGAGGCTAACTCTTTCCTTGCCAACTTAGTTGGTGTCTAGGAAAGATGGTTAATGGCGGATACTCACCCATGATCTCACCTACCTGGCTAGTCGAGTCGACCAGAACTGATTGGAAAAGCTCAATGACTTGAGTTAACCCATGTCACTTGATCGGTCTGATTGATCTATAGGTGCCCATGGATCATTTGTTGATTTATTTCAACCCTCCTGGAATCTATTGATTCAGTGGGAGGATGATCCATGTCCTTGTCTCTTTTCTTCTGTCACAACTAAAAAAATCCTCTAAAATTATTAGGTCCTTAAAAAGACTAAGTCAAGGAGTTGATAGTATTTTTGCCTCCCATTAAGTTGGATAGAAATGTGTCCACTAGCTTGGTGTGCATCGGCAGTTCCATAGAACGGGTGTACATCCGGCGACTGGAATTTCTATCTGATCGTTGATGGTTCATTGCAACCTCCTTAACGGGACCAGGTGGGCCGGCCATAGTCGGGCTTGGTCTTTAGTTAACTGGAAGCATTGGATTTGTCATTTTAATGGTTGGACCTAACCAGAGACCCGCAATAGGAGGCCCCTAGGCCGATTGGGGTGCTCTCTGGGGCAAAATAAAATACTGAAAATTGTTTAGGGAAATAATTGGTTTACGAACCTACCTTTAGGCTCGTATGGGAGAGCCAGCCATAGTCGGGCTCATGCGAGGCCTATTGGATTTCAGTACCCACTTGAAAAAGTGTTTTCACGGATTGGAGTTAGAGGCTACCAATCTGAAAAATTAGTGGAAGAAACCTTTAGACTAAAGTCCAAGTCTTTTGGTTAAGTTATTAATTCATAAACTAATTTGGTCTTATTTTTTTTTCAGATGTCTTCAAATTTATCGCTCCGGTCACTTCTCGATAACGAGAAGTTAAAGGGTCACAACTTCGATAGTTGGTATCGAAGGTTGAGAATTGTTCTGGAGCATGAACGGATCCTTTATGTGATAATGGATCCGGCACCTGAAATCCCTCCCACAAATGCACGGAGTGCGGTCAGAGATGCTTATCTGAAGTGGGTCTCTGATCGGACAACTGTCCATTGCATCATGTTAGCGGTGATGAACGACGAGTTCAGTCGCAAATTCAAGGAGGCCCAACCTGATGAAATCCTTCAAAAGTTGAAGGAATCCTTCGACACCCCGGATGATGTAGAACGGTACAAAGTGTCTTGTGCCATCTACAACTCCAAGATGCCGAATGGCGGTTCAGTCACTGATCATGTATTGTACATGATCGAGCTGATTGAAAAACTGGACAAACTCAGATGCCCCTTGCACGAGCAGCTCGGCAAGGATGCGATCCTGAATTCTCTTCCCTCCTCCTATCTTGATTTTCTTGATCATTATAGAATGAACAAGCCTGCAGTCAACTACCATGGTCTTTTGGGGTTACTGCAGACTTTCGAGAAAGACCACCAACTGAATAAGGGGGTGGTGAATTTAGTGGGAGGAAGTAGAGGTCGTCATCCCTTTAAGAAAGGGAAGAAGAAAATAAATAAGAAAGAAAAGAAGGTGCAGAATGTTCCTGGCCCTAGTCAGACCAGGAAGTATAAGGCTGATCAGTCTTCTGCAGAATGTTTATACTGCAAGAAGAAGGGACACTGGAAAAGGAACTATCCTCTTTATATTGCGTCCCTTGATCCGAATAGGCCGAGGAAGCAGAAGTCTGCTGAACAAGGTATTTATATGATAAAACCTTGTAATTACTCAATTGTTGATACTGCTAACTGGGTATTGGATACTGGTAGTCCAATTCATGTTTGTAATTCGTTACATGGACTTCAAGTTAGCAGAAGATTTGAAGATGGAGAATAATTTATGAGCGTCAGGAATGGAAATCGTGTTCCAGTACTGGCGATCGGAGTCCTGCGTCTTGTCTTTGAGTCTTGTACTGTCGAACTAGTCGACTGTCACTATTGTCCTAGTTTCATTATGAGCATAATCTCTGTAGGCCTTTTGGCCAATTGTGGTTTTGAACTTTCAATAAAAGGAGATTTTTGCAATGTTATTTTGAATAACTCTGTTATAATGAAAGCTAGATTAAATAATGGCATATATGTACTATCAAGGCCTGTTAGTGTAATGTACACTTCTAGCAAATGTCCAAGGTTAGATAATGTCAATAATTTGTATCTTTGGCACTGTAGGCTAGGTCATATTAACCAAAATAGGATAAACAAGATGCGAGAAGATGGACTCCTCGAGGTCAATGATTCTGAATCACTGCCGACTTGTGAATCCTGTTTACTTGGTAAAATGACCAAGTCACCTTTTACTAGAAAAGGTGAACGAGCTATAGAACTTCTAAGTCTAATATGTACTGATGTATGTGGACCGATGACAGTTAGTGCCAGAGAAGAATACAAATATTTCATTACTTTTACAGACAACTTTTCAAGATTCGGTTATGTCTTTTTAATGAGACATAAGTCTGAATCGTTTGAAATGTTCAAACGATACCGTAATGAAGTAGAAAAGCAAACTGGAAAAAGTATTAAAACCCTTCTATCTGATCGAGGTGGTGAATACTTATCTGGTGATTTTTTGACATATCTTGAGGAGAGTGGAATTCTCTCTCAGTGGACTCCTCCGGGAACACCACAGTGGAATGGTGTGTCCGAAAGGAGGAATCGAACCTTGTTGGACATGGTTCGATCCATGATGGGCTTTGCAACTCTGCCACTATCCTTTTGGGGATATGCGCTTCAGACAGCCTGTTACTTATTAAATAATGTTCCAAGTAAGTCTGTTGTCTCCACTCCGTATGAGATGTGGAATGGGCATAAACCCTCAATCTCATACCTTCGGGTCTGGGGATGTCCGGCTTACGTAAAGCGTTTAGACTCAGACAAACTTGGTCCTAAGTCTGACAAGTGTTTATTTATTGGTTATCCTAAGGAAACCAAAGGGTATTTCTTCTACTTGGAGAATGAACAAAAGGTGTTCGTTGCTCTTAGAGCTATCTTTTTGGAAAAGGAGTTCCTTGGAGAAGGAACTATAGCTTCTAAGATTGAACTTGATGAAGTTCAGTCAATAGAAGAACCTACACACTCTAAGGACATCGTAGAACCGGCTGTGATTGAATCACACCCAGAACCCATTAGGAGATCTGGTATAATACCGCGTCACCCGGACAGATACTATGATTTCTTGGTCCAGGACAGTGATCCCATTGAGCTCGATGAGAACAATGAGGATCCGATCACCTATATGGATGCATTTCAGAGATCTGACTCTGAGGCATGGCTTGGAGCCATGCGATCCGAAATGGAGTCCATGGAAATCAACAATGTTTGGACATTGGTTGATCCACCTGAAGGAATAAAACCCATCGGGTGTAAATGGATCTTCAAGAGAAAAAAGGGGCACAGATGGGAAGGTAGAGACCTATAAAGCCCGTCTGGTTGCCAAGGGGTATCATCAGCGATATAGTATCGATTATGACGAGACTTTCTCCCCTATGGCAATGCTCAAGTCCATTCGGATCATGCTTGCTTTGGCAGCATATTTTGATTACGAGATCTGGCAGATGGATGTCCGAACCGCTTTCCTGAATGGGGAGCTGGAAGAGGAGGTGTATATGATACAGCCTGAAGGGTTCACATACACAGATGAATCAAAAGTATGCAAGTTGTAGAGGTCCATCTATGGACTCAAGCAAGCATCTCGAAGTTGGAACTTACGGTTTGATAGGTGTATCAAATCGTATGGCTTCATTAGGAACGGAGATGAACCGTGCATCTATAAATGGGTTAATGGTTCTGTGATTGTATTCCTAGTACTGTATGTTGATGACATTCTCTTAATCGGGAATGATGTCGCAACATTACAAGGAATAAAGGTCTGGTTATCATCTCAGTTCTCCATGAAGGACTTGGGTGAAGCTTCTTACATACTAAGTATGAAAATCTATAGAGATAGATCTAAGAAGCTTTTGGGACTGTCCTAGTCTACGTACATTGACACTGTATTGAAACGGTTCAGCATGGAAAATTCCAAGAAAGGCTATCTTCCGATAGGTTCTGGAATTACTCTTTCCAAGAAGGATTGTGCGACAACTCCTGATGAAAGAGAGCGCATGAGTAGAGTACCTTATGCTTCGGCAGTAGGCTCTATCATGTATGCTATGACTTGTACTAGACCAGATGTGGCATTCTCACTAGGAGTAGTGAGCAGATACCAGTCTGACCCAGGTGAGGCGCATTGGAAGGTGGTTAAGTCCATCCTTAAGTATTTAAGAAATACTAAAAATCAATGGCTGATTTATGGAGAACCTGACTTGAAACTTGTGGGGTACTCTGACTCCAGTTTCCAGTCAGATAGAGATGATAGCAAGAGTGTGTCAGGGTTTGTTTTTACCCTGAATGGAGGAGCGATCTGCTGGAAAAGTTCTAAGCAGGCAACTGTTGTAGACTCGGTATGCGAAGCAGAATATATTGCAGCATCAAATGCGACAAAGGAAGCTGTTTGGTTGCGGAAGTTCCTTGGAGAGATTGGGGTG
The DNA here is from genome assembly GCA_021397845.1 of Areca catechu. NCBI lineage: Eukaryota > Viridiplantae > Streptophyta > Magnoliopsida > Arecales > Arecaceae > Areca > Areca catechu. The sequence continues at coordinate 104,254,140 of CM038050.1, forward strand.
ACACCTTCCCTAGATGGTCCTGTTCTGGTGTACTGTGACAGCACTGGAGCCATTGCTCAAGCTAAGGAGCTGAAAGCTCATCACCGCACCAAACACATTTTGCGGCGCTACCACCATGTACGAGAAATCGTGGAACGAGGCGACATCAATCTTCTGAAGATTGATGGAAAAGAAAATTTGGCCGACCCCTTCACTAAAGCCCTCGGAATAAAAGAGTTTGACTATTGTAAATGGGAAATGGATATTAGATACTCTTCTGATTGGCTTTAGTACAAGTGGGAGTTGTTGGGAATTGTGTCCCAAAGCCAATCGCCTGGGTTGCAGGCGGTTGTGCTCAGTATTGTACTCATTTTATGAATTAATAAAATAATATTTTTGGCCCCTCATCACATACTTAATTTTCCTGAAATGAACTCTTTCAATGTGATGAAGTCCTTAGGACTATACTGACTTCGATACAGAGAGGATGTATCGAGTGGTTCTTAAACCCTGTTCACAACCAAAGGATATATTGTACTGGATAGCAATATATCAAGTATAGGTTGTTGTAGTTCACATCGTTTGGTTGTCCTCTTGACCAAATGAGTGTGGTGACACTGATGTGATCTGCAAGTGGGATATGTGATATCTCATTGAATGTGACTCCGTGCAGCCCCTTTCTGCCAAAGGGATACTCACGATTGGATATGGGTATATGTATCCCTCTGACCTGAGGTCATCATGGTAGCTTGCAAGCAACTCCATGTGCTTTGGTGCCAGACTACTCGGATTTTTAATCCGGTGATGGAAGGTTTTGGGTATAGGCAAGTACTTGTAGAGCAGTGATGGACCAAGATGGAATTGACCTGTCCAAACAGTTTGAATTGAATGTCTCACAGTATCTCAATTTAGCAAATCCTCGACCGGGGTAGTCCTAGTGAAGAGTCACTGGGCTTGCGAGGTTGAGACACGTAGTCGACTGACCCAGTCTGGGTTGGCAGCCCAATCTCAGTCGTCATGAGCATTAGAGGTCAAAGGGATGAATTATACGGTAACCATATGCCAGAGGTTCGATTGTTTGCTCCCGCATCTTCGACCTATCCGAATGCCGGGACCCATTGCTAGATGGTTTCCTGTGCTGGTACTAGAATTGTCCTAGTGCTACCGTTTAGGTTCGAACCTATGAGGTCACATGCCACAGAGGATAACTCTCTGATCCGGATACCGATTACGATTGGGAATCGTCTCGATTATATGGTCACAGTATTTTTGAGCACACATTTTCCTATCTTGCCCTTGTCTGTGTCAACCAAAAATTGTTCCAGGTTGACCAGCACTGCGCCAGGATTTTCTTGAATCAATTTTGAACTGATTCGGAGTTCGTTTCGGCCTCCAATTGGTTGTGAACCAATTTTATTCCTTGAACCAGGTTCAACCGTTTGGTTTAATGGAATTGAACCAAAATGGGTTGGTTTAAATGGTTTGAACCATTTTTGCCATGGACCGATTTTGGTTCCATTTTTTTTATTCTCCCGTGGTCGTTTCACACGGTGTTTTGTGGAAGGCCAAACGAATGGAGAAATTTTTCAAACGTTTGGAACGGCCAAACGATGAAACTCCCAAGCTGGCGTTTTCCTCTTCTCCCTCCTCTGTTGATTAATAGCTTTAATCCTGGATTAAGGCTAATTTATTTGGTTTACTTGCTGCTGATGCAGAACAAAGAATAAAGAAGCGTATGCGGAAGTAAATTTAGGATTAATTTTTTTTTTTTTTTTTATATTTCAGAAATTGGCTTTGACTCAAAGTAAAGCTAAACTAAGTTGAAGGAAACTAGGTAAGGATTGAAAGCACAATTTAGAAGAAACTAAATTATCAGAGTAGTTCAGAAGTAACGGATCGCTGGGGGTTGAGAAACTCCCAGACCTAGGGTTTCACTCTGAACTTTCAACAGAACAGAAATAGAGAGGAGAGATGGTTTACCAACCAGACAGTGATCTTCTCAGAATTTGGGTGGAAGAACTCTCTCGAGCAGATTGTTGGATCCTCGGATTCGGCTATCTTCGCAATGGATCCTCCAATACTGGTCTTGTGGTTTGGTCGGCTTCTCCTGGACTCAAGATCTAGGAAGAAGAAAAACAAGTGAGGGATTCGGAGACTCAGGGAAGGATTTACCAGTTCGAAGAACTTGAAGGTTGATGTCGCTGAGATCTGGATTCTCTTGAAGGCTGATTCAACTCCCACTGGAAAGAGCTTTGGATCTGAAGTACCCAGACTGTAGCTGGATGCTGGTGATCGGCCTGGACTTGGAGAGAGGGGCCGTGGGAGGTGGAATATGCTAGGGTTTGGTGGAAAGAGAAGGGTGATGGCGGCTAGGGTTTGGGAGTGGAGTGGCTAACCTAGGGTTTGGGTTTTGGAGATCTCACACCTCCTCAAGGTTCCTGGGGAACCCGGATTTACTCCCTCACGGAGCTCAACACCTGGATGCAAGTGCGGAAGAGAGAACACAAAGTTTGCTCACAAAAAAATTTGGTTTCATTCATCTATTTTTTTTCAAACCTACATGGGGGTTTAATTTATATGCCATTACAAGAGAGTAGGGTTTTACATCTTCCCATGTGGGACCAAAGGAAGGGATCTTCAAATTAGGATATCAATCCCTACTCATATGGCCGGCCAATTAATTCCAAAGTTGATTGAAGCTTCAAAAAGGAAAGTGGGTGGCGCCTCCTTGTCTTGACCTCCAAGATAATATTTTTTTCCTTCTATGCTTGGCCTTATCTGGAAGTGTTTGGGCGCCTCTTAACCTTGCCCTCCAAGAGAAAATTTGTTGCCTTTTATATCTGACTTTAGTTGGAATGATTAGGGCGCCTCCTAACCTTGCTTTTCAAGAGAAATCCCCTTCCTTCCATGGCTCAACCCTTTTTGGATACCTCCTTTTCTTTCTCCCTAAGTTATGGCTCCTTCTAACTTTGTTTGAGTATTTCTGGCAGGTAATGGGCGCCTCCTTGAATCTCTCCCCAAGAGAATTTCTTCCCTTTCATAGTTTGGTTCTTTTGGGAAGTCTTGGACTGCCCCCTTGATTTTGTGGACCCCTGGTGGATTTCTCCTCAATTGGCGCATGAAAGAGGGGAGCTGCTATCTGTGGTGTGGGGACCAAAGCCTGCTGGATGGAGATGTGGCGCCCCCTGGACTCAGGCGTATGGCTGGGAGTGTGGCTGGGAGTGTGGCGCCCACTTGCTTGGCCTTGGGAGAAAATGTAACACCCCAGGTTGAAGCCCTAGTCCACTACTGAGTCAACATGACTCAACAAAATAAAAATGCAGGTAATACAGACTCAAACTAAAATTGAGTTGATCAAGTCAACCCTTATTACAAGCCAAAAACCCTAATTCTTCGGGTAAGGTTAATCAGAGATCCAGATGGAGCTCTGAAGTCTTCTTCTGAGTCTGGTGCCCGCACCAGCTGCTGCCTCTCTTGGCCTTCCGTCGCTCCAACTCCCTCTCCCTCCCAGCTAGCTTATAAAAGCCCAAACCAGCATCCTGTTTTGGGTTAAGGTTTAAAATCAAGAGAGAAAATTTTCTCTTCACCGTGAGAGAGGCTTAAAGAGAGAGTGCTTTGGGCATTCTTTGAGAGGCTTAAGCAGAGATCTTTGGGGTTGGGTTTAGGAGTTTTTGTGAGAGAGAAACAAGGCCTTAATCCTATTGTTTCAAGTGCTCTAGTTCTGCCCTGTTGCAGAATTCCTGTGACCATGAAGCCCTCTTCCGGCGGCTAGCACCGTGTGTGGAGGCGGATCCGAGAGTCCCGGGTATGTCTCCCCTCTAGAGGGAGTACCATTCTACTCCTAGGAGCAAACCACGTGAGCCGGGATCGCCCCAATCGCTCCAAAACGAAGGCCAAAGTCTGCTATCCAGTTCTACCACAGAAATCTGGCAGCAGAATTTGGTGATTTATTTAATTTTTTTGGCTTAGATTTGATTACAGTAACTAGTGGAAAATCGAAGAAGACTTGTCCAAGAAGCCGCTGATCAAATTTGAGAGCAAACGGAGGTCCGGAAGGTGGTGTTCCGATGACGTTTTGCAAGCCAAAAACAAGGTCCCAAGGTTGAAGACGACTGAAATAACTTTATTCCAGTTATTCCAGTCTATTCCAGGTTTATTCCAGAGTTATTTCAGGCAGAACAAAGGTATGGAAAATTTATTTTTAAATCATGCATGGATAGATTAAATTGTTTAATATTTTATAAATATTTTATATGTTTATGCATGCCTAAATGCAACTAGATCTAGATTAATTCCTAGCGGAGCAGATACCCGCTACGTGAAATTTAAAAATTATTTTAAAATCCTATCTGCTCTCGCAGATGTTTGCATGCCTAGTGTAGAATCTTGTCAAACCACCTGCATCAGTTTACTTTCATGACTCAGTATCATGAATGAGTGTGAACCAAAGTATGGATTCATGCATACAAGGTACCATGACAGTCTCAGGTCAAAGGACCACATGCACTACTCTCACTATGAGAACTATCTATTGACAAATAGATAAGGTTCCATTAGATGTTCTCAAGCTAGATCCGTTCAGTGAACTCATTCTCTAATGAGCACCCACATCCTAGTATTAGTGTCAAACTCAAGTGACTGTGAGATCAGTCACCCTCTTCACCGAGCATATATAGGATGTGCTGGTCTTATCGGAAACATTGATCCCCTACTCAATATCCCGTCGACCTGGAATATTCTAGATTAGGGTTTTAAGGCTTTAGATCTCATTGGTATGATCTCATCATAATCCTAGAACCATAGCCCTAATCTATGGGGTTCATCATATCTTAATAAAATTAATAAGACACAGTGTATGATGAAAATAAAATGTCTTTATTAATTGATAATGTCAATACACTGGTTTGGGATACAAAAAAAAATCCCATCGAAATACAACATTTTGATTGGCCTTTAGGGCATAATCCTTTCAATCTCCCACTTGCACTGAAGCCAATCGCCTTTAAATTTTAACCCCATACAATCGAGGTGGCAATCAAACTCCAGCTGTGGTAGAGCCTTAGTGAACGGGTCTGCTAAGTTGTTCTTCGTTTATACTCTTTTAATGTAGACTTCTTATCTTTCAACAATCTCTCGAACGAGATAGAAGCGTCTTAGAATATGCTTTGATTTGTGATGAGTTCTAGGTTCCTTAGCTTGAGCGAAGGCTCCAATATTATCACAGTAAAGTGGTATTGGACCTTCAATCTCCGGAACAATGCCCAACTCTGATATGAACTTCTTCATCCAGACAGTTTCCTTGGCAGCTTCACTAATAGCAATGTATTCTGCCTCAGTTGTTGAGTCAGCTACAGTCTACTGTTTATAATTTTTCCAGCTTACAGCTCCTCCATTTAGGGTAAAAACATATCCTGAAAAAGATTTGTTATCATCTGGATCCGATATAAAACTAGAATCTGAATAAGCTTCCAATTTAAGATCAGATCCTTCGTATATCAGAAAAATATCCTTAGTCCTTAAGTACTTAAGAATATTTTTCACAGCCTTCCAGTGATCCTCTCCTGGATCAACCTGAAATCTGCTGGCTATACCTAAGGCATATGCCACATCAGGCCTAGTACATAACAGCATACATTATAGATCCTACAACCGAAGCATAAGGTATAGAACTCATTCTATTTCTTTCTTCAAGTGTCTTAGGAGACATCTTCTTGGAAAGATGTATGCCATGACCAATGGACAAGTAACCTCTTTTACTTCCCTCCATGCTAAATCTCTTTAGCACTTGGTCAATGTACCTAGACTGGGATAAGCCTAGCATCCTCCTAGATCTATCTCTATAGATCTTGATACCCAGTATATAGGATGCTTCTCCCAAGTCTTTCATGGAAAACTGTTTAGATAACCATAACTTGACTGATTGTAACATTAGGATATCATTCCCAATGAGGAGCATGTCATCCACATACAAAACCAAGAAAACTATGGCACTCCCACTAGTCTTCTTGTACACACAAGGTTCATCCTCATTTTTGATAAAGTCAAACTCTTTGACTGTCTTATCAAATCAGATGTTCCAACTCCTGGATGCTTGCTTTAATCCATAAATGGATTTCTTCAGCCTACATACTTGATTAGGTTTAGTCTCCAAGACAAAACCTTTTGGCTGTGACATATAGACCTCTTCCTCAAAGAAATCATTAAGGAATGTGGTTTTCACATCCATCTGCTAGATTTCATAATCATGATATGCTGCTATAGCAAGCATGATCTGAATAGATTTGAGCATGGCAACAGGAGAAAATGTTTCATCATAATCTATTCCCTGTTTTTGTCTAAAACCCTAAGCCACTAACCTGGCTTTATAAGTTTCGACTTGGCCATCTGCCCCAATCTTTTTCTTATAGACCCATTTGCATCTAATAGGGTTAACACCCTCTGGTGCATCAACCAAAGTCCACACTTGGTTGACATACATGGAGTCCATTTCAGATCTCATGGCTTCCAGCCATCTGTCTGAGTCCCTACTCATGATAGCATCCGTATAGGTTAGAGGCTCATCATTTTCAATAATCCGGGCTTCATTATTTTCAATAATGAACCCATACCTCTCAGGTGGATGACGCACCCTATTAGACCTACGGATAGGACTGGTGTGTTCTGATTCTATACTAACTATGTTATCATTTGGTTGAGATGTATCTATTTGTTGAACTTCTTCATGTTCAATATTTCTCCCACTGCCCTTTTGTAGGATGAACTCTTTCTCCAGAAAAGTGGCATGCCTATTGACAAAATTTTTTTATTCAGTAGGGTTGTAGAACAAATATCCTATACTATCTTTAGGATATCCTACAAATAGACACTTATGTGCTCTAGCATCCAGCTTATGTCCAAAATTTTTTTTGACATAAGCTGGACATCCCCATATCTTAAGATACTTAAGATTGGGTTTCTTACCCCTCCATATCTTATATGGAGTGCTAGAGACAGATTTAGATGGTACTCTATTTAAGATATTAGCCACGATTTTCAAGGCATATCCCCAGAAGGAAATAGGTAACTCTGTGAAGCACATCATGGACCGTACCATATCTAATAAGGTACGGTTCCTCCTTTCAGCAACACCATTTAATTGTGGTGTGTAAGGAGAGGTCCATTCAGAGATAATCCCCTTTTCTTTAAGATGATCGAGAAACTCGGTGGATAAGTATTCACCTCCTCGATTTGATTGAAGGATTTTAATACTTTTCACCATTTGTTTCTCTACCATACTTTGATACTCTAAAAATTTATCAAAGGCTTCGGACTTATGTTTCATAAGATACACAAATCCGTACCTTGAAAAATCATTAGTAAACATGATGAAATAAGAGTATCCACCCTTGGCCTGAGTTGTCATAGGCCCACATACATCTATATGTATGAGTCCTAATAACTCAGTTGTCCTTTTTCTATATCCACTAAATGGAGTCTTAACCATTTTACCCGTGAGACATGATTCACAAGTTCCTAATGATTCATAATCATAAGGATTAGGAAAATCTTCTTTGTATAACTTGCTAATCCTAGTCTCACTAATATATCTAAGCCGACAGTGCCAGATAAAGTATTGTTTACATCATCTCTCTTTCGTTTGTTACTTACATGAAGTATATTGTCATTAGTGGATAGAGTTAAAAGACCATTGCAAAATACGCCACAACATATAATTTCATTAGAAAAGCTGATTGAGCAACCATTGCTCATCACATTCATAGTATAACCTTGTCTAAGTAACAAGGGTACAGATATGATATTTCTAATGACCTTAGGCATATAGTAACAATCTCTCAGCTCTAAAATCTTCCCTGAAGGTAACTTCAAGATATAAGTCTCTACGGCCTCTGCTTGGATGGACTCTCCTCTAGCACCGTAGAGCTCGAAGTCTCCTTTCCTCAATACTCTAAGCCTCTGCAGCCCCTGCAATGATTTGCAGATATTATGACCATAGGTGGTATCCAATATCCAAGTATTTGAAATGGAAGAATCCAATGACAAAATAGTATGAACTTCTTTCATACCTTTTGGTGCATTCGATGCACCAGGCTTCACACTTGTAAGGTAAGCCTTGCAGTTCCTGTTCCAATGACCCAGCTTGCCACAGTGAAAGCATGTCATCTATCCGGAGGCCTTCTTTTCTTTCTTCTTCTTGATGCCCCATTTTGGGTTAAATCTCCTCTTGGAACCATTTCTACCTGACTTCTTCTTGTTGATCCCATCCACAAGAAGAAGTGAAGCCTTATTTTTCTTTAAATGGCTCTCTGTTATTTTTAACATGTTTAACAGCTCAGGCAAGGAAGTGCTAAGTTTGTTCATATGATAATTAAGAACAAACTATGAAAATGACTCCGGGAGTGACTGCAGGATCAAATCCTGATTCAACTCCCCATCCATAACAAAATCCAAATGACCTAATCGAGTGATCAGGTCAATAACCATCAGTACGTGGTCTTGTACGGATGTACCTTCTGTCATTCTTGCATGGAACAACTACTTAGATATCTCATATCCAGCAGTTCGACTATGTTCTCCATATAGCTCTTTTAGATCGAGCAGTATGGAGTTATTGTCCATGCTATCATGTTGCCTCTGCAACTCATTGGTCATAGAGGCAAGCATGATACATTTAATAGTGAGTGAGTCATTTTGCCACATCTTGTACGTGGTCTTTTCCTCTTGCGAGGCATCTTCCCCTAAAGGTTCCAAGGTAGGGGTATCAAGAATGTAAGAAAGTTTTTCCTCGCTGAGTACTATCTTTAGGTTTCTCAACCAGTCAACATTGTTCGGTCCAGTCAATTTATTGGCATCAAGTATACTACGGAGCGAGAGTGAAGAGGCCATTTAATCTACATTAACAAAGAACATAACATAAGCAAACAACCAATGTTGACAAAACATAATTAAATTAGGACTTTAACTTAATTATATCTCTCACTATTTTATCAAGCATCATAACCCTCTATATGATGATCGAGAAACCCTAATTGGTTTTCTTATTGGGGTTGAGATCCTAATTCCTTATAAAAGACCTTGTGTGTACACAACAAATCTTTTATAAGTTCAAAGATAGGAAAACTCTTTCCAATTGTATCTTATACAATTCTCAACAAAACCTAGCCTCTAAAATATTAATAGCCTTGTATGTGCACAACAAACTATAATATTTTTAGTTAAGTAAGACCCTTCATTCCTTTATAGTCATGATTGTAATAATAATACCCTTGTGTGTTCACAACAAAGTATTATATTAAATCATGCCATAAGCATCAAATGCACCAGGCCAAAATTGTGTTAGTTACCATAATAGGCCTTGTGTGTACACAACAAACCTAATACGGATCATAACATAATAATGACCTAGCATGAAGGAAGGCCTAATGTAGTGAATATTACACTAAGCATATCAATCAAGAATTAAGTTAATCTTATCGACTAGGTAAGTGGGAGAGTAGTGGAAGTCCCCCCGTTGCTTTCCTGGACACCAATAAAAATTGGCCAAGTCAGTCAACAGAACCAATAAAAAACCATGTCCTCTTTACCGATCATGAACCACTTTTCCTAGACATCGAATGATCAACTAATCATCTTGATTATTTTGCTTTTGGTATATGACACTACAACTTAATAATATTTTAATAGAGGGCAATTCAAACAGAAGCACATTCTAATATTACCATTTATCAACCATGCATCATATATCATTTTATAATATGCCAAGTGTGTCATCATACTAGGACAACCATCTACCACATAATGGATCCATCATTATGCCAGGGCAACCTTATTTCAGTATGATGACTAGAAAGCTTAACATATCTCTATATCGGTTAATGTTTAAGTGAAAATCCTAACCAGTGTCATACATATATGCATAAACATATCAATCATATATAACTTTAAACTTTTGTAGAGTCCTACAAAATTGGGAAACTTCAAATTTTGTAGAGTCCTACAAAAATGGGCAACCTCAAGAGTCCTACAAAATTGGGCAACTTTAAATTTTGTAGAGTCCTACCAAAATGGGCAACCTCAAGAGTCCTACAAAATTGAGCAACTTCAAATTTTGTATGATCTAGCCCTAATAAGGTGGCTCTGATACCACTGTAAGGTTTTGGTGACTAGGACGAAAGCATGGATTTCAAAAATTTATTATGAAACCACTACCAAACCTTTAACCCAAGACCTCCTTACTAGGAATTAAAACATACAAACATGCATATATAATATAAACTAGAGTTTAGGCACCAACCTGAACCGCTAGTATCCAATCCGATGAAGAAAACCCTGATTCAGCCTTCTTCTCCACCAGGCGCCCAAACGTTCGCCCTCCAACGGTGATCCACACGAAACTCGGACCAAGGAAGAACTCCTTCAAGTTGCTTGGAGAAGTGGAACTCTTTCGGCAGCCTTTGGTCTATTGACCACTGTAGGACACCCTGTCCTACTGTAGGGCACTAAAGACACTCTCCTAAACCACTCTTGGTTTTAGGACAACCCTCATCTAGGACTCTTTAGGCTTATGTCCTAAAACAAAGCATTGTCCTAGTAAAAAAGACCTTGTCTTAACAAGACAAGTCTTGTCTTAAAAAAGAAGGAGGGACAGAGAGACACTCAGAATAATACTTCGGTGGAATTCTTCATTATCAAACTCATTTCACCACCCCCTATTTATAGATACAAGAGGGGTGTGTGATATGTCATCCCATTAACTTATCAGATATGATTTTTCAAGATCGAAGAGAAGTTATATGGCTTGAAAAATCATATCTAATAAGCCCATACATGCACCGAAGGCCTTATTCACATCCCTTCTTTTATCTGGATGAATTCTCACTTGCCACATGTCAATTACCAGTCCCTAGGAAGCCAAGAGGTAACTCTTCAATCTCCAAACATCATAAATTATGAAGTGGCCTGATAGCAGAAGGACTCTCCATCAGAACTGCGCGCCACATGAAGAGTTGCGACTCTTCATGCACCGCGCGCTCCATCCTTCTTTCACGCAAATTTTAAAGAATGTTGACCAATCAAAACATAGACAATATGGGTGTCATTGGAAAGAGCATAAAATCTTCTTTCTGACCATATAAATTATATTCAAATCAGAGATCTATAGCTCATTTTGTGCCCTTTTGAAGTTAAGGTATCATTTAGGTACTAAGAGTCCCATGCCATTGGGACTCTTCATGTATGGCACCTAAAATGCCCTTAAATTCAATTTAAAATCAGATTTAGCTCTGATTAGGCTAGCCCCACTTAGGACTCAACCTAATTTAGGTTTTCCATAATTAGGTTAGCCCAATTAGCAAGCAACCGGACCCAATCCAATTGGGTTAGGAATTTGGTTAGCCTACATATGCTAGTATGTAATCCGGCTAACCAATTAGGATCCTATGACCCTAATTAAATCATGAACGACTTCTTGGCCAAGTCTCTATTGTGTGTGACCCATTAGGTTTCACATCTAGCCAGCAGTAGGTTTAGGTTTGAGCCGATTCGATCTGATCGAACCCGATTGACCTAATTAGGTCAAATTGGCTCACCTAATTGTCCAATTCGAATCACACATCGAATTGACTCATGAAACCAAATCAATTAGTTCATGAAGACCTACAAGACAAGATTGACGTCTAGCAATATGTCATGCCTATCCAGAAGATGAGGAATTTTGGTGGATTTACCAAAATACCCTTCAGTGGTGAGTTATCGGGCAATTCAGTCCTTCGATCTACTTGCACCCAGAAATATGACTATAGATATGGATACTTGTCAAATCCAATTTCATATTCATTCCTTGCTCAATCTGATAATGATGATTCATTAATGAATCATTAGAAACTATTTCTAATGTTCATACTTTGATCAAAGTTTTCCTGAATCTTCATTTGATTGAAATCATCTGGATGCGCTTCCCTCTTACTAGGGTTAATCGATTTCTTTTTGACCTACTCACAACCTCCATATGCAATCCACCATACCCAGTATCACCCCATGCATGACTCAGTGTCATGATTGAGTGTGAACCAAAGATGGATTCATGCATACAAGGTACTATGGCAGTCTCAGGTCAAAGGACCACATGCACTACTCCCACTATGAGAACTATCTATTGACAAACAGATAAGGTTCCATTAGATGTTCTCAAGATGGATCCATTCAGTGAACTCATTCTCTAATGAGCACCCATATCTTAGTATTAGTGTCAAACACAAGTGACTGTGAGATCAGTCACCCTCTTCACCAAGCATACATAGGATGTGCTGGTCTTACCGGAAACATTGATCCCCTACTCAATATCCCATCGACCAAGAATATTCTAGATTAGGTTTTTAAGGCTTTAGGTCTCACTGGTATGATCTCTTCATAACCCTAGAACCATAGCCCTAATCTATGGGGTTCATCATATCTTAATAAAATTAATAAGACACAGCGTATGATGAAAATAAAATGCCTTTATTAATTGATAATGTCAATACACTGGTTTGGGATACAAAAGAAAATCCCATCGAAATACAACATTTCGATTAGCCTTTAGGACATAATCCTTTCAAGTATCAGTTCAACAACATGTTATGATATCCCGGTTTTATTCCAGTTAACTATTGGGTCAATTCCTGAACCAATTTTAAATCTTTGGGTTTATTATGCATCGGAGAAGATTTCTTAGACTTAAAAGTTCTAGTCTACAAAAGGATACTCTTGTCTTCGGCTTCGTATGGTTATCCTTGTCCGAAGACTATGCTTAATATCCCTGGCTACATATTCTTATCTTGTTCCATGAAGGGATAGATTTATTTAACTCTGGGTCTTCGGCTTCTTATGGATATTTTAGTCCGAAGACCATGCCTGATATTTATGGCTTCGTATATTTGTCTTGGTCCGAATACCATGCCTAGCATCTTCATGCCTACGGTTACAAGCCAAGTTTATTAACTATCTTTGGCTTTGTACCATCACTTTGGTCTGAAGACTTAGCCTAACGCTTTTGTCTATATTTTCAAGCCAAGCCTATTAACTGTCTTCGGCTTCGTACGGTCACCTTGATCCAAAGACTTGGCCTCAGCGAATATCTTCGACTTTTTTCCTTCAACATAATCCGAAGAGTGTATGATACTATTTTTTGGACTGTAAGTGTTTACTTTCATTATTCCCGAAATAAACCTCTATGAAGTGTATAGCTAACATTTCCTTTAGGAGCGCTACTAAAGAGAATGTTGAGCTCACTTCGGATTTACTCTTGAAAAAGGAGGATTCTTGAACATGTGGATTTCTTGAACACCAAAACAGTTGGAATCTGTTTTAGTTGTTGCAACCACCCACATGGCCCAAAACCTCAGATTGGATAAATTCTAAGTATAACCGATTTTCCGACAGCCACTACTTACAGTTATGTAGAGGTTGTGTTCGCCAACTCCCATAACCGTAAGTGGTTACGTTGGAGCCTATAAATACAGGTAAGAGGGGACACTCGAGGTAAGCTGATTTTCTTCCCAGAAATTTGAATTTCTTTTTTTCCCTCTCTGCTCCCAAAAAACTCTCCATTCTGCTGCCTGAGTTTCTTCTAACTTTGGCATCGGAGTATCTCCCACCGGAAAATCTCCGATCAGGGATCTGTTTTGCAGGTTTCGGTCGATGGCAATCCAGCGGAAGAACCACTCCATCTGGTCGGCAGAGATTCAGCGTCAACACAACATTTTCTGTTATGCTTGATGCTTGTGCTGATAAGGATAAGATCAGAGAAGGGGTTCAGATTCATGGGCTGGTCTTGACAATGGGATTTGAATGTGATGTCTTCTTGGGTAATTCTGTTATAAATATGTACTCTAGAGCTGGTTGGATGACTTCTGCTAGAAGGTCATTTGATTGCATGAAAGAGAAAGATATAGTCTCATGGAATTCTTTAATCGATGGATATGTTCGGCATGATGCAATTGAGGAAGCATGTGCATTCTCTAAAATGTGCGTTTGAGTTGATGCCGGAAAAGGATATTGTTTCTTGGACTTCTATAGTGGTTGCCTTCTCTAACAGAGGATGGACTAAAGAATCTGTTCGTATATTTAAACAGACGCCCAAAAAAGATGAAGTTGCTTGGACTGCAATTATTTCAGGGTTTGTCAGAAATGGGGAGCATGAAAGTGCATTGCAATGGTTTGGTCGAGTGGTAGAAGAGGGGTTTAGACCTAGTCCTGTCATGCTGAGTAGTGTACTGAGTGCTTTGGCTGGTTTAGCAATTTTAGATCTAGGAATGCAGCAGGTTCATACCTGTATCATTAAGATGAATTTCGAGGCTGACATTGCCATTCAGAGCTCTTTAGTGTCAATGTATGCAAAATGTGGAGATGTTAGTGATGCCTATCGTATTTCTCAAGCATCCATGAGCGAAACCTTGTTTCTGTGAATTCAATGATAACAGCATTTGCTCAGCATGGTCTGGCAGAGGAGGCACTTGAATTATTCACAGAGATGCTGAGAGATGGGTATAAGCCTAGCCAGGTCACCTTTCTAGGGATTCTTTCTGCTTGTGCTCATGCGGGCCTCGTTGAAGAAGGGTACAAATACTTCAAATCCATGAGATCCTATGGTGTTGAACCAGGACCAGATCACTACGCCTGAATGGTTGATATCCTTGGACGTGCTGGGTTGCTGAAAGATGCAATGGAATTAATTAGCTCAATGCCATGTAAACCCCATGCTGCCGCATGGGGTACTCTCCTTAGTGCTGGCAGGACCCACTTCAATCTTGAATTTGCAGAGCTAGCAGCCCAGCAACTTTTTGAGCTAGAACCCAATAACGCGACAGCTTATGCAGTCCTATCCAGCATGTATTCTTTGGCAGGGCTGACAGAGGACGGGGAGAAAGTGAGAATGATGAAACAGTCCAATGGTGCGAGAAAGATTCCTGGTTATAGTCAAATTATACTTGATAAAAATGCAAATCAGTGGAGCAAAGTGTGAATCCCTTGAATGCAGCTTGGATAATTTTGCGAAGATAAATCAACAGATGTGTCTCAGTTAAGTTCTTATTGGGAACTTATAAATCAGGACGTATCCATTTACATCAAAGGGATGTGATTCTTGAAACTGAGATTAGGCTTTTTGATCTGATCATCATCTTCTTTGTTCCTATGCAGTGATGACTTTTATGATGCAGAAACATGACCATAACTCGATTGCTTTCATATTACGGTGTGCAACTTCCAGAGGACTGGTATCAAAAACACGTATATTAGGCAAAAGGCAAAAGTATGTTCTTTCTTGAGAAATGGTTATCCTGTCAAAAGTGGGAAAATTCATATTTCAGATTTGCGGGTGCAAGCTGGGTGCAAGCTGAAATTGAAATAAGCACATTATTGACAAGAATGAGCAAACTGAAGAAGATTATGACATGATATTTCTGGGAAAGAAGCATGATAGTATTATCTGCATGACAAGAAGTCATCATGACTGAGCATAGTGGTTTAGTATATGATCAGAGTTGCAACAATTCTTTTGACTGTTTAAGATCCTTCTTTTGCTTGGTCTTCTTTGAGCATTAATTTTCAGTGGCTGTGTTGAGTAAAGGACATTCGGGTTTGTGGCATTCCAATTTCATATAATGTTACCATTCTATTCATTATGTAAAACTATTTGATTCCTTTTAAAAAGAATAAAGAAAAATAAAGAAAAAAATGCGTACAAAATGGTTCAGCAATACATAATTTATTATTACACAATAATAAAAGAGTACTGAAAGATCATGACCATCAATCTCAAAGGAAACATGCCTTATGAAAAGCATCCATATGCAGTCTACCTACAACAAGAAAACAACCTTGCACCTCTGTATTTAATTTTCACAGAATGGTGAACTGATTGACAAAAGGTAATAAAGTTTTAATGCAGTTTATTAGGAAACCAGGCACGAAACAGGCAATAGAATCTAATTCCCACACCCTACAATTAAGGCTTATGATGAACCCTTCACATGAATCAAAGTAATGCTATCAAATGGTGAAAGAATTCCCGGACCATAACGGAGATTGAATATCAATGCAATTGATGAGTCATGCATGAAGCAGTTGACACAAGGGACAACATACACATCAAAGCTCTCAAATGAATGATCAGGAACTAAATCTTCAAGAAAGCTGGTTTATGCAAGTTATATCATACCTTCCTTAAGCCTCCACAAGCACGCTTCATATCTTGCTTGAGGCTTCATATAAGGGACAGTATACACCCATCAAAGTTCCCAAATGCATGGTTGAGAAGTACTTATCTTCAAGAAAGCTGGTTTATTTAACACATAGCATACCTTTCTTGAGCCTTCACATGCACGCTCCATATCGTTCTCGAGGCTTCTCTCTCTCTCTCACACACACACACTCATGTACTAGTTATGCACTCACAATGACTGGTAAGTACATCAGTTATTTTTTGCCCTTCGAAATTGATATAAATTTGGATCAAGGCCCAAAAACCAAGTTTCAGTCTTGGTCTGGCTTTGGATTACATAGTCTGGGATTTAGCAGTTTCAGCAATTTGACTAGTCTGGCATAAGGATCGTGACCAGACTCTTTCTTTTGTGATTCAAATATCGTTCTGTAGCCAGACTATTAGACTCCAATAATACAATAAGAGTTCAGAAAATCCACATATACATTGCTATCACTTCAACTAATGCTTTCTTAGAGAAACCATGCGCAATGGATATGCCAAACAGTAACGTGCATAATGCCCAACCTCCTATATAGGCCTTCCAACACCATTATGATATACTGCAGTCATGATTGGGCTCTCATATAATACATACAAATTGCACAATAATTCAAATAAGATCCACTTTCCCATTAGGCAAAGATCATTTCGAAGCGAACCTATCAAGGACAAGATTCATTCAAACAATATGTTCATGTGGCAAAACCAAAAAAACCAGCAATCACAAATACATTTAAAAAATAAAAAATAAAAAAACGTATACAAATCCTGGCAAGGGGAAAAAGGAAAAGCAACAGCAAGTTCACCAGCGTCAACTTGTACAAAGAATAAAAACATGACAAACTCTAGCTTATAGTGGATCACAAAATACACATGCCTCAAAATTTAAGCACCAAAAGAAACAGCCATAAGGGAAAAATTTATAGTGTTTCTCTCTACTTACAGCTGTGGCATACTGCAAACAATGTATCAATCACATCCGTCACGACCAGCAAATTGAATCCTGAAGCTGTACATTGTATAATATTGCACTCGATCAAACGATCAAATGATAAGCCTCCCTATGCCATAAGTAGAACGGTAGAAAGACTCAACTCAGAGAAAAAGAACAATGTCTAATTTTCGGTAGGGAAATTAAAAATTCCTGATTCACAATTTTGCATCTCTTTGATTACTAAAAATCATATCTGTTGCCATCAAGATCGCCGCGGCATGCAACTCCGACGTATCGCGGATGCATCGGGCTTCCACTGGATGCTCGCCCCTCTCTTTCCCGGTCGACTCCTTGGTCCAAACGCCCTGCAAAAAAGAGAAGACCCGGGCCAGAGATTTCGGTAGGAACACTCCGACGATCAAGTCAGATAGAACGATCAAGGGGAACAGAACCTCTATGGTGGAGAGCTTGGGGCCTCCCCGTGTAGAGGATGAAAGATTGAATTAAAATGTAAAGACAAGGTGGAGTTAGGATCGGAGAGCTTGGGAGGTTCTCTTGATTGGTTTCTTGCCCGCTAACTCTCTGTCTCTTACCGGTTGTCCTCCTCTCTCTGATCAAATATATGTGGGGTGGCCCAGATCAGGTCTGGGGCTTTGTCTAAATGTCCATTTCCTCGCACCCCCTTTGGGAGGGGTCTTCCTTTGCCTGCGGTCTCCTTCCTGTCGGACCGGTTCTTTGAAGGAGCTCCTCCTATGGAGGTGTTCACCGGCATGGTACGGATCTTGTCCCTCTGGTGGTGCAGTTCTCAGTGGGAGGACGGGCACCGTGCCGTTGAGCCCCGAGCCACGATAGGATATTTTTATTCTTGGAGGGACCGTCAGAGTGTCACAGGGCTCCGAGGCCTTAATGGAATACTCCTCTTGGAGGAGGCTCAGGTTTCGTATCGCGAGGGTTGAAGCCCCTGGTTGCACGGTTGTTAACATGGCGGCATGTTACAGGGTCTGGAACCTGGTGGAGCACACACTGCGTAGAGCATGCGGGTAGCATGTTTCAGAGCTTGAATTTATGACAAGGCGTGTGCCACCTTCCAGGGGTTGCGGGTGGCGTGTTGTAGAGCTTGAATTTATGGCAAGGCGTACGCCACCTTCCAAGGGTTGCGGGTGGCCGGGAACCTCCTTGCCATGGTTTGAATTTCTGTTGATCCTTCCCTCCTTTACTGTTGGCAGGAACTCTGTGTTGGAAATTGTGTCCCAAAGCCAATTGTTTAGGCTGTAGATGGTTGCGCTATTTTATAATTGTATATGAATTTTTAATGAATAAAAGTTATTCTTTTGGCTGTTCATCACATGTGCATTTTCTTGAAAAGAACTCTTGTATGATGGAGTCCTTAGAACTACATTATTTTGATATAGAGAGGATATATCAAGTAGTTCTTAAACTGGTTCATAACCAAAGGATACATTGTTATAGGATGATGATGTATCAAGCATAGGTTGTTGTATGTCACATTTGTTGGTTGTCCTGTTAAGCAAAGAGTGTGAAGACACTAGTATGACATGCAAGTGAAATGTATGATATCTCACTGAACGTGACCATCTATGGAGCTCCCTTCTGTCAAAGGGTTGCTCAAGAAGGGATATAGGTATATGTGTCCCTCAGACCTAAGGTCATTATGGCAGCTTGCAAGCAACTCACTGTACTTTGGTACCGGACCACCTGAATTTCTAATCTAGTGACGAAAGGTTTCTCGGTGTAGTCAAGTACTTGTGGAGCGGTGGTGGATTAAGATAGAATTGACCCCTCCAAATAGTTTGAAATGAATGACTCGCTATGTCTCAATTTAGCAAAACCTTGGCTAGGATAGTTCTTGTGAGGATCACAGAACTTATAAAGTGGAGACACGATCTGGATAAACCAAATTTGGGTTGGCAGTTAAATCCTAGGTCATCCTGAGCATTATGAGGTCAAAGGGATGAATTATGTGATAACCGTATGCCAGAGGTTCTTGTAAGTTGCTCTGTAATCTTTTACCTATCCGGCCATCGGGTATCATTGCTAGATGAGGACTTTGGCTGATACTGGAAATGTTCCAGTACTACTGGCTTAGTGTTTGAACCTATGGGGTCATATAACATAGGGGTCTCTATCTGATCTTAAGGCTGATCGATGATTAAGAATAATTTGCCATCACTGGCGATCAATATGATTGACCATGCATCGACACTTGAAGGGGTCGACACTTGGCTATGACAAAAAGTATTTTTGGAAGTTTTTTCTGGACGAGCCGACTCGATCCCTGCTCGAGCTGACTCGTTCTATGTTCTGGATGAGCCGACTCATTCCTATTGAAAGAACAGTTCGATTGTTTTGTGTTCTGGATGAGCCGACTCGACCCTTGCCCGAGTTGACCCATCTTTGCTTGACCAGAAAACCCTAAACGGTATTTCTGCGAAGCATTTTTAGAAGCTTTTGACCTGGTTTAAATTTCAAATTCAAGCTTTTTTGGCTCCAAACTTTCATGGAATGATTATCATTCCATCATAATGTGGTTAGAGCCAAATTGGTATGCTTTTTGACCTTCTCCCCCAATCACTCCTTCCTCTTTCTCCCTCTCTTGGCTGCCTTTGTAAATAAAGGTTGTTTTAGGGGCTGCTAGTTGGTTGAAGAATTAGAAGAGAAAAGGGGTTTTGTGATGACTTGGGATTAGGTATGAGAGTACCTAGCATTCAAGCTAGGTCTTGGGAAGAGAAAAAGCTAGGAAGGGTTCCACCTCTCCTCCTTGTCTTCCGAGAAGAAGAAGATTGGTCCGAAGGATCCCAAGGAGCTAGCACTCCGAGGGAGTTGATAAGTGTTGAGCCCTAGTATGATTACCTGTAGATTCCAGACACGTATGTGACTCGAGTGCTTTACCCTTTTCCACAGTATTTTCAAAGGTATAACGATAAGGTATTTTTATATCTTTGATTATTTTTCTTGATCTTGATGTATATTGCATGCGGCATTATCTTACTAGATCCTGTTGCTGGTAGATTGGTAGATCATTTTGATCAATCTACCAAGCCTCCCGCTGTTCATTTTAAAATTGTTTTAAAATACTTTCTTTCTGCCTAGCATGTTTTTCCTTCACTCTGACCTCCACGAGGTAGGGAGGAGCCCTGCTTCGAGAAGCATGAGAATGACCCTAGCCAGGAGCTAGCCTCAGACGGAGGGCTCACTCTATGAGCACGACCCTGGCTGGGAGCTGACCTTAGTAGGAGGGCTCACCTTGGCAGCATGAGCATGACCCTGACTGGGAGCTGGCCTCATATGGAGGGCTCGTCCTATGAGCACAACTCCGACTAGGAGCTGACCTTGGTAGGACGGTTTGTCCTGATAGCATGAGCACGACCCCGATCGAGAGCTAGCCTTAGATGGAGGGCTCGCCGTATGAGCATGACCCCGGCTGGGAGCTAACCTTAGCAAGAGGGCTTGCCTTGGTGGCATAAGCATGATCCCAGCTGGAAGATGGCCTTGGACCGAGGGCTCGTCCTACGAGCACATCCTGGCTGAGAGCTGACCTCGGCAGGAGGGCTCATCTTGGTAGCATAAGCATGACCCCAGCCAGGAGCTGGCCTCAAATGGAGGGCTCACCCTATGAGCACGACCCCGGTTGGAAGTTAACCTCGATAGGAGGGCTCGTCTTGGCTCTTCATTTGGCCACCGTACCCAGGTGACAGATCTCTTGCCAGCACGATCGCCAGTAGGGATGTTGCCCAGGTGACTTTTCCCAAGAGGGGGGTGAATTGGGAATTACAAAATTTCTTGCAAATATGTGCACAAGTAATTCCTTTTAGTGGTTGAGTGTTGTGTTAATCATAATTAGATGCGGAAGCTGAAAAGTAAGTAAAGCACAACACAAACAAGACAAGTTTAGAGTGGTTCGGAGCAACCCAGCTCCTACGTCCACTACCCAAGTTCACCACTTGGGATTTCCACTATATCCCCCAAACCGGAATACAGTCGGATTATTTTTCAGGTTCACAATCCCAACCTCTACACTTTGGTTTTTAAACCGGGCTCACCAAAGAAACCCACACTAGGTTTTCACAGGCTCACCTAGAACCTCTATACTTTGGTTTTCAGTAGGCTCACCAAAGAAACCTATTTGGTTTTTATAACCGGGCTCACCAATAACCTAAGTAATCTAAGAGTAGAATGAAAAGCAACATAAATGACAAACTAGGTTGTCTGGTGGTTGCCAATGCAGCTCTAGTGAAGCTTAATTGAATGCTCTTCAATGCACTTTAATGGCTTCCTTGCTTTCTTCAAAAGTTGCTTCAAGCTTCTGATAAGAGTTGGTGAAGGCTTGAAGATCGACTTTAAAGCTCAAGTGCTCTCTCTTCTTACTTCAATAAATGTTTAATAAATGTTTAACAACTCATCAGTCTCTCTAAGGATGTTCTCATACCTCATTTATAGAGACCTTAATTGCCTTCCCTTGATTTTGAACATTGTTGACCGTTAGGAAGTGACAGGTTACCGTTGGAACACTTTTGGGATTCAAACTCAGAATTCTGGAACTAGCCATTGGGAGGAGACCCTGTCATTCCAGTCAGCTCGGACATCTTCGAGTCAGCTCGGATCAGCTTCGGGTCGGCTGGGTTGAATACCAATCGGCTAGGTTCCACAGTCGAGAAAGTAGTTCACTCTGGACGAGTCGGCTAGGCTAAAATCCAGTCGGCTTGGATCCCTGAGGTTCTCAAAACATTCTCAACCAAGTTCTGGATGAGTCGGCTGAGACTTGGTGCTAGTCGGCTGAGTCTGCGTGCCATAGATTTTCTTTCTTGTGCTAGTGCCAGAGTCTGCTGGTTCCTTTATCTAGTCGGCTTGAGATTGGTTCTTCACCCAGACCAATTCCAATTCTCCAGAACTCACATCCCAAGCTTTGAAGACTTCTTTAAGCTCTTCTTACAACAATATCAAGAGAAAATGAAGCTTGAAAACTAGTAGAAGTAACCCTTTATCTTTGATTCAGATAGGAAATTTTTGTTGGGTTCTTCTTTACAAGATTTTAATTACTTACAACTCAACACAAAGAAATAATGGTTGTAGGGTTTAAAAAATATGTCAAAGTAGTCGTCCTACAAAAACTTGTCAACCATTTAAAGAGTTGTTAGATAACCAAATATATGTTCAAATATTTTGTTATCATCAAAATCACTTCAGGGTTCAACAATCTCCCCCTTTTTGATGATGACAAAATACTAGGCATGAAAAAATCTATTCTATTCACAAGTATAGATGTATATCATAGTAAGCATTTATACTTGTTTGACGTATCACAATATTAACTATATTCTCAAATGAGTATCAATGTATGCTATACAGTTATATACAAAGCCAATTCTATAAAATGCAAGTGTTAGAGAATAAGTGCTTGTGTGTATTAAGCAACATTAAGTATTGACAGTTAGATGTAATTAGTAGAGAGCAGAATATGAATCATTGAAGCAAATTAAACATGTATTTCTCCCCCTTTTTATAAAATTTCTAATCAATGTAAAATTTCTCCCCTTTTTATCATTTATTTGAACACTTCAGCAGAAAAGATATGCAATATTCATTAAGCTCCCCATGTCTAATTAACTTTAGCAGCTCTATTCCAATTCTATTAAGTTTCTTCTTTCATGCACTTTATTGTATAATAGTTCTCCCCCTTTTTGTCATCAAATCAAAAAGTTATGCAATTAAGCTCAGATTTTAAGCATATAGAGATTGTATTAAGATTTGTTTGAGATAATTTTACTTTCTCAAATTAGAGAGAGAATCCTATTTAAAAGATATTAGAGAGTGTTAACAAGATAAAAAAAAGTACATATGAGTCCAAAAGGATATTCATTGCATTTCCATTAAAGATTTAGTACAATAAACATTACATAATCTTCAAAAAGTTTCCAAAAAATACAGAAAATACCAAAGACCTACTCACTATCAGATTCTTCCTTAGGTACATTGATAGCACACTTGTACCATACCAAGAAGCAGGTCTAGGAGGTTTACTAGAAGATGCATGAGGTGGAGGTGCTCTAGGATGGTGAGAAGTGGTAGGACCCCTGAAAGAAATAGGAGAAGGATCATATAGAGGTCTAGTCCTAGCAGTGATCTCCAAGGATCTAATAGTGCCATAGATTGAAACCATCTCCATCCTGATTACACCAAGTTGCTGTTCCATGTCCTTGAGGCTTGTAGGTACCTTGTTCACAGCCTCTTTCATTTCACCAATTTCTTTTTGCATTGATATAAGTTCAGAAGCTTGGACATTAGCAAAAGCTTCAACAGATCCTCTAAGTCTTCCAAGTTCTGATCTGATAATCCCAATGCCTCGTGTGTAGTCATCTGCCATTTGTCTTGTTTCTGCAATTGTTCCCAAAGTGCATTTGGCTTCATTCAACTCAGTTCTATACTCACTTAAGGTTGCATCAACTGAATTCTTTATGGCTTCAGAACCAGAAGAAATAAGGTCTAGGATAGGTTGAAGTTCCACTTGAGGTGCAGATCTTGAAGTTTCTTTTGCTTCAACTTTTTCCTGTAAATTTGTAACATGTTTTTCCAGTTTAGAAAGTCTACTATCCACTGACTATTTTATATCACCAAAAAGTGCAATGATAGTCCCTGTCAGTGGATCAGTCAAAGTCTTCATCTGATCTTCAATTTGACTTTGGATGTTTGGAGGATGTGAAGCTACAGGATTGTAATCTAGTAAAGGAATATCAGCTGTCATGAACTCAAGTACAGGCAAATCAAATTCAGGGAAAGGTGCACCAGTCTCTTCAAAAGTGGTAGCCGGTTCATGAAAGAAAGATTCTGGTTCAGGTGCAGGTGCAGTAGAGGTTCCAGCTTCAGCAGTAGCAGTATCAGCAGTTTAATTTTTTCTTCTTTTTCACTGCTCGAACTACCAATTGCCCTAACATTAGTTCCTTTCTTTCTCCAAACACCTTCAACTTGAATGTAACCTGTTGCCGCTCTCGTCGCCGCGCCCGTGCCGCGGATCGGCTGATCCTTCCTGACCGCCTGGCGAGGGAGCCTCCCTTCCCGCGGGGAACCTGCAAAAAGGGGGTTAGAAGACCCTGGCCGGGGATCCCGGCGAGGGAGCTCCGACGGTCAAGTCAGTAGACGACGAGAAGGAACAGACTCTCCCACCCGGGCCCTCGAGAGGGTCCCAGATTTAGAGAGTTAATTGGTGAAGGAAGCGCTCTGGGGACTGGAATTTCGACTGGGCTTGCTTGCCGAACTCATGCCCAGTGTTCCCCTCTCGGGATCCCTGGTTTCTCTCTCGATGCAAGGCCTTGTGCCGGTGCTCCTCCCTTGTCCCCAGGCTAATTGGCTTACCTTGTAGTCCCCAGATTCTTCCCTCTTTATCTCCCTCCATCGTGCGCTTGTCCTTTTCCTCCTTGGAAACTCCCCTCCCCTGTTTTCCTTATTTTTCCCTTTTTGGTGAAGGAGGCCAGGCGGCTTTCCGGCCTCGTCCGCCGGGCCCAGCAGGGAAAAGGCAAAGACAGGAGAGAAAAAGAGGGAGGGCGGCATTGGCAGAGCGGCCGGTCGTCAAGCCTCGGGCTCTGTGAGAGCGCTCCCTTCCCCGAGCGTGGGCGCCATCCGTTTATGGGGCCTGTTCTGTCAGGATCGGGTCTCTCGGCTGCGGGACCTGCCGGGCTGATGTAAGTGACGTTCCGCATGCCGCCGCCCTCCGTACGGGATGCCGTCAGGGGTCTGTACGGCCCGAGGGGTGGTCTCGGGACCCGTCTCTCTCCCCGGGGGCCTCTCCGTACGAGCGGTCTGACCTCGGCTGAGCTGGACCCATCTCCGGGGGCCAACTGGCGAGAGGCAAGGGATCGACCGACCTTGGCTCAGGTGGACCCCTCCTGGGCGGACACCTGGCGAGGCGGCAGGGGGTCGCCTGGCTTCGGTCGAGGTGGGCCCGTCTCCGGGTGGCTACCTGGCGAAAGGCGAAGGATCGGCTGACCTTGGCTCAGGTGGACCCCTCCTGGGCGGACACCTGGTGAGGCGGCAGGGGGTCGCCTGGCTTCGGCCGAGGTGGGCCCGTCTCCGGGTGGCCACCTGGCGAAAGGCGAAGGATCGGCCGACCTCGGCTCAGGTGGACCCCTCCTGGGCGGACACCTGGCGAGGCGGCAGGGGGTCGCCTGGCTTCGGCCGAGGTGGGCCCGTCTCTGGGTGGCCACCTGGCGAAAGGCGAAGGACCGGCCGACCTCGGCTCAAGTGGACCCCTCCTGGGTGGACACCTGGCGAGGCGGCAGGGGGCCGCCCGACTTCGGCCGACCTCACTCGGTCGGAACCCTCCGGGCCCGGGCGCCGATGAAGTGGTAGAGGAACTCCGGGCCGAGCTTGACCTCGGCGAGGGCGGTTTGCTTTAGACAGTCGTAGGGTGGTGCGGTCTTTGCCGCTCCTAGCCATGTGGACGTGGCGCAAAATCCGGCGGGGAAACTTACACGTGGCTTGCTCTCATTCAGCGATACCTGAGCCTGTCCACGTCACTGTCACGGCTGTAACAGTTGCCCCCCAGCCCGCCGTTCCATCGGGACGTCGTAGAACGGGATGTCGGGATTAAATGCGGACATGACGTGGGGAGGCGAAGATCTCGCATCATAATTGCCACGATCCTCGCTCGTCGTGGCTCGATGCGGCTGAAGACCTATGGGGAGCCGCCACGCGTCGTCCACTTGCCCGTAATCAATGCGTCGCTTCGAGGCAGAGGCCGTTACTCTGCTAACGAGGCGTCAGTGTCGGGCGTGCGCCCACGTGGCGACCATCCAGTGGTCGGAGGCGGAATGATGGGTACGGCTGCTGTCGGCTGAGTTTGAAAGGGAGGGGACTTTCCAGAACGAGGCCTTTTCCCTTGCTTCGTGGGCGGTTTGCTGCAGGCTAACAACTTCTGCTGCTCGCGCTCGTTTGTGCATTTTCGGTGAGTGCCTCCTTCTCCTTCTTCGGCCCCCCCTCCTTCTTTCACATTCTCTGTCCGATTTCTTTGTCCTTTCCTTTTCCATGGCGCGCCGTCGCTATGTCTCCTCCAATCCGGACGAGGCCGGTCCATCCCGGCCGAGGACTCCATCTTCTTCCTCCTCGGATGAGGAGGTAATCCCAGAGGAGGTCCGCCGGCGTTTGCAACCCGGGGGTGTCACTATTGGCATCCCCAGGGGGATCCGGCCCCCTCCGGTTGCGCCTGCCGTGCCCCTCCGCTCTCTTCCTGCCTTGCCTTCTCTTCCTGCTCCGCCATCTCTTCCCGCCGGTCCCTCCGGTCATGCTTCTACCATGACCGAAGGTGACCTTTCTCTGCTCCGGGATGCCTATAGCATCCCGAGGTCTATCCGTCTCTTTGCTCCACGGTCCGGGGAGCGCGTCACCATGAGTGGCCCCGGCCGCATTGCTTTCTACGAAGACTTCCTCCTCGGGGGTCTTCGTTTTCCTCTGCACCCTTTCTTTCTTTCCTTCCTCAGCCACTTCCGGCTCGTCCCGGCCCAGCTGGCTCCTAATGCCATCCGGGTCATTTTCTCCTTTATTGTCTTCTGCCACTTTCACGGGTTCGTTGCCCGTTTTTCTCTCTTCAGGGCCCTGTTCACCCTGAAGAAGTGCTCCACCGATGACGGCTGGTGGTACATCTCGCCCCGGCCTAGGTGTCTCCGGTTCGACCTCCCTTCCTCGGTCAAGGGATGGAAGAGCCGATTTTTCTTCGCCTCGGTCGACGACGTCGATTGGGCCTGGAGCGAACCGGACCGGTCGCCGAACCAGAATTCCCGAGTGGAGTCTGCGGACCAGGAGTCCTATGCCCAGCTCCTAGGTGACGTGGTCCCGGCGCTCGAGGTTCTGCTCTCTGAGCAGAACCTTTATGAGGCCGGCATCAGTCCCATCCGTGAGACTGGTGAGATTTGGCCCCGCATTGATTTCTACCTCCCCCTCTTTTTTTTTTTTTTTTTCTTAAGGTCGAGCTGTCTGACCTTCTGTCTTTTTCATTTTGCAGGGATGAAGTTTTCTTTGGAGAACCTCCTGGAGGGGGCGGCCCAGCGGGACGCCGTGGAGGTGGATGAGCCCGCAGTGAAGAGGGCTCGTACAGAGGCGAGCCGGGAGGTCGTGGCGGCGACCGTGCCCAACCCAGATGCTGCCATTTCCCCGCCCAGGCCACCTCAGGGTGGGGTTCCTGGTACTTCGACCACGCGGCCTGGCGGCGCCGTGTAGAGAGCTCCAGCGCCCGCCGCTCCGCCTGTGTTCGGGCCTGTCATTGTCGCCAGCCCGACAGCACCGTCAGTGGCAACCGCCGGCTCATCGGTTGCGGCTCCGGTCGAGGGGGCAGCTGTCGCAGGGGTCGGCCCGAAAGGTCCGGCACCGGTGATCTCCCACCGGGACTCGGTCATCCTCGACAGGGGACTGGCGGAGAAGATGATGGAGTACGCCTCCACCGCCCGGGACCGCCGAGCTCGGGGCGGCCGAGACTATGCGGACGCCCTGCTCGGCATCCTTCCTCAGCTTTTCACGATAAGTGCGAGCTTCCTCTTCTTTCTTTTTTTCAACCTCGAGGCTTTTCTGCCTCTGCTCTGACAGGTGTTGCCTTTGTATTGCAGATCGGGAACGACGTCCTCTTACTGAGGAATTACCTCGTAGGGAACGCCAAGAGGGACTCCGATCGGGAGCTGAAGCTCGGCAAGCTCGCGACCGACGTGAAGGATCTGATGGAGAAGGGAGCCGAGCTGCGAGCCGAGAAGCAAGCCCTCCGGTCCGACCTGGCGCGTTCCGAGGAGCGAAACAAGGAGCTGGAGGCCTCCTTGTCGGAGGAGCGGGCCTCCAACCAGCGTCGAACCGAGGAGGAGGCGGCGGAGAAGGCTCGCCTGCAGGCCCACTCCAACTGGGTGGAGCGCCAGCTGGAGGAGGCCCGACGAGAGGTGGCCGCGGCGAAAGAGCGGAGCGCCTACGTCAACGGGCTCCTGGAGGCGGCCAAGCGGGAAGCGCAAGAAGCCGTCCCCAAGTTCCGAGCCTCCGACGAGTTCACGGCGGAGGTCCGGGAGGCTGCCGTGGACTCCTTCCTGAAGGGGTTCCGGATGTGCCGGGAGAAGGTGGGGGCCTTCTTCCCCCACCTGGACCTGAGCGGGGTCGTCGTCGGCAGCCGGAAGCCAGGGGGCGAGAGCAGGGTTCCCGGCGCGGCCAGAGCGATGCCTGCGGCACCGTCGACCAGCGATGCCGCGGCCCCGGAACAGCCCCAGGAGCCGGCAACTGCAGAGGTTGAGGAAGCAGCGCCTGCGCCTCTGGCAGATGGTTCCGAACCCGCGCCCCAGTGACCCGGCACCATCTTTTTGTTCTATCTTTGTAGTTTTTGTTTTTTGGGGAGTCCCGGCCTGTCGGGGCTCCCAGCTTGTAACAACTACTTATATTTAATGAAGATCCAAGCTTTATTGAAACCTTGTTCGTCGTTTCGTTATACTTTTCTCTTCTTTTCTTTCTGAGATGTCAGTCTGGAACACCTGAAGTAACTGCAGGCCTGGTCCTTCCATTGCTCAAATCGAAGGATGGGGCCCGCTGAGCCACGTCGCAACGAGGCAAACCTTGAGCAGGTCCGATTTTGGGTTGCCTTCATGCTTGGCGAACAACACGGTTTCTGCACCGTCTTCCAGACCGAAACTCGGGATCTCCGGACTAAGCTTGGTGCCGCAGGCTTTCTCAAGCCTTGCACGGCTCACTGAGCTGTGCCCCGGGCTCGCTTGGGCGAACTGGGCGCCACCTTCCAGGCCGAAGCCCAGGATCTTCCGGACTGAGCTCAATGTCGCAGGCTTTCTCAAACCTTGCACGGCTTGCTGAGCTGTGCTCTGGGCTTGCGTGGGCGAACTGGGTTCGGCGCCACCTTCCAGGCCGAAGCCCAGGATCTTCCGGACTGAGCTCAATGCCGCAGGCTTCCTCAAACCTTGCGCGGCTTGCTGAGCTGTGCTCCGGGCTTGCGTGGGCGAACTGGGTTCGGCGCCACCTTCCAGGCCGAAGCCCAGGATCTTCCGGACTGAGCTCAATGCCGCAGGCTTTCTCAAACCTTGCGCGGCTTGCTGAGCTGTGCTCCGAGCTTGCGTGGGCGAACTGGGTTCGGCGCCACCTTCCAGGCCGAAGCCCAGGATCTTCCGGACTTAGCTCAATGCCGCAGGCTTTCTCAAACCTTGCGCGGCTTGCTGAGCTATGCTCCGGGCTTGCGTGGGCGAACTGGGTTCGGCGCCACCTTCCAGGCCGAAGCCCAGGATCTTCCGGACTGAGCTCGATGCCTCAGGCCTTCTTGTCGAAGTTTTGGAGGGAGTGTGTGAATTGGGGAAGCTTTGTTATAGAAACTGGGAGCCTTACATCACTGGTAGTACATTCTCAGGTTCGAGGAGTTCCAAGTCCGGAGGAACCTGGCACCTCCCAATTCTTCCAAGTAATATGCTCCATGAGGGAGGGCTTCCGCCACCCGATATGGGCCTTCCCAGTTGGGTCAAAGCTTGCCGCTGCACCGTGGCGTGACGCTGGCACCGATCGCACTTCTTCACGAAGTCGGCGGCGTCTTCCTTCATTGTCTCCCAGAAGTAGCCTTGACGGAGGGCCTTGTATGCCAATGCCCTGCCCCCCACGTGGTTCCCGCAGATGCCTTCGTGAATCTCCTGGAGTACAAGCTTGGCTTCTGTGGGTCCGATGCACTTGAGGAGGGGGTAAAGTAGGATCTTCGATATAACTGCCCGTCCATCAGGATGAACCGCACGGCCTTCTTCCTGATGAGGCGAGCCGCCTCTCGGTCCTCCGGCAGGGTGCCGCTGGTGATGTACGCAGCGTACTTGTCCATCCAGCCGGGCTCCTGGCTGACCTGATGGACCTCCACCGGTGCTTCGAGGCTTAGGACCTCAAGTCGCTCCACATGAGCGCGTCCCAGCATCGTGTCCGGCAGGGTTGCCAGCCGAGAGAGAGCATCCGCGCGGGCGTTCTCCCCGTGGGGGATATGGAAGATGTTGAACTTGGACGCGCCCGCCTTGACGAGCTCCAAATACATCGCCATCTGGGGGTCGTGCGCGACGTACTCCCCGGACACCTGCCCCACCACGAGCTGGGAGTCAGTGAAAGCCCTGAGGTTGGTCACGCCCAGCTCGCGGGAGACTCTCAGTCCGGCAAGAAGTGCCTCGTACTCCGCCTGGTTGTTTGTTGCGGGGAACTGGAAGCGGAGTGCGCACTCGGCGACGACCCCATCGCCGTTGGTAAGGATGAGCCCAGCTCCGCTTCCGCCGGAGTTTGAGGCCCCATCCACATGGAGGATCCAGGCGTCCTCTCCGGGCTAGTCGGTGCCGATCTCCATCGGCCGGGCCGGGGGGCCCTCCTCGGGCTCCTTGCCCAAGCCTGCGTACTCGACCAAGAAATCGGCCAGCACCTGCGCCTTCATGGCCGACCTCGGTCGGTATGTAATGTCGAACTCGCTGAGTTTCAGTGCCCACTTGGCCAATCGTCCCGAAGTATCGGGTCGGCTGAGCACCACTTTCAGCGGTTGGTCCGTCAAGACAGCGATGGGGTGCGCTTGGAAATAGGGCCTGAGATGCTGGGCAGACACTATTAGCGCAAAAACAAGTTTCTCGGGCCGGGAATACCTGAGCTCCGCGTCTCGGAGGAGTTTACTGGTATAGTACACCGGCCGCTGGAGCCCGTGGTCGTCGGTTCGGACCAAGATAGAGCTGACGGCCTCTGGGGTAACCGCCAAGTAGAGGGTTAGCTCCTCTCCCTCCTCGGGCCTGGACAGCAAAGGTGGGGACGCGAGCGTCTTCTTCAGCTCCTCGAAGGCCTGCTGGCACTCCTCGGTCCAAGCAAAGCCATTCATCTTCCTCAGCACCTTGAAGAAGGGATGGCAGCGGTCCGCCGACCTGGAAATAAAATGGCTAAGGGCCGCAACTCGGCCAGTAATTGTTGCACCTGCTTCTTGGAGGCGGGCTGCTCCATGTCCAGGATGGCCTGGACCTTCTCCGGGTTGGCCTCGATTCCTCTTTGGGTCACCATAAACCCCAGGAACTTCCCGGCGGAGATGCCGAAGGCACACTTCGCCGGGTTGAGTTTCATCTGATGGTGCCGGAGGTTGCCGAATGTTTCCGTCTGGTCGGCCACATGGTCCGAATCGAGTTTGCTCATTACCAGCATGTCGTCCACGTACACCTGCATGTTGCGGCCTATCTGGTCTTTGAAGACTTTATTGACCAGACGTTGGTACGTCGCCCCCGCGTTCTTGAGGCCGAAGGGCATCATCCTGTAGCAGAAAGTCCCGCGGTCAGTTATGAAGGCAGTGCGCTCTTCGTCCTCCGGGTTCATCCGGATCTGGTTGTATCCGGAGAAGGCGTCCGTGAATGACAGGAGGCGATGCCCCGATGTGGTGTCGACCAGCTGGTCGATCTTCGGCAGAGGGAAGCTATCCTTCGGGCAGGCTCGGTTGAGGTCGGTGTAGTCCACACAGATCCTCCACTTACCACTACTCTTCTTTACCATGACCACGTTTGCTAGCCAGCTAGGGTATTGGACTTCTCGGACAAAACCGACGGCGAGGAGCTTTTCTACCTCCTCGTTAATCGCCTTCTGCCTTTCCATGGCGAAGCTTCTCTTCTTCTGGCGGACCGGGCGGCAACTTGGGTCCACGTTCAGGCTGTGCATGATGATCTCGGGCGGGATGCCCGGCATGTCGGCCGCTGACCAGGCGAATACGTCAGCGTTGGCTCGGAGGAACTCCAGCAGGCGGGTTCGCTCTTCCTCGGGGAGCTGGGCCCCGACTTGCACCATCTTCAAGGGGTCCGAACTGAGGGGGAAAGTTAGCAGGCGCTCTACGAGCCCTCCCCTGGGTTCCTTCTCTCTCAGATCGAGATCTTCGATATCGTGGGCGAGCTCTGCACTCCTGGTGCCTGGGACCGTCTGGAGGTAGAGCGGAACCGGTTGGATTGTCCCCTTCATTTCCCCGGGCTCGAAAGGCGTGGGGAACTGCACCAACAGCCTCCTCGTGGAGATGGTGGCGTCCAGTTGGTTGAGCCCGGGATGCCCGAGAATGGCGTTGTAAGGTGAAGGGAGCTTGACGACAGTGAATGTTATCATGACGGTCGCCTACCGGGGCGGGGATCCGGTGGTGACCGGGAGAGTGATCTCTCCTTCGACCCCCACGGAGTCTCCTGTAAAACCTACCAGCGGGATGTGTACTGGTTTCAGCCGATCGGAGATAAGTTCATTCGAGAGAAAGCATCGTAAAAAAGTACGTCGGCCGAGCTTCCACTATCCACCATGATTCGATGTACAGGATGCTTCGCGATGGTCATCTCGACCACCACGGCATCGTTGTTTACATTGTCATTGATTTCCCCTCCCTCGGGAGGGATTACATTCTCTGGAACTTCCCGGGCTCTCTTCATTGCTCGGCCAGGCCCGCGCGAGATCATGCCCATGGGCTTCTCCGTTGGGCGGTTGTCGATCGCCGGGACAGGCGGTAGGGCCGCGAGCGGTTGCCCTTCAGAGGGGGCCTCGTTCTTGACGAACTTCCTGAGGTAACCCCTGCTGATCAGCTCCTCAATTTCCCGCTTCAGATGGCGACACTCCTCCGTGTCGTGCCCGTGTTCGCGATGGAACTGGCAGTACTTCGATTTGTCTCGGGCGGCTCTCAGGTTCTGAGGAGGAGGTCGGTGGAGGTAGCGCTCGCCCTCGATTTCCATGAGGATCTTCGTTCGAGGTGCGAGGAGAGGGGTGTACCTCCGCTCTGGAGTGGCTTCGCCTCTCGGCTTTGGATTTGGGCGGAGCTCGGCAGATGGCCCGGGCCTCCGAGCTCCCGGGATGTCCCTCGGGAGCGGCTTCTTTGGAGTCTTCCCGTCCAGCTCTCGATGGGTGCGGTCGGCCTCCTCCGCTCGGATGTACTTGTGGGCGCGGAGGAGGAGCTCAGAATACGTCCTGGGCGGCTTCTTGTCCAGGGAATAGGTTAGGCGGGACATCTTGAGTCCGCGCTTCAAGGCCAGCATGGCGACGGGCTCGTCCAAGCTGTAGATCTCCAGTGCTGCGGTCTTGAACCGGGTGATGTAGTCCCGGAGCAGCTCCTGGTCCTGCTGGCGGATGGAGAAGAGACTGTCCACCTCTCTTGGCACCTTTCGACAGGCGTCGAAGTGCACCACGAACTTTCCTTCCAACTGGTGGAAGGAGCAAATGGATCCGGGCTCGAGACGGGTGAACCAGACTCGAGCGGCCTTCCGAAGGGTCGCAGGGAAGGCGATGCACAGGAGGGCGTCGGTGGCGCCCTGGACCCTCATGAGAGCTTTATAGCTCTCCAAATGGTCCAGGGGGTCGGTGGTCCCGTCGTAGGGGTCCACCTGCGGCATGCGGAACCGTTTCGGGATTGGTTCCGCCTGGAAATCTTCAGAGAAGGGGGGGCGGGAGTCGTAGCCCGCCGGGCCAGCCGACGAGTTCTGCAGGTCGGCGAACCATCGGGCGAACTCCGCCAACTTGCGCTCATGCTCTTCTAGGCGCCTCTCGGCCTGGCGCCTGATGGCCTCATCGGTGGAGTCTTCCACTGAGACTACAGGTGAAGGGGATGCCGATCGGTCTCGGTGCGAGGTCTGGCCTCGGCGTCGCTTGCTGCGATGCACCGTTTCGGCCCCATCGGCCGGGGATCGACTCTCGTGATCCTCCGAACCGGAATAGTTTCTCTTCGCGGGAGCTTGGTGGCTCCCCCGAGGGTTGGAGATAGCCCGCGGATGGGACGTCCTGCCTTGGATTGAGCGCAGGCTCCCATGCTGCCCCGCGGCTTGGGCCGCGGGAGTCCCTGGCTGAGGCTGAGTGGCCAGGGACCGCTGCTGATGCTGAAGCTGTCGGACCACTGAGGTCAAGGTCTGCAGCTGCTGGATGATGGCCGCAAGGGATCCGTCCACCAGGGCAGGCTGCTGCGAAAGAGGGGAGGAGCCGGAAGCTCCCGTTCGGGGGTGTGGCCCCCTGGAGGGGAGTGGCTTCTCCCACATGGCTGGTGGATGCCTCGCGACCACGAGTGACCACCATTGCTGGAGAGCGCGACACCTGCAGAAAGCTGGTTCCCACTAGGGGTTAGTGTCCTGCCCCCCTACCTGGTGCGCCAATCTGTTGCCGCTCTCGTCGCCGCGCCCGTGCCGCGGATCGGCTGATCCTTCCTGACCGCCTGGCGAGGGAGCCTCCCTTCCCGTGGGAACCTGCAAAAAAGGGGTTAGAAGACCCTGGCCGGGGATCCCGGCGAGGGAGCTCCGACGGTCAAGTCAGTAGACGACGAGAAGGAACAGACTCTCCCACCCGGGCCATCGAGAGGGTCCCAGATTTAGAGAGTTAATTGGTGAAGGAAGCGCTCTGGGGACCGGAATTTCGGCTGGGCTTGCTTGCCGAACTCACGCCCAGTGTTCCCCTCTCGGGATCCCTGGTTTCTCTCTCGATGCAAGGCCTTGTGCCGGTGCTCCTCCCTTGTCCCCAGGCTAATTGGCTTACCTTGTAGTCCCCAGATTCTTCCCTCTTTATCTCCCTCCATCGTGCGCTTGTCCTTTTCCTCCTCGGAAACTCCCCTCCCCTGTTTTCCTTCTTTTTCCCTTTTTGGTGAAGGAGGCCAGGCGGCTTTCCGCCTCGTCCGCCGGGCCCAGCAGGGAAAAGGCAAAGACAGGAGAGAAAAAGAGGGAGGGCGGCGCTGGCAGAGCGGCCGGTCGTCAGGCCTCGGGCTCTGTGAGAGCGCTCCCTTCCTCGAGCGTGGGCGCCATCCATTTATGGGGCCTGTTCTGTCAGGATCGGGTCTCTCGGCTGCGGGACTTGCCGGGCCGATGCAAGTGACGTTCCGCGTGCCGTCGCCCTCCATACGGGACACCGTCTGGGGTCTGTACGGCCCGAGGGATGGTCTCGGGACCCGTCTCTCTCCCCGAGGGCCTCTCCGTACGAGCGGTCTGACCTCGGCTGATCTGGACCTGTCTCCGGGGGCCAACTGGAGAGAGGCAAGGGATCGGCCGACCTTGGCTCAGGTGGACCCCTCCTGGGCGGACACCTGGCGAGGCGGCAGGGGTCGCCTGGCTTCGACCGAGGTGGGCCCGTCTCCGGGTGGCTACCTGGCGAAAGGCGAAGGATCGGCTGACCTTGGCTCAGGTGGACCCCTCCTGGGCGGACACCTGGCGAGGCGGTAGGGGGTCGCCTGGCTCGGCCGAGGTGGGCCCGTCTCCGGGTGGCCACCTGGCGAAAGGCGAAGGATCGGCCGACCTCGGCTCAGGTGGACCCCTCCTGGGCGGACACCTGGCGAGGCGGCATGGGGTCGCCTGGCTTCGGCCGAGGTGGGCCCGTCTTCGGGTGGCCACCTGGCGAAAGGCGAAGGACCAGCCGACCTCGGCTCAGGTGGACCCCTCCTGGGTGGACACCTGGCGAGGCGGCAGGGGGCCGCCCGACTTCGGCCGACCTCACTCGGTCGGAACCCTCCGGGCCCGGGCACCGATGAAGTGGTAGAGGAACTCCGTGCCGGGCTTGACCTCGGCGAGGGCGGTTTGCTTTAGACAGTCGTAGGGTGGTGCGGTCTTTGCCGCTCCTAGCCATGTGGACGTGGCGCAAAATCCAGCGGGGAAACTTACACGTGGCTTGCTCTCATTCGGCGATACCTGAGCCTGTCCACGTCACTGTTACGGCTGTAACATAACCCATTCTTTCTAGTGATTTGGAAGTGTAGATATCAGTGTGGTGCAATTCAACTCCATCCTCACCTTCCAAATTCACTCTTTGGGATTTGAATAACAGGGTTAACATCATTCCATAAGGTAAGCTTGCCTTAGCCTTTCTGATAGTCTCCTTCATTTACATAATGATAATGCGAGATAAATTCACAGGAGTCTTTTCTAAGATATGTTCCATAAGGCATAGGTCCTTCTCAGTTACCCAATCAAATCTTCCAGTCCTTTGCACAAATATCCTACTAATAAAATTATGCAAAAGCCTTATTTCAAGAGATAAAGTGTTGGCAAAGACAGTTCCAATCCCACTGACATCTCCTTGTTTAGGATAGTCCTCAAGGCCTTTTCTCTATCCTCAATTACTAGATAGCTCACTCCATCAGTAGGTAAATCCAGTAGACTGTGCAAAACTTCTTCATTAATAAAAACTCTTCTTCCTTTAATTATAGACTCTACATGATTTGTACCTACTCTCAAATTTTCATAAAATGTCTTAACAAGCGAGGGCTAGGTTCTTTCATTTAGAGAGCAAAACTTCCTCCAGCCCTGATCCTCAATTAGGTCACCAATCTTCAACCCTATCTCCTTAATAAATTCAAAGTTGATACGATGGCCAGAAGTTACCGTCTTGTGGACATTGAAGGGATTTGACTTGGAGCAATGGGAGCAGCCCTTGCAGGTTCTTCCATAAGTTCTTCATGATGTACAGTGGCAGTTGGCTCTTCTTGATGCCTCTTAGTTCTTCTTTCCCTTTCCATGGACGGAGCGGCTTGCAAGGAGCATTTTCCGGTAGCACGTTTAGGAGCCATTGCTAGGAAAGAGGAAGAAATGAGAGATTGGAGAGCTTAGAAGAGAGAGAGGAATATTTGGAATAGGATTAGGAGAGGAACGAACGGTTAGAAAGATGAGTTGGAGGTTAGAAAGCTCGGAAAGGGTTTACAACCCAAAATAAAAAACTCAGGCGCGATAATCCAGTCAACTCGAAAAAGCCCTAGAGCAGCTCGAGCTGGCTAGGCCAGAACTCGCCCAAAACACACAGAGAATCCAGTCGACCCGGTTTAAGAACCAGTCGACTCGAACAGGGAAATTATGTTTTGGAAAATTTCAATCACAAACCTGAGAGTTTTTTGGAGAAAATTTCTAAGGAAATTTAGGCTCTATGATAGAGAATGAAATCAGGAGGTTCTCTAGATGATGTTTCCTTAAATTTGAAGGAATTATATTAGAGAATTTAAAAAGGATCACAAAGTCCTAATTCACTTCTAATTAGTTCAAACCTGTCTTGATTAAGTGGCTTAGAAAAATATCAGCTAATTGATCTTCAGTAGGAACAAAATTAAGCACTATATTACCATTTGAAACATGATTTTTAGTAAAATGATGTCTAATTTCAATGTGCTCTGTTCTAGAGTGTTGAATTGGATTCTTTGTCAATTGATAGCACTTGTGTTATCACATTTAATTAAAATTTAGATTATGATACACCAAAGTCTTCTAGTTGTTGTTTAATCCATAACACTTGAGCATAACAACTACCAGCAGCCACGTACTCTGCCTCAGTAGTGGACAAGGCAACGGAGTTTTGCTTCTTACAGTACCATGAGATTAAATTCAACCCTAGAAATTGGCATGTACCACTAGTACTTTTCTATCTATTTTACAACCAGCATAGTCAGCATCAGAGAATCCAATCAAATTTAGGGTAGAATGTTTAGAATACCAAATTCCTAAATTACTTGTTCCTTTCATGTATTTAATTATTCTCTTAACAGCAAGCATATGCGTTCTTTTGGTGATGACTAAAATCTAGCACATACACATACACTATATAATTTGTCAGGTCTACTTGTAGTCAAATACAATAGGGATCTGATCATACGTTTATATAGCTTTTGGTCAACATTGGATCCATTTTCATCTTTATCCAATCTGCAAGCTGGGCTCATGGGTGTGCTCATTGATTTGCTGCTCTCCATACCAAACTTTTTGATGATTTCTTTGATATATTTGGCTTGGTTGATGAAGATGCCTTCCTTTGTTTGTTTTACTTGAAGTCCAAGGAAGTAGTTTAGTTCGCCCATTAGCTCATTTCCAATTCTCCCTGCATAAGCTTAGCAAATTTTTTACATAGAGATTCGTTAGTTGCACCAAAAATGATATCATCAACATACATTTGTATAACTAAGATGTAATTATTCTTCTTTTTGATAAACAAAGTTTATCTACATTTCTCTTGAAAAATCATTTTCAATTAAGAAAGTGCTAAGTCTATCATACCAGACTCTAGGTGCTTGTTTCAAACCATACAATGCTTTGTTCAATTTGAATACGTGGTTGGAAATGTGTGATTTTCAAAACCTGGTGGTTGTTCCACAAAAACTTGTTCAGAGATAAAACCATTAAGAAATGCCCTCTTTACATCTATTTGAAAAAGTTTGAAATTCATGTAGCAAGCAAATGCAAGTAATAATCTAATGGCTTCTAGTCTTGCTACAGGTGCATAAGTTTCATCAAAATCAATACCTTCTTCTTGGTTATATCTCTTAGCCAGTAGTCTAGCTTTGTTTCTTATTATGTTCCTTGTTCATCTAATTTATTCCTATAGACCCATTTGGTTCCTATTATTGATGGTTAGTAGGTCTATCTACTAGTGTCCATATCCTATTCCTTCAAACTGGTTAATTCCTCATGCATTGCCATCATCCAGTTTGGGTCAGTCTCAGCTTTTTCTAGGCTATGGGGTTCTATTTGTGATACAAAGGCTAGGTAATCATGTACATCCTTATGTGCATACCTAGTCCTAACACCATATGAAGGATCTCCTAGGATTAATTCTTTTGGGTGAGATGTAACATACATCCAGTCCCTCGGTAGATCGGTGTGATCCTTACTTATCGTTTCTCTCCGTCTTGAGTATCTTATCTTGAATGCTAAAGTCCTCCATTCTTTTTTTCAACATACCTGCATCATTATCTATGCACTCTTCTTGTCTAGAAGGTATAGGGTTAGTTTCAATAAATGCAACATGTATTGACTCTTCAACAGTAAGAGTCCTTTTATTAAAAACCGATATGCTTTACTATGCAATGAATAACCTAGGAAATCTGCATCATCGGATTTAGAATCAAATTTTCCTAAATTATCTTTTCCATTGTTATGCACAAAGCATTTGCATCCAAACACATGAAAATAACTGATATTGGGTTTTCTATCATTCCAAAGCTCATAGGGGGTTTTTTTTAAAATAGGATGGATCAAAATGCAATTTAAAATACAGCATGCAGTGTTCACCACTTCTATCCAAAAGTACTTTGAAAGATTGCCTTCGTACAATATTGTGCGAGCCATTTCTTCCAATGTCCTATTTTCTCTCTACAACACCATTTTGTTGAGGTGTTCTAGGAGCAGGGAAGTTGTGATCAATGCCAAATTCAGTGCAATAATATTCAAAAAATTGATTTTCAAATTTAGTTCCATGATTACTTCTAATTGAAATTAAAGATAAGTTCTTTTGATTTGAAACCTTTTTATGGAATTTTCTGAAAACATGAAAGGTTTCATCTTT
The DNA here is from genome assembly GCA_021397845.1 of Areca catechu. Taxonomy (NCBI): domain Eukaryota; kingdom Viridiplantae; phylum Streptophyta; class Magnoliopsida; order Arecales; family Arecaceae; genus Areca; species Areca catechu. Next base: position 104,293,553 of record CM038050.1, read on the forward strand.
TGAAGCAATAAACAAAACCCAAGTAAATCTTGAAAAATCATCTACTATCACAAGAGCATATTTCATACCTCCTAGGCTTGTGATCCTAGTAGTCCGAAAAGGTCCATGTGAAGTAGTTCAAGTGGTCTTGTTGTAGAAACTATATTCTTTGATTTAAAACTCTCCCTGATTTGTTTACCCATTTGGCATGTATCACAAACATGATCAAAATCAACTTTAAACTTAGGGATGCCTCTAATAAGATCTTTAGAAATCAATTTAGCAATAGTATGCATGCTAGCATGACCTAATCGTCTATGCCATAGTAAACATGACTCTTTGGTCTAAGCATTCATTGCAACTAGACTGGGGCTACTTGACATAGCAAGATCATTAAGATCTACCACATAGATATTCTCAAGTCTATGTCCAATGAACTTATTGCTAGAATCTAAAGAGTTAGTTACTACACACATAGAATATTCAAAGACAACCTTGAAGCCTTTATCACATAATTGGCTTATGCTTAAAAGATTATGCTTCAACTTGTCTACTAGCAAAACATTTTCAATAAAAGTGAAGGGAGTTATTTTGATCTTATCAATACCGATTATTCTCCCTTTGCCATTGTCTCCAAAGGTGACCATACCTCCTTCTTTCATTTCAAGGGTGATAAACTGGTTTTTGTCACCTGTCATATATCTTGAGCAGCCATTGTCTAAGTACCACTTTTCTTCAATTTTGGGCTGCAAGACATTCCTATAAAATAATCAATGAATTCTTTTAGGTACCCAAGCTACCTTGGGTCCTTGCAGGTCAGTAGAGGTGGTTCCTTTGAGAACCCAGATTTTTCTTACATTCTTATCGACATTTCTAGAATTATTGCAGTCAAAAGCTTTATATCCTATTCTTTTGCAAACATGGCATACAACTTAAAGTTTTTAATAAAAGCAGAATTAGAAGTTCTAAAAGTTGATGCAATTGATGCAGATTTTGAACCTTTTGAAATATAAGCACTTTTGCTCAAGTTCTTTGGAACATACAAAAAAGATTTGAAGTTGAAACAGTTTTTGGTGCAGCCAAAGTTTTTTGTGATAATACGTTTGAACAGGTACTTTAGATTTCACAAAGGTAGTTGCTGAAATTCCATTCATAATAGAAGTTTTAAAATCAATTCTAGCTTTGTTTCTTGAAATTCATTGTTCTTTTAAAATTAACTCAAGCTTATTTAAAAACAAAGTAAGTTTTTCAACTAATGGCTTGAGTTTTGTAACCTCCTTTTTCAGTTCAATATTTTCAGCAATTAAATCATTGTTTTTCCTTTCACATAAGATATTTTCATTTTTCAGCTTTTCATTTCTTTCAGAAAAGTCATACAGTTCTTTTTGCAATAAAAGGTTTTTTTCTGAAATTTCATTTTTCTGTTTGAGTAAAGAGTCATTCATATTTTTCAATGATTTATCTTTACTCCAACTTTCTTAAATTCAGATAATAGATCATAAAATGCAGAATTTAATTCATCAAATGTAAATTCAGTGCAATTGCTAGGGGATGTTACCTCATCTTCAAGACCCATTAAACACAGATTTGCAGCCTTGGTGGTCTCTTCTTCTTCAGACGAAGATGATTCTTCACTATCGGACCATTAGGTACCATGGCTTTCTCTTCTTTTTCTGTCTGAAGGATTTTTCTTTTCTTTTCCATAATCCTTCCAATGGAATTTCCGGTTGAATCTTCCTTTCTTCCTTCCAATGAACTTTCTGAATCTTCTCATAACCATTGCGATATCATCGTCTTCTAGGTCATCATTGGAGGAGGTGCTTTCTTCTTTAGACTCTTCATCATCCCTCTTTGATTCGGTAGCAGCTCTGTAGGCTATAGTTTTCTTTTTCTTCTGTTCGTCTTCAGTTCTGTGCTGCATAGTCAGCTCGTGGGTGATGAGTGATCCAGTAGTTCATCCAGCAGTAATGTGTTGAGGTCTTTGGCCTCCTGGATTGTTGTCACTTTGGGATCCCACTTGTTAGGTAAAGATCAAAGTATCTTCTGAACTAGATCAGCATTTGAGTATACCCTGCCAAGACTCTTCAAACCATTAATAATATCTGTAAATCTAGAGAACATAGCAAAAATTGTTTCAGAAGGTTCCATCTTAAATAGTTCATAGTTGTGAACTAAAAGATTTATCTTTGAGATTTTACTTGGAAAGTTTCCTCATGGGTCACTTCGAGTTTGTCCCAGATTTTGTTTGCTGAAGAGCAAGTGGAAATTCGGTTGAACTCATTTGCATCCAAAGCACAGTATAGTAAATTCATTGCTTTGGCATTCAATTCTCCCATTTTCATGTCATGATCATCCCAGTCCTCTTCAGGCTTAGAGATGTCCATGCCATCAACTTTGATCGTGGGAATGTGTGGCCCTTTTATGATGACCTTTCAATTGAAAATCAATAGCTTGAATATAAATTTTTTCGTGCTTTCCAATAAGAGTAATTAGTACCTATGAATAGTGGAGGTCTATTTGTTGACTGGCCTTCAGCCAAGGATGTACTCATGGGATGAGTCATCAATCTTTACTCAAATAATTAGAGACACTGCTCTGATACCAGCTGTTGCCCAGGTGGCTTTTTCCAAGAGGGGGTGAATTGGGAATTACAAAATTCTTTCAAATATGTGAACAAGTAATTCCTTTTAGTAGTTGAGTGTTGTGCTAATCAGAATTAGATGCGGAAGCTGAAAAGTAAGAAAGCACATACAAACAAGGCAAGTTTAGAGTGGTTCGGAGCAACCCAGCTCCTACGTCCACTATCCAAGTTCACCACTTGGGATTTCCACTATATCCCGCAAACTGGAATACAGGGATTGTTTTACAAGCTCACAATCCCAACCTCTACACTTTGGTTTTTAAACCGGGCTCACCAAAGAAACTCACACTAAGTTTTCACAGGCTCACCTAGAACCCTACACTTTGGTTTCAGTAGGCTCACCAAAGAAACCTATTTGTTTTTATAACGGGCTCACCAATAACCCAAGTATTCTAAGAGTAGAATGAAAAGCAACAGAAATGACAAACTAGGTTGTCTGGTAGTTGCCAATGCAGCTCTTGTGAAGCTCAATTGAATGCTCTTCAATGCACTTTAATGGCTTCCTTGCTTTCTTCAAAAGTTGCTTTAAGCTTCTGATAAGAGTTGGTGAAGGCTTGAAGACTGACTTAAAGCTCAAGTGCTCTCTCTTCTTACTTCAATAAATATTCAATAACTCATTAGTCTTTCTAAGGATGTTCTCATACCTCATTTATAGAGACCTCAATTGCCTTCCCTTGATTTGAACGTTATAGACCGTTGGAAAGTGACAGGTTACCGTTGAAGTACTTTTGGGATTCAAACTCAGAATTCTGGAACTAGCCATTGAGAGGAGACCCTGTCATTCCAGTCAGCTCGGACATCTTCGAGTCGGCTCGGATCAGCTTCGGGTTGGCTTGGTTGAATACCAGTCGGCTACGCTAAAATCCAGTCGGCTCGGATCCCTGAGGTTCTCAAAACATTCTCAACCAAGTTCTGGACGAGTCGACTGGGACTTGGTGCCAGTCGGCTGGGTCTGCGTGCCAGAGATTTTCTTTCTTGTGCCAGTGCCAGAGTCGGCTGGTTCCTTTATCCAATCGGCTCGAGATTGGTTCTTCACCCAGACCAATTCTAATTCTCCAGAACTCACATCCCAATCTTTGAAGACTTCTTAAGCTCTTCTTACAACAATATCAAGAGAAAATGAAGCTTGAAAAACTAGTAGAAGTAACCCTTTATCTTTGATTCAAATAGGAAATTTTTGTTGGGTTCTTCTTTACAAGATTCTAATTACTTACAACTCAACACAAAGAAATAAAGGTTATAGGGTTTAAAAAATATGTCAAAGTAGTCATCCTACAAAAACTTGTAACCATTTGAAGAGTTGTTAGATAACCAAAATATGCTCTAATATTTGTTATCATCAAAATCACTTCAGGGTTCAACAAGGGACCCTACGTTAGTGAATATGCCATATCAGATGCCCCCCACTCCTGAGCCCAGAGAACGAAGCGGATGCTGGGGTGAAGGGAGTAATGATCTTGCTGACATGGAGGGGCGTGCCTCTTACACCATCAATGCCTTGTGCACTGGTGCCCAAAGACCATGCTTCCATGCCAATGGGACGACGCCACATCACCCCTCTTTAAAAAGGGGCCATAATTGCCATCGTCGGGCCCAAAGGAGTTGCCTCTGAATCGAAGAGCCTCTCCTAACGGATCCTGACATGCAGCATGCTCTGATTGGCTCAGGATGAGATATGGTGCACGCCTTCGACAGGTATGAGGCGACGGGGGCTCCGAGCCTTTTGAAAGGGACTTGTCCTTTTATTTCTTAAGGATTTTCGAGCAGCAAGGACAAAGCTTTCCCCATAGAGCAACTTCTCCTCCCTCCATTTTCTTGATCAAGGTCATGAGGCCTTAGCAGGTTAGATTCTTTCTTGCCCTTTCTTTCTTTCTTCCACTGCTTCTACTCTTCTCCTTCGGCCTGTGCTGGGGGTGAACCTTCATTAGGTCCTTTAGGTCTCTGTCTTTCTTTGCTTTCTTTGTTGCTACTCCCGATGAGTCCTTCCAGTGGAGGACACCGCTACCAGGGTTTTTTTGATGGGGTAGGGCCATCTTAGCCAAGGCCTCCTTCCTCGAATAGCGAGGAGGACAAAGTCCCAATCGCATTCCGCAGGAGTCCCCGCCATACAGGGATTGTCATTGGACCCCTTGTGGCTCGTCTATCTGCTCCTCCCACTAGGGAGTCTAGCAGTCCCGCCGGCATTGCTTTGGTGATGACCAGTGAGGATCTCTTCCATGTTCGGAGGTCATTTGGGATCCCTGATTCCATCTGTCTCTCTGATCCTAGACCAAAGGAATGAGTCACTTCCAGTGGCCCAAGCTGAATCGCTTTGTTTGAAGACTTCTTCTTCGGAGATCTTCATCTTTCCTTTCATGTCTTCTTCCTTTCCTTTCTCAGCAACTTCGATTTGGTTCCAGCCAACTCACCCCAAATGCTGTCCAAACCATTTTTTGCTTCACTATCCTTTGTCACTTCCATGGGATTGTTGCTGTTTCTCTCTTTTCAGGGCTCTATTCATCCTAAAGGATCACCCATCTGATTGTGGATGGTGGATTGTGTCCCCCCATAAGGGGGCCCTCAAGTTTGATCTTTCCACCTCCATTAAGAGATGGAAGGGCAGATTCTTGTTAACCTTGGTAAGGGGGTGGACTCGGTCTGGAGTGACCCAGACCACTCCCCCAACTGACAACCTACAATCAAGCCAGTCGATAAGGAAGTATTCAACCAGCTCGTCTCCTCCAACATTCCAGCCCTTCAGGATTTGCTGACCGAGCAGAATCTCATCGATGCTGGAGTCCGCCAGGCCCAACCCCAGGATAAGGCTTGATGTCGGGCTCTTTTTCTTTCAATAGTGGGCCCAATTCTTATATGAGACTAACTAGCCTGTCTTATTTCGTAGGGATGAGGTTCAGCTTTGAAGAGCTCCTGGGGATGTCGAAGAAGAGGGACCCTGCTGCAAGACCCAAGGGAAGCCTGGAAAGAGCCAGGACAGAGGCCTGGCGAAGAGCCCGAGAGGAGGGGGCCAGCTACCACGCCGACAGCACCTGGATCAAGGGCCCAGGCTCCAGCTTGCCAGCCTAGGGGCGAGGCCAGAACCATGGAGGGGGGCCCCACCATCAGCTCTGGCGGGCCCTCCGTGCATTGAAGATCCACCATGGCCCGGAAGTGGTGGAGGTAGTGAGATCAACTACCACTGAAAGGCTGACTCTGCCACCTGGAGTCGAAGCTATCGATGATTAGTCAACGGTGTAGCACCTTCACCAATGACTAGCTAGGATCCCTCTCAGCCATCGATGGCACCAAGCCTGGTGATCAAGAAGCTCTCCATCTTCCTCCCTCAGGATGCCAAGATAACCCCAAATCAAAGGCTGGTGGAGGAAATTTTGAATTCTCTTATCCAGCCGTCGGATCATCAGGGCAGGACTGGAAGGTCGCCAGCAGAGCTCGCCACTGGGGTGTTCCCCCAACTCATGTTGGTAAGTCAATTCTAGGGTCGTTTCCCCCTTTTCCTTCTCCATAAGAAGCACTAATGGTCATTTTCCTATGTAGGTGGCGGTCGACATCCAGCTCCTGTGGGACTCCTGTCGGGCATTGCTGAGGTGTGAGGACCACCTCCATCGAGAGAGGGATGAAGCCCGGGGTCAGGCCGCCTGGGCTCAAGAATTGGAAGGCCAACTGACCAGCTCCCAGGCAAGGGTGGCAGAGCTGGAAAAGAGGTCCGCCAAGCTCGAAGGGGCTCTGAAGAAGGAGAAGGGGGAGAGTTCCCTCAGGCCAAAAAGGTGGCGACCTCCGAGACAGAGGTAGCCCGCATGGAGGGGAGGGTGCAGACCCTCCAAGTACAACAGAGGAAGAAGCGGTGCGAGCTGCAGCGGTGGTGGGGAAGGCTGCGGCGACCATCACTCTGTATTGAGGCCGTCTCCAAATTCATGGCATCTCAGGCCTTCAAGGATGAGGTAGCTGAAGCTGTGCTGGACTCTTACCATTAGGGGTTCCGTGACTTCAGGAGCAAAGCCATCCATTCTTACAGACTGAAGGGCTTGGACAAGATCCAGCCCTCACTGCCATTCCTAGAGTGACCAAATGCGCCCACTGCCAAGAAAAAATCAGAGCCGGAGCCGAAGGTAGCCGAGGTCAAGGCCGGATTCGGAGTCGCTCAGGATGCCCCTCAGTTGGCCGAAGTCACTTGCCGGCAAGAAGGAGCCATCGATTGAAGCATAGGCCTTTTCTTTTTCTTTTTTGTAACTTAGGCTTTCAGAAGGCTTCCCGACTTGTCGGGAGCCTCCATAGGATGTAAAGAGAATTTCTGCAATGAAAACATTTTTTTTTCAAACTGATGTTGCTTATTTTTTTCTCCTTTCTTCATTTTTTTTTGACATGCTTCCAGAAAATCCTTCAAAGTGTGATAAAGACTTATCTACGTAATGAAGGAATAGGTTAATTTGACCAGTGAACTTGGCATGGTCTTTCTTTTTCCTTCAATTCCTTTATCCTTTACATGGTGAGTAGGCAGGCTTTATAGTCGCTACATGTGCAGGCCTTTTCCAGGCCTTAGTTACTTCAGGTTGGCCTGGGGCCTTAGGATCAGTGTGAAGGTTTATGAGAATACTTGTTTCCACTCTCTCGATCTTGAAGTCATGCAAGCCCAGGTGCGAGACCTTTGGATCGTCTCATCTTGCCAAGCATGAGTCAAGCGATAGATGGCAAGATTTCGGGGTCTCCTGGTTGACATCTCCAGACTGTAAGTGAGGTAGTAGATGCGGGCTTCATAGTTCTTGACTTGAGGTGCCGAACTATGAGTCAAGTGGCTGATGGCAAGATTCCTGAAGTTTCCGGTTGACATCTCTGGATTGTGAGTAAGGCAGCAGATGCAGGGCTTCGTAAGTTTCTCGGCTTAAGTTACGGGGCTTCATAAGTTTCTCAGCTTGAGATGCAGGGCTTCACAAGTTTTTCAGCTTGAGGTGCGAGGCTTCGCTAGTTTCCTGGCTTGTGGTGCGGGACTTCATAAGTTTCCCAACTTGAGGTGCGGGGCTTTGTAAGTTTTCCGGCTTAAGATGCGGGGCTTCGTAAGTTTCTTGGCTTGGTCCGTTAGACTTGGAGTCAGACGAATATGTTCCCACATAGGCAAAAGACAAAGTTGCACCAAAAAAGAATTTTAATGGTTGAGAAGAAATCTTACGTCATTGGTAGTGCATTCTTAAATTGCTTACATTCCATGTTCGCGTGAACTGGGCACCATCAAGCCTGGTGAGGTAGTAGGCTCCACCTGGTAGAGCCTCGACCACCTCGTAGTGGCCCTTCCAATTTTGGAAGAGTTTGTCACTTTCTCCTGGCTGGGACACCTTTGCTCGCCTGAGGACTAGATCGCCATGGCAGAATGCCTTAGGCCTCACATGAGAATTGTAGTAGCACACTACTCATTGGCGGTAGGCTACCATCCGGAGTTGGGCTTTGTCCCTCACTCATCCAGTAGATATAGGTTGAGGAAGAGATGGGCTGGATTCTCAGCTTCATCATACTGCTCTACCCATAATATGGATAAGCCAAGCTCTATCGGAATCATGGCTTTTGTGCCGAAGACAAGGTTGAAGGGTGTCTTGTCGGTGGTCATGCGGGATGTAGTTTGGTAAACCCACAGCACACTGTGGAGTTCTTCAACTCATCGACCCTTGGCTTCATCCAGCCTCGTGCGGAGCCCTTGTAGGATGGTCGGTTAGTCACCTCGGCCTCCCATTGGTTTGAGGGTGAGCCATCGAAGTGAAGCGATGGTGGATGTTGAGTGAGTGCAGAATTTCTCGAAGCTTGATTATCGAACTGCCATCCATTGTTAGTGATGACTGAGTACAAGAGTCTGAATCGATAGATGATAGACTTCCAGAAGAAGGATCTGACTTTGGCCTTAGTGATCTGTGCTAGAGGTTTGGCCTCGACCCACTTGGTGAAGTAGTTGATGGCCATAATTAAAAAATCTTCATTGGCCGGATGCGGGAGGAAAATAACCTTTGATGTCCATTTTCCACTAGATAATGGCCACGGGATTGACAGTTGGGAGAGCGGGCCGCCGACTGCTGTTGAATGCTGGAGTGATGCTGGCAGCAGTCATACCTCTTCACGAAATTAGTGGCATCCTCGTGCATGGTTCTCCTAAAAGTATCCTTGCCGGAGTGCCTGTATGCCAGGGTCCTGCCCCCATGTGACTATCGTAGATGCCTCGTGTATTTCTTAGAGTACATAGGCAGCTTCTGAAGGCTTCAGGCACTTCAATAGGAGGTAGGAATAAGACCTCTGATAGAGCTATCCCTCTATCATCACATATTGGGTAGCCTTCTTCTTGAAGAGGTCGGCTTCCTTTCAATCCTTAGGTAGGGCACCGGTGGTGATGTATTTGATGTAGGGGTCCATCCAGCTGGCCTCGGAGGTGACTTGCCAGACTTCTGCTACAGAAAGAATCGAAGCTAGGGGCTTTCATATATTCGATGAATGTATGCCCCAGCAATGACTATGACAAGGTTGCCAGTCTAGAGAGGATATCAGCTCGGCATTCTCTGCCCGAGGGATATGATAGATGTGAAATGCTGGAGGCTCACAGTATATGAGAGCACCTTGTCTAAGTACTTTGCCAACATGGGATCCCGGGCCTCATACAAGCCCGAGACTGGCAACCACAAGCTGGGAATCTATGAAGATCTTTAGGCACTTTACGCCCAGCTTGCGGGACACCCTCATTCCCATAAGGAGCGCCTCGTACTCAGCCTGGTGGTTGGTCACCTTGAGAGGAAGTGTTGCCTAGTAAGCAACCCAAGAGGGGAGTGAATTGGATCTCTAAAAATTAAATTACTTTACTTGAAACAATGCAATGCAATCCAATTCAACAAATAAATAAGCAAGGTACTATGAATTCAATTGTAATGCTCTAAAATAAAAGTGCAGCAGAAATAAAGAGCATAAATAAAAAGCAAGAAGAGAGATCAATCAACCACAAAGACCAAGAGATAATGGTTCGGTGCTATCCAATGCACCTACATCCACTCCCCAAGATCCCCTGGAATTCACTATAATCACACCCGATTACAGTTGATTAGTTTTGCGGGCTCACTAATCAAAAACCTAACTTGTTTTACAGGCCACAAGTCAAAACCTCACTTGGTTTTACGAGCTAACCAAGAACCTAATTGGTTTTCAAAGTCTCACGAATAACCTCCCTTGGTTTTCTGGGCTAACCAAGAACCTAAGTAGTTTGCGGGCTAACCACTACCTAATTAATTTTCAAAGGCTCACCAATAACCTTCCTTGGTTTTCTAATAGGCTAACCAAGAACTTTTACAACAAATAAAATTTGAAGTAAAGTAACAAAGTAAGCTTTCTAAATCAAAGCGGGTATCTCTTTGAAGCTCGATATAGAGATGCTTTAAACTTGTTGAAGCCTCTTGAATGCTCAAGAATGGATGATCTTCAATACTCTTGAATGCTTGGAGGCTTGCTTGTGCTTGAGAGTGGTTGAATCTTCAATGAGGAGTTAAAGCTCTCTTTTCTTCTCTCTTATCAAAACTCTTCAATGGTCTTCAATAATATATTTTGATTTGATTTGAAGCATATAAATACTTCTCCAAGGCCTTAAATCCCGTTTATAGCCATTAGACTTGAAAACTAGCTATTGGAGGGCAAAATGGATGAGTTCTGCATTTGAAAAACTAGCTGTTACTGTTCTCAGAACTCCATGTGTCGACACTTCAGGCTGTGAGTCGATACATAAGGTCAACATTTGAACTTCTTGAGTCGACACCCCATTCAAATATCTCCAATCTGATTCTCTGGAAATCTCAGATGTTCGATGCTTACTCAGTTGAGTCGACACTTTGAGTCGATACCTTGCTTCCATGTATTGACACTTCAGCATTCTTCAATTTCAGCAAGTTCTATGGCTTGAAAATCTTAGGCGATGTGTTGATCCATGTGTCGACACTTTGAATCGACACTTCAGGTTCATTGTTGATACTTCAACCATGCCAACTGAAATATTCTTGCATACCGGTTTGAGTTGACACTTCACTTCCATGTTCGACACTTGGTGTCATATGTCGACACTTTGAGTTGACACTTCACTAAATTCTTCACTGAAAAGTCTGAACTTGAGCTGAAATAAATTTCTACTTAACTCTTCATCCAATCAAGCAAATATTGAGTTTCCAAGTTCTTTTTGAGCAATCCTTTTCATCCAAACTTGGTTTCTTCAAACAACCAAGCTTTTTCAAATTGTGAGCACCTTTTTCAACAAAAACACACTTCAAAGAAATCATTAGTACTCAACTTATACTTAACCATTTTGCTTATCATCAAAATCAATAATGGAGTCAACAATCTCTCCCTTTTTGATGATGACAAAATCCTTAAGTATAAATTGCATAAAAGCTTTTGAAAAATTCATCAAAATGCATAGAACTAGATGCATTAAGTGTATCAATGTAATTTGCAATATTGATATAATATTTCAGAACAAAAATAATGTCAAGATTAATAGTGTCAGAGCTTGTTATGATGATTGAGAGTATCAGAGTTTTGGGATATATTTAAGATAAAGATACATGTATCATGATACTCTACAAGAGAATTTCAGCAATGAACAAAGCTCCCTTGAATTGATGATTTATAAAATAGTTTGTAAATATCTTTTCAAACATTTAAGAGAGGGTTTTAAGATGAAATTCACTTGAAAATAATTTTCAATGAAAACAAAGTATAGCTCCCCCTACCTTAAGGAATCTGTAAACATTTTCAATTCAAGTTTTCAAAAATAATTTTCAAAATAGTTTTCCCTTGCACATCACAAATATAAATCACCAAGAATATATTGCATTTACTTATATCTCACAATACTACTCCCCCTTTTGTTATCATTAAAAAGGTAGGAAGACAAATAGGTTGAATATTCAAGATATTGTATTTAATTGTCACTAAACTACTCGCTCAAAAATATATTGAATTGAATTTAAAATTATTCATTCATTCAAGATTACAAACATTGAGTACAACATGATATTTCATTTCTAGTCAGAGTTTGTACAATCAAAATATAAAATATACATAGATGAATAAATAAGCTATCTAAAAATACATAAGTGTCCTAATCCTTATCCATATTATCTATCATCAGAAAATGAACCGATCTCAATCGGTCCTGTATCAATAGAAGATCAAGCTCGCAGCCACATGGATCTGAGATCTCTGAGTCGGGTCCTGATCGACCGTGGAGGGGTACGACGACCATGTCCTCTGTGATGAGCATATGTCCGACCTTTGTTTGGAGTAGTAGAGGTAGAAGCAATGTCCTCCACAGGAATGGAACTGATCAGGTCGACAGTCTCAGTGACTGCCAGAAGTGGCGTGCAATCAAAAAAGGACCTGAGTCAAGATACTGAAAGCCAGGTGTATAAAATTCAAGCTCTTGGATAAGTGAGGATGTGTGAATAGTGGGAGTATCAATAATCGGTGTGTCAAAATAGGGGTATCAGCTGATGATATGATAGGTGTATCAAGAATAGAAGTATCAGCTATAGAATGACTGGTAGGTCTACAATCGGTGTATCGATGATAGGGGTGTCAATAATAGGTGTATCGACAACGAGTGAATCAACAATAGGTGTATGTATAATAGGAGTATCGATAATTGGAGAAAGAATAGGAATAGGAATGTGATCATCTGATCTGGAAGGAGAGGATGGACTAGAGTCTGGGTCGATGAACTAGAAGGGTCATGAATAGGACTTCTGGGCAAGTCTGCCATCACCTCCGCTATTGGCTCTGAAGTAAGATTTGGAAAATCAAATCTGTCAGAGTCAGTCTCCTCATCATCTCCATCATCATCACCAACAATATCTCAATATATCATCACCATCAACATCATCAACAGGTGGAGGAGTAGTTGGTGCAGTATCAGCAATCGGAGTACTTGCTGAAGGTCTAGACAGTGCAGTCAATATAGCTGAGATGCCATCACTAAGTCCAATATGGCTTTCTTTGGTCTCAGCAATGAAACAATCAAGACGTTGTCTCACGATCAACAGATCAATCTCAATGCATCTGACTCTGTCCAATAAGCTATCAGAACATCTGGAGTCTCCATCTGAGCTGGCTAAGGCTGTGCTGAAGTAGTAGGATCAGACTGAGATGCAATTGCTGACTGTGCTACAATCTCAAGCTGACTCTCACTAGGTCCTACCTCGCCTGAGAGGATGCGCTCCTCCTCTGCAGCATCATTGTCATCAGCTCTATCCTCGGCCTGACCAAATATCCCGCGAGTCCACTGGCCTCGGAATAGATGATAGCCCATCTGGTGTAATGACCTGATGTCATACACATCAGTATGAAGTAGCATGCGGTAGGGCTCGTCCTCAAAGTTGATGCCATACTCTCTGAATAAAACTATCAATCCTATCCTATATAGTAGGCAGAGTCACTGGCTAGTCGACGCCTCCGTCATCTGGTAAATCATAAGCACTGGAAGGCAAACATGCATGCACTGAACCAAAGAGACCATCACTAGCAACTCCCACTCAGTGATGTAATCGAAGCATCCGGTCTTCAGCAGAAGTATCCAGGCGATAATATGATGTAACAGTCTCATCTCTGTAGATATTGGGATGCGGGTACGGTAGCTCCCTCAGGCAATATATCAGACTTAAAGATGCATTGAAATCCACTCACTCTGTTCATCAAACTGTCCACCACTGATCTAGTCATCGGTATATCCTATACTCTGCTCAAATCTCTGATGAAACTAGGATATCCCGACCTCTCACCTGTGCTAACCATCCATCAGTCCAATGGGCGAGTGATCCATAAAACTCTCGCATAAGCCCGGGGTAATATCTCTCACTGAGTGAGCAAAAGGAGGTCAAACCAGCCTGTCAAATCCATTGTCCAATCCTAAAATGCTGCTGGTTGACAAAAGTAAAGTCCACTCGTCATCCCCCAACGACGGTCTTCGAGCTCATCCGGCTAGAAGGTACAATAAGTGGTCGTGCGAGCGGATCAGGAGCTCTAGCCTCATGTTTGGCCTTCGTCCTTCGCTCTTCTTCTTGATTTGATTGACGAGGTCGATGGACTACTTGCTTTCGGGGTCCCATTACTTGGATTAAAGAATTAGGCAAGGTTGGGTAGAAACCTAGGGTTTCTAAGGCTTAGAATCTAAATGCGAGAAGAAATCCAACAAAATCCGAGCTACCGAGGAATCCAAATCAAAGAAATGACAAGATTAAGTCATGAAACAAAGAGTAGGAACAGTGAGGAGTACCTTAGATCAGGTGTCAGCTCGAATGAGAGAAAGAAATGGATGAAAACCATTTGGAAATCCTTTATTCTCGGTCTGCTACCATTCAAGTGTCGACTTACGAATGTGTCGACACATTCAGGTGTCGACATATCAATATGTGTCGACACATCGACTTAAAAACCGAAATTAGAGATTCAAGTATTGATCAAAATTACTGAAAATATGATTAAATTTAATGAAATTGATAAGACTAGCAAAGATTGATGTCAAAATGATCTAATTTGAGTCAAAGATAGGAAAAATTTAATCAAATAGATTAATGATCCCAAGCTCTCTTCTAATCATACAAAATTGATCTTCTGGAAGATGTTCAGTCAAAATATCAGCTAATTGAAACTCAATACTAATAAATTCAAGCATAACATCATTATTTTCTACATGATCTCTAATAAAATGATGTCTATTTCAATGTATTTACTCCTAGAATATTGAACAGGATTTTTAGTCATGCAAATAGCACTAGTATTATCATATTTAATAGGTGTACTAGCCAACTTGATTTCAAAATCCTCAAGTTGTTGCTTAATCCACAAGATTTGAGCACAACAACTTCCTGCTGTAATATACTCAGCCTTAGTTATGGATAGGGCAACTGAAGTTTGTTTCTTGTTAAACCATGAGATTAAGTTAAATCCAAGAAATTGGCAAGTACCACTAGTTCTCTTTCTATCCATTTATAACCAGCAAAATCAGCATCATAATATCCAATCAATTCAGCAGATGATTTCTAGAGTACAATAAACCAATATCAACAATACCAGATAGATATCTAATAATGCGCTTAACAGCCATCAAATGTGATTCTTTAGGTTTAGACTGATATCTAGCATACATACATACATTGAACATTATATCTGGTCTGCTAACAATTAGATACAGTAAAGAGCTAATCATACCTCTGTATAACTTTTGGTCTGTATAACTTTTGGTCTATAGATTTACTATGTTCATCTTTATCAAGTCTACAGGAGGGCTCATAGGCATACCTATTGCTTTAGTAGTCTCCATCCCAAACTTCTTTATAATTTCTCTTGTATACTTAGCTTAGTTGATGAAGATACCAACTGTAGTTTGCTTGATCTGGAGTCCGAGAAAGAAATTGAGTTCTCCCATCATGTTTATCTCGAACTCACCCTACATTAGCTTGGCAAACTCTTGATAAAGAATTTCATTAGTAGCATCGAAAATGATGTCATCAACATATATTTGCACTACTAATAAATCATTATCTTTTTTTTCAAAAATAGTGTTTTGTCAACATTCATCTAGAAAATTCATTTTCAATCAAAAATTGCTGAGTCTTTCATACCAGGCTCGAGGTGCTTGCTTTAATCCATAAAGTGCTTTGTGTAGTTTAAAAATATGATCAGAGTGCAAGGTTTTCAAATCTGGTGGTTGTTCAACAAAAATCTTTTTAGTTATAAAACCATTTAGAAAAGCACTCTTAACATCCATTTGAAGTAATTTGAAATTCATAAAACAAGCAAATGCTAATAGTAGTCTAATTGCTTTAAGTCTAGCAACAGGAGCAAATGTTTCATCAAAATCAATCCCTTCCTCCTGGTTGTAGCCTTTAGCAACTAGCCTAGCCTTATTTTTAACAACAATTCCATTTTCATCTAATTTATTCCTAAATATCCATTTTGTGCCAATAATAGAAATATTAAATGGTCTTTTTATTAATGTCCAAACATTATTTCTATCAACTGAATTAGTTTATCTTGCATGGCATTAATCCAGTTAGGGTCTTTTTCGGCTTCTTCATAACATTTAGGCTCTACTTGAAATACAAAAGTTATATAATCATATTCATTTCTAGTTGAGGCTCGAGTTCTTACCCCTTTAGATGGATCACCTAGGATTAATTCCTTAGGATGTCCATGAGCATACCTCCACTCCTTAGGTAGATCTTGATATTTTGGAGTGTCATCACCTTTCTCATTTTTGTCTTGATCTTCTTCACTTGGCTAAGGTTGATCATTCAGTATTAACTTTTGAAGCTGTCAGTACCTACACATTCATCAGAAGTATCATCTTTTCTAGAGGATTTGTTAGTAGACTCTTCAAAAATAACATGCACCGACTCTTCTACAACCAAAGTTCTTTTTATTAAAAATTCTGTATGCCCTGCTTGATGTAGAGTATCCTAAAAAGATACCTTCATCAGACTTGGCATCAAGTTTTCCATGATTATCTTTTTCATTATTTAAAATAAAATATTTGCAACCAAAAACTTGAAAATATTTAAAGTTGATTTTCTTTGGTTCCAAAGTCATAAGGAGTTTTCTTCAAAATAGGGCAGATTTAAACTTGATTTAAAATATAACATGCAGTATTAATAGCTTCAGTCCAAAATATCTCGGTAATTCATTTTCACAAAGCATAGTGCATGCCATTTCTTCCCAAAGTATAATTTTTTCTTTCTACTATCCCATTCTGCTGAGATATCCTAGGTGTAGAAAAAATATGTTATATTCCTTTTTCATTATAAAAGTTTTCAAAATCTTGATTTTCAAATTCAATTCCATGATCACTACGAATGCAAATAATTGAAACACCTTTTTCATTTGAAACTTTTTAAAAAAACTTTATGAATGCAGAAAATGATTCATCTTTGTGAGCTAAAAAAAAATCCATATAAATCTCAAAAAATCATCCACTATGACTAATCCATATCTCTTGCCTCCTAGACTTGATATTCTAGTTGGTCCAAGAGATCCATATGAAGTAGTTCTAGTGGTCTACTAGTAGTCAAAAAACCTTTTGGTTTAAAAGAAGTTTTAACTTGTTTACCAAATTGACATGCTTGGCAAATTCTATCTTTTTTAAAACAAAGTTCAGGTAAATCTCTAACTAAATTCTTTTTGCAAAGTTTTGAAAGTAGATACATACTAGCATGCCCTAATCTTCTATGCCAAAGCCAGCTAGTCTCATCCTTATTAGAATTCATTGCAATAAGGCATTCTCCATTAGGCAAAGATAGATCATCTAAATATACCAAATAAACATTCCATGCCCTTTGCTAATAAATTTTACTCCATTTATATCCGACTAGCAATCATGCAATATGATGATTTAAAAACTACTTGAAAACCTTTATCACAAAACTGACTAATGCTTAAAAGATTGTGTTTCAAACCATCAACTAGAAATACATTACTAATACTACTAGAAGGAGTTATGTGAACCTTACCAATACCAATGATTTTTCCTTTACCATTATCACTGAAGGTCACACTCCCTCCATTCAAAGCTTCAAGAGAAGTGAATTGCTTCACATCTCCAGTCATGTATCTTGAGCAACCACTATCAAGATACCAAAGTCTTTTGTTCTCCTTGGTTGCAAGACACACCTGCAATAAAATCAAGCTTTGCTTTTAGGTACCCAAGCCAACTTGGGTCTTTTAGAGTTAGCATTCATAATGGTTCTTTTTGGAACCCACATTTTACCAAAGAAATGATTTTTTCTTAAATTGCATTGAAACGATTTATGACCTAACTTTTTACATGAAAAACAAGTGATGCTAGATGATGTAGGTACAAACAAGTTTTTGAAATATTTTTGTTATTTTTGTGTCTAAAACCTAAACCTGCTTTATTGAAAACTGCTCTTTGACAATTCAAAAGTAGGTTTAATTTTTCTGAATTATAAGTAAATTTTTCAACAAAATTTTTATCTTTTCAAGTTCATTTTTGTACTTAGTATTTTCAAGTTCTAAATCTTTATTTTTCTTCAAAAGATCATTATTAGAAATGACATTCTTAGGTCTTTTCGAAACTTCATCTTCATTCCATTGACAAAGCATTGTTTTTCTTTTCAAAACATCCAATTAGATTTCAAGTCATTAACTTCATTTAGCAAAGAATTATTTTCAAGAGAAAACTATTTGCATGCTTTTTTAACTTTTTATTTTCACTTAAAATTAGTTTATAATCATGCATGAGTTTATCAAAGGCATTTCTAAGTTCATCAAATATAAAATCAATCTTGGTATCGAATTTACCTCATCATTATCTTAATGTGTCATTAAACAAAGATTTGCAACTTCAGTCTGCTCTTCTTCTGAACTGGAGTCTTCACTATCGCTCTAGGTGGCCATCATTGCCTTTTCTTTTTTCTTTCTTAATTTCTTCCTAGATTTCTTAAGAAGAGGACAATCGAACTTGTAGTGTCCCGGCTTCTTACATTCGAAGCATGTAGGCATTTCCTTCTCCTTTTTCATTTTCTTTTCCTTCTCTTTCTCTTTTCCTTTTTCTTTTGATTGATATTTCTTTTTGTAAGAAAATTTTCTCCTATTCATAAATCTTCTGAATTTTCTTGCAAGGAGGGCTTCTTCACCTTCATCTTCTTCTTCTTCTTCAGACTCATCTATTGTTGTATGTTGACTTGAAAGCGATCCCCTTCTTATTTTATCCATATCCATTGATTTTTGTTTCAGATTAAGCTTATAAGTCATGAGCGATCCAACCAGCTACTCTAGAGGTAGTTTGTCAACATCATTGGCTTTTTGAATTATGGTCACCTTCGGATTCCACGATATTGGAAGTGACCTCAGGATTTTATTCACAAGATCAATGTTAGACACAACCTTTCCAAGGCTTCTCATTTCATTTACAATATTAGTGAATCTTGTATACATTTCAGTGATAGACTCATTAGGTTCCATTCGGAACATCTCATATGTGTGCACCAATATATTTACTTTAGTGTTCTTCACTTGATCGGTACCCTCATGGGTAACTTCAAGTGTGTCCCATATTTCTTAGCAAAAGTGCATGTAGATATCTTATTAAATTCACTAGGATCTAATGCATAGTAGAGGAGATTCATTGCCTTGGTATTGATCTCGGATTGCTTAATATCATTTTCATCCCAATCCTCTTTGAGCTTTGGGATGGAAACATCATTAACCACTACTGAAGAAATATGAGGACCCTTATCTACCACTCTCCAAAATTATAATCAATAGAATGCATATAAATTCTCATCCTAGTTTTTTAATATGTATAATTTGATCCATTAAAAATGAAGGTCTATTTGAGGCTTGACCCTCAACTATGCTAGTACCAATTGAGGCTGCCATAGATCTTTACTCAAGGCAGTAAAGCCTATATACTGAGACAGGGCTCTGATACCACTTGTTGCCCAGTAAGCAACCTAATAGGGGGTGAATTGGGTCTCTAAAAATTAAATTACATTACTTGAAACAATGCAATGCAATCCAATTCAACAAATAAAAAGCAAGGTACTATGAATTCAATTATAATGCTCTAAAATAAAAGTATAGCAGAAACAAATAGCAATAAATAAAAAGCAAGAAGAAGATCAATCAATCCACAAAGATCAAGAGATATAGTGGTTCGGTGCTATCCACTGTACCTACATCTGTAGGGTTCGGTGGCAAGGCAGAAACATAGATTTCAAAATTTTTATCTTTATGAAATCTTCACCAATTAACCAACCCTTAACCCAAGATCTCCTTAAAAGAATTAAAACATATAACATGTATATATAAGATTTAAACTCATATTAAAGTACTAACCTGTATTGCTAAAATCCAAACTTTAAATCTCCACCAGGTGCCCAAATGTTCACCCTCCAATGGTGATCCACACAGAAAAAGATGAAGACTACAATTTTTTGTTCTTGGCTCCTTTTCTTGAATTCTTTTTCAAGAATTCAATTCTTGGACTTTTAGGCTAAAATTTTCTTTCTTGAAAATTCTCTTTTCTTCCTTCTTTCCTCTTCTTGAATTCTTTTCTTGAATTCCCTTTCTTGAATTCCTTTTCTTGAATTGAATTGGAAGAAGAAATTAAGACAAGTCTTAATTCAAGAAAGAAAAGAAGAAGAACAGACCCTTCCTTTTTCCTTTCTTTTACCGTTCAAGACCTTCCTCTTATTCTTGTTTAGGGTCAGAGTTTCGATAGAGATTATCTCTGTAAGAGAACAATACCCAACAAGCATAAAGGGAAGGAGTATTCCGGAGAGGAGGAGAGGAATATGATCTCTGTATTTGATTATCTGAAAGAAACCCCCGAGAACCCAAACCCTTTTATAGATTTCAGAGGGCATTTTATCAAAACATCGCAACCCTTTGAAACCCCAAGAATCATGATCCCTCATTCCTCACGCATCCCCTCACCCAAAATCATGATTCTCTGATTTAATTTTCATTTTTTTCGACGAGGAGGACTCTCGAAAAAACTTCAGAAGAATCGCGACTTTTGAAGACGGACTTGCGACCAAAAAATGACGGATCTTTTTCCTTAATTTTTCTGGCCATCAGATCGAGATCCAAGGATGTCAGACAAGGATCCAAATCACCCCCTTTTCTTGAATTTTCTCCGATGGAATTTCCTTCCCACGCGCGTGAAGAGGAGTCCACACGCGCGTGGACTCTTCTTCTTGGTGCGCACGGGTGAGGAGGGTGTGGGCGGCTTGGAGAGAGAGTCTCAGTGCACTTGATTCACTTGGGTTTAGCCATGGGTTAGCCCAATGTCCTAAAATTTAAATTAGACCTTGATCTGGTTCAATTAGAACCCAATTAAGCCCAATTCGGAACCAAATTCGAATCTGATTCGAATAGAAATTGGGTCTGCAACATATGCTAGTGTGTTTATCCTGCAAACATGATTTAATTCCAAATTAAATCCTTCATCAATTCTCTTTTGTGTATGACCCATTGGGTTCCACACCTAGCCAGCAGTAGGTCCGAGTGCTATTTGACTTAATTCGGTTAGATCTTAACTAAGCCGATTTAGGTCAACTCAAACTAGCTCGACTCGGTCAATTAGAATCTAATTCTAATTAACTGATTTGAATTACCATAATTCAATCATATACCTACAAGACAAGATTGACGTCTAGCAACGTATCATGTCTACCTAGAAGATGTGGAATTTTGGTGAAATTACCAAAATACCCTTCAGTGGTGAGTTACCGGGCAATTCAGTCCTTTTATCAACTTGCATCCCGAATATGATTATGAATATGGATACTTGTCAAATCCAATTTCATATTCATCCCTAGCTCAATCTTTATAATGATGATTCATTAATGAACCAATAGAAATTAACTCTAATGTTCATACTTTGATCAAAGATTTCCTGAATCCATCATTTGATCGAAATTAGCTGGATGCAATTCCCTCTTACTAGGGCTGATCAATTCCTTGTTGACCTACTCACAACCTCCATATACAATCCACCATACCCATATCACCTCGTGCATGACTCAGTGTCATGATTGATTGCGAACCAAAGTATGGATTCATATATATAAGGTACAATGGTAGTCTCAGGTCAAAGGACCACATGCACTACTCCCACTATGAGAATTATCTATTGACAAACAGATAAGGTTCCATTAGATATTCTCAATCTAGATCAATTTAGTGAACTTATTCTCTAATGAACACTCACATCCTAGTATTAGTGTCAAACACAAGTGACTGTGAGATCAGTCACCCTCATCACTAAGCATATATAGGATGTGCTGGTCTTGCTGGAAATATTGATCCCCAACTCAATGTCCCATCGACCAGGAATATTTTAGATTAGGGTTTTAAGGCTTTAGGTCTCACTGGTGTGATCTCATCATAACCCTAGAACCATAGCCCTAATCTATGGGGTTCATCATATAATCATAAAGACACAGCGTACGATGAAAATAATGTCTTTATTATAATAATGTCAATTCATTGATTTTGGGATCGAAATACAATTTTAATTGGCTTTCAGGGCACAATCTTTCAACATCCACTCCCCAAGATCCCATTGGGAATTCACTATAATCACACCCGATTATAGTTGATTAGTTTTGCGGGCTCACTAATATAAAATCTAACTTATTTTACAAGGCCAACACAAAACCTCACTTAGTTTTACGGGCTAACCAAGAACCTAATTGGTTTTCAAAGGCTCACCAATAACCTCCCTTGGTTTTCGGGCTAACCAGAACCTAACCAAGAACCTAGTTTTGTGGGCTAACCACAAACCTAATTGGTTTTTAAAGGCTCACCAATAACCTCCCTTAGTTTTCCAATAGGCTAACCAAGAACCTATACAACAAATAAAGATTTGAAGTAAAGTAACAAAGTAAGCTTTCTAAAATAAAGCGGTATCTCTTTGAAGCTCGATGTAGAGATGCTTTGAACTTGTTGAAGCCTCTTGAATACTCAAAAATGGATGATCTTCAATGCTCTTGAAGGCTTTTGAATGCTTGGAGGCTTGCTTGTGCTTGAGAGTGGTTGAATCTTCAATGAGTAGGAGTTAAAGCTCTCCTTTCTTCTCTCTTATAAAACTCTTCAATGGTCTTCAATAATATATATTTTGATTTGATTTGAAGCATATAAATACTTCTCCAAGGCCTCAAATCCTGTTTGTAGCCGTTAGACTTGAAACACTAGCCATTGGAGGGCAAAATGGGTAAATTCTGCGTTTGAAAAACTAGCCATTACTGTTCTCAGAACTCCATGTGTCGACACTTCAGGCTGTGAGTTGACACATAAGGTCGACACTACTTGAACTTCTTAAGTTGACACCAAATTCAAATATCTCCAATCTGGTTCTTTGAAAATCTCAGATGTATCGACACTTACTCAGTTGAGTCGACACTTTGAATCGACACCTTGCTTCCATGTATTGACACTTCAGCAGTTCTTCAATTTTAGCAAGTTCTGTGGCTTGAAAATCTCAGGCGATGTGTTGATCCATGTGTCGACACTTTGAATCGAAACTTCAGGTTCATTGTTGACACTTCAACCATGCTAATTGAAATATTCTTGCGTACTGGCCTGAGTCGATACTTCACTTCTATGTGTCGACACTTGATGTCATGTGTCGACACTTTGAGTTGACACTTCACTGAATTCTTCACAGAAAAGTTTGAACTTGAGCTGAAACAAATTTTACTTAACTCATTCATCCAATCAAGCAAATATTGAGTTTCCAAGTCTTTTTAAAGTAATCCTTTTCATCCAAACTTGGTTTCTTCAAACAACCAAGCTTCTTCAAAATTATGAGCACCTTTTTCAACAAAAACACACTTCAAATAAATCATTAGTACTCAACTTATACTTAATTGTTTTGCTTATCATCAAAATCAATAATGGAGTCAACAGGAAGTGCAATGCATACTCCATAACAACCCCATCAGGATTCACAAGAATGAGGTCGGCTCCACTTCCTCTAGCATTGGAAGCATCGTTGACATAGTGGATCTATGTCATTGATCATGGGGCCAGATCCGACCCGGGTTCGGCTTGCCGGTCCTCCACCTCCTGAACTCACTCCTAAAGGATTATTCCCTAAAGGCCAATCAAAATGTTGTATTTTGATGAGATTTTTCTTTGGTATCCCAAACCAGTTGTTTGACTATTATCAATTAATAAAGGCATTTTATTTTCATCATACACTGTGTCTTATTAATTTTATTAAGATATGATGAACCCCATAGATTAGGGCTATGGTTCTAGGATTATGATGAGATCATACTAGTGAGACCTAAAGCCTTAAAACCCTAATCTAGAATATTCCTGGTTGATGGGATATTGAGTAGGGGATCAATGTTTCCGTAAGACCAGCACATCCTATGTATGCTTGGTGAAGAGGGTGATTGATCTCACAGTCACTTATGTTTGACACTAATACTAGGATGTGGGTGCTAATTAGAGAATGAGTTCACTGAATGGATCTAGCTTGAGAACATTTAATGGAACCTTATCTGTTTGTCAATAGATAGTTCTCATAATGGGAGTAGTGCATGTGGTCCTTTGACCTGAGACTGCCATGGTACCTTGTATGCATGAATCCATACTTTGGTTCACACTCAATCATGACACTGAGTCATGCATGGGATGATACTGGGTATGGTGGATTGCATATGGAGGTTGTGAGTAGGTCAAAAAGGAATCGATCAACCCTTGTAAGAGGGAAGCGCATCCAGATGTTTTCAATCAAATGAAGATTCGGGAAATCTTTGATCAAAGTATGAACATTAGAAATAGTTTCTAATGGTCATTAATGAATCATCATTATCAGATTAAGGAATGAATATAAAATTGGATTTGACAAGTATCCATATCTATAGTCATATTCAGGGTGCAAGTAGATCGAAGGACTGAATTGCCCGGTAACTCACCACTAAAGGGTATTTTGGTAAATCACCAAAATCTCTCATCTTCCAGATAGGCATGACATGTTGCTAGATGTCAATCTTGTCTTGTAGGTCTTCATGAACCAATTTATTTGGTTTCATGAGTCAATTCGATGTGTGATTCGAATTGGATAATTAGGTGAGCCAATTTGATCTAATTAGGTCAATCGGGTTCGATCGGATCGAATCGACTCAAACCTAAACCTACTGCTAGCTATATGTGGAACCCATGGGTCACACACAATAAAGACTTGGCCAAGGAAGTCATTCATGATTTAATTAGGATCATAGGATCCTAATTGGTTAGCCATATTACATACTAGCATATGTAGGCTAACCAAATTCCTAACCCATTGGATTGGATCCAGTTGCTTGCTAATTGGGCTAACCTAATTATGGAAAACCTAAATTAGGTTCAGTCCTAAGTGGGGCTAGCCTAGTCAGAGCTAAATCTGATTTTAATTTAGATTTAAGGGCATTTTAGGTGCCATTCATGAAGAGTCCCAATGGCATGGGACTCTTGGTACCTAAATGATACCTTAACTTCAAAAGGGCACAGATTGAGCTATAGATCTTGATTTGAATATAATTTATATTATCTGAAAAGAAAAAATTTTATCTCTTTCCAATGACACCCATATTGCCTATATTTTGACTGATCAATATTCTTTGAAATTTGCATGGAAGAAGTATGGCGCGTGGTGCATGAAGAGTTACAACTCTTCATGTGGCACGCAGTTCTGATGGAGAGTCCTTCTGCTATCAGGACTCTTCATAATCTCCAATGTTTGGAGATTGAAGAGGCACCTCTTGGCTTCCTAGGGATCGGTAATTGACATGTGGCAAGTGAGAATTCATCTAGATAAAAGAAGGGATGTGAATAAGGCCTTTGGTGCATGAATGGGCTTATTAAATATGATTTTTTAAGCCAGATAACTTCTCTTCGATCTTGAAAAATCATATCTGATAAGTTTATGGGAGGACATATCACACACCCCTCTTGTATCTATAAATAGGGGGTGGTGAAATGAGTATGATAATGATGAATTCCACCCGAAGTACTATTCTGAGTGTCTCTCTCTCCTCCTTCTTTCTTTAAGACAAGACTTGTCTTGTTAAGACAAGGTCTTTCTACTAGGACAAGGCTTTGTTTTAAGAAATAAGCCTAAGGGGTCCTAGAGGAGGGTTGTCCTAAAACCAAAAGTGGTTTAAGAGAGTGTCTTTAGTGCCCTACAATAGGACAGGGTGTCCTACAGTGGTCAATAGACCAAAGGCTGTCGAAAGAGTTCCACTTCTCCAAGCAACTTGAAGAAGGAGTTCTTCCTTGATTTGAGTTTCATGTGGATTACTATGGAGGGCGAACATTTGGGCGCCTAGTAGAGAAAAGGCTGAATCAGGGTTCTTCATCAGATTAGATACTAGCGGTTCAGGTTGGTGCCTAAACTCTAGTTTATATTATATATGCATGTTTGTATGTTTTAATTCCTAGTAAGGAGGTCTTGGGTTAAGGTTTGGTAGTGGTTTCATAATAAATTTCTGAAATCCACGCTTCCATCCTAGTCACCAAAACCCTTACAATGGTATCAGAGCCACCTTATTAGGGCTAAATCATACAAAATTTGAAGTTGCCCAATTTTGTAGGACTCTTGAGGTTGCCCATTTTGGTAGGACTCTACAAAATTTGAAGTTGCCGATTTTGTAGGACTCTTGAGGTTGTCCATTTTGGTAGGACTCTACAAAATTTGTTGTTGTTAATTTATAGGACTCTTGAGGTTACCCATTTTTGTAGGACTCTACAAAATATGAAGTTGCCCAATTTTGTAGGACTCTACAAAAGTTTAAAGTTACATATTGTTGACATGTTTATGCATATATATATGTCACTGGTTAGGGTTTTCACTTAAACCTTAACCGATATAGAGATATGTTTAGCTTTCTAGTCATCATACTGAAATAAGGTTGCCCTGGCATAATGGTGGATCCATTATGTGGTAGATGGTTGTCCTAGTATGATGACACACTTGGCACATTATAAAATGATATATGATGCATGTTTGATTGAATGGTTATATGTAGAATGTGCTTATTTTAATAATAAAGCCATCTATTAAAATTATATTAAGTTGTAGTGTCATATACCAAAAGCAAAATAATCAAGATGATTAGTTGATCATTCGGTGTCTAGGAAAAGTGGTTCATGGTCGGTAAAGAGGATGTGGTTTTTAATTGGTTCCATTGACTGACCTGGCCAATTTTTATTGGTGTCTAAGAAAGCAACGGGAGGACTCCCACTACTCTCCCACTTACCTGGCCGATAGATTAACTTAATTTTGTGATATGCTTAGTGTAATATTCACTACATTAGGCCTTCCTTCATGCTAGGTAATTATTATGTTATGATCCGTATTAGGTTTGTTGTGTACACACAAGGCCTATTATGGTAACTAACACAATTTTGGCCTGGTGCATTTGATGCTTATGGCATGATTTAATATAATACTTTGTTATGAACACACAAGGGTATTATTATTACAATCATGACTATAAAGGAATGAAGGGTCTTACTTAACTAAAAATATTATAGTTGGTTGTGCACACACAAGGCTCTTAATATTTTAGAGGCCAGGTTTTGTTGAGAATTGTATGAGATACAATTGGAAAGAGTTTTCCTATCTTTGAACTTATAAAAGATTTGTTGTGTACACAAAAGGTCTTTTATAAGGAATTAGGATCTCGACCCCACTAAGAAAACCAATTAGGGTTTCTCGATCATCATATAGAGGGTTATGATGCTTGATAAAATAGTGGGAGACATAATTAAGTTAAAGTCCTAATTTAATTATATTTTGTCAACATTGGTTGTTTGCTTTTGTTATGTTCTTTGTTAATGTAGATTAAATGGCCTCTTCACTCTTACTCCATAGTATACTTGATGCCAATAAATTGACTGGACCGAACTATGTTGACTGGTTGAGAAACCTAAAGATAGTACTCAGCCAGGAAAACTTTCTTACATTCTTGATACCCCTACCTTGGAACCTTTAGGGGAAGATGCCTCGCAAGAGAAAAGACCACATACAAGATGTGGCAAAATGACTTACTCACTGTCAAATGTATCATGCTTGCCTCTATGACCAATGAGTTACAGAGGCAACATGATAGCATGGACACTAACTCCATACTACTCAATCTAAAAGAGCTATATGGAGAACATAGTCAAACTGCTAGATATGAGATATTTAAGCAGTTGTTCCATGCGAGAATGATAGAAGGTATATCCGAAAAGACCACGTACTGATGGTTATTGACCTGATCACTCGATTAGGTCAATTGGGTTTTGTTATGGATGGGGAGTTGAATCAGGATTTGATCCTGCAGTCACTCCCGGAGTTATTTTCACAGTTTGTTCTTAATTATCATATAAACAAACTTAACACTTCCTTGCCTGAGCTGTTAAACATTTAAAAATAGCAGAGAGCCATTTAAAGAAAAATAAGGCTCCACTTCTTCTTGTGGATGGGATCAACAAGAAAAAGTCAGGCAGAAAGCGTTCCAAGAGGAGATTGAACCCAAAAAGAGGCATCAAGAAGAAGAAAGGAAAGAAGGCCTCCAAACAGATGACCTGCTTTCACTGTGGCAAGCCGGGTCATTGGAAGAGGAGCTGCAAGGCTTACCTTGCAGGTGTGAAGCCTGGTGCATCGGATGCACCAAAAGTATGAAAGAAGTTCATACTATTTTGTCATTGGATTCTTCCATTTCAAATACTTGGGTATTGGATACTGCCTGTGGTCATAATATCTGCAAATCATTGCAGGGGCTGCAGAGGCTTAGAGTATTGAAGGAAGGAGACTTCGAGCTCTACGATGCTAGAGGAGAGTCCATCCAAGCAGAGGTCGTAGGGACTTATATCTTGAAGTTATCTTCGAGAAAATTTTAGAGCTGAGAGATTGTTACTATATGCCTAAGGTCATTAGAAATATCATTTCTGTACCCTTGTTACTTAGACAAGGTTATACTATGAATGTGATGAGCAATAGTTGCTCAATCAGCTTTTCTAATAAAATTATATGTTGTGGCATATTTTGCAATGGTCTTTTAACTCTATCCACTAATGACAATATACTTCATATAAGTAACAAACGAAAGAGAGATGATGTAAACAATACTTTACTCTGGAACTGTCGGCTTGGACATATTAGTGAGACTAGGATTAGCAAGTTATACAAGGAAAATTCCTTAATCCTTATGATTATGAATCATTAGGAACTTGTGAATCATGTCTCATGGGTAAAATGGCCAAGACTCCATTTAGTGGACATAGAGAAAGGACAATTGAGTTATTAGGACTCATACATATAGATGTATGTGGGCCTAGGATACTCTTATTTCATCACGTTTACTGATGATTTTTCAAGGTACGGATTTGTGTATCTTATGAAACATAAGTCCGAAGCCTTTGATAAATTTTTAGAGTATCAAAGTATGGTAGAGAAACAAACGGGAAAAAGTATTAAAATCCTTCGATCAGATCGAGGAGGTGAATACTTATCCACCAAGTTTCTCGATCACCTTAAAGAAAAGGGATTATCTTTGAATGGACCCCTCCTTACACACCACAATTAAATGGTGTTGCTGAAAGGAGGAACCGTACCTTATTAGATATGGTACGGTCCATGATGTGCTTCACAAAGTTACCTGTTTCCTTCTGAGGATATGCCTTGGAAATCGAGGCTAATATCTTAAATAGAGTACCATCTAAATCTATCTCTAGCACTCCATATGAGATATGGAGGAGTAAGAAACTCAATCTTAAGTATCTTAAGATATGGGGATGTCCAGCCTATGTCAAAAAATTTTGGATATAAGCTGGATGCTAGAGCAGATAAGTGTCTATTTGTAGGATATCCTAAAGATAGTATAGGATATATGTTCTACCACCCTACTGAAAAAAAAGTTTTTTGTCAGTAGGCATGCCACTTTTCTGGAGAAAGAGTTCATCCTACAAAAGGGCAGTGGGAGAAATATTGAACTTGAAGAAGTTCAACAAATAGATACATCTCAACCAAATGATAACATAGTTAGTATAGATCCAGAACACACCACTCCTATCCGTAGGTCTGATAGGGTGCGTCATGCACCTAAGAAGTATGGGTTCATTATTGAAAATAATGAAGCCGGATCATTGAAAATGATGAACCTCTAACATATACGGATGCTGTCATGAGTAGGGACTCAAACAGATGGCTGGAAGCCATGAGATCCGAAATGGACTCCATGTATGTCAACCAAGTGTGGACTTTGGTTGATGCACCAGAGGGTGTTAACCCTATTGGATGCCAATGGGTCTATAAGAAAAAGATTGGGGCAGATGGTCAAGTCAAAACTTATAAAGCCAGGTTAGTGGCTAAGGGTTTCAGACAAAAACAGGGAATAGATTATGATGAAACATTTTCACCTATTGCCATGCTCAAATCTATTCGGATCATGCTTGCTATAGTAGCATATCATGATTATGAAATTGGCAGATGGATGTGAAAATCGCATTCCTTAATGGTTTCCTTGAGGAAAAGGTCTATATGTCACAGCCAGAAGGTTTTGTCTTGGAGACTAAACCTAATCAGGTATGAAGCTGAAGAAATCCATTTATGGATTAAAGCAAGCATCCAGGAGTTGGAACATCCGATTTTATAAGACAGTCAAAGAGTTTGACTTTATCAAAAATAAGGATGAACCTTGTGTGTACAAGAAGACTAGTGGGAGTGCCATAGTTTTCTTGGTTCTGTATGTGGTGACATACTCCTCATTGGGAATGATATCCCAATATTATAATCAGTCAAGGTATGGTTATCTAAACAGTTTTCCATGAAAGACTTGGGAGAAGCATCTATATACTGGGTATCAAGATCTATAGAGATAGATCTAGGAGGATGCTAGGCTTATCCCAGTCTAGGTACATTGACCAAGTGCTAAAGAGATTTAGCATGGAGGGAAGTAAAAGAGGTTACTTGCCCATTGGTCATGGCATACATCTTTCTAAGAAGATGTCTCCTAAGACACCTGAAGAAAGAAATAAAATGAGTTCTATACCTTATGCTTCGGCTGTAGGATCTATAATATATGCTATGTTATGTACCAGGCCTGATGTGGCATATGCCTTAGGTATAGCCAGCATATTTCAGGCTAATCCAGGAGAGGATCACTGGAAGGCTGTGAAAAATATTCTTAAGTACTTGAAAAGGACAAAGGATATTTTTCTGATATACGGAGGATCTGATCTTAAACTGGAAGCTTATTCGATTCTAGTTTTCAATCGATCCAGATGATAGCAAATCTATTCAGGATATGTTTTTACCCTAAATGGAGGAGCTGTAAGCTGGAAGAGTTCTAAACAGCAGACTGTAGCTGACTCAACAACTGAGGCAGAATACATTGCTGTTAGTGAAGCTGCCAAGAAAGTTGTCTGGATGAAGAAGTTCATCTCAGACTTGGGCATTGCTCCGGAGATTGAAGGTCCAGTACAACTTTACTGTGATAATACTGGAGCTGTCACTCAAGCTAAGGAACTTAGAGCTCATTCTAAGATGCTTCCATCTCATTCGAGAGATTGTTGAAAGACAAGAAGTCTGCATTAAAAGAGTAGAAACGAAGAACAACATAGCAGACCCATTCACTAAGGCTCTACCATAGTGGGAGTTTGATCGCTACCTCGATTGTATGGGGTTAAAATTAAAGGCGATTGGCTTTAGTGCAAGTGGGAGATTGAAATGATTATGCCCTAAAGGCCAATCAAAATGTTGTATTTCGATGGGATTTCTTTTGTATCCCAAACCAGTGTATTGACATTATCAATAAATAAAGGCATTTTATTTTCATCATACGCTGTGTCTTATTAATTTTATTAGATATGATGAACCCCATAGATTAGGACTATGGTTCTAGGATTATGACGAGATCATACCAGTGAGACCTAAAGACTTAAAACCCTAATCTAGAATATTCCTGGTCGATGGGGATTGAGTAGGGGATCAATGTTTCCGGTAAGACCAGCACTTCCTATGTATGCTTGGTGAAGAGGGTGACTGATCTCACAGTCACTTATGTTTGACACTAATACTAGGATGTGGGTGCTCATTAGAGAATGAGTTCACTGAATGGATCCAGCTTGAGAACATCTAATGGAACCTTATCTGTTTGTCAATAGATAGTTCTCATAGTGGGAGTAGTGCATGCGGTCCTTTGACCTGAGACTGCCATGGTACCTTGTATGCATGAATCCATACTTTGGTTCACACTCAATCATGACACTGAGTCATGCATGGGTGATACTGGGTATGGTGGATTGCATATGGAGGTTGTGAGTAGGTCAAAAAGGAATCGATCAACCCTAGTAAGAGGGAAGCGCATCCAGATGTTTTCAATCAAATGAAGATTCGAGAAATCTTTTATCAAAGTATGAACATTAGAAATAGTTTCTAATGGTTCATTAATGAATCATCATTATCAGATTGAGCAAGGAATGAATATAAAATTGGATTTGACAAGTATCCATATCCATAGTCATATTCAGGATGCAAGTAGATCGAAAGACTGAATTGCCTGGTAACTCACCACTAAAGGGTATTTTGGTAAATCCACCAAAATTTCTCATCTTCCAGATAGGCATGACATGTTGCTAGATGTCAATCTTATCTTGTAGGTCTTCATGAACCAATTTATTGGTTTCATGAGTCAATTCGATGTGTGATTCGAATTGGATAATTAGGTGAGCCAATTTGACCTAATTAGGTCAATCGGGTTCGATCGGATCGAATCGGCTCAAACCTAAACCTACTGCTAGCTATATTTGGAACCAAATGGGTCACACACAATAAAGACTTGGCCAAAGAAGTCATTCATGATTTAATTAGGATCATAGGATCCTAATTGGTTAGCCAGATTACATACTAGCATATGTAGGCTAACCAAATTCCTAACCCAATTGGATTGGATCCAGTTGCTTGCTAATTGGGCTAACCTAATTATGGGAAACCTAAATTAGGTTCATTCCTAAGTGGGGCTAGCATAATCATAGCTAAATATGATTTTTATTTGGATTTAAGGGCATTTTAGGTACCATACATGAAGAGTCCCAATGGCATGGGACTCTTGGTACCTAAATGATACTTAACTTTAAAAGGAGCACAGAATGAGCTATAGATCTTTGATTTAATATAATTATATGGTCAGAAAGAAAATTTTATGCTCTTTCCAATGACTCCCATATTGCTTATGTTTTACTGGTCAACATTCTTTAAATTTGTGTGAAAGAAGGATGGCGCGCGCGGTGCATGAAGAGTCGCAACTCTTCATGTGGCACGCGTTCTGATGGAGAGTCCTTCTGCTATCAAGACTCTTCATAATCTTTGATGTTTGGAGATTGAAGAGGCACCTCTTGGCTTCCTAGGGGCCGGTAATTGACATGTGGCAAGTGAGAATTCATCCATATAAAAGAAGGGATGTGAATAAGGCCTTCGATGCATGAATGTGCTTATTAGATATGATTTTTTAAGCCAGATAACTTCTCTTCGGTCTTGAAAAATCATATCTGATAAGTTGATGGGAGGACATATCACACGCCCCTCTTGTATCTATAAATAGGGGGTGGTGAAATGAGTCTGATAATGATGAATTCCACTGAAGTACTATTCTGAGTGTCTCTCTCTCCCTCCTTTCTTTAAGACAAGACTTGTCTTGTTAAGACAAGGTCTTTTCTACTAGGACAAGGCTTTGTTTCAGGACATAAGCCTAAGGGGTCCTAGAGGAGGGTTATCCTAAAACCAAGATTGATTTAGGAGAGTGTCTTTAGTACCCTACATTAGGTCAGGGTGTCCTACATTAGGACAAGGTGTCCTACAGTGGTCAACAGACCAAAGGCTGCCGAAAGAGTTCCACTTCTCCAAGCAACTTGAAGAAGGAGTTCTTCCTTGGTTCGAGTTTCATGTGGATCACCGTTGGAGGGTGAACATTTGGGCACCTAGTGGAGAAGAAGGCTGAATTAGGGTTTTCTTCATCGGATTGGATACTAGCAGTTCAGGTTGATGCTAAACTCTAGTTTATATTATATATGCATGTGTGTATGTTTTAATTCCTAGTAAGGAGGTCTTGGGTTAATGGTTTGGTAGTGGTTTCATAATAAATTCTTGAAATCCACGCTTTCGTCCTGATCACCAAAACCCTTACACCTCCGCGTCCTTATCTACCCAGGTGCATTCCACTAGGAAGTCGGCTAGGACTTGGGCCTTTTGCACCGATCGCGGGCGGTAGGTAATTTCAAACTCGTTGAGGTTCACTGCCCACTTGGCCAGGCACCTCAAAGTATTAGGGCAGCTTAGGATAGCCATCAAAGGCTAATCGATAAGGATGGCAATGGGATGTGCTTGGAAGTAGGGCCTGAAGCGCTGCATAGACATTATTAGTGCAAAAATGATCTTTTTGGATCGGGTGTACCTAGTTTCCACATCATAGAGCAGCTTGCTGGCAAAGTAGACTGGCCATTGGAAGCCATCCTTGTCGGTGCAGACCAACACCGAGCTGACCGCTTCAAGTGAGACCTCCAGGTACAAGAGGAGCTTTTCCCCAGACTTCAGCCTGGACAGCTGCGGTGGGGAGGCGAAGAGCTTCTTCAGCCCCTCGAATGCCTCCAGGCACTCTTCCATCCAAGTAAAGTCATTTATCTTCTATAGCAACTTGAAGAATGACTGGCAGCACTGACAGAATGCTAGATGAAGTGGCTCAATGCCGTGATGCACCCGGTCAAGCGCTGAACTTCCTTCTTGGAGACGGGATGTCTCATGTCGGTGATTGCCTGGATCTTCTCAGGATTTGCTATCCCTCTTTAGATGACCATGAACGCCAAGAACTTTCCCGTCACAATGCCAAATACATACTTGGCAAGGTTCAACTTCATCTGGTAGAAGTGGAGGTTGTCGAAAGCCTCCGTCATGTCGGTAATATGATCTGACTTCGGCTGCTCATGACGAGCATATCATCCACATAAACCTGCATGTTACAGTCGATCTGATCTTTGAAGACCTTGCTGACCAGATGCTGGTACGTGGTCTATACATTTTTAAGACCAAATGGCATTATCTTATAGCAGTACATACCTCTGTCAGTCACAAATGCTATGTGCTTCTCGTCCTCCAGATGCATGTGGATTTGATTGTATCCAAAAAATGCATCCATGAAGCTAAGGAACATGTGTTTCGAGGTCGTGTCCACTAGCTGGTCAATCTTGGGGAGTGGGAGCTATCCTTCGAGCATGCACGATTGAGGTTGGTGTAGTCTACACAGTGGTACGGACACCAAGGTTAAAAGAAGACTTCAATCAAACCTAATCAACACCAATTCCTTATGGGTTGCAAATTGAGTTCTAACCTTGTTAACTTGTTCCTAGTCTGAGTCTTGAGTCTAGTTAAGTCTTCTTGTATCATGAATTTTATGTTTGAGTCTTGCTAAGTATTAGGTCTTGAAGCCTTGGGTCAATTGAGTTGTAAGAGTCAAATGTACTTAAGTCCAAATTGAGTTGTAATTTTTCTTTTGAGCTTGAATCAAGTCCAACCAAGGGAGCATATAATTGGACCATGGGATGAACCAAAGCTACATCAAGTAAATCTTTAAATCAAGGGTGCATGAAATAAGAGCCATTGGATGGAATGAAACTTTGATTGAAGCTACCTCACCAAACAGCTTATCCAAGAGAATGGACACTTGGCACCCATACATGAAGAATTTCAGATTTGGACACTTGGCACCCATGCATGCAGATTTTCATATTTGGACACTTGGCACCCATATATAAAAATTTCAGATTTAGACACTTGGCACCCATGCATGCAGATTTTCAGATTTGGTTCCCCCTTTTCATGAATTTTGAAATTCAAATATATAACCACATTTTCCCCTCTTTTCAAGTAAAATTGAATTTCAAATGGGGCTTAGAAGGTTATAAATAGGCCCCTAATCTCTTTAAAAGGATGCTTTTGAATGAATGAAATTCATAATTTTCATATCTCCATTTGTGTTTGCAAATGCCATCCATGAGGGATTGAGAGAGAGGCTCAACCAAGTTCTTTAGTTCTAAAATTCTAGTAAAAGTTCTTCTTCCATTGATGCCTACCTCATCTTCAAGATCAGCCGGCCACACTCCACCTAGATCATCAACAATCCTCTACTCCCTCCCTTCCATTATTTCTATTCCATGCTATCTTCAAATTTTCCCACAATACTAATGGGTGTTCTTGCATGATCCTAACGAATACCCGGTCTAGGATGAAGTCCTCCTTGCCTTCAACTCAGCAGCAAGAACCTCTACTTCCAATGGGTGGTTTTGTTTGATCATTCAATCGCCAGTCTTGAGATTTCCTATAGTAAGGTTAGTGTAGGGTCTTTGAAAGTCATTATGGTCTCTAAACCCTATTCTTACCTCTTGAGGTCTGAGATTCTGAATAGGGTAAAGTCCTAATTAGATGGTTTCTCTAGCCACGTAGGTCCTTTTTTCTTAACTTAATCTAGATTTGCACTGCGAAGCATTTTAGCCTTCTAATTTAGTCTTCTTCTATGCATCCAAATGACTCCTTTGAATGAATTATAATCATATGTTTAGAGTTTAATTAGCTTAATTGCTTTAGTCATTCATGCCATATTTCCTATAAGTATGCCGCATCATATTTGGTATCAGAGCATGGTAGGTTAGGGTAGGACTTTCTATTTTCTGCTTGCTGCATTTTGAGTAGGCTGATTGTAATTCATATAAAACTCAAAACAAAAGTAGTTAATTTTTTATTAAAATAATTTTTTCCTAATCCATATTAAGTTATCTATCATCATGAAAAAAAATTTATTTGGAAAAAGATCACAAAAAAAATGAAAATCCCTGCACTTCATCACAGTTGCTGAAATTTCTGAATGTTCTGTTCTATTCCTTTTAGCATTGTTTGAGTTCCAGGAATTTCCAGCAAAGCATAGATTTTACTTTTTTATTTTCTTTCAACTGGTATATCCTCTGCAAGTTTGTAGTGTTTTATGATTTTTCAGAATTCTTTGAGATTAATTCATAGCACCTCTCTGCCCCACTTCAGAACTGCAACACACTAAATTTCTGCACCTGAAATTAGGGTTCATATGCATGCTTACATTCATCTCATGATAAATCATTTTAAGGGCATCATGATGACATGGGGGCAGGATTTCATCACCTATCCTTAGCCCAAAATCACAATCTTGCATATCGGACCTAATCCTTAATTAAAACTGAGTAGATACTTAATTTGCTCTAGTGAGCTAGGGACACCCACAAGGTCGGGTCAAACCAAGTGTCAAGCCAATTTGGACAACTTGTTTGTGTGTGCTTGTGTATCTGATGTCTAGGCAAGTGGTTCAGGGACAAGAGTCCGAAAAAAGGTGGGTTGGTCCGCTTACCTGGCCAATTTCAAATTGGTGTCTAAGGTAAGCCAAGAGGGACCTCCACCAACCTTACACTTACCTGGCCAGGTGCCAAGTCACTACAACCAAGATTGTCATCTTGACCTAATATTTGGTTTGGACTCTAGGTCTAGCAAACCCCTAGCCCGAGTTTAAGTCTGTGTATGCATGACAACTAGATCAGGAACTCCCTATCAGCATTCACTTGACCATCCCAGTTCTTCCATGGAACCCAATCTAGAACCCTGATGAGAATTATGACTGAGCAGTTAAAGCAATTGAACACTAGGTTTAATCGAATGGAAGAGAGAATAGGAACCCTTGAAGATGCCCATTTGGCCCCTTATGAGCCACAATCACCCAGATTGCCACCTGTCCATCCTAGAGTCCAACACCAAGAGTATACTCCTGACCCACAACCAAGGAGAGTTCACCATGATTATGTTGACCAGGATGAGAGAGCCCTTAGAAACATTCATCTAGATGCACCCACATTTGATGGAAACTTGGATCCTAAGGTGTATATAGATTGGGAGGGTGATATGGACCAATATTTTGATTGGTATGAAATGTCGGAAGATAGAAAATTTATGTTTGCCAAACTTAGATTGGTCCGTCAGGCTAGATTGTATTGGGGTAATGTTGAGCGCATGAGTCGACAGAGGGGTGACATACCTATAGCCACTTGGAGAGCTATGAAGGTGAAACTTAGGGAGAAGTATTTACCAATGTCCTATGAACATAGACTCTTGGATCAATGGCAACGATTAACTCAAGGGAATAAGACAATGTCCGAATATGTTGCCAAGTTTGATGAGTTCGTGATGAGATGCAACATGGTTGAGTCTGAGGCAGCAACCTTGTCTAGGTTAGAGCAGGACTACATGAGGAGATCCAGAGAGAACTATTTTTGAAAGAAGTTCATGACCTAGACCAAGCCTACCAAGTTGCTAGAGACTGTGAGAGATTCCAGAGGAGACCTTTCTTTCGTCGACCTGAGCCCACTAGGATTAATCCTCCTGGAAATAGACCCATTTCAAACCCAAGTCCAACCAACAGACCCAGTCCTACTACTCCATTAGTTCAAAGAGAAGATAAAGGAAAAAGTCCTGAGGTTTGAAGAAAAGGAAATGTTCATTGTTTTAGGTGCCACAAGATAGGTCACTACGGAAGCCAATGTCCCACTAGAGCATTACACATAGGGGAAGTAGAAGAAGAGGTTACGAACCCATAGAGAACTGTGAGGAGGAAGAAGAAGTATATGAGGCAGGTGTGAGTTTAGCTGATGAGTATGAAGGGGATGAAGAGATCATAGACTCATCAGAAACCCTAGGAGTTGTAAGATGTGTCTTGACCCAAACCAAGGAGCAAGAAGATTGGTGTAGGACTAGTATCCTACAAACCTTTATTAAGATAGGAGAGAAGGTGTGCAAGGTCATCTTAGATAGTGGTAGCTGCGTCAATGCCATATCAACCAATACAGTCAAGAACCTAGGTTTACCCACTATGCCTCATCCAAATCCATATAAGGTATCCTGGATAGATTCAACCTCAATTCCCATTAAGTCTAGGTGCCAAGTCACAATCCAGTTCCAATCATACCAAGAAAAGGTTTGGTGCGATGTTCTTCTAATGGAAGTTAGTAGCATCATATTAGGCCGACCATGGTTGTATGGTCATGATGCTATACTCTATGGTCATTCTAATTCATGTTCTTTCATTCATAATGGGAAGAAGATTGTAATCAGTTCCTCACCACCTAAGGACCAAGTTAAGAGAGGATCAAGTCACTTGAGGGATAAGAAATAGGAGATAAACATGATCACTGCTAAAGAATTGGAGCAAGAGCTTAGCAATGGTTCACCTATTTGGTTTTAGCAGCTAAGAAAAATCAGGACCAACCCCATAAGGAAAAACCCCAGGAAGTGTTAGGATTTTTAGAGGAGTTTCAAGACATCTTTCCTGATGACCTTCCTAATCACCTTCCACCCTTGAGAGACATTCAACATTCCATAGATTTGATCCCAGGATCGACATTACCGAACCTCCCCCATTATAGAATGAACCCTATAGAACACTCTGAGTTACAACGTCAAGTTAGAGAGCTTCTCCAAAAGGGATTCATTGGAGAGAGCCTAAGCCCATGTGCAGTACCAGCCCTTCTGACCCCTAAAAAGGATGGCATATGGAGAATGTGTGTAGATAGCAGGGCCATAAATAAAAAACCATTAAGTACCTGATGCAGCAAGCATATGATTAATGTTTAGATTATGATTTGCAGAGCAATGATACCTAATTACACTAGCATTGTACTCATCATAATAAGACTTAAGGATTACAAGAAATGGAACTTTTACTTGATTAGACACAATCCTAAACTAAGAAGGAAGAAGATCTAGATAATAGGGGCTAATGATTATGGACTTACCTTGATGAGCTTTCTAACCTTCTTTTGATTCATACCTTGAAACTACCAACGCTCTGGACTGGAGGACTTGGATAACAAAGATCAAACTCTGGACTTGGACTTCAGTCTGTCGGTTCATTGTCAAGGGGGAACCCGGTTCTCAACTCAAAGACTTCGAAGGACCTGCAATTGAAGATCAAAGGTTAAGGAAGAAAGAGACAAATGTAAAGAAAGGTTGAGAGGATTTGTGAACAAAGAAGAAATTGCAGAAGATCTGGCGACTCCAATGCCTTCGTCTTGTACTGGAATGGTGAGTTGCTTGGAGAAAAAAAAAAAATTGGCTTTGGCTGGAGGAAGAAACTTTCACACAAGAACACAAGACAATTTGCTTCAAAACTTCACTTGCATTTCATTCATCTTCAATCCCCTTTTACAATAGGCGTCCAAGGCTTTTAATAGCCTCACAAAGCTAGCTTTTGAAATTTAAAAAACTCTCCAAATTGAGGAGGATTACAAGGGGGGGTTGGAGGATTTGATGGAGGGTTTGGAGGGATATGGGGGAAGTTGGAGGATTTGGTGGAGGGCTTGGAGGGATGTGGCCGACCTCCTTGAATTTGAATCTCCCTTGTTGGCGCCCAAAGGGTGATGAAGTGGCTGGTGAGGTGGCACCTCTAGCTGATGACATGGCATGGTGAGGTGGTCTTCTAATTTCAAGATGACATGTGGCACCACGTGGTCCTAGTTGATGGTCCTTTTCTCTTGCTTGGTGGTGTGTCTTCTCTTCTTCATGGGATCAAATTCTGGGGTCCAGAATTTGAGTCTTGTTGCTGGCTTTCATGGCTTTAAGACTTGAATAGACTTAACTCAACTGAATTAGACTTAACTCAACTGAATTAAACTCAACTGACCTAGACTTTAAAACTTGAAATGGACTTACAGGAAATGAAATTTTAAAAGTAATTACAGGACTCAATAAACACTCTTGATTTGAAACTCAAAATTAATTACAGGACTCTTAAATAAAAATGACTCCTTGTTGGAGTGAAGTTTCTTTCAGTTTCTGGTATCCACACCAATTCTCCTGGGGTTGGCAGAACTCGACCCAGTTGAGTATGGTTCAGTTTTGCCCTGGTAATGCTCGAACAAGTCTGGGTTAGTCTTTGCAGGTCCTCTCGAGTAATCCAAGAGTTGTCGGACTCAGGTCGACCTTGCCATTGAACCAAGTATCATTGATAGTCCTTATTCCAGGTAGTAATGGTCTTGTCATCCAGGATTCTCTCAATCCTCTCTCTCCGCTCAGGTAGGGTGGTGGTGGACACTCGAAATATGTTCACTCTCAATGAAAGTTTCTGGCCCAAAAGGCTCACTAGGTATTAGTACTGGTTCTTTTTTTCTACTAGGTTTGAAACATTAAAGGTTGTACTAATACCCATATCAGGTGGAAGTTCCAAAACATATGCATTAGGCCCTATTTTCTTTAAGATCTTGAAAGGCCCGCTCCGCGGGCATGCAGCTTCTTTATGGTTCCAGGAGGGAACCGTTCAGGGTTGAGCCTAATCATTGCATAATCCCCTTCACAGAATTCTTTAGCTCTCTTATGTGAATCAGCTAAATGTTTGTAAGTCTCATTGCTCAGTTTGATCTTATTACTGATTTCTTTATGCAAATTGTGACATGCTGTGCGAAAGATTCAGCAGACTCAGAAATTTACACAAGCACTTACAAAATGCAGACTAAACTAGGCATCCTTATTGAGAGAAATTTTATTGGATTTTCTAGGACCTAAACCTAACAGATTAATGACTCTCTAGGTTTGAGCCTAGTCTGGTATGCACATGAGAATTTACCATGGGTTCCTAGCAAATGCCATAAAGTTTTCCAAAAGTAGGTAGCAAAAGGAATAGGCTTTAAAAGCTCATGCATCCTAGTAATCTCATCAAAATGAAATTTAATGGCTCTAAAATTATGATAAGACTCAGGGAAAGGCAGGGAAATAGGAATCTGAGACTTGGGATAATTTAGGGGAATCTTGAAACAGACCTTGGTTACTCATGATGACCTTAAGATTAGAATTTTGATCTACAGGCGGGATGCTTCTAGGTAGTTGAAGGTCATCAGGAAAGTCTTCTAAAATAATGATTGAGTTCTTCTCAGGTACCTGAAGGAGTTCTTGTGTTGAAGCTAAAGTATTGGGTTCTTCCTGAGGGCATTGTCATACGGGAACCAAATCCTCACTAAATTTTGGTTGTTCTAATGTTTCAGGACTAGGCTCAATAATCTTTTCTTTACCAAAGGTTTCCTTAGGTAAGGTACAAAGTTGTTCTTTTCACAGTCTTCCCCTTCATATTCATCTATTAAACTTATGTCAGTCTCATACACATATTTACTAGGTTCAAATTTGCCTTCTTCCTTCCCTAGCCCTTCAGTTTGAGGATATCCTAAGTCTTGAGTATTCATGAACTCAACTTGTACTTCAGGTTTCTTACTCCTATCATTCATATGAGCTAATGGGATAGTAGGAGCTTGTTGGTCTAAGAAAATTGTTTAGCCAGCATTTGGTTCAATTGGACCATTAGATCATTTAGGCCTCTCAGCATAGTTTCAAGATTCGGGTCCATGGCTACACTGGACTGGGTCTGGACGGGTGAATATGAGGCTCCTGATCTAGTTTTCATGCATGCAAGTAGACTTAAGCTCAAGCTAAGGTTTCCTAGACCTAGAGCACAAATTAGAGGTCTAATTAAGTGAACCAACTAGCTAGTAGTACTTATGGAACTTAGCCAAGTAGGTGGTGGGGAAGTGAAGGTCCCTGATTGCCAATCCTTAGACACCAATCTGAGATTGGCCAAGTAGGCGGACCAAATCACAAGCCCTGATGCACCAATCCTAGACACCAAGCCAGTAAGCACACACCAATTAGCTGACACAGTTAACTTGACCCTAACCTGAACCCAACTTGCTGGTGTCCCTAACTCACTAGGGCAATTAACGTTCTACTCAATTTAATTAATGGGCTGGGATCGATATGCTGGTTGGTGATTTTTGGGCTAGGGACAGGTGATGAAACCCTGACCCTATGTCAAATTGATGCCCTTAATTTGATTTCTCATGAGATGAATGAAATGCAAAGGGTGCTGCAGAAGTGTGTTGCAGTTTAAAAGTGGTGTGGAAAACGTGATGAAAAAAATATTCAAAAACTCTGAAAAATTCACAGAGGATTCCTAACTTATATGTTTAATTTAGATGAAAGGAATTTTAAAACTAAAATCTGTACTACTCTAAGAAGATCCTACAAATGAAGATAAATAAAAAGGACAGAACAGAACCCTAATGACAGTGTCAAATTGCAAAAATTTTCATTTTTTTATAATTTTTTTCTGATGATGAAATTTAATATGGTGATAACTGGATTAAAAAGAACAAGAAAAAATATTTCAACAAAAACTTAGTGACTTTTTTGGAGATGCAGACGGATTACAGTAAACAGATGCAAATTTTCAGAAAAATAGAACCTAATCAAACAAGTGCAATGGCTTACCCAAACTTCAATCTAAAAAATTCACGTCCGGCCAGGGGCTCATTATTCCCATGGGTTGTGACAGTGTACTGGAGTACACCCGCTCAGGAGGCATGAATTTTAGATCTTGCTTGGATTTAAAGAAAACTATTATACCCTAATGCAACCATGCTCTGATACCAAGATGAAGCGGCAAGCATATGATTAATGTTTAGATTATGATTTGCAGAGCAATGAAACCTAATTACACTAGCATTGTACTCATCATAATAAGACTTAAGGATTACAAGAAATGGAACTTTTACTTGATTAGACACAATCCTAAACTAAGAAGGAAGAAGATCTAGATAATAGGGGCTAATGATTATGGACTTACCTTGATGAGCTTTCCAACCTTCTTTTGATTCATACCTTGAAACTACCAACGCTCTAGACTGGAGGACTTGGATAACAAAGATCAGAACTCTGGACATGGACTTCAGTCTGTCGGTTCATTGTCAAGGGGGAACCCGGTTCTCAACTCAAAGACTTCGAAGGACCCTGCAATTGAAGATCAAAGGTTAAGGAAGAAAGAGACAAATGTAAAGAAAGGTTGGGAGGATTTGTGAACAAAGAAGAAATTGCAGAAGATCTGGCCGACTCCAATGCCTTCGTCTTGTACTGGAATGGTGAGTTGCTTGGAGAAAAAAAAAAAAAAAATTGGCTTTGGCGTGGAGGAAGAAACTTCACACAGAACACAAGACAATTTGCTTCAAAACTTCACTTGCATTTCATTCATCTTCAACCCCTTTTACAATAGGCGTCAAGGCTTTTAATAGCCTCCAAAGCTAGCTTTTGAAATTAAAACTCTCCAAATTGAGGAGGATTACAAGGGGGGTGGAGGATGATGGAGGGTTTGGAGGGATGTGGGGAAGTTGGAGGATTGGTGGAGGG
The DNA here is from genome assembly GCA_021397845.1 of Areca catechu. Lineage (NCBI taxonomy): Eukaryota > Viridiplantae > Streptophyta > Magnoliopsida > Arecales > Arecaceae > Areca > Areca catechu. The sequence continues at coordinate 104,336,956 of CM038050.1, forward strand.
CTTGGAGGGATGTGCCGACCTCCTTGAATTTGAATCTCCCTGTTGGCGCCCAAGGGTGATGAAGTGGCTGGTGAGGTGGCACCTCTAGCTGATGACATGGCATGGTGAGGTGGTCTTCTAATTTCAAGATGACATGTGGCGCCACGTGGTCCAGTTGATGGTCTTTTCTCTTGCTTGGTGGTGTGTCTTCTCTTCTTCATGGGGTCAAATTCTGGGGTCCAGATTTGAGTCTTGTTGCTGGCTTTCATGGCTTTAAGACTTGAATAGACTTAATCAACTGAATTAACTCAATGACCTAGACTTTAAAACTTGAAATGGACTTACAGGAAATGAAATTTTAAAGTAATACAGGACTCAATAAACACTTTGATTTGAAACTCAAATTAATTACAGGACTCTTAAAATGAAAATGACTATGTTGGAGTGAAGTTTCTTTCAGTTTGGTGTCACACCAGTACCATTTCTATTCCGTTTAGAGACATGTGATATGATGCCAGCAAGATTTTCTCAAATTGATTTGAGTGGCTATTAGTGCTGCCAAGCCTGCTCCCTCCCTCGGGTCGCTCTTCTAATTCCATCAAAAATGGCTTAAAATTTCAATTGAGTAAGATCAAGTAAGAATCAGGCCTGGGGATGGAAAATGCCTTCAAAATCAAATATGGCTTGTCTGAGTGGGTAGTGATGCCTTTCGGCCTGTCAATGCACCTAGTACCTCATGAGGATCATGACCCAGGTTTAAGGACATTCATTGGGAAGTTGTAGTGGTCTACTTTGATGACATTCTCATCTACAGTAAAACTAAGGAAGACCATTTAAACCATCTGAAACAGGTTTGCCAAGCTCTTAGACAAGATAGTCTCTATGCCAACCTCAAGAAATGTGAATTCATGACCCATAGAGTTATCTTTCTAGGATTTGTTGTCACCACTGAAGGGGTGTCTGCTAACCCTGAAAAGGTCAAGTCCATAATCGAGTGGCCCGTACCCAAAAGCATCTATGATGTCCGTAGTTTCCATGGTTTAGCCACTTTTTATAAGAGATTCATTAGAGGATTCAGCATAATAATAGCACCCATTACTGACTGCATTAGGAAGGGAACCTTTGAATTGACAAAATCTACGAAAGAGCCTTCCTAGAAATAAAGAAGAAAATGATACAAGCACCTATTTTGAGGTTACCCGATTTTTCAAAGGTATTTGAGATTGCTTGCGATGCCTCTGGAGTAGGAATTGGAGGAGTTTTGAGTCAAGAGAGTCATTTAGTGGCATTCTTTAGTGAGAAATTGAATGAAGCAAGGACAAGATACTCGACATACGATAGGGAATTGTATTAGGTAGTTCAGGCTTTGAGGTATTGGAGACACTATTTACTACCGTAGGAATTTGTTCTTTATTCCGATCATGAAGCCTTACAATTCCTTTATTCCAAAAGAAACTGAACCCTAGGCATGGAAAATGGGTAGAGTTCATTCAAGCTTACACCTTTGTTCTGAAGCACGTGCTGGCTTTGAAAATAGGGTTGCAGATGCATTAAGCCGATGATCCATGTTTTTGACCTCAGTTAGCACCAAGGTTGTAGGGTTTGATGGACTGAAAGAAGAATACCCTAAGTGTCCAGACTTTAGTGAAACCTACCAATCCCTCCAACAAGGACCATCTAGTGTACATAGTGACTATACTCTCCTAGATGGATTCCTTTTCAAAAGAAATCAACTGTGTGTTCCTCGAACTTCCATTAGAGAGTTTTTGATCTGGGAAGTTCATGCTAGAGGCCTAAGGTCATTTTGGAAGAAACAAGACCATCATAGCAGTAAAAGACCAATTCTTTTGGCCTGGCCTCGAAAGGAATGTGGCCCAAGTTGTAGCCCAATGTCGAACATGTGCTGTTGCCAAACAGCAAAGATAGAACACCGGTCTGTACACTTCCTTACCAGTCCCTGATTGTCCATGGTGGATCTTAGTATGGACTTTGTACTAGGACTCCCAAAGACCTCTAGGAGACACGATTCCATCTTCGTTATAGTTGATCGATTTTCTAAGATGGCTCACTTCATCCCATGTTCTCAAACCCTAGATGCTTTTAGAATGGCTAAACTTTTTCTTGACGAGGTGGTTGACTACATGGTTTACCCAAAACCATTGTATCTGATAGAGATGTTAGGTTCACTAGCTATTTTTAGAAGACCCTTTGGCATATGCTAGGAACCAAACTGAAATTCTCCATTGCCTATCATCCTCAGACTGATGGCCAAACTGAAGTAGTCAATCGAAGTCTAGGAAATCTGCTTAGATGTCTTGTGGTGACAGTACAGGAAATTGGGATCTCTTACTCCCTCATGCTGAATTTGCTTACAACAACTCAGTCAATAGATCTACTAGGACGAGCCCATTTGAAGTGGTCCATGGTTACAAACCTAGGAAGCCCTTAGATCTTATCCCTTTATCCACACAAGCACGAGTTTCTGAATCAGCTGAGTCATATGCACAGTATATTAGAGATATACATAAAGAAATTAACAAAAAGATCCAATTAAGCAATGAAACTTATAGGCATATGGAAAATTCATGTAGAAGAGTCAAAGAATTCACTGAAGGAGATTATGTTATGATAAGGCTTAGACCAGAGTGGTTCCCACCAGGAACCTTAAAAAAATTGCATGCTCGCAGTGCAGGTCCGTTTAAAGTTATAAAGAAAATAGGATCTAATGCGTACGTGCTAGACTTACCATCTGATTTAGGTATCAACTCGACTTTCAATGTTTCAGACCTAGTAGAGTATAAGGAGCCAATAATGATGCCTAGCGAGCCATTTGAGCTGAGCCAATTATTGACAGTGAATCCATCCCTGAGTGTCCACAACAATTCTACCAGAATGGCGAGATAAGATTGAGCGAATTTTGGATGACCAAGCCATCACCACTTGGAATAAAGGTTACCAACACTATTTAGTTCGTTGGCAAGGTCGACCTGAGTCCGAAGACTCATGGATTACTCGAGAGGATCTACAGAGAATCAACCCAGACTTATTAGAGTACTACCAAAGTAAAACAGATCCCTACTCGACAGAGTCAAGTTCTTTCCATCTCGGGGAATTGGTGCGGACACCAAGGTTAAAAGAAGACTTCAATCAAACCTAATCAACACCAATTCCTTATGGATTGCAAATTGAGTTCTAACCTTGTTAACTTGTTCCTAGTTTGAGTCTTGAGTCTAGTTAAGTCTTCTTGTATCATGAATTTTATGCTTGAGTCTTGCTAAGTATTAGGTCTTGAAGCCTTAGGTCAATTGAGTTGTAAGAGTCAAATGTACTTAAGTCCAAATTGAATTGTAATTTTTCTTTTGAGCTTGAGTCAAGTCCAACCAAGGGAGCATAATTGGACCATGGGATGAACCAAAGCTACATCAAGTAAATCTTCAATCAAGGGTGTATGAAATAAGAACCATTAGATGGAATGAAACTTTGATTGAAGCCACCTCACCAAACACCTTATCCAAGAGAATGGACACTTGGCACCCATACATGAAGAATTTCAGATTTGGATACTTGGCACCCATGCATGCAGATTTTCATATTTGGACACTTGGCACCCATATATGAAAATTTTCAGATTGAGACACTTGGCACCCATGCATGCAGATTTTCAGATTTGGTGCCCCCTTTTCATGAATTTTGAAATTCAAATATGTAACCACATTTTCCTCTCTTTTCATGTAAAATTTAAATTTCAAATAGGGCTTAGAAGGTTATAAATAGGCCCCTAATCTCTTTAAAAGGATGCTTTTGAATGAATGAAATTCAAAATTTTCTTATCTCCATTTGTGTTTGCAAATGCCATCCATGAGGGATTGAGTGAGAGGCTCAACCAAGTGCTTTAGTTCTCAAATTCCAACAAAAGTTCTTCTTCCATTGATGCCTACCTCATCTTCAAGATCAGCCAGCCACACTCCACCTAGATCATCAACAATCCTCTACTCCCTCCCTTCTATTATTTCTATTCCATGCTATCTTCAAATTTTTCCACAATACTAATGGGTGTTCTTGCAGGATCCTAACGAGTACCTGGTCTAGGATGAAGTCCTCCTTGCCCTCAACTCAGTAGCAAGAACCTTTACTTCCAATGGGTGGTTTGGTATGATCATTTAATCACCAGTCTTGAGAGTTCCTGTAGTAAGGTTAGTGTAGGGTCTTTAAAAGTCATTATTGGTCTCTAAACCCTATCCTTACCTCTTGAGGTCTGAGATTCTAAATAGGATAAAGTCCTAATTAGATGGTTTCTCTAGCCACGTAGGTCCTTATTTCTTAACTTAATCTAGATTTGCACTGCGAAGCATTTTAGCCTCTAATTTAGTCTTCTTCTATGCATCCAAATGACTCCTCTTTGAATGAATTATAATCATATGTTTAGAGTTTAATTAGCTTAATTGCTTTAGTCATTCATGCCATATTTCCTATAAGTATGCTGCATCACACAGATCCTCCACTTCTTAGAGGCTTTCCTGACCATCACCATGTTAGCAAGCCAGTCAGGATACCATACCTCATGGATGAAGCTCACCACGAGGAGCTTCTCGATTTCCTCATCGATCACCTTTTGTCGCTCTAGGATAAAGTTTCTCTTCTTCTGTCAAACTGGATGACAGTTGGGATCGACATTCAGCTTGTGGGTGATCACTTCTGGAGGGATCCAGGCATATCGATGGCGCTCCAGGCAAAGACATCTGCATTGGCCTGCAGGAAATTGAGCTGATGGGATCTCTCTTTTTTAAGCATCAAGGCTCCCACCTGCACAGTCCTCAAGGGATCCTCTACCAAGGAAAAAGATAGTAAGGGCTCAACTCGTCCGACCTTCGACTTTGGTTCTGCCGGATTTGGCTAGCTAGTGGCTAGGGTAGGATCGGCCCTCAAGGCCCCGAGATAATCTGCAGGCAGTGCTGGACTGGCTGGCATGATCCTCTCATCTCCCCATTCCCCCAAGGGGTAGGGAACTAAACGAAAAGATTCTTTGTAGAGATGGTTGTATCGAGCAGGTTGAGTCCAGGATGCCCCAAGATTGCGATATAAGGAGAGGAAAGCCTCACAACGGTGAACGTCATCAACACAGTACTTTGTCGAGGTAGGGTCCCGGCGATTATTGGGAGTGTAATCTCTCCCTCAACTCCAACTGAATCTCTGGTAAAGCCTACTAAAGGCATGAATACCAATTTTATTTGGTTAGTAGACAAGTTCATCCTTGCGAAGTGATGTGGGATGAGATGCTAAGATGCATGCTAATGATTCTTCTTTGTTATTTTAAGTTTTTAATGGATTTAAAGGTTTCCCGATGACAAGCAAAGAGTAGATCTAGAGATTTTAAAATGATAAGAACTTCCTAGCTTGCAAGATAGCCCCTAAACAAAGATAAGGAGAGGACCCCAGGATTGAGAAACCCTGTAAGACTTAGCTCTAAATCAATATCCACTTAGGAGATTAGGGATGCAAACCTTGAAAGAACTCTGATGCGCCCGATGCCGACTTCACTCACTCTTACAGATGCGGCCTGGAGGATCAAGCCTTCAACCCTGCAGATTCGTCAGCTTTTCGTTCAATGGTCACGAAGTTAAGGGAGACTAACTCCTTTGTCCGTGGCACTTGGAAGACCTATGAGCACCCAAGTGAAGGGTTAGAAGTCATCAAGAAACAAGTAGGAAAGGATGGAATAAAAGCTGAGAATGGTGGGTCGAGGAGGTTCTTCTTGCTAGGCATCCAGGTGGATATTCTAGATGGCATCCAAACTTGAAGGTGGGAAGGTGGCTTGCACAGAAGGATAGTAACTCAAGGCCTCTCACCCTAAATGTCCTGAAGGACAAAGGTGCTCCCTCTCGGAGTTCCAAGTCTAAAAGACAAGGGCTAGAAGAATAACTTCTCAAACTTTTTTTTATTTCATCAACATTGCAATTACAAGAGGTTAGGGCTCCTTTTATAAGAACCTAAGTCTTATTTGAATTCAAATGAGGGGAGTTACAAAATTTAAACAAGGGATGCCCAAAAATCTGCATTCAATCCCTTGGAATTTGAATTCTAAGATGCTAGGCCGACCATGCTTTGTTGGAGGAGCTTGAGGGAATGTTGTCTCCCTGGTTCAAGTTGGTGCCGTTTGGTCTTGGATTTTCTTCCATGGCCGACCAAGACATTTTGGGAAGAAGGCGTGATGTGGGGGCTTGAAGCAAGGAACATGTCTTCACAAATCAAGGGATGCTTCATTTCTCTTTGACCTTCCTTGGTTGCCTACCCTTCTATGGAGAAAAATTGATAGGGGGAGGGAAGGGAGGAATGTTGTCTCCCTTTTGAAATTTACTTCCTTGGCCGGCTATGGTTCCTTTGGAAAGAGACTTGATAGGGGGAGGAAAGGTTGGCTTGGATCAAGGGATGGTGTCCACATGGTTTGATGGCATCCAAAAATTCTGCATTTCCCTCTTGCCTTGGCTGCCCACTTGTCCTAGCGATGTGGCACTTCCTTATGCCACATGGCAAAGGTGAGGTGGTGCTCCAAGTGCTGAAATGGCATCCTTCAATGCATGGAATAGTTGGCTTGATCCATCAACTGGGCTTGACTCAAATGTCCACTCCAGCTTGAGCTCAATCATCAAGTAGACTTAGGCTTGGACAAATATAGCTAAATACAGAACCCATTGACCTAGCTTGACCAAATTGGCTAAGGTACAAGGCTAAAACAAAAATTGGAACTAAGTACATGGCTCAAAATTAAAATGTTTAGGCTTGAAGCCTTATTACAGGATCCAATCAATTGAAACCCTAATCAGAGATCTACAATGGATTGAGGAGCCTCTGTCTGATCCTAGTGCCCACACCAATTCTCCCGGGATGGGAGGAACTCGACCCTATCAAGTAAGGGTTGATTTGGCTTTGAACTTCTCCAGAAGGTCGGGGTCGAGGTGTTGTAAGTCCTCCTGGGTAATCCACGAATCATCGACCTCTGGTCGGCCTTGCCATCGGACCAAGTAACACTGATAGCCTTTGCCCCGGATGGTGATAGCATGATCATCCAGGACATGCTTGATCCGCTCTCCTCTCTCAGGTAAAATTGGAGGTGGACACTCTGGATCGGGTTCACTCTCAAATAAAAGGTCAGGCCCAAATGGCTCACAGGGTATGCTGGTTCCCTATACTCAACTAAGTTCGAGATATTGAAAGTTGAGCTGATGCCATAATCCGGGGGTAGCTCAAGCACATAGGCATTAGGGCCAACTCTCCTTATTACTCTAAAAGAGCTAGCTCTACGAGCATGAAGTTTCTTAACGGTTCCTGGTGGAAACTATTCAGGCCTAAGCCTAATCATTACAAAATCCCTAATTTCAAACTCTTTGGCTCGTTTCCAAGAATCAGTCAATCTTTTGTATGCATTATTACTTAAATTAATTTTCTGGCTAAATTTCTTATGCATGTCCCTAATATGCTGTGCAAATAATTCAGTGGACTCTGAGACACGTGCATGGATGGGTAGGGAATCAGATCGAGAGGTCAATTAGGTTTGTACCCACTGACAACCTCGAAAGGACATTTCCCGGTGGTCCTATTCACTGAACTATTATAGGCAAACTTAGCTAGAGATAAGAGAATATCCCAATTTCCAGTATGTTTGCCTATCAAACATCTTAATAGGTTCCCTAGGCTGTGGTTGACTACCTCGATTTGGCCATCAAGCTGCGGGTGGTAGGCAGTAGAGAACTTGAGCTTGGTTCGTAGTAAGTGCCAAAGGGTCTTCTAAAAATAACTAGTGAAGCAGACATCCCTATCAGACACTATGATTTTGGGAAGGCCATGTAACTTAACCACATGCTCAAGGAAGAGCTTGGCCACTTTGGAGGCATCTAGGGTCTGGGAGTAGGATATGAAGTGGGCCATTTTTGAGAATCTATCAACCACTACACAAACTGAATTATGTTTCCTCGTGATCTTGGGCAATCCTACCATAAAGTCCATGCTAAGCCCTGCCAAGGGCAACTAGGCATAGGTAGAGGGGTGTACAGACCGGTATTCTACTTCTACTATTTGGCAACAGCACAAGTTCAGCACTTGGAAACAATGTTGGCTACATCCTTCTTTAGGCTTGGCCAAAAGAACTAGTCTTCTACTGCTAAGATGGTCTTTTCTCTACTAAAGTGACCAGATAGCCCTCCTGCATAGGTTTCCTAAACTAAGAATCTCTAAGTGAAGTCTTGGGAATGGATAACCTATTTCCTTTGAAGAGGTAACCATCCTGGAGGGTGCACTCACTATGGGCACTAGATGGTTCTTGTTTCCTTGACTGGAAGATCTCACCGAAGTCAGGACAGGACTCGTATTGCTCTGTTAATTGATCAAATCTTATAACCTCAGTCCTCATAGTATTTAGCAATAGGGCATGATGGCTAAGGGCATCAGCTACCTTATTTTCAGTACCAGCATGATGTTTAAGCACAAAGGTATAGGCTTGGATATATTCTAACCACTTAGCATGCCTAGGATTCAATCTTTTCTCGGAGTTTAGGTACCGAAGTGCTTCATGGTCAGAATACAAGATGAATTCCTGGGGTAGCAGGTAATGTCTCCAGTACCTAAAAGCTTGAATGACTGCATAAAACATCTTATCATAGGTTGAGTACTTAACTTTGGCCTCTTTGAGTTTTTTGTTAAAGAAGGCCACGAGATGATTTTCCTAACTAAGTACTCCTCCAATGCCTACTCCCGAAGCATTACAAGCAACCTCAAAAATCTTAGAAAAATCAGGCAGTCTCAGGATAGGTGCTTGTTGATAGAAAAGTGCCCTAAGAGCCAATCATTGTAAGGGCCTTTTTTGTATTCTTCCAACTCTTGTATGACATTATATATTAATAAAGGCATCTATTTTCATCATATACTGTTTGATGCAGAACGAAAGCTTTGATACCAAAAATGATGCAGAACGAAAAGATGATGCGATGCGAAAGTAAATTAAGACTAATTTTTTTTATATATATTTCAGAAGTCAGCTTTGACTCAAAGAAAGTTAAACTAAGTTGGAAGAAACTATATAATAATTGAAAGCACAATTCAAAGAAACTAGGTTATCAGAGTAGTCAGAAGTAAAGGATCGCTGGGGGTTGAGAAACTCCCAGACCTAGGGTTTCACTCTGAACTTTCAACAGGACAGAAGTAAAGAGAAGAGAAGGGTTATAGACCAGACAGTGATCTTTACAGAGTTTAGTAGAAGGACTCTCTTGAGCAGATTGTTGGATCCCCGGATTCGGATATCTTCGCAATGGATCCTCCAATACTGGTCCTTTGGCAGAGTTGGCTTCTCCTGAACTCAAGATCTGGGAAAGAAGAAGAACAAGTTAAGGAACCAGATACTCAAGGAAGGATTACCAGATAGAAGAACTTGAAAGTTGATGTTGCTGAAATCCTGATTCTCCTGGATGCTGATCTGAATTCCTCTGGGATTTGCTTTGTGTTCGAAGTAGCCAAACTAGACCTGGATGCTGGTGGTCGGCCTCTACTTGGAGAGAGGGGCCGTGTGAAGATGGGGTAGGTTAGGGTTTGGTGGGATGAAGATGATGATGGGCGGCTAGGGTTTGGAAGTGAAGTGGCTAACCTAGGGTTTTGGGGTTGTGGGGTTGGAGATCTCACACCTCCTCAAGGTTCCTAGGGAACCCAGATTTACTCCTCACGGAGCTCAACACTTGAATACAAGTGCAGAAGAGAGAAACACAAAGTTGCTCACACAGAAATTGATTTCATTCATCATTAAATTCAAGAGTACATAGAGTTGAATATATAGACATAACAAAGAAATAAAATTTTATACATTTCCCATGTGGGACTAATAGGACTAACCCACACTTTAGGCATCAAATTATCTTCTCAAGACTCCTTCCATGAGTGGGCAGCCCAAAAATCCAAGGAAACTTGAAAATCAGCTCCAAATGGCAGGTTATGGGGTGTCTCCTAGTATCTCTCCATGAATCAAGGATTTTTCCTTCATGGTTTGGCTCATTTGGACACCTCCTAGTCTTGCTCCACAAGTTTAGGCTTCTTCCTTTCATGGCTTTGGCACTTTTGGAAACTTTTGGGAACCTCCTTGAATTCCTCCCAAGATATGCTCTCTTCCCTTTTATAACTTGGATTTTTATGGAACATTGTGGGGCACCTCCTGATCCTCTCTTCAAGAAAAATTCTTGCCATCCTGGCTTGGGTTTATCTGGAAAGAAATGGCTCCTCCTTGGATTGAGGTATCTTGATGGATTTCTCTCCCAAGTGGTGCAAGAAAAAAAAGGAACTTACTTCTTGTGGTGTAGGGACCAAAGACACTGGATGGAGATGTGGCACCTCCTGGACTTTAGCGTGTGGCTGGGAGTGTGGCGCCCATTTGCTTGGGCCTAGGAAAAAAATGTGGCACCCTGGACCTTGACATGACTGAAAAAAAGGTGGCACCAACCTATAGAAGACCTAGACCACTACTAGGACTTGTACTGAGTCAACATGACTCAACAAAATTTAAATTACAGGGAAATACAAACTCAAGACTAAAATTGAGTTGACCAAGTCAACCCTTATTACAAAACCAGAAAACTCTAATTCTTTGGGCAAGGTCAATCAGAGATCCAGATGGAGCCCTGAAGTCTTCTTCTAAGTCTGGTGCCCGCACCAATTCTCCCGGGGTGGGAGGAACTCGACCCTGTCGAGTATGGATCAAGCTGGCTCTGGTATCTCTCCAAGAGGTCTGGGTCCAATTCTTGTAATTCTTCTCGGGAGATCCAAGAGTCATCAGAATCTGGCCTTCCTTGCCAGCGGACCAGGTATCTTGGTATCCTCGATTACGAGTAGAGATAACCTGATCATCCAGGATCTTTTCAATCTTCTTTCCTCACAGGCCAGTTTGTTGGTGGACACACAGGGTCGGGATCACTCTCAATAATAGGATTAGGTTTCAAAGGCTTACTAGGAATCACAACTGGCTCCCTATACTCTACTAAGTCTGTAATGTTGAAAGTAGAGCTATTGCCTAGTTCTGGAGGCAACTCGAGCACATAGGCATTGGATCCTACTCTCTTCACTACTCTAAATGGTCCAGCTCCTTTAGCATGTTACTTTCTAACGGTTCCAGAAAAAAATCGCTCAGGCCTTAACCTAATCATTACATAGTCTCTCTCAACAAAAGTTTTGACTCGTCTTTGAGAATCAACCAACTTCTTATAAGTTTCATTACTTAAAATTATTTTGGCATGAATTTCTTTATGCAAGTCCTTTACATGCTATGCAAGTGCATCAAGAGACTTATGTGTGTGGGCTAATAGTGAAATCAGATCAAGTGGTGTGTGAGGCTTGTATCCATGAACAATTTCAAAGGGACTCTAGCCTATAGACCTATTGATCAAAACATTGAATGCAATTTCAGCCCTGGACAAAATACAAATCCCAATTCCTGGTGCTCTCAATCAAACCAAAATCTGAGCCAAAGCCTAGTAAAGGGTCAAGAAAAACTAAACTAGACTGACGACGCACTCCTAAAGAATGGACTTTATTCCAAAGGAACCCTAGGTCTAAACCTAACAAACTATGGCTCTCTAGGTTTGACCTTGGGTCGGAGGATGGCATGCAGAGCATGAAAACTTATCATGGGTGCCTAGTAGGTGCCATAAGGTCTTCCAGAAGTAGGTGGCAAACCTAATAGATTCTGACACATGGTTCACTCTAAAGACTTTGACAAAGTATACTTGGATGGTGTAAGAAGCATTGGAAGTCCTAGAGAAAGGGAGGAGATATGAGTGGAGTCTTGAATTACCTGTTGACTAAAGGTGGTGACCTGAAGGTTTGAATGGTGATCTATGAGTGTCAACTGGTCATCCTTATGAAAGGAAAAGTTTGCTACTCCCAAGAATGGATCAAGAGATGGTTTGGGAAGTAGCCTAGGACATGTGATTGCAACAGTTAAGGTTTGTTCTCTAAGCAAATAATGATCCACTTTCTCAAGAACTGGATTAGAGAATGATTCATGGAAGGGTCTATGGATGATGACCTCAAGACTTGAAATTTGACCTATGGTGAGGAAAGATATACTCTATAGAAGGGTAGCTCAGTCATGCGAAGGAAGGGGTCTGGGGCCATAAGGAGGACTTCTACAGGACTGGATGAATCAATCCGCTCAAGACAAGGATGTTCAACTGAGATATGGGAGAGACCTTAGTGGCTGGGCATGGGACAAGGTCCAATTGTAAGAGGCTTGATTCAGTCATCCTAAGGAGAGGATCTACCATAGGGTGGGCAAACTTAAACAGTTTAGTGCAAAGATCTTCAATTGGTACTTGGGGATGACTGTCATTAGAGGGTACGAACTGATAGCTTGGGCTAACACTATGAGTTCTTCCTGGGGGTATTTGACTAAAGGAACCTGGTTCTCATAAATCTCTTCAATTTCTGAACTAGGTCCTACCACTTGGTTGCTTTCCAAGGTCTTCTCAGGTAAGGAACCAATAGTATCGATGTCACATTCTTCAAGTTCTTCCCCCACATATTCATCAACTAGACTCAAGCCAGCATCAATACTTCCTCGATGCCATCTTCAATGGGTTTCGGGTCAGTGGTAATTGGGTCAACTGATTCTGGGCTTGTCATACCTAACCCTTCTTCCTCATTGGTATCCTTCTGGTCAAGAGGTGACACAAGTGGGAATTGACAAACAAAAGTCTGGTTCACTACGGGTGTCAGATCAATCGGAACTTGACTCAAGTTGGTAGAGGTTGGCTTTAAGTCCAAAGTACTTGATTGGTTATATCTTAAAGACCACTCATAGTCTTGGGCTTCTTGGTAGGCTCGGTCTAACTTATTGGTCTTTTCAAGGCATAGCTTCGTATAAATGTCTGGGTGTAACCCAACCCTAAACCTCGATGTGATCTGAGCTTCGGTCTCGATGGTATTGCATTTCATGTCATACCACTGGAAGTCCTCGATATATTTAGACACAGGCCTATTACCTTATCGCAATTGGTACCATTGGTCTAAAAGTCTTTTCTCATAGGATCTACCTAGGTACCTATCTCTCAACTTACTTCTCATATCTCTCCAAGTATATATTCATCTTTTCTTTGATAACACTCATGCTCAATAGCATACCAATGCGACCTAGCATGTTTGGTGAACTTGGTTTTGGCCAACCTAACTTGTCCTAATTCCGATATCTGTTAGTGCACTCAAATACCGATCCATTTGTTCTTCCACTTAATATATGTCTCTTATCTCCATCAAAAGTGGGTGCATAAGGTTCGGTATTCCTAACGTGTCCCTTTTTGAGTCAACCAAGTATGGATTAGGCTCCTAGGGTTATGCTCGGGATCACGGTATAAGGTCCTCCTAGGCTCCTGGCATGGGTGAGGTTGGGGCCCCTTAAATTTTGGATCAGGGGTCCAATTTAATGTCTACGTTTCTCAAGTCCCTGGGCTCGGTCTCTAAACTGGGCAAAATTCTCATTCATATCCTGAAACTCAATTTGGTCATACTTTCGGTAAGAGTTCTAATCATGGCCTCTAAATCAGGTTGGTTTGACCAGGTTGGTAGGGTACTCCGTTCCGAGTAGACATGATGATGCAAGCAAGCACACAAATGAGACTCGACTTGATGAAACGACGTACGGGGCTAACTAGACCTAGAGCCAAACTAGATACCCAATCAGAGTGGCAAGCTAGCCTGTAGTAACTCGGAACTCAGCCAGGCAGGGGTAAGGGGAGTGTTAGGTCCCTAATGCCAATCTAGACACCAATCAGAGATTGGCCAGTAGGCGGACCAGCACACAAGTCCTTCGGGATAGAATCCCTGAACCACCATTCTAGACATTGAGTACAAAGCAACACACAGAGTAACTAGACAAACTGACTCAACATTAGCCTAGACCCGACTTGTTGGTGTCCCTAGCCCACTAGGGCAAATTAAGTCTAATAAATTTTAAATTAGGCTTAGGATCGAATGAATGGGTGGTTTTTGGGCTAGGAGAGGTTATCAACTCCTTCCCTTATCTTAGATGCTCAATTGCCCTTAAGATGAATTAGGAGATGATCACTTAAAAAAAAAATTGAATTACAGAAATACAGAAACAGAGTTGCTGTAATTTAACTCTTAGAATTTTACAAAAACTATAAATTATAGTGAAATAATGTAAAATAGATTCAATTATGCTGGTTCTAGCAAAATAAAAATCACATAATTTGGAGTTACCTGCAATGAGAAATAATTCTTGTAACAGGGCAGTTACAGACTGAAAATAGAATGCTTCCCCCATTTACAATTCCCTGCTACGAAGTTGTAACCCAGTGGATCCCCTACATGCCCTAGGAACACCCGTGGGATGGGAGGAGGAGGCTTGCATCTCGCTTCGTTCCTAGGACCGGACGCTCGGGAGTCTACTTCGAGCAGACAAAGTAAAAAAGAGAGACACTCAAAACATGCAGCAAGTCAGAAATCCTAGACAGGGCTGATACCAAAAATTTATGCAGAACGAAAGCTCTGATACCAAAATGATGCAGAACGAAAGATGATGCATGCGAAAGTAAATGCAAAAGTAAATTAAGACTAATTTTTTATATATATATTTTCAGAAGTCGGCTTTGACTCAAAAGAAAGTTAAACTAAGTTGAAGAAACTATATAATAATTGAAAGCATAATTCAAAGAAACTAGGTTATCAGAGTAGTTCAGAAGTAAAAGGATCGCTGGGGTTGAGAAACTCCCAGACCTAGGGTTTCGCTCTGAACTTTCAACAGGACAGAAGTAAAGAGAAGAGAAGGGTTATAGACCAGACAGTGATCTTTACAGAGTTTAGTAGAAGGACTCCCTTGAGCAGATTGTGGGATCCCGGATTCGGATATCTTCGCAATGGATCCTCCAATACTGGTCCTTTGGCAGGTTGGCTTCTCCTGAACTCAAGATCTGGGAAAGAAGAAGAATAAGTTATGGAACCAGATACTCAAGGAAGGATTTACCAGATAGAAGAACTTGAAAGTTGATGTTGCTGAAATCCTGATTCTCCTGGATGCTGATCTGACTTCCTCTGGGATTTGCTTTGTGTTCGAAGTAGCCGAACTGGACCTGGATGCTGGTGGTCAGCCTCTACTTGGAGAGAGGGGCCGTGTGAAGATGGGGTAGGTTAGGATTTGGTGGGATGAAGATGATGATGGGCGGCTAGGATTTGGAAGTGAAGTGGCTAACCTAGGGTTTTGGGGTTGTGGGGTTGGAGATCTCACACCTCCTCAAGGGTCCTAGGGAACCTGGATTTACTCCCTCACAGAGCTCAACACCTGAATACAAGTGCGAAAAGAGAGAACACAAGTTGCTCACATAGAAATTGATTTTATTCATCATTAAATTCAAGAGTTACATAGAGTTGAATATATAGACATAACAAAGAAATAAAATTTTATACTTTCCCATGTGTGACTAATTAGACTAACCCACACTTTAGGCATCAAATTCTCTTCCCAAGTCTCCTCCATGAGTGGGCAGCCCAAAAACTCCAAGAAAACTTGAAAATCAGCTCCAAATGGCAAGTTATGGGGGTGTCTCCTAGTATCTCTCCATGAATCAAGGATTTTCCCTTCATGGTTTGGCTCATTTGGATACCTCCTAGTCTTTCTCCACAAGTTTAGGCTTCTTCCTTTCATGGCTTTAGCACTTTTGGAAACTTTGGAACCTCCTTGAATTCCCCCCAAGACATGCTCTCTTCTCTTTTATAACTTGGATTTTATGGAACATTGTGGGGCACCTCCTTGATCCTCTCTTCAAGAAAAATCTTGCCATCCTGGCTTGGTTTATTGAAAAGAAATTGGCTCCTCCTTGGATTGAGGTATCTGATGGATTTCTCTCCCAAGTGGTGCAAGAAAAAAAAGGAACTTACTTCTTGTGGTGTAGGGGCAAAGATACTGGATGGAGATGTAGCGCCTCCTGGACTCTGTGTGTGGCTGGGAGTGTGGTGCACACTTGCTTGGACCTGGAAGAAAAAAAATGTGGCACCCTGGACCTTGACTTGACTGAAAAAAAAAGTGGCACCAACCTAGAGAAGACCTAGACCACTACTAGGACTTGTACTGAGTCAACATGACAACAAAATTTAAATTACAGGGAAATACAGACTCAAGACTAAAATTGAGTTGACCAAGTCAACCCTTATTACAAAACCAGAAAATCCTAATTCTTCGGGCAAGGTCAATCAGAGATCCAGATGGAGCCCTGAAGTCTTCTTTTGAGTCTGGTGCCCGACCACCACTGTTGTGTCTTATTTATGATTATGATGAACCCCATAGATTAGAGCAATGGAATTAGGGTTATGATAAAGTTCATAATAGTGAGACCTAATTTCCTATAAATCCTAATCTAAAATGTTCCTAGTCATTGGACCATTGATTCAAGGATCAATGAATCCGGTAAGACTAGCTTATCCTATGTATGCTCAGATGATGAGAGTGGTTGGTCTCACAACCACTTATGTAGAGACATTAATACAAGGTAATGGTGCTCATCAGGATATGAGTACACTAAACTGATCCATACCGGGACTATCTTATGAAAGTCTTACTACTTGTCAAAAGATAGATCCTTGAGTAGGAGTTGTGCATGTGATCTTTAGACCTGAGGTCACCATGGTTCCTTGTGCACACTAAGTCATATTTTGGTTCATACTCATTCATGCCATTACGATATGTATGGGGTGTTCTAGGTATCGTGGAAGGTGTATGGAGGATATGAGTGGACAAATAAGGAATCGATCATTCCTAGTAAGAGGAATTGTTATCCTATGCAATCTCTTCGATGAGTGACTTAAAGAGCCTTGATCAAAGCAAGATGAGATTAGTGGAATCTAATCAGTCATCAGCTAAGTCCTCACTTCGAGTTGAGATTTGAGATTATGATTAGTATTAGGGTTTGACATCTATCCATACCTATCACTTAATCGGGATAATGGGAGATCGAAAGATTGAATGGCACGGTAACTTACAACTGAAGGGTATTTTGGTAATTTTCATAAAATTCCTTATCTTCCAGGTAGGCATGATATGTTGCTAGATATCAATCTATCTTGTAGGTTTCATGAACCAATTGGATTGGTTTTATGAGTCAATTCGATGGATGGTCCGAATTGGATAATTAGATGAGCTAGTTTGACCTAATAGGTCAATCGGGTTCGATTGGATCGAATCGGCTCAAACCTAAACCTACTGTTGGCTAGATGTGGAATCCAATGGATCACACACACTAGAGAATTGGACAAGGAAGTCATTCATGATTTAATTAGGATCATAGGATCCTAATTGGTTAGCTAGGTGACACACTAGCATGTGTAGGCTAACCTAATTCCTAAACCTAATTGGATTGGGTCCAGTTGCTTGCTAAATGGACTAACAAATTTATGGGAGACCTAAATTGGGTTATGTTCTAAGTAGGATGAATTTATCAGATTTATCTGATATTTTTTGGAGGTTTTATCTTGGAATTATGAAGAGTCCCTAAGGCATAGGACTCTTGGTGCCTAAATGACATGTTGGCATTCAAAAGGACCTAGAAGGGTCTATAGTTCTCTGATCGGAAAACTTTTATATGGTCGGAAAGCTTATTTAATAACCTTTCATTTGACACCCATATTATATATACTTTGACTTTGTCAAAGGTAGCATATGGCATGGAAAAAGGTTGATCAAATTATGAAGAGAAGCGACTCTTCATTTGGCGTGCAGAAAGGACCAGGAGTCCTCCTGCATATGAGTTCTTATGTTGAACATCTTCTAATATTTATATTATCTCATGCTCTTTCATGAAGGATTTGACTGGTCAATAATTTTGAATTGGCGTGAAGAAGGAAAGGATGAATGGCGCACATGAAAGGTTGCGACTTTTCATGAGAGGGTGCACGGTTTGAAGCAGAGTCCTGCTTTCAGATCTCTTTAGTTTTCTCTGACTTTTGGAAATGAGAAGATGCTTCTTGGCTCTTCCAGAGACCGACGGTACATGCCATGTGGCATAAGAAGGTTTCATTTGGACATGAAGAGTGTCAGATAAGATTTCTGAATCCTAAAGAGTCTTATCAGATATGAAGAAACATATATGATAAGAGATTTTGGATGTGTTTCACGCCCCTTAAGAATCTATTTAAAGGGTGTACGGTGGAATGAGATGAATATTCATTCAGTCATCTGAAAGACAAGACTTGTCTTGTTAAGACAAGGTCTTTTCTATTAGGACAAGGCTTTGTTTTAAGACATAAGCCTATGGGGTCCTAAAGAAGCGTTGTCCTAAAACTAAGAGTGGTTTAGAAGAATGTCCAAAGAGTCCTATAGTGGGATAGTGAGTCCTACAAAGGCCAAAGTCTAAAAGGCTGCTGAAAGAGTCCTACCCGGGCAAGCAACTTCAAGAAGGAGTTCTTCCTTGTTTCAAATCTTATGTGGATCACCGTTGGAGAACTTACACTTGTGAGTCTAGTGGAAGAAGTGGAATATAGTGCTCCAGGTATATTTCGTTAACCTTCTTTTATGACATATTAGTTGTAATCGAATAAGGGATCTTGGAAATTAGGATTTCTAACTGATAAAGTGTTATCTTTATGCATGAAATTTTATAATTCAGTCTTACTAAGTTGCATAATGATCTCCTTGAAACCCAACAGTGGTATCAGAGCCACCCTTAGTTTATTTCAACTATTTATCATTTGTAATAAAGATGATCCTCCTAGGATTATGATTCAATGCATATTAGGGATCATTTGTTTGGTCTCTACTTTATTATGAAAAATAGCATGTTATTATTTTATGCATATTGTAGATCAAATGCATCGTTATAACATGTTTTATCCTAATAGCTATTTAGGATTGTATTAGTCAGCGGGGTATTTGAAATATCATGCTATGATATGATTGATATGTACATCATGCAATGTTATGCATATGCTAGATTGATATGCCTTATGCTAGTCACTAGTTAGGGTTTTTTAACACTTAAACCCTAATCTTTAAAATATGTCAAGATATTTTTTTAGTCATATTCTGAAATAAGGTTGTCCTAACATACGGTGGATGTCTGTTATGTTGTAAGGTTGTCCTAGAATGGACACACCTAGCATATATTTTGCATCATGTCATATATGTATGGTTTTCTGTTATAAGTACATTATGATATGTTAAATAGTATTAGAATGTGTTGAGACCATCAAAGCTCTCATTAAAAATCATATTTAGTCTAGTATCAAATTAATCATGATGCAGAACCAATTAGGGTTTGATCAGCCAATTGGTGTCTAGGCAAGTGGTTCTGGGAAGGTAAAGGGATTGAGGTTTATTATTGGTTCCGTTGTCTAACCTGGCCAATTTAATTGGTGTCTAAGGAAAGCAATGGGGGGACCCCCTCACCCCTTCCACTTACTTGACTAATTTGGTCATATCTAAACCTTAACTTGAGAATGCTAATTGATTATGTATACTATAATTTGCCTTTCTCATGCTAAGCCAAATTAATATCAAAACTATAGTAGGTTTGTTGTGTAACACAAGATCTACTCTAGGGTTTGATATGAATTTGTATTGGGTGCACTTAGTGCTTCATGGCATGGTTGAAATTGTTGCTTTGTTGTGTAACACGAGGGCAAGAATCTTCAATTATAGCTATATAGAAATGAAGGGTTTTACTAAACTAAGACATTATAGTTTGTTGTGTAACACAAGACTATAAGTGTCGTAGAGGCAAAGATAATTGTTGAGAATTGCACAGGTTGCAATGGAAAGTAAGTCTTACCTTTGAACTTATTAGTGTTTGTTATGTAACACAAGGCACTAATGAGGAATTAGGATCTCAACCCCACTAAGGAAACTAGGAAGGTTCTCGTTTACCATAAAATGAGGGTTATGGTATTGAAGAAAATAATGGGAGACATAATTAGATAGTAAGTCCTTATCTAGTTATGAATGTCATTCTTGAGTGGTCTGCTAATATTATTCTTTAACTAAATATAGGATATTTATATTTATGGCTTCAAACTTATCATTGAGGGGCATCTTGGATGCCAATAAGTTAACCGATCCAAATTATGTGGATTGGTTGAGGAACCTGAGAATCATATTAACTCAGGAGAAGCTTTCCTATATACTTGATTCTTTGGATCCTGAGGTGATTGGAGAGGATGCTTCAGAGGAGGAAAGGGCACACATCAAATGTGGCTAAATGACAGTATGACTGTCAGGTGCATCATGTTGGCTTCCATGAGCAACGAGCTCTAGAGGCAACATGAAGGTCTGGAACCTTAGTCCATATTGCTCAATTTAAAAGAGCTTTATGAGAGCAAAGTAGGGCTGCCCGATACGAGATATCAAAGTAGTTATTCCGAGCACGGATGAGTGAAGGTCACTTGTGCAAACCCATGTGCTGAAAATGATTGACTTAATCACTCGATTGGGTCAATTAGGGTTTGTGATGGATAGTGAACTTAATCAGGACTTGATCCTACAATCACTCCAGATTCCTTCTCTTAGTTTGTTCTTAACTACCCTATGAACAAATTGAATACCACTTTGCCAGAGCTGCTTAACATGCTTAAGACAGCTGAGAGCCACTCTAAAGGAGATAAGGCTCATGTTCTTCTTGTTAATGGAAGAAAGAAACAGGCAAGGAAAAAGGGTATGAAAAGAAAGTTTAACTTTAAGAAAAGCATCCAAAAGAAAAATAAGAAAGCTAAGAAAGATGATGGAGCATGTTTCCATTGCAGCAAGACTGGGCATTGGAAGAAGAATTGCAAGGTTTACCTTGCAAGTGTGAAGCAAGATGCAAGTGGAGCATCTAAAGGTTTGTACATGATACAAACTAATTTATCATTGAGTGCTTATATTTCTAATTCATGGGTATTAGATACCGCATGTGGATCTTATATATGCAATTCATTGCAGGGACTCCACATAATTAGAAGATTGAAGAAGGGTGACTTTAAGCTGCATGGGGCCAGTGGTGAAGCTATATATGCTGAAGCTGTTGGCACCTATCTTCTTTTATTACCGTCGGGTGATGTAATAAAGCTAGAAGAATGCTTCTATGTACCAGATATTATTAGAAATATTATTTCTATCCCCTTGTTATTACAACAGGGATATGAAATAAGTGTAAAGAGAAGTGGCTACTCTATTCTTTATAATAATAAAATATTTGGACATGGATCTTTTATAAATGGTCTTCTAACTTTGCAACTCAATGATAATATTTTTCTTGTTGATGATAAGAAAAGAAAAGGAGATAATGATAATATCACATATCTCATGCACTGCCGATTAGGTCATATCAGTGAGTCGAGAATAAACAAGTTAGTCAAAGATAATTACTTTGACTCTAATGATTTCCAAACATTAGGAACTTGTGAATCTTATCTCAAAGGAAAAATGACTAAGTCTCCATTCACTAGACATGGGAAAAGAGCAACTGAATTGTTAGATCTTATACATACTGATGTTTGTGGACCTATGTCAACTCAGGCCAGAGGAGGATATTCTTATTTCATCACTTTTATTAATGATTTATCAAGGTTCGGTTATATGTATCTTATGAAACACAAGTCTGAAGCTTTTGATAGGTTTAAAGAATATCAAAGTATGGTTGAAAAACAAACTGGACTTAGTATTAAAACTCTTCCTTCTGATCAAGGAGGTGAATACTTGTCTAGTGAGTTTTTAAACCATCTCAAAGACAAAGGCATTATTTTGTATGGACTCCTCCTTATACACCCTAGTTAAATAGAGTGGTAGTAGAAATGAGAAATCGCATCTTATTAGATATGGTAAGGTCCATGATGAGCTTAACAGATCTTCCCATTTCCTTTTGGGGACATGCCCTAGAAATTGCTACATATATATTAAACAGGATTCTATCTAAGTAAGTAAGTAGCACTCCATATGAGTTATGGAATGGCAAGAGAACAAATCTTAAATACTTAAAGATTTGGGGTTGCCATGCTTATGTCAAGAATAATTTCAGACATAAGTTAAGTGCTAGGGCTGACAAATATAGGTTTGTTGGTTATCCAAAAGAGGGTGTTGGATACCTCTTTTATAATACTACTGAGCAAAAGATAATTGTCAGTAGGCATGCTACATTATTGGAGCAAGAATTTATCCAAGAAAGAAGTAGTGATTCTTCACTTGAGTTATGTGAAGAACTGAACCAACAAACTGATGAGCCTTCAAGAGATATTCCTCAACTAGAAGTTCTTGAGGATCAAGAACAGCCACAATACACACCTCCTCTCTGAAGGTCAAAGAGGGTGCGGGGAGCACCTCTTAGATATGGCTTTGTCATCAGAGATGACAATGAATCCAGTATCATACAGAATGATGATCCTGTGACCTATTCGAAAGCTGTCGAGAGTAGAGACTCCAACAAATGGCTAAATGCCATGAAATCTGAAATGGGGCCATGTATTCCAATCATGTTTGGACTTGGTAGATCTATCTGAAGGAATTAACCCAATAGGGTGTAAATGGGTCTTCAAGAAAAAAGATTGGAGCAGATGGTCAAATTGAGACCTACAAGGCTAGACTGGTAGCAAAATGTTTCAGACAAAAACATGGCATAGACTATGATGAAACTTTTTCTCCAGTAGCCATGCTCAAGTCTATTCGGATAATGCTTGCCATAGCAGCATACCATGACTATGAGATCTCGTAGATGGATGTAAAGATTGCTTTCCTTAATGGAAACCTTGAGGAAGAAGTCTATATGTCATAGCCAGAGGGTTTTGTCTCAAGTAGGAGACCAAATCAGGTATGCAAATTAAAGAAGTCTATTTATAGACTTAAGCAAGCATCGAGGAGTTGGAACATCCATTTTGATGAAACAATTAAAGGATTTGGTTTATCAAAAATGTGGATGAACCATGTGTGTATAAGAAGACAAGTGGGAGTGCGCTTATTTTCTTGGTTTTGTATGTGGATGACATACTGATCATTGGGAATGATATCCCAATGTTGCAATCAGTTAAGACTTGGCTGTCATCAAAGTTTTCCATGAAGGATTTGGGAGAAGCATCCTATATACGGTATAAGGATCTATAGAGATAGATCCAAGATGATGCTAGGCTTATCCCAATCCAGGTACATTGACTTAGTGTTGAAGAGATTCAACATGGATGGAAGTAAGAAAGGTTACTTACCAATGAGTCAAGGCATACAGCTCTCTAAAAATATGTCTCCTAAGACATCGGAAGAAAGAGAGAGGATGACTAAGATTCCTTATGCTTCGACTGTAGGATCAATTATGTATGCTATGTTATGTACCAGACCTGATGTTGCTTATGCTTTAGGCAAAGTGAGCAGATTTCAGGCAGATCCAGGAGAAGATCATCGGAAAGATGTGAAAAATATTCTTAAGTACAAGACTTGTCTTGTTAAGACTAGGTCTTTTCTATTAGGACAAGGCTTTGTTTTAGGATATAAGCCTAAGGGATCCTAAAGGAGGGTTGTCCTAAAACCAAGAGTGGTTTAGAAGAGTGTCCAAAGAGTCCTATAGTGGGATAGTGAGTCCTACAAAGGCCAAAGTCTAAAAGGCTACCGAAAGAGTCCTACCCGGGCAAGCAACTTCAAGGAGTTCTTCCTTGTTTCAAATCTTGTATGGATCACCATTGGATGACTTACACTTATGAGTCTAGTGAAAGAAGTGGAATATAGCACTCCAGGTATGTTTCATTAACCTTCTTTTATGACCTATTAGTTGTAATCGAATAAGGGATCTTGGGAATTAGGGTTTCTAACTGATAAAGAGTTATCTTTATGCATGAAATTTTATAATTTAGTCTTACTAAGTTGCATAATGATCTCCTTGAAACCCAACACTTGTATCATTTTATCCTTGATCTCTAGGAAGGCTTTGTCTGCAGTTTTGGTCTATTGAAAGTTTCCCTTCCTAATGCAGTCGGTGATGGGTGCTACGATAGAATTGAATCCCCAAATAAATCTTCTATAAAAAGTGGCTAAGCCATGGAAACTATGCACATCATGGACACTAGTAGGGACTGGCCACTTAACTATGGCTTTAACCTTCTCAGGGTCAGCTGAGACTCCTTCAGGGGTGACTACAAAACCTAGGAAGATAACCCTATTTATCATGAACTCGCACTTCTTAGGATTGGCATAAAGGCTATTCTCCCTAAGGGTCTGACAGACTAACTTTAGGTGGTTAAGGTCATCCTCCGTAGCCTTACTGTATATCAAAATGTCATCAAAGTAAACCACCAAGATTTTTCCAGTGAACTTTTTCAGGACTTGGGTCATGACCCTCATAAAGGTGCTAGGTACATTTGATAGTTCAAAAGGCATCACTACCATTTAAAAAGGCCATCTTAGTTTTAAACGTGGTCTTCCACTCATCCCTGGGCCTAATCCTGACCTGATGATAGCCACTCTTAAGGTCTATCTTGGAAAATATTGTGGCACCGGCCATCATGTCAAGCATGTCATCCAAACGGGGATGGAAAACCTGTACTTCACTACGATGTTGTTGATGGCTCTACTATTGACATGCATTCTCCAGGTTCTATCTTTCTTATGGGTTAGCAATGTAGGGACTGCACAGGGACTTAAACTCTCCCTAAGGAAACCTTTCATAAGCAACTCTCCCACTTGTTTATGAAGTTCTTGGTGTTCGGTGGGGTTCATCCTATAGTGAGGAAGGTTTGGTAATGTGGCTCTTGGGACCAAGTCTATAGTATGCTGGATGTCCCTAAGGGGTGGTAGTTGATTAAGTAATTCCTTAGAAAAAATCCTCAAACTCTTTTAGAGCCTCAACTACTTCTTAGGGGTGCTCTCTTTGGGTCAGTTCATGATTCTCTTTGGTGGCCAAAATCCAAATAGGGTCTCCCTCAGTAATCTCTTTCTCTAACTCCTTAACCTTGATTAGGTTAACTCCAGGTTTCTTTTCATTAAGGCTACTCGATCCTCTTTTAACCTGGTCCTTAGGCTGAGTTGGACTAATCACAAATTTCTTCCCATGGTGACTAAAGGCACAAGTATTGGTCCGACCATAAAGGGAGGCATCATGATCATAAAGCCAGGGTCGACCTAGGATAATGCTACTGACACCCATGGGAAGGACATCAAACCAAATCTTCTCCTCATATGACTGTAATTTGATCATGACTTGGCATCTAGACTTGATGGGTATGGAAGTTGAATCATCCATGAGACCTTATAAGGGTTGGGGTGAGGAACTAGGGTCAATCCTAGGGATTTGACGGTACTTAAAGAGATGGCATTGACACAACTCTCACTATCCACGATGATCTTGCACACCTAATCCTTAGTTTTACAAAGGTTTGTAGGATGTTAGTCCTATGCCAATCTTCTTGCACTATGTTTTGGGTAAAGATGCACCTAACTACTCCTAAAAGGTCTTCAAACTCAAACAGTTCTTCCTCTCCCTCATATTCTTCTAACAACTGATCTTCTGCCTCATAGACTTCTCCTTCTGGTTCAACAATGGGTTCTAGCTCATTTCAGCTGGCTCTTCTATTAGTAGGGCTTTGGAGGTGCACTAGCTAGCAAAATGCCCTGGTTAATGACATCTAAAGCATGTGCCTTGGGATCGGGGCACCTTTGGACTTCAATTGATTTACCTTTATCCTTTTCACTGAAATGGGATCGGCTCAGGTCGAGTCGGCTCGGACTGGGTCAGCTTGAGTTGGGTCGACTCGGGTAGACTTGTCTATACCCTTGGTTAGATCCTGGGATTCGGCTAGGGTTCCTAAAGGGTTCAAGTCTACGATAGGTGGGTGTCCTTTGGAAATGCTCACAATTGTTCACAATTTGGTGAGCATGCTCCAAATCATTGATCTCTCTAAAGTAAAGCTCCCTCTGGATATCTGGATGTAGGCCAGCCCTAAACCTAGACAGGGTCACTGATTCTAATTCATCAACATTACATCGCATGACATACACATCAAACTTTGTGATGTACTCGGCCACACTCTTGCTCCTGTTGCCCAGGTGGCTATCCAAGGGGGGGGTGAATTGAAAATTTTAAAAAATTAAGTAGATAATGTACACTTAAAATTTCTTTTAAAGTGTTAGGTGTCTGTGGCAAAATAATAACTTGCAGGAGCTAAATAATATCAAAGAAACACAATACAAATACATAGAAATTTATAGTGGTTCAGAGCAACCCAGCTCCTACGTCCACTACCCAAGATACCACTTGGGATTTTCACTATATTCATACCTGAAGATAGTAGGATTGTTTTATAAGCTCACAATCCAAAACCTCTACACTTTGGTTTTATTGGGATCACCAAAGAAAACCCAACACTCTTTGGTTTTGAACAGGATCACCAAAGAAACCTAACTTGATTTTCACAGGATCACCAAGAATCCAATACTTGGTTTTTATCTAAGGCTCACCAAGAACCTATTTGGTTTTTCAAACGGGCTCACCAATAACCCAACAATTCAAGAATGAATTAAGAAATAAATGAAACAATAAATGACAAACTCTAGTTGTCGAATAGTTGCCGATGCAGCTTGAGAGAAGTCCACTTGGATGCACTTCAATATACTTTAAAAGCTTCAGTGGCTCCTTTCCAAAGTGCTTCAAGCTTCAGATCAGAGTTGGTGAAGACTTGAAGACTGATTTGAATGCTCTTTGTGCTCTTCTTACTTGTTGGTAGGTTGGATATTCAAAAACCCTTAAAACTTTGAGGAACTTTCTGTCTCTTTCTCTCTTTTTTATTTCAATAAAGCTCAAATCCCTCAAATATATGGTCTTCCATCACTCCAAGGCAGTTTGAGACATTGTAGACTGTTGGGATATGACATATAACCGTTGGAGCACCTTTGGCATTCAAAAAAGAATTTTGGAACTAACTGTTATGTACCTAAGAATGACACTCGAGTTGGCTCGGGTTCTTTGAGTCAGCTCGGATCCTTCGAGTCGGCTTGGATCCTTCGAGTCGATAGGTGAGTTGCAAATTCTTCAGGAGGGTTAGCTCTCTATCTTATGGTGCAAAAACTTCACTTTGGATGAGTCGGCTCTTGATAGCTCGGGTCGGCTCGATCTTCTGTTGTTGAATACATTGAACTCAAGGGGTTGGCTTGCTTGAATTTGGTTCGACTCTTCTTCTCAGAATCAGAAAATTTTACTCTAGAGGAGTCGGCTCATTGCATATCAGGTCAGCTTGCTTCCTCGGGTCTTCAAAATTTATTTCGATAGAGTCGGCTCGTTGTGGTTCGAGTCGGCTCACCTGGCTTGTTATCAGAAACCAATAGAAATGGACTCTGGAAGAGTCAGCTCAGACTTATTCCAGTCGACTCGGATTTACTCGAGTTGCTCGGTTCCTTCGAGTCGGCTCAGATTGTTGCGTGCCAGAATTCTTAGTGCGTGCCATGAGATAGAGTCGGCTCTTTTGAGGGTGGGTCTGCTCGAGTAACTTCTTCAGAATTTTATAATTAAACTCAAGAATACTCTCACCAACACTCTTCATCATTCAATATAAACCAACTCAAAATAAATTTAATGCATAGCACACATAGAAGTAACTCTTTTACATGATTTTCTTAACTTTATTTATTGGGTTCTTCTTTACAAAACAAGATTACAATACAACTCAAAATAAGAATTATAAATTTAGGAGTTGAAGTTTGAACAAATAAATCATCCTACAAAAACTTGTAAACCACTTAAAGAGTTGTTAGAAATAAATGTGCATGCTCCAATATTTTGTTATCATCAAAATCACTCAAGGGGTCAACAATCTCTCCCTTTTTAATGATGACAAAACACCGGGCATGAAAACAATAAGATAAAACTCTACAATTACTTGTATAACTGTATTTGCAAGAATGTATTAACAAGTATAGGAAAGCTTGACTATAACTTTGACATGCTCAATTATCATTAATGTCGAATTGTAGAAGGAGAATTAGAGTAGTATGAAATAATCTCCCCCTCAATAAAATACTCCATGTTCTAAAAATTTTTCATGCAAGACAATGTAATGAAGCATGAGGTGTATTTCTCAAGTACTTCAAGAGAATATTCATGAATTATAGCTCATGTATCAAGGTTTTCTAAGACAATTTTCTGTATCAGAGCAGCATAAAAACTTTTATGTATTAAAGCATATAAAAGAAGAGATTTTATATATCAGAGCATATGAAAATTTTCTGTATCAGACATTTGACATTCTATGTATCAGAGCATATATACAGATGAAATTTTCATGTGTTAGAGCAAGAATTCTTATCCTTTTCATGCAAATATCTCCCCTTTTTGTCATTAATCAAAAAGGTGAAGTTTTCAAAGATAATTTTGTTTCCAACATATAAAGCTCATTTTTGATATAGATTGAGAAAGTTTCCAAATTTTGTTTGAGATAATTTCACTTTCTCAACTTAATGAAGATATTCTATTAAAAAGATAGCATCATAGTCAATGAAAGTAAACATAACACTTATACACAAGTAGCCAAAAGAGTGATATTCATTTCTTTAAAAGAAATCAGTACATTCAATTCAGAAAGAAAAACAAAAGAGCCTAATCACTATCAGTTGACTTAGATTCAGGTTGAACAACAGTGGATTTTCCTTTGGTTTTAGAGGGTTTCTTAGACCTAGATTTCAAGTGAGGTGCAGATTGTTTGGGTGGTCTAGAAGAAATAGGTGTAGGATCCAGTGATGCTGAAGGAGGTATACTCTGAGTAGCTTGAAGGTCCTCAACTTTAGTCATCAGCTTCCACAAAAAACTATTAATTGTTTTCAATTCAGCTTCAATTTTCTTTAAATCTTTGGAAGCAGTCAGTTTTCCATTGAGACCTTTAATTCTGCAACTTCCTTCTGCATTGAAAGAACTTCAGAGGCTTGTACATTTGCAAAAGCTTTGGCTGATACTCTTAGCCTTCCTAGTTCACCTCTGAGAATCCCAAAATCTTCTGTGTAGTTGTCTTCCCTTTTCAATCTTTTCTCTATATCTCCCATACCCATTTTCACTGAATTCAGTTCCTTCCGAAACTCATCAAGACTTTGATCTATTTTTTCTTTCAGATCATTAATCATGGATCCAAAGGAACTTAACAAACCTTCTGCAAATTATTCAGCTACTTTATGATATCAACATGATGGACAGTAGAGGGTTCTGGAGCAGTAGCAGGAGCAGGTTCAGGTATTGAAGTATCAGAAGGATCAGGAGGAGCAATGAGAGTAAAATCTGGCATGAAAGCATCAAAAGCTGTCTGATATGGTGAGCCTTG
Source organism: Areca catechu (assembly GCA_021397845.1). NCBI lineage: Eukaryota > Viridiplantae > Streptophyta > Magnoliopsida > Arecales > Arecaceae > Areca > Areca catechu. Next base: position 104,366,209 of record CM038050.1, read on the forward strand.
CTGAGGCTGTGGCTCAGGGATTGGAATTGAGGTGCCTTCACCAGTTTCCATCTTAACTTGTTCTTCTTCCAGTTCTTCAGTGACTAGTGCCTCAGATTTCTTCTTCCAAGTCCCCTCAGATAGCAAATAACCCATCCTCTATAAGGTTTTGGCTGTATAAGTGTCAGTATGTAGGAGAGATTTGCTATCTTCTCCTGATAGATCAATATGTGCAGCCTAAAGAAAGAGTAAGAATCATCCATAAGGCAAACATGCCTTCACTTTCCTTATAGATTCCTTCATTTGACTTATCATTATAGCTGGCATATTGATTTTATCTCCAAGTATCAGTAGCTCCATAAAGCATAAGGAAAGTGAAGGAGCTAGCTTTAAGGATTCCAATTTCATCAACATCAATCTGCTCTAGCATAGTCTGTAAAGCCCTTGTCCTATCCTTTAGGACTAAATGTTCTATACCTTCAAATGGCATTTCCAGGGTATTCCCAAGTAGATCTTTTGAGATAATGATTCTTTTTCCTTTGACCAGAGACTCAATGTGGTGCTCTCCAAATCTCATGTTCTTATAAATGTTCTGACCAGAATTGGATAAGTCCGAATGTCCAATGAACACATATTCCGCTAGCCCTGGTTCTCAATTAAATCCACGATAACTAACCCTATTTCCTTAAGGAATTCAAATAAAATTCTTCTACCTGTTGTTATAGGTCGCATACCCAATGAAATTAGTTGACTTGGAGAGATGGAGCTGGGTTCTTCAGCCGGTTGAGAAGGAACTCGAGAAGAACTGTCTTCATGATTTTTGGATCTTCTCTCCTATGGAGCTTCCTCGGTTTCCCGTCGAGGCTTCTTCCTAACTGCACTTTTTGAGCCATCCCTCAAGCACATTGAGATCCAAGGGAGTTTGGAAGGATGGAGTTTTTTGGAAAGGGTTCCTCGGAGGAAAAGAAGATAGAACCAAAGATAGAAAAGTAAATGAAAAACCCTATGGCTCGAACTAAAAAGAGATGGCTCAACATTCAAGCCAGCTCGCTCAAGGTGAATTCTGCTCGAGTCGGCTCGAACAGAGGGAGCACAAAAAATAAATAAATAAAATTCACAAGGAGAACAATTATGAATTTAAATGGAGCAAGGAGATGTTTAGATGATATTTACTTAAGTTTGAAGGAAAATAGGTTGAGGTTTCTAAAGAGGGTTACACAAACCTAATTCACATCTAATCATTGCAAATTTATCAGAATTTAAAGGTTTAGTAAAAATGTCAGCAAGTTGGTTTTCAGTTGGCACAAAATCTAGTTCAATATCATTATTCAAGACATTTTCTCTTATAAAATGGTGCCTAATTTCAATGTGCTTAGTTCTTGAATGCTGAACAGGATTCTTAGTCAAATTAATGGCACTTGTGTTATCACATTTAATTAAAATTTTAGACTGTGTAACACCAAAATCTTCTAGCCGTTGTTTAATCCAAAGTACTTGAGCACAACAACTGCCAGCAGCAACATACACTGCCTCGGAAATGGACAATGCTATTGAGTTTTCTTCTTACAGTGCCATGAAATTAAATTCAACCATAAAAATTGGCATGTTCCACTAGTGCTCTTTCTATCAATTTTGCATCCAGCATAGTCAGCATCCGAAAAACCAATTAAATTTAATGTAGATTCTTTAGAATACCAAAGACCTAAATTACTTGTACCTCTTAGATATTTGATGATTCTTTTAATAGCAAGCATGTATGATTCCTTAGGATTTGATTGAAAATGAGCACATACACATACACTATACAAGATAGGTCTACTGGTAGTCAAATATAATAGGGATCCGATCATACCTCTATAAAACTTTTGGTCAACATTGGATCCATTTTCATCTTTGTCCAATCTACAAGATAGGCTCATGGGTGTGCTAGCCTCTTTGCTTGTTTCCATGCCAAACTTCTTAATTATTTCTTTAATATACTTGGCTTGGCTTATAAAGATCCCTTCCTTCATTTGTTTGATTTGTAATCCAAGGAAATAGTTAAGTTCACCCATAAGACTCATTTCAAACTCATCCTGCATCAACTTAGCAAATTCTCTACAAAGATTTTCATTAGTTGCACCAAATATAATATCATCAATGTAAATTTGTACAACTAACATGTCATTCCCTTTGTTCTTAATGAAAAGAGTTTTGTTAACATTTTCTCTTTTGAAATCATTTTCAAGTAAAAATTTGCTTAGTCTATCATACCAAGCCCTAGGTGCTTGTTTCAAATCATATAAAGCTTTATTTAATTTAAACACATGATTTCGAAAAGCATAATTTTCAAAATCTGGTGGCTATTCTACAAAACTTCGTTCAGAAATAAATCCATTTAGAAAAGCACTTTTGATATACATTTGGAATAGTTTAAAATTCATGTAGCAAGCAAATGCAAGAAGTTATCTAATGGCCTCAAGTCTTGCTTCAGGTGTATAAGTTTCATCAAAATCTATTCTTTTTTCTTGACTATACCCTTTAGCTACCAACCTTGCTTTATTTCTTATAACTTTACCATTCTCATCTAATTTGTTCCTATAGACCCATTTGGTTCCTATGATGGGATGGTCTAGGGGTCTACTAACTAGTGTCTATACATTATTCCTTTCAAACTGGTTTAATTCTTCATGCATGGCTATCATCCAGTTTGGATCAGTTTCAGCTTCTTCTAAGCTATATGGTTCAATTTATGAAATGAAGGCTAGGTAGTCATGTGCATCTCTATGTGCAGACCTAGTCCTAACACCATAAGAAGGATCACCAATAATTAGATATTTAGGATGTGAAGTTACATACCTCCATTTCTTTGGTAAATCAGTATGATCCTTGCTTACCACTTCATTTTTATCTTGTGTTGGCTTGTCTTGTATGCTCAGATCTTCCATCCCCTTTTGTAGTATACCTGCATCGTTATCTATACACTCATCTTTTCTAGATGGTGAGGGGTTAGTTTCATAAAAAACAACATGAATTGACTCTTCAATAGTAAGAGTCCTCTTATTAAATACTCTATATGCTTTGCTGTGCAGTGAATAACCAAGGAATATGGATTCATCAGATTTTGCATCAAATTTTCCTAGGTTATCTTTACCATTATTCAACACAAAACATTTACACCAAAAACATAAAAGTAGTTAATATAAGGTTTCTTCCATTCCAAATCTAAGGGGTTTGTTTGAAAATTGAACGTATTAAAACTTGGTTTAATATGTAACAGGCAGTGTTCACCTCTTCTGCCCAAAAGTACCTTGGAAGATTGCCTTCACACAACATAGTTCGAGCCATTTCTTTCAAATTCCTATTCTTTCTTTCTACAATACCATTTTGTTTTGGTGTTCTAGGAGCGGAGAAGTTGTGATCAATACCGTGCTCAGTGCAATATTCATCACAAAATTAATTTTGAAATTTAGTTCCATGATCATTCTTATAAAAATAACAGAGAGATTTTTTCATTTGAAATCTTTTTATGAATTTTTGAAATACATCAAAGGTTTTATCTTTGTGTGCAAGAAATAATACCCATATGAATCTAGAAAAGTCATCTATAATCACAAGGCCATATTTCATACCTCCTAGGCTTGTAGTCTTAGTTGGTCCAAATAAGTCCATGTGAAGTAACTCAGGGATTTAGTAGTTGAAATAACATTTTTGATTTAAAACTCCTCCTAGTTTGTTTGCCTAATTGACAAGCATCACATATATAATCAAGATCAACTTTAAAGTGTGGCAAACCTCTAACTAGATTCTTTGAAATTAATTTGGTAATTGTATGCATGCTAGCATGACCTAATCATCTATGCCAAAGTAAACAAGACTCCTTGGTCTTAGCATTCATTGCTACTAGGCTGGAACTACTAGTCATGGCTGGATCATTTATATCTACCACATAGATATTTCAAAGTCTATGACCATAAATTTGTTGCTAGAGTCAAGAGAGTTAGTTACTATACACATAGATGATTCAAAGATAACCTTGAAGCCTTTATCACAAAGTTGACTAATGCTTAGTAAATTATGCTTCAATTTATCTACTAGCAGCACATCTTCAATAAAAGTACAGGGAGTTATCTTAATATTACCGATTCTGATTATTTTTCCTTACCATTATCATCGAAAGTCATCAATCCTCCTTCTTTCATTTGTAGGGTGATGAACTGATCATTATCACCCATCATATGCCTTGAACAGCCGCTGTCTAGATACCATCGTTTCTTAGTATTCAACGCTGCAAGACAATCCTACAAAACAATCAAGGAGTAGTTTTAGGTACCCAAGCTAACTTGGGTCCTTTCGGGTTAGCAAAATTGGTTCCTTTTAGAACCCAAATAGTTCTATATTTCAATACACCAATCTTGAAGTTTTTCAAATAATTATATTGGTGTACTTTATGCCCAAATCTATGACATGCATAGCAAACAATTTATCACATTTGAATGATGCATGCTTTGAAGCATTAACAGATGCAGAAATAGAAATGTTTGGTTTGAAAGATTTTGAACAGAAATCTTAGGAATGTACTTTAAGCCATTTGATACAGAATTAGATGGAAAAGCTTTTTTAGATTTAGCATTTGAAGCTAAAGCTTTTGAAGATACAAATTTTGTTGCTAAAATTTCTTTAGCATTTAAAGCATTAAATCCAATTCCAGCTTTGTTTTTGAATCTCTTTGTTCTTTTAGAATTAGCTCAAGCTTATTAGAACTCAAAGTAAGTTTTTCTATAAGAGACTTAAACTTTTCAACCTCCTTTTTCAAATCATTACTTTCGGCAACTAAAACTTTGCTTGTCTCAATTAAAACATTTTTTTCATTTTTCAAGGTTGTGACATTATCAGAAAAAATATTTAGTTCTTTTTGCAAGATATTATTCTTTTCCAAAATTTATTTCTTGTCTTTTAGTAATAAATCATTTTGTTTCTTCAAGAATTTAATTTAACCCCAGCTTTCTTGAATTCAATAAGCAGATCATGAAAAGCAGAATTAATTCATTGTAAGTAAATTCAGTTTGAAGCTCAGGGGATGATACCTCATTCTCAAGACCTATTAGACATAAGTTCGTTGATTTTGTGATCTCTTCTTCTTCAGTAGATGTGGATGCTTCGCTGTCGCTCCACGTCGCTACCATAGCTTTCTTTTCATTTTCTTGAAATTCTTCTTCAATAAAGGACAGTCTGGTCGGATGTGCCCTGGTTTTTTGCATTCATAGCATACAGGCACTTCTTTTTCCTTCTCTTTTTCTTTGTCCCCTTTATTTGCTATATTCTTGTGGAATTTGCTATAGTTTCTTCCTTTTCCATCTTCTCAAGAACTTTTTGAATCTCCTAGAGACCATGGCAAGATCTTCATCTTCCATGTCGCTTTCAGTAGAGGAGCTTCTCCTTCCAATTCATCATCTTTTCTTGAATCCATAGCAGCTTTGAAGGTAATAGATTTTTCTTCTTTTGATCATCCTCAGTTTATGCTGTATGGTCAATTCATGAGTGATGAGAGATCCTAACGTTCATCCAGTAGTAAGGTATTCAAATCTTTGCTTCCTGGATGGTAGTCACTTTTGGATCCCCTTGTTTGGAAGAGATCTTAAAATCTTTTGTACAAGATCAGCATTGGAATACCCTGCCAAGACTTTTTAAGCCGTTAATAATATCAGTGAAGCATGAGAACATGGCAGAGATTATCTCATTAGTTTCATTTTAAATAACTCATAACTATGTACAAGAAGATTAATTTTGAGGACTTCACTTAGGAAGTTCCTTCATGGGTCACCTCAAGTTTATCCCAGATTTCCTTTGCAGAAGAGCAAATGGAAATTGGTTAAACTCATTGCTGTCCAAAGCACAGTAGTATAGCAAGTTCATTGCTTGGCATTTAACTCACCCATTTTTATGTCATGTTCGTCCCAATCCTCTTCAGATTTTGGAACGTCCACTCCATCGATTTTGATCATGGGATATGTGGACCCTTCAGAATGACCTTCATAATTAAAAATCAACTGCTTGAATATAAATTTTTATTCTAGCTTTCTAGTATGCATAATTTGAGCCAGTGAAGAGTAGAGGTCTATTGGTTGATTGGCCTTCAGCCAAAGACATACTCATGGGATGAGCCATCAATCTTTACTCTAATGTATTCAGAGATTCTACTCTGATACCAGTTGTGCCCAGGTGGCTACCTAAGAGGGGGAGTGAATTAAAATTTAAAAAATTTAAGCAGATAATGTGCACTTAAAATCCCTTTTAAGTGTTAGGTGCTGTGGCAAAATAAGACTTGCATAAGCTAAATAATATCAAAGAAGCACAACACAAACACACAAAAATTTATAGTAGTTCGGAGTAACCCAGCTCCTATGTCCACTACCCAAGATACCACTTAGGATTTTTACTATATTCATACCCGAATACAGTATGATGTTTTACATGCTCACAATCCAAAATCTCTACATTTTGGTTTTACCGGGATCACCAAAGAAAACCCAACACCCTTTGGTTTTGAAAAGGATCACCAAGAAAAACCTAACTTGGTTTTCACAGGATCACCAAGAACCCAATACTTGGTTTTTATCTAAGGCTCACCAAGAACCTATTTGATTTTTCAAACAGGTTTACCAATAACCAACAATTCAAGAATGAATTGAGAAATAATGCAATAATAAATGACAAACTCTAGTTGTCGGATAGTTACCGGTGCAGCTGAGAGAAGTCCACTTGGATGCACTTCAATGCACTTTAAAAGCTTCAATGGCTTCTTTCCAAAGTGCTTCAATCTTAATATTAGAGTTGGTGAAGACTGAAAACTGACTTGAATGCTCTTTGTGCTCTTCTTACTTGTTGGTAGGTTGGATATTCAATAAATCCCTAAAACTTAAGGAACTTTCTTTCTCTTTTTCTCTCTTTTTTTTTTCAAAAAAGTTCAAATCCATTAAATATATGGTCTTCCATCACTCCAAGACAGTTTGAGACATTGTAGACTGTTGGATGTGACATATAACCGTTGGAGCACCTTTTGGCATTCAAAAAAGAATTCTGGAACTAGTTATGTACCTGAGAAACACACTCGAGTCGGCTCAGATTCTTCGAGTCGGCTCAGATCCTTTGAGTCGATAGGTCGAGTCACCAATTCTTTTGCAGGGTCGGCTCTTGTCTCAGGGTGCAAAAACTTCACTCTGGATGAGTCGGCTCTTGATAGATTGGGTCGGCTCGATCTTCTATCGTTGAACACATGAAACTCTAGGGGTCGGCTCACTTGAATTTAGGTCAACTCTTCTCCTAATCAAAAAATTTTACTCTGAAGGAGTCGGCTCATTGTATATAGGTCGACTCGCTTCCTCAGGTCTTCAAAATTTGTTCCGACAGAGTCGGCTCGTTGTGGTTCGGTTCGGCTCGTTGTGGTTCGGTTCGGCTCATTGTGGTTCGGGTCGGCTCGCTTGGCTTGTTCTAAGAAACCAATAGAAATGGACTCTGGAAGAGTCGGCTCGGACTTATTCCAGTCAACTCGGATTTACTCGAGTCGGCTCGGATTGCTACGTTCCATGAGATAGAGTTGGCTTTTCTGAGGTTGGGTCGGCTCGAGTGACTTCTTTAGAATTTTTATAATTAAACTCAAGAATACTCTCACCAACACTCTTCATCATTCAATATAAACAACTCAAAATAAATTTAATGCATAGCACACATAGAAGTAATCCTTTACATGATTTTCTTAACTTTATTATTGGGTTCTTCTTTACAAAATAAGATTATAACACAACTCAAAACAAGAATTATAAATGTAAGAGTTGAAATTTGAAACAAATAAATTATCCTACAAAAACTTGTAAACCACTTGAAGAGTTGTTAGAAATAAATGTGCATGCTCTAATATTTGTTATCATCAAAATCACTCTAGGGGTCAACAGCTCTCTTGACTCAAATTTTGCCATTGGTCCAATAACTTTGGGTGTAAGATAGTGGTAGGTATTTTTCTCTAAGCCTAGCTTTCATATCCCTCCAGGTTGCTGTAGGTTTTTGTTCTCTTTGTTGGGAATTGTGTCCCAAAGCCAATCGCCTGGGTTGTAGGCGGTTGAGCTAAGTATTGTACTCTTTCTTTGAATTAATAAAATATTATTTTTGGCAGCTCATCACATATTGTATTTCCCTGAAATGAACTTTTTCCATGTGATGAAGTCCTTAGGACTACACTGACTTCGATACAGAGAGGATGTATCGAGTGGTCCTTAAACCTTGTTCGCAACCAAAGGATATATTGTACTGGATGGCAATATATCAAGTATAGATTATTGTAGTTCACATCGTTTGGTTGTCCTCTTGACCAAATGAGTGTGGTGACACTAATGTGATCTACAAGTGGGATATGTGATATCTCATTGAACGTGACTCCGTGCAGCCCCTTTTGCCAAAGGGAAACTCACGATTGGATATGGTATATGCGTCCCTCCGACCTGAGGTCATCATGGTAGCTGCAAGCAACTCCCTGTGCTTTGGTGCCGGACTACCGGATTTTTAATCCGGTGATGGAAGGTTTCTGGGTACAGGCAAGTACTTGTGGAGCAGTGATGGACCAAGATGGAATTGACCTGTCCAAACAGTTTGGATTGAATGTCTCACAGTATCTCAATTTAGCAAATCCTCGGTCGGGGTAGCCCTAGTGAAGAGTCACTGGGCTTGCAAGGTTGAGACACGTAGTCGACTGACTTAGTCTGGGTTGGCAGCCCAATCTCAGTCGTCCTGAGCATTAGAGGTCAAAGGGATGAATTATACGGTAACCATATGCCAGAGGTTCGATAGTTTGCTCCCGCATCATCGACCTATCCGGACGTCGGGACCCATTACTAGATGGTTCCTATGCTGGTACTAGAATTGTTCTAGTGACTATTTAGGTTCGAACCTATAAGGTCACACGTCACAGAGGATTACTCTCTGATCCGGATACCGATTACGATTGAGAATCATCTCGGTTTTATGGTCACAGCATTTTTTAGCACTCTTTTCCCTGTCTTGCCCTTATCTGTGTCAACTAGAAATTATTTCGGGCTGACCAGGACTGTGCCAGGATTTTTCTGAATCAGTTTTGAACTGATTCGGAATTCGTTTCGGCCTCCAATTGGTTATGAACCAATTGAACCAAATTCAATTGGGTGGACCAATTGGTTTAAATGGGTTTGAACCAAATTGGCTTGGACCGATTAATTGAACCGGAGTTCCTCTCACTTGGCCCTGTTTACATGGTTTTGATGTTGGATTTTTTCCTTGCACTAAAATAAATTCCAAGCGTTCGGAGGAGACCAAACAAACCATGCGCTGAGAAGGCCGAACGTCCTCCTGCTAGGCATCTTTTCTCCTCCCACGGTTGTTTTATAACCTTTGTTAATGGCTGATTAATTCGGTTAAATAGCAACCGGTGTCTCTTGGCTTTCCCAGTCTCTCCGTCTCCCTCTCCATTGCAGCCTATAAATTCTTTGGTCCCCTGTTTCAGCCTGAGTTTTTTTACCACCGAGCAACAGCAAGCATTCTACTGGGCGTTGTTTTTGAGAGGTAGAGAGATCATCCATTATGAGAGATCTTTTCTTCATTCTATTGGGTGTTGTTGGGTCCAGGATTTGAAGAGTTCTAGGGAGAGGAAGAAGGGCTAATCTCTCGTTGATTCTAGTGCTCACTGTGAAGAAGAGCATTGCTCTGTTCTTCTTCTTGCTGCAACTTACCTGTGACCGCGTATCATCTTCCAGCGGCTAGCACCACGTGTGGAGAGGGATCCGAGAGCCCCGGGCGCATCTCCCCTCTAAAGGGAGTACTCTTCTACTCCTAGGAGCAAGCCACGCGAGCGGGATCGCCGCTGCAGCTCCAAACGCGAAGATCAACCTGCTGTCCTGTTCTGCTGCAGTTTTTGGCAGCAAACTTTTGGGGATTTTATACACCTATTTTAGATTTTTTCATTTGCAGATATCGGTGGCAAATCGAAATAGATTCGTCCACCTTGCCGCTACTAAAGTTTGGGAGCAAACGGAGGTCCAGAAGGTGGTGTTCCGGCGACGGTTTTTTTTTTTTTCCAAGCTTAAAATAGATTTTTCAATCAGCCCAACGAAGAAGAAGGCTGGAATAGTTTTATTCCAGCTATTCCAGCCTATTCCAGCTTTATCCCAGAGTTATTCCAGCTGAAATAAGGTATGAAAAAAATTATTTTTTAATCATGCATGAATAGAATTTTAATTCAAATATTTTGTAAATATTTTATATCATCATACATGCCTATTTGCAACTAGAATTAGATTAGTTTCTGGGCGGAGCAGATTTCGCTGCGCGAATTTTTTAAAATGTTTTAAAATCCATTCCGCTCCTGTTGCTGTTTGCATGCCTAGTGTACGATCATGTCAAACCACCTGCACCGTTTTCTTTCACTCTTCGCCCTACCAGCCTCTCAACACTATTCCAATATAACCTAGCCTGGCAAACCAACCTAAATTTGGAAACTTTAAACTTCATCCTTTCTGACATAGTATACCATCAAAGTATTGTTCCATGTCCTCCTCCCAATCTATGTATACTTTGGGATCTAGACTGCCATCGAAGGTAGGTGCTTCTAGCATAATGCTTCTGATGGCCCTCTCTTCATGGTCTATATCTCCTGATTGGGTCTCCTAGGGTGAACCTCTTGGGCTGGGTTAGGATGAGGGACACTCCTGGGTTCAGCCTCTAAGGAGGGATCACGTTGAGGGGGTTCCCTAGGATGGGGAGGTAACTCATACTCAAGTTCAATGGGTGGTCTCTTGCCTTTTCTGGAGTTCCTAATCTGATTTCAAACTCATCAAATCTTTTGGTCAACATGGCAAGATGTTTAGTGATGACCCTCAGTGGATCCTCATGGTCATTCTTCATGGGTTCACTAGACTGGAAGTGATGTGGGTAATATGGGACTCCTGACCTAGTCGACATGCACACACAACGAATGGTGCTACGGGTTTGCTAGACCTAGGAGTTCAATCAGAATGGGTCAACATAGAAGACACACAGCACAACAACAACCCTTTCACCGAACAGGTAAGAGGTGGGAGTGTGGAAGGCCTCCCTTGCTTTCGTAAGTATCCAATTAAGAAACCACAACACCGCTTAGGTCGTTTGATGCTAGACCTCTTGCCTTAGACACCAGCTTCCCAGTACTAATTGAAGGGTTGCATGCACTAGCTTCCCCAAAATGGTTAAACCCGACTCGTGGGTGTCCCTAAGCTATTAGGTTGCTACTTGATTTTAGATTAGGCTTAGGTTTATAATGCAAGGGTGGTGTTTTTGGGCTAAGGAAAGATAATGACCTCCTTCCCTTATCTTATGATATTGATGCCCTTAAGTTAATTATGAAAATGATGGCATACGCATGACCTAATGAAATATATCTAAGTTTTGTTTTTGGATTTTGATATATGTTAGCAGAAATAAGATGCTGAAAATAAAAAAATATGAACCTAAATGCAAACTTAAACTATATAGAAAATGAAAATGTGATGAAATCACTTGCTGGAATTTCAGAACATATTTATTCTCGGGTAGTTTCCAGTATGTAGAAATTCTACAGACTGTAATAAGATCTAAGAAAATTCTAAAAATTACTTTCAAATATAAGGAATCCATCAAAATAAAAATCAACAAATTCAGAGGTTCCTACAGATAGAGACAACTAAAACAACAGGCCATGTACTGGGTGGATAGAATGCAGAAATTTAAAGATAATGAAATCTAATGATGCAAAAAAAATTTTGTTTAGGATCTAAAATCTATCTCCTTGTTTTCTCCTTCAAGGGTAAATCACATCGGCACCCCTACACGCCATAAGAAATCCTCATAAAATGGGATGTAAGGGTCTTGCAGCCCACTTTTTTTCTATGACCGGATGGCCATGGTGAAGCACCCAATCCAAGTACTTTAAAGAGAACAAAGTCCTAACCATGCTATGATACCAGACTTGATGTGGGATGAGATGCTAAGATGTGTGCTAATGATTTTTCTTTTGTTATTTTAAGTTTTTAATGGATTTAAAGGATTCCCGATGATAAGCAAAGAGCAGATCTAGAGATTCTAAAATGATAAGAACTTCCTAGCTTGCAATATAGCCCCTAAACAAAGATAAGAAGAGGACCCCGGGATTGAGAAACCTCGTAGGACTTAGCTCTAGATCAATATCCACTTTGGAGATTAGGGATGCAAACCTTGAAAGAACTCTGATGAGCCCGATGCCGAGTTCACTCACTCTCATGGATGCGGCCTGGAGGATCAAGCCTTCAACCCTGTGGATTTGCCGGCTTTTTGTCCGATGGTCGCGAAGGCAAGGGATACCAACTTCGTTGTCCATGGCACCTGGAGGACCTACGAGCATCCAAGTGAAGGGTTAGAAGTCATCAAAAAACAAGTAGGAAAGGATGGAACAAAAGTTGAGAATGGTGGTCGAGGAGGTTCTTCTTGCTAGGCATCCATGTGGATCTTCTTGATGGCATCCAAACTTGAAGGTGGGAAGGTGGCTTGCGCAGAAGGATAGTAACTCAAGGCCTCTTACCCCTCGATGTCCAAAGGACAAAGGATCTCCCTCTCGAGTTCCAAGTCTAGAAGACAAGGGCTAGAAGAATAACTTCTCAAACTTTTTTTTCATTTCATCAACATTGCAATTACAAGAGGTTAGGGCTCCTTTTATAAGAACCTAAGTCTCATTTGAATTCAAATAAGGGGAGTCACAAAATTTAAACAAGGGGCACCCAAAAATCTGCATTCAATCCCTTGGAATTCGAATTCCAAGATGCTAGGCTGACCATGCTTTGGTGGAGGAGCTTGATTAGGGGAATGTTGTCTCCGGGGTTCAAGTTGGCGCCCTTTGGTCTTGGATTTTCTTCCATGGCCGACCAAGACATTTTGGGAAGAAGGCATGATGTGTGGGGGCTTGAAGCAAGGAACATGTCTTCACAAATCAAGGGATGCTTCATTGCTCTTTGACCTTCCTTGGCCGCCTACCCTTCTTTAGAGAGAAACTTGATAGGGGGAGGGAAGGGAGGAATGTTGTCTCCCTTTTGAAATTTACTTCCTAGGCTGCCCATGGTTCCTTGGAAAGAGACTTGATAGGGGGAGGAAAGGTTGGCTTGGATCAAGGGATGGTGTCCACATGGTTTGATGGCATCCAAAAATTCTGCATTTCCCTCTTGCCTTGGTCACCCACTTGTCCTGGTGATGTGGCGCTTCATTACACCACATGGCATAGGTGAGGTGGTGCTCCAAGAGCTGAAATGGAATCCTTCAAGGTGTGGGAAAGTTGGCTTGATCCATCAACTGGGCTTGACTCAAATGTCCACTCCCACTTGAGCTAAATCATCAATTAGACTTAGTCTTGGACTAATACAACTAAATACAAGACCCATTAACCTAGCTTGACCAAATTGGCCAAGGTACAAGGCTAAAACAAAAATTGGAACTAAGTACATGACTCAAAATTAAAATGTTCAGGCTTAAAGCCTTATTACAGGACCCAATCAATTGAAACCCTAATCAGAGATCAATAGAGGATTGAGGAGCCTCTGTCCGATCCTAGTGCCCACACCATGAAGGCATCATAAAAAAGGATATCCACAGAGCTTCCACTATCAACCATGATTCTTCTTACAGGATGCTTTGCTATCATCATTTCCATGATGACAGCATCATTATTTGGGTTATCTATCCCAGTCGGCCCTTCTCCCATGTAGGGGAGTACATCATCACTCTCCTCTCTCCCCTAGACCTCTTCGGGGTTTCCTACCCCCAGAAGATCATTCCTACCGGTTTCTCAGTGGGCTAGTTGTTGATGGTGAGCGAACGGGACTCTTCATTCTGGGTCACCGGGGGTGCTGCTCCGTCCACGTACTTCCCGAGGTAGTCATGCTTGATTAGGTCCTTTATCTCCCTCTTTAGGTGGGGCATTCCCTGTATCATAGCCATGGTCCGGTGGAAGCGGCAATAGTGGGACTTATCCCGTCCGACGGATGGCCTCAATGGGGGAGGCCGACGTAGAAAGTGCTCGCCCTCGATCTCCATCAGGATCTTCGCTCTCGGGGAAGAGGAGAGGAGTGAACTTCTATTCCTTGGTGGGGTCGACTCTGGGTCTTAGCCCCGGCCACTGAACCAGTGCCATCTTCTGGGTCGGGGGAGTGGATGCCTCCCCAATGGCCTACCTCTTCAGGGGCCTCCCATCCAACTCCCTCCTGGTATGGTCGGCCTCCTCCACACGAATGTACTTATGAGCCCAGAGAAGGAGCTCCGAGTAAGTCTTCGAGAGCTTCTTATCGAGGGAGTAGGTAAAGTAGGAGGTCTGCAACCCCCTCTTCTGGGCCAGCATAGCAACTGGCTCATCGAGGTGGTAGATCTCTAGGATGGCAGTTTTAAATCGAGACACATAGTCCTAGAGGGATTCTCGGTCCTGTTCACAAATCGAGAAGAGACTGTCAGTTTCGCATGGCACCTTTCTGCATGCATCAAAGTATGCCATGATATTTTTTTCCAACTAGAAGAAGGAGTCAATGCTTTCTGACTCGAGTCTGGAGAACCAGGCTCGAGCAGCCTTCCGCAAGGTAGCCAGGAAGGCAATGCAGAGGAGAGCATCAATAGCCCCCTGGATCTTCATAAGGAACTTGCAGCTTTCCAAGTGATCCAAGGGGTCGGTTGTCCCGTCATAGGGATCAACCTGTGGCATGCAAAACCGGCTAGGGATCAGTTTCTCTTGGATTCTGTGGTAGAAGGGAGGATGGGAGTTGTAACTTGTGGGCTCACTGGGGGAGCCCTGAATTTCTACAAATCGGCAAGAGAGGTTGGCTAGTTTGTGCTCTTGCTTTTCGAGGCATCTTTCTTCCTGGCGATGGATCGCCTCGTCTGTGGATCCCTTGGCTAAGGCCGTTATGGGTGAAGGAGGTGCAGAGTGGAAGAGCTCTCACCTGAGTTCCCGGCTACGCTGATGCCATTGGTGCGAGCATGCACCATGGTCCAAGATCGAGGAGCGGCTCTCTCGGCCAGTCGAGCCATCATGCTGCTTCTTTCCAATCGCCTGGTGGTCCCTCACTGGCAAGCGATCGCATGTAACGGCCCCTCCCAAAAGGATCGAAGGCTGGTATGGGGATCGACGACATAGGCCACCAATGTCCCTGGCTACTGTTGTGTTTCCAGGGACTAGTGTTTCTGTTGAAGCTGGTGCACTACCGTAGCCAGGAAATGGACCTGCTGGGCTAGTGTGGTGATCTGGGGGTCCATCAGAGGTGGTGGTGAAGGAGTGAGGAGTTCTCCCACAAGGCCCCGAGGGTCACCATGGAGTGGGGGGCCCCCCGCTCAATTGACGGAGGCTTCTCATGCACGTGTTGTCACCATGAGGTCACGGGCATGCATGAGGGTTCTTCTTATAGTGGAGGGCTTACTGCTTGGCATACTGTAGTTTACAGCATTCGCATACTGTCCATCGTCTGTGCCCCCTTCTTGGCACGCTAATCTGTTGCCACCAAGATCATCGTGGCTTGCATCTCTGACGTGTCGCGGATGCATCGAGCTCTCACTAGGTGCTCGTCCCTCTCTTTTCTGGTTGACTCCTTGGTCCGAATGCCCTGCAAGAAAGAGGAGACCCGGGTTGGGGATTCTGGCGGGAACACTCCGATGATCAAGTCAGATGGGATGATCAAGAGGAACATAACCTCTATGGCGAAGAGCTTGGGGCCTCACAACGTAGAGGATGAAGATAGAATTGAGATGTAAAGACAAGGTAGAGTTGGGATCAGAGAACTTGGGAGGTTCTCTTGGTTGGTTCCTTACCCGCTAGATCTCTGTCTCTTATCGTTGTTCTCCTCTCTCTGATCTTATGTATGTGGGGTGGCCTAGACAAGGTCTAGGGCTTTGTCTAGATGTCCCTTTCCCCGCATCCCCTCCGGGAGGGGTCTTCTTTTGCCTGCGATCTCCCCCTATCGGATCGATCCTTTGAAGGAGCTCCTCCTATTTGGGGTGTTCGCCGGTGTGGTACAGATCTTATCCATCTGGTGGTGCAGTTTTTCATGGGAGGGGGGGCGTTGTGCCACTGAGCCCTAAGCCACAGTGAGATAGTTCTATTCCCGGAGGGACCGTCGGAGTGTCGCATGACCCAAGGGCCTTAATGAAATAATCCTCTTGGAGGAGGCTCAGGTTTCGTGTCATGAGGGTTGAAACCCCCGATTGCATGATTGTCAACGTGTAGCATGTTACAAAGTCTAGAGCCTGGTGGAGCACACACTATGCAGAGCATGTGGGTGGCACGTTGCAGAGCTTGAATTTATGGCAGGGCATGTGCCACCATCCAGGGGTTGCGGGTGGTGCATTGCTTAGCTTGAATTTATGGCAAGGCGTGCACCACATTCTAGGGGTTGCGGGTGGCCGGAAACCTCTTTTTTGTGGTTTGAATTTCTATTGATTCTTTCCTCCTTTGCTGCTGGCGGGAACTCTAACCTCCTCAAGGTAGGGAGGAGACCCGCTTTGGGAGCCCGACCTCAGGAAGCATGAGCACGATCCCGGCCGGGAGCTAGCCTCAAATGGAGGGCTCGCCCTATGAGTACAATCCCGACTAGGAGCTGACCTCAGCAGGAGGGCTTGCCTTGGCAACGTAAGCACGACCTCGGCCGGGAGCTGGCCTCAAACGGAGGGCTCATCCTGTGAGCACAACCCTGGCCAGGAGCTGACCTCAGCATGAGGGCTCGCATTGGCAGCATGAGCACGACCCTGGCTGGGAGCTGACCTCGGATGGAGGGCTCGTCCTATGAGCACGATCCTGGTTGGGAGTTGACCTCGGCAGGAGGGCTCGCCTTGGTAGCATGATCATGACCCCGGTCGAGAGCTGGCCTTAGACAAAGGGCTCGCCCTATAAGCACGACCTCGGTTGAGAGCTGACCTCGGTAGGAGGGCTCGCCTTGGCAGCATGGGCACGACCCCGACCGGGAGCTGGTCTCAGATGGAGGGGTCACCCTATGAGCATGACCCTGGCTAACAGCTGACCTTGGCAGAAGGGCTCACCTTGGCAGCATGAGCACGACCCCGGCCAGAAGCTAGCCTCAGATGGAGGGCTCACCCTATGAGCATGACCCCGGTCGGGAGCTGACCTTAGCAGGAGGGCTCGCCTTGGTAGCATGAGCACGATCCCGGCCGGAAGTTTGCCTTGGATGGAGGGCTCACCCTATAAGCACACCCCGACCGGGAGCTAACCTTGGCAGGAGGGCTCGCCTTGGTAGCATGAGCACGACCCTGACCAGAAGCTAGCCTCAGATGGAGGGCTCGCCCTATGAGGGTGACCCCGACCGGGTGCTAACTCAGTAGGAGTGCTCGCCTTGGCAACATGAGCATGACCCTAGCCAGGAGCTGGCCTCAAATGAAGAGCTCGTCCTATGAGCATGACCCTGGCTAGGAGCTGACCTCAGCAGGAGGGCTCGCCTTGGCAACATGAGCATGACCCTAGCCAGGAGCTGGCCTCAAATGAAGAGCTCATCCTTTGAGCATGACCCTGGCCGGGAGCTGGTCTTAGACGGAGGGCTGGCCTTGGCAGCATGAGCACGACTCCGGCTGGGAGCTGGTCTCAGACGGAGAGCTCACCTTAGTAGCATGAGCATGATCCCGACCAGAAGCTAGCATCAGATGGAGGGCTCGCCCTATGAGGGCGACCCCGTTGGTGACCTCGGTAGGTAAAGATGACCTCAGGGATGGATGCGTCGTGTCTTCGTTTGGAATCGTGCCTAGATGGTGGATCTCTTATCAGTGCGATTGCCAGCAAGAACCCCACATCAGCGAATATACCACATCAACATCATATCTTCAAGTTTTTCTGGCATAGTCCAATCTAGCACTTAATCCATGCAAGCCATTCAATTCACTCGATCATTAAACACATAAAGGTAAAATATTTAACCCTAATAAAGAGATTTTATTCCATTCACTTTAGATGACATTAAAATAAAGTGTAAACCCTAAGAAGTCTGGCGATCATTATCATAAGTAACACTGAACGAAGAATTACAACATTAGCATACATATACAAACTCACTACCACCATCGTCATCTTCTTCATAATAATAAGATTAAACAACCATCATGCCATGCTACCTCT
This sequence comes from Areca catechu, assembly GCA_021397845.1. Lineage (NCBI taxonomy): Eukaryota > Viridiplantae > Streptophyta > Magnoliopsida > Arecales > Arecaceae > Areca > Areca catechu. The sequence goes on from CM038050.1 coordinate 104,384,324, forward strand.
GGCTTTTACTTCTCACAGAACAAAAAACAGGATGAAAGGAGAAAAAAGGACAGGATCGAAAAAGAGCTATTGTTATACCCTATCGGCTAACCGCCATCCTGGACCGGTCCCTCTTTGCGGTCCGACGGGGCCACTCTTCCGAGACTCCGACGAACACACCCACTCCTGCTGGGACCCGACCCACTATTTTCTTCAGAAGTCCGACCCACGGAGGTGAACGTCTGAATGACACTCATGCTGGGACCCAACCCACTGCTTTCCTTCAGAAGTCCGACCATCGGAGTGAAGGTCCGAATGACCCACTCTGCTGGGACCCGGCCCACTGCTTTCCTTCAAAAGTCCGACCCAACGGAGTGAAGGTCCGAATGACCCACACCTGCTGGGACCCGGCCCACTACATTCCTTCAGAAGTCGACCCAACAGAGTGAAGGTCCGAAACACCTGACCACACCTGCTGGGACCCGGCCCACTGCTTTCCTTCAGAAGTCTGACCCACCAGAGTGAAGGTCCGAATGACCCACTCCTACTGGGACGCGGTCCACTACTTTCCTTCAGAAGTCTGACCCACCGAGTGAATGTCCGAATGCACTCCTGCTGGGACCTGGTCCATTGCTTTCCTTCAGAAGTCCGACCCACCAGAGTGAAGGTCTGAATGACCCACTCCTGCTGGGACACGGCCCACTGCTTTCCTTCAGAAGTCCGATCCACCGGAGTGAAGGTCCGAATGACCCACTCCCGCTAGGATCCGGCCCATTGCTCTCCTTCAGAAGTCTGAATGACCGACTCCTGCAGTTAGTTCCTGCTGAGGCTAGGGCAGACACTCCTCTTCGGATGACCAACGGCCCTCCTAGTCGGCATTCGACAGACTCACTTCAGGACCCAGAGAATTTCACAAACCTCTTTCTTACAACGGAATCCTGCCACATCAGCAGTCCTGCTCCACTACTCCCATGACGCCGCCCTGTCCGGGCACCACGTGGCCTCTCTCCAGATCCTCCTGGGAGCAAATTGATCTTTATTGACCTCCTTCCCCTAATAGATTTTGGACTGTTCCGCACCTATATAAGGGATCCAACGGACCCCGTTTGGAGCTAAGTACACTCTTCCCTCTCTATACGCTACTTCTCTAATTCCTCCATTTTGTTGCCTTCAAGCTCCTGCTAACTTAAGCATCGGAGTGTCCCCCGTCGAAGCTCCTCCGGTGCCTTGGGGACTTTGTGCAGGTCGGCCGGAGAGAGGAGCGCTCCAGCATAGTCGACCGAGCCTGGTCCAGGATGTTGGGAATCCGGGGCACCACAGCGGAAGTGTAATTTCAAAATGATGAAATTTGCACCATAATCCCTTAGCCAAGATCTCCTTATTCATGATTAAAACATATAATAAACATACAAACTTACATTGTTAGAATTAGGGCACCAACCTGTTAACGCTAAATCCAATTTTGATGTAGAATCAAAACTTGGTGTTGAATGCCCTTTTGATTTCACATGCATCCAAATGTCCACCCTCCAATGGTGATCCACAAGAAGATTGATCAAGATGCTAGCTTCTTCAAAATTCCTTCACTTGAATTCTTATCCTAGAACTCAAGAGGACTATGGCTTTAAAACTTCATGGTAGGGACTCCTTACTTCCTTTCTTTCTTCTTCCTCTCCCTTTCTTAAGACCTTGTCCTAAGAATAAAAACTTGTCTTGAAGGAGGAGAAGGATTTAAGACACTAATGTCTTAATGTAAAGGAAATAGAAACAGAGTAATTCTTTTCTTTTACCGATCGAGAGATTTTCTATCTCTTGTTTCAGACTTGAGTTTCAACAGAGAAGAGAACTCTGTAAAAGGGAAACTCTCTGTGTCCTAACAAGCTAAGGAGGAATCAGTATCCTGGAAAGAAAGGAAAAATAAAAACCTCTATCGTACATTAGTCCAACACCCAAGACCTCTGTTCCTTAAATAGATTACAAAGAGATGTCTTCACAACTCTCCGTAAACACCATTCCATTTTGTCTCACGTCCCTTTCCTATTTCTCATGCCCCTTCCCTCCTTCTCACGCCCTTCCAGATTAAAACTCATGGCTTTTTCTAAAAAAAAAGTCATGAAATTCCAGAAGAAAGGAATCGCGATGTTTCGGTCTCGAAGAGATGTGTTTCGCGCAACGGGAAGAGTCAGCGCCTTCCTTCTTTCTTAAAATCCCATCAGCCGTTGGATTCCCATCCAAAGGGGGACAAGTGGAGCACTAATTTTAAGAAAGGAGGCCGCCCCATCTTAATTCATCGAAGAATTAAGTGGGGCGCGCCAAGAGTCCATGCACCATGGACTCTTCCAAATGGCGCGCCAAGAGTCCATAAGCGCATGGACTCTTGGCATTTTGGCATGGAAATGCAAAGGGGCAGGTGGGGAGGCTAGCCTAGTTACATGGCTAGCTAATAGGGTTAGCCATAATCCCTATTTTCACAATTAGGGTCTAATTAGATCCAATTAGAACCCAAATTGAACAATCGGAACCCTAATTCGAATCCGATTCGAATAGAAGCTAGGGTTTGCAACACCTGCTAGAGTGTTATCCTGCAAAGATGATTTAATTACAAATTAAACTCTTGATCAATCCTCTTAAGTGTGTGACCCATTGGGTTCCACATCTAGCCAGCAGTGGGTTCGAATACAAGTTGACCTAATTGATTAGAACTCTTTCTAATCGATTTAGGTCAAACCGGGCTTACCCGATTTGATCAATTAGGACTCTTCCTAATATGTGATCTTTGAATTTGATCAACCCACAAGACAAGATTGACGTCTAGCAACGTATCATGTCTCCCGGAAGATATGGAAATTCTGGTGAAATACCAAAATTACCCTTCAGTAGAGAGTTACCGTACAATTAAACTTTCGATCAGCCTGCACCCAAAATATAACTATGGATATGGATATATGTCAAATCCAATATTATATTTATTTCTAGCTCAATTTTATATTGATGATTCATTATCTTGATATTAGAAACCATCTCTAATATCTTTACTTTGATCAAAGATTCCGTAAATCATCATCCGATTGTTAACTAGCTGGATGCAATCTCCTTTTACCAAGAGTGATCGATTCCTTGTTGACCTACTCATTACCTTCATATCCAATCACCATTCCTAGTATCAATCCTGTGCATGACTCAGTGTCATGATTAGGATTGAACCAAAGCATGGGTTCATGTACATAAGGTACTTATGGCAGTCTCAAGTCAAAGGATTACTTATACCACTCCCACTATGAGAACCTTCTATTGACATGTAGCTAAGACTCCATTAGATGTTCTCAAGTTGGATCATATCAGTGAACTCATTCTCCAATGAGCACCCACATCCCAATATTAGTGTCATACACAAGTGACTGTGAGAGCAGTCACCCTTTCCAGTATACATGGGATGTGCTAGTCTTACCGGAAAACCCTGATCCCCTACTCAGGATTCCTTTGACTAGGAATACTTTAGATTAAGGTTTTAAGATTTTAGGTCTCACTGGTATGATCTCATCATAATCTTAAAATCATAGCCCTAATCTATGGGGTTTATCATATAATATAAACACAGCATATGATGAAAAATAATGCCTTTATTAGAAATTGTCAATTACAATGGTTTGGGAGATACAACATAGATTGGCTTGTAGGGCATATCCCTTTCAATCTCCCACTTGCACTAAAGCCAATCGCCTTTAAATCTTAATCCCATACGACGAGGTGGCGATCAAACTCTCGCTGTAGTAGAGCCTTAGTGAACGGGTCTGCTACATTGTTCTTTGTATCAACTCTATTTATGTAGACATCTTGTCTTCTACTATTTCTCGGACGAGATGGAAGCGTCTCAGAATGTGCTTGGACTTATGATGAGCTCTTGGTTCCTTAGCTTGAGCAACAGTCCCAGTGTTGTCACAGTAAAGTGGCACTGGATTTTCAATCTCAGGAACAACACCCAACTCTGTGATGAACTTCTTCATCCAGACTGCTTCCTTGGCGGCTTCACTGACAGCTATGTATTCTGCCTCTGTGGTTGAGTCAGCTACAGTCTGCTGTTTGGTACTCTTCCAACTCACTGCTCCACTGTTAGGGCAAAAACATATCCCGAAATGGATTTGCTATCATCAGGGTCTGATTGAAAACTAGAATCAGAATAAGCTTCTAGCTAAGATCAGAACCCATAAACCAGAAAAAATCCTTAGTCCTTCTTAGGTACTTAAGAATATTTTTAACTGCTTTCCAATGATCCTCTCCTGGATCAGCCTGAAACCTACTGACAATGCCTAAAGCATATGCCACATCATGCCTGGTACATAACATGGCATACATTATGGACCCTATTGCGGAGTATAAGGTATATAATTCATTCTATTTCTTTCTTCAGGTGTCTTAGGAGACATCCTTTTAGAAAGATGTATGCCTTGACTCATAGGAAGATAACCTCTTTTACTTCCATCCATGCTAAATCTTTTCAGCACTAAGTCAATGTACCTAGATTGGGATAAACCTAGCATCCTCTTAGATCTATCTCTATAGATCTTATACCTAGTATATAGGATGCTTCTCCCAAATCTTTCATGGAAAACTGGTTGATAGCCAAACCTTAACTGATTGCAACATTGGGATATCATTCCCAATGAGGAGTATGTCATCTACATACAGAACCAAGAAGACTATGGCACTCCCACTAGTCTTCTATAAAACACAGGGTTCATCCACATTTTTGATAAAACCAAACCTTTTAATAGTTTCATCCAGTGGATGTTCCAACTCCTGGAAGCTTGCTTTAATCCATAAATGGATTTCTTTAGCTTGCATACTTAATTAGGTTTATTCTTTGAAATAAAACCTTCTGGCTGTGACATGTAGACTTCTTCCTCAAGGAAACCATTGAGAATGCAGTCTTCACATCCATCTGCCAGATCTCATAATCGTGGTACGCTGCTATAGCAAGTAAAATCCGAATTGATTTGAGCTTGGCAACAGGTGAGAATGTTTCATCATAATCAATTCCCTGTTTTTGTCTGAAACCTTTTGCCACTAATCTGGCTTTATAGGTTTCAACTTGGCCATCAGCCCCAATCTTTTTCTTATAGACCCATTTGCACCCAATAGGATTAACACCCTCTGGTGCATCGACCAAAGACCATACTTGGTTTACATACATAGAGTCTATTTCGGATTCCATGGCTTCTTGCCATCTATCTGAATCAGTGCTCAAGATAGCTTCCGTATAGGTCAGAGGTTCATCATTTTGAATGACTTGGGCTTCATTATTTTCAAAAATAAACCCATACCTCTCAGGTGCCGTGGCACTCTATCAGACCTACGGGGAGGAGTTTTGTGTTCTGGTTCTGTCCTAACTATATGTTCTAATGGTTGAGAACGTCTATCTATGTTTCTTGTACTTCTCCAAGTTCAACAGTTCTACCATTGCCCTTTTCTAAAATGAACTCTTTTTAGAAAAGTGGCATGCCTGCTGACAAAAATCTTTTGTTCAGTAGGATGGTAGAACAGATATCCTCTACCCTCTCTAGGATATCCTACAAATAGACATTTATCCACTCTAGGTTCCAACTTATGTCCAAAATTTCTTTTAACATAAGCTGGACATCCCCATACCTTAAAAATTTAAGATACGGTTTCTTTCCACTCCAAATTTCATATGGAGTACTAACAACGGATTTAGAAGGTACTTGTTCAGAATGTAAACAGCAGTTTCTAGGGCATGACCCCAGAAGGAAATGGGTAAATTTGTGAAGCACATCATGGATCGTACCATATCTAATAAGGTACGATTCCTCCTTTCAGCTATACCATTTAGCTGTGGTGTATAAGGAGGGGTCCATTCAGAAATAATTCCATTAACTTTAAGATAGTCTAAAAACTGTGGATAAGTATTCTCCTCCTCGATCAGAACGAAGAACTTTAATACTTTTTCCGGTTTGTTTTTCGACCATACTTTGATACTCCTTAAATTTATCAAAGGCTTCAGATTTATGTTTCATAAGATACACACATCCGAACCTAGATAAATCATCTGTAAATGTGATAAAATATGAGTATCCATCTCTGGCTTGAGTGTTTTTGGACACATACATCAGTATGTATAAGTCCTAATAACTCAGTTGACCTTTTTCCATGTCCAGTAAATGGAGTCTTGGTCATCTTATCCATGAGACATGATTCGCAAGTTCCTAATGATTCATACTCATAAGGATCAAGGAATTTTTCCTTGTATAACTTGCTTATCCTAGACTCATTAACATGACCAAGTCGATGATGCCAAAGTAAAGTATCATTAAAGTCTTTCTTTTTCTTTATTATTGACATGAAAAACACTATCATTGGAAGAAAGAGTTAAGAGCCCATTGCTAAATATGCCAGAAAAATAATTTTATAGATAACATTATCGAGCAACCAGTGCTCGTTACATCCATACATATCCTTGTTTTAACAACAAAGGAATAGATATAATGTTCCTAATAATCTTAAGGCATATAGTAACAATTTTCTAACTCCAAGATTTCCCTGAAGGCAACTTCAGAATATAGGTCCCTACAGCTTCTGCTTGGATGATATCACCACTAGCACCGTAGAGATTGAAGTCACCTTCCTTCAATACTTTAAGCTTGTGGAGGTCCTGCAAAGATTTGCATATATGGTAACCACAAGCGGTATCCAATACCCAAGTATTTGATATAGACGAATTTAATGTATAGCATGTACCTCATATATACCTTTTGGTGCATCTGCCGCACCAGGCTTTACAGTTGCAAGGTAAGCCTTGCAATTCCTTTTCCAATGTCCGCTTTGCCGCAAAGAAAAACAGGTTGACTGTTTTGAGGCCTTCTTTCCTTCTTATTCTTATTGATGCCACCTTAGGGTTTAGCCTCCTATTAAAACCCTTTTTGCCTGATTTCTTCTTATTGGTTTTATCAACAAGAAGAAGTGGAGCCTTTTCTTTCTTAACGTGGCTCTCTACTATTTTTAACATATTAATAGCTCAGGCAAGGAAGTGTTCAGTTTGTTCATGTGATAATTCAAGACAAACTGAGAAAAATGACTTCGGGAGTGATTGCAGGATTAAATCCTGATTCAGCTCCCATCCATAATAAAACCTAATTGACCCAATCTGGTGATTAAGTCTATTACCTTCAGGAAATGATCCTGAACGGATTCCCTCTGTCATCCTAGCACGGAATAACTGCTTAGATTTCGTATCTAGCAGTTCTGCTTTGTTCTCCATAAAGCTCTTTTAAATTGAGCATTATGGATTGAGTATCCATACTTTCATGCCGTCTCTGTAACTCATTGGTCATAGAGGCCAGTATGATACACTTGACAGTGAAGGAGTCATTCTGCCACATTTGTATGTGGCCATATCTTCCTGTGTGGCATCGTCCCCTAGTGGATTAAGACTAGGGTATCAAGAATATAAGAAAGTTTTCTGAACTCAGCACAATCTTTAAATTCTCAACCAGTCCCACATAGTTTGGACCAGTCAGTTTGTTGGTATCTAAGATACTTCGCAGTGATAATGAAGATGCCATTTATCTACATTTAATAAAGAACAATACATAAGCAAACAACCATGAAATGACTTACATAATTAAATTAGGTCTTCAATTTAATATGTCTTCCACTATTTTATCAAAAATCATAGCCCTCACTATGATAATCGAGAAGAACCCTGATCGATTTTTCTTAGTGAGATTGAGATCCTAATAACTTATAAAAGATCTTGCAAAAAGCACAAACAAATCTTTTATAAGCTCAAAGGTAGGAAACTCTTCCAATTATATCTCATATAATTCTCAAGAAGTAACTTGGCCTCTAGAACATTATTAGTCTTGCAGAAAACACAACAAACCATAATGTTCTAGTTAGTCAAGACCCTTTCATTCTATACAATCAATACTCAAATATAATGCCCTTGCAGATAACACAACAAAGCATTATATTGAATATACTGTAAGCATATCTATGCACTAGACTAGTATCATGTCAATCACCATATTAGGTCTTGCAGATAACACAACAAACCTAATGTGGTTCATAACACAATAATGATCTAGCATGAAGGAAGGCCAATATATAGTATTTTTAACACCAGCATTTTAGTCAAGATTTAATATAATCAAATCGGCCAGGCAAGTGGAAGAGATGTGGGAGTCCCCCCGTTGCTTTCCTAGACACCAATAAAAATTGGCCAGGTCAGTCAACGGAACCAATTAAAAAACCACAATTCTCTTTACCTTCCTAGAACCACCTTTCTAGACACCGAATGATCAATTGTTCATCATGACTAGTGATGCTTATTAGTTAAATATACTATGACTTAATATAATTTTAAGAGGAGGGCTTATATAAAATTGCCAGCATATTCTTATAGAACATATCACAATCATATCACTCTGATAAAACAAATATATGCTAAGTGTGTCATCATACTAGGACAACCATTTACCACATAATGGATCCACCATTATGCCAGGGGCACCTTATTCAGTATGATGACTTCAAAATAAACATATCTCTATAAAAATTAGGGTTGAGTGAAAAAACCTAATTAGGACACATATATAACATAAATTATCTACATGCATCCCATAAATATGCTAAGTGTATCAGCATCAAGGGTTTAAAACCCTAACATGCGACACTACAACAAAAAACACATATAATATTTTCATATGTTTTAACTGTAATAAGGGTGGCTCTGATACCACTGTTGGGAATCCGGTGCACCGCAGCGGAAGTGTAATTTCAAAATGATGAAATTTGCACCATAATCCCTTAGCCAAGATCTCCTTATTCAGGATTAAAACATATAATAAACATACAAACTTACATTGTTAGAATTAGGGCACCAACCTGTTAACGCTAAATCCAATTTTGATGTAGAATCAAAACTTGGTGTTGAATGCCCCTTTTGATTTCACCAGGCATCCAAATGTCCACCCTCCAATGGTGATCCACAAGAAGATTGATCAAGATGCTAGCTTCTTCGAAATTCTTCACTTGAATTCTTATCCTAGAACTCAAGAGGACTATGGCTTTTAAAACTTCACGATAGGGACTCCTTACTTCCTTTCTTTCTTCTTCCTCTCCCTTTCTTAAGACCTTGTCCTAAGAATAAAACTCTTGTCTGAAGGAGGAGAAGGATTTAAGACACTAATGTCTTATGTAAAGGAAATAGAAACAGAGTAATTCTTTCTTTTACCGATCGAGAGATTCTTCCTATCTCTTGTTTCAGACTTGAGTTTCAACAGAGAAGAGAACTCTGTAAAAGGGAAACTCTCTGTGTCCTAAACAAGCTAAGGAGGAATCAGTATCTTGGAAAGAAAGGAAAAATAAAAACCTCTGTCGTACATTAGTCCAACACCGAGACCTCTGTTCCTTAAATAGATTACAAAGAGATGTCTTCACAACTCTCCGTAAACACATTCCATTTTGTCTCACGCCCCTTCCCTATTTCTCACGCCCCCTCCCTCCTTCTCACGCCCTTCCAGATTAAAACTCATGGCTTTTCCTAAAAGAAAAGTCATGAAATTCTAGAAGAAAGGAATCGCAATGTTTCGGTCTCCGAAGAGACGTTGTTTCGCGCAACCGGGAAGAGTCAGCACCTTCCTTCTTTCTTAAATCCCATCAGCCATTGGATTCCCATCCAAAGGGGGACAAGTGGAGCACTAATTTTAAGAAAGGAGGCCGCCCCATCTTAATTCATCGGAGAATTTGTGGGGCATGCCAAGAGTCCATGCGCCATGGACTCTTCCAAATGGCGCGCCAAGAGTCCATAAGCGCATGGACTCTTGGCATTTTAGCGTGGAAATGCAAAGGGGCGGGTGGGGAGGCTAGCCTAGTTACATGGCTAGCCAATAGGGTTAGCCATAATCCCTATTTTCATAATTAGGGTCTAATTAGATCCAATTAGAACCCAAATTGAACCAATCCGGAACCCTAATTCGAATCTGATTCGAATAGAAGCTAGGGTTTGCAACACCTGCTAGAGTGTTATCCTGCAAAGATGATTTAATTACAAATTAACTCTTGATCAATCCTCTTAAGTGTGTGACCCATTGGGTTCTACATCTAGCCAGCAGTGGGTTCAAATACAAGTTGACTAATTTGATTAGAACTCTTTCTAATCGATTTAGGTCAAACCGGGCTACCCGATTTGATCAATTAGGACTTTCCTAATATGTGATCTTTGAATTGATCAACCCACAAGACAAGATTGACGTCTAGCAACGTATCATGTCTCCTCGGAAGATATGGAAATTCTGGTGAAATACCAAAATTACCCTTCAGTAGAGAGTTACCGTACAATTAAATCTTTCGATCAGCCTGCACCCAAAATATAACTATGGATATGGATATATGTCAAATCTAATATTATATTTATTTCTAGCTCAATCTTATATTGATGATTCAATTATCTTGATATTAGAAACCATCTCTAATATCTTTACTTTGATCAAAGATTCCCTGAATAATCATCCGATTGTTAACTAGCTGGATGCAATCTCCTCTTACAAGAGTGATCGATTCCTTGTTGACCTACTCATTACCTTCATATCCAATTCACCATTCCCAGTATCAATCCTGTGCATGACTCAGTGTCATGATTAGGATTGAACCAAAGCATGGGTTCATGTACATAAGGTACTTATGGCAGTCTCAGGTCAAAGGATTACTTGTACCACTCCCACTATGAGAACCTTCTATTGACATGTAGCTAAGACTCCATTAGATGTTCTCAAGTTGGATCATATCAGTGAACTCATTCTCCAATGAGCACCCACATCCCAGTATTAGTGTCATACATAAGTGACTGTGAGAGCAGTCACCCTTTCCAGTATACATGGGATATGCTAGTCTTACCGGAAAACCCTGATCCCCTACTCAGGGTTCCTTTGACTATGAATACTTTAGATTAAGGTTTTAAGATTTTAGGTCTCACTGGTATGATCTCATCATAACCCTAAAATCATAGCCCTAATCTATGGGGTTCATCATATAATATAAACACAGCGTATGATGAAAAATAATGCCTTTATTAGAAATTGTCAATTACAATGGTTTGGGAGATACAACATAGATTGGCTTGTAGGGCATATCCCTTTCACAGGAGTAGTTGCTGCAACAGATTGGTGCTAGAGGAAGGGCAGCACACCCTTCTCTAAAAGGAGGAATCCGTTTGTGCAGCCAAGTAATGGCTAAGGGAAGAGCTCAGAATGCCATTGCTAGAGGGGGTCCTTCCACATCTAGGTCTAAAGGACCCCCCGGGGAGAACGATGATGTAGCCACCACCGTCGTTGCTGAGCTCACCATTACTCTGGGACTGCAGTAGTTCCAGTGTTGATGATCGCATTGAAATCTCACCACTACGGTTCAGCATTCTAGGAGGAGGCCGACAACCAACGGCAACCACCTGCTATGTCCTGCACCGACTATCAACTTGCTGCTGAGGGAAGCCGATAGCCCGAAGTCCCTCAGCCTTGTTCTTGCATCATTGCGGAACCCCGAAGGTCCTTAGGGGCTCATGCCGATGGTAAGAGGGTGAGGTCCGCCTTGCCCTCCTATGCCGAATATATCCTAGCTGGTGTTCGGCACCATGCCGAACCTCCGTAGGACTACACCAGCAAGATTTTTGCATGGAGGAGCGCATTGCTGAGATTGTCCACCGATAGAAGGCCGAAGGGGGTAAGGGTACGACTCCCGCCTGCCGTTCTTCGATGAGATTTTGGCGGAGATGATTCACCGCCACTTTAAAATCCCTCAGGTGGACCCCTACGACGGCACCACTGACCTGCTGGACCATCTGAGCACCTACAAGGCCCACATGATGGTATAGGGCACCTCCGATGCCCTCCACTGTATCACCTTCCTGGAAACTCCGAAGAAGCCGCTCGGATGTGGTTCAATGCCATTCGACCAGGTACGATCCATTCTTTCTCTCAGCTTGAAAACCTTTTTCTTTCCTATTTCAGAACATGGAGTCGGACCCCGAGAAACACCGACTACCTCTTCCTCATGCTGCAAAAGGAAGGAGAGACCCTCCGAGACTACATGGCCCGTTTCAACTCAACGGCCATGGAGGTCCCGGATCTAAATGAGGTAGTGGCCATGTCAGCCTTCAAAAGAGGGCTCCGCTCATCCAGGCTTACTTTCTCCCTAGGCAAGAGATTCCCGACAAGTTACAATGAGCTACTGGCTAGGGTGCAGAAATATTACCTGGCAGAAGAACAGGCGGCCAGCCGGTGCCAAGTAGAAGGGAGGCCGATCCCTAAGAAGCGGAGCGACAAGGCTCCCGAAATCGACCCCCGAACGACAGCCACCGGTCAGCCCAGCACCAAAGTCCGAAGCCGAAGGACTTCCCCAGGAGGTTCGAGACCTACGCACACCCTCTCCCTTCCAAGGAAGAAGATCCTCCTGGAGATCGAGAATGAGACCTTTCTATAATGGCCTCGTCTGATGAGGGCTCTCCTGCATCTGGAAACAGAGATAAATTCTGTCGATTCCACAGGGACCATGGGCACAGTACCGAAGAGCGCCTATAATTGAAGGACGCCATTGAAGACCTCATCTAAAGGGGATACCTGTGCAAGTATGTCCAACCCCATCGAGATCGAGCCGAAGCCTCAACTGCCAGAAACCCTCCAAAGGAGGCGGAGCATCCTAACCAATAGCCGACCGGTGGGGATGTTAGCATGCTGCATCGGCGATCCGATTGGAGCTATGAGGATGGCCCAAACATTGTCAAGAGATCGAGGGGCTCCAATGCAATCATCTTCTCCGACGAAGACCTTTTGGAGTCCCATGTTTTTGAAAATGATCCTGTAGTCGTGTCGGCGGTGATCGCCAACTACGATATAAAAAGAATTCTTATAGAAAATAGAAGCTCCATGGAGGTATTACTGTATGATGCCTTTGTAAGAATGAACTTGTCTAGTTCAATGCTGCAAGAATTTCCCATACTGCTGATAGGTTTTGGGAGAAATTCTGTCGGAGTTAAGGGGGAGATAGTTCTCCCTGTAACAATCGAGACAGAGCCTTTCCAAAAAACTCTCCCCATCAACTTTGTGGTCGTCCGTACGACCTCGGCTTATAATACCATTCTAGGCCAACCGGCCCTCAATAAGTTCAGGGCCATTGTATCCACTTATCATCTGTTGGCAAAGTTTCCAACTAGGAACAGGGTTGGAGTTATGAGGGGAGACCACCGGATGGCCAGACAATGCTTAACTATTCTAAACTAGCAATCGCAAGGCCATCCTACTCTGGAACAGCTCGACCCAAGGGCCGAGGCCGATGGCCATGGTCAGCCGGATGAAAAAATCATGTTTGTCCCCCTTCGGGAGGATGACCCTACCAAAGTCCTCCAAATCGGGAGCTCTCTCACCGAGGGCATCAAGTCAGAGCTGATTGGCTTTCTGAGGAGTAATGCTGACGTCTTTGCTTGGTCGACGTCAGACATGCCTGGTATACCATCGGATGTCATCACTCACCAGCTCAAGGTGGATCCGACCTACAGGCCCGTCCGATAGAAAAAGAGAAGCTTTGCTACCGAAAGACAAAAAGCTATCGACGAAGAAGCAAAGAAGCTCTCTGATGCTGGCTTCATCAGGGAAGCCCATTATCCTGAATGGCTAGCGAATGTTGTTATGGTGAAAAAGGCTAATAGGAAGTAGAGGATCTGTGTGGACTACACCGACCTCAATAAGGTTTGTCCGAAGGACAGCTTTACTCTATCCAAGATTGATCAGTTGGTGGATGCAACGGCCGGCCATCAGCTTCTTAGCTTTATGGACACTTTCTCCGGCTATAACCAAATCAAGATGCATCCGGAGGATGAGGAGAAGACTGCTTTTATCACCGATAAAGGCATGTACTATTATCGGATGATGCCCTTCGGCCTAAAGAACGCTGGTGCCACTTTACAAAGGCTGATCAACCGAGTCTTCGAAGGGTAGCTAGGGAGAAACATGGAGGCTTACGTTGATGATATGATAGTAAAGAGCCTCAACAGGGCCGATCACATCAAGGACCTGCAGGAATCCTTTGATGCACTCAGACATCATCGAATGAATCTGAACCTAGCGAACTGCACCTTTGGGGTGACTTTCAGCAAGTTCCTCGGCTTTTTGGTTACGCAGAGAGGAATTAAAGTGAACCCTGACAAGATAAAAATTATTATTGAAATGGCACATCTGACCAACAAGAGGAGGTGCAAGAGCTTACGGCCCAAATTGCCTCTCTCAATCGTTTCATCTCCCATTCGGCTGAAAAGTCCGTGCCATTTTTTAAGACCCTGCACCGGTCAAAAGGTTTCATTTGGACCGATGAATGCTGGTCAGTTTTCGAAGCCCTGAAAGATTATTTGAAGAATCACCCATTACTGGCCAAACTGACGGAGGGGAGCCTTTGTATCTCTACCTGTCGGCGTCGAACGAGGCGGTCAGCTCCATCCTCGTGCGAGTCGGAGATGACGGTCAGCAGAAGCCCATCTATTACATCAGTAGAGTCCTCCATGACACCGAAACAAGATACCCTAAAATGCAGAAGCTAGTTTATTCCTTGGTCATATTGAACAAGCGACTCCGACCGTACTTTCAGGCGCACCCGATTGTGGTAATGACTGACCAACCTCTTAAGGCGATCCTTTGGAGTCTGGACACATCTGGTCGGCTTGCCAAGTGGGCTGTCAAACTTGGCGAGTTCAACATCTCCTTCCAATCGCTGACTTCATTGCAGAGTGCTCCTGGAAGCAGGAGACGCCCCCTCGAATGGCTGAAGTACCTGAAGCCGATGCCATCTTCGAAGCCGAACCAGCTTAGACCCTCCACATGGATGGAGCATCCAACCTTGCAGGCTGTGGGGCCGGCCTGATCCTAGCTAACCTAGATGGGGAAAGCCTGGAGTCATTTCCTGAGAAAATGACTCTGGAAGTGATTGCAGGATTAAATCCTGATTCAGCTCCCCATCCATAATAAACCCTAATTGACCTAATCTGGTGATTAAGTCAATTACCTTCAGGACATGATCCTGAACGGATGTACCCTCTGTCATCCTAGCACAGAATAACTGCTTAGATATTTCGTATCTAGCAGTTCTGCTTTGTTCTCCATAAAGCTCCTTTAAGTTGAGCATTATGGATTGAGTATCCATGCTTTCATGCTGCCTCTGTAACTCATTGGTCATAGAGGCCAGTATGATACACTTGACAGTGAGGGAGTCATTCTGCCACATTTTGTATGTGGCCATATCTTCCTGTGTGGCATCATCCCCTAGTGGATTAAGATTAGGGGTATCAAGAATATAAGAAAGTTTTTCTGAACTCAGTACAATCTTTAAGTTTCTCAACCAGTCCACATAGTTTGGACCAGTCAATTTGTTGGTATCTAAGATGCTTCTCAGTGATAATGAAGATGCCATTTATCTACATTTAATTAAGAACAATACATAAGCAAACAACCATGAAATGACTTACATAATTAAATTAGGTCTTCAATTTAATTGTCTCCCACTATTTTATCAAAAATCATAGCCCTCACTATGATAATCGAGAAGAACCCTGATCGGTTTTCTTAGTGAGATCGAGATCCTTATAATTTATAAAAGATCTTGCAGACAACACAACAAATCTTTTATAAGTTCTAAGGTAGGAAACTCTTCCAATTATATCTCATATAATTCTCAAAAATAACTTGGCCTCTAGAACATTATAAGTCTTGCAGAAAACACAACAAACCATAATGTTCTAGTTAAGTCAAGACCCTTTCATTTCTATACAGTCAATATTCAAATATAATGCCCTTGTAGATAACACAACAAGGCATTATACTGAATATACTGTAAGCATATTTTGCACTAGACCAATATTATGTCAATCACCCTATTAGGTCTTGCAGACAACACAACAAACCTAATGTGGTTCATAACACAGTAATGATCCAGCATGAAGGAAGGCCAACATATAGCATTTTTTAACACTAAGCATATAAGTCAAGATTTAAATATAATCAAATCGGCCAGGCAAGTGGAAGAGATGTGGGAGTCCCCCGTTGCTTTCCTAGACACCAATAAAAATTGGCCAGGTCAGTCAACGGAACCAATTAAAAACCACGATTCTCTTTACCTTCCCAGAACCACCTTTCTAGACACCGAATGATCAATTGTTCATCATGACTAGTGATGCTTATTAGTTAAATATGCTATGACTTAATATGATTTTAAGAAGAGGGCTTTATAAAATTGCCAGCACATTCTTACATAAAAACATATCATAATGATATCACTCTGATAAACATATATGTGCTAAGTGTGTCATCATACTAGGACAACCATTTACCACATAATGGATCCACCATTATGCCAGGGCAACCTTATTTCAGTATGATGACTTCAAAACTAATCATATCTCTATAATAATTAGGGTTTGAGTGAAAAACCCTAATTAGTGGCATACATCAAAACATTAATTATCATATATGCATTCCTTAAATTATGCTAAGTGTATCAGCATTCAAGGGTTTAAAACCCTAATTTCGATACTACAACAAAAATGCATATCATATGTTTTAACTGTAATAAGGATGGCTCTGATACCACTGTTGGGGTTTCAGGTGCACCGCAGCGGAAGTGTAATTTCAAAATGATGAAATTTGCACCGAAATCCCTTAGCCAAGATCTCCTTTTACTAATTAAAACATACATACTAACATTCAAACATAGATTGTTAGAATTAGAGTACCAACCTGCTATCGCTAATTCCAACAAAGTTGATGTTGAAGGGGCTGATTGAATTCACCAGGCGTCCAAGTGTCCGCCCTCCGATGGTGATCCACACAGAGCAGTGATCAAGACAACTCTATCTTCTTTTCAAAGGTTCCTTCTATTGAGTTCTTCTTCCTAGAACTCAATTGCTTGGACTATGGCTTGAATTCCTCCACACAAAGGCTTGCTTTCCTTTCCTTGACTCCTTCTCCTCCTTCCACCAAGACCTTGGCCCTTTAGACACCCTTGTCTTGAAGAAAAAGACCTTGTCCTAAGAGGACATAGGCTTGTCTTAAGTTGGAGGAGAAATTAAGACAATGATGTCTTAATGTATGAAAGAAAGGAAGAAATCAGAACTTCTTTCTTTCCTTTACCGTCGGAGACTTTTACTTTTATCTTGTTCAGTAGCAGAGTTTCGACAGAGGTTTACTCTGTAGAGGAAACAATGCAAGAGCAAGGAAAAATAAAAGAGTCTTCAGGAGAGGAAGAAAGAAAAAGATTACATAATGTTCTGATTTTTCCCGACCCTTTAAATAGAAATCAGATAGGCGCCTACACACCTCTCCGTAATTTCTTTCTCACGCCCTTTCCAATTTCTCACGCCCCATCCTCCCATCTCATGGCCTTCCAGATTAAATCCCACGGCTCTTCTTAAAGGAAAAACCGCGGTGTTTTAAAAGAAGGAAGTCGCGACTTTTCATCTCCGAAGAGATGTTACTTCGCGCGCCCGGGAGGAGTTAGCGCTTTCTTTCTTTCTCAAAATCCCATCAGCCGTTGGATTCTCATCCAAGGGGGGAGAGAAGGTGCGCTAATCACTTAAGAAGGAGGCCGCCCAAATAAAAACATCGGAGAATTTTATTTGGGGCGCGCCAAGAGTCCATGCGCCATGGACTCTTCCTTAAGGCGCGCCAAGAGTCCATATGCGCATGGACTCTTGGTGTTTGGCGTGAAAAACAAAAGGGGGTGGGTGGGGAGGCTAGCCAAGCTACATGGCTAGCCAATAGGGTTAGCCACATTCCCATTTTTCTTAATCAAGGTCTAATTAGGTCCAATTAGAACCCAATTTGAACCAATCCGGAACCCTAATTCGAATCCGATCCGAATAGAAGCTAGGGCTTGCAACACCTGCTAGAGTGTTATCTTGCAAAGACAATTTAATTCCAAATTAAATTCTTGATCAATCCTCTTAAGTGTGTGACCCATTGGGTTCCACATCTAGCCAGCAGTGGGTTCGAATACAAGTTGACCTAATTTGATTAGAACTCTTTCTAATCGATTTAGGTCAAACCGGGCTTACCCGAATCGATCAATTAGGATTCTTCCTAACATGTGATCTTTGAACTTGATCAACCCACAAGACAAGATTGACGTCTAGCAACGTGTCATGTCTACCCGGAAGATATGGAAATTCTGGTGAAATACCAAAATTACCCTTTAGTAGAGAGTTACCGTACAATTAAATCTTTCGATCAGCCTGCACCAAAATATAACTATGGATATGGATATATGTCAAATCCAATATTATATTTGTTTCTAGCTCAATCTTATAATGATGATTCGATTATCTTGATATTAGAAACCATCTCTAATATCTTTACTTTGATCAAAGATTCCCTGAATCATCATGCGATTGTTGACTAGCTGGATGCAATCTCCTCTTACTAAGAGTGATCGATTCCTTGTTGACCTACTCATTACCTTCATATTCAATTCACCATTCCCAGTATCAATCCTGTGCATGTCTCAGTGTCATGATTAGGATTGAACCAAAGGATGGGTTCATGTACATAAGGTACTTATGGCAGTCTCAGGTCAAAAGATTACTTGTACCACTCCCACTATGAGAACCTTCTATTGACATGTAGCTAAGACTCCATTAGATGTTCTCAAGTTGGATCATATCAGTGAACTCATTCTCCAATGAGCACCCACATCCCAGTATTAGTGTCATACACAAGTGACTGTGAGAGCAGTCACCCTTTCCAGTATACCCGGGGTGTGCTAGTCTTATCGGAAAACCCTGATCCCCTACTCAGGGTTCCTTTGACTAGGAATATTTTAGATTAAGGTTTTAAGATTTTAGGTCTCACTGGTATGATCTCATCATAACCCTAAAATCATAGCCCTAATCTATGGGGTTCATCATATAATAAACACAGCGTATGATGAAAAATAATGCCTTTATTTAGAAAATTATCAATTACAATGGTTTGGGAGATACAACAGAGATTGGTTTGTAGGGCATATCCCTTTCAATCTCCCACTTGCACTAAAGCCAATCGCCTTTGAATCTTAATCCCATACATTCTAGGTGGCGATCAAAATCTCGCTGTGGTAGAGCCTTAGTGAACGGGTCTGCTACATTGTTCTTTGTATCAACTCTATCTATGTAGACATCTTGTCTCTCTACTATTTCTCGGACAAGATGGAAGCGTCTCAGAATGTGCTTGGACTTATGATGAGCTCTTGGTTCCTTAGCTTGAGCAACGGCCCCAGTGTTGTCACAGTAAAGTGGCACTGGGTTTTCAATTTGAGGAACAACACCCAACTCTGTGATGAACTTCTTCATCCAGACTGCTTCCTTGGCGGCTTCACTAACAGCTATGTATTCTGCCTCTGTGGTTGAGTCAGCTACAGTCTGCTGCTTGGTACTCTTCCAACTCACTGCTCCACCATTTAGGGTAAAAACATATCCCAAAATGGATTTGCTATCATCAAGGTCTGATTGAAAACTAGAATCAGAATAAGCTTCTAGTTTAAGATCAGAACCACCATAAACCAAAAAAATATCCTTAGTCCTTCTTAAGTACTTAAGAATATTTTTAACTGCTTTCCAATGATCCTCTCCTGGATCAGCCTGAAACCTACTGACAATGCCTAAAGCATATGCCACATCAGGCCTGGTACATAACATGGCATACATTATGGATCCTATTGCCGAAGCATAGGGTATAGAATTCATTCTATCTCTTTCTTCAGGTGTCTTAGGAGACATCCTTTTAGAAAGATGTATCCTTGACTCATAGGAAGATAACCTCTTTTACTTCCTTCCATGCTGAATCTTTTCAGCACTAAGTCAATGTACCTAGATTGGGATAAACCTAGCATCCTCTTAGATCTATCTCTATAGATCTTAATACCTAGTATATAGGATGCTTCTCCCAAATCTTTCATGGAAAACTGGTTTGATAGCCAAACCTTGACTGATTGCAACATTGGGATATCATTCCCAATGAGGAGTATGTCATCTACATACAGAACCAAGAAGACTATGGCACTCCCACTAGTCTTCTTATAAACACAGGGTTCATCCACATTTTTGATAAAACCAAATCTTTTAATAGTTTCATCAAAGCGGATGTTCCAACTCCTGGAAGCTTGCTTTAATCCATAAATGGATTTCTTCAGCTTGCATACTTGATTAGGTTTATTCTTTGAAATAAAACCTTCTGGCTGTGACATGTAGACTTCTTCCTCAAGGAAACCATTAAGGAATGCAGTTTTCACATCCATCTGCCATATCTCATAATCGTGGTATGCTGCTATAGCAAGTAAAATCCGAATTGATTTTAGCATGGCAACAGGTGAAAAAGTTTCATCATAATCAATTCCCTGTTTTTGTCTAAAACCTTTAGCCACTAATCTGGCTTTATAGGTTTCAACTTGGCCATCAGCCCCAATCTTTTCTTATAGACCCATTTACACCCAATAGGATTAACACTCTCTGGTGCATCAACCAAAGACCATACTTGGTTTACATACATAGAGTCTACTTCGGATTCCATGGCTTCTTGCCATTTATCTGAGTCAGTACTCAAGATAGCTTCCGTATAGGTCAGAGGTTCATCATTTTGAATGACTTGAGCTTCATTATTTTCAATAATAAACCCATACCTCTCAGGTGCCCGTGGCACTCTGTCAGACCTACGAGGAGGAGTTTTGTGTTCTGGTTCTGTCCTAACTATATGTTCTAATGGTTGAGAATTGTCTATCTGTATTTCTTGCACTTCTCCAAGTTCAATTGTTCTACCATTGCCCTTTTCCAAAATGAACTCTTTTTCTAGAAAAGTGGCATGCCTGCTAACAAAAATCTTTTGTTCAGTAGGATGGTAGAATAGATATCCTCTACCTTCTTTAGGATATCCTACAAATAGACATTTATCCGCTCTAGGTTCCAACTTATGTCCAAAATTTCTTTTAACATAAGCTGGACATCCCCATACCTTAAAATATTTAAGATATGGTTTCTTTCCACTCCAAATTTCATATGGAGTACTAACAACGGATTTAGAAGGTACCTTGTTCAGAATATAAACAGCAGTTTCTAGGGCATGACCCCAGAAAGAAATGGGCAAATTTGTGAAGCACATCATGGATCGTACCATATCTAATAAGGTACGATTCCTCCTTTCAGCTATACCATTTAGCTGTGGTGTATAAGGAGGGGTCCATTCAGAAAGGATTCCATTAACTTTAAGATAGTCTAAAAACTCCGTGGATAAGTATTCTCCTCCTCGATCAGAACGAAGAACTTTAATACTTTTCCCGGTTTGTTTTTCGACCATACTTTGATACTCCTTAAATTTATCAAAGGCTTCAGATTTGTGTTTCATAAGATACACATATCCGAACCTAGATAAATCATCTGTAAAAGTGATAAAATATGAGTATCCTCCTCTGGCCTGAGTTGTCATTGGGCCACATACATCAGTATGTATAAGTCCTAATAACTCAGTTGACCTTTCCCCATGTCCAGTGAATGGAGTTTTTGTCATCTTACCCATGAGACATGATTCACAAGTTCCTAATGATTCATACTCATAAGGATCAAGAAATTTTTCCTTGTATAACTTGCTAATCCTAGACTCATTAACATGACCAAGTCTATGATGCCAAAGTAAAGTATCATTAAAGTCTTTTCTTTTCCTTTTAGTATTGACATGAAAAATACTATCATTGGAAGAAAGAGTTAAGAGCCCATTGCTAAATATGCCAGAACAAATAATTTTATTAGATAACATTATTGAGCAACCAGTGCTCGTTACATCCATTACATATCCTTGTTTTAATAACAAAGGAATAGATATAATGTTCCTAATAATCTTTGGCATATAGTAACAATTCTCTAGCTCCAAGATCTTCCCTGAAGGCAACTTCAGAATATAGGTCCCTACAGCTTCTGCTTGGATGATATCACCACCAGCACCGTAGAGATTGAAGTCGCCTTCCTTCAATACTTTAAGCTTGTGGAGGTCCTGCAAAGATTTGCATATATGGTAACCACAAGCGGTATCCAATACCCAAGTATTTGATATAGACGAATTTAATGTCAATATAGTATGTATCTCATACATACCTTTTGGTGCGTCTGCCGCACCAGGCTTCACAGTTGCAAGGTAAGCCTTGCAATTCCTTTTCCAATGTCCCGCTTTGCCGCAAAAGAAACAGGTTAACTGTTTTGAGACCTTCTTTCCTTTCTTGTTCTTATTGATGCCACCCTTAGGGTTTAGTCTCCTGCTAAAACCCTTTTTGCCTGATTTCTTCTTATTGGTCTTATCAACAAGAAGAAGTGGAGCCTTTTCTTTCTTAACATGGCTCTCTGCTGTTTTTAACATATTTAACATCTCAGGCAAGGAAGTGTTCAGTTTGTTCATGTGATAATTCAAGACAAACTGAGAAAATGACTCTGGAAGTGATTGCAGGATTAAATCCTGATTCAGCTCCCCATCCATAATAAACCCTAATTGACCTAATCTGGTGATTAAGTCAATTACCTTCAGGACATGATCCTGAACGGATGTACCCTCTGTCATCCTAGCACAGAATAACTGCTTAGATATTTCGTATCTAGCAGTTCTGCTTTGTTCTCCATAAAGCTCCTTTAAGTTGAGCATTATGGATTGAGTATCCATGCTTTCATGCTGCCTCTGTAACTCATTGGTCATAGAGGCCAGTATGATACACTTGACAGTGAGGGAGTCATTCTGCCACATTTTGTATGTGGCCATATCTTCCTGTGTGGCATCATCCCCTAGTGGATTAAGATTAGGGGTATCAAGAATATAAGAAAGTTTTTCTGAACTCAGTACAATCTTTAAGTTTCTCAACCAGTCCACATAGTTTGGACCAGTCAATTTGTTGGTATCTAAGATGCTTCTCAGTGATAATGAAGATGCCATTTATCTACATTTAATTAAGAACAATACATAAGCAAACAACCATGAAATGACTTACATAATTAAATTAGGTCTTCAATTTAATTGTCTCCCACTATTTTATCAAAAATCATAGCCCTCACTATGATAATCGAGAAGAACCCTGATCGGTTTTCTTAGTGAGATCGAGATCCTTATAATTTATAAAAGATCTTGCAGACAACACAACAAATCTTTTATAAGTTCTAAGGTAGGAAACTCTTCCAATTATATCTCATATAATTCTCAAAAATAACTTGGCCTCTAGAACATTATAAGTCTTGCAGAAAACACAACAAACCATAATGTTCTAGTTAAGTCAAGACCCTTTCATTTCTATACAGTCAATATTCAAATATAATGCCCTTGTAGATAACACAACAAGGCATTATACTGAATATACTGTAAGCATATTTTGCACTAGACCAATATTATGTCAATCACCCTATTAGGTCTTGCAGACAACACAACAAACCTAATGTGGTTCATAACACAGTAATGATCCAGCATGAAGGAAGGCCAACATATAGCATTTTTTAACACTAAGCATATAAGTCAAGATTTAAATATAATCAAATCGGCCAGGCAAGTGGAAGAGATGTGGGAGTCCCCCCGTTGCTTTCCTAGACACCAATAAAAATTGGCCAGGTCAGTCAACGGAACCAATTAAAAATCACGATTCTCTTTACCTTCCCAGAACCACCTTTCTAGACACCGAATGATCAATTGTTCATCATGACTAGTGATGCTTATTAGTTAAATATGCTATGACTTAATATGATTTTAAGAAGAGGGCTTTATAAAATTGCCAGCACATTCTTACATAAAAACATATCATAATGATATCACTCTGATAAACATATATGTGCTAAGTGTGTCATCATACTAGGACAACCATTTACCACATAATGGATCCACCATTATGCCAGGGCAACCTTATTTCAGTATGATGACTTCAAAACTAATCATATCTCTATAATAATTAGGGTTTGAGTGAAAAACCCTAATTAGTGGCATACATCAAAACATTAATTATCATATATGCATTCCTTAAATTATGCTAAGTGTATCAGCATTCAAGGGTTTAAAACCCTAATTTCGATACTACAACAAAAATGCATATCATATGTTTTAACTGTAATAAGGATGGCTCTGATACCACTGTTGGGGTTTCAGGTGCACCGCAGCGGAAGTGTAATTTCAAAATGATGAAATTTGCACCGAAATCCCTTAGCCAAGATCTCCTTTTACTAATTAAAACATACATACTAACATTCAAACATAGATTGTTAGAATTAGAGTACCAACCTGCTATCGCTAATTCCAACAAAGTTGATGTTGAAGGGGCTGATTGAATTCACCAGGCGTCCAAGTGTCCGCCCTCCGATGGTGATCCACACAGAGCAGTGATCAAGACAACTCTATCTTCTTTTCAAAGGTTCCTTCTATTGAGTTCTTCTTCCTAGAACTCAATTGCTTGGACTATGGCTTGAATTCCTCCACACAAAGGCTTGCTTTCCTTTCCTTGACTCCTTCTCCTCCTTCCACCAAGACCTTGGCCCTTTAGACACCCTTGTCTTGAAGAAAAAGACCTTGTCCTAAGAGGACATAGGCTTGTCTTAAGTTGGAGGAGAAATTAAGACAATGATGTCTTAATGTATGAAAGAAAGGAAGAAATCAGAACTTCTTTCTTTCCTTTACCGTCGGAGACTTTTACTTTTATCTTGTTCAGTAGCAGAGTTTCGACAGAGGTTTACTCTGTAGAGGAAACAATGCAAGAGCAAGGAAAAATAAAAGAGTCTTCAGGAGAGGAAGAAAGAAAAAGATTACATAATGTTCTGATTTTTCCCGACCCTTTAAATAGAAATCAGATAGGCGCCTACACACCTCTCCGTAATTTCTTTCTCACGCCCTTTCCAATTTCTCACGCCCCATCCTCCCATCTCATGGCCTTCCAGATTAAATCCCACGGCTCTTCTTAAAGGAAAAACCGCGGTGTTTTAAAAAGAAGGAAGTCGCGACTTTTCATCTCCGAAGAGATGTTACTTCGCGCGCCCGGGAGGAGTTAGCGCTTTCTTTCTTTCTCAAAATCCCATCAGCCATTGGATTCTCATCCAAGGGGGGAGAGAAGGTGCGCTAATCACTTAAGAAGGAGGCCGCCCAAATAAAAACATCGGAGAATTTTATTTGGGGCGCGCCAAGAGTCCATGCGCCATGGACTCTTCCTTAAGGCGCGCCAAGAGTCCATATGCGCATGGACTCTTGGTGTTTGGCATGAAAAACAAAAGGGGGCGGGTGGGGAGGCTAGCCAAGCTACATGGCTAGCCAATAGGGTTAGCCACATTCCCATTTTTCTTAATCAAGGTCTAATTAGGTCCAATTAGAACCCAATTTGAACCAATCCGGAACCCTAATTCGAATCCGATCCGAATAGAAGCTAGGGCTTGCAACACCTGCTAGAGTGTTATCTTGCAAAGACAATTTAATTCCAAATTAAATTCTTGATCAATCCTCTTAAGTGTGTGACCCATTGGGTTCCACATCTAGCCAGCAGTGGGTTCGAATACAAGTTGACCTAATTTGATTAGAACTCTTTCTAATCGATTTAGGTCAAACCGGGCTTACCCGAATCGATCAATTAGGATTCTTCCTAACATGTGATCTTTGAACTTGATCAACCCACAAGACAAGATTGACGTCTAGCAACGTGTCATGTCTACCCGGAAGATATGGAAATTCTGGTGAAATACCAAAATTACCCTTTAGTAGAGAGTTACCGTACAATTAAATCTTTCGATCAGCCTGCACCAAAAATATAACTATGGATATGGATATATGTCAAATCCAATATTATATTTGTTTCTAGCTCAATCTTATAATGATGATTCGATTATCTTGATATTAGAAACCATCTCTAATATCTTTACTTTGATCAAAGATTCCCTGAATCATCATGCGATTGTTGACTAGCTGGATGCAATCTCCTCTTACTAAGAGTGATCGATTCCTTGTTGACCTACTCATTACCTTCATATTCAATTCACCATTCCCAGTATCAATCCTGTGCATGTCTCAGTGTCATGATTAGGATTGAACCAAAGGATGGGTTCATGTACATAAGGTACTTATGGCAGTCTCAGGTCAAAAGATTACTTGTACCACTCCCACTATGAGAACCTTCTATTGACATGTAGCTAAGACTCCATTAGATGTTCTCAAGTTGGATCATATCAGTGAACTCATTCTCCAATGAGCACCCACATCCCAGTATTAGTGTCATACACAAGTGACTGTGAGAGCAGTCACCCTTTCCAGTATACCCGGGGTGTGCTAGTCTTATCGGAAAACCCTGATCCCCTACTCAGTGTTCCTTTGACTAGGAATACTTTAGATTAAGGTTTTAAGATTTTTGGTCTCACTGGTATGATCTCATCATAACCCTAAAATCATAGCCCTAATCTATGGGGTTCATCATATAATAAACACAGCGTATGATGAAAAATAATGCCTTTATTTAGAAAATTATCAATTACAATGGTTTGGGAGATACAACAGAGATTGGTTTGTAGGGCATATCCCTTTCACGCCGATAGTCAGATCCGCCACCTCCATGCTCCCCTCTTCCATTGGCTTTGACGGCTGAAGAAAGGAGAGGTCAAGTTCCGAAAAAGCGGTACCGGCTTTCTCCAGACACTCCTCATATCCGTAGACGAAGCCGACCGTGCTGGCCTCGTTCATTTCCTCTACGAAGTCTTCGGAGGCTTTGTACTCTGTCATGGCTTTCTCAGTCGCTGTCTTCATTAGCTCCTAGGTCATCTTCAGCAGACCCTTGTACCGCTCTGCCACCGCCTGGTGACTCCATGAGCACCTCTCGGATTTGGCCAAGCGCTCCTCCTCGGTCAGCCGGCAGGTCAGAACCTTTATCTTCTTCTTCTTACTCTTTAGCCTCGCTTCCCGGTCAGCCTCTCGGGCCAGCGAGTCTTCAATCTGCTTCCTTTGGGCCTCCGACTCGGCCCGTAGGGTAGACAGTTCCCCTTCGGCTTTCTGTAGAACGGACAGATCCACCCTGGCAGCTATAAGCGCCACCCACGCGGTGTCCCTCGCCGCCTCGGCTGCCTCTGCCCTCTTGGTCAAGTGTTCCTTCAAATGGAGCAACTCGCCCAAGCCGTTGTCCATTAGCAGCGCGTCCCAAAGGAGCTGCCGACAAATGCAAAGTCAGAACATTATAAACAATAAAGCAAAAGCCGAAAGCTCGAATCTGAAACTTACCCCCAATAAATGATGTAGGGAACTTCTGGCGGCCTCATTTACTGACTGCTCATTGACATCAATAACAGCCCTCTAGAGCTGTTCTTTGACCTGCTCGGCATCGTGGATAGCGCGCCACTTCTGGCGCTCCCCATCATCGCCGACGTCTTCGGCTCTCCCCTTCACGGCTGTCGGCCCTTCAGCTACTTACTTTCCCCGGGCCGTCGGGGAAGTCTCCTCCATCAGCTCTAGGGGTGGAGAGGATGGAGTCATTTATGCCTCGGTAGGCACCGGGAGTTCCTCCCTCGCCCGGGCGGCTGACTGCCCGACCGATGATGAACGCTCTGGTGCCATCACCTTTCGGCAATCTGCTAGCGGCACGTCGTCATCTGACCCCACCGAGACCACTATGGTGGATGGCTCTTCCGTCCGTTGCTTCTTCGGCCTTCCAAGTACTGGCTCTGCCATTCGTTGCCTCTTCGGCTCCCGGGGCGTCGGCTCAGAAATGCAAACAGCCCTCCTTTGTGCTGATCGTGCTGAGATGGCCGCCTGATCCTGCTTCATTTTTCCACCTGCCAACAAACAAGGCTAGGGTCAGCAACAGCACCAGAACCAGTAAGGGAAAGAGCAATAGATCCCTCTCAGTGGCCTCTGTCCTACCCAGCATCTGATGATGGCTGATCCCAGCCTGATGGAGACTCTCTCTTGGAGTAGAGAGCCGACAAAGCTCGGGTCTTTATCATTCAACCTCTGGAAGTCAGCCTCATTGACCCTCGATATTTTCCTTCCATTCATGGCATTCGGCCTAGGCTCTCTCCATACCAACTCAAAGCTCCACGGCTCTAAGCTATCTACAAAAAAATATCGGGACTTCCATCAATGAATGGTTGACAGAAGCCCCCTAGTATCTTCCAGCTAGGATGGGGACTAAACACCCACCACTCATGACTTCGGAAGTCCTGTTTTAAAAGAAAAATCTTGGAAAATAATGACGGCCTTGGCTCGATGTTGGCCTTCCGACAAACAACCACAAAACCACAAATTATCTGAATGCTATTCGGGGTCAGTTAGGAAGGGGTAATCCTATACAGATTGAAAATCTGGGAAAAGAAGTTGTGGAGTGGAAATCGGAGGCCGACTTTCAGATGATCCTTGTATATGGGAAGGGCACCTAAGTTTAGTTGGCCGTTCACTCTACCCTCACGGTCGGGGATGGTCAGATATAAGGTGGAAGGGATGCTGTAAATGACCCTAAGGTTCTTCGCCCTCTCCCGGGTCATTGTCGAAGGAATGTCGTACGGGCCTGGTTCCCTGTTCCAACGAACTGAACTCCGACTCCCAGAGGCCATCCTAATGGAAGCTACAGAAGAGGAGGAAGACGGATACGGGACTAACCTGCACTTCCAGTTTCTTAAAGAAGCTAGAGCAATGGAAGAAAGAAGCTCTCCCTCCAAACCCAGACGCGGAGGAAAACCCCTCTGGCTGTTCATCCCTCCCTTTTATAGGCACCGGGGGTAGCTTCCCAACGCCTCCCACGTGCCACGATCCGACGGCAAGCGACGCAACTCCTAGATTTGGTGAGAATCCGATGGAACGTGCCGGATCATATATGGTTGCGATTCGCATGACCATCGAGGCAACAATGGATGGATCACTCCAAACACCATGTCGATCGCTCGGATGTGGCCACGTGGTCCACATCACATCAGGAGCTTGATGGACGTGATTTCAGGACTAGCAGTCATTATGCACCATACCAGCAATAACTGCCTCTCCTACCACCACCAACCCGGTGCTGACACCTATCCAAAGGTGAAGGTTGGAGCAGAAGACGGCCGATCACAGCACGTCGAATCAGATTCGTCATTATCTTGATGACTGGCGCATTTATTACCTAGTGATGCCCTTGCCCTTCAAGCCTGCAGACTCATTCGAAGGCCAAGAGCAAGGGGAGGCAACTATTATACCCTATCGGCTCACCGCCGTCCTGGACCGGTCCCTCTTTGCGATCCGACCGGGCCACTCTTCCGAAACTCCGACGGACACACCCACTCCTGCTGGGACCCGACCCACTGCTTTCCTTCAGAAGTCCAACCCACCATAGTGAAGGTCTGAATGACCCACTTCTACTGGGACCCGACCCACTGCGTTCCTTCAGCAGTCCGACCCACCGGAGTGAAGGTCCAAATGACCCACTCCTGCTTGGACCCGGCCCACTGCTTTCCTTCAAAAGTCCGACCCACCGGAGTGAAGGTCCGAATGACCCACTCTCACTGGAATTCGGCCCACTACTCTCCTTCAGAAGTCCGACCCACCGGAGTGAAGGTCCGAATGACCCACTCCTGCTGGGACCCGGCCCACTGCTTTCCTTCAGATGTCCGACCCACCAGAGTGAAGGTCTAAATGACCCACTCCTGCTGGGACTCGGCCCACTGCTTTCCATCAAAAGTCCGACCCACCGGAATGAAGGTCCGAATGACCCACTCTTGCTGGGACCCGACCCACTGCTTTCCTTCAGAAGTCCGACCCACCGAAGTGAAGGTCTGAATAACCCACTCTCACTGGAATTCGGCCCACTACTCTCCTTCAAAAGTCCGACCCACCGGAGTGAAAGTCCGAATGACCCACTCCTGCTGGGACCCGGCCCACTGCTTTCCTTCAGAAGTCCGACCCACCAGAGTGAAGGTCTAAATGACACATTTCTGCTGGGACTCGGCCCACTGCTTTCCATCAGAAGTCCGACCCACTGGAATGAAGGTCCGAATGACCCACTCTTGCTAGGACCCGGCCCACTGCTTTCCTTCATAAGTCTGATCCACTGAAGTGAAGATCCAAATGACCCACTCTCGCTGAGATCCAACTCACTGCTCTCCTTCAGAAGTCCGAATGATCCACTCCTGCGGTTAGTTCCTGCTGAGGCCAGGGCGGACACTCCTCTTCGGACGACCGACCGACCCTCCTAGTCGGTATCCGACATACTCACTTCAGAACCCAGAAAATTCCAGAAATCTCTTTCTGTTACAACAAAATCCTGCCACATCAGCTGTCCTGCTCCACTACTTCCACAATGCCGTCCTGTCCGGGCATCATGTGGCCACTCTCCAGATCCTCCTGTAGGCAAATCGATATTTATCGGCCTCCTTCCTTAACAAATTTTGAACTGATCCATACCTATACAAGATATCCATGGGATCCCATTTAGAGCTAAGTGCATTATTTTTCCTCAATATGCTCAAGCTCTTCGAAATGTTCCCTGCAAGAGTTTTCTTAATATTTTAAAAATTTTATTGCAGGTCGGTCGGAAAGGAGCTTTCCAGCAACCGAGCCTCGGGAGTAGTTGCCGCAACACTACCTATTTTAGATCTTTGTCAATGTCCTCGTCCTCAAACTCGATGTAGTCGTCACCAGCGCCCTCGTCCTCCTCGTCGAGCCCGCCAGCGATGCCCTCGCTGAGACGAGAGCTCTCGGGGAGCTCGCCGTAGGCCTTTAAGAGCCGGGCCTCGTCGGGCATGTACTTGAGGATGACGTCGGCCTTCTCGTCCTGGTAGTCGCGGAGGCCGACGAGGACGATGTCCCCGGCGGCGATCCAGACCTTCTTGTGCATCTTGCCGCGGATGTGGCAGAGTCGCTTGGTGCCGTCGATGCACATAGCCTCGCAGCGGCCGTTGCCGAGCATCCGAATGACCTGGGCGTACTCCTGGCCATCCTCCTTAAAGATCAGCTCCCGCTTCTTGTCGTCGGCCTCGTTCTTCCCCCATTCAGGTTCTTGCCTCCCTTCCCCTTGTTCTTCGGCATCTCGGTCGGCGGCGGCTCGCCCGAACCCTAACCCTAGCGCGCGATCTCTCGCGAGGTTTCTCAAGGCTCTCTCGGACAGCGGAGGGATGATGGATGGGTGCGTTGCGAAGACTCCGGGTCCGTCCCTTTTTAATATATAGGTATATATCCTCATTATCATTCGATTCCCTAGCGAACGTGGAATTGGATGCGAGTCTTTAAGGTAAGGGCATGTATAAACCTACACGTGTCGGTGGAATCAGACAAAGGTTCCAGTCCAACAAGCGGCAGAATGGGCCTCGGCCTATTGACGCTATAATAAAACTTGGGCTTGGGTGAGCTGAATTAGTCCTAAGCAGCCTGGCGTACGCTCTGGTTTGGGCTGTCGGAGGCATATGTGCTCATTTGGACTGTCATCAGCTGGAAAATGTCAGCCCAGGTTGTATGCGGATTGAAGGCCAGAGCAAGTTTGACTAATTTAAAATGTGGTAATATGATAGATTTTGAAACTCCAACAAGATCCACCTAGAGGTTTTCCAAATTCTAAAGCTGCCAACTTGATGCAACTTGCTGGAACTACTACTTTTTTTTATTGGATTTCAGTCATGCTTGAACTAGCATGATGCAAACTAAATTGTATGTGGATTGAAGATATTTAAGTACTGTTTGGGTTTGGTTCGAGTGATCAGAATATTAATTAGATTGGGATTGGATTAGTAAGATTTCCCGTTATGTCCAGCTAAGATTTACAGTAGTAATTTGTTCATGAGGTTAGTAAAATTAATTAAAACTAATAGAAAGCATATATGAAATGCCAAGATGATGCCTTTGTTGCCACATGAGGTCCCCAAAATTTTCACCTATGCTTTAACCTTGCGGTGAGGTTATGACATCAGATTTCTTTGTCAAAACACAATAATTCACACAACCCACGAATTCAGATCATACCAATAATCATCATTCCATGAATTTGAGACATTTTATTATAAGACAGAGCTGGAACTTTTTCAGGCCAAACCGGGCCCATACCCCTCCATAAGTCTAGCCCAAAATAATTTAAAAATTTCAGGCCAGGCTTAGGCCCGATTTATTTTTTAAAAATCAAGCTTGAGCCCTATGGAACTAGCCCAATTCAAAGCCAAGTTTAAATACCTGAATTTCGGGCCAATTCATAATATCAATCTTCTAACATTAATTTGTTATCATAGAAGATGTAGCAAAAGAATACGGAGGAACCACTTCTAGGAATCCAAAAATCTAGAAATCTAGATCTAAAAATCGAAAGAGATAATAAAAGGTTATTGGACTCTAGCATCGCCAATGATCCTAGCAACCGTGCTTGTGGAGAGCTAGGCAAGCCCACAAACCAACCTGAAGAAGAAAAGATGGGCATAGCCATCGAAGAGGTAATACGACTTGGCCTTAGGGTTTATCTCTATGCTAGTGATCATGGCAATGATCAATGTTGTGGTAGCAATTGGGTAGATACCACTCGTCGGAGGATCTCTTGTACGAAATATAGATCCCAGTTTCCAAGACAACAATGTCGATATTGATGTCGTAGGAAAATGAAGAACAAAAAATTAAAATACAATCAATTGGGTATACAAAGTTTCACTATGAAAAAATAAAAAATTTATAAGATTAAACTTTCTCTTAATCTCGTACAATTCTCTCAACAAGAAATTCCAAATCCCTCTTACAAGCTCTCAAATCTCAATCCCTTCAGACTTTTTCTGCCACTACCATGTCCTCTAGCAGCCCTCTGGATCTTCACATATTGGTCCCTGATCCCTGTTCCTCCTTTTTATAGCCCCTCGCATGAATCTGCATCTTAATAAGAGTCCAATGATCCAAACTACATCCAAAACAAAGTCTTATACACTTTCCAACATGAGTTTGACTCTAAAATAATTCCTGACCACTCAATCGGTGTTGATTGCCTCGCTAATCAAGCATGGATCAAGCCGAGATTACATCAGTCACGTCCCTAGAATGCGCACAACCATTGAATCTTTCTCGGATGAATGTTGCATCTTTGATCATGCAAGAAGTACGTGTACACCACATAAAAGACCAAACCTTGCCTTATGGACCGTGTAACGACTTGCATGGATCGGCTGGTCCACGTACACTATGACAGAATGAAGGTTGGGATGTTAGGGGGAAGGATCGCTTGGGCCTAGGTTGGCCACCCGTGCCCACATGCTCGCCTAGGCCATGTTGGCCTATGGGCCGGCCTGCTACCGGTCTAAGTCCATTTTTTCTTACTTCTCGGGCTTATTTATACAGGCTTTTCACTGGGTTCTAAACTTTTTTAGGGGCCGAATCAAAGCACTTTTTTCAACAATCTTCATCTCGACTTGATACTCGATCTCTATCTAGCTTCAAGAGTTCTTAAAGGATCTCGTCCCATACTCCAGGGCAAATGCTTGTTTGTTGCCCAGGTGGCTTTCCCAAGAGGGGGTGAACTGTGAGTTTAAAAAAATTAACAGATATGTGTTCTTTTTAAAACTTCTTTGAAGTGTAAAGTGCTGTGATGGAGATAATTAAAAGCAAAATCAGAAGCAAGTAGAAAAATCACAATGCAAACATAGCAGGTTTATAGTGGTTCAGAGCATCCCAACTCCTACGTCCACTATCCAAGATACCACTTGGAATTTTCACTATATTCTTACAAGAATACAATAGAATTGTTTTACCGGGATCACAATTCAAATCCAACACCCTTTGGTTTTTAAACTGGGCTCACCAAAGAAATCCAACACTTGGTTTTAGCAGGATTACCAAGAACCCAACATTTGGTTTTACACAAGCTAACCAAGAACCTATTTGGTTTTTAAACCGGGCTCACCAATAACCCAACACTTGGTTTTAGCAGGATCACCAAGAACCTATTTGATTTTTAAACCGGGCTCACCAATAACCCAACAATTTAGAAAAAGAATTGAAAAGAATAAGCAACAAAATGACAAACAGATGTTGTCTGATGGTTGCCGATGTAGCTTGAGAGAAGCCTTTTTTAAATGCACTTCAATGGCTTCTTCAACTTCTTCAAAGTATGCTTCAAGCTTCAGATAGGAGTTGGTGAAGACTTGAAGACTGTCTTGAATGCTCTCTTTAGTGCTCTCTTGCTCACAAGCTCAATAAATGTTCAACTAAGCATTAACCAAGCATTAACCATTCAAAGGGTGTCCCAATTTCTCTTTTATAGAGTCTTGTACTCTTCTCATGTGATTTTAGTCATTGTAGACCATTGGGATGTGACATTTGACCATTGGAGCACTTCTCAAATTCAAAAATAAAGTTCTAGAACTAGCCATTACCTGCCTGGAATCGACCTTCAAGTCGGCTTAGATTCCTCGAGTCAGCTCAGATCCTCAGAGAAGTTCTGGTCGAGTCGCCTCGCTTCATTTAGGTTGGCTCGGTTATACAGTATTCTGATTTTTTAATTTGGAAGAGTCGGCTCGTCTTAGTTTGAGTCAGCTCAGATTTACAGGTCTTCAAAACTGTACTCTAGAAGAGTCGGCTCTTCTTATTAGAGTCGGCTCACCTGGTTGTTCTCTCAGAACTGATCTTTCTAAACTCTGGAGGAGTCGGCTTGAACTTTTGAAGAGTCGACTCAAATATTTGGCTGAATGAAAGAGTTGGCTCGGACTTCCTTTGGATCGGCTCGCCTGTTTGATTCAGGAAATGGTACTCTAGATGAGTCAGCTCGGGTTCCTCTGAGTCAGCTCAGATATCTACGTGCCAGAACCCTTCTGCATGCCATGAACAAGAGTCGGATCCCTTTACTCGAGTCAGCTTGGATGAGTTTTACATTGAATTCTCTGTCCATCTCCAGAAATCATCCAGCAAGTCTTCAAACATTCAGAACACTCTCCAACTCTTCTAACAACAATTTCTAAGAAATTTTAAGCTTGAAAAGCAATCAGAAGTAACCCAATTTCATGATTTTTTATTTTGCTTTTTCTTTGGGCTCTTCTTTACATGAGATATTTTCAACACAACTCATAGCAAAGATAAGATTGTAGGAGTAGTAACCGAGCAATGAAATCATCCTACAAAAACTTGTAAAGCACTTGGAGAGTTGTTAGTAAAACAAATGCATGCTCCAATGTTTTGTTATCATCAAAATCATTCAAGGGATCAACAATCTCTCCCTTTTTGATGATGACAAAACATCGGGCATGGAAAAACTTTACATTTACATGTATGAGTATATTCGAAGGTGAACATTGACATGTATCAAAGCTTTTATATTGGAAAAACTATACATGTATCATAGCTCTTATATGTATTAAAGTATTAAAGCTTGTATATAGACAGAGTATCAGAGCACTTTGAAAAACATTATATATCTAAGCTTTTGATCGAAAAGGAATCAATAAGTATCATTGTGCACAGCTGTCAAAAGCAATTTTAGCTAGAATTATGTCAGGGTTATAGCAAATTCTTAATTAATTCAGAACAAATTGCAAGTTTATCAGAGCAAAAGTAAGCAAGATACAATATTTGTATCAATCTCCTCCTTATTTATAATTTTTTCATGCACAATTATACATACTCTCCCTTTTTGTCAATAATCAAAAAAAAGGTGGCCAATTAAGATCAATGTCCCCCTTTGTTAAATTCACAAAGCTTGTTTTTGAAATAGAATGAGAAGATTGAAAACATTATTTGAGATAATTTGACTTTTAAATAGATTTGACAATCATCAGAGCTAATATATCATTACAAAGTATTGCACATACACATTTCACAAAGACATTGAGTAAGATAAAGAAGCTTTCATTTCATTCACAAAATTTTCAATGCAAATTACAAAAGATTGAAAGCAAAGATATAAGTAATAGTTTACTCACTATCACTGGACAATTCTATAATAGGTTCTACTGGTTCTTCCTTAACCTTTGCACTAGTGCTAGTGGATGGTCCAGGAGGTGGCATGGAAGAGATAGGCTCAACAAACTGTGGCTGAGAAGCCTCAGGTCGAAGATGTGGTGCAGGCTGCCTAGGCTGTGATGTAGGCTGAGTAGGAGAAGGTGCATGCTAAGTAGGCTAACTAGGCTGTCTAGAAGCAAAGGAAGCTATAATAGTAGTAGTAAGCTCAGTAAGGTTCATCCAAATAGAACTAAGCTCTTCTTTCATCTTCTTTATCGTAGTGTTAAGTGCAACCAGTTCACTTGCTTGGACATTTGCAAATGCCCCAGCAGAACCTCTAAGTCTCCCAAACGCTGAATTCCTTTTGTATAGTCATCTTCCATTTTTCTTGTAGCCTATAGTGAACCCATTTTGAATCTCCTCTCTTAGTTCAGCTTTGAATTCTTCTATGCTTTGGTCAACAAATTTTTTAATTTCTTCAGTAGCTATCTTGAGAGAATCAAATATAGGCTGAATGTCAATTTGTGGTGCAGGTCTGGTAGACTCTATGATGTCGACTCTGGAGCACAACTATCTAACCTCACCACTGATCTCATCAAGTCTGCTATCAACTGTTTGGTGAAGCTCACCAAACATCAAACTCATAGAGCTGGTCAGGGTCTTAGTGAGTGATCTTATCTGATCTGCAATAAAGTCTTGAGGCACTGAAACTCCTGAAGGATCAACAAATGGTCCCCAAGTAGAAGGTGCTGGTGGAGAAGCTGGTGATGTAGAGATCCTGGGACTCCCATACGCAGTATGCTCAGTCTCCATAGTATCATGAGTAGAAGGCTCAGTAACAGTAGCAGATTGCTCATCAGCAACAAGGACAGTGGTAGTGGCAGCAGTCTCCTCAAGAGTGGAAGGACCAACAGTAGTATCAGTGATAATCTCCCTGGGCAGCTACTCATCATCATCATCTTCATCATCATCGCTGCTGGAAGATCCTATAGCTCTCACATATGTTCCCTTTTTCCTCCATGCTTCTTCAGTAAGCTGATAACCCATATGTTGCAAAGATTTGGAGGTGTAGGTGTCTGTATGGTGAAGGGGTCTACCATCTTCACCATCAAGGATTAGTCTGGAGGCCTGGAAGAATAGGGTAAGTACCATACCATAAGGCAAACATGCCTTTACCTTCCTGACAGCTTCTTTCATTTGCATGAGCATGATGTGGGATAAGTTGAGAGCCTCCCCCTTAATGACATGTCCCATAAAACTTAGATCCTTCTCACTAACTGTAGACTCCGTTATTGATTTTGATGATAAGCAAAATGCTTAAGTATAAGTTGAGCACTAACTATTTCTTTGAAGTATGTTTTTATAAAAAAAGGTGCTCATCAACTTAATAAAAATTAATTGAATGAAAAGTTCCAAACATGGATGAAAGATCTACTTAAAGAGGACTTTGGTAGTTAAAGAATGCTTGAAAGGAGACATGAGTTCAATACAAATTATTTTCAGCAGAAGTTTAGCTATTTTTGTGAAAATCTCAGTAAAGTGTCAACTCGAAGTGTCGACACTTACAACTCAAGTGTCGATACATGGACCTTAAGTGTCGACTCAAGCCAGTATGCGAACAGAGTTTCAGATGACATGGCTGAAGTGTCAACACATAGATGTCAAGTATCGACTCAAAGTGTCGATACATGGATCAACTTATCACCTGAGATTTTTGTGTTACAAAACTTGCTGAAGTTGAAGACTTGCCTGAAGTGTCAACACATGGATGCTAAGTGTCGACTTAAAGTGTCGACTCACCTGTAGATGTGTCGACTCACTTGAGAATTCCAGAAAGCTTCATTGAAGATATTTGAACTAGATGTCGACTCATGGAGTGCAAGTGTTGACCCTAAGTGTCAACTCATGGAGTGCAAGTGTCAACCCTAAGTGTCGACTCACAGCTTGAATTGTCAACACTTGGAGTTCTGGAAATAGTAACGGCTAGTTTTTCAAATGTAGAACTCGCTCCTCTTGGCTCCCAACGGCTAGTTTTTCATGTCTAATGGCCATAAATCATGTTTGAGACCTTAGAAAGGTATTTAAGTGTTTCAAATCAAATCAAAACACAAGAAAATGAAAAAGAGGAAAAATAAGAGAGAAGAAAAGAAGTGCATTTACTCCTATTCATTGAGTTCAACCATCTTCAAGCAAAAAAAAGTTTCAAAGCATTTAAGAGCCTTCAAGAGCATTCAAGTTCAACCTTCTTGAGCATTAAAAAGAGACTTCATCAAGTTAAAGGCAGCACTACAACAAAGCTTCAAAGAGATATCCATTTTCATTAGAAAGCTTTCATTATTTCTTTACTTCAAACTTATTTTTGTTGTAAAGGTTTTTGGTTAGCTTATTGAAAAATCAAGGAGGTTATTTGTGAGCCTTGAAAATCAATTAGGTTCTTGGTTAGCCCATAAAATCAAGGGAGATTGTTGGTGAGCCTTAAAACCAATTAGGTTCTTGGTTAGCCTGGAAAACCAAGTGAGGTTTTGACTTATGAGCCTTATAAAAATAAGCCAGGTTTTGATTAGTGAGCTCGGAAAACTAATCGGCTATAATCGATTGAGATTATAGTGAATTTCCAAGTGGGCCTTGGAGAGTGGATGTAGGTGTATTGGATAGCACTGAACCACTATATTTAGTTTGTATTTGTGATTGCTTGTCTCTTTCATTTGCTCCTCTTTTATTGCTTTTATATTTTCGCTGCATACTTATTAAAAGTAATTTACACTTATAGTACTTAGTTTGATTATTAGATTGGTTTTTATTCCTGCATTTAAATTTTTAGAGATCCAATTCACCCCCCCTCTTGGGTTGCTTACTGGGCAACAAGTGGTATCAGAGCCTTGTTCTTAGTTTATAGGTCTAACCACCTTGAATAAAGATCTATGGCAGCCCCCCTTGGTATTAGTGTAGTTGAGGGACAAGCCTCAAATAGACCTCCATATTTTAATGAAGTGAATTATACTTATTGGAAAACTAGAATGAGAATATATATGCACTCAATTGATTATAATTTGTGGAAGGTTGTTGATAAGGGTCCTCTATTCCTTAGATTATTGTGAATGGTGTTTCCATCCCAAAGCTCGAAAAGAATTTGAATGAAAATGATATTAAATAATCCGAGATCAATGCGAAAGCAATGAATCTTCTCTATTGTGCATTAGATCCTAGTGAGTTTAATAGGATTTCTACATGCACATCAGCCAAGAAAATATGGGACACACTTGAAGTTACCCATGAGGGTACCGATTAAGTGAAAAATACAAAAGTGAACATGTTAGTGCACACTTATAAAATGTTTCGAATGAAACCAAATGAGTCTATCACTGACATGTACACTAAATTCACAAAATATTATGATGCGGGACAAGGGGGGCTAGCTAGGAGGATCGTTGGAGAGCTGAGAAGTCTCCTATGATTAGGGTCAAAAAGGCAAAAAAAATATGTGGGGGCAAGAAAGATGGATACTCTATGGACTTGGGACTTACCTTCATGGAGAGACGTTGCACCTCTAGGGCATCTCACCCATCCCGCTACATATAGTCTAGGGCATCCCACCCAAATCGCTACCTGGGGTCGTGAAGGAGAAGCTCCAAGATCATAGAGGGGACTCAGCAAGGGAGAAGATAACTGGGGCCTCACACCCCTCGACACCCACAGGTGAAGGAAAGATGGGCCTCATGCCCATTCCTAACGGAGCCAGAACCAAGAACACTCTTTTCCAAAATTCATATTCTCATCATATTTTATTCAAGAGAGGAGGTGCCTTTATATAGGTTTACAAAACTTGAGATCCAAGTAAAGAATACAAGGCATGCAGCCCAAAAAAAGGTGACATCCCAAACCTGCTTTGTTTGTAGCCTAAAAATATGATAGAAAATTAAACACAATCCTCCCCATATGGTGAAAAAATTAAACTAATCCTAATTTAAAACTAATTTTAAAAAAACTTTCCAACTGGTTCATACATCCAGATTTAAAATAAATAAATTAGGCATAATCTGGATTCACCAAAATCAGTGCCTACCCTGAAATCTATATGACTTGATAACTGTGCAGAAAATTTTGCTCTAAGAAGGCGGTGGAACAGTGGCGGCACGTGATGGCAACAGGGAGGAGTTCCGTGGGTCGTTGAGGATGACTCCAAGTGGAGGTCGGGGCAGAGGAGATGGCTCGGATGGGGGCAGAGTGGGAGAGCAGGGCGGCGGAGAGGAGCGCGGCATTGGTGGACGGCCATGGGAGGAGCCGCATGGGGGGAACGGCCATGGGCGATTCATGGGATTCGCCGGCGTTCCCACGAGGAGATCATCATTGGGAAAAGGTGGACGACGGTCGGGGTGGCGCCGGAGGTCGGGCGTGGCAGACCCAGGACAAACGGGAAGGAAAAAAAAAGAAAAAATGGAGGTTCTGTGAATTTCTAGGAGGAAGAAGATGATTGGAATAGCAGATGGATAAAATGGGAATAAGTCTAGAATAAAGCTAGAATAACAGGAATAGAGGGAATAGCTAGAATAAGAAAATATGAAATAAAAATATAAAAATCTAGAAAAGAAAAAAGAAAACCCGGATGGGTTTTGATGTCCCCATCATTCCCCTGGGAAGGAAAAAACTCGACTCCATCAAGTCAGGCTCGCTGTAATTTTTATTTTTCTTTATTTTTTTTCTCTCTTGTTTTTTTTTCTTTTTTTTTTCAACCCTAATACTCTCCTACTCTAATACCAAAATTGATGTGGGACAAAGGAGGGCTAGCTAGGAGGATCGTTGGAGAGCTGAGAAGTCTCTTGTGATTAGGGTCAAAAAGGCGGAAAAAAATATGTGGGGGCAAAAAGATGGATACTCTATGGACTTGGGACTTACCTTCACGGAGAGACGTCGCACCTCTAGGGCATCTCACCCACCCCAATACATGTAGTCAAGGGCGTTCCACCCATCTCATTACATGCGGAACCTAGGGCGTCCCATCCAAATCGCTACCTGGGGCTGTGAAGGAGAAGCTCCAAGATCATGGAGGGGACTCAGTAAGGAAGAAGATAACTGGGGCCTCACATCCCTCGACACCCGCAGGTGAAGGAAAGACGGGCCTCATTCCCACTCCTAATGGAGCCAGACCAAAGAACACTCTTTTCAAAAATTCATATTCTTATCATATTTTATTCAAGAGAGGAGGTGCCTTTATATAGGCTTACAAAACTTGGGGTCCAAGTAAAGAATACAAGGCATGTAGCCCAAAAAAAGGTGACATCCCAAACCTGCT
This sequence comes from Areca catechu, assembly GCA_021397845.1. NCBI lineage: Eukaryota > Viridiplantae > Streptophyta > Magnoliopsida > Arecales > Arecaceae > Areca > Areca catechu. The sequence goes on from CM038050.1 coordinate 104,425,499, forward strand.
TTGTTTGTAGCCTGAAATATGGTAGAAAATTAAACACAATCCTTCCCATATGGTGGAAAAATCAAACTAATCCTAATTTAAAACTAATTTAAAAAAAACTTCCTAACTGGTTCATACATCCAGATTTAAAATAAATAAATTAGGCATAATCTGGATTCAACATAATTAGCACTTGCCCTGAAATCTATGTGACTTGATAATTGTGCAAAAAGTTTTTGCTCTGAGCAGCGTGCTGCTCTGAGATACGTGCAAAGCTATTTTTTGCTGCTTTGAGATCCATGCAGAAAACAAATCCTCTCTGTGATCGTGGAACAGAGCAGCGATGCACGGAGAAGAAGGGCTTGCAGGAGACTTCGCCGGTGCCGACGGCTGGGGGAAGGCGGTGGCATAGTGGCGGCACGTGACGGCAATAGGGAGGAGCTCCATGGGCCGGTTGAGGATGACTCCAAGTGGAGGTCGGGGCGAGGAGATGGCTCGGATGGGGGCAGAGCGGGAGAGCGGGGCGGCGGAGAGGAGCGCGGCATGGGCGAACGGCCATGGGAGGAGCCGCATGGGGGGGAACGGCCGTGGGTGATTCGTGGGATTCGCCGGCGTTCCCACGAGGAGATCGTCGCTGGGAAAAGGTGGACGACAGTCGAGGTGGTGCCGGAGGTCGGGCGTGGCAAACCCAGGACAAACGGGAAGGAAAAAAAAAGGAAAAATGGAGGTTCTATGAATTTCTAGGAGGAAGAAGATGATTAGAATAGCAGATGGATAAAATGGGAATAAGTCTAGAATAAAGCTAGAATAACAGGAATAGAGGGAATAGCTAGAATAAGAAAATATGAAATAAAAATATAAAAAATCTAGAAAAGAAAAAAGAAAACCCGGATGGGTTTTGATGTCCCCATCATATTGTAAATGGAATGAGAAGTTTAGAAAAAATAATATCTAATGCTGATCTTGTTAACAAAATTCTTAGGCCACTTCCAACTTCATGGGATCCGAAGGTGACCGCCATCTAATAAACTAAAAATATTGACAAACTATCATTGGAGCAAATGGTGGGATCGCTCATGACTTATGAGCTAAACTTAAAGCAAAAGTCTATGGATATGGACAAGAAGAAAAAGGGAATAGCCTTCAAGTCTATTATTTAAGAAGAATCATCAAATGAAGAGAAGAAGAAGAAGAGAGTAAGGAAGCACTTCTAGCAAGAAAATTCAGAAAGTTCATAAAAAGAAGGAAGTTTCCTTATAAGAAAAAGTTCCAAACAAATAAAGAGAAAGAAAAAAGAAAGGAGAAAGAAAAGGAAAAGGAGGAGATACCTACATGCTTCGAGTGCAAGAAGCCAGGACACTACAAATTTGATTGCCCTCTCCTAAAGAAGTCTAGGAAGAAGCTTAGGAAGAAAGCTATGATGGCAACCTAGAGTGATAGTGAAGACTCCAGCTCAGAAGAAAAACAAGCTGAAATTACAAATCTATGTCTCATGGAACAACAAGAACAAGAAGAGGTAATTTATGATACTGAAATGGATTTTACCTTTGACGAATTAAAAAATACTTTTGATGAGTTAATGCATGATTACAAACTGATTTTATCTAAAAATAAAAATTAAAAAAGCATGCAAATAGTTTTTCTCATGAAACCAATTCTCTTTTAAACGAAGTTAGTGAATTGAAAAATAAACTTGATATTTTAGAAAAGAAAAATAAGGCTTTAACTATAGAAAATGATGTTTTGAAAAGACCTAAAACTATCATTTCAAATGGTGATCTTTTGAAGAAAAGCAAGGATTTAGAATTAGAAAACAAAAATTAAAAAAATGAGCTTGAGAAAATAAAACCTTTTGTTAAAAGTTCACCTATAGCTCAGAAAAACTAAATCTTCTTTTAAACAACCAAAGAGTCATTTTTAACAAAACAGGATTAGGTTATAGATCCCAGAGGCAAGAAAAGTATTTGAAAAACTTTTTTGTACCTGCATTTTAAAGTATAACATGCTTTTCATGCAAAAATAAGGACACAAAGCTTTTCAATGTAATATGAGAAAGATCAATGACTCTAGAAAAGTTTGGGTTCCAAAATGAACCAATTTAAGTACTAACTCTTAAGGATCCAAGTTGGCTTGGATACAAAAAAACAAAACTTAATTTGTTTTATAGGTGTGTCTTGCAACCAAAGAAAGCAAAAGACTATGGTATCTTGATAGTGGTTGCTCAAGGCACGTGATAGGAGATGTGAAGCAATTCACCTCTCTTGAGGCAATGAATGGAGGGAGTGTGACTTTTAGTGATAATGGCAAAGGTAAAATCATTGGTATAGGTAAGGTTCACATCATCCCTTCTATGTGTATTAATAATGTACTTTTGGTTGAAGATTTAAAGCATAACCTTTTAAGTATTAGTCAATTTTGCGATAAAGATTTTCAAGTTATTTTTAAATCATCCTATTGCATGATTGCTAGTCCTGATAAAAATGGAGTATAATTCATTGAAAAAAGGCATGGTAATATCTATTTGATAAATTTAGATGATCTATCCTTGCCTAATGGAGAATGTCTAGTTGCAATGAATTCTACTAAAGATGAGACTAGTTGGCTTTGGCATAGAAAACTAGGACATGCTAGTATGTACTTACTTTCAAAACTTTACAAAAAGGATTTAATAAGAGATTTGAGGAAACTTAGTTTTGAAAAAGATATAGTTTTCCAAGCTTGCCAATTTGGAAAACAAGTTAAAATATCTTTCAAATATAAAGATTTTGTTACTACTAGTAGTCCACAAAACTACTCCATATGGATCTCTTTGGACCAACTAGAACATGTAGTCTAGGTGGTAAGAGATATGGATTGGTTATAGTGGACGATTTTTCAAGATTTACTTAGATTTTCTTTCTTATTCATAAAGATGAATCATTTTCAGTATTTGTAAAGTTTTACCAAAAAGTTTTAAAAAAAAGGTAAGTTAGTTATTTGCATATATAGTGATCATGGTTCTGAATTTGAAAATCAAGATTTCAAAAATTTTGTAACGAGAAAGGTATTGAACACAACTTTTCTGCACCAAGGACATCTCAACAAAATGGGGTGGTAGAAAATAAATCATACTTTAAAAGAAATGGCATGCACTATGCTTTGTGAAAATGATTTTCAAAGATATTTTTGGGCTGAAGCTATTAATACTGCTTGTTATATTCTAAATCATGTTTTAATCTGGCCTATTTTAAAGAAAACTCCTTATGAACTTTGGAATCAAAGAAAACCAACTTTAAAGTATTTTCGAGTTTTTGGTTGTCAATGTTTTATTTTAAATAATGGTAAAGACAATCTTGAAAAATTGATGCCAAGTTTGATGAAGGTATCTTTCTAGGATACTCTACATCAAGAAAGGTATACATAATTTTTAACAAAAGAACCCTAGTTGTAGAGGAGTCTGTACATGTAGTTTTTAAAGAGTCTACTGACAAATCCTCTAGAAAAGAGGATACTTCTGATGCATGTGCAAGTGCTGATAAGTTACAAAAGTTGACATTGGATGATCAACCCTCTCAACAAAGTGAAGAAAATCAAGATAAAGAAGAAAAAGAAGAAGCCATACAATCCACACCAAAGCATCAAGATCTACCTAAGGAGTAAAGGTATGCTCATGGACATCCTGGAGAATTAATCCTAGGTGATCCATCAAAAGGAGTAAGAACTCGATCCTCAATTAGAAATGAATATGACTATATTGCTTTTGTTTTTCAAGTAGAACCTAAATATTTTGAAGATGCTGAAAAAGATCCTAACTGGATAAATGCTATGCAAGATGAACTGATTCAGTTTGATAAAAATAATATTTGGACATTAATAGAAAGACCATCTAATGTTTCATTATTAGCACTAAATGGGTGTTTAGAAATAAATTAGATAAAAATGGAATTGTAACTAGAAATAGAACTAAGCTAGTTGCCAAAGGCTACAACTAAGAGAAAGGAATTGATTTTGATGAAACCTTTGCTCAAGTTACTAGACTTGAGGCAATTAGAATACTATTAGCATTTGCTTGTTTTATGAATTTCAAACTATTTCAAATGGATGTTAAAATTGCTTTTCTAAATGGTTATATAGCAAAAGAAGTTTTTGTTGAACAACCACCTGGTTTTAAAAATTATACATATCCTGATTATGTTTTTAAATTATACAAAGCACTTTATGGTTTAAAGCAAGCACCCCGAGCATGGTATGAAAGACTCAGCAAGTTTCTGATTGAAAATGAATTTTCTAGAGGTCATGTTGATACAACTTTATTTCTGAAAAAAAAATGATGATTTATTAGTAATGCAAGTCTATGTTGATGATATTATTTTCGGTGCTACTAATGAAATCCTTTGTTAAGAATTTGCTAAGCTAATGCAGGGAGAGTTCGAAATGAGCATAATGGGAGAACTTAATTTTTTTTCGGACTCCAAATCAAGCAAACCAAAGATGAAATATTCATCAACCAAGCTAAGTATACAAGAAAAATCAAAAAGAAGTTTGGGATGGAGACTACTAAGTCAATAGGTACACCTATAAGCCTCTCTTGTAAACTTGATAAAGATGAGCATTATAAATCTGTAGATCAAAAATTATATAGAGATATGATTGGCTCTTTATTATATTTGACTGCTAGTAGACTGGATATAATGTTCAGTGTATGCATATATGCTAGATATCAATCTGATCCTAAGGAATCTCATCTATTGGCTATTAAGTGCATTATTAGATACTTATCTGGTACAATTGATATTAGCTTGTGGTATTATAGAAACTCATTTGCTGATTTAATTGGATTTTTCGATGCTGATTTTGCTGGGTATAAACTTGATAGAAAAAGTACTAGTGAAACTTGCCAATTTCTTAGAGTTAACTTAATCTCCTGGTTTAGCAAGAAATAAACTTCAGTTGCACTATCCACAACTGAGGCTGAGTATATTACAGCATGAAGTTATTGTGCTCAAATCTTGTGGATTAAGCAACAACTTGAAGATTTTGGAATCAAATTAACTAAGACACCCATAAAATGTGATAACACTAGTGCAATATGCTTAACTAAAAATCCTGTTCAGCATTCTAGAAGCAAATATATTGAAATTGGACATCATTTTATTAGGGATCGTGTTGAAAATAATAATAGGCTTGAATTTATTTGTACTGAAATGTAATTAGCTGATATTTTGACTAAGCCACTCCAAGAAGATCGGTTCAGTATGATTAGAAGAGAACTTGGGGTCATCAATCCTTTTGATTGAGAATTTCTACTCTTTGACCCATGAAAGATCAAATTTGATATCAATTACATTCAATTATCTTGAATCTCATTGTATTTCTAGTGATTTTGATCAATACTTCATTTTCTTTTTTTCAGTTTTAAGTCAGTGTCGACACCTGTAAGTGTCGACACCTTGAAGTGTCGATACTTGGCCCAGTGTCGTGAGTCGATACTTGAACGGTGATAGACCGAGAATAAAAATAGAAATGAAGTGTTTTCTTGGCATTTTCTCTTCCAATCTGAGCCGACACCTGCCCTAACACTGTTCTACCTGTTATTTCCCTCCAAATCTCAACTCAAACCCTCACAAATTCCTGATTTGGATGGTTTTTGGTTCGGTTTTTGCCACATTCCCTCGTTTTGATTTTGGACCATCAAAAACCCTAGTTCCCTCTCCTTTTTTTTGTTCAAACCTTGAATCTGTGGAATGGAACCTAGAAAGCAAGTTGTTTGTTGCCCTCGGCCATCTAACCAAGAAGATGAAAGAAGGACAAAAGCTAGACATGAAGCCGGTGCACTTGATCCCCCAGTTTGACCACTTTTTTTTGCATCCAGTCGCATGGGTTCGAAGACCATTATCGGAGGATGCCGTGTGGAATTTGGATTCATTAACCAACAGCATTTTTGGATAGGTCAGTGGCTTAGGGATGCTGGTTTGGTTCCTTTCTGTTCATTGGTTGAGAGATTCTACCTGGGCTTGATACAAGAGTTCTATGAATCCTTAGCCCGTGACAGTGATGGATTGATTGCATAGGTCCATGGTAGAGATATTCTAGTGACTACAAAGGTGCTGAGCAGAGTATGGAATATACCCATGAAAGGATCCATGGTTGACAGCTTAGTGGATAGATTCAGTAGACTCCAATGCATTTTCAAGTCAGATGATCTACCTGAGAGAGCCACTGTTGTTGCATCCAGGCTCTCTGCTGAGATGAGGTTACTACATCATATCGTAGTACGGATCCTTCTACCGAAGACCAACCATTTCGACTTCATCACAGAGAGAGAGCTACTAGTGATGGTTTCTTTAGTTCAGCATGCACCTGTTTGCCTTCCGGTACTTATGGTACATCAGATGATGGAGGCATCTATTAGTCAAAGACTATGTTTGCCCTACGGGATGGGCTTGACCCTGCTCTTCAGAGCATATGGAGTGGTATTGGATGATGAGCCCTATCGAATGTTACTGCACACTGATGTCTACGACATCAGATCACTTCACCGGATGGGATATCAGTTGGTTAGAGGCCAATGAAGATGACGAGTATCAGGTCAAGCCACTAACAGAGATGAGGATGCTGTGGAGGAGGAGCGCATATTTTCGGATGAGGCAGGACCTTCAGAGATACATTTGCTTGAGATTCAGCCCGGGCCTACAGCACAGCCAGAGCCTGCTCCTCAGCCTGAGCCAACACGATCAGATGTTCCAGGAGCTTCTGAGAGTCTTGTGAATAGAGTCGCTCATGTTGAGATGGAGATTATGATTATTCGCCAGCGACTTGACAGTTTTATTGTAGAGAACAAAGAGAGCCATCGAGAATTAAGGGATGGTATCTCTACTATATTTTCTGCATTGAGTAGACCTTCTTCTGGGAGTGTTCCTGATACTTCAGCTCCAGCTAATTCTGCTCCAGTTGCACCTGCTCTAGGACCAGACATTGACATTGATGATGATGATGATAATGAGGTGACTAACTTTGATGAGTTCGACTTTCCAGATTTGATGACATAGCCAGTATCGGAGACGATAGCTGACTTACCTAGGAGTCCCATTCATGATCCTTCGAGTTCATCCTTTCAGACTTCTATCCTACCCACACCTCCTTCTACACCAATCAATCATTCTACCATTCCTATACTTCCACCTATCATTGATACACCTATATGTCTTCACTTGATACACTTATTATTGATACACCTACTTTTGATACACCTGTTGTTAGTACTCCATCTTTGCATACATCTTCTCTTATCCGGGAGCTAGGATTCTACACTCCCGATTTTCATCATCTTGATTCTGGTCCTTTATTTGATCATACACTACATCTGACAGTTGTTGAGACTGTCACTCCGATCAGTTCTATTCCTGCTACTGATATAGCTTCTACCTCTTCTGCTAGAGGGAGGACTTATGTAGACGTAGAGGATGAGGTCGTCATGTTCCATCCAAATCGACTAGGACTCGTCTTCGTGATCTTCGATCGATGAAGCCTCGATCTCGTGCTTCTACTGATACCGGACCGATCGAGATTGGATCCTCAGATGATGAGGATGATGCTTAGGATAGTTTTTACATTTAGATAGTTTACATTTATGTACTCTTTGTATGTTTTGATGTTCACTTTTTGTAGCAATCTTGTATCAAGTGAATGCAATCTTGTTATGTTATGACTTTAAATGAATGAAATGCTTTACTTATTTTTAGCAATTCAATGTTTTCTTTTATGAATGACTGAATCTCTTACATTCATGTTCTTATTTATTGTCCTCTTCCTTCCTTTTTAATGATAACAAAAGGGAGGAGAAATAAGAATGAGTATAAATATGAATGAGCAGAAAATTTCATTAAGTGAGGGGGACTAATATCTCCTTTAATTTGAAAATCTATTTTGAATTAAATTTCATGCTTAATTCTTATCTTTAGATATTTAAATTTCAGTCTTTGTGACATTAAAAGATGTTCAGAAATCAATTTTATTGGTCATCTCTTCAGGAGGAGTATTTACACTCTTCACATGTTTATTGCTGAATTTGTTACATATCTCTTTTAAGAGTATCACGATACATGACTTTATCTCTTATATATTTTGAGCTCTGATACTCTTAGCCATTGTAATACTCTCGCTCTGATACATCTCTTTCAGTATTTCAATACCTGTTGCAATAAGCTCTATGTACTTTGAAAAGTTCTTTTTATGCAATTTATGCTTAAAGGTTTTGTCATCATCAAAAAGGGGGAGATTGTTGACTTCATTATTGATTTTGATGATAAGCAAAACGCTTAAGTATAATTTGAGCACTAACTATTTCTTTGAAGTATGTTTTTATAGAAAAAGGTGCTCATCAACTTAACAAAAAATTAATTGATTGAAAAGTTCCAAACATGGATGAAAGATCTGCTTAAAGAGGACTTTGGTAGTTGAAGAATACTTGAAAGGACACATAAGTTCAACACAAATTATTTTCAGCAAAAGTTCAGCTATTTTTGTAAAAATCTTAGTAAATTATCGACTCGAAGTATCGACACTTATAACTCAAGTATTGACACGTTGATCTTAAGTGTCGACTCAAGCCGGTACACAAACAGAGTTTTAGATGGCACTGCTGAAGTGTTAACACATGGATATCAAGTGTTGACTCAAAGTGTTGACACATAGATCAGCTCATCGCTTGAGATTTTTGTGTTACAGAACTTGCTGAAGTTGAAGACTTGCCTGAAGTGTCGACACACGGATGCTAAGTGTCGACTCACTTGTGGAAGTGTTGACTCACCTGAGAATTCTAGAAAGCTTCATTGAAGATATTTGAACTAGGTGTTGACTCATGGAGTGCAAGTGTCGGCCCTAAGTTTTGATTCATAGCTTGAAGTGTCGACACTTGGAGTTCTAGGAATAGTAACAGCTAATTTTTCAAATGCAGAACTCACTCCTCTTGGCTTCCAATGGCTAGTTTTTTGCATCTAATGGCCATAAACAGTGTTTGAGGCCTTGGAAAGGTATTTAAGTATTTCAAATCAAATCAAAACACAAGAGAATGAAAAAAAGGAAAAACAAGAGAGAAGAAAAGAAGTGCATTCACTCATATTCATTGAGTTCAACCACCTTCAAGCAAAAAGAAGTCTCCAAGCATTCAAGAGAATTCAAGTTCAACCTTCTTGAGCATTAAAAAGATGTTTCATTAAGTTGAAGGTAGCACTACAACAAAGCTTCAAAGAGATATCCGCTTTTATTAGAAAGCTTTCATTGTTTCTTTACTTCAAACTTATTTTTGTTGTAAAGATTTTTGGTTAGCCTATTGAAAAATCAAGGAGGTTATTGGTGAGCCTTGAAAACCAATTAGATTCTTGGTTAGCCCGCAAAACCAAGGAAGGTTGTTAGTGAGCCTTAAAACCAATTAGGTTCTTGGTTAGCCCGGAAAACCAAGTAAGGTTTTGACTTGTGAGCCTTATAAAAATAAATCGGGTTTTGATTAGTGAGACCGGAAAACTAATCGGCTGTAATCAGTTGAGATTATAGTGAATTCCCAAGTGGGCCTTGGGGAGTGGATGTAGGTGTATTGGATAGTATCGAATCACTATATTTGATTTGTGTTTGTGATTACTTGTCTCTTTCATTTCTCCTCTTTTATTACTTTTATATTTCCATTGCATACTTATTAAAAACAATTTGCACTTATAGTACTTAGCTTGATTATTAGATTGGTTCTTAATTTTGCATTTAAATTTTTAGAGACCTAATTCACCCCCCTCTTGGGTTGCTTGCTGGGCAACACTAACCCAATCAAATCTTCCAGTCCTCGAGAGAAATATCCTGCCAATAAAATTATGCAACAGTTTCATCTCAAGGGACAATGTATTGGCCATTACATTGCCAATACCACTCACATCTTTTCTGTTTAAAATTGTTTTGAGGGTCTTCTCCCTATCTTATATAACTAAGTATTTCAAGCCCTCTTCTCCCTATCTTTCAGAACTAAGTGTTTCAAGCACTCATTTGGCATCTCTAGTAAGTTGCACAACCTTTCTTCAGTGATAATGACCCTTTTTTCTTTAACTATAGATTCAACATGTTGTTCCTCTAATCTCAAATTTTTATAAAAGGCCCTTACCAGATTCAGATAGGTTGGCACATTTAATGAGCAAAAGAAGCTCTAGCCTTGATCTTCAATTAGATCCCCAATTCGTAACCCTAGTTCTTTTAGAAATGTGAAGATGATTCTTCTCCCGCTTGTCACTAGTCGATTTGACATTGAAACCGGCTATCTCAGAGAAGAGGGATCTGCCATTTGTTCCATTTCTTCTTCTTCCATTTCCACGGATCGAGTCGGCTCTTCTTACCGATGCTTTGTTATTCTTTCCTTCTCAATAGATGGTATGGCCCTTTTAGATCTCTTCCCGATGGCCATTTTTGGAGCCATTGCACACACAAGAGAAGAAGACAAGAATCGAAGCTCGAAACAGAAGGTTTTGGAGGAGTGGAAGTAAAGTTCGAGTGGGAAACACAGGTTTTGAGCAAGAGCAAAAAGCAGAAATAATAAGAAAAAGGTTCTACGACTCTATTATAAAATAGCTTGCCTGACATCCGAGTCGACTCGGTAAGCCCTAATTTGCTCGAGTCGGCTCGAGCAAAGCTTTATAGAACTAATCAGAAATTCGAGTTGGCTCGACTTGAGCATAGTCCCTCGAGTCGACTCGAACAGCAACTCTCCACAAGAGTCAAAAAGATTCAGAAATCAAATTTAATTCTAGAAAATCATAAGGAGAGATGGTCAAAGATCTTGGTTTGATATAGAAGATTTTCTAGATAATTTTTTCTTTGTTTTGAAGAGATTAGGTTGAGGGAATTTCCTACAATGGGTCATAGAGTTCTAATTCTCCTTTAATCATTTCAAATCTATCTTGACTAAGTGGTTTAGTGAAAATGTCAGCAAGTTGGTTTTCAGTTGGAATAAATTCTAATTCAATGTCACCATTCAAAACATGATCTCTTATAAAATGGTATATAATCTCTATGTGCTTAGTTCTTGAATGCTGAATTGAATTTTTGTCAAAATTATAGTATTTGTGTTATCACATTTGATAGGAGTTTTAGATTGTGTAACACCAAAGTCTTCTAGTTGTTGTTTAATCGATAATACTTGTGCACAACAACTTCTTGTAGCAACATACTCTGACTCAGCAGTATATAGTGCTACCGAGTTTTGTTTCTTATAGTGCCATGAGATTAAATTCAACCCTAGAAATTGAAATGTATCGCTAGTACTTTTTCTATCAATTTTATAACCAGCATAATCGCATCTAAAAATCCAATTAAATTTAATAAAGAATGCTTTGAAAATCATAAACCTGTATTACTTGTTCCTTTTAGATATTTTATAATTCTTTTAACAGCATGCATATGTGATTCTTTAAGATTAGATTGGAATCTAGCACATACACATACGCTAAACAAGATATCGGTCTACTAACAGTTAAGTACAACAATGATCCAATCATATCTCAATAGAGCTTTTGATCAATATTGTTGCCATCTTCATCTTTATCCAATCTACAAGTAGGACTCATGGGTGTGCTCATTTGTTTGCTTGACTCCATACCAAACTTTTTAATAATCTCTTTGATGTATTTGGCTTGGTTTATGAAGATCCCTTCATTTGTTTGTTTCACTTGAAGTCCAAGGAAGTGGTCAATTCATCCATTAGGCTCATTTCAAATTCACCCTGCATCAACTTAGCAAATTATCTACAAAGACTTTCATTAGTTTCACCAAATATAATATCATCAACATAAATATGTACAACTAATATATCATTATTTTTCTTTTTGATGAAAAGAGTTTTATCAACATTTCCTCTTATAAAATTATTTTTAAGCAAGAAAATGCTAAGTCTATCATACCAGGCCCTAGGTGCTTATTTCAAACCATATAATGCTTTATTGAGTTTAAAAACATGATTTGGAAAGCATGACTTTCAAAACCTAGTGGCTGTCTACAAACACTTGTTCAGATATAAAACCATTTTAAAAATTACTTTTCATATCTATTTAGAAAAGCTTAAAATTCATGTAGCAAGCAAATGCAAGTAATAATCTTATGGCCTCTAATCTTACTATGGGTGCATAGGTTTCATCAAAATCTATCCTTCTTGGTTATATCCTTTAGCTACCTTGCTTTGTTTCTAATTACTTTGCCTTGTTCATCTAACTTATTTCTATAGACCTATTTGATTCCTATGATGGGATGATCTGATGGTCTATTAACTAAAGTCCACACATTATTTCTTTCAAATTGGTTTAATTCTTCATGCATGTCCATCATCCAATTTGGATCATTTTCAGCTTCTTCTAAGCTATGGGGTTCAATTTGTGAGACAAAGGCTAGGTAATCATGTGCATCTCTATGTGATGACCTAGTCCTAACACCTTATGAAGGATCACCAATAATTAAATCTCTTGGATAAGAGGTTACATACCTCTGTTTTCTTGGTAGATCAGCATGATCCTTACTTACCATTTCTTCTCCTTCTTAAGTTGGTCCTTCTTGTATGCTCATATCTTTCATTTTCTTTTGAAGTGTACCTACATCATTATCTATGCACTCTTCTTTCTTAGAAAATGAAGGGTTAGTTTCATCAAAAATAACATGCATTGACTTTTCTACAGTTAGAGTTCTTTTATTAAATACTCTATATACTTTGCATGCAATGAATAACCAAGAAAATTACCTCATCAGATTTAGCATCAAATTTTTCTAGATTATCCTTACTATTATTCAGCACAAAGCATTTATAGCCAAAAATATGGAAGTAATTGATATTAGATTTCTTTTCATTCTAAAGCTCATAGGAAGTTTCTTTAAAATTGGATGAATTAAAATATGATTTAAAATATAGCAAGCAGTGTTCATCGTTCCAAAAATACCTTGAAAGATTGCTTTCACATAATATTGTTTGGGGCATCTCTTCCAATATCCTATTCTTTCTCTCTACAATATCATTTTGTTGTGGTGTTCTAGGAGCAGAGAAGTTATGATCAATACTGTGCTTTGTGCAATAGTCATCGAAAAATTGATTTTCAAATTCAGTACCGTGATCACTTCTGATAGATATGATTGAAAGATTTTTCTCATTTGAGACTTTCTTATGAAATTTTTGAAATACTTCAAAAGTTTCATCTTTGTATGCAATAAACAAGATCCATGTAAATCTAGAAAAATTATCTACTATCACAAATACATATTTCATACCACCTAGGCTTGTGATCCTAGTTGGTCCAAATAAGTCCATATGAAGTAGCTCAAGGGGTCTAGAAGTTGAAATCATATTTTTGGATTTAAAACTCCCCCTAGTTTGTTTACCCATTTGGCATATATCGCAAACATGATCAAAATCTACTTTAAACTTAGGCATGCCTCTAACTAGACTCTTAGAAATTAACTTGGCAATAGTATGCATGCTAGCATGACCTAATCGTCTATGCCAAAGTAAACAAGGCTCCTTGGTCTTAGCATTCATTGCAACTAGACTGAAACTACTAAACATGGCTAAATCACGAAAATCTACCACATAAATATTTCCAAGTCTATGTCCAATGAATTTGTTGCTAGAATCAAGAGAGTTTGTTACGATACACATAGATGATTCAAAGACAACCTTGAAGCCTTTATCACACAATTGACTAATACTTAACAAATTATGCTTCAATTTGTCTACTAGCAGTACATTTTCAATAAAAGTACAGGGCTTATTTTAATCTTACCGATTCTAATTATTTTTCCTTGCCATTATCTCCAAAAGTAACCATACCTTCTTCTTTCATTTCTAGGATGATGAATTGATCTTTGTCACCTATCATATGTCTTGAACAGCCACAGTCTAGATACCATCTTTTCTTTAGTTTCTGGGCTGCAAGACATTCCTGCAAAAAATCAAGAATTTTTTTAGGTACCCAAGCTAACTTGGGTCCTTGCAGGTTAGCGGTGGTGGTTCCTTTGGGAACCCAAATCTTTCTTACTTTACTCTTAACATTTCTAAGAATATTGCATTGAAAGGCCTTATGTCCTAACCCTTTACATGCATAACAAACAATTCTAGAATTTTGAAAAGATGTAGATTTTGAAGTTCTAGATGTAGAAGCATGAAATGCAGATGCCATACCTTTTGACATAAAATATTTTCTATTTGAAATCTTAGGTACATACATTAAGGTTTTAGAAGTGGATGCAGAAATATTTATTGCAAAAGCTTTTTGAGATATTGATTTTTGGAACATAAGCTTTTGAAGTCACAAAGGTAGTAGCTGAAATTCTATTTGAATTAGAAGAATTGAAGCCAATTCTAGCTTTATTTCCAGAAATTTTTTGATCTTTTAAAATTAACTCAAGCTTATTTGAAGATAAAGTAAGTTTTTCAACTAAAGGCTTGAGCTTTTCAACTTCTTTTTTTAAATCATTGTTTTCATCAATCAAAGCTTAGTTTTTGTCAAGATATATATATTTTTAAATTTCTAAAGCCAAAGACTTTTAATTCTTTTTGCAATAGAGTGTTCTTTTTTGAAATCTCTTTCTTTTCTTTGTAAAGAATCATTGAAATTCTTTAAAGCTCCAATCTTTACTCTAGCCTTTTAAAATTCAAATAATAAGTCATGAAAAGCAGAATTCAGTTCATCAAAAATAAATTCTATTTGAGGTTCGAGGGATGTTACCTCATCTTCGAGACCCATAAGACACAAGTTAGCAGTTTTTGTAGTCTCTTCTTCTTTTGTTGAAGTCGACTCCTCACTGTCGCTCCAAGTAGCAACCATCACAATATTTTTATTCTTCTTGAAGGTTTTCTTTAGTAAAGGACAGTCGGGACGAATATGCCATGGCCTTTTACATTCATAGCATGTGGACATTTGTTCATTTTCTTTCTCTCTTTCCTTGTCCTTATCCTTACTATGTTCCCCTTTCTTATAAAATTTTTTAAATATCTTCCTTTCTTCTTTCCCATAAATCTTCTAAATCTTCTCATGGCCATTGTGATGTCTTTGTCTTCTAAGTCATCTTCAGAGGAGCTGTAGTCATCTTCCGATTCCTCATCTTGTTTCTTTGAATCCAATGCAGCTTTAAAGGCAATTGTTTTCTTCTTCTTCTGATCATCATCAGTCCTATGCTTTATGGCTAGTTCATGTGTGATGAGAGAACCTATCAATTCATCCAGAGATAAAGTATTTAGATCTTTCGCTTCCTGGATGCAATCACTTTGGGGTTCCACTTGTCCGAAAGTGATTTAAGGATCTTCTGTACTAAGTCAGCATTTGAATAGACCCTGCCAAGACTTTTCAAACCATTAATAATATATGTAAAGCAAGAAAACATGGCAAAGATATATTCATTTTATTCCATTTTGAATAACTCATAATTGTGTACTAGAAGATTAATTTTCGAAGTCTTCACTTGGGAAGTTCTTTCATGGGTCACTTCGTGTTTATCCCAAATTTTCTTTGCAGAAGAGCAAGTGGAAATTCGATTGAACTCGTTAGTATCCAAAGTACAATATAATAAGTTCATGGCTTTGGCATTCAATTCTTCCATTTTTATGTCATGTTTATCCCAATCCTTTTCAGGCTTTCGGACATCCACGCCATCAATTTTTATCATGGATATTTGTGGACCCTTAAGAATAACCTTCCATAATCGAAAATCGACAGCTTGAATGTATATATTCATTCTAGCTTTCTAATATGAATAATTCATACCAGTGAATAGTGGAGGTCTATTAGTAGATTGGCCTTCGGCCAAGGAAGTACTCATGGGATGAGCCATCAATCTTTACTCTAATTATATTCAAAGACATTGCTTTGATACCAGTTGTTACCCAGGTGGCTTTTCCAAAAGGGGGGTGAATTGGGAGTTTAAAAAATTTAACAGATATGTGTTCTTTTAAAAACTTCTTTGAAGTGTAAAGTGTTGCGATTGAGATAATTAAAAGCAAAGCAGAAGCAAGTAGCAAAAATCATAATGCAAACACAGCGGGTTTATAATGGTTCAGAGCACCCTAGCTCCTACGTCCACTATCCAAGATACCACTTGGGATTTTCATTATATTCTTACAAGAATATAGTATGATTATTTTACCTGGACCACAATCCAAACCTAACACCCTTTGATTTTTAAACCGGGCTCACCAAAGAAACCCAATACTTGGTTTTAGCAGGATCACCAAGAACCCAACACTTAGTTTTATGCAGCCTAACCAAGAACCTATTTGATTTTTAAACCAGGCTCACCAATAACCTAATACTTGGTTTTAGCATGATCACCAAGAACCTATTTGGTTTTTAAACCGAGCTCACCAATAACACAACAATTCAGAAAAAGAATTGAAAAGAACAAGCAACAAAATGACAAAAAAATATTGTCTGATGGTTACCGATGTAGCTCGAGAGAAGCCTTCTTAATTACACTTTAATGCACTTCAATGGCTTCTTCAACTTCTTCAAAGTATGCTTCAAGCTTCAGATAGGAGTTGGTGAAGATTTGAAGACTGTCTTGAATGCTCTCTTTAGTGCTCTCTTGCTCATAAGCTCAATAAATGTTCAACTAAGCATTAACCAAGCATTAACCATTCAAAGGTTATCCCAATCCCTCTTTTATAGAGTCTTATACTCTTCTCAAGTGATTTTAGTCGTTGTAGACCATTGGGATGTAATATTTAATCGTTGGAGCACTTTCCAAATTCAAAAATGAAGTTCTGGAACTAGCCGTTACCTGCTTGGAATCGACCTTCGAGTCGGCTTGGATTTCTCTAGTCGGCTCAGATCCTCGGAGAAGTTCTGGTCGAGTCGCATTGCTTCATTCGGGTCAGCTTGATTACATAGTGTTCTGATTTCTTACTCTGGAAGAGTCGGCTCATCTTAGTTCGAGTCAAGTCAGATTCACAAGTCTTCAAAACTGCACTCTAGAAGAGTCGACTCTTCTTATTAAAGTCGGCTCGCCTGGTTGTTCTCTCAGAACTGATCTTTCTGGACTTTAGAGGAGTCAGCTTGAACTTCTGAAGAGTCAACTCGAATGTCTGGCTGAATGAAAGAGTCGGCTCGAACTTCCTTCGGATCAGATTGCTTGTCTGATTCAGGAAATGGTACTCTGGATGATGAGTCATCTCGGGATTCCTGAGTTTGCTCTGATATCTGCATGCCATAACTCTTCTTGCATGCCATGAGCAAGAGTCGGCTCCCTTTACTCGAGTCGCTCGGATGAGTTTTACATTGAATTCTCTGTTCATCTTCAGAAATCATCCATCAAGTCTTCAAACATTCAAAATACTCTCCAACTCTTCTAACAACAATTTCTAAGAAATTTTAAGCTTGAAAAGAAATCAAAAGTAACCCAATTTCATGATTTTGATTTTGCTTTTTCTTTGGGCTCTTCTTTACATAAGATACTTTCAACACAACTCATGGCAAAGATAAGATTGTAGGAGTAATAACCGAGCAATGAAATCATCCTACAAAAACTTGTAAAGCACTTGGAGAGTTGTTAGTAAAACAAATGCACACTTTAATATTTTGTTATCATCAAAATCATTCAAGGGATCAACACTATTGTTTATGGATGGACAAACATGGAAGTCAAGCTAGGATGTTTGATTCCATCTCCATCATGTACTATGCTCTACCTACCTTGAGACAAGCTCGGAAAAGCTTCCTGTAGTAATAGGAACTTCATTGTGTGACATCACCTATCATCCTCTCAAATCTCTCATCTTGTACCTGATCCATCTACTCCAGAAGCTCTACCTTGCACCGGGCTCGTATCTATACCAAGGACTCTACCTCGCCTTGGACTTCTATCAAGTGGTAGCAACCTCCATGCTTCTTTCCTTGTAAAATGATCCTACTATCGCAAACAACCTTCAATATTTCATTATTGTCTCTCTATATGTAGCCACTTGAATCCAGTTTGCTTAGAAAAATTAGATTATTGCTGAAACTGGATATATATCGGATCTCGTCTAGTTTTCTTGCTATGCTATCATATGCCTTCAAGCTAATTATCCTGATGCCTTTGATCGCATAGCTTGATTCATCTGGTAAGTGAATAGAACCCTCTTTACTTTCTAGAGATTCGAATAGCTCCTCTCTATAACAAATAAGATATGGACATGCAGAATCTAAAATCCAATAGAAAGAAGAAGATACATTGTTGGATATCATGACTGCATCACCGTAGTATCCATCATCGTTGCTACAATCAACCCCCACCGTAGTAACCTTCATTCGATCTTTAAGCTACGGGCAATCTTTTATATGATATCCTAGCTTATCATATCGGTAGCATTTGAACTTACTCGCATCTTTCGATCTAGATAGCTCATCTCGCGATCCTCTATTACTCCGCTTTCTACCACCTACTCCTCTAGAAACTGTCAATATTGAGTTTCTGCTTGAACTTGAAGCTTAGTTATCTTATTTGAGAACCTCGTTCTAAAATAATATCGAGATGACCTCCTTCATCTTAATAGTGCTATTTCATATAAGAAAATAGTCACCAAGGATTTGAAGGTCTATAGTAGTGAAGATAGCAAAACCAGCATCGTGGACTTCTCAACTTTTTTGCCAATATTAAGGAGATCGATGAGGATCCTCTGGAAGTTGCTCAGGTACTCCTGCATGCTCTGTCCTTCAATCATCCATAATTGGTAGAACATTTTCAAAGGAAGAGCATATTAGTGAGGGACTTCGTCATGTACAATTCCTTGAGCTTCGTCTATAGCACTATCGGGGAAGTCTTGCTCAGTATATAGATCACCACCTCATCTATAAAAAATAAGTGAATAGTGCTCATAGCTTCATTTGAAACCATCTCCAAGTCTTATCCTCCATGGTAACTAGCGCCTCCTTATATATGAGACTATCGTCCAATCCTTGCTGGATCAGCACATCTTTTATCCTTGCTTGCTAGAGGAAGAAATTACTCTTTCTGTCAAATTAGTTGATCGCTACATTGATTATGCATGTCTTTTCCATCTTCGATCTTGATCAATTATGGATACTTTGAATAATTCAAGGCTTGATACCAGTTATTATGGTATCAACTATACTGATACCACTCATCGGGAATCTCTCATACGAAATATGGATCTTCATTTTTAGATCACGATATCGGTATTGATACCACAAAAGAAGGAAGAAGAGAAAAATAAAATAAAACAAAATATAATCTATTGGACATGCAAGGTTTTACTATAAGAAAATAAAAAACTTACAAGACTGAAACTCTCATTCTAATCCTGTATAATTCTCTGATAAGAAATACCAAATTTCTCTCACAAGCTCTCAAATCTTAGCCTCTACAGGCTTTATCTATCATTGCCATACACTTTGGATCCCCACACATTGGTCCCTTACCCTTGTTCTTCCTTTTATAGCCCCTGGCATGAATCTACATCTCAACAAGAATCAAAAGATCCAAACCACATCCAAAACGGTGTCCTGTATACTTCTAACATGAGCTTGACTTCAAAATAATTCCTGGCCACTTGATCAGCATCGATCATGTCATAGATCATGTGGATCAAGTCGAGATCGCATTAGACATATCCCTGGAAAGTGCATAGTCATTGGATCTTTCTCGGATAGATGCTATATCGTCTGATCATGCAAGAAGTGTGTGTACACCATGTGAAAGACCAAACCTTGCCTTATGGACTGCGTAATAGCTCTCGTGGACCAACTGATCCATGTACACCACTACAGAATGAAGGCTGAGGTGTTGGGGGAAGGATTGCTTGGGCTTAGGCCGGCAGCCAAGCCTTGCATTGTGTGCTCAGCCGTGCTAACCTGCGGGCCATGCCTAGCCTTCAGGCCAGCCAACTGTGGGCCTGAGTCTATTTTTGCTTGCTTTTTGGACTTGTTTGTACAGACTTTTCACTGAGTTCTAGACTTCTTCAAGGGCTGAATCAAGGCACTTTTCCCAACAATCAATCCATAGATTCCAAGAACTGACCACAAACACCATCGACTTCATCACCAGCTCTAGTTGCAGCACTCCCATTGATGCCCCCCAACCTACTTTTCATTGTCTCATATGCCACACCCATACCTGAAGTCCACCAGAAAAACCTCATCAATAAGTGAAAACCTTAGATCGAAGATCGAAAGAAACCCAAGAAGGACTAGTGGGATCACATGAAACGAGAGCAGCTGCGTTGCCAAAGAATTCGAAGAAGGAGGTGGCTTCGTCGTCACTAAATCTTGACATCATCTATGAAGATTGAAGAAACCTTAGAGATCTTCGAAAATGCTAACATTGGTTTGGACCTTTGAACCCTAATCATAAAATTTATAAAAAAATTCAATGAGGAGGAAGAAGGGAAGAAATGAGGATAGGGGAGGCCAGGGGGAAGAGAGGGCTTGAATTTTGGGCTAGGGTCAGGCTTGCAATTCGGCTCGAGCCCTAGTTGGGCCAATAGTTGGCCCAAGCTATTGCCCAAGTGGCTTCCTAAGAGAGGGATGAATTGGGATTATAAAAACTTTTCACAAGTATGTGCACTTTGAAATCTTTTTAGTATTGTGGTACAATATGCAATACGGAAGTGATTAAGTAAATGCAATAAGGTAAAGTAAGCACCAACACAAATACAAGAAAATTTGGAGTGGTACGGAGCAACCGGCTCCTACGACCACTCCCAAGGACCACTTGGGATTTCCACTATATTCCTCAACCGAAATACAGTCAGATTGTTTTACAAGGCTCACAATCCAAACCTATACACTTTGGTTTTACCGAGATCACCAAAGAAAATCATACACCCTTTTGTTTTAAATAGGATCACCAAAGAAACCCCACACTTGATTTTATACCGGGATCACCAAAGAAAATCATACACCCTTTTATTTTAAACAGGATCACCAAAGAAACCCCACACTTGATTTTATACCGGGATCACTAAGAACCCAACTTAGGTTTTCACAAGGTTCACCTAAAACTCTTTAACCCTCTCTTAAGACATAGCCCCTTGCTATTCTTAGAGAGAAAACAAAGATACAAGAGAAATGTAAAGCAACTACACAACAAACCGAGTTTATTTAAATGTTGCCGATAAAGATCAAGGTGAAGCATAGCTTTGAATGCTCTTTTAATGCTCTTCAAGCTACTTCTTTGCTTCTTCAATGAGTGGATTCAATGATGAAGAGAAGTTGGTGAAGCTTTGAATCCTATCTTGAATGCTCTTGAAGTAGGTTGGTGAAAGACTTGAAGGCTTTTCAAAATCCCAAGAAAATTCAATGAATAATCCCCTTAAAAATTGTTTAATCCATCAAAAGTAATCCCTTTTATAGTTTTCCAAGAGATATAGCCATTGTAGAGCTTAGGGATTCGTGAAAGAATTGTTGGAGACCATTTGAAGTTCAAAAATCACTTTCAGCAACTAGTCATTATGTGTATAAAATGGTCACTCGAGTCGGCTCGAAGTCTTAGATAGCCCAAATAGAAATTCTGTGCAAGTCGGCTCTTTAAGCTAGAGTCGGCTCGAACCTTCAATTAATACAAAACAAAATCTCCTTGAGTCGGCTCTTCAGGGCAGAGTCAGCTCGAAGTCTCAATCAACAACAAACAACTTTGGACGAGTCGGCTCTTGGGGCTTGAGTCGACTCGAGATCTCAGATTTCAAAAACATGTATTATTTCATGAGTCGGCTCTTGGGGCTTGAGTCGGCTCGAGGTACTGAAACTCTGAAATTTCTTTGTACCGTGCCACAAGGAGTCGGCTCTTAATCCATGAGTCAGCTCTTGCCAAAACTTCATTTAATATTTCAAACTTCTCCAAAATTCTTCAACACATGAATCCAATAAGAGCTAATCTATTTGCTCTTATTTTTAACAATTTTACAGCCCTTTTACAAGATTACGTAGTTGAAAAATTAGGGCTTTTACAATTTAAAGTTCATAAGAGTCTATACAAAATTGAATTACCTTTCAACCAATTTGAAAACCAATTAAACTAAAGATAACCATTTTCCTGCAAAAACTTCTCAAGTAATTGAAAGAATTTGTAACATATACATGCTCCAATATTTTGTGATCATCAAAATCATTCTAGGGGTCAACAATCTTCCTCTTTTTGATGATGACAAAACATTGGGCATGAACAGGATTTAAAAAAAACTTTACAATTACTATGTATCATATTTATATGTATTAATTGATATTTAACATAGTGTGTATCAAACCAAATAGAGTATCAAATTATTGAACTGATAAGCATCAATACAATGTATCACAATGTATCATATGTATCAATATAATGTATCATATGTGCATTAAGTATCGAAACATAATGTATCATGTGTATCATCTACGCATTACGTATCGAAACTTCACAAAATTAACTTGTATTTGAAGTAAGCTTCATGAAAACTCAACACAAAAACTTAACAGAAACTTAACATAAGCTCCCCCTTACTAGTGTAATAATATTTTTCATATTTTCTTTCATATTCTCACTTTCATACATATTTTATTCACATTTTCATGCATATCTTCACACTTTCATGCACACTCTTCTCTCTTTTCTTTTCTTCTCCCCCTTTTTGTTATCAACAAAAAAAATATAAAAAGGAGAACATTCATTCACAAAATTAAGTCATTCACAACATGTATCATAAAAAGTCATATATATATATATGTGTGTGTGTGTGTGTGTTGTGTGTGTGTGTGTGTGTGAGAAGAGTCAATACAATAGTGATATAGTACAAAAGTGCCTCAGCACGATAAAAATAGTATCATAACAACAAAACATAAGAAACATAAAGTCCTAAAATGTTGAAAAGAATGACTAGGGTCATCATCACTAGGCTCTTCCTCACTAGAGGAGGAATCGACCTCTAAAATGCCTGGAGCATGCCTAAATTTTGAGAACCTAGGCCTAAGGTCCCTAAGCCTGGTCCTAATAGGAGTAGTAGTCCTAGAAGTTTTAGGTTTGGCTTTAACTTTAGATTCAGAGGAAATCACAATAGGAGTAGGTCTAGCAATAGGAGGATCAAAAGACAAGGCGAGGGTGCTAGTGGTAGACAAAATCTCTATCACCAGAGTGTCTCCAATGTCAGAACTAGGAATCTCAGTACCAGTTCCAGCCTCAGCAGGAGTAGCCTCTGTAGGAGTATCAATGAAGTGTGATGCATCTCTCTGCCCGCAATCTGTGCCAATGTCTGATGCTGCTGTAGAAGGAGTAGGTATAGATTGACTAGCTGCTGTAAGCTGCTGAAGAATAGCCATGATATCCTAAAAACCCTGGTGCATCTCTGACTGAAGTACATATATCCTGGCATCGGTCTCTGATCTCCCTCTCTGAAGACTCGAGATCTCATCCAGTATACACTGCAGTCTGTCATCATCACTTGGTCTAATAGCAGTCGATCCTCTGACAGGTGATCGAGGAGTAGAAGGAGCTAGACCTAAAGGTCCAGCCTCGTCAACATATGGCTCTACCTCTGCATCCTGTCTCTGTGCTGCCTGATCATCCTTTTCTGAGTCATCATCTTAATGAGTCACTAGAAGACCTGAGCTCTTCCTAATCCAGTGACCCTCAACCTTTACAAATCCCATCTGGGTCAAAGACTTCAAGTTGTATTTATTTGTATGCAATAGTGGTCTGCTGTCCTCTCCAGACAAATCAACCTGGGCATACTGAAACAGTAGGGTAAACACCATCCCATATGGAAGACATGCTCGTGCCCTCCGAGCAGCTTCCCTCATCTACGACAACATAATGAATGGTAAATTGAGGGCCTCTCCCTCAACTAAGCATCTCATGAAGACTAGGTCTCTCTCGCTCATCCACTCGAATCTCCCAGTCTGGGGTAAAAGATGCGGCTAATAATGTTATGTAGCAACCTCATCTATAAAGAGAGTTGGTTGGCACTAACATGAATTACACCTTTCACATTTGTTCTTTCAAGCACAACTCTTAATGTCTTTTGTTTGTCCTTCAACACTAAACAGCTCTCACCCTCTTTTGGTATTTGAAGAACACTAGATAACTTTTGCTCACTAATTTATATATGCTTCCCCTTCACAGTAGCTTCAATGTGAAATGCACCCAAAGACTTGTTCTCAAAAAATTATCTAACAAGGTTAGGATACGTAGGAAGATTAAGCATATAAAAGTCCTTCCAACCTTATCTAATCAACCAATCACCAATATGCAAGTTCTCTTGTTCTATAAAAGTGAAATCTATGCATCTACTCGAGGTCACTTGCCTATTTTTCATCAATATTACTTGCCTTGGTGCCTCTTTCTCTTCTTCATGCTCTTCTTGATGTTCCTCTACCGGATTTGAAGTATCCAACCTTCGCTTGGTCCTTCTTTCCTCTGCCACTGACCGAACAATTCTTCTAGGTTTCTCGGCCATGACTTTTCTAGGAGCCATCTTGATTAGATTAGGGTTTTGGAAGGTTGTGGAGGTGTCCTAGGAGCTTTTCTTAGGTTATGGTGAAGAGACGGCTAAGGGAAAATGAGAAGGGTGGAAACAAATAGTAATTTCAAACCTATGAATCCCATTTAAAAACCCTCGGCTGACTCTCGAGTCGGCTCATCGAAATACCTTGTGTCTCGAGTCGGCTCGAGCCAAATTTAGCTCAAAACTCAAAAAAGGTAAAACAAATTTCTAAGGGTTTCTTATCACTAAAGGAGGTTGTCATAAGCTCTAGAAGGAAATTTGAAATGTCTAGATAATTTTTCCTTATTTTTGAGAAATTAGGTCAAAATTTTTAGAATGGGTCACACAGGCCTAATTCACCTCTAATCTTTTCAAATCTATCTTGACTAAGGGGTTTAGTAAAAATGTCAGCAAGTTCATCTTCAGTAGGTACAAATTCTAATTCAACAACATTATTTAAAATATGATCTCGAATGAAATGATATCTAATTTTATATGCTTAGTTCGAGAATGCTGAATTAGATTTTTGGATAAGTTAATAGCACTAGTGTTATCACATTTAATAGAAATCTTAGATTGGACAACACCATAATCTTCTAGTTGTTGCTTGATCCATAACACTTGAGCACAACAGCTCCCCGCAGCCACATATTCTGCCTCAGTAGTAGACAATGCTACAGAGTTCTGTTTACGATAGTGCCATGAAATCATGTTGACACCTAGAAATTGACAAGTGCCAGTTATGCTTTTTCTATAAATTTTATAGCCTCCATAATCAGCATCAGAATAACTAATTAATTTCAAAGATGTATGCTTAGAATACCATAATCCTAGATTGCATGTACCTTTAAGATACTTAATGATTCTTTTAACAGCTATGATGTGTCACTATTTTGGATTAGATTGAAAACGTGCACACATACAAACACTAAATAAAATATCAGGTCTATTGGCTGTTAAATAAAGTAAAGAACTGATCATACCTTTATACAGCTTTTGATCAACATTTGTGCCATTCTCATCCTTATCAAGTCTACATACAGGATTCATGGTTTCCAATTTCTTTGCTTGATTCCATGCCAAACTTTTTGATAATCTCTTTGATATATTTGGCCTGGTGATCAGGATACCTTCCTTAGATTGTTTGATCTAAAGTCCAAGGAAGTAACTCAGCTCACCCATCAAGCTTATTTGAATTCACCCTGCATTAACTTAGCAAAGTCTTGACATAAAGATTCATCAGTAGATCCAAATATAATATCATCAACATAAATTTGAACAACTAAAATATCATTATCTTTTCTTTGAATAAACAATGTGTGTCCACACTACCTCTTACAAAATCATTTGCAATTAGAAACTTACTTAGTCTGTCATACCAGGCTCTAGGTGCCTATTTCAGACCATATAAAGCTTATTCAATTTGAAAACATGATTTGGAAATGTGTGATCGATAAAACCTGGTGGTTGTTCGATAAAAACTTCTTCAGATAGAAAACTATTTAAAATGCACTCTTTACGTCTATTTGAAATAATTTAAAATTCATAAAGCATGCATATGCTAATAGTAATCTAATGGCTTCTAGCCTAGCTACTGATGTATAAGTCTTATCAAAATTTATTCCATCTTCTTGATTATATCCTTGTGCTACCAGTCTAGCCTTATTCCTAATTACATTACCTTGGTCATCAAGTTTATTTCTATAAACCCATATAGTACCTATAACAGGATAGTTATTAGGTCTTTCTACTAGGGTCCAAACAATATTCCTCCTAAATTGGTTTAACTCATCATGCATGGCTAACATCCAATTAGGATCAGTTTCAGCTTCTTCTATAGTATGTGGCTCTACGTGAGAAACAAAAGCAATCAAGTCATGTGTATCTCTATGTGCAGCTCTAGTTCTAATACCTTGAGATGGGTCTCCTATAATTAGTTCTTTGAGATATGAGTGTACATACCTCCATTCTTTGGGTATATCGTCATGATTTTTACTTACCTCTTCTTCACGTGGTTCACTTGATTGTTTGTCTTTGAGAATCAAATCCTTCAGTCCATGTTCTAGTGTACTTGCATCATCATAGCACGATCTTCTTTTCTAGAAGATGTAATGTCAGATTCATTAAAAATAACATATACTGATTCTTCCACAATCAAAGTTCTTTTGTTGAAAACTCGATAGGCTTTACTATTTAAAGAATATCCAAAAAAAATAGCCTCATCGAATTTTGTATCAAATTTACCAAGATTATCTTTTCATTATTAAGAACAAAATATTTACAACCACAAACATGAAAATAATTGATATTAGGCTTTCTATTGTTCCACAGTTTATCGGGCGTTTTCTAATGATAGGTCTAATTAAAACTCTGTTCAAAATATAGCAAGTGGTATTTACAGCTTCTGTCCAAAAGTATTTTGGAAGATTTATTTCACAAAGCATTATTCTGGATATCTCTTCTAAAGTACGATTCTTCTTTCTACAACACCATTTTGCTGTGGTGTTCTAGGAGCTGAGAAGTTTTGGTCAATACCGTGCTTTGTGCAAAAGTGATCAAAATGTTGATTTTCAAATTCAGTGCCATGATTATTATGAATATAAATAGCAGAAAGAATTTTTAATTTGAAACTTCTTTATAAAACTTTTGAATAGTTTGAAAGTTTCATCTTTATGTGCAATGAACAAAATCCATGTATATCTAAAAAATCATCTATAATCACAAGGCCATATTTCATACCACCTAGGCTTGTTGTCCTAGTAGGTCCAAATAGGTCCATGTGAAGTAGCTCTAAGGATATAGTAGTAGAAACAATTTTTTGGATTTAAAACTCCTCCTCACTTGCTTTCCTAATTGACAAGCATCGTAAACATAATCAAAATTAACTTTAAACTTTGGCAAACCTTTAACTAAATCTTTTGAAATAAGTTTTACTATAGTATCCATACTAGCATGTCCAAGTCGCCTATGCCATAGTAAACTTGATTCGTTGCTCTTATCATTCATTGCTACAAGACTTGTATTGCTTGACATAGCCAGATCATTAAGATCTACTGCATAAATATTACCAAGTCTATGTCCAATGAATTTGTACTAGAGTCAAGTGGATCAACTACTATACACATTGAAGACTTAAAAAAAATATTAAACCAATATCACAAAGCTGACTAATACTGAAAAGATTATGTTTTAACTTTTCTACAAGTAACACATTTTTAATAATGTAGAAGAAGTAATTTTGATTTTACCAATATCGATTATCCTTCCTTTGCGATTATCACCAAAGGTTACCATTCCACCATCTTTTTGTTCTAGGATGAAGAATTGATAAATATCACCTGTCATATGTCTTGAACAGCCGCTATCAATGTACATCTTTTCTTTATATTTGTGGCTGCAAGACATCCCTGCAAAATAATCATATAATAGATTTAGGTACCAAGCTTTCTTGGGTCCTTGCAAGTTAGTAGAAATTGTTCCTTTTGGAATCCAATTTTCTTGACTTTCTTCTTGTCATTATGTTTCAAATGATACTCAAATGACTAATGACCAATATTATTGCAAGCATAGCATATAATTCTTGGCTTTGAATAAAAAGTATGTGATGATGCAAATTTAGCTCTAAATTATTTTGAAGTAATAAACTTAGGAGCATATGATGTAGATGCAAAAAATTTATTTGAAATTGAACATTTGTAACCAATTTCAAATTTGTTATTTATCTCTCTTGGATCTTTCAAAATTAGTTCAAGCTTGTTGGAACTTAGGATTAATTTCAACCAAAGGCTTAAGTTTTTGAACTTCCTTTTTCAAATCATCATTTTCATTTTGCAAACCTTTGTTTTTCTCAAGAAGCTCTTCTTTTTCAAATTAAGTGATTTTAATTCTTTCACAGATTAGACTTAATTTCTTTGCAAAATCTTATTTTTTTCACCAAATTCATTTTTATCCTTCTCAATTATATCATAATTTTTCAAATTTTTTTTTCAAACCAGTTTTTTTATATTCTACTAATAATTCACAAAATGTATTATGTAACTCATTATATATAAATTCTAAATTAGGTTTAGAAGTAGTTACTCGTCCTCCAAACCTATAAGATAGATTTGAGCATTTTTTGTTGTATCCTCATCCTCTTCAATGGATGTAGATTCATCACTGTCACTCCATGCTACAAGCATTACCTTCTTCTTCTTTCTCTTGATCATCTTTTTCTTATTTTTGGACAGTCAAGGCGTATATGACCCAATTTTTTGCACTCATAGCAGATTGAAATTGATCTTTATCCTTGTCCCTCTTTTTCTTTGTCCTTTTTCTTTCTTTTCCAAAATCTCCTTTTCTGAATTGCTTCTCCATCTATTTGTTATTCTTCTGTCCATAAATCTTTTAAACTTTCTCATTACAAGGGCTATCTCATCATTTTCAAGATCATCATCAGATGAATTTAAATCTTCATTCTTGTCTTCTTTAGTGGCTTTAAATGCTATAGCTTTCTTTCTCTTAGAATCTTCATTAGTCCTTTGTTGCGTGGCTAATTCATGTGTAATTAGTGATCCAAGCAACTCATCCAATGGTAGGGGTTCAGGTCCTTTGCCTCTTGAATAGCTGTCACTTTAGCTTCCCATTTATCTGGCAAGGATCTCAAAACTTTTTGAACAAGATCAGCATTAGTATAAGGCCCATCAAGACTTTTGAGACCATTAATAATATCAGTAAAACGAGTATACATAACAGATATAGTTTTACTATGATCCATCTTAAATAATTCATAGTTGTGCACAAGAAGATTAATTTTTGATGTTTTAACTTGTGATGTGCCTTCATGTATAATCTCAAGCTTATCCCAAATTTTTTAGTAGAATTACAAGTGAAATTCTGTTAAACTCATTTGGATCAAAAGCACAATACAGCAAATTCATAGCTTTGGCATTCAGCTCAGCTAATTTCATATCATTTTTGTCCCATTCCTCTCCGGTATAGGAACCTCAATATCATTAACTCTAATAGTGGGTGTGTGAGGTCCTTTCAAAATAATTTTTCATAAATGAAAATCTACAGCTTGAATGTATATTTTCATCCTTGCTTTCCAATATATATAATTGGTTCCGGTGAAAAGTGGAGGTCGATTTGTAGATTGGCCTTCGGCCGAAGAAGTGCTCATGGGATGTGCCATCTATCTTTACTCTAAGTAATTTTTAGAGACTCTGCTCTGATACCACTTGTTACCCAGGTGGCTTCCCAAGAGGAGAGTGAATTGGAATTATAAAAACTTTTCACAAGTATATGCACTTTGAAATCTTTTGGTGTTATGGTGCAATATGCAATGCGGAAGTAATTAAGTAAATTCAATAAGGTAAAGTAAGCACCAACAAAAAACAAAAAATTTAGAGTGGTTCGGATCAACCGGCTCCTACGTCCACTACCCAAGGACCACTTGGGATATTCACTATATTTTCCAACTGGAATATAGTCGGATTGTTTTACAAAGCTCACAATCCAAACCTATACACTTTGATTTTACCGGGATCACCAAAGAAAACCCTACACCCTTTGGTTTTAAACAGGATCACCAAAAAACCCCACACTTGGTTTATAATGGGATCACCAAGAACCCAACTTAGATTTTCACAAGGTTCACCTAAAAACCTTTAACCCTCTCTTAAGACACAGCCCCTTGCTGTTCTTAGAGAGAAAACAAAGATACAAGAGAAATGTAAAGCAACTACACAACAAACAGAGTTTGTTTAAATTTGCCGATGAAGATCAAGGTGAAGCCTAGCTTTGAATGCTCTTTTAATGCTCTTCAAGCTGCTTCTTTACTTCTTTAATGAGTGGATTCAATGATGAAGAGAAGTTGGCGAAGCTTTGAATCCTATCTTGAATGCTCTTAAAGTAGGTTGGTGAAAGACTTGAAGGCTTTTCAAAATCCCAAGATAATTCAATGAATAATCCCTTTAAATTGTTTAATCCATCAAAAGTAATCTCTTTTATAGTTTTCCAAGAGATATAGCTGTTGTAGAGCCTAGGGATTCATGAAAGAGCTGTTGGAGACCATTTGAAGTTCAAAAATCACTTTTAGCAACTAGCAGTTAGAGTGCAGAAAATGGTCACTCAAGTCTCGAGGTTCGAGTCGGTCGAGGTCTACGAGTCGGCTCGAAGTCTTAGACAGCCCAAACAGAAATTCTGTGCGAGTCGGCTCTTCAAGCTGGAGTCGGCTCGAACCTTCAATTAATACAAAACAACAATCTCTTGAGTCGGCTCTTCAGGGTAGAGTTAGCTCGAAGTCTCATCACCAACAAACAACTTTGGATAAGTCAGCTCTTGGGGCTGAGTCGGCTTGAGATCTCAGACTTCAAAACAAATGTATTCTTCCATGAGTCGGCTCTTGGGGCTTGAGTCGGCTCGAGGTACTGAAACTCTTAAAATCTTTGTGCCGTGCCACAAGAAGTCGGCTCTTGATCCATGAGTCGGCTCTTACTAAAACTTCATTTAATGCTTCAAAACTTCCTAAAATTCTTCAACACACGAATCCAACAAGAGAGTAATCTATTTACTTTAGTTTTTAATTTTACAGGCCTTTTACAAGATACATAGTTGAAAAATTAGGGCTTTTACAATTTAAAGTTTATAAGAGTCTATACAAAAGAATACCTTTCAACCAATTTGAAAACCAATTAAACTAAAGATAACAATTTTCCTGCAAAAACTTCTCAAGTAATTGATTAGTAACATATACATGCTCCAATATTTTATGATCATCAAAATCATTCTACGGGTCAACACAAGCTTGGCCCAAAAATGAAATGGGCTCTATATTTGAGCCTAAACCAGGCTTGATTTTGTTTAGGCCTAGCGATCCACAATTGGGCAGACCTGAGACCATTTCCAACCTTATTATCAGGTTAAAATACACCAAGTTCAAGAAAGTTTTGCAATTTAACTATCAACTTGCAACTGCCTTGAGTTGTGTGGAATTTTTAGTGAGGACTATTTTACTACCATGAACTTGGAAAGGCCATGCAAATTGAAAGGATAACTTGAAGCTGTATAATGTATCATTTTTTTTACAGGACTTATAAACTTTGACTAAGGCTAAGGAGACTAAGAATATTATTGTAATGATCCCTATGAGTGTATTTGTTCCATATGGACCATGCAACGGATAGATCTTATATACTTATGCAGGACTTAAAAATGGAAGTAATATTTTTTAACTAGATTTTTTTTTTTGGATGAGATCCTTAGAATCCTTCTTTTCTGACTTAAAAAAAAAATTGTACTCCATTTTTACAGAGGCTTTTTCTTGTAACAAAGAAACTAAAACATTGGATCCTCCATGATTGATAAAAGGTAGGTCTTCCCCATCCTGCTCTCCAAACAGAGTTAAAAAAGCTTAGACTGTGATAGACCGAACCTATAAATCATGCCTAGTTATTAAGAAAAGCATAGGCAAAAAGAAAAGAGGATGAAGCATGATACAAGCAACTTCAGTCATTTCTTAATCATATTACACAAGATATGGAGCCCCAAGATGCCGTACATGTAATGTTCCATTAAAACTTTATTTTTTTATATTGGAATAATCCATGTGTTTACTTGTCTTTGTGATGGCTGGTGTCATTCATGTTTTCTTTTTTCTCCTAACAGAATTAGTGCATTGAATTTCTAAAGGTTAAGTATCAAACTCTTTTGCGAACATTAGCAGCAAGCAGCATGGTCTAATATCCAAGATCCATAGGCCAACACTCACCCACTTCTCCTCCATAGCAAACGTTCCTATATTTCTTTATTAGTCTTTGTCACTCTCTTTTCACTCTTTGTTGGTTGAACTTCAAAACTTTTCCTCTACCCAGAAAAGAAAACTTGAAGCTTTTTAATTCAACAAGTTCGGTAAGAAAGCCAATAATGAAGACCTGTTGACCTGGTGGTTTGAGCTCTAGTCTTTGTTGAGTTTGCTAATTGACATGTTATATATATATTATTTTTCATGTAAGGGAGGTTGCCCATCCATTTGTGTAGAAAAGAAAAGAGTTACCATCCAGTTGGAAGGGGCATTGTCATATATCCCACATGCCTAAGATTTGAGGCATGATACTGTAATTGATTCGAATAAATTTTAGATTAATTCCTGGGACTAAAATGGGGGTGTGAGATTGGCTAGGAAATTTCTAGACCTGAACTTTCTTCCTGGTGCTTGGATTAGGATTAGGGTGATGAACTTACTAGTTGGGGAGAAAAGCTGAGCCGCCTTTGTTATCGTTTTATATCGAATATTTTGCAGTGGAGTGGGGGTTCATATGATCTTGCCTAGAAAAGGTAGCTACACTGGTCTCCCCCCCTCCTATTTCTCATAAAAAAGAAAAAAAAAAAAGAAAAGGAAGGAGTTTAGATGACAAGTACAAAGTAAAGAAAGCAAGAAGAAAATGCTACAAAAGATTGGATGTGCAGTAGGCAAAGGAGTGAAGGAGTGCAGCTTTAGAAAAGCATCAGTAAGGATCCGATTTTATTCCATGATCTATCAAAGCTTAGTAGTTGTTTGTGATTGCCCAGCACTGACCAGTCATTTAGAAGAGAGACCAATGCTTGTGATTGAGGATTCTAATGATGCTTTGCCTTCCTTTCCTGCCATGGAGGATTCAACCCATCTATGATGTTTTAAAGCAAAACGGGATCTCAATCAATGTCTATTTCTGTCAGATTTTGATATGAAAACAGTTTATTTGCCTAGACTTCAACCTTGATATCAAAATCTTAGTCCTACTAATGATGCTAATCCTGCTATTCTAGATCTGAAGCTCAGTAGTAATAATTGTTTACATAGTTCTAAAGGATCGAAAGGAGAAGGAATGGCTGGCCATTAGTTTGCTAGAGCCATATGAGTCGATTTAAAATTTGGCAACCGTGGGGCATAATGTGTTTTGCCTTAGATCCTGTTTGTCTGGTAAATTCGACATTACATGTTAGATGCTAGGTTCCTTTTGGGTAAATCATTTTGCATATATGCTATTGAAACATCTTTTAGCTTATCTCTCTTGGCCATTCATCAAATATAGAATAAGGACAACATATCTCTTAATTGTAACATTGGATCAGAACAGAATACCTATGTTTGTTATATAGTTGAAAGTATTATGACCAGTAATTACACCCATAGAGTCATTCTATTTCTAAGATAGGGAAAGGTTAGGACCATATGTTGTCCTTATCCAATACTTGATGAATGGCCAGATGATGGCTACGATATTTTTCTTGAAAAGCTAGTGCTTAGATATATGATGCATGAAAAAGCAATTTTTGCATGTTTGTTTGACCATAAAAAGTTGCACATTTGAAAGTAACTTATATTTGATGGAGCATCTTTTTTTTTCAAAAAAATTATGTAAAATATTTGCTATGTTTTAATAATGAAAAAGACCTTACTTCATTCTATCTAAAAGCTTAAGGGTATTTTTGAAAAAAAATATCTTAATTTATAGTTGATAAGAATTGAATTTTTTCATGTCCCACATGATTTTTTTCTATGAAATGTGAGATTCTTATTTCAATAGAAAAGCTACTTTTCTATCTTTGCCCTTCGAAAACTTTAATTAAAGATATTTTTTCATTTTATTATTGATCTTACTTTTCCTTCTCTTTTTGCGAACCAAACGAGTTCTTAGATTGTAACGGAATTATATGTTGTGAGATACTTTCATATCACATAAATGAATTATAACATCCAATACTTTCAAATTAAAAATTGCGGTCCTACTTTTTGTTCTCAATATACAAGTGGCAAAATGAAGAAATGAAATCTCCAAACATTTGTTTTTCTTGAAAAACACAATGGGAGAGAATAAAAACAAGATATAACAAAAGAGAGAGAATTTTGTCTATGAAAGAAAACTAGAGAGGAGCAAGGAAATTTTTTTCTTTGAATTAATCATATTTCCAAAAGGAAAGAAAGTTTTTTTATTGTAAAAAAACTTATTTTTTATTATTTTTCTTTGCTATTAAAATTTATTTTGGATTGTTCACAATCATTATTATGTATGAGTTTTTATCTCTCTCCAAACAAATTAAAAGCAAATGGATATTGCTATTCATAGATATTACATGTTTAAAGAATATCAATGGTTCTTATTTATAATTTTTATCAAATTAATAATATTTATGATCAGGGGCGGACCACACCAATTTTTTTAGAGAGGCCAAAAATATATAATTAAACATATTTTAAAACATTTATAATTAATCTAAATATTTTTTTATAAATATTATTTGAATTAAATTCGATGTTGTTTTATACAACTAAATTCATCAATAATAGAATCTACTGTAAAATTTTCAAATAATAGACAGCAAAGTTTTTTTGTTGTAAATTGTAAACTATTTATAAAATCTAAAATATTAATTATATGATGAAAAAAATACTATCATAACATTAACATATATTTTTTATTTCTA
The DNA here is from genome assembly GCA_021397845.1 of Areca catechu. NCBI lineage: Eukaryota > Viridiplantae > Streptophyta > Magnoliopsida > Arecales > Arecaceae > Areca > Areca catechu. The sequence continues at coordinate 104,460,357 of CM038050.1, forward strand.
CCAAGAATTAGTTGTGACCAAATAGAATCATAATGAAGAGAGTAAGAAATGCTGGCCTTTACTTATTGCCTACTGGATTTTGAACTTATCACGAGAAAAAATAATAGAGGGCTGCCAGTTTGCTACTAAAATTTTTCAATGAGATGAACCCAATCCACCATAAATTTTTGCAAAAAAAGAAAAAAATATACTAAAAAAGTTTAGCAACTTATATTATCCTCACTTGATAATTAAATAAATTTAAAAAAAATATCTACTTTACTTGATAATTGAATTGAAAATTAGATAAATAATTGATATTACCTAAGAGCCTAAGAGGAAAGATTGAGGCCCAGAAAGGGGCCAAACCAAATGCGCGTCCACCGACTACTGCTTTACAACACGGTAGTCCAACACCAGTGCACAGACAGAGAAGGAGATCGGATTTCAAGTCCCGATGGGACATCCTGTGGGATACCAAGATTGGGTACCAAGAGATAATGCTATTTTACTAGTATCGTAGCATCCCGATCATGATACCTTGGAACATTCCCTATTCTAAATGCCGGGATAGGATAGGACAACAACACGTCCCATCACATGAAAAAAAACTGGGATAGCCCCAATATGCAAGATTTAAAATCTTGATGCAACTTTTAATAATTTAGAGATACTAGGCCAAGTTTGCATAATCGAAATGGGACCCTACCATTAATAAAAATAATAAAACAAAATAAACCGAAACATAATAATTTATCATCTTTACACTAAAAAAAATTAATCAATAAATATAAAAAAATTTCCACTTCATAATGTATCATGCCAAGTTCATAAACCAATTAATAATATTTAAAAAATATAAATTTTAGTAAAAATAGAGATTCAAGAGGCCCAAAATCCAAAACTCCGTACAGTACTCATCAATCATTGGATAAAGGCATAAAGCCTCGTTGCCTCGACTCTTAAGGTTTCCCATATGGCCACATCCCCTCTCCCCAAAAAAAAAAGCGCTAGAAAGAACCACGGCTCACCTCTCAGCTCTCACCACGTCAAATACGAGCGAGCGGGGTGGCATCGTAGTCTCGTAGAAATGGACGTCGGCAGGAAGCACCATCTATGTCAGGTCCAGCATCAACGGTGCATCACCGACTCAACGCGTTAAACAGCGTTAAACACGGGAGGAACTGAACCCGGCAGTGGTGGCGACGAAGAGAGGAGTTGGCTTTGGAGGCTTGCCATCGGCGCACTGTTTGAAGCCAACGGCGGCCCATCTCCTTCGTCGACGGTGGGTGGGGTGGCACTGCGACGGCCGATGGGATGGGGACCGGGTTTGCCTGTTTGGGCTTCGCTCGTCGCCTTTGCCGCTTCGAGATTTTGGAGGAGAACTGGAGAAGACACCGAGACAAGGACGGCGTCATGGCGGCGCCTTTCAACCCAGTTGTTCACCATTTTTTTTAAAATAAAACTCTTTTTAACTCGTTTTGATTTTTTTTTTTGAAATTTTGTTACCGATTTTTTTGGGATTATATTGGATTGATTTCAGAAATTTGAGGGAGGGGGTGCCAAATACTTGTTTACCTTAAATAAATCTACCTAATAAAGTAGATTACGAAATATTTAGGGGGGCCAAGGCCCCCCCCCCCCAACGGCCCGCCGCTATTTATGATGAAAAATTTAAAAATTTTATAAATAATTTTGAAAAATCTATCTTTAGTGCTAATTTAGTGGCCATACCTTTTTGCTTGCAATATAAGATATGTTTTCAAAAATAAAAATAAAAGCAGTCATCACTTATTCATATTAAAATTATTTTAAAGTTGACAAAACTAACTTAATTGAATTGTTGAATATAATCTAACATAACATCATATGTACAACTAAAAAGCAGGGCCATAATGCTAGCCATTTAATTTATTTAACTTATTTTAATCTATTATAAATTAAGTTTTGTTGGGATACGTCGGATCAACTAAGGCTAACCCCTGGTTCAAAGATCCGGTCGGGTCTCTTTCGAACCGGTCATCCGTACCAGAAGAATCAAAGATGACCCAATGACGCTACAGCACCACTTCAGGGCCAATCTTCGGCCTGAGCGAAGATACTAGCCCTGAAGCCTGTCTTTCAGCTGTTCACTATCGAGTGACCGGTCGGTCTTCTTCACATCAGTCCGAAAAAGACTGATCCGAAGAAGACTAACCCGAAGAAGGTTAATCCAAAGAAGATGATCATTTTATTTCTCCAATTATTTCAAAGAAGGTAAGTACGAAGTAAGCAATCCAGCCCACTCCGAAGAAGGCAACTCCGATGCAAGTGGTCAAGATGTCTTCGGCCTACTCCAAAGAGGATAGGCACAGGACGATCAACCAGCTCGACTTCGACCCTTTCTAAGGGAGTGGCTGTAAAGAAAATCTCCAACTGGCCTCGAATCTCTAGACATGGATACGGCTGTTGTAACCAACAATGTGGCCATGAACTTCAACTCTAACAGCATCAAAGTGGCCAACTCAAGCAGCAACCACTTTGGTTAGGGGGGTTAAGTTAACTAACCCCGCTTAACCAAGGGCAAGTGAATTGACTGCAGTTAGACATGGCCACCACTATAAATACTGGTAAGAAGGGACACTCACAGTAGGTCAAGTTAGGTAAAAACCAGAGAAGCTAAGGTTGTCCATTTTTTGAGCTACTTTCACTCTCTTTTCTTGAGAACTCTCCATTCTATTGCTAGAATCCTCACTGACCTAGAAATCGAAGTGTCCCCCACCAGAGAAATTTCGGTCAGGACCTGTTTTGCAGGGGTCACGAGAGGCACACCAATAATCCTGCTATTCCATCCGATCTGCGGGGGTTCGACGTCAACAAATTGGCGCGCAGGTAGGGGATAGATTAAAGCTATCAAACCCTCTCTTGAAAAGGAGAGTTTTGAAAAATTGAAATGGTGAAAGGTAAATCTCAAAATACTTCGACAAGCAGGGGGCGTCCTCCCTCTCAAAGGAACAACCCCCAATGGAGAACAATGTCCCACCTCCAACCTTGGTTATGGGACAGCACCAGTTTGAAGCCCTTCTGAACCGTGTTGATGCTCTCACAACCTTGGTTCAGAACTTTCAGGAGGCTACTCTCCAGGCGGGGCACCCATCGGCCGTCTCCCAACATAGCCATCGATTTGGGGAGAAGGGAGACCACCACCATGGTTTTGCTCGACACTCTCTCCGAGATCGACCTTGTCTCCAGGATTGACCTCCCATGAAGGCCAAAGCTCTCGACATCTGAAGCAGACTGATAGCCAATGAGTGAGGAAGAGATCCAGGTGATCTCCCTCTGACTCCTCCGAAGACACTACTCCCGAAGAAGTCGGGCCGAGAGAGGCCCATTATGATTATGAAAAAAAATTTAAGATACTTGAGGTGTAGATCGCGAGGCTCCACAATCTGAAGAGAGACAGCGAGCACATGACCTACGACTCGTGGCCTTCGTTCACCTCCAGGATAATGGAGGAAGTCATCCCTTAGCATTTTAAGGTCCCTCAGATGGAACCTTATGATGGGACTACTAACCCCCTGGATCATCTCGGCAGTTTCAAAGCCTATATGATGATCCAAGGAGCCTTCGATGCATTATACTACTTGGCTTTTCTCATCACCATAAAGAAGGCAGCTCGAATGTGGTACTCGAGCATCCGTCCAGGTACCATCGACTCCTCTAAATAGAAAAACTATTCATCTTATATTTCAGGACTTGTCGAAAGATGTCCTAGAATATGGATAGCTTATCCTCCTTCACCAAAATGAGGGAGAGAGCCTCAAGGACTACATTACAAGATTCAATTCAGCCACTCTCGTGATCCCAAATCTCAACGAACATGTGGCCATGTCCGCTCTGAAGAAGGGGCTCCGGTCATCCAGGCTCACGTTCTCTCTGGATAAAAGGTTCCCTACAAGCTACGCTGAGATTCTAACAAGGGCTCAAAAATATGCCGATACCGAAGAACAAGCAACTAATCGGTGTCTAATTAAAGGGAAACCTGCCCCCAAGAAGAAGAACAACAAAGAGCCAAATCCCTTTGCTCCCCCCAGCAACGATGATTCTACCTTATGACGTAGCCTTAGGCCTAAAACACCAAGCAAAAAAATTGATTCATACACCCCCCTCAACCTCCAAATGGAGAGGATCCTGATGGAGATAGAGAAAGAGAACTATCTCCAACGACCACATCCTATGAGATCATCCTCTTCTGCAAGGAACAGAAGCAAGTACTGCCGGTTTCATAGGGATCACAGCCATAATACCGAAGACTGCATCCAACTGAAAGATGTGATAGAGGACCTCATTAAGAGGGGGTACTTGGAAAAGTACTTCGAACATCTAGAACCTCAGCTTGAAGCTACCACCCCTTAACGGGCCATTGAGGAAGCTAAACTACCCCATCAGAGGTCCACTGATGGGAGAGTGGGCATGCTACACCGACCAACCGACTGGAGGAGAGCCGAAGAAGATGCTTCTAAAAGGCTCAGGAGCAACAACTCTATATACTTCTATGATGATGACCTCTAGGGGGTTCAGTCCCCCATGACGACCCTGTTGTAATCTCGGCCATTGTAGCCCACTATGATGTAAGGCGAGTTTTAATAGATAATGAGAGCTCCGTGGATATTTTACTATATGATGTATTCTCCAAAATGAGTCTGTATAAAAATAAGCTACAGAGATCTCCTGTACCTCTGACTGGGTTCAGAGAAAACTAAGTCAGAGTTGAAGGAGAAATAACACTGCCGGTAACCCTCAGCATGGAGCCCTGTCAGAAGACGTTCCCCATTAACTTTGTGGTGGTCCGAATCCCATTGACCTACAATGCAATCTTGGGACGACTTGCCTTGAACAAGTTCAAGGCCACAATCTCCACGTATCTCCTTTTGGTATGCTTTCCCACCAGAAATGGGATCGGAGAAGCAAGAGGAGATCAAAGGGCCGCCCGAAAATGCCTGATGATGCAGGACAAGTAGTCGGCTGATCTTATAACCTTGGATCAATTGGACCCATAAATCCGACTGAAAATTCGGGGGAACCATTGGAGAAGACTATCTCGGTGCCTTTGACCGAAGACGATCCCACCAGAATGGTGCAGATCGGAAGCCTACTTGATGAAGGAACGAAGGCAGCACTGATTTAGTTCCTACAAAACAATGCTGATGTCTTTGCCTGGTCGACTTCCGACATGTCAGGAATTCCCGCCGAAGTAATTACTCATCGGCTGGAAGTTGCTTCTGGCTATAGGCCGATTCGATAGAAGAAGAGAAACTTCATCCCAGAAAGGCAAAAGGCGATAGATGAAGAGGTAGATAAGCTCCTCAAAGCCAGATTCATCAGGGAGGTGCATTATCCCAAGTGGCTAGTTAATGTTGTGATGGTAAGGAAGGCCAATGGCAAGTGAAAGATCTGTATCGATTATACATACCTCAACAAAGCTTGTCCGAAGGATAGTTTTTCCCTACCAAAGATAGACCAATTGGTCGACGCCACAGCCGGCAATCAGCTACTGAGCTTCATGGATGCCTTTTTTGTTACAACCAGATATAAATGGATCCTGAGGATGAAGAGAAGACCTCCTTTATAATGGAGAAGGGGTTATATTGCTACAAGATGATGCCATTTGGTTTGAAGAACGCTGGGGCAACATTTCAAAGGCTGATCAACAAGGTGTTTGAGAAGCAACTGGGAAAGAATATGGCGGCGTATGTTGACGACATGATCGTGAAAAGCCTCCTCAAAGAAGATCACATCAGAGACTTAGATGAATCTTTCGATGCCTTACTGTTGGGAATCCGGTGCACCATTGTGAAAAATAATTTCAAAAATGATGAAATTTGCACCATAAACCCTTAGCCAGGATCTCCTTATTCAAGGATTAAAACATATATTAAACATGCAAACTTACATTGTTAGAATTAGGGCACCAACCTGTTAACGCTAAATCCAATTTTGATGTAGAATCAAAACTTGATGTTGAATGCCCCTTTTGAATTCACCAGGCATCCAAATGTCCACCCTCCAATGGTGATCCACAAGAAGATTGATCAAGATGCTAGCTTCTTCAAAATTTTTTCACTTTAATTCTTATCAAAGAACTCAAAGGACTATGGCTTTAAAACTCCACGGTAGGGACTCCTTACTTCCTTTCTTTCTTCTTCCTCTCCCTTTCTTAAGACCTTGTCCTAAGAAAAAACTCTTGTCTTGAAGGAGGAGGAGGATTTAAAACACAAAGGTCTTAATGTAAAAGGAAATAGAAACAGAGTAGTAATTCTTTTCTTTTACCAATCGAGAGATTCTTCCTATCTCTTGTTTTAGACTTGAGTTTCAACAGAGAAGAGAACTCTGTAAAAGGGAAACTCTCTATGTCCTAAACAAGCTAAGGAGGAATCAGTCTCCTGGAAAGAAAAGAAAATAAAACCTCTGTCGTACATTAGTCAATCACCCAAAGTCTCTGTTCCTTAAATAGATTACAAAAAGGTGCCTTTTCAAAAGAACACAACTCTCCGTAAAATATTTCTCACGGTCTTCCATATTTCTCACACCCCCTTCCCTCCTTCTCACGCCCTTCCAGATTAAAACTCACAGCTTTTCCTAAAAGAAAAGTCATGAAATTCCAGAAGAAGGGAATCGCGATGTTTCGGTCTCCGAAGAGACGTTATTTCGCACAACCGGAAGAGTCAGCGCCTTTTGTCTTTCTTAAAAATCTTCCAGCCGTTGGATTCCCATCCAAGGGGACACATGTGAGGTGCTAATAGTGAGAAATGAAGCCGCCCCATCTTAATTCATCGGAGAATTAAGTGGGCACGCCAAGAGTCCATGCGCCCATGGACTCCTCCAAATGGCGCGCCAAGAGTAAATAAGCGCATGGACTCTTGGCATTTTGGCGTGAAAATGCAAAGGGCGGGTGGAGAGGCTAGCCTAGTTACATGGCTAGCCAATAGGGTTAGCCATAATCCCTATAAACTCAATTAGGGTCTAATTAGATCCAATTAGAACCTAAATTGAACCATTCCAGAACCCTAATTCGAATCCGATTCGAACAGAAGCTAGGGTTTGCAACACCTGCTAGAGTGTTATCCTGCAAAGATGATTTAATCACAAATTAAACTCTTGATCAATCCTCTTAAGTGTGTGACCTTGGGTTCCACATCTAACCAGTAGTGGGTTCGAATACAAGTTGACCTAATTTGATTAGAACTCTTTCTAATCGATTTAGGTCAAACCGGGCTTTCCCGACTTGATCAATTAGGACTCTTCCTAATAAGTGATCTATAAATTTGATCAACCCACAAGACAAGATTGACGTCTAGCAACGTGTCATGTCTACCCGGAAGATATGGAAATTCTGGTGAAATGCCAAAATTACCTTCAGTAGAGAGTTACCGTTCAATTAAATCTTTCGATCAGCCTGCACCCAAAATATAACTATGGATATAGATATATGTCAAATCCAATATTATATTTATTTCTAGATCAAGCTTATATTGATGATTCAATTATCTTGATATTAGAAACCATCTCTAATATCTTTACTTTGATCAAAGATTCCCTGAATCATCATCCGATTGTTAACTAGCTGATGCAATCTCCTCTTACTAAGAGTGATCGATTCCTTGTTGACCTACTCATTACCTTCATATCCAATTCACCATTCCTAGTATCAATCCTGTGCATGACTCAGTGTCATGATTAGGATTGAACCAAAGCATGGGTTCATGTACATAAGGTACTTATGGCAGTCTCAGGTCAAAGGATTACTTGTACCACTCTCACTATGAGAACCTTCTATTGACATGTAGCTAAGACTGCATTAGATGTTCTCAAGTTGGATCATATCAGTGAACTCATTCTCCAATGAGCACCTACATCCAGTATTAGTGTCATACACAAGTGACTGTGAGAGCAGTCACCCTTTCCAGTATACATGGGATGTGCTAGTCTTACCGGAAAACCCTGATCCCCTACTCAGGGTTCCTTTGACTAGGAATATTTTAGGTTAAGGTTTTAAGACTTTAGGTCTCACTGGTATGATCTCATCATAACCCTAAAATCATAGCCCTAATCTATGGGGTTCATCATATAATATAAACACAGCGTATGATGAAAAATAATGCCTTTATTAGAATATTGTCAATTACAATGGTTTGGGAGATACAACATAGATTGGCTTGTAGGGCATATCCCTTTCAATCTCCCACTTGCACTAAAGCCAATCGCCTTTAAATCTTAATCCCATACACTCGAGGTGGCGATCAAACTCTCGCTGTGGTAGAGCCTTAGTGAATGGGTCTGCTACATTGTTCTTTGTATCAACTCTATTTATGTAGACATCTTGTCTTTCTACTATTTCTCGAACGAGATGGAAGCGTCTCAGAATGTGCTTGGACTTATGATGAGATCTTGGTTCCTTAGCTTGAGCAACAGCCCCAGTGTTGTCACAGTAAAGTGGCACTGGGTTTTCAATCTCAGGAACAACACCCAACTCTATGATGAACTTCTTCATCCAGACTGCTTCCTTGGCGGCTTCACTGAAAGCTATGTATTCTGCCTCTATGGTTGAGTCAGCTACAGTCTGCTGTTTGGTACTCTTCCAACTCACTGCTCCACTATTTAGGGTAAAAACATATCCCGAAATGGATTTGCTATCATCAGGGTCTGATTGAAAACTAGAATCAGAATAAGCTTCTAGTTTAAGATCGAACCACTATAAACCAGAAAAATATCCTTAGTCCTTCTCAGGTACTTAAGAATATTTTTAATGCTTTCCAATGATCCTCTCCTGGATCAGCCTGAAACCTACTGACAATGCCTAAAGCATATGCCACATCAGGCCTGGTACATAACATGGCATACATTATGGACCCTATTGCCGAAGCATAAGGTATAGAATTCATTCTATTTCTTTCTTCAGGTGTCTTAGGAGACATCCTTTTAGAAAGATGTATGCCTTGACTCATAGGAAGATAACCTCTTTTACTTCCATCCATGCTGAATCTTTTCAGCACTAAGTCAATGTACCTAGATTGGGATAAACCTAGCATCCTCTTAGATCTATCTCTATAGATCTTAATACCTAGTATATAGGATGCTTCTCCCAAATCTTTCATGGAAAACTGGTTTGATAGCCAAACCTTGACTGATTGCAACATTGGGATATCATTCCCAATGAGGAGTATGTCATCTACATACAGAACCAAGAAGACTATGGCACTCCCACTAGTCTTCTTATAAACACAGAATTCATCCACATTTTTGATAAAACCAAACCTTTTAATAGTTTCATCAAAGCAGATGTTCCAACTCCTGGAAGCTTGCTTTAATCCATAAATGGATTTCTTTAGCTTGCATACTTGATTAGGTTTATTCTTTGAAATAAAACCTTCTGGCTGTGACATGTAGACTTCTTCCTCAAGGAAACCATTGAGGAATGCAGTCTTCACATCCATCTGCCAGATCTCATAATCATGGTATGTTGCTATAGCAAGTAAAATCTGGATTGATTTAAGCATGGCAACAGGTGAGAATGTTTCATCATAATCAATTCCCTGTTTTTGTCTGAAACCTTTTGCCACTAATCTGGCTTTATAGGTTTCAACTTGGCCATCAGCCCCAATTTTTTTCTTATAGACCCATTTGCACCCAATAGGATTAACACCCTCTGGTGCATCGACCAAAGACCATACTTGGTTTACATACATAGAGTCTATCTCGGATTCCATGGCTTCTTGCCATCTATCTGAATCAGTACTCAAGATAGCTTCCATATAGGTCAGAGGTTCATCATTTTGAATGACTTGGGCTTCATTATTTTCAATAATAAACCCATACCTCTCAAGTGCCCGTGGCACTCTATCAGACCTACGGGGAGGAGTTTTGTGTTCTGGTTCTGTCCTAACTATATGTTCTAACGGTTGAGAACTGTCTATCTGTGTTTCTTGTACTTCTCCAAGTTCAATAGTTCTACCATTGCCCTTTTCTAAAATGAACTCCTTTTCTAGAAAAGTGGCATGCCTGCTGACAAAAATCTTTTGTTCAATAGGATGGTAAAACAGATATCCTCTACCTTCTCTGGGATATCCTACAAATAGACATTTATCCGCCCTAGGTTCCAACTTATGTCCAAAATTTTTTTTAACATAAGCTGGACATCCCCATACCTTAAAATATTTAAGATACGGTTTCTTTCCACTCCAAATTTCATATGGAGTACTAACAACGGATTTAGAAGGTACCTTGTTCAGAATATAAACAGCAGTTTCTAGTGCATGACCCCAGAAGGAAATGGGTAAATTTGTGAAGCACATAATGGATCGTACCATATCTAATAAGGTACGATTCCTCCTTTCAGCTATACCATTTAGCTATGGAGTATAAGGAGGGGTCCATTCAGAAAGAATTCCATTAACTTTAAGATAGTCTAAAAACTCCGTGGATAAGTATTCTCCTCCTTGATCAGAATGAAGAACTTTAACACTTTTCCCGGTTTGTTTTTCGACCATACTTTGATACTCCTTAAATTTATCAAAGGCTTCAGATTTATGTTTCATAAGATACACACATCCAAACCTAGATAAATCATCTGTAAAAGTGATAAAATATGAGTATCCACCTCTGGCCTGAGTTGTCATTAGACCACATACATCAGTATGTATAAGTCCTAATAACTCAGTTGACCTTTCTCCATGTCCAGTAAATGGAGTCTTGGTCATCTTACCCATGAGACATGATTCGCAAGTTCCTAATGATTCATACTCATAAGGATCCAGGAGTTTTTTCTTCTATAACTTGCTTATCCTAGACTCATTAACATGACCAAGTCGATGATGCCAAAGTAAAGTATCATTAAAGTCTTTTCTTTTTCTTTTATTATTGACATGAAAAACACTATCATTGGAAGAAAGAGTTAAGAGCCCATTGCTAAATATGCCAGAACAAATAATTTTATTAGACAACATTATCGAGCAACCAGTGCTCGTTACATCCATTACATATCCTTGTTTTAATAACAAAGGAATAGATATAATGTTCCTAATAATCTTAGGCATATAATAATAATTTTCTAACTCCAAGATCTTCCCTGAAGGCAACTTCAGAATATAGGTCCCTACAGCTTCTGCTTGGATGATATCACCACTAGCACCATAGAGATTGAAGTCACCTTCCTTCAATACTTTAAGCTTGTGGAGGTCTTGTAAAGATTTGCATATATGGTAACCACAAGCGGTATCCAATACCCAAGTATTTGATATAGACGAATTTAATGTCAATATAGCATGTATCTCATACATACCTTTTGGTGCATCTGACGCACCAGGCTTCACAGTTGCAAGGTAAGCCTTGCAATTCCTTTTTCAATGTCCCGCTTTGCCGCAAAAGAAACAGGTTGACTGTTTTGAGGCCTTCTTTCCTTTCTTATTCTTATTGATGCCACCCTTAGGGTTTAGCCTCCTATTAAAACCCTTTTTGCCTGATTTCTTCTTATTGGTCTTATCAACAAGAAGTAGTGGAGCCTTTTCTTTCTTAACATGGCTCTCTGCTATTTTTAACATATTTAACAGCTCAGGCAAGGAAGTGTTCAGTTTGTTCATGTGATAATTCAAGACAAACTGAGAAAATGACTCCGGGAGTGATTGCAAGATTAAATCCTGATTTAACTCCCCATCCATGATAAAACCTAATTGACCCAATCTGGTGATTAAGTCAATTACCTTCAGAACATGATCCTGAATGGATGTTCCCTCTGTCATCCTAGCACGGAATAACTGCTTAGATATTTCGTATCTAGCAGTTCTGCTTTGTTCTCCATAAAGCTCTTTTAAATTGAGCATTATGGATTGAGTATCCATGCTTTCATGCTGTCTCTGTAACTCATTGGTCATAGAGGCCAGTATGATACACTTGACAGTGAGGGAGTCATTCTGCCACATTTTGTATGTGGCCATATCTTCCTCTGTGGCATCATCCATAGTGGATTAAGACTAGGGGTATCAAGAATATAAGAAAGTTTTTCTGAACTCAGTACAATCTTTAAATTTCTCAACCAGTCCACATAGTTTGGACCAGTCAGTTTGTTGGTATCTAAGATACTTCGCAGTGATAATGAAGATGCCATTTATCTACATTTAATAAAGAACAATATATAAGCAAACAACCATGAAATGACTTACATAATTAAATTAGGTCTTCAATTTAATTATGTCTCCCACTATTTTATCAAAAATCATAGCCCTCACTATGATAATCGAGAAGAACCCTGATCGGTTTTTCTTAGTGAGATTGAGATCCTAATAACTTATAAAAGATCTTGCAGATAATACAACAAATCTTTTACAAGCTCAAAGGTAGGAAACTCTTCAAATTATATCTCATATAATTCTTAAGAAGTAACTTGGCCTCTAGAACATTATTAGTCTTGCAGAAAACACAACAAACCATAATGTTCTAGTTAAGTCAAGACCCTTTCATTTCAATATAGTCAGTACTCAAATATAATGCCCTTGAAGATAACACAACAAAGCATTATACTGAATATACTGTAAGCATATCTATGCACTAGACTAGTATTATATCAATCACTATATTAGGTCTTGCAGATAACACAACAAACCTAATATGGTTCATAACACAATAATGATCAAGCATGAAGGAAGGCCAATATATAGTATTTTTAACACTAAGCATTTTAGTCAAGATTTAAATATAATCAAATCGGCCAGGCAAGTGGAAGAGATGTGGGAGTCCCCCCGTTGCTTTCCTAGACACCAATAAAAATTGGCCAGGTCAGTCAACGTAACCAATTAAAAACCACAATTCTCTTTACCTTCCAGAACCACCTTTCTAGACACCGAATGATCAATTGTTCATCATGACTAGTGATGCTTATTAGTTAAATATACTATGACTTAATATAATTTTTAAGAGGAGGGTTTTATAAAATTGCCAGCATATTATTATAGAACATATCATAATCAAAAGAAATATGTGCTAAGTGTGTCATCATACTAGGATAACCATTTACCACATAATGGATCCACCATTATGCCAGGGCAACCTTATTTCAGTATGATGACTTCAAAACTAAACATATCTTTATAATAATTAGGGTTTGAGTGAAAAACCCTAATTAGTGAGACACATATAACATAAATTATCATACATGCATCCCATAAATATGCTAAGTGTATCAGCATTCAAGGGTTTAAAACCCTAACATGCGACACTACAATAAAAACATATATAAATAATTTTCATATGTTTTAACTGTAATAAGGGTGGCTCTGATACCACTGTTGGGAATCCGGTGCACCATTGTGAAAATAATTTCAAAAATGATGAAATTTGCACCATAAACCCTTAGCCAGGATCTTCTTATTCAGGATTAAAATATATATTAAACATGCAAACTTACATTGTTAGAATTAGGGCACCAACCTGTTAACGCTAAATCCAATTTTGATGTAGAATCAAAACTTGATGTTGAATGCCCCTTTTGAATTCACCAGGCATCCAAATGTCCACCCTCCAATGGTGATCCACAAGAAGATTGATCAAGATGCTAGCTTCTTCAAAATTCCTTCACTTGAATTCTTATCCTAGAACTCAAGAGGACTATGGCTTTAAAACTCCACGGTAGGGACTCCTTACTTCCTTTCTTTCTTCTTCCTCTCCCTTTCTTAAGACCTTGTCCTAAGAATAAAACTCTTGTCTTGAAGGAAGAGGAGGATTTAAGATACTAATGTCTTAATATAAAAGGAAATAGAAATAGAGTAGTAATTCTTTTCTTTTACCGATCGAGAGATTCTTCCTATCTCTTGTTTTATACTTGAGTTTCAACAGAGAAGAGAACTCTGTAAAAGGGAAACTCTCTGTGTCTTAAACAAGCTAAGGAGGAATCAGTCTCCTGGAAAGAAAAGAAAAATAAAACCTCTGTCGTACATTAGTCAATCACCCGAAGTCTGTGTTCCTTAAATAGATTACAAAAAGGCACCTTTTCAAAAGAACACAACTCTCCGTAAAATATTTCTCACGGTCTTCCATATTTCTCACGCCCCCTTCCCTCCTTCTCACGCCCTTCCAGATTAAAACTCACAGCTTTTCCTAAAAGAAAAGTCATGAAATTCCAGAAGAAGGGAATCACAATATTTCGGTCTCCGAAGAGACGTTATTTCGCGCAACCGGGAAGAGTCAGCGCCTTTTGTCTTTCTTAAAAATCTTCCAGCCGTTGGATTCCCATCCAAGGGGACACATGTGAGGCACTAATAGTGAGAAATGAAGCCACCCCATCTTAATTCATCGGAGAATTAAGTGGGCGCGCCAAGAGTCCATGCGCCCATGGACTCCTCCAAATGGCGCGCTAAGAGTCCATAAGCGCATGGACTCTTGGCATTTTGGCGTGAAAATGCAAAGGGGCGGGTGGGGAGGCTAGCCTAGTTACATGGCTAGCCAATAGGGTTAGCCATAATCCCTATAAACTCAATTAGGATCTAATTAGATCTAATTAGAACCTAAATTGAACAAATCCGGAACCCTAATTCGAATCCGATTCGAATAGAAGCTAGGGTTTGCAACACCTGCTAGAGTGTTATCCTGCAAAGATGATTTAATCACAAATTAAACTCTTGATCAATCCTCTTAAGTGTGTGACCCATTGGGTTTCACATCTAACCAGAATGGGTTCGAATACAAGTTGACCTAATTTGATTAGAACTCTTTCTAATCGATTTAAGTCAAACCGGGCTTTCCCGACTTGATCAATTAGGACTCTTCCTAATAAGTGATCTTTAAATTTGATCAACCCACAAGACAAGATTAACGTCTAGCAACGTGTCATGTCTACCTGGAAGATATGGAAATTCTGGTGAAATACCAAAACTACCCTTCAGTAGAGAGTTATCGTTCAATTAAATCTTTCGATCAGCCTGCACCCAAAATATAACTATGGATATGGATACATGTCAAATCACATACTATATTTATTTCTAGATCAATCTTATATTGATGATTCAATTATCTTGACATTAGAAACCATCTCTAATATCTTTACTTTGATCAAAGATTCCCTGAATCATCATCCGATTGTTAACTAGCTGGATGCAATCTCCTCTTACTAAGAGTGATCGATTCCTTGTTGACCTACTCATTACCTTCATATCCAATTCACCATTCCTAGTATCAATCCTGTGCATGACTCAGTGTCATGATTAGGATTGAACCAAAGCATGGGTTCATATACATAAGGTACTTATGGCAGTCTCAGGTCAAAGGATTACTTGTACCACTCTCACTATAAGAACCTTCTATTGACATGTAGCTAAGACTCCATTAGATGTTCTCAAGTTGGATCATATCAGTGAACTCATTCTCCAATGAGCACCCACATCCCAGTATTAGTGTCATACACAAGTGACTGTGAGAGCAGTCACCCTTTCCGGTATACATGGGATGTGCTAGTCTTACCGGAAAACCCTGATCCCCTACTCAGGGTTCCTTTGACTAGGAATATTTTAGGTTAAGGTTTTAAGACTTTAGGTCTCACTGGTATGATCTCATCATAACCCTAAAATCATAGCCCTAATCTATGAGGTTCATCATATAATATAAACACAGCATATGATGAAAAATAATGCCTTTATTAGAATATTGTCAATTACAATGGTTTGGGAGATACAACATAGATTGGCTTGTAGGGCATATCCCTTTCACTTATGACACCACCGGATGAAGCTGAACCCAGCTAAGTGCATCTTCGGGATGACCTCTAGCAAATTCCTGGGATTTCTCATTACCAAACAAGGAATAAAAGCCAACCCCAAAAAGATACATGCACTCCAAAGCATGAGACATCCCTCTTGTAAGAAGGAGGTGTAGCAGTTGACCGAAAGAATAGCTTCTTTGAGCCGATTCATCTCCCAGTCGGTCGAAAGGTTCTCCCCTTCTTTAAAGTTCTTCGCCAATCGCAAAACTTCGAATGGTCTGAAGATTGTCATCTCGCCTTCGAAGAGCTGAAGAGGTACTTAGAGAGCCATTCTTTACTTTTGAAGTCTCAAGAGAGGGAAACTCTTTACTTGTATCTTTCTGCTTTGGACTAAGTGATCAGTTCGGTTCTTGTCCGGAAGGGAGTGGATGACCTTCAAAGGCCAATCTACTACATCTGTAAGGTCTTACACGATGCAGAAGTGAGATACCCCAGAATACAAAAGCTTGTATACTCACTGGTGGTTGCAACGAAATGATTGTGACCATACTTTCAATCTCACTCTATCATCATCCTAACAGACTAGCCTTTGAAGGCTGTCCTCCAAAACCCAGACACTTCAGGGAGGATAGCTAAGTGGGTCATAAAACTTGGAGATTTCGACATCAGCTTCCAGCCCAGAATGATGATGAAAGCATAAGTGCTTGCTGATTTTATAGCCGAATGTACATGGGACCTAGAAAGTGACTTGCAACAAGCCAAAGAAGATGAGGCCATCCAAAAGGATTCGGAGTCATGTGATTACTCCATGTAGACAGGGCTTCAAACTCGACAGGATGCAGAGCGAGCCTCATACTAGCCAGCCTAGAAGGGCCCACTGTGGAATACGCACTACGCTTTTCCTTCCATGCTTCCAATAACCAGGCTGAATACGAAGCCCTCCTTGTTGGACTCTGAATTACCAAGAATTTAGGGATTCGAAAGATCTGAGTTTTTTCAGAATCTCAGTTGGTTGTAAACCAAGTAAAAGACAAGTTTGAAGCACGAGATCCTGCCATGATCCGTTATCTGAAGAAAGTCTGGGACTTGGTGTCACAGCTTGATTTCTTCGAAATCGCCTATATCCCACGAACAGAGAACTCCCGAGTCGATGCCCTATCCAGACTCGCCGCCACCACCCCAGATTCCCTCGATCGCACCTTCACGGAGTATCTTGAAACTTCAACTATAACAAAAGAAGTGCAAGAGGTGCATCAGGTTGAGCACGAGCCAAGCTGGATGGATCCTATTCTTAAATTTCTAAATGAGGGCACACTACCTGAGGACAAGACCGAGACCAAGCAAGTCCATCGGATGGTATCCTAATATGTTGTCCTGGATGGAACATTGTATAAAGGATCCTTCACTCAACCTCTACTGAAGTGCCTGGGGCCCACAGATGCCGACTACACCCTGAGAGAAGTGCACGAGGGTATATGTGGAGATCACTAGGGAGGAAGATCCCTGGCGTACAAGATTATACGTCAAGGATATTATTAGCCGACAATTCAGAAGGATTCTATTGATTTTGTCCGAAGATGTGATCAGTGCTAAAGGTATGCCAACATTCAAAGATGGCCCGCGAGCTAGCTCACCCAGTTAATGGCACCATGGCCCTTCACTCAATGGGGCATGGATATCCTTGGCCCATTTCCACCAGTATTCGGACAGCAAAAATTTCTTGTCATAGCTATTGACTACTTCACCAAGTGGGTCGAGGCTGAACCCCTGGCGCATATTACTAAAGGAAAAATCAAAGGTTTTGTCATGAACTTCATTATTTTTCAATTCAAAATTCTGTACACCAAAATCACTGACAATGGGAGATAATTCGACAACCCCAGGTTCAAGGACTTCTGTGCCTAGTATCACATACTCCATAAATTAACATCTGTCAGTCATCCCCAAGCCAACGGAGAAGTCGAAGTCACAAATCGGACCATCCTTCATGATTTGAAGACCCGACTGAACAATGCTAAAGGACTCTGGGCTGAAAAGCTGAAAAGTCGAGTCCATGTCGGGTCTAGTCTTAGTCCAATCCAAATGGGTCAACTAGCATCAAGCCTAAAGAAGACTCACAATGTATACCCCAAATCAAGACCAAAGCCAACTCAATTGGGGACCACATGCCACATCACTTGCGCCACCTTAACTTGGGACCACATGCCACGTCAAGAGGGGACCACATGCCACCTCACATGCCACCTCACCACAAGAGGGCGCCATCCCAAGTTCAAATTCAAGGAAG
This sequence comes from Areca catechu, assembly GCA_021397845.1. Taxonomy (NCBI): domain Eukaryota; kingdom Viridiplantae; phylum Streptophyta; class Magnoliopsida; order Arecales; family Arecaceae; genus Areca; species Areca catechu. The sequence goes on from CM038050.1 coordinate 104,478,344, forward strand.
TTGGCCAAGGAGGATTTCAAGCAAGAAAGTCAGCCCTCTCCCCTTATATTACTCCACTTGTTTGGGGATTTGAAATTTCAAAATTTGTGAGGCTTTATTTAAAGCCTTGGATGCCCCTTGTAAAGAGAAATTGATGAATGAATACAAATTTTCAGAAATTTTCTATGTGTTTCTATGTGCCTATGTGGATCTTTGTGCCTAAGTGAACCTCTTTCTCTCCTCCATCATTTCTTCTCCCTAATCCTTCTCTTTTACTCTTCATCTTCCAAGCAATCCTCTTCCTTCAAGGCGAATTAAGGACATCCTCACAAGAAGAAGATCAACACCAACACAAGCTTCCACCATGGCGCCAAGGATCATTTCCAACAAACTCTCCTTTGAGTTCCATCAATCTTCTCATTTCTAATTAAGCTTCTAATCATCTTGGTTTCTTTGTTGCAGGGTTCTCTAGGTTCCAGATCCAGGAGGAAGGATTACTTGCTATAAACCAGAAAGTTAGATGGCCCATCTTATGTGGTATGATCTTTCATTTGTGAACCTTAAGAGCGAATCCCTTGTGCTTGAGATTTCAATGCTTGAACTCCTAGTCTTTTAAGATCGGGATCATTAAATAGGGCTAGCTTGACTTGTGTGCGAATTCTAATCTTGTCCTATTTCTTTAAGATTTTGATAGTCCTCCTAGCTGGGTTTAAGTATAAGCATTTAGGGTTTCTTATTTAGATCTCCTTGATCTTATATGTTGAATCACTCATATGCAAGTAGGAATTGCTAGTTAAATTTTGGTTAATCTCCTTTAGAGTCACATGATTGCATCCTCAACATGCATACCACACCAAAGATCCTCATGGAGATCGTGGGTGAACGCTACCTCCACTGACCTCCACTTCAAAACCTAAGGAACAGTCGCGACAAGACAAAGTACTGCCAGTTGAAAAGATTATGCCCTAAAGGCCAATCAAAATGTTGTATTTTGATGGGATTTTCTTTTGTATCCCAAACCAGTGTATTGACATTATCAATTAATAAAGGCATTTTATTTTCATCATATACTGTGTCTTATTAATTTTATTAAGATATGATGAACCCCATAGATTAGGGCTATGGTTGTAGGGTTATGATGAGATCATACCAGTGAGACCTAAAGCCTTAAAACCCTAATCTAGAATATTCCTGGTCGATGGGATATTGAGTAGGGGATCAATGTTTCCGGTAAGACCAGCACATCCTATGTATGCTTGGTGAAGAGGGTGACTGATCTCATTGTCACTTGTGTTTGACACTAATACTAGGATGTGGGTACTCATTAGAGAATGAGTTCACTGAATGGATCCAGCTTGAGAACATCTAATGGAACCTTATCTATTTGTCAATAGATAGTTCTCATAGTGGGAGCAGTGCATGTGGTCCTTTGACCTGAGACTGCCATGGTATCTTGTATGCATGAATCCATACTTTGATTCACACTCAATCATGACACTGAGTCATGCATGGGGTGATACTGGGTATAGTGGATTGCATATGGAGGTTGTGAGTAGGTCAAAAAGGAATTGATCAACCGTTGTAAGAGGAAAGCGCATCCAGATGATTTCAATCAAATAAAGATTCGAAAAATCTTTGATCAAAGTATGAACATTAGAAATAGTTTCTAATGGTTCATTAATGAATCATCATTATTATATTGAGCAAAGAATGAATATGAAATTGGATTTGACAAGTATCCATATCCATAGTCATATTCAGGGTGCAAGTAGATCGAAGGACTGAATTGCGCGGTAACTCACCACTGAAGGATATTTTGATAAATTCCTCATCTTTCAGGTAGGCATGACATGTTGCTAGATGTCAATCTTGTCTTATAGGTCTTCATGAACCAATTGATTTGGTTTCATGAGTCAATTCGATGTGTGATTCGAATTGGACAATTAGGTGAGCCAATTTGACCTAATTAGGTCAATCGGGTTCGATCGGATCGAATCGACTCAAACCTAAACCTACTGCTGGCTAGATGTGGAACCCAATGGGTCACACACAATAGAGACTTGGCCAAAGAAGTCATTCATGATTTAATTAGGGTCATAGGATCCTAATTGATTAGCCGGATTACATACTAGCATATGTAGGATAACCAAATTCCTAACCTAATTGGATTGGGTCCGGTTGCTTGCTAATTGGGCTAACCTAATTATTGAAATCCTAAATTAGGTTGAGTCCTAAGTGGGGCTAGCCTAATCAGAGCTAAATCTGATTTTAATTTGGATTTAAGGGCATTTTAGGTGCCATACATGAAGAGTCCCAATGGCATGGGACTCTTGGTACCTAAATGATACCTTAACTTCAAAAGGGCACAGAATGAGCTATAGATCTCTGATTTGAATATAATTTATATGGCCAGAAAGAATATTTTATGCTCTTTCCAATGACACCCATATTGCTTATATTTTAACTGGTCAACATTTTTTGAAATTTGTGTGGAAGAAGGATGGCGCGCGCGGTGCATGAAGAGTCGTAACTCTTCATGTGGCGCGTGGTTCTGATGGAGAGTCCTTCTGCTATCAAGACTCTTCATAATCTTTGATGTTTGGAGATTGAAGAGGCACCTCTTGGCTTCCTAGGGACCTGTAATTGACATGTGGCAAATGAGAATTCATTCAGATAAAAGAAGGGATGTGAATAAGGCCTTCGGTGCATGAATGGGCTTATTAGATATGATTTTTCAAGCCAGATAACTTCTCTTCGGTCTTGAGAAATCATATCTGATAACTTGATGGACTTGAGCATTGCCACAGGGGAGAAAGTCTCATCATAATCGATACCATATCGCTGACGATACCCCTTGGCAACCAGACGGGCTTTATAGGTCTCTACTTTCCCATCTGCGCCCCTTTTCCTCTTGACGATCCATTTACACCCGATGGGTTTTATTCCTTCAGGCGGATCAACCAATGTCCAAACATTGTTGATTTTCATGGACTCCATTTCGGATCGCATGGCTCCAAGCCATGCCTCAGAGTCAGATCTCTGAAGAGCATCCATATAGGTGATCGGATTCTCATTATTCTCATCGAGCTCAATAGGATCGCCGTCCCGGACCAAGAAACTGTAGTATCTGTCCGGCTGATGCGGTATTCTACCAGATCTCCTAATGGGTTCTGGGTGTGATTCAATCATAGCCGGTTCTACGATGTCCTTAGAGTGTGCAAGTTCTTCTATTGGCTGAACTTCATCAAATTCAATCTTAGAAGCTATAGTTCCTTCTCCAAGGAACTCCTTTTCCAAAAAGATAGCTCTAAGAGCAACGAACACCTTTTGTTCATTCTCCAAGTAGAAGAAATACCCTTTGGTTTCCTTAGGATAACCAATAAATAAACATCGATCAGACCTTGGACCAAGTTTGTCTGAGTCTAAACGCTTTACGTAAGCCAGACAACCCCAGACCCGAAGGTATGAGATTGAGGGTTTACGTCCAGTCCACATCTCATATGGAGTGGAGACAACAGACTTACTTGAAATATCATTTAATAAGTAACAGGCTGTCTGAAGAGCATATCTCCAAAAGGATAGCAGCAGAGTTACAAAGCCCATCATGGATCGAACCATGTCCAACAGGGCTCGATTCCTCCTTTCGGACACACCATTCAACTGTGGTGTTCCTGGAGGAGTCCACTGAGAGAGAATTCCATTCTCCTCAAGATATGTCAAAAATGCACCAGATAAGTATTCACCACCTCGATCAGATCGAAGGGGTTTAATACTTTTTCCAGTTTACTTTTCTACTTCATTACGGTATCGTTTGAACATTTCAAACGACTCAGACTTATGTCTCATTAAAAAGACATAACCGAACCTTGAAAAGTCATCTATAAAAGTAATGAAATATTTGTATCCTCCTCTGGCACAAACTGTCATCGGTCCACATACATCAGTATGTATTAGACTTAGAAGTTCTGTAGCTCATTCACCTTTTCCAGTAAAAGGTGACCTGGTCATTTTACCAAGTAAACAGGATTCACAAGTGGGCAGTGATTCAGAATCACTGACCTCGAGGAGTCCATCTCCTCGCATCTTGTTTATCCTATTTTGGTTAATATGACCTAGGCTACAGTGCCAAAGATACAAATCGTTGACATTATCTAATCTTGGGCGTTTGCTAGAAGTGTACATTATACTAACAGGCCTTGATAGTACATATATGCCATTATTTAATCTAGCTTTCATTATCACAGAGTTATTCAAAATAACATTGCAAAAATCTCCTTTTATTGATAGTTCAAAACCACAATTGGCCAAAAGGCCTACAGAGATTATGCTCATAATGAAACTAGGACAATAGTGACAGTCGACTAGTTCGACAGTACATGACTCAAAGACAAGACGCAAGACTCCGACCGCCAGTACTGGAACACGATTTCTATTCCCGACGCTTAGAAACTGTTCTCCATCTTCAAATCTTCTGCTAACTAGAAGTCCCTGTAACGAATTACAAACATGAATTGGACTACCAGTATCCAATACCCAGTTAGCAGTATCAACAATTGAGTAATTACAAGGTTTTATCATATAAATACCTTGTTCAGCAGACTTTTGCTTCCTCGGCCTGTTCGGATCAAGGGACACAATATAAAGAGGACAGTTCCTCTTCCAGTGTCCCTTCTTCTTGCAGTAGAAACACTCTGTAGAAGACTGATCAGCCTTATACTTCCTGGTCTGACTAGGGCCAGGAGCATACTGCACCTTCTTTTCCTTTTTATTTATTTTCTTCTTCCCTTTCTTAAAGGGATGACGACCTCTACTACCTCCCACTAAATTCACCACCCCCTTATTTAGTTGGTGGTCTTTCTTGAAAGTCTGCAGTAACCCCAAAAGATCATGGTAGTTGACTGCAGGCTCGTTCATTCTATAATGATCGAGAGAATCAAGATAGGAGGAGGGAAGAGAATTCAGGATCGCATCCTTGCCGAGCTGCTCGTGCAAGGGGCATCCGAGTTTGCCCAACTTTTCAATCAGCTCGATCATGTACAATACATGATCAGTGACTGAACTGCCATTTGGCATCTTGGAATTATAGATGGCACAAGACACTTTGTACCGTTCTACATCATCCGGGGTGCCGAAGGATTCCTTCAACTTTTGTAGGATTTCATCAGGTTGGGCCTCTTCAAATTTGCGACTGAACTCGTCGTTCATCGCTGCTAACATAATGCATCGGACAATAGTCTGATCAGAGACCCACTTCAGATAAGCGTCTCTGATCGCACTCCATGCATTAGCGGGAGGGATTTCAGGTGCCGGATCCGTTATCACATAGAGGATCCGTTCATGCTCCAGAACGATTCTCAATCTTCGATACCAACTATCGAAGTTGTGACCCTTTAACTTCTCGTTATCGAGAAGTGACCGGAGCGATAAACTTGAAAACATCTGAAAAGAAAATAAGACCAAATTAGTGTATGAATTAATAATTTAACCAAAAGACTTGGACTTTAGTCTAAAGGTTTCTCCCACTAATTTTTCAGATTGGTAGCCTCTAACTCCAATCCGTGAAAATACTTTTTCAAGTGGGTACTGAAATCCAATAGGCCACACATGAGCCCGACTTTGGCCGGCTCACCCATACGAGCCTAAAGGTAGGTTCGTAAATCAATTGTTTCCCTAAATAATTTTCAGTATTTTATTTTGCCCCAGAGAACACCCTAATTGGCCTTGGGGCCTCCTATTGCGGGTCTCTGGTTAGGTCCAACCATTAAAATGACAAATCCAATGCTTCCAGCTAACTAAAGACCAAGCCCGACTTTGGCTGGCCCACCTGGTCCCGTTAAAGAGGTTGCACTGAACCATCATCGATCAGATAGAAATTCTAGTCACCGGATGTACACCCGTTCTTTGGAACTGCCGATGCACACCAAGCTAGTGGACACATTTCTAACCGACTTAATGGGATGCTAAGACACTGTCAACTCTTTGACTTAGTCTTTTTAAGGACCTAATAATTTTAGAGGATTTTTTAATTATACAGAAGAAAAAGACAAGGACATGGATCATCCTCCCACTGAATCAATCAGATTCCAGGAGGGTTGAAATAAATCAACAAATGATCCATGGGCACCTATAGATCAGTCAGACCGATCAACCTGGGTGACATGGGTTAACTCGAGTCATTGAGCTTTTCCAATCAGTTCTGGTCGACTCGACTAGCCAGGTAGGTAAGATCATGGGTGAGTATCCGCCATTAACCATCTTTCCTAGACACCAACCAAGTTGGCCAGGAAAGAGGTAGCCTCATACAACCATGATCACAATGCCAAACCTACCTCAATACCAGTCAGTTTACCAGACTCGATCAGACTAGCCTAAAGACTCGGGCATCCACTGAGCCACTAATTGGATCCATTTTAGATGAACGGATCAACTAATCTAACTATTAGATAGTTCTAAAGAAGGGCCTTAAACAACTTTTGTTTAATCTTCTTGTAATCCGGTTCAACTAAACTTAGGTCTAACCCAGTTATGGATCCAACTAGTCAGCTAACCCAATTAACCCAAAATGGCTTATGCAAATTTGATTAGATTTCATAAACCTAATTTTTTTTTTTTTTAATAAGCCAAACACTTAGTTAAAATAATTTTTAATTAAGTCACTATGTAAAACAATTTTACATAACTAATCATGCATCAAGATTCAAAATTTTACAAATATTTTATATCCAATATAAAACATGCCTAAAAACATGTATCAACAAATTAAAACCTTTTTAATTTTAATATTCTTTAAGGATCTTTCTGAAGAGGCCAACACAGATGATCATTAAAATAATTTTTAATTAAGTCACTATGTAAAACAATTTTACATAACTAATCATACATCAAGATTCAAAATTTTACAAATATTTTATATCCAATATAAAACATGCCTAGAAACATGTATCAACAAATTAAAACCTTTTTAATTTTAATATTCTTTAAGGATCCTTCTGAAGAGGCCAACACAGATGATCCGCATCGTGTCAAAGACACACGGTCATGGTGAAGGTCTCTACTAGGTTCCAAAAAGAAATCAGGATACATATTTAGATTAAACAATTTTTAATCTATAAACATGCATACAGGAATAGATTACACATGCAACCTGCTCTGATACCACTGAAAGAAAATGATGCAGGTGGTTTGACATGATCCTACACTAGTCATGCAAATAGCTACGGGAGCAAAATGGATTTTAAAAAACATTTTTAAAAATTCGTGCAGCGGAAATCTGCTCCGCCCAGAATCTAATCTATTCTAGTTGCATGAAGGCATGTATGATGATATAAAATATTTGCAAAATATTTGAATTAAAAATTCTATTCATGCATTATAAAAAAATAATTTTTCATACCTTATTCTGGCTGGAATAACTCTGGGATAAACCTGGAATAGGCTGGAATAGCAGGGATAAATCTATTCCAGCCTTCTTCTTCCTTGGGCTGAAAAGAGCTCTGTTTTTTGCTTGAAAAATGGCATCGGAACATTGCCTTCCGGATCTCTGTTTGCTCCCAAATTTGAGCAGTAGCAAGTTAGACAAGCGCTCTTCGATTTGGCACCAATATCTACAAGCAAAACAAGCTAAAAAAAATGTAGAAAATTGCCAAAGTCTGCTGCTAAAATTCGCTGCAGAATCTGGACAGCACTCTTTTGCTTCACGTTTGGAGCTGCAGCGGCGATCCCGACTCGCGTGGCTTGCTCCCAGGATTAGAAGAGTACTCCCTCTAGAGGGGAGACACACTCGGGGCTCTCGGATCTCTCTCCATATGCGGTGCTAGCCACTGGAAGATGATTCGCGGCCACAATGGACTGCAGCAATACTCCTTTGCTGCAGTGCAGGTTTGAGCACTTCAAAAGCAGTGAAATGGCTCTTGATACACTCCCTCACACTCTCCAAATCTTAGCCTACAAGTACCCAATGGGAAGAACCAAGCTCTCAGGAGATCTCTCGGCTCTAAGAAAAATAAAAGCACTTGCTGTTGCACGGTTAAAACTCACTACTGAAACAAGGGATATGTAGCTATATATATAGGCAGCAGGGAGGGGGATTTGGAGAGGCGGGAGATGAAGAGGTGGGCTGCCGTTCACCCATTTAACCAGTCAGTAAAACGAGAGTAAAGATCATCCGGTGGAGGATAGGAAGAGACGACACCCACAGCGATTTCTCTTCGGTCATTTGGCCTTCTCCCAGCGTTAGGAATTTCTAACGAGATTACCGTGTCAAACGGTCATAAGGAGAGAGAAAAAACCACCGGTTCAAACTTGGTTCAATTAACCGGTCTATTCCTATTTAAACCACTTGGTTCAATCCAATTGAACCTGGTTCAAGCCCAAAAAATTGGGTCAATTGGTTCACAACCAATTGGAGGCCGAAATGAACTCCGAATCAGTTCAAAATTGATTTAGAAAAATCTTGGCGCAGTCCTAGTCAGCCAGGAACAATTTTTGGTTGACACAGATAAGGACAAGACGGGGAAAAGAGTGCTCAAAAATTACTATGACCATAAAACCGAGATGATGTCCAATCGTAATCGGTATCCGGATCAGAGAGTAATCCTCTGTGACGAGTGACCTCATAGGTTCGAACCTAAACGGTAGCACAAGAACAAATCTAGTACCAGCACAGGAAACCATCTAGCAATGGGTCCCGGCGTCCGGATAGGTCGAAGATGCAGGAGCAATCTATCGAACCTCTGGCATATGGTTACCGTATAATTCATCCCTTTGATCTCTAATGCTCAGGACGACTGAGATTGGGCTGCCAACCCAGACAGATTCAGTCCACTACGTGTCTCAACCTCGCAAGCCCAGTGACTCTTCACTAGGACTACCCCGGCCGAGGATTTGCTAAATTGAGATACTGCGAGACATTCAATCCAAACTATTTGGACAGGTCAATTCCATCTTGGTTCATCACTGCTCCACAAGTACTTGCCTGTACCCAAAAACCTTCCATCACTGGATTAAAAATCTGGGTAGTCCGGCACCAAAGCACACGGAGTTGCTTGCAAGCTACTGTGATGACCTTAGGTCAGAGGGACACATATAGCCATATCCAATCATGAGTATCCCTTTGACAGAAAGGGGCTACACAGAGTCACGTTCAATAAGATATCACATATCCCACTTGCAGATCATATCAGTGTCACCACACTCATTTGGTCAAGAGGACAACCAAACGATGTGAACTACAACAACCTATACTTGATATATTGCCATCCAGTACAATATATCCTTTGGTTGTGAACAGGATTTAAGGACCACTCGATATATCCTTTCTGTATCGAAGTCAGTGTAGTCCTAAGGACTTCATCACATGGAAAGAGTTCATTTCAGGAAAATTTAGTATGTGATGAGCTGCCAAAAAATATATTTTATTAATTCAAAGAAAGAGTACAATACTGAGCTCAACCACCTACAACCTAGGCGATTGGCTTTGGGACATAATTCCCAACAAGAATGATAGAAGGTACATCCATACAAGACCACGTACTGATGGTTATTGACCTGATCACTCGATTAGGTCAATTGGGTTTTGTTATGGATGGGGAGTTGAATCAGGATTTGATCCTGCAGTCACTCCCAGAGTTATTTTCATAGTTTGTTCTTAATTATCATATGAACAAACTTAACACTTCCTTGCCTGAGCTGTTAAACATGTTAAAAACAGCAGAGAGCCATTTAAAGAAAAATAAGGCTCCACTTCTTCTTGTGGATGGGATCAAAAAGAAGAAGTCAGGCAGAAAGGGTTCCAAGAGGAGATTGAACCCAAAAAGGGGCATCAAGAAGAAGAAAGGAAAGAAGGCCTCCGAACAGATGACCTGCTTTCACTGTGACAAGCCGGGTCATTGGAAGAGGAACGACAAGGCTTACCTTGCAGGTGTGAAGCCTGGTGCATCGGATGCACCAAAAGGTATGAAAGAAGTTCATACTATTTTGTCATTGGATTTTTCCATTTCAAATACTTGGGTATTGGATACCGCCTGTGGTCATAATATATGTAAATCATTACAGGGGCTGCAGAGGCTTAGAGTATTGAAGAAAGGAGACTTCAAGCTCTATGGTGCTGGGGGAGAGTCCATCCAAGCAGAGGCCGTAGGGACTTATATCTTGAAGTTACCTTCGAGGAAGATTTTAGAGCTGAGAGATTGTTACTATATGCCTAAGGTCATTAGAAATATCATTTCTGTACCCTTGTTACTTAGACAAGGTTATACTATGAATGTAATGAGCAATGGTTGCTCGATCAGCTTTTCTAATGAAATTATATGTTGTGGCATATTTTGCAATGGTCTTTTAACTCAATCCACTAATGGCAATATACTTCATGTAAGTAACAAATGAAAGAAAGATGATGTAAACAATACTTTACTCTGGCACTGTCGGCTTGGACATATTAGTGAGACTAGGATTAGCAAGTTATACAAGAAAAATTTCCTTAATCCTTATGATTATGAATCATTAGGAACTTATGAATCATGTCTTATGGGTAAAATGGCCAAGACTCCATTTAGTGGATATAGAGAAAGGACAACTGAGTTATTAGGACTCATACATACAGATGTATGTGGGCCTATGACAACTCAGGCCAAGGGTGGATACTCTTATTTCATTACGTTTACTGATGATTTTTCAAGGTATGGATTTGTGTATCTTATAAAACATAAGTCCGAAGCCTTTGATAAATTTTTAGAGTATCAAAGTATGGTAGAGAAACAAACGGGAAAAAGTATTAAAATCCTTCGATCAGATCGAGGAGGTGAATACTTATCCATCGAGTTTCTCGATCACCTTAAAGAAAAGGGATTATCTCTGAATGGACCCCTCCTTACACACTACAATTAAATGGTGTTGCTGAAAGGAGGAACCGTACCTTATTAGATATGGTACGGTCCATGATGTGCTTCACAGAGTTACCTGTTTCCTTCTGGGGATATGCCTTGGAAACCGTGGCTAATATCTTAAATAGAGTTCCATCTAAATCTATCTCTAGCACTCCATATGAGATATGAAGGGGTAAGAAACCCAACCTTAAGTATCTTAAGATATGGGGATGTCCAGCATATGTCAAAAAAAATTTTGGACATAAGCTGGATGCTAGAGCAGATAAGTGTCTATTTGTAGGATATCCTAAAGATAGTATAGGATATCTATTCTACCACCCTACTGAACAAAAAGTTTTTGTCAGTAGGCATGCCACTTTTCTGGAGAAAGAGTTCATCTTACAAATGGGCAGTGGGAGAAATATTGAACTTGAAGAAGATCAACAAATAGATACTTCTCAACCAAATGATAACATAGTTAGTATAAAACCAGAACACACCACTCCTATCCGTAGGTCTGATAGGGTGCATCATGCACTTGAGAGGTATGGGTTCATTTTTAAAAATAATGAAGCCCAGATCATTGAAAATGATGAGCCTCTAACCTATACGGATGCTATCATGAGTAGGGACTCAGACAGATGGTTGGAAGTCATGAGATCCGAAATGGACTCCATGTATGTCAACCAAGTATGGACTTTGGTTGATGCACCAGAGGGTGTTAACCCAATTGGATGCAAATGGGTCTATAAGAAAAAGATTAGGGCAGATGGCCAAGTCGAAACTTATAAAGCCAGATTAGTGGCTAAGGGTTTCAGACAAAAACAGGGAATAGATTATGATGAAACATTTTCTCCTGTTGCCATGCTCAAATTTATTCGGATCATGCTTGCTATAGAAGCATATCATGATTATGAAATTTGGCAGATGGATGTGAAAATTGCATTCCTTAATGGTTTCCTTGAGGAAAAGGTCTATATGTCACAGCCAAAAGGTTTTGTCTTAGAGACTAAACCTAATCAGGTATGAAGGCTGAAGAAATCCATTTATGGATTAAAGCAAGCATCCAGGAGTTGGAACATCCGATTTGATAAGACAGTCAAAGAGTTTGACTTTATCAAAAATGAGGATGAACATTGTGTGTACAAGAAGACTAGTGGGAGTGCCATAGTTTTCTTGGTTCTGTATGTGGATGACATACTCCTTATTGGGAATGATATCCCAATGTTACAATCAGTCAAGGTATGGTTATCTAAATAGTTTTCCATGAAAGACTTGGGAGAAGCATCCTATATACTGGGTATCAAGATCTATAGAGATAGATTTAGGAGGATGCTAGGCTTATCCCAGTCTAGGTACATTGACCAAGTGCTAAAGAGATTTAGTATGGAGGGAAGTAAAAGAGGTTACTTGCCCATTGGTCATGGCATACATCTTTCTAAGAAGATGTCTCCTAAGACACCTGAAGAAAGAAATAGAATGAGTTCTATACCTTATGCTTTGGCTGTAGGGTCTATAATGTATGCTATGTTATGTACCAGGCCTGATGTGGCATATGCCTTAGGTATAGCCAGCAGATTTCAGGCTGATCCAGGAGAGGATCACTGGAAGGCTGTGAAAAATATTCTTAAGTACTTGAGAAGGACTAAGGATATTTTTCTGATATACAGAGGATCTGATCTTAAACTGGAAGCTTATTCAGATTCTAGTTTTCAATCAGATCCAGATGATAGCAAATCTATTTCAGGGTATGTTTTTATCCTAAATGGAGGAGCTGTAAGCTGGAAGAGTTCTAAACAGCAGACTATAGCTGACTCAACAACTGAGGCAGAATACATTGCTGTTAGTGAAGCTGCCAAGGAAGCTGTCTGGATGAAGAAGTTCATCTCAAAGTTGGGCATTGTTCCGGAGATTGAAAGTCTAGCATCACTTTACTATGATAATACTGGAGTCGTCGCTCAAGCTAAGGAACCTAGAGCTCATCACAAATCAAAGCACATTCTAAGACGCTTCCATCTCGTTCGAGAGATTGTTGAAAGACAAGAAGTCTACATTAAAAAAGTAGAAATGAAGAATAACATAGCAGACTCGTTCACTAAGGCTCTACCACAGCGGGAGTTTGATTGCCACCTCGATTATATGGGGTTAAAATTTAAAGGCGATTGGATTTAGTGCAAGTGGGAGATTGAAAGGATTATGCCCTAAAGATCAATCGAAATGTTGTATTTCGATGGGATTTTCTTTTATATCCCAAACCAGTGTATTGACATTATCAATTAATAAAGACATTTTATTTTCATCATATGCTATGTCTTATTAATTTTATTAAGATATGATGAACCCCATAGATTAGGGCTATGGTTCTAGGGTTATGATGAGATCATACCAGTGAGACCTAAAGCCTTAAAACCCTAATCTAGAATATTCCTAGTCGATGGGATATTGAGTAGGGGATTAATATTTCCGGTAAGACCAGCACATCCTATGTATGCTTGGTGAAGAGGGTGACTGATCTCACAGTCACTTGTGTTTGATACTAATTAAGGAATGAGTTCACTGAATGGATCCAGCTTGAGAACATCTAATGGAACCTTATCTATTTGTCAATAGATAGTTCTCATAGTGGGAGTAGTGCATGTGGTCCTTTGACCTGAGACTGCCATGGTATCTTATATGCATGAATCCATACTTTGGTTCACACTCAATCATGACACTGAATCATGCATGGGGTGATACTAGGTATGGTGGATTGCATATGGAGGTTGTAAGTAGGTCAAAAAGGAATCGATCAACCCTAGTAAGAGGGAAGCGCATCCAGATGATTTCAATCAAATGAAAATTCGAGAAATCTTTGATCAAAGTATGAACATTAGAAATAGTTTCTAATGGTTCATTAATGAATCATCATTATTAGATTGAGCAAGGAATGAATATGAAATTGGATTTGATAAGTATCCATATCCATAGTCATATTCAGGGTGCAAGTAGATCAAAGGACTGAATTGCCCGGTAACTCACCATTGAAGGATATTTTGATAAATTTCTCATCTTCCAGGTAGGCATGACACGTTGTTAGATGTCAATCTTGTCTTTTCGGTCTTCATGAACTAATTGATTTGGTTTCATGAGTCAATTCAATGTGTGATTCGAATTGGACAATTAGGTGAGCCAATTTGACCTAATTAGGTCAATCGGGTTCGATCGGATCGAATCAACTCAAACCTAAACCTACTGCTGGCTAGATGTGGAATCCAATGGGTCACACACAATAAAGACTTGGCCAAGGAAGTCATTCATGATTTAATTAGGATCATAGGATCCTAATTGGTTAGCCGGATTACATACTAGCATATGTAGGCTAACTAAATTCCTAACCCAATTGGATTGGATCCGGTTGCTTGCTAATTGGGCTAACCTAATTATGGAAAACCTAAATTAGGTTGAGTCCTAAGTAGGGCTAGCCTAATCAGAGCTAAATCTGATTTTAATTTGGATTTAAGGGCATTTTAGGTGCCATACATGAAGAGTCTCAATGGCATGGGACTCTTGGTACCTAAATGATACCTTAACTTCAAAAGGGCACAGAATGAGCTATAGATCTCTGATTCGAATATAAGTTATTGGTCAGAAAAGAAATTTTATGCTATTTCCAATAACATCCATATTGTCTATGTTTTTACTGGTCAACATTCTTTGAAATTTGCGTGGAAGAAGGATGGCGCGCGTGGTGCATGAAGAGTCGCAACTCTTCATGTGGCACGCGATTTTGATGGAGAGTCCTGCTATCAGGACTCTTCATAATCTTCGATGTTTGGAGATTGAAGAGGTGCCTCTTGGCTTCCTACAGATCGATAATTGACATGTGGCAAATGAGAATTCGTTCAGATAAAAGAAGGGATGTGAATAAGGCCTTCGATGCATGAATGGGCTTATTAGATATGATTTTTCAAGCCAGATAACTTCTCTTCGATCTTGAAAAATCATATCTGATAAGTTGATGGGAGTACATATTACACTCTCCTCTTGTATCTATAAATAGGAGGTGGTGAAATGTGTCCGAAATAAGAATTCCACCGAAGTATTATTCTTAGTGTCTCTCTCTCCCTCTTTTTTTTAAGACAAGACTTGTCTTGTTAAGACAAGGTCTTTTCTAATAGGACAAGGCTTTGTTTTCGGACATAAGCCTAAGGGGTCCTAAAAGAGGGTTGTCCTAAAACCAAGAGTGGTTTAGGAGAGTGTCTTTAGTGCCCTACAGTAGGACAGGGTGTCCTACAGTGGTCAATAGACCAAAGGCTGCCGAAAGAGTTCCACTTCTCCAATCAACTTGAAGAAGGAGTTCTTCCTTGGTTCGAGTTTCAAGTGGATCACCATTGGAGGGCAAACATTTGGGCGCCTGGTGGAGAAGAAGGCTGAATCAGGGTTTTCTTCATCGGATTAGATACTAGCGGTTCAGGTTGGTGCCTAAACTCTAGTTTATATTATATATGCATGTTTGTATGTTTTAATTCCTAGTAAGGAGGTCTTGGGTTAAGGGTTTGGTAGTGGTTTCATAATAAATTTTTGAAATCCATGCTTCCGCCCTGGTCACCAAAACCCTTACACCAGTTTCATCGCGACCATGACCACGACACGAAGGAGTGCCATAATTTAAAACAGGAAATCGAGGAGCTGATCAAGAGGGGCTACCTTAGGAAGTTCGTGAGGAGCGAGGCCCCGACAGAGGACCAGCCACTCATGGCCCTTTCCCCCGTCCCTGCGGTTGACAACCGCCCTCTGGAGAAACCTATGGGCATGATCTCTTGGGGGATAGGGCACGCATCAAAGAGAGCCCGGGAAGCAGGAGACCTGGAGAATGAACTTCTCTTTGAAAAGGGGAATGAAAATGAAAATGTAAACAATGATGCGGTGGTGATCGCGATGACCATCGTTAAGCATCCTGTACATCGCATTATGGTGGATAGTGGGAGCTCTACTGACATACTTTTTTATGATGCTTTTTCTCGAAAAAATTTGTCTCATGATCAGCTAAAGCCAGTGCACACCCCTCTTATGGGCTCCACCGAAGATTCTGTGGGGGTCGAAGGGGAGATCACTCTCCCTATTACTACCGGATCCCCACCCCGGCAAAGCACGGTCATGATGACCCTTACCGTCGTTTGACTCCCATCATCTTACAATGCCATCCTGGGCCGTCCTGGTCTCAACCAACTAGACGTGGTCATCTCCACCAAAAGGTTGCTGGTGCAGTACCCTATCACCTTTGGGATGGGAGTAATAAGAGGGACGGCCCAACCTATCCTGCATTGCTTTCAGGCAGTCCCAGGGGGCCCGGAGTGTCGATCTCGGCTCTAACATCGACAACCTCGACCAGAGGGTGCAAGACCCCAAGGGAGGTCCCGTAGAGCGCTTATTGACGTACCCCCTTGGCTTAGACCCTCAGAAGATAGTGCAGGTAGGAGCCCAACTCCCGAAGGACGAACGAGCTCGCCTGCTGGACTTCCTCCAGGCAAACATGGATGTGTTCACCTGGTCTGCTACAGATATGCTAGGTATTTCCTTGGAAGTTATCACCCACCAACTGAAGATTGATCCGAGGTGCCGCCCGGTCTGCCAGAAGAAGAGAAGTTTCATCACAGAGAGGCAGAAGGCAATCAAGAGGAAGTGGAAAAGCTTCTCGCTGCTGGCTTTGTGCGAGAAGTACAGTACCCTAGTTGGCTGGCGAACATGGTAATGGTAAAGAAGAACAATGGCAAGTGGAGGATCTGTGTGGACTACATTGACCTCAATCGAGCATGCCCGAAGAATAGTTTCCTACTTTCCAAGATCGACCAGCTCGTGGACACTAGCTCGGGACATCGCCTCCTCTCTTTCATGGACTCCTTCTCCAAGTACAACCAGATCCGAATGCACCCAAAGGATGAGGAGCACACCGCCTTCATCATAGATCATGGGACTTACTGCTACAAGATGATGCCGTTCGGCCTCAAGAATGCAGGTGCCATGTACCAACGTTTGGTCAACAAGGTCTTCAAAGACCAAATTGGCCGCAACATGCAGGTGTACGTGGACGACATGCTGGTGATGAGAAAGCCGATCTCGGACCACATCGGTGACTTGGCAGAGACCTTCAATAACCTTCGTCTTCACCAAATGAAGTTGAACCCAGTGAAGTGCACTTTTGGCATATCGGCGGGGAAGTTCTTTGGCTTCATGGTGACCTAGAGAGGGATAGAAGCCAACCCAGAGAAGGTTCAGGCGATCCTAGACATAGAGCAGCCCACCTCCAAAAAGCAAGTACAGCGACTCACTGGCCGGATAGCCACCCTGAGCCAGTTTATCTCGAGGTCCACTGATCGCTGCTAGCCCTTCTTCAAGGCGTAGAGGAAGATGCACGACTTCGCTTAGATGAAGGAGTGCCAGGAGGCATTTAAAGAATTGAAGAAGATGTTGGCATCGCCGCCATTGCTCTCCCGGTCGGAGGAAGGAGAGGAGCTCCTTCTTTACCTAGCGATCACTCCGGAGGCCATCAGCTCGGTTCTGGTCTAGATAGATGACAAAGGAATCCAAAAGCTGAAGTATTACACGAGCAAACTCTTTCGCGACACGGAGCTCAGGTATTCTCGGTTCGAGAAACTGATTTTTGCTCTAATCATATCCACCCAGCACCTCAGGCCTTACTTCCAAGCGCACCCCATCGCGGTCCTGACGGATCAACCACTGAAAGCGGTGCTCAGCCGACCTGACACGTCTGGATGCCTGGCGAAGTGGGTGCTCAAGCTCAATGAGTTCGACATCACCTACCGGCCGAGGTCGGCCATGAAGGCACAGGTACTCGCTGATTTTTTGGTTAAGTGTGCAGGCTTGGGTGACGGGGCGAAAGAGAGCCCCCAAGATCGACAGCCATAACCTGGGCCAGAGGAGGACATCTAGATCCTTCATGTGGACGGAACCTCGAACTCCAGCGAGAGCGGAGCCAAACTCATCCTCGCTAATAGTGAAGGAGTTGTAGCCGAATGTGCGCTCCGCTTCCAGTTCGCCGCCACCAATAACCAGGCGGAGTATGAAGCACTCCTCGTGGGGCTAAGAGTCTCCCGTGAGTTGGGTGTGGCCAGCCTCAGGGTCTTCACCGACTCGTAGCTAGTGGTAGGGCAGGTCTCGAGAGAATACGAGGCACGGGACCCCCAAATGGCGAAGTACCTGGAGCTCGTGCGAATGAGCGTGGTAGGCTTTAGGCGCTTCAGCGTCTCCCACATCCCACGCGAGAAAATACTTGCACAGATGCCCTCTCCCACTTGGCAACCCTGCCGGACTCATCGCTGGGCCACGCCTACATCGAGCATCTTCGAGCCCCGAGCTATAGGACACCCATGGAGGTCCAGCAGGTCAACCTAGAGCCCAGCTGGATGGACAAGTATGTCGAATACATCACCAATGGTACCTTGCCAGAGTATTTCATGGCGGTCGGTCTTATTTAGGGGAAGGCCGCACAGTTCATGTTGATGGACGGGCTACTGTACCGGAGATCCTACTCCTACCCACTCGTCAAGTGTCTGAGACCCACCGAAGCTGCACTCATGCTCCAGGAGATCCATGAGGGCATCTATGGGAACCATGTGGGGGGCAGAACGCTGTTGTACAAGGCCCTCCACCAAGGCTACTTCTGAGAGACGATGAGAGAAGACATGGCTAACTTCGTGAAGATGTGTGATCGATGTCAGCGGCACGCTGTGGTGCAATGCCAGCCTGCCACTCCACACTCCCAGCTCTCCGCCCCCTGGCAATTTGCTCAGTGGGGCATGGATCTCCTCGAACCTTTTCTCCCTGCATCTGGGCAACGGAGGTTCTTGATTGTGGCTATCAACTACTTCACGAAGTGGGTCGAGGCTGAGCCGTTGGCCCCGATCACAGAGGCAAATGTCACCAAGTTCCTCTGGAAGTCGATTATCCACCGTTTCAGCTTGCCCCACACCATCATCACCGACAACGGACACCAGTTCAACTATCGGGAGTTCGAGGAGTTTTGCAACGACCTCGGCATTCATCACTGCTTCACCTCGGTTGCACATCCTTAGACCAATGGGGAGGCTGAGGTGACAAACAGAACTATCCTGCAAGGTCTTCGAACAAGACTGGAATAAGCCAAGGGAAGGTAGGTGAAGGAGCTTCCAAGCATCCTATGGGCATACCATACCACCCCAAGGACGGCCACGGACAAGACGCCCTTCAACCTCGTCTTGGGTGCGGAAGCAGTTATTCCAGTAGAGCTCAGCCTGCCACCTTGCACATAGAGCAGTACAACGAGGTGGAGAACCCAGCGCGGCTGCTACTGAACCTGAATCTCCTTGAAGAAATAAGGGATAGGGCCCGAGTTCAGATGGTGGCTTACCTGCAATGAGTGGCCAGATACGACAATTCCAGGGTACGATCGAAGTCCTTCCGCCAGGGAGATTTAGTGTGTGCCGCGCTGAGGCTTCCCAGCCATGGGAGTGCAGCAAGCTCTCCCCAAATTGGGAAGGCCCTTATAGAGTGCCTGAGGCACTCCCCCACGGAGCATATTACCTGGAGGAGCTCGGCGGATCCCGGTTCCCACGAACTTGGAATGCCTCAAACTTGAGGATATATTATTACCAATAGTGTAAGACCTCTTAAACTTCAACAATAAATCTTTTTATATGAAATGCTTGTTCTTGTCCCATAGGATAATCGCCATCCAGTTCTAAGTTTGGCGAGTGAGGGCATAGTGAAAGTATTCGAAGGCGCAAAGTCCCCTTCCACAAAAATCCCAGAGTTCAGTCCGGAGTGCCGCATGGAATTAAATTCCAACATGCAACCCCAGAGTTTAGTCCAGAGGAAGTTCCGGAGACCTAAGTCCTGGTCCCACTAATCCCAGAGATCAGCTTGGAAGGTCATGCAAGATTCAACTCCCGTCTGTGTCCCCGAGGTTCAGTCCGGAAGTTTGCACGGAACCTAATTCCAAAGTGAAGTCCTGGACCTCGATCTGAAAGGTGGAGCGGAACCTAGTTCTCCCATAAGATCCCGGAGTTCAGCCCGGAATGCCCCACGGGACTCAGTTTCGATGGTTGGACTCAGGGTTCAGTCCAGAAGATGCACAAAATAAAAAGAAAGAAAAAAGAGAAGAAAACCTAAGACTCTTGCATGCCGCGAGGCTTAGAAAACCCCGCCAGAAACCAGGAGGTCTCCAGGGCCTTGTCTAGGATCGGCAACTCAGATTGCACACAAAAAAAAAAGAAAGAAAAAGGGAGACAAAGTAGAATGATAGAAAAGGATCTTCATTTCTACTGAAAGCTTTCTTACAAAAGAGGGCCCCGACAGGCAGGGTGACCCAAAGAAATGGAAAAGAAATCTAAGGAACAAAATAAAAGAGAAATCCCAAGGTAACTTTGCCGCAGCCACGTCCTCCTTCGGCTGGCGGGCACCTTCGCCACCGGCGGCATCGTTAGAAGGCTACACGGGGGCCGCCGCATCGGCACCCTTTGTAGCTGGAGCTCCCTCATCGGGCTCCTCCCTCTGGCTACCCAGGATGACTCTGCTAAGATCGAGGTTGGGAAAGAAGGAACACACCTTTTCCCAGCACATCTCAAAGCCCTTCAGGAAGGAGTCGACCATCGCCTCGTGCAGCTCCGCCCTGAACTCCTCGGATGCCCTAAATCTTGGCACGGCCTCCTGCGCCTCCTTTTGAGATGCCTCCAGCAACCCATTGACATAGGAGTTCTTCTTCTTGGTTACGTTGAGCTCCTTGAGGACCTCCTCGACCCAGCGCTCTAGTGACTGGGACTGAGCCCTGAGGCGTGATAGCTCTGCCGCGTCATCCTTGGCACGGTGTTGGTTCGAGATCTTCTCCTCAAATAGAGAGGTCTCGAGCTCCCTCACACATCCCTTAGCATGACCTAGGTCCGCCCGGAGGGCCTTGTTACTTCCCCGTAGCTTGTGCCCCTTCTCCATGAGCTCTTTCATGTCGGTTGCGAGCTTGCCGAGCCTCTTCTCCTTCTTGGCATCTTTCTTTGCATAGCTGGAGAGGAAGTTCCTCAGCAGCAGTACGTCAGTCCCGATCTGTGCCAGAGAGAGGATGGGATGTTAAAAAGATCCAACTGGAACATTAAAAGGAAAGAGCTCGAAGCTTACCATGAAAAGCAATTAGAGGATCCCGAGCAGCATGTCGGTATAGTCCCGGCAGCCCCTCAGGCGGCGATCCCGGGGCATACTGGCAAACTCCATCATCCTCTCTGTGAGCCCTTGATCATGGATGACAGAGGAGCTGGCATTGAGTCCCGAAGGTGGAGGGTGAGCATCGACAGCAGGCTGGGTGACTGTCCCTCCGCTGGGTGGTGCGACCGTCGGTGGGATCGCCATCGCCCTGGTGACCACTATAGGGACGATCGGGGTGGTGGCCAGTGCAATCACCGCCTGGGAGGGTTCTGGCCTTCCCTCTCCCTTAGCCCTACAAGCTCGATGACAGGCACGTCGGGCGCACGAGACTGGGGAATCTGGGGGCAGGACTTGTCGCCCCGGGGCCAGTAGGAGTGGGGGTAGGCACGGGCCCCTGGCTCGCCTCGATGCGAGCCTTCTTCAGTGGAGCCTCCTGGGCCCCTTCAGCGGCGCCCCTCTTTCGGATGCCCTCCATCAAGCTTTCGATGGAGAACTTCATCCCTAGAGAAAGAAAATGGTCAGGTCAGTTCAAGGAGAAAGAAGCAGAAAGTGGAAAGAAAGTAAAGGTGAAAGAAGAAGACCCGGGGTCTCACCCAACGCCCGTATTGGACTGATTCCTGCCTCGAACAAATTTTGCTCTGAGAGCAGGACATCAAGAGTTGGGATCACGTCACCCAGCATCTATGTGTAGACCTCCTGGTCTATCGGCTCGACCTGGGAGTTCCAGTTCGGGGATCGGTCTGGCTCACTCTAGGCCCAGTCGACATCCTGGACCGAGGCGAAGAAGAAGTGGTTCTTCCACCCCTTTATCGAGGTGAGGAGGTTGAACCTAAGGCACCTAGGCTGGGATGAAAGATACCACCAGCCATCATCAGTAGAGTAGTGTTTCAGGGTGAAGAGGGCCCTGAACAGTGAGAAACGGGCAACAAACCCATGAAAGTGACAGAAGATAATGAAGGCAAAGATGACCCGGATGGCATTGGGAGCCAACTGGACCGGGACCAGGCGGAAGTGACTGAAAAAGGAGAGAAAGAAAGGGTGAAGGGGAAAACGAAGACCCCCAACACAGAAGTCCTCATAGAAAGCAACCCTCCCTGGGCCACTCGAGGTTACTCAGTCCCTCGGGCCCGGGAGCGAAAGATGGATCAAATCCAGGACCCCAAATGTATCCCGGATCCAGGAGAGATCATCTCCAGTCATTGTCGAGACATAACCAAAGGGACCAGAAGAGGAGACCTCTACCACCGAAGGAGGAAGGGCAGAGACAGGGCGTGCAGAAACTATAGGGGGAGACTTAGGACCCCTAGGGACACCTATGGTCATAGTCCCTGGCTGTAGTTGCCTTAGGACCTCGACCGGGATCTCTTCCCCCTCTGAGGAGGAAGATGATGGAGTCCTCGACCAGGAAGGACCGGCCTCATCCAGAATGGAAGAAACATGACGGCGATGGGCCATCAGGAAGGAAGAAACGAGAAGGAGATGGGTTCGGGGTGACACGAAATCAGAAGGAAGAAGAGGAAAAGAAGGTACTACAGGCACTCACCAGGATGTTTTGAACTGGAGGAGTGGCAACCCCTGGAGATGAAGAAAGATCGCTGCAATTGTCGGCGATGTGTGAGAAAGCCAAGAGACCTCGTTTTCAGAAAGTCCCCCTCCTTTTCAAACTCAATCAACAGCAGCCGTACGCCTCTTTTTGGCCTGCGCCATCAGATGACTGCTACATGGAGGCATGCCCGACATCGACGCTTTGGTCCGATGGAAACTGCCTCGGGTTCGAAACAGCGAATTAATGGCTCGTCAGACACGCGGACGTGGATGCCTCCCACAGGGTCTCGGGCGCGATGGAAGCCGCGGCAGCGATCATGGCAATTATGGCACGGGATTTTCTCCTTTTCCATGTCATCTCTGTATTAACTCCCCATGCCCCAAATCGTGATGCTTCAATGGGACTTGGGGATGGGGTGCAACTGATATGGCAACATCGCTGACATGAAGTGCATGTCAAATTCTTCTAGATGTCGACGATGCCATGTGGACTTTTCTTTCAAAATTTTCCACGGGCGAGGTGCTCCTGCTCCTTCACCAGGTGGCATCCCAAGATGGGTCCACCTCGGCCGAAGTCGAGCCTTCCTCTACCAATTCGCCAGGTGTCCGCCCAGGAGGGGTCCACCTCGGCAGAAGCTGGCGGTCTCTGCTCCCTCGCCAGGTGGCGCCCTAAGAAGGGTCCATCTCTGCCAATGTCAAGCCAGGCGCTCCTGCTCCTTCATCAGGTGGCACCCAAGATGGGTTCACCTCAACCGAAGTCGAGCCTTCCTCTACCACTTCAGCAGGTGTCCACCCAGGAGGGGTCCACCTCAGTAGAAGCTGGCGGCCTCTGCTCCCTCGCCAGGTGGCGCCCCAAGAGGGGACCACCTTTGCCGAGGTCGAGCCAGGCGCTCCTGCTCCTTCGCCAGGTGGCACCCCAAGATGGGTCCCCCTCGGCCGAAGTCGAGCCTTCCTCTGTCACTTTGCCAAGTGTCCACCCAGCAGGGGTCCACCTCGGCCGAAGCTGGCAGTGTCTGCTCCCTCACCAGGTGGTGCCCCAAGATGGGTCCACCTTTGCCGAGGTCGAGCTAGGCGCTCCTGCTCCTTCGCCAGGTGGCACCCCATGATGGGTCCACCTCGGTCGAAGTCAAGCCCTCCTCTGCCACTTCGCAAGGTGTCCGCCCAAGAGGGGTCCACCTCGATCGAAGCTGGCAGCCCCTGCTCCCTTGCCAGGTGGCACTCCAAGATGGGTCTACCTCTGCCGAGGACGAGCCAGGCACTCTAGCTCCTTCGCCAAGTGGCATCCCAAGATGGGTCCACCTCGATCGAAGTCGAGCCATCCTCTGCCACTTCGCCAAGTGTCCACCCAGGAGGGGTCCACCTCGGCCGAAGCTGGAAGCCTCTGCTCTCTCGCCAAGTGTCACCCCAAGACGAGTCCATCTTTGCCGAGGTCGAGCCATGCGCTCTTGCTCCTTCGCTAGGTGGCACCCCAAGATGGGTCCACCTCGGCCGAAGTTGGTAGCCACTGCTCCCTCACCAGGTGGCACCCCAAGACGGGTCCAACTCTACCGAGGTCGTGCCAGGCACTCCTGCTCCTTCACCAGGTGGCATCCCAAGATAGGTCCACCTCGACCGAAGTCGAGCCCTCCTCTGCCACTTCGCTACGTGTCCGCCCAAGAGGGGTCCACCTCGGTCGTTGTTTGCAGGTCCTTCTTTCTCGCCAGGTGGCACCCAAAGATGGGTCCACCTCTGCCGAGGTTGAGCCAAGTGCTCCTGCTCCTTCGCCAGGTGGCACCCCAAGATGGGTCCACCTCGGTCGAAGTCGAGCCTTTCTCTACCACTTCGCCAGGTGTCCACCCAAGAGGGGTCCACCTCGGCCAAAGCTAGCAGCCTCTGCTCCCTTGCCAGGTGGTGCCCCAAGACGGGTTCACCTCTGCCAAGGTCGAGCCAGGCGCTCCTGCTCCTTCACCAGGTGGCACCCCAAGATGGGTCCACCTCGATCGAAGTCGAGCCCTCCTCTACCACTTCCCCAGGTGTCCGCCCAGGAGGGGTCCACCTCTGTCAAAGCTGGCAGGCCCTGCTCTCTCACCAGGTGGTGCCCCAAGACAGGTCCACCTCTGTCGAGGTCGAGCCAGGCACTCCTGCTCCTTCGCCAGGTGGCACCCCAAGATGGGTCCACCTCGGCCGAAGTCGAGCCCTCCTTTGCCACTTCGTTAAGTGTCCTCCAAGGAGGGGTCCACCTCGATCGAAGCTGGTAGCCCCTGCTCCCTCGCTAGGTGGTGCCCCGAGATGGGTCCACCTCTGTCAAGGTTGAGCCAGGTGCTCCTGCTTCTTCGCCAGGTGGCACCCCAAGATGGGTCCACCTCGACCGAAATCGAGCCTTCCTCTGCCACTTCTCCAAGTGTTCGCCCAGGAGGGGTCCACCTTGACCGAAGCTGGCAGTCCCTGCTCCCTTGCCAAGT
Source organism: Areca catechu (assembly GCA_021397845.1). NCBI lineage: Eukaryota > Viridiplantae > Streptophyta > Magnoliopsida > Arecales > Arecaceae > Areca > Areca catechu. The sequence goes on from CM038050.1 coordinate 104,503,338, forward strand.
GGTGCTCCAAGATGGGTCCACCTTTGTTGAGGTCGAGCCAGGCGCTCCTGTTCCTTCGCCACGTGGCACCCCAAGATGGGTCCACCTCAATCGAAGTCGAGCCTTGCTCTGCCCGCCAGGTGTCTGCCCAGGATGGGTCCACCTCGGCCGAAGCTGGTAGCCCCTACTCCCTCGCCAGGTGGCACCCCAAAACGGGTCCACCTTTGCCGTGGTCGAGCCAGGTGCTCTTGCTCCTTTGCCAGGTGGCACCCCAAGATGGGTCCATCTCAGTCAAAATCGAGCCCTCCTCTGCCACTTCACCAGGTGTCTACCCAAGAGGGGTCCACCTCGGTCAAAGCTGGCAGCCCCTGCTTCCTCGCTAGGTGGTGCCCCAAGATGGGTCCACCTCTACCGAGGTCGAGCCAGGTGCTCCTGCTCCTTCGCCAAGTGGCACCCCAAGATGGGTCCACCTCGGTCGAAGTCGAGCCTTCCTCTACTACTTCTCCAGGTGTCCACCCAGGAGGGGTCCACCTCGGCCGAAGCTGGCAGCCCTTACTCCCTCGCCTGGTGGCACCCCAAGATGGGTCCACCTCTATCGAGGTCGAGTCAGGCGCTCCTGCTCCTTCGCTAGGTGGCACCCTAATATGGGTCCACCTCGGTTGAAGTCGAGCCCTGTTCTGCCACTTTGCCAGGTGTCAGCCCAGGAGGGGTCCACCTTGGCCGAAGCTGGCAGCCCCTGCTCCCTCGCTAGGTGGCGCCCCCCAAGATGGGTCCACCTCTGTCGAGGTCGAGCCAGGCGCTCCTGCTCCTTCACCAGGTGGCGCCCCAAGATGGGTCCACCTCGGTCGAAGTCAAGCCTTCCTCTACCACTTCGCCAGGTGTCTGCTCAGGAGGGATCCACCTCGACCGAAGCTGGCAGCCCCTGCTCCCTCGCCTGGTGGCACCCCAAGATGGGTCCACCTCTGTCGAAATCGAGCCAGGCACTCCTGCTCCTTCGCCAGGTGGCACCCCAAGATGGGTCCACCTCGGCTAAAGTCGAGCCTTCCTCTGTCACTTCGCCAGGTGTCCACCTGGAGGTGTCCACCTCGACCGAAGCTGGCAGCCTCTGCTCCCTCACTAGGTGGCACCCCAAGACGGGTCCACCTCAGCCAAGGTTGAGCAAGGCCCTCCTGCTCCACCGCCAGGTGGCACCCCCTGATGGATCCATCTCGGTCGAAGTCAGCCCTACTCTACAAAGCCTCTGGGGGCTAGAGGCACGGGCCACGAGGTTGCTACTAGAGTCGGCGATCGGCGTGTCCCGTACAGGGTTCCCAGTATGGCCTGCAACGGTGCACAGAACCTCGTTTACATCAGTTAAGGAGGGCCCCACAATCGAGGTATTGAACCCTCGTGATCAGGGGTCTGGAACCCAGGAAATTCACAGTCAACGCCCCGAGATGAGTGCTCCTGTGCTTGGCTCGAGATCCCGCCAGATTCCCCCTTTCGTGACAACACGACGGACGAGGTGAGCTGGCCGCTAACTCCCAGGCTCGAAGAAGAGGGCAGGAAGTGGGAGAGGGGCCGAAGACCTCCGAAAACCTCTGGGGGAAGAAGCAAAGGCTGAAGGTGGTCCGGTGGTATAAAAGGGATGGTGAAAACGGATGGAGAAGGTAAGCCATGGAGAGGAAAGGACACTGAGAGATAACAATTCTGGGGCTCTCGAAAGTTCCCAGACACAAGTCCGACGGGTCCAGCGTAGGAAGCTGGGCGTCAACCCCTCTTTTTCCCACACCTTTTTCATCAAAACCTCCTCTAAGCACGGGAATCCATCGGAGACCCATCTTAGTGGATTTGTTCCATCTTGCCATTCTCTAACTTGACCGTCGGAGTGCCTCCGCCAGAATACCCGGCCTGGGTCTCTGACCTTGTTTTGCAGGCTTAGAGGCTTGGAGATCCCCAGGTGAAGGAGTCCAAGGACCGGTGCCAGATCATAAGCTACAGGCCACCACGGTAAGATCGGCAACAATTTTCATTGCCATCTCCTAGTTGAACTCAAATATAATTATGCAACGCACTTTGGGCATAGCACAATGATAATTGGTTATTCGGAATTAAGTTTCTTGATGTTCAGTTAAGATAAGGACTTTGCTAGAAGATCCAATCATCCAAGTCTTTGTTACGTTAAGCTGTCTGGTCAACTACTAGCACCTTCAAGACTAAGTCTGGTAAGGATCGCTGAACTAGTATTGGAGCCCGTACCGGTCAGCGACCGGTATGGTATGGTCCGTACCGTACCTGCAAGTGTACCGGGCTTAAAAACTTGAGAAAAAACTCTTTTCCTCTCCTCTCTCAAGCAAGAATTGTTGAACCAAATATGAACCAGACCCGAATCAAGCCCGAACCAGATCGAACCGAACAGTACAGTACGGTATGCTACAGTACCGTACCGTACAGAATTTAAACTTTTTTATTTTTTTAACGGTCCGAATGCCGGACCGTTATATATATATGAACTATACCGGCTCTTGGCCGATACAGTATGGTACGCCCCGTACCGGATGGTACGGGATGGTACCACAAATCCTAAAGTCTGGTAAAGGAGCAAATTATTTATGAGCTAGCTCAAATTCAACTTGCTCGGGAGACAATCTAATCTAGAGCTAGATTTAGCTTACTTGGAGGCCAAAGCTCAGATAAAATTAGCTTAAAATATAAATATATAAAGAAGTTATACATATAATATATAATCTTTATTTTATCATTTATATAAATAATCTTCCATAATTATTCAATGCAAAATAAAATAGGTTAGATATGCATGATTTTTAAAAAAGAAAATAATCATATCTAAGACCCAATTACCAATTGAATATAAAAGAGACCATTAAGAATTAACTGTCCAATTTTCATGTCGATGATCCAACCTAATCTTGACCCACTTGGCCAAACCAGCCCAGGCCTAAACATGTTTCAGGCCGGGGCTAGTGGGCTTATAACAAATATGTTTTGAGTAAGTCTTTATGGACCGCGTGTGGTGTAGCAAATCCAACGTGGCCTGCACTGCCTTTTCTTATTGGTCCACCTATATCCAAAATAGCATGACAGGACGGGGCATATAACAGGTTATAAGTTGAGCGTGACTAGCATTAATTACCGTTCAACTTTTATTTAAAATTTTTGTGCATACCAAAATATCCTTTCCTTCCACCCTACTTTTTTCCAGCCATCTTGCTTGGATTTTGATAAATGTTTCAGTCTAAAACATGCTCCAGTTTTTGTCCAAGGAATCATTATAGGTTGAAAGAAGAATCTCCCTCGCTTTGAAATGTGTTCTGAGAGTCCTGTCGTAGGAATCAACTTTTAAACATTAATATAAGATTCTTTCTCTCTCTGAAAAAGTGCTCTGTTTTGATCCGAGGTTAGAATAAGCCATCGAAGACTTCCTTTATGCATGGTCCGAGGTTGGAATAAGTCATCGAAGACTTCTTCTATAAGTTCAAGATAAAATGTCATCTGCAACAAGAAGTAAACCAAGCCTTCATAGAATCTTGTTTAGTTTTTTTTTATAGTTCCTTTATTATACCAATTATTTTGGTAGTTAGAGAAAGTTAATGACACTAGGAGTCATAACTCAGTCTATAGGTGATAGGTATTCCTGGTAGGAGGAATAATAAATATAGTATAAGTTTTTGTGCAGGGGTGTCATAGGTTTATAGCTAGGGTATCATAGTTTTTGAACTGGGATGTCGTAATACTGTTTCAGTATATTATTGATATCCTTTAGCATCTTAACATGTTATGACATCCTAAGAGTCATACCTCACTCTACAAAAGATAGGTTCTCCAGATAGTAGGGGTTTCTGTTCTTAGTTTCATGTTTTATGATCGAATATCATAATCTTTTAACTAGGATATCGTAATTTCTGAACTAGGGTGTCATTCAATAAAAACTCCTTTTTTTTGAAATTTTTTTCTTCCTAATCTTTTTATCACAATCTAACAATCTTATTCAAGCCAATGCATGGTTGAAATGTCCCATGATGGAGGATAAAAGTTTTTATTTTCTATTTTATATCGAGTTGTTCATGTTTTGATGTTTTTGATACTAAAGTTTTCTTAGAAATATTTTATTACATTGTTCATATATCAGCAATATATACTGAAACACTTCTATTATGGAGGATCAAAACATCCGATTTAAGTTTTAGTGCAAGGGTATCATAGGTTTATGACTACGGTGTCATAGTTTTTGAACTAGGATGTCGTAATACTATTTTAGTATATTATTGATATCCTTTAGCATCTGTAGCATGTTATGACATCCTAGGAGTCATATCTAAGTTCATAAGAGATAGGTTCTTTAGATAGTAGGGGTTTCTATTCTTAGTTTCATGTTTTATGATCGGATATCGTAATCTTTTAACTAGGATATTGTAACTTCTGAACTAGGATGTCGTTCAATAAAAACTCATTTTTTTGAAATCTTTTTCTTCCTGGTCTTTTTATCACAATCTAACAATCTTATTCAAGTCAATGCATGGTTGAAATGCCCCATGATGGAGGATAAAAGCTTTCATTTTTTATTTTATACTGAGTTGTTCATATTTCAAAGTTTTTGATATTAAAGTTTTCTCAGAAGTATTTTATTACATTGTGGATATCATATATCAGCAATGCATACTGAAACACTTATGTTGCGAAGGATCAAATATCCAGTTTAAGTTTTTATATAGGGATGTCATAGGTTTATAACTAGGGTATCATAGTGCTTGAACTGGGATGTTGTAATACTATTTCAGTATATTATTGACTCCTTTAGCATCTGTAGCATGCTATGACATCCTAGGAGTCATATCTCAGTCCACAAGAGATAGGTTCTCTAGATAGTATGGGTTTCTATTCTTAGTTTCATGTTTTATGATCAGGTGTCATAATCTTTTAACTAGGGTGTCATAAGTTTAAATACTATTTTAAAAAATATTTGGTTCTATGCCTGTATTATCACATTATCGTGTCATATTCTATCAAATGCATAACTCATTATTTATTATGCTATAGATAAAATATTTTTTAAAATAATGTATATCAATATTTGTAATATTTTATGTAGATATTTCTACATATGGCATTGAAATTAGAAATCTGGAAAAAAATCCAAGATCATTTGGATGAGGTTGCTAGTGTTGTTCAGAAGAATGCACCTTCTCCTATCATCCTGATTAGAATGAAGTTCAATTCTATAAATGATGTATACAATTTCCATAATGGATATGTAAGGAGAGTAGGTTTTGGAATCACAATAGTGTGTAGTAGGTCCAACAATAACAAAGAAATATGCTTCAAGCACCTGGTATGTTAGAGGCAAGAAAAATCTAGAAAAATTGATAACTCCATGAATCCTAGGGATACTGACAAAATTAATTGTAAGGCTTCGATAAAAGCAAGACTAAATTCTAAAAATAATAAGTGGATATTGGTTGATGTTTTTCTAGAACATAACCATGAGCTGTCTATATCATCAACTGGTTATCTACAATCCCATAGGAGGATCAGTCACCAGAAAAGACAGAGATCAGTAATTTACATGTTGTGAATATTTCTATAAGTCAAACATACTTTGCCATTGCTAGAAGGAAAGGGAGTAAAAGGCAGTTATATTTCACAAAGAAGGATGCTCATAATTTTATCTGTTGGAAATATCAAAGTCAGCTGAAAGAAGGAGATGAATAGTTAATGGTAATCCATTTCACATAAATGCAAGTAAAAAATTTAAATTTCTTTAATACTTTGGACCTGAATGATAATAGACAGCTCAGAACTATCTTCTGAATCCATCATAGGTCAAGATTGGCAAGCACTTACTTTAGTGATGTACTGACCTTTGACTCAACCTATTTGACAAATACATATCAAATATCCTTTTATCCATTTATCGGAGTCAACTATCATGGACAGTCCACATTGCTTGGTTGTGCATTGTTATCAGATGAAAGACTAAGACATTTAAATGGGTATTCCAATCATGGTTGGATGTAAATGGTGGTCAACCACCTAATGCTATCATAACTGACCAAGATAAGGCAATCGAGGCTGCTATTAGGAATATTTTTTTCAATGCACGACATAGATTTATCTTTGACATATATTGAAGAAGATTTATGAAAAGATTGGCCATATTTGTACTACAAATTCCAAATTTATGATAGAGTTTGAAGAGGCGATATATGATTCAGTTATCATAGTATCTTTCGAAGAAAGGTGGGCACATTTAATGAAGAAATATGTATAATGCAAAGCTGTATATTGGTTAAATGACATATATAAATGTTAGGATGAATGGATTATAGTTTACCTTAAAGATATATTTTGTCACAGGTTTGTTAGTCATTATGATTGATTAATGTTTATTTTTTAAAAATTTTTAACAAACTTTTTATCTTTAATGCTTCTATTTTTTGAATATTTATGAACAGGGATGTCAACTTCACAAAGGAATGAGAGCATCAATCACTTCTTTGATGGGTTTATAAACTGCAAGACTATGCTCAAGGAATTCATTGATAAGTACAAAGATGCCTTGTAGAAAAGATATGAAGCAGAAAATAAGGAAGATAATAAAATGTTGCAAACAAATACTTTCCTAAAAATATCCTCTCCTTTTGAGAGGCAAGCAGCAGGAAAATATATAATGCACATATTCAAAAATTTTAGAATAAGATTTTAAAATGGCTGCATCAAATGCCAAATTAGTTAAAGAAGTTGACAACCATGATGTATATTTTGTTAAATCATTTGAGAGAATTGAAATTGATGGAATCAAGAGAGAGATTATAAAAAATTACAAAGTTTCATATGATAAAACTTTAGAGGATGTTAAATGCCAGTGTGGATCATTTCAGTACAAGGGTTACCTGTGTAGGCATGCCTTATTAGTTCTTCATCAAAGCGATATATTTCGTATCCCAGATAAGTACTTTTTGAATAGATGGTGTAAGGACATGAAATATTAATTTGATGATCTCGAATGCAACACTCAATTTTGTGATAAAAGCACATAAAAATTTCAGTACGCACTTAAGGAATTATTTAAAAATAGATGTTTTATTTTATATTTTTCATAAACCTATCATATGCTATGAAATTCTAATACAAATATTATATTTTATTGATCGTAGATATGTTTTGATGAGTCATCGGATGATGAATCTTGCAGAGATAGCCTCTATGTCTAAAGATGCATTCAATTTAGTGATGGAAGATCTTACACCATTATTCAGAAGAGCTGTAGATGCTAACTATGTAGCTAAGCAAAGCACATAACTTCTAATCCAAGATCCTAACCAACTTAATATGAAAGGTCATCTAAAAGAGAATAGAATTAAGCGTGGAGTCAAGAAGAAGTCAAAGAGATCAAAAAAAAATATAGATAAGGGTTCCATTAATATTTCTGTGCAAAATGAAAGAAGAGGTAGTACTAGCAAGAGACAAACTTTCTATATTGTAGTAGAATTACCAGAATAAGTAATTGAACACACTGTACCATCTTCTGATCCTTTTTTAGACAAATTTGATGCTTATATGTACAGTCAACTAACATAGGAGAGGATATAAAATACTAAATTTTCATACAGTCCTGTGTATGTACAGTCATGTATATATTTAGATTATCTGGAGAAATTTAAAATATGATTATTGGAAATGTTATTGAATCTACTTATGTTCAAATAAAAATTTTAGTACTACTTTAAGTGACCAAATACTAAAATAGGGATAACAAAATTATGATGAATCTGCATATTACAATAACCTATTTCAAAAGTTACGATATCCTAATTCAAAACCTACGACACCCTAGTTCAAATGCTATAATCATGCAGAAAACATAAATTAAAATGTTTCCAATCCCTTTTATGTATTATACTTGTCATTAGTGGCTTGGTTTATAACTTCCAAAGTGACAAAAATTGCTATGGGTGATCTAAGATCAATTAAATATCCTGAAATAGTATTACAACATTCTAGTTCAAAAATTACGATACCCTAGTTCAAATGCTATAACCATACAGAAAACAAAAATTAAAATGTTTATAATTCCTTCTATCTATAATACTTGTCATTAGTAGCTTGGTTTATGACTCTCAGGATGACAAAAATTACCACGGGTGATCTAAGATCAATCAGATATCCTATAATAGTATTATGACATCCTAGTTCAAAAGTTATGACACCCTAGTTCAAATATTACAATCATACAGAAAACATAAATTAAAATATTTCTAATCCCTTCTACCTGTAATACCTATCATCAATGGCTTGATTTATGACTTCCAGAATGATAAAAATTGCCACGGGTGCTCTAAGATCAATCAAATTTCCTGAAATAATATTACATCCTAGTTCAAAAGTTATGACACCCTAGTTTAAATGCTACAATCATGCAGAAAACATAAATTAAAATGTTTCTAATCCCTTCTACTCATAATACATGTCATCAGTGATTTGGTTTATGACTCCCAGAGTTACAAAAATTATCACGACTGCTCTAAGATCAATCAAATATCCTAAAATAATATTACGATATTTTTAGTTCAAAACCTACAATACCATAGTTCAAATGTTACGACATTCAAGTTCAAAAACTATGACACCCTCTGTCAAGAAACATAATATTCTTTTATACCATCATCATAGCAATGAAGAAATTTGACATTCTAGAAGTAAACATAACATCAAAATACATAAACTACATATATTGAGAAAATGATATTCAAAACATTACTATTTGAATAAATCACAAAATTTTTCTTTGAGAATGATACTTAAAATATAAACATCAATTGAATTACAAATTTGTATAACATATTACAGAAGTGGATGAATCGAAAAGAAAAAGTACATAACAAAAAATTTGATTTTACATGCTAATTTTTAACAGCACTATCAATCTTCTGATTCAGGCTCTCTCTCAATATTCTTACTACTAACTGGAGGTGGTACACACTTATATCTTTTCCTGTAAAATCCCAAATACCAGGCTTATCCTTTTGAGCAATTAAATCCATGTATTTTAAGCAATACAAACCGTAGTCTAGTAATCCTGCAAACTGGGAAGGGCAATCACCAATCCCTTACATGGACCAATCGTTACCTCAACATTGTCACAAAATATATGGAACATTGGACCTAGTATCTTGTGCCACTTTCTTGCATTCGCTTTGTACTTGGAATTGCATTTTATTGAATTCAGATGCATCAAAATCTTTTCTTGCATGTCAACCACAACTAGGTGCCAATGGAAATTGTTCGAGTTGATGATGGTGAAGAGAAACTGAAATTCGTTCTTATCTTCATCACTAACTCTATCAAAAATCATATTTCCGGCTATTCCAGTAAGTTCATGATATGATGTTGCTGATGTTAGGCACATGCTGGAGGTCATTATATGTGCAATTATACACTTATGATATCTTTCTAGATGCTCTGTCTAGTTCTTTGTAATGAATTCCTGCCCGTCATCAATATCTGGCAATGCAATATAAATTGATTAATTATAAGTAACTTGATTTCATAAAATTCTAAAAATGAATATAATAATTATTAAAAAATATATCATAATGTATTTAAAAAATAAGAATAAAATGATGTAATACTTTATTACTTATATCATCAACTATCATGTCATTGTTTAGCAGATTAAAAAAACTTTTCTTGGTGATAGTGCCTTCGAATTTATTATTATAGATGACATCTCTGAAATTAATAAACATAAAGGATATTATACATTTTTAACCATAAAGTAGCATACATAATAGAAAAAAAAGATATAACTTACGAGTTCATCTTTTCTTTCAAAAAGGTGTTGATCAAATTTTCATCATCTTCAATTTGAAGATTCAAATTTGATTTATCGGGCTGAGATGTGCCCACAATCTTCGTATTTTTTTTGGGTTGCCCTGTTTTAAAAGCAGAATCCGTTATGATTTGTGAGGCCTTCCATCGCTTAGGTTCTTTTTTTACTCTCTTGATAAGTAAACAAACTTGAGATTTTTCTTTCTCCCTCTCTGCATACTCACTTATACGGGTGTCCTTCAATTTTTCATCTATAATATGTTCAACCTCAGTTACAGGGGTGTCAACTTTTTCCTCCATCATAGTTTCATTGTGCCCCATGACTTCCACCTCAATCTCAATATCATCTCCCTCCACCCCTTTGTGCCATTCTTTATTGGCATTGTTATCTTTATTTACCAATAAATTAAGGAGGGTTTCAACTATCGCAAGCATCTTCTTAATCTCTTCTACTTCAGTCTTCAACTGTGCACAGCTTGCACAACTTTTTTCTTTTTTCGGGGATGCTACTGTTACTGTTTCTTTAGTGATAAGCTACTGTTTCATTATCGTAGGCTCAATAGCTCCCTCCACTTGCAAGTCAAGAACAATAACAAAATAATTTTTTATTAATGATAATGATATATTGTTCATTAATTTAATAAAAAATAAATTATCTTACCAACTCATGAGGCTGCAAGTTCGCAAGCTAAACATCTGTCTTCACCTGGCTATCATACCAATTGTTGGCGTGGAGTCCTTGTATCGGTCGGTCGGAGCTGCTGCACTACAGGACCGCTCCCTGGTTCACTTGCAAAACAGGTCCCTTGCCGGAATCATTCCGGCGAGGGACACTCCGATGCCTAAGTCAGAGGCGGATCCCAGCCACAGAATGGGGAAGAATCTCGAGAGCGAGAGGGAGAGGCTCTTGGAATATGTGTGGGTGTATGTATGTGTGCGTACCTCCCTCAGCAATTCTTCTTACCACTATTTAAATGGAGACGTCCGGCCTGCGGCCCCGCTCTTTTTTCGGTGATTGTGGGGAGTTAATTTCTCCCCATGATTGGCGATCATGGGTTGTCATTGAGCGGTCCCGGCCAGACCGGAGGCATGGTAGCTGGAGTTGCGCGCCATGATCGTGGCATGGAGATTGTCGATAGTAACCATTGGTTATTGTTGCCTATCTGGGCCAGATTGTGGTCCCATCTTTAGATTTTCCCTATTTAGGGAGATTCTTGATCGGAGATTCCATCCTCTACGTGGGTCAAAGACTTGGTGCCTACCCAGAGTCGGAGATCGTGTCTTCGGTAGGAACCGAAGAGCATGTCTTCGAAAGTCGACGAGAGGCTTGGTCTTTGGTTAGGGCCGAAGACATCATCCGAAGATCTGGCTTTTGGATGTCGTAGACCGGTGAGAAGCCTTGGATTGCCTGTAGTCGGCCTGACCTTTCCTGGTCCAAAGTCAGTGGTCCGGAGAAAAGGTCTTCAGCCAACCGAACTGATGTTCGGTTCGTACCTGGACCGGGATATCCCAACACCAATTTAACAGCTTAGGTAGTTTCTTTGGATGTGCTGGGGCTCTTAAGGTACTATGCTTGAGGAACCAAGCCTGTACATAATAATCATATATATTAAATATATGAAATTTTAAAATAAATATAATTATACTTTTGCTGCATATTAATGATACTTACCATCAAAGCAGCTATACACCAATACAGGGTTGGCTGCCTCCTAACCTTGTCACTTCTCTTGGTTAGGACTGGCTCCTCGGATCTCAGGCAAAAAGCAGTATTTGGGAGAGACATAAGAGTCAACTCTCTTTTCGTGGAAGCCCAGTCAAGTTGACCCAACTGAGATAAATTATCTAAGTAAGGAATGATATATCTTGGACAAGATTAATTTGACTTTGGAGACAAGAACATTGCGAACATATATGCGATCCATAGTCTCATAGTGTCTTCGATATCCTCTTGTAAGTTTGATGAATGAAGTTGGGCTATCAACTTCTCCAGCCTTTTATTCTGCAGATTTAATTCTCTACCAAATCGTCTGAATAACCGATCCTTCTTATCTTGATCTTCCATTGCAATCTTGTTACCATGGCATGGCAGACCCAAAATCAGGACCATGTCTTTGATGCTGAATGTAAACTCATTGCTACAAAAAATAAACTTGTTACCTCCCTTGTAGCATCTAATAATTTCAGCTAGTAGTCGTCCGTCGACAAAAAATAGTTACATATCAAGGAATGCATTAAATGGAGTCTTCCAGATGATTTCTAAATGAAGACTAGAAAAATCTATCTTCCAAACTTGTTTAACATACACTGCTGGCTTGCAATGATTTTTAAACAATTATGAAGCCTTCATTTTAGGTAGCCAAACCATTGCAAGATCACTTGAAACATAAGTAAAATATAAATGTAAGTTAAATAATAAATTCTAAACAATAAATTTTATGACACTCTAGGAGTCATAAGACAAGCCATGGATGATATGTATTAGAGGTAGAGGGGTTACAAACTTCTATTTTATAATTTATGTATGAGTGTCGTAGCTTTTTAATTTGGGTATCGTAAGTTTTGAATTTGGATGTCTAATACTATTTTGGCCATTTTGGATAATGTTATAACATCCGTTGCAATTTTATGACTTTGTGGGAGTCATAAGACAAGCCACGGATGACATGTATTCTAATAGGTAGAGGGTTACAAACTTCTATTTTACAATTTATGCATGGGTGTCATAGTTTTTTAACTAGGATGTCGTAGGTTTTGAACTTGGGTGTCATAATACTATTTTTGTCATTTTGAGTAATGTTATAGCATCCGTGGTAATTTTATGACACTCTGGGAGTTATAAGATAAGCCACGGATGACATGTATTAGAGGTAGAGGGGTTACAAATTTCTATTTTACAATTTATGCATGAGTGTCAGTTTTTTAACTAGGATATTGTAGGTTTGGAACTTGGATGGCGTAATACTGTTTTGGCCATTTTGAGTAATGTTATAGCATCCGGGATAATTTTATAACACTTTGGGAGTCATAAGACAAGCCACGTATGATATGTATTAGAGGTAGAGGGGTTACGAACTTCTATTTTATAATTTATGCATGAGTGTCGTAATTTTTTAACGAGGGTATCGTAGGCTTTGAACTTGGATGTCATAATACTATTTTGGCCATTTTGAGTAATGTTATAACATCCGTGGCAATTTTATGACGCCCTGGGACTAATAAGACAAGCCAAAAATGATATGTATTAGAGGTAAAGGGGTTACAAACTTTTATTTTATAATTTCTGCATGGATATTGTAGTTTTTTAATTAGAGTGTCGTAGGTTTTGAACTTGGGTGTCGTAATACTGTTTTGGTCATTTTGAGTAATGTTAGCATCCGTGGCAATTTTATAACACTCTGAAAGTCATAAAACAAGCTAAGGATGACATGTATTAGAAGTAGAAGGGGTTATAAATTTCCATTTTATAATTTCTGCATAGATGTTATAGTTTTTCAACTAGGATGTTCTAGGTTTTGAACTTGGGTACCGTCAGTGGTGGATCGCCAGGAGGGCAAGGGGGCCTTGGCCCCCCCTAATTTTTTTAAAGTTTTTTTATAAGTTAAATTTTTTTTGTAAACTTTTAAATATATACAAGAATGAATCGCCAAGAGGACAAGGAGGCCCCTTGGCCCCCCTTAATTTTTTTTATTTTTTTATAAATTAAGATTTTATATAAATTTTTAAATATATATATATATATATAATATTTATATATTTGGCCCTTCTAAACTTGGAGATATTAAATATAACTTGAAGAATCTTTAAAAAAAATTAAAATGAAATAAATACTATAAATCAGCTTTCTTTACTTGAAAGTTGGATCACTATCAATTTTATTTTTATTTTCATTAATTTTTTTCATAATTTTTTAGAAGAAGACAGAAATTTTTTTTTGTTACTCGACCAGTGCCTGTCTTCAGAATTCGTCATGGTCGAAGCCACTGTACGTAGTCAGCACCATCCTATTCACCAATCGATGGATAAAATAGCGGTCGAACTTGTCATGTGATGCGATCGACGAGAACGCTCCCACGACGAGACCAGGCGGTTGCGCATACATAAGGCTGGATACCACCGATATGCTGGCCTATAACTACCGTCTTGGTGACCTTCGTCAACCTCGTTGCACTGACGAACACTGCGTGCGGTGAAGCCGTGCACTGTCTTAGCGACCGGAACATCGCGTAGCATAATCGGATCTTGGAGGGTATGGACGGGTGGGCGCCCGTCATGCCTCAGGCTCCCACCAATACTACTGCACTCACATCCCATCATCTTTGGCACCGTCGTTCAATGGATGTCACATCCCATTGGTAGCGCCAACGGTACTTGGCGCGACGCTTCCACTATTGTGGTCGGTGCGCGTACATCCTTTATGAGTCCTTAACGTTTATTACTCTTCCAGTTTCAACAACTACTATAGAGAAAATATTTTCAAAAATGAAGATTGTCAAGACCAGATAATGCAATAAGATGGAAGACGATTTTTTTATCGATTATTTAGTCACTTATATCGATAAGAAAATAGCTGAAAATTTTACGGTAGATTTCAATATTAATGAATTTAATCTTATGAAATAAGATAGGTATAATTTAAATAATATTTATAAAAAAATATTTAAATTAATTTTAATTATTTATTAATATTATTTATTTTTATATTTTTTTGGCCTCCCTTAGAAAAATTGGTGTGGTCCGTCCCTGGGTGTCGTAATACTATTTTGGCCATTTTGAGTAATGTTATAGCATATGTGGTAATTTTATAACACTTTGGAAGTCATAAAATAAGCTAAGGATGACATGTATTAGAGATAGAAGATGTTACAAACTTTTACTTTATAATTTTTGCATGGGTGTCGTAGTTTTTTAACTATGATGTTGTAGGTTTTGAACTTGGATGTCATAATACTGTTCTGGCAATTTTGAGTAATGTTATGGTATCCGTGGTAATTTTATAACATTTTGGGAGTCATAAAACAAGCCAAGAATGATATGTATTAGAGATAGAAGGGGTTACAAATTTTTATTTTATAAATTTTGCATAGGTATCGTAGTTTTTTAATTAGGGTGTTATAGGTTTTTGAACTTGGATGTTGTAATTTCTGAACTACGGCACCATGATTTTATACTATAAAGACTTAATATTTTTTTAAAAAATATCATGACTTTCCTCTATAGAGATAAATTTTAAAAACTTATATTAAAATAATAAAATAAAATCTACGATATCCTAGTTTAAAACTTATGATATCCTAGTTTAAAACCTACGATATCCTAGTTTAAAATCTAAGGCACCATAGTTAAAAAACTACGATATCCATATAGAAATTGTAAAATAAAAGTTCACACGCCAAATGTCTAACTCCAAGCAGGCATCAAAAATTTTTCTTACCTATTTCTGCTTCTATAGCATCTTTTGGGACGGATCTTAAGTGGTCTCATCCTCTCCTAAATAAACAACAATTGCAGTACTTTCTTCCTCCATCTGCATTTCCTTCTTGCGTTATTTTTATATTCGCCATCTACGTTGAAAGATAAACCACTTTTCTCCATTTATTCAAGATTTCGAAGGTGTATCAAAGATTGAAAGAAGTTATGCTTCAAAACTTCCAGTTTACCGGCGGCTTCTCAATCACCAAAGATGAGTTAAAATATAAAATGGAGATCTCTAGGATATTCAAATGGGATGGGGTGTCGTAGTACAAATATTTTTTTTTTCTGTTTAAAGAATAAGAATTAATTTTACGGATCATAACCTCTTCCAAAAAAATAAGAATAAAATGATCAATTATCATATTTAAAATAATTATAGATGTATTCATATCGGATTACATAATTTCAGATGATACGAAATCTATCATGTCCGATGCTATTTTAGATATAGATGGACCAATAAAAAAAAATGGTACAGACCGTATTGGATTTGGTAGACCGCACGGGATGCGCAAAGACAGACGACCCGGTACTTCAAAATCGGTTCAAATTAAAGGTGTATGCTCAATGTTAATTATCTTAGTTTTTACCTATTTTCAAAATTACTTTTCCGAATGTAGGGGATGATCTAGATGATTCATTTTGAATTAAGAGGACGGCTTCTTAAACAATGCACAGGGAACGATGAATCCAGCTAACTTATAGCATGGTTTCAATGGCTACGAAATGAAATACTACTTTTATCCACAATCTATGCCAGGCTCCTTGCTGAATCAAGCTTGTGATAACAACTGGCTATCCTATCCGGTCATTTTTCTGCAATAATCTGTGTTCTTGTTTGACAAGCTTGTGACCTGAGGTTTATGGTATGCAAAAGCGTGGTTGATGTGCTTGTGCCTGATTTGCCATTATGAAATATAAAAAATAGCATGACAAACAATGTGGCTTCTTTAAAGATGAGTTCCAAAACGATAAAAAAAAACAAGAAAATGTGTACCTGTCTGTGCTGGAGGCTCTGTGCCTTCTACTCAACTGCATCAAGCAGTTAACCCTGTTAGCAACTTATGTTTGCATCTCTTTATTGTGGTCCGAGAGCCTTCTACTCAACTGCATCAAGCAGTTAACCCTGTTAGCAACTTATGTTTGCATCTCTTTATTGTGGTCCGAGAACATCTTCGGTTGAATTTCTAGGTTTAGATCTATTGGGAATTGTACTAGAAGAACAGGTATTTTAGGCTTAGGTTACTTTGTTCTTAATTTCCAAATATTTGGTAGCAGCACAATTACTCACCTGCTTTAATGTTAGTTTTAAAAAAACATTTTCTCATGATGTAGAGAATATTTTGTTATCATAACTTTCTTGAGTCAAATTATGAGATATTTTTGCCTTTATGTGGCCTTCCATGGGCCAGATTTTGAATGCCAACTCTTTACTGCTTCCTGTGATTGTCGTTCTTTACTGAAAGAGGCCTATCTTTCTCCCATTTCCATGGATCAGTCTCTTGAATGCTTTTGAGAATTCTGCTTTTGTGTTACATAATATCTAAGAGACATACCTTACCATTCTTTTAATTTATTTCGGGCAGTTATGTCTTTTTTGAAAAATCCTGCAGTAACCAAGCCCACCACCTAGAATGATGTTTAGCCAGCCACCACTACTTTGTCAAAGCCTTTAAATTATTTAGCTTGTTCGATCAATTTAAGAGAGGGGTTTGACACAAAAATTGTTACCTGCCATTTCTTAGTAATACAATGCAGCATGCATTTTGATTAACTGATACAACATTCTGATTACATTATGCCTTTCTATGAAATTATGATTTCAGACAGACTTTTGCATGAAGGTCTGCGAACCTGATCACATTTAATCATGCCCAGAACAATTCTTATGGGTTCTGTGTAGCGAACCTGTCATTGGAGCCTTATGGGCTACTATATATTATTGGCCATCATATATGTCTAAGCCTTTGCCAAAGTGCAGTTAAACTGCACCGACCACAGTTAATATTGCCCCAAACCATGTTTATATTTTCAGATAACGGCAGAACCACGTTTATATTTCCTTCAATTTGCTTGGCTGGTACTCAGAAGCCATGAAATCCTTTAGTCCCATTTAAAAAGGAACTAAAAGGCTTCATGGCATGTTGGCGTGGAGTCCCTGTATCGACTGGTCGGAGCTGTTGTATCATAGGACCGTTCCCTGGTTCACCTGCAAAACAGGTTCCTTGCCGGGGTCGTTCCGGTGGGGGACACTCCGATGCCTAAGTTAGAGGCGAATCCCAGCCACAGAATGGTAAAGAATCTTGAGAGCGAGAGGGAGAGGCTCTTGGAGTATGTGTGGGTGTATGTATGTGTACGTATCTCCCTCAGCAATTCTTCTTACCGCTATTTAAAAGGAGACGTCCGGCCTGTGGCCCCGCTCTTTTTCCGGCGATTGTGGGGAGTTAATTTATCCCCATGATTGGCGATCGTGGGTTGTCATTGAGCGGTCCCGGCCAGACCGGAGGCGTGGCAGCTGGAGTTGCGCGCCATGATCATGGCATGGAGATTGTCGATAGTAACCGTTGGTTACTGTTGCCTATCTGGGCCAGATTGTGGTCCCATCTTCAAATTTTCCCTATTTAGGGAGATTCTCGGTCGGAGATTCCGTCCTCTGCGTGGGTCGAAGTCTTGGTGTCTACCCAGAGTCAGAGATCGTGTCTCCGGCAGGAACCGAAGAGCGTGTCTTCGGAAGTCGACGAGAGGCCTGGTCTTCGGTTAGGGCCGAAGACATCATCCGAAGATCTGGCTTTCGGATGTCGTAGATTGGTGAGAATCCTTGGGTTGCCTATAGTCAGCCTGACCTTTCCTGGTCCGAAGTCAGTGGTCCGGAGAAAAGGTCTTCGGCCAGCCGAATTGGTGTTCAGTTCGTACCTGGACTGGGATATCCCAACAGTTGCCCTCCTACTCTCAGTTTTCGAAACGAAGGTTTGCCTCAAGAAGTGAGAGTACTAATGCTTTGTCATTTTCCTCCCAGGAGATAGTGTAGTGGATGATTATGGGATCTCTGATTGGACTGCCCATCATGACTGCTGGTTGATCTGGGAATCAGGCAGTGGACAGTTGTCGCTCCCTGGTTGGGGGAGAAGGAAAGAGTGGGTGGCCCTGGGACCGTCTCTCTTTTTCTCGTTGCGCGATGGTTCAGCCAATCTTTCGATTAAGATTTGGATGGTTGTGACGGCTTTTCCCCGTCCATTAGATGATGGATGCGCCTCATCCCGGCGGTTAGTTGAAGGTGGGTTACCTCCCTGGGTAACCTTTGGTCAAATCAACCTGGTAGGGCTTCAGGGATCCCTGTTTTCCTCTTGGAAAAGGGAAAAGGTCCAGCAAAAGAAGCTTCTTCAACCTCGTCTCATCCTTCGCTCAGCTTTCCTTGTTCTAGACTACCAGTCTATTCCGCAGGTAGAATCCTCCTTCTGCCTTTTTGTTACATTCTTTTATCATGGAAAAGATCATAGAAAGTCAGGGGGAACAAGTTGGGCCCTCGGGGGTCAGCGATGTAGTAGGTCTGAAGTCGATCTCTAGTTTGGTTTCTCAGGAAAAGATGGCCTTTCTTCGGGAACGCTATCGCTCCCCTGAGGGGTTCCCTTTTATCCTTCCTGAACCCGAGGAACGGGTGAACAAACCTCCTCCCGGGTGCCTAGCAGTGTACGAAGATCATCTGAAGGCTGGCCTTCGATTTTTCCTGCACCCTTTCTTCATCAAAATCTTCTGCCTGTACCAAGTGGTGCCGGCGCAGTTGACCCCGAACAGTATCCGGAACATCTGCAGGTTTCTGGTCTTGTGCAGCATTGCAAACATAGAACCTATGACCAATTTATTCACGACCCTTTTCGTACTCAAAAGGGATTTCTATAGCAACAGATGGTGGGTGATTGGCCCTCGACCAGGTCGCAAGGTTATCAAGGACATGCCTAGTGCCATCCACGGGTGGAAACCCGTTTTTGTGTTTGTATTGTCCTTTGATCCATGGGGCTTCAACACTGTTTGGAAGAAGCCTCGTTTAACCGCCAATGACGGGAAGAAGGTCTTGGCGGCTGACCAGTCGGATTACGATCTCCTGGTTAATTCGGAAGTCGCCCATATCTGGGAGTTGTTGGAGGAGAGAAATCTCTATCTTGCGGGAATTAGCAAATTCCCCACATTTGGTATAGTGACAGAAATTTTTGCTCCCCTTCCTCCCAGTTTTGTTGTAGCTCAGTCGATTGAAATAAACTCTTCTGCTTGTAGGTGACGGAATGAAGCCCGGTGTGAGCTGGCTCCGTCAGACCTCTGAGAAGAGGATAGCATAAGCCACACTCACCAGGTCGACGGTTCGTAAGAAGGCTCGAAGGGATGGTCCTGAGGGGGACCGGAGCACTTCGTCTTCTCGGGGAACCTCAGGGAAAGATGTGGCACCCACAGAAGGGGCCCCGTTGAGACCTTGTCCAGTCGAAACTCCACCTGCGGCTATTTTCTTGGTTTGCACAATGGGGAGTCCGCCTCAGGCGGTGGATGTGCCACCGTTTTGCCCCCTGCAGTTGATAGGGACAAAGCACTGCAAGTCGAGAGAGAGTTCGTTTGCGGGGCTTCCCCAGCTAGAAGCTGTTCGGCGAATTCTTCAGAGCTTTCACCTACGGGGGGACAGCTGGTCCCCACCGTAGCTAGGCAGGTGCCGAAGAGCATGCTGCTGCCTCATGACTTGACAGTTCTTCAGAACCGGAACCTTCCCAGGGTGTCCGATTCTACCTTTTCCGCCCTGCAACAGGTATGGTCCTTGCCGTCTCCTTTGTTTTGAGAATTGTTCGATCCATGATCCCATGTTTTTGATGCAGTTGGTCTATGACCTTACCTTTATGGAGGAGGGCCTGGGAAATGTTGACAACCTCTTCCATGGCCTCAAGGAGGAACTTCATACTGCCAGGGCCGCAAAGGAAGTGACCGAAGAGTTGAGACAGTCTATGGAGGATCGCCTTGTCCGGATGAATGACGAGGTTCATGACCTGAAGGATGAATTAAAGAATGCCCATCTAATAATAGTAGAGCAAGGGGCAGGGTGGAGGAAAAGCAGGAAACAAGTTGACTCCTTGGAGCAAGCTGCCAGGGAGAATCAAGAGAAGATAGAGAGTTTGACCAAGGTAGCGGAGGAGGCTGCCAAGAGGGCCGAAGAGGCAATTCTGGAGTCCGAAGCGGCCAAGAGAGAGTCTGTGTCCCTGAGAAAGCGGGTGGATGATGCTATAGCAGACTTCAGGAGGTCTTCACAATTCCAAGAGAAAACGAATGAAGCATCCTTGTATAGCTACCAGCATAGCTTTAATGATAGACTTTCCAAGGTAAAGGAGGCCTTCCCCCACCTTGATCTTTCTGGCATCCCTCCCTTCAACATAGCCGAAGAAGAAGAGGAGGAGGGAGCGAAGGCTGAGGAGGCGCCATGCCCGGGAGAAGAGGCCTCTACATCAGTCGAAGACCTAGGGGCAACCCCAACTCCGATCCCGGTTCAGGAGGAGGTTCATGCTGGGGGAGTCCAAGCCGAAGGTTCTCCGGCCCCGGCCCAAATTGACAAGATCCTTTCTGCACAGGTTGACAAGTTGCTTCAATCATGTGATGTTAGGTCTCCTCCTATTGATATTAAATAATTCGAGTAGCTTTAGATGCATTTTCTTCTTTTTCTTTTTTGTACTGTCAATGGCTTTTGCATGACAACTTCACCAAATCTTAAAGCAGCTTTTTCTCCACCTGCATATGTGTATTGTGTTTTTAGACGTAGCCTGAACAAGTTTCACTTGCCCTTCTTTTGCTTGGCTAAACGGCCGTGGCCGAAGGCCATTTAATTGGTAGTTGACGAAGACGAACTCCGGAACAGGTTAGAACTCTATTGCCGAAGATCGTCTACAATTGATTAGGCTGGTGTCACTCTCCTTTTGATACTAAATCTATCCGTTGGGATAGACCGGCGTCAACTCCCCATCTTTCGGTGATTAGGGAAGTTTGATCGCGTTTCTCGTTGCCCACGCGGTGTATCGATACTCGTATAGTCATGATTTCTTGCACCTTGTATGCCGCCAGGTCTCCTTTTTCCAAAAAGGAGCCATTAATGTTGCCGTCGCACGATGGGGATTTCTCCGGATTTGAAGTGCCAGCAGTTGTTGTCCTGGGAATGATCCCTGAGCGGCCTTCTGGTTCTCGAAGCGTCGCTCGGACAAGTGGCGCTCTCTGATGCGACTGGGAAAAACGTGGAGCACGCCTTCCTGCAGTCGGTCGTGAGTGCAGGGTCTCTATATATAGGACCTTGCCTTCTGCTGTCAAGGGCCACTACTCTCGTAGACTCCTTCTTCCAATTGAAAATGAGATTCAGCACTTCAAAGCTTCGTCGGGCCATGAAGAGGAGGGCTGTCGACCCAAAGAGGAAGAGAAGTCCGGAGTTCTTCAGGCCGGGGGATGACGATGACCTCTCGTGGACCTTCTAGAGAAGAAGGTTCGTCTGTTGGAGGCTCAACTGAGGGAGGCCAGGGCCCAAGTCACGGCGACAGTCGTGGAGGTGGAGGATGTTGGGAATTGTGTCCCAAAGCCAATCGCCTGGGTTGTAGGCGGTTGGGCTTAGTATTGTATTCATATTATGAATTAAAAAAATATTAATTTTGGCAGCTCATCACATTTTGTATTTCCCTGAAATGAACTCTTTCCATGTGATGAAGTCCTTAGGACTACACTGACTTCGATACAGAGAGGTTGTATCGAGTGGTCCTTAAACCTAGTTCACAACCAAAGGATATATTGTACTGGACGGTAATATATCAAGTATAGGTTGTTGTAATTCACATCGTTTGGTTGTCCTCTTGACCAAATGAGTGTGGTGACACTGATGTGATCTACAAGTGGGATATGTGATATCTCATTGAACGTGACTCCGTGCAGCCCCTTTCTGCCAAAGGGATACTCATGATTGGATATGGGTATATGTGTCCCTCTGACCTGAGGTCATCACGGTAGCTTGCAAGCAACTCCCTGTGCTTTGGTGCCGGACTACCCAGATTTTTAATCCGATGACGGAAGGTTTCTGGGTACAGGCAAGTACTTGTGGAGCAGTGATGGACCAAGATGGAATTGACCCGTCCAAACAGTTTGGATTGAATGTCTCGCAGTAACTCAATTTAGCAAATCCTCGGCCGGGATAGTCCTAGTGAAGAGTCACTGGGCTTGCAAGGTTGAGACACGTAGTCGACTGACTCTGTCTGGGTTGGCAGCCCAATCTCAGTCGTCCTGAGCATTAGAGGTCAAAGGGATGAATTATACGGTAACCATATGCCAGAGGTTCAATAGTTTGCTCCCGCATCTTCGACCTATCCGGACGCCGGGACCCATTGCTAGATAGTTTCCTGTGCTGGTACTGGAATTGTTCCAGTGCTACCGTTTAGGTTCGAACCTATGAGTTCACACGCCACAGAGGATAACTCTCTGATCCGGGTACCGATTACGATTGGAAATCGTCTCGATTTTATGGTCACAGCATTTTTTTGAGCACACCTTTTCCCTGTCTTGCCCTTGTCTGTGTCAACCGGAAAATGTTCCGGGTTGATCAGCACTGCGCTAGGATTTTTCTGAATCAGTTTTGAACTGATTCGGAGTTCGTTTCGGCCTCCAATTGGTTGTGAACCAATTTAATTCCTTGAACCAGGTTCAACCGTTTCGTTTAATGGGATTGAACCAAAATGGGTTGGTTTAAATGGTTTGAACCATTTTTGCCATGGACCTGTTTTGGTTCCATTTTCTTGTTCTCTTCCGTGGCCGTTTCACACGGTGTTTTGTGGAAGGCCAAACGAATGGAGAAATTTTCCAAACGTTGGGAAAGGCCAAACGATGAAACTTCCAAGCTGGGCGTTTTCCTCTTCTCCCTCCTCTGTTGATTAATGTTTTTAATCCTGGTTTAAGGCTGCTAAATGGGTTAACTGCTGCCAATAGTCGCTCCACCTCCCTCTCCCTCCCAGCACCTTATATAAACTACACCCAGCCATCCCCTGTTGTGAGGTTGAAATCCCAGCGTATGAGAAGCAAAAAAAAAGCAAGGTGTTCTTTGAGTGACCCCTGGTTTAGAGCATAGATAGGCTGCGTTTTGGAGGGTGAGAGGGAGAGTTTTTCCCATTGTTTCAAGTGCTCAAAATCCCATTTCAGCAAAGCTCTGTTGCTGAAAAATCCTATGACCGTGAAGCTCTCTTCCAGCGGCTAGCAATGCGCGTGGAGAGGGATCCGAGAGCCCCGGGCGTGTCTCCCCTCTAGAGGGAGTACCATTCTACTCCTAGGAGCAAACCACGCGAGCCGGGATTGCCCCAATTGCTCCGAAACGAAGGCCAAAGTCTGCTATCCAGTTCCGCTGCAGAAATCTGGCAGCAGACTTTGGTGATTTATTTAATTTTTTTGGCTTAGATTTGATTGCAGCAACTAGTGGCAAATCAAAGAAGACTTGTCCAAGAAGTCGCTGCTCAAATTTGGGAGCAAACGGAGGTCCGGAAGGTGATGTTCCGACGATGTTTTGCAAGCCAAAAATAGGGTCCCAAGGAGGAAGACGACTGGAATAACTTTATTCCAGTTATTCCAGTCTATTCCAGGTTCATTCCAGAGTTATTCCAGGTGGAATAAAGGTATGGAAAATTTATTTTTTTAATCATGCATGGATAGATTAAATTGTTTAATATTTTATAAATATTTTATATGTTTATGCATGCCTAAATGCAACTAGACTTAGATTAGTTCCTGGCGGAGCAGATTCCCGCTGCACGAATTTTAAAAATTATTTTAAATTCCAATCTGCTCCCGTAGATGTTTGCATGCCTAGTGTAGGATCTTGTCAAACCACCTGCATCATTTACTTTCAGAGGAGGCCAAGAAGGAGGCGGTGAATGCCGTCTCGGACTTCAGGGCATCTACTGCCTTCAAGGAGGAGGTCACCGAAGTAGCTCTGGACTCCTACCATCAGGGGTTCCGGGAATTCAGGGAGAAGGCCTTCAAGTTTTATGACTTGAAGGGCCTGGATAACATCAAGCCCTCCGTTCCCTTTCCCGGGCATGAATTTGATTCCGACTCTGATGAGGGGTCGGATTCTGGTTCGGATGGGAACCCCGGGGCCCCTTTGTCGTCCCTTTAGAGCTCCCCCCACCGGTACGGGAAAAATCCGGTGGGAGGTTATTGAAAAATTTCCCGCAACCTCTCTGCTACTACTTCTCTTTTTTTTTTTTGGCTCTCTTTGAGAGTCTCTTTTTTTTTGTTCTCCCTTTATGAGAGTTTCTTCTTTTTAAAAAAAAATCAAAAAATGAAATGAATTATCTTTTTCTTACCTCTTCCCATGTATTTCTTGTGATATGTTGTATCATGTTTTGTCTGGAATGTAAATTTCTCGGACCATTTTTGGTCTATAGGGAAGAAGTGAGGTCAGTTGGACAATTCTTGGAATGTCTGTTGTCGACAGAAAGGATGATAGTGATCCTTTTAGGCACGTTTTTGGATTTACTGTAGGGTAGGGTATCTACACCATCCCTGTGCACTTCTATTGTGATCAAGGTAGGCTGTTCAGGCCCGTCCCAGCGTGTCTTTGGGTTTACTGTAGGGTAGGTTACAAAACCATCCCTGCGCCTTTGATCTTCTTGGTGGCCTGACTGGGCCATTTGTTACGCTCGTCAGGCATATCGATAAGGTGAGTGGATCAGACTCTCCTTTGTGCAGTTGACCGATTTTTCAGATCGAGCCACTTATGTTGTTATCATTCAGTCAATGCAACTAGTCATTCTGAGTTGAGTAGGATTGAGTAGTTTTGCATAGGAAATTTAGGAACTCGTTTATTGATAATACTTGCAAAGGTTTTGTACATTCCATGACCGAGATAGAGTCTTCCCATCCAAGGTCTTGAGTCGATATGCTCCTGGTCGAATGACTTCTTCGACTTGATATGGACCTTCCCAGTTGGGAGAGAGTTTATCCTGTTCCGTTGGCCTGGATACTTCTGCCCTTCGCAATACCATGTCCCCTGTGCGGAAAGTTTGCTCCTTCACTCTTGAGTTGTAGTATTTGGCGACCTTTTGTTGGTACACCACCATTCTTATCTGGGCCTGAAGTCTAGTGCTTAGCAGCAGATCCAGGTCGATCCTTCTACAATCGGAGTTCCCAGGCTCTTCGTAGTTGTCAACTCTCAGGAACTGCAAGGAGACTTCAATAGGTAGTACAGCTTCAGTACCGTATGCCAAGTTGAACGGAGACTCGCCGATGGCCGTTCTTGGGGTAGTTCGATATGTCCAGAGAACGGAGGTCAGTTCTTCAGCCCAAAGCCCTTTGGCAGCGTTCAACCTCATATTCAGACCATGGAGAATGGTCCGATTAGTGGCTTCGGCTTCTCTGTTGGATTGGGGGTGAGCAACGGAGGTCAGCCGATGTTGAACATGATACCGAGCGTAGAAGTCCTTGAACTTCGGATTGTCGAACTATCTCCCGTTGTCCGTGATTATGATATGTGGGATGCCGAACTTGAATATGATGGAATCTTTTATAAAATTCTTCACCTTGCTCTCCATGATCTGGGCCAATGGTTCGGCTTTTACCCACTTTGTGAAGTAGTCGATGGCCATAAGAAGGAACTTTCTTTTTTCTGATGCCGGTAGGAATGGGCCAAGGATATCTATTCCCCACTAGGCAAAAGGGCATGGGGCTGCCAGTTGGGTCAAGTGACTTGTAGGCTATCTCTAAACATTAGCGTACCTCTAGCACTGGTCACACGTTCGCACAAAGTCAACCAAATCCTTCTGGATGGAGGGCCAGTAATATCCTTGTCGAATGATCTTGTATGCCAGAGACCTACCCCCTAAGTGATCACCGCATATGCCCTCGTGGACCTCTCTCAGGGCATAATCTGCATCTGTCGGTCCCAAGCATTTTAGCAGTGGTTGAGAGAATGATCTCTTATAGAGGGTCCCATCTAAGATGACGTACTGGGATGCCATCCAATGGATCTTCTTGGCCTCTGCCTTGTCTTCTGGTAGCACACCCTCATTTAGGAATTTGATGATAGGATCCATCCAGCTTGGCTCGGCATCGATTTGACATACCTTCACGGCCTCTTCGACTATGCTTGGAGTTTCAAGATATTCAACAAAGGTGCGCTCGAGAGATTCCGGTGTTGTAGTTTCCAGTCAAGACAATGCATCCGCATGGGAATTCTCTGATCGTGGGACATGGATGATCTCAAAATGTTCTAGTTGAGAGGATAAGGCCCGTACCTTCTCTAGGTACTGCACCATGGTTGGATCCTTGGCTGTATATTCTCTTTTGACTTGATTTACAACCAGTTGGGAGTCTGAAAAGGTCCGGAGTTGTCGAACTCCCAAGTTCTTGGCAATCCAAAGTCCGGCAAGCAAGGCTTCATATTCGGCCTAGTTGTTAGAAGCATGGAAGGAGAACCGAAGTACGTACTTTATGGTATGGCTGTCAGGTTCGGCCAGCATAAGTTCGGTCCCTCATCCAGTAGCATTGGAAGCTCCGTCCACATGGAGTACCCAAACGGACTTCGTCTCCTTCGGGACTTCATCTTTTATCGAAGATACTTCGTCCTCGGACCTCCAGGTACATTCAGCCAAGAAATTGGAGAGCACTTGGGCCTTCATAGCCGACCGGGGCTGAAAGCTAATGTTGTATTTACTTAACTTCATAGCCCACTTGGCTATCCTTCCGAGGTATCCGAAGACCGGAGAACGGCTTTGAGGGGCTGATCGGTCAGCACCACAATAGCGTGGGCATGAAAGTATGGCCATAATCGGTTTGCTGCAATCACCAGAGAGTAGATCAGCTTCTGCATTCTCACATATCGCGTTTCAACATTATGAAGGACTTTGCTGATGTAGTAGATCGGCTTGTGGGATCCATCTTCATCTCTCCGGACAAGGACCGAGCTAATTGCTTCATCTGAAGCAAAGAGGTATAGGTAGAGTACCTCGCCTTCTTATGATTTAGAGAGTAGTGGCGGGGTTTCCAGATACTTCTTTAACTCCTCAAAGGCAGTGCGACAGTCTTCGAACCATTCAAAGCCCTTTGACGGTCGAAGTACCTTGAAGAATGGGAGGCATTTCTCGGTTGACCGAGAAATGAATCTGCTTAGGGAGGCAATTCTCCCTGCAAACTGCTGGACTTCCTTTTTACATGAAGGATGTCTCATATCCTTTAGGGCTTGGATCTTCTTAGGATTTGCCTTAATCCCTCGTTTGGTGACAAGAAAGCCCAGGAACTTGCCCGAAGTGACCCCAAAGGCGCACTTTGCCGGGTTTAGCTTCATACGGTAGCGTCGTAGAGCACTGAATGACTCTTCCAAGTCGTGGATGTGATCTTTTTGGATGAGGCTTTTGACGATCATGTCATCAACGTAGGCCTCCATGTTTCTTCCCAGTTACTTTTCGAATACCTTGTTAATTAACCTTTGAAATGTTTCCCCGGCGTTCTTGTTGCCCAGATATGGTGCCCAAGAGGGGGGTGAATTGGGTATTTAAAAAAATTAAAGCAATATATGTGCTATCAAGTTCAAAGGTGAAGAGTGATAGTGCTCAAGTAATTGTGCAACGGAAGCAATGAAATAAAATAACAATTAAAGAGCAAAAGAAGATAAAAAGTAAAGCAACGCAAACACACAAGAAGTATAGTGGTTCAGTGCACCTAGCACCTACATCCACTCCCCAAGATCCACTTGGAAATTTTCACTATAATCTTTAGATTATAGCCGACTTGTTTTACCAGGTTCACAAGTCAAAACCTTACACACTTGTTTTGGCTTCGGGCTTACAAGCAACCCTAGTTGGTTTTATCAATTGGCTCACCAACAAACCTCACACACTTGTTTTGGCTTCGAGCTTACAAGCAACCCTAGTTAGTTTTATCAATTGGCTCACCAACAAATCTCACACTAGTTTCAAATTCCCTTGAAACTAGCCTAAGACAAATAAATATGAATACAATGAATAAAACAAGACAAACTCCTTTTGAGCAAAAAGTAATTCGATGTAGCTCTTGATGGAGACTCTTCAAGCCTTTCTCTTGGAATCTTTGGACCTCACTAAATGCCAAATACTTTAAAGTTGGATTCCTCAAAGAAGGAAAGCTTTTGGCTAAGGAATCTCTTGGTTTTCTCACTCTTTTTAGCTTGGAATTGATTGAAGGCTTTGTACTTTCACTCTAAGCTTTTTCACTTTGTCTCCTTGTCTTTTTTGAAGTTTGGTGGAGGTTAAATACCTCATTCAAGCTGAAACAACTCCACAAGACCGTTAGAATCAAAATATGGCCGTTTATGACCGTTAGAAATCAAATCAAAAGTTCAGAAAAACTAGCCGTTATGCCATGAGTCGACCTCATGAGTCGACCTCTGGATCAAGTGTCGACCTCATGAGTCGACCTCCAGTTTATTTTAGGCAAAAATCTAGAAAACCATAGTTCTGCCCAGTTTGAATTCTCAGGCTATGAGTCGACCTCTAGTGTCGACCTCTGGATAGGTGTTGACCTCTGGTGGTCGACCTCTGGAGCGTGCCACTGAAATTTTGCCATGCCGGCCTTGCTGAACTTTTCTTTTCTTCATGAGTCGACCTCTGGTGGTCGACCTTTGACAAGGTGTCGACCTCTGGTGGTCGACCTCTGATCTGAAATTTTCTGAAACTCTAGAGAGGTGCGTGCCATGCTTGAGTTTCTCTAAGCCTTTGTTTCTTTTGTCAATTACTTCTTAACAGGAAGGTCCAATATGAGAAATTTGATCTTGTTCAAGGTAGAAGAGCTCTTTTCCAAAATCAGGCAAGCTTGGTTTCATCATTGTACTCTTAGTACTCTTTTTGAATAACCTAAGTCCTGAAACTTTATCTTGAGATGAAACATTAGTCCAAACATATACTCAACCTTTTGTTAATCATCAAAACTAAGGAGCCAAAGCCAACAATCTCCCCCTTTTTGATGATGACAAAACCTTGAGTATATATGCAATTAAGTCCAAAAGCAAAATATAGTACTAATAAAAATTTTTAAAGAAACCTCACATGCATGAGTATATCATAAAAATTTTACTTTTCATCTATTTATTTATTTAATTTTTTTGTGAAAACATTCTCATGATTCAAAAAGTTAAGAACCATAATAGCTTTACTATACTATATGAAAGATTTTACTTTTCATTTACTTCTTTCTTTTTGTGAAAATATTCTTATGAGTAAAAAAGATAAGAACCATTATAGCTTTACTCTACTCTATTCTATGAAAGAGTCATACTTTACCATATATACTTTACAAACTTTACTATACTCCCCCTTTTTGTCAAAAATCAAAAAGTGCATTCTTTATAGTAAAAGATAAAAACAACGATACCATTCCATTGCAATGAAATACTTAGTTGCATAAAATACATGCTCCCCCTCAATTTGTGCATTCGAGATAACAAATCATTCTAACTTGAGGGTTTAAAAAGATAAATGCTAAGAGCTGGTATCAGACAGTAAAATATCACAATATAGATAAGTGTATAAATGTATTCAGTTACAAAATTGCTTACATAGTAAGCACAAAACACTGATACATCAGATCATACAAAGTAAACTAAGTACAACATACATCAAGTAAATCTATGAGGCTACTCCTCATCAGAAGGTATATCAAAAGAGATAGGAGCTGAGATCCTAGATGAGGATTTTGGAGTCCTATGAGTGAGACTCCGAGTCCTTAGAGAGGGACCAGACCTAGGGGTACTCCTACGAGATCTATAGGTCCGAGGAAAAGGCTCCACAGGTGTCCTAACAGAAGCAGTAGCAGAAGGAGTAAATGGATCAGTATGCTGAGTAGACTGAGCTGGAGTGTGCCTGCTGACTAGCTCATAAGCAGTGGGATCATCAATATCTGTCTCTGTATGCTCATCTCTATCATCCGGAGTCCCTGTAATAGTCTCAAAAAGTGACTCAGTGAACTCAGTATCTACTGGCACATCTGTAGCTGGAGGATCTGTACTGGAAAGATCAGTAGAAGGAGGATCAGTAGAAGGGGGAATCTCTGGAATCGGATCTGCAGGTGGAACATCAGAGCTACCTGCTCCAGGCTGATCTCCATCACTATCACTGTATCCACTGGAGCCATCATCATCATCATCAGAATGTAGAGGAGATACTGTCGGATCTACAGTCCCTGGTGGCAGTGCTAATCTCAGTAGGCTGAGGATCTGTCAGAATCCTGCATCTACACTAGCTGAGAGAGCTCCAATGCGCATATCTGTGTGTATCTGCAGATCATGTAGCTCCTGTCGTACACCAGCAATCTCTGTCCGGACCTCTGAAATGTGATCAGTCACTCTCTGCTCAAAGTCCGATATCCTCGCTGTAGTCCTCCGTGGTGTAGCAGTAGCAGTAGGTGCTGGAGCTGATGAGGGTGGTGGTGTGAATGGCTCAGGCTCCACAGTCTCTGACTCTGGTGCTGGGCGAGGAGGTGTACCATGTTCAGTAGGCTCTGAAGGCCCTGCCTCAGCTGCTCGGATCTCTTCCTCCTCATCTGGCTCCTGGCCAGACTCTTGTCGCACCCAACGGTCACCAATCAGTCGAAATCCCATCCTATGCAGGGATTTCTCTCCATATGTATCAGTATGTTGCAGCTGACTGAAGGGTATACCATCAAATGAAACACCATGCTCCCTGAATAGCTGTGTCAGCCCCATACCATATGGCTGAACTAGTCTCCTGTGAGATGCTGCCTCACCCATCTACTGAAGCATGATCCTGGGAAGGTTGATGGGAGTCCGCTGTCTCAGGGACACCATCAACACCAACTCACGCTCAGTGATAAAGTTGAATCTCCCGCTCTTCGGAATCAAGATACGGGCGATGATATGATGCAGCACTCTCATCTCCAGTGAAAGCTGGTTAGCGGCTACTGTGGAAATGCCTAACATCCTCACAACGCATGACTGATCGAACAGCTGCCATGAAGTGGAATCCTCCAAACTGGAATCTCGATCCCACGTACAGTAGCTGACCATCCAATGCCATCAGTGGTCATGGATCCATAGAACTCCCTGATGAGGTCTGGGTAGAATCTCTCAGTCATCGTGCAGAAGTGAACCAGACCTGCATCTCTCAGCACATCTCCTATAAAAAAGTGATGCTGATCCCAGAAAGGTATATCCACACGCCTCCCACTCACAATGCTCTTCCGTACTAAACTGGCTGGCACTGGTGCAGGTGGCTCTGGGGTCGGCTCACGCTCATGTCTGACCTTTCTTCGTCGCTCAGTGCTACCTTGGCCTTGTTCCAATCTCCTTTTCCTTACTGCCAAGTGCTTTCTTGGACCCATATGAAAGGAAGAGGGGTAAATTAGGGAGAAGTATGATAAAGCATGGCTAAGAGGAAAGGAACCAAGAGAAGAGAGAGAAAGAGAGGTTCACGGTTTGAGAAAAAGAGGAAATGGTGAAATGGTGAGATAGGGTTTGTGAAAATGGAGAAAATCGAGAGTAAATGGAGAAAATGTAAGAAACAGAGGAAGGAAATAAGTGATTTCAATTGAAAAACAACCGAGATTTGAGGATAGATAGATGCAAAAGCTTTCGGTTGTCCAAAACCAAGAACACGGTCAAAAAATGGTTTGGTTCCAAGGAAAGCAAGAGGAGAGGAGAGGATTACCCAAAAAGATGAAGGAGAAGGTTGGAAATCCACTGTTTAGAGGTTTAGGGAAGTTAGAGGGGGACCACACGAAGGAGAAATGGAAAGAAATGGAGAAAAAGTGGCTTGCGGACGGGTTTTAAAAAAGGAGATTTCCGTTCAAGTGTTGACCTTTAAAAATTTTCAGGGGTCGACCTTAAGTGTCGACCTCCAAAAACCTTAAGGGTCGACCTCTAGTGTCGACCTCCGAAAATTAAAGTGTCGACCTCCAACAATAAATTACCCAAAATAAAATTCTGTAAAATTTAAAAAATTTGATAAAATTTAGAAAAATAACCTTTAAACATATTTGAGAATTTATAAATCATTTTTGAGGAATTTTGATAAAAATTTAAGAGTTTCAAGCAAAAGGATCAATGACTCCCAGTTCTCTTCTGATCATACAAAATCTATCTTCATTCAATGGTTTTGTGAATATATCAGCCAATTGATAATCAGTACAAATAAATTCTAACAACACATTAGAGTTTTGAACGTGATCTCTTATGAAGTGATGTCTTATTTCAATATGTTTGCTTCTTGAATGTTGTACAGGATTTTTCGTTAAATTGATTGCACTAGTATTATCACATCTTATGGGTATCTTAGTTAGTTTGATGCCAAAGTCCTCGAGTTGTTATTTGATCCATAGAATCTGAGCACAACAGCTTCCAGCTGCTATATATTCGGCTTCCGCCGTAGATAGAGCAACCGAATTCTATTTCTTACTGCTCCATGAAATCAAATTAACTCCTAGGAATTGACAAGTTCCACTAGTACTTTTACGATAAAGTTTACACCCAGCAAAATCAGCATCAGAATATGCAATTAATTCATATGATGACTCTCTAGAGTACCAAAGACCAATTTCGATTGATCCAGATAAGTATCTAAATATACGTTTTATAGCTAAGAGATGTGATTCTTTAGGAGCAGACTGAAAACGTGCACACATACAAACACTAAACATTATATCTAGTCTACTGGCAGTTAGATATAGCAGTGAACCAATGATGCCTCTATATAATTTTTGGTCTACTGATTTACCACATTCATCTTTGTCTAATTTACATGAAGAGCTCATAGGGGTACCTATTGGTTTGGTAGTCTCCATCCCAAACTTTTTCAATATTTTCCTTGTGTACTTGGCTTGGTTGATGGAGATCCCCTCTTTGGTTTGCTTAATTTGGAGTCCGAGGAAGAAGTTGAGTTCTCCCATCATGCTCATCTCGAACTCACTCTGTATTAACTTTGCAAATTCTTGACAAAGACATTCGTTAGTAGCACCAAAAATAATATCATCTATATAGATTTGTACTACTAAGAGATCATCATTTTTCTTTTTCAAAAACAATGTATTATCTACATTACCTCTAGAAAAATCATTCTTTATCAAAAATGAACTTAATCTATCATACCAAGCTCTAGGAGCTTGCTTTAAACCATATAATGCTTTATGCAATTTAAAAACATGGTTAGGAAATTCATGATTTTCAAAACCAGGAGGTTGTTCAACATAAACTTCCTCTTCAATAAATCTATTTGAAAAAGCACTCTTAACATCCATTTGAAATAACTTGAAATCCATAAAACAAGCAAAAGCAAGTAAAAGTCTAATTGCTTCTAGCCTAGCAACAGGAGCAAAGGTTTCATCAAAGTCGATCCCTTCTTCCTGGTTGTAGCCTTT
The DNA here is from genome assembly GCA_021397845.1 of Areca catechu. Taxonomy (NCBI): domain Eukaryota; kingdom Viridiplantae; phylum Streptophyta; class Magnoliopsida; order Arecales; family Arecaceae; genus Areca; species Areca catechu. The sequence goes on from CM038050.1 coordinate 104,537,001, forward strand.
AGCAACAAGTCTAGCTTTGTTTCTAGTTACAATACCATGTTCATCAAGTTTATTTCTAAAAACCCATTTTGTGCCAATTACAAAAACATTGAGGGGTCTTTCAGTTAAAGTCCAAATGTTATTTCTTTTAAATTGATTTAGTTCATCTTGCATAGCATTAATCCAGTTACAATCTTTTTCAGCTTCTTCAATTGACTTAGGTTCTATCTGAGATACAAAAGCTAAATAATCACAAACATTTCTAATAGAAGAGCGTGTACTTACTTCCTTTGATGGATCACCAATTATTAGCTCTTTGGGGTGTCCGTGTGCATACCTCCACTCTTTAGGTAAAGGTTTTGGTGAAGTTGCATTGATCTCTTGAGTTTGATCTTCATTTTCTTGATCATCATCTCCTTTGGGCTCATCTTCATTGATTGTCAAATATTCAAGCTTCTTTGTACCTGTTTCATCATCAATAGAATCTTCTTTTCTAGAAGATTTTTCGTTAGATTCATCAAACACTACGTGAATTGATTCTTCAACCAGAAGAGTTCTTCTGTTGAAGACCCTGTATGCCTTGCTAGAAGTAGAGTATCCTAAGAAGATACCCTCATCTGACTTGGCATCAAATTTACTGATATTGTCTTTGCCATTGTTTAACATGAAACAGCGGCAACCAAATACATGAAAATACTTAAGATTTGGTTTTCGATTTTTCCAAAGCTCATATGGTGTTTTCTTCAAAATAGGCCGAATTAAAACATGATTTAAAATGTAACAGGAAGTATTAATGGCTTCTGCCCAAAAATATCTAGGTAAATCATTTTCGCAAAGCATTGTGCGTGCCATTTCTTCAAGTGTCCTGTTCTTTCTTTCTACCACCCCATTTTGTTGAGGTGTCCTAGGTGCAGAAAAATTATGACTAATGCCATTTTCATTACAAAAAGCTTCAAAATCATGATTGTCAAATTCAGTTCCATGATCACTACGCAAAGAAATAATAGTGAGATCTTTTTCGTTTGAAACCCTTTTATGAAATTTAACAAAAGCTGAAAACGTTTCATCTTTATGAGCTAAAAACATCACCCAAGTAAATCGTGAGTAATCATCTACAATTACTAGCCCATATTTTTTACCTCCCCAACTAGTTGTTCTGGTTGGTCCAAAGAGGTCCATATGCAATAATTCAAGGGGTCTAGTAGTAGATACTACTCCTTTAGGTTTGAAAGTTGATTTAGTTTGTTTTCCAAATTGACATGCAGCACAAATCTTATCTTTTTCAAATATGAGTTTTGGCAATTCTTTTACAAGATTCTTTTTGCTTAATTTTGAAATCAACTGCATACTAGCATGCCCTAGCCTACGATGCCAAAGGCAACTAGTTTCACTTGCCTTGGCTTCCCTAGCCACTAGGCATTGACCACTTTCCATGGCTAGATCATCAAGATCAACCATGTAAATGTTTCCATGCCTATGACCAGTGAACTTGATGCCATCGACATCAAGACTAGATACCATGCACAAAGATGATTCAAAAACTACTTTAAAACCTTTATCACAAAACTGACTAATGCTAAAAAGATTATGCTTCAAGCCATCAACAAATAATACATTATCTACATAAGCATTCGGGATGATATGGATTTTACCAATTCCGACGATTTTGCCTTTTCCATTATCACCAAAAGTAATGTTTCCACCATCAATAGCTGCTAGTGATGAGAATTGCTACACATCCCCAGTCATGTGCCTTGAGCAACCACTATCCAGATACCACATTCTTCTTTTATTTTTGGTTGCAAGACACACCTGCAAAAATTAATCAAGTTGAAACTTTAGGTACCCAAGTCATCTTGGGTCCTTTAGGGTTAGTCAAATTGGTTCCTTTTGGAATCCAAATCTTTCCAAAGGTATTTAATTTTCTTTTATTACAAATATATGATTTATGTCCTAACTTACCACATGCATAGCAGGTAACATTAGAAGATGCAGGTATGAAAAAGTTTTTGTAAAGTTTTTGCTGATTGTGTGGCTTAAATCCAAGTCCAGCTTTGTTAAACACTGCATGTTGACTATTTAAAAGCATGCTTAATTTTTCTGAACTAAAAGTAAACTTTTCTACAAAAGGTTTTACTTTTTCTAACTCTTCTTTATAATTCTTGTTTTGAAGCAATAGTTCTTTGTTTTGTTTTTCAATTTTCTCATTAGTTTTAAGACTTCTATTATTTTTCAAAGAATCATTTTCTTTTAAAAGATTATCCTTATCATTTTTCAAGGTCTTTACATGTTCAGTTAATTTCTTGTTTTCTTGAATTAAATCTTCAATTTCAGTTGAAAACTTTTCTGAATTTTTGGTAAGCTCAAGATTTAGCATTCTTAATTTCTTATTTTTCAGTTTTAATTTTTCATATTCCATAACTAAATCATCAAAAGCATCATACAATTCATTGAAAGTAAATTCAATTTCAGGTTCAGAATTTACCTCATTGTCTTCATTGGCCATGAAACACAAGTTGGCGACTACCTGCTGCTCTTCATCACTGTTGGAGTCCTCACTCTCACTCCAGGTAGCCATCATGGCTTTCTTTCTCAACATCCTTCGACTCTTTTTAAGCAAAGGGCAATCCGTTTTATAATGTCCAGGCTTCTTGCACTCGAAGAAGATGGGTGGATCCCTTTCTTTTTCTTTCTCTTTTTCTTTATTGTGATCACCTTTTTATGGCCTTTTCTTGTAGAAGCCCTTCTTCTTTCTCATGAATCTTTTGAATTTCCTTGTAATGAGGGCTGTCTCATCATCATCAGCTTCTTCTTCTGATTCATCACTTGACTCTTCCTTTGTAGTGGACTTGAAGGCTATGGCTTTCTTTTTCTTGTCATTGTCCACTATCTTCTGTTTTAGTAAAAGCTCGTAAGTCATCAGTGATCCAATAAGCTGCTCAAGAGGTAGAGTATTGACATCCTTGGCTTCTTCTATGGCTGTTACTTTCGCATCCCATGAAGCCGGAAGAGACCTGAGAAGTTTGTTAACCAGTTCACCATTAGATATAATTTTTCCCAAACTCCTCATACCATTTACTATATTTGTAAATCTAGTATACATTTCACTGATACTTTCAGTTGGTTCCATCCTGAACATCTCATATGTATGAATGAGCATGTTCACCTTTATGGTCTTCACTTGGTGTGTACCCTCATGGGTAACCTCAAGTGTATCCCAAATTTCTTTGGCGGAAATACAATTTGATATTCTGTTGAATTCACTAGGGTCAAGTGCACAGAATAGCAAATTCATCGCCTTAGCATTTAACTCAGCTTGTTTGATGTCATTGTCATCCCATTCTTCTTCAGATTTTGGGGTGATAATGCCATTAACCAAGTGAGTGGGCTGATGAGGCCCTTTAGTAATTATTCTCCATATATGATAATCTATAGCTTGTAAATAAATACGCATACGAGTTTTCCAGTATGTGTAGTTTGTGCCATTAAAGAAAGGAGGGCGATTTGATGCTTGTCCTTCAACTACATCCATTCCAATTGGGGCGGCCATGATCTTTCACTCAAGATCGTTGGACCTACAAGAGAGTACCGGTGCTCTGATACCACTTGTTGCCCAGATATGGTGCCCAAGAGGGGGGGTGAATTGGGTATTTAAAAAAAATTAAAGCAATATATGTGCTATCAAGTTCAAAGGTGAAGAGTGATAGTGCTCAAGTAATTGTGCAACGGAAGCAATGAAATAAAACAACAATTAAAGAGCAAAAGAAGATAAAAAGTAAAGCAATGCAAACACACAAGAAGTATAGTGGTTCGGTGCACATAGCACCTACATCCACTCCCCAAGCTCCACTTGGGAATTTCCACTATAATCTTTAGATTATAACCGACTTGTTTTACCAGGTTCACAAGTCAAAACCTTACACACTTGTTTTGGCTTCGGGCTTACAAGCAACCCTAGTTGGTTTTATCAATTGGCTCACCAACAAACCTCACACACTTGTTTTGGCTTCGGGCTTACAAGCAACCCTAGTTGGTTTTATCAATTGGCTCACCAACAAACCTCACACTAGTTTCAAATTCCCTTGAAACTAGCCTAAGACAAATAAATATGAATACAATGAATAAAACAAGACAAACTCCTTTTGAGCAAAAAGTAATTCGATGTAGCTCTTGATGGAGACTCTTCAAGCCTTTCTCTTGGAATCTTTGGACCTCACTAAATGCCAAATACTTTAAAGTTGGATTCCTCAAAGATGGAAAGCTTTTGGCTAAGGAATCTCTTGGTTTTCTCACTCTTTTTGGCTTGGAATTGATTGAAGGCTTTGTACTTTCACTCTAAGCTTTTTCACTTTGTCTCCTTGTCTTTTTTGAAGTTTGGTGGAGGTTAAATACCTCATTCAAGCTGAAACAACTCCACAAGACAGTTAGAATAAAAAATATGGCCGTTTATGGCCGTTAGAAATCAAATCAAAAGTTCAGAAAAACTAGCTGTTATGCCATGAGTCGACCTCATGAGTCGACCTCTGGATCAAGTGTCGACCTCATGAGTCGACCTCCAGTTTATTTTAGGCAAAAATCCAGAAAACCATAGTTCTGCCCAGTTTGAATTCTCAGGCTATGCGTCGACCTCTGGTGTCGACCTCTGGACAGGTGTTGACCTCTGGTGGTCGACCTCTGGAGCGTGCCACTGAAATTTTGCCGTGCCGGCCTTGCTGAACTTTTCTTTTCTTCATGAGTCGACCTCTAGTGGTCGACCTTTGACAAGGTGTCGACCTCTGGTGGTCGACCTCTGATCTGAAATTTTCTGAAACTCTAGAGAGGTGCGTGCCATGCTTGAGTTTCTCTAAGCCTTTGTTTCTTTTGTCAATTACTTCTTAACAGGAAGGTCCAATATGAGAAATTTGATCTTGTTCAAGGTAGAAGAGCTCTTTTCCAAAATCAGGCAAGCTTGGTTTCATCATTGTACTCTTAGTACTCTTTTGAATAACCTAAGTCCTGAAACTTTATCTTGAGATGAAACATTAGTCCAAACATATACTCAACCTTTTGTTAATCATCAAAACTAAGGAGCCAAAGCCAACAGTTCTTGAGGCTGAATGGCATCATCTTGTAGCAATAGAGACCTTTGTCAGTGATGAAGGCCGTCTTCTCCTCATCTTGCAGATCCATTCTAATCTGGTTATAGTCGGAAAAAGCATCCATGAAGCTCAGCAACTGGTGGCCGGCTGTAGCATCGACCAGCTGATCAATCTTCGGAAGAGGGAAGCTATCTTTTGGGCAAGCCTTGTTGAGGTCTATGTAATCGATGCAGATCCTCCACTTGTCGCTAGCTTTCTTCACCATTACCACATTGGCCAACCACTCGGGGTAGTGGGCCTCTCGGATGAACCCTACTATAAGGAGCTTGCTAACTTCTTCGTCCATGGCTTTCTGTCTTTCAAGAGCGAAACACCTTTTCTTCTGCCATACTGGTTTGTACCCAAGGGTAACTTCCAGCCGATGAGTGATCACTTCGACAGGAATCTCAGGCATATTCGAAGCCGACTAGGCGAAGACATCTCTGAGGAAACGGATCAGCTCCGTTCTGGTTTCCTCATCAAGGGTACTGTCGATCTGCATAACTCTGGTGGGGTCTTCCTTTGTCAAAGGTACCATGACAGTTCTCTCCATGGGTTCACCGGAGCTTGTAGTTGTATCCCTCGGATTCAGCTGATCCGGGGTTGTAGAGTCATTGAAGTGCCTATCTTGAATCATTAGGCACTGCCATGCCACCCTCTGGTCTCCTCTAGCTTCTCCGACACCATTCCTGGTGGGGAAACATACTAGAAGATAATGAGAGGAGATCGTGGTTTGAAACCTGTTCAAGGCGGGTCGCCCCAGAATGATGTTGTATACCGAGGGGATCCGGACCATCGTAAAGTTGATCGGCAGTGTCTTTTATCGAGGTTCAGTGCCAAGGGTTACAGGCAACACTATTTCTCCCTCGGCATCAACTTGATTGTCCCCAAAACCAGTGAGTGGTATGGGAGATCTTCATAGTTGATGTCTGGGCAAACATATTTTAGAGAATGCATCGTAAATCAAGACATCAGTCGAACTTCCATTATCACAAGGATTCGCTGTACATCATAGTTGGCCACAACGATCGAGATTACAAGGGGATCATCATGTCTGAGCCGAATTCCCACACGGTCATCGTCGGAGAAGAGAATAGCGTTATTGTCCTTGAGTCGCTTTGGGGCATCGTCCTCGTCCCTTCTCCAGTCGGTAGGTCGGTGTATCATCCATACACCTCCGTTGGTGGGCCTTTGATTTGGCAGTTCGGCCTCTTTGGGAGGCGGATGGGGAACAGTTGCTTCCGACCAAGGTCCTTGGTGACCAATGTACCGCCCCAAATACCCTCTCTTGATAAGATCCTCAATTGCATCCTTCAGTTGGATGCACTCTTCAGTGTTGTGGCCGTGGTACTGGTGGAATCGGCAATACTTGTTCCTATTCCTTATGGAAGAGGAGGCCTTCATGGGACGGGGCCATTGGAGATAATTTTCTTTCTCTATCTCCATGAGGATCTTTTCTCGAGGAAGGTTGAGCGTGGTGTAGGAGTCGAATCTTCCTCCCGATGCCCTAGCCCTGGGAGGACTTCTTCGGCGGTCTGTATATTTGCCATTATTGTTATTCGAAATTGGGGGACCTTGTCCCCTATTGTTCTTCTTTTTTAAAGGGGGCTTCCCTTCGATCAGTCGTCGGTTAGCCGTCTGCTCTTCAGCATTAGCGTATTTTTGAGCCCTTGATAAGATTTCAGTGTAGCTTTTAGGAAACTTCTTATCCAGAAAAAAGGTAAGCCTGGATGTACGAAGCCCCTTCTTTAGTGCAGACATGGCCACATGCTTGTTGAGATCGGGGATCTTGAGTGTGGTCGCATTAAACCTGGAGATGTAGTCTCGCAGGCTTTCTCCTTCATTCTGGTGAAGGAGGAATAGTGTGTCCGTATTCCGAGTCTTGCGGTAGGTCCTGAAATGCAAGACAAATAGTTTTTCTAACTCAAAAAAAAAAAAAACAATGGTACCTAAGTGTAGGCTCGAGTACCACATCCGAGCAGCTTTCTTCAAGGTAGCCAGGAACGCGAGACAGTACATCGCGTCCGAAGCTTCTTGGATCATTATATGGGTGTTGAAACTACCCAAGTGGTCGAGGGGATCGGAGGTGCCGTCGTAGGATTCCATCTGGGGAATCCTGAAGTGCCGAGGAATGACTTCGGCCATGATACGGTCGGTGTAGGGTGGGCATAGATCACCCACAATCAAATCGTTGGGATCCTTCAGATCTCGCATTCTTTGCTCCCGTGCCCTCCTCATTTTTGATTCAATGGCTCTAAATCTTCCATCGTAGTTGGGAGTCTGCTTCGGCACCCTCTCTACGGAAGTAGAGTCTTCGGAGGAGGGTGAGGGAGTTTGCCTAGGCCTTTTCCCTTTCTGCGAGGAATCGGCGAACCTAGGCAGTCTCAAAGTTTGGCCTTCAGGAGAGGGCCGAGAATGGGAGGAGAGATGTGTGGGATCCTCCCATGGGGCTCTCTTCCTTTGGGACCGAGAGCTATGTCTGGAGGCGGCCAGTGGGTTTCCCACCGGAAAAGCTCTGTTCTGGAAGTCCTGAACCATGGCCGTGAGGTTGGTGACCTGGTTCACAAGGGCTTCGAATTGTTGTAATCCCACGACAACTATGAAAGGTGGGGCATCGTTCTCCCCCGGGGGCGTGCCCCCTTGGGACGGAGCACGACTTCGACTTGTGGACGCTATCTGAGTCTTTCCTCTCGCCATCAGGAACTTCTTACTTTTCCTTGTTTAGGAGGGAGCCTAAAGAGTGCTGTGTTTCTCCCCTTACCTAGCATGCCGATCTGTTGGCGTGGAGTCCCTGTATCAGCTGGTCGGAGATGCTGCACCATAGGACCACTCCCTGGTTCACCTGCAAAATAGGTCCCTTGCCGGAATCGTTCCAGCGGGGGACACTCCGATGCCTAAGTCAGAGGCGGATCCCAGCCACAGAATAGGGAAGAATCTCGAGAGCGAGAGGGAGAGGCTCTTGGAGTATGTGTGGATGTATGTATGTCTGCGTACCTCCCTCAGCAATTCTTCTTACCGCTATTTAAAAGGAGATGTCTGGCCTGCGGTCTCGCTCTTTTTTCGGTGAATTTGGAGAGTTAATTTCTCTCTATGATTGGCGATCGTGGGTTGTCATAGAGCAGTCCCGGCCAGACCGGAGGCATGGTAGCTGGAGTTGTGCGCCATGATCGTGGCATGGAGATTGTCGATAGTAACCGTTGGTTACTGTTGCCTATCTAGGCCAGATTGTGGTCCCATCTTCATATTTTCCTTGTTTAGGGAGATTCTCGGTCGGAGATTCCATCCTCTGCATGGGTCGAAGACTTTGCATCTATCCAGAGTCGGAGATCGTGTCTCCGGCAGGAATTGAAGAGCGTGTCTTTGGAAGTCGACAAGAGGCCTGGTCTTCGGTTAGGGTCGAAGACATCATCCGAAGATATGTCTTTCAAATATCGTAGACCGGTGAGAAGCCATGGGTTGCCTGTAGTTGGCCTGACCTTTCCTGGTCCGAAGTCAGTGGTCCGGAGAAATGGTCTTCGGCTAGCTGAACTGGTGTTCGGTTCGTACCTGGACCAAGATATCCCAGCATGGCATGTGATTGCATGTATATACTTATTCATGGAAGGTCAAGCTTTGGGATGCTTCTTTTGTACATGCACTGTATCATGTTGTCATTAGGAAGGCACATTTTGGAAAGTAAGATGTGGTCTCATGTGCAAAATGTCTAGTACTTATTCTCATGTGTGGTAATCAATGGTTGAGATCAGTTAATCAACAAATCAAATGGTCTAGCTTTCCAATCATGGCTCCAAGCAAATATTAGGTATGAAAGTTGAACCTGTCGTGGTTCTACCTGCACTGATATTATCTATAAAAAAATCTTTCAGATTGCAAAATAAGGATCCTTATCCAAGATTGAACCTCCATCGATGAAGTAGATACTACGAGAGGAAAGAGAAAAAAATACAACATAATTTAATTGGGCATATAAAACTTCATTATGAGAGAAAAAAATATTTATAAGAGAATAATTCATACTCTCAATCCTGTATAATAATCTCTCAACAAGAAGTCTTAGATTCCTCACAAAAGTTTTCAACTCTTAAGCAGACCCTCTAGCCTTACGAGCTTTCTCTATCTCTACCACACTTCTACCTGAGCTCTATCTCCATTTTAAAAATCCTGAGATTGTGTACGACACGTGTACTGGTCTCCGTGTTGAAGAGGATTTCGATAGGATTCTAGAGATTCAAACCGTGTCGAAAACAAAATCAAAACCAAGTCAAAACCATACAAAAAGGGCCACAGACCATGTCCTGTACAACCCGCGCACTTTTGTGGCATGCGCATGCCTGTGCATGGGCTGCACGCATCGCATTCTCCTATGTCTGTGTGGGTGGGCTGAATAAAGGTGCACAACCTTACAACCTCCACCTCGACTTGATGTGATATGGGATTGTTTATGCATGCAAAGTATTTTTTTGTGATTAAGCATGAAGTTAATATTTTAGATCCCGGATTTTAAGCCAAGATTCATAGTATAGAATTCTATGAAAATTCTGGAAGTCATGCATGCAAAAATAAATCCTGAAGTAATAGATAAGCAAGATCGCCAAGGTTGAGAAACCCTGGTCAGGCTACCTTTCCTACAATACCACTACTGATGAATCAAGAGGGTGTACCTGGCAACGGTAGAAGCTCCTGCTGAAGATTGTTCCATGAAGAGATCGTTCACGCTCCCGGATGCGGCCTGGAAGAACAAGCTTCTGACCCTACGGATTCATGGTTTTCTGCTCAGTGATCTGATGGCTGATCAGAAGGTTTCCTCGGACTCGTGGGAATTGAGGGACCTACAAATCACCATCTTGGGTTAGAAAACTAAGAGTATGAAGACTAAATAATTGAAAGAAGGGAAAAGAAAGGCTCTTGGATGATGGCGGCCAAGGGTTGGAAGGAAGGGGCGACTAGGATTTTGATGTTGTAGATGGAGGCAGGGTGCAGGAACAAGAAGAACTCGCACATAGCACGCACACAGCAAGGGCACACAGTAAAGAGAGAAAACTCAAATTTAATTCATCAATATTCTGAAATTACATGAGGAGGGGAGGCCTTTAAATAGGCTTACAAACTTGGGGCTCAATTAAGGGTATTCATAAGAAATTACATTAGTCCTAAACCCATAAAAGGACATAGACTTGGGCTCTCTACTTTTGACTGAGCCTCTCTCTCTCCCTATCCTTCTCTTGGTCAGCCAAGAGGGGTGACTCTAAGGGAGGCCAACCAAGCAGAGTGACCATAAGGGTTGGCCCCCCTCTTGATGCTCCTCATGGGCCTTGGATGGCCCAGCATGCTCTAGGCTACGGTCCAGGATTCCAAGGCCTTCAAATTCTCTTACTGGGTCTTCCATGGTCTTTATGTGTGGCTCCATGACTTTAAGCTGGCTGGATCTTCGATTATCTTGAGTCTTCTACTTGCAAAATTTGACTAGACTCATTATAAAATTTACAGGACTCAGAAAAAGACTAGCTCAACATGAGCTAGCTTGACTGATAAACTTCAAAACTTACAGGACTCAAAACTTGACCTGACTCAACTGAGTTGGCATTCTAAATACAGGACTCAAGTGTGGACAGGACTCCAATGGACTTATAAAACTCAAATGAACTAACTCAAATTGACTAAACCCAAATTACAAATTAAACAAAACTTGGACTCACATCCTAAACTCTAATTTGATAACCACAGAGGGTTGAAATGCCTCTGCCATAGTCTGGGGCCTTTGATGTCCCCATCAATTCTCTCGGGATGGAAGGAACTCGACCTAGTCGAGTAAGGATCATACTGAACCTGGTGCCTCTCAAGAAGGTCTGAGTGGAGGTGCAGCAAGTCCTCTCGAGTATCCCATGAAGTGTCGGGTCTTGGTAAACCTTGCTAACGGACCAGGTGGCATTGAAAATCGCTATCCCGAGTCTTGGAAGCTCGATCATCCAGGACATGCTCGATTCGTATTCCTCTCTTAGGCTAAATTATAGGTGGACACTCAGGGTCAGGCTCACTCTTAATGGATGGGGTACGTTCAAAGGCCTTACTAGGAATTACTGTCGATTCCCTAGACTCAATTAGGTCTGCGGTATTGAAGGTAGAGCTAAAGCCAAACTCCAATGAAAAATCATGCACATGGGGTCCTACCTTCTCTATCACTTCTAAGGATCCAGCTCTGTGAGCATGAAACTGAAAGGGATATGCCCTAAAAGCCAATCTGTGTTGTATCTCCCAAACCATTGTAATTGACAAAAAATTCTAATAAAGGCATTATTTTTCATCATACGCTGTGTTTTATTATTATATGATGAACCCCATAGATTAGGGCTATGATTTTAGGGTTATGATGAGATCATACCAGTGAGACCTAAAGTCTTAAAACCTTAATCTAAAATATTCCTAGTCAAAGGAACCCTGAGTAGGGGATCATGGTTTTCCGGTAAGACTAGCACATCCCATGTATACTGGAGAGGGTGACTGCTCTCACAGTCACTTGTGTATGACACTAATACTGGGACGTGGGTGCTCATTGAAGAACGAGTTCACTGATATGATCCAACTTGAGAACATCTAATGGAGTCTTAGCTACATGTCAATAGAAGGTTCTCATAGTGGGAATGGTACAAGTAATCCTTTGACCTGAGACTGCCATAAGTACCTTATGTACATGAACCCATGCTTTGGTTCAATCCTAATCATGACACTGAGTCATGCACAGGATTGATACTGGGAATGGTGAATTGGATATGAAGGTAATGAGTAGGTCAATAAGGAATCGATTACTCTTAGTAAGAGGAGATTGCATCCAGCTAGTTAACAATCGGATGATGATTTAGGGAATCTTTGATCAAAGTAAAGATATTAGAGATGGTTTCTAATATCAAGATAATTGAATCATAAATATAAGATTGAGATAGAAATAAATATAATATTGGATTTGACATATATCCATATCCATAGTTATATTTTGGGTGCAGGTTAATCGAAAGATTTAATTGTACGGTAACTCTCTACTGAAGGGTAATTTTGGTATTTCACTAGAATTTTCATATCTTCCGGGTAGACATGACACATTGCTATACGTCAATATTATCTTGTGGGTTGATCAAATTCAAAGATCACTTATTAGGAAGAGTCCTAATTGATCAAATCGGGTAAGCCCGGTTTGACCTAAATCGATTAGAAAGAGTTCTAATCAAATTAGGTCAACTTATATTCGAACCCACTGCTGGCTAGATGTGGAACCCAATGGGTCACACACTTAAGAGGATTGATCAAGAGTTTAATTTGAAATTAAATCATCTTTGCAGGATAACACTCTAGCAGGTGTTGCAAACCCTAGCTTCTATTCGAATCGGATTCGAATTAGGGTTCCGGATTGGTTCAATTTGGGTTCTAATTGGATCTAATTAGACCCTAATTATGAAAATAGGGATTATGGCTAACCCTATTGGCTAACCATGCACCTAGGCTAGCCCCCCACCCGCTCCTTATTCATTTCATGCCAAAATACCAAGAGTCCATGCGCTAATGGACTCTTGGCACGCCATTTGGAAGAGTCCATGGCGCATGGACTCTTGGCGCGCCCCACTTAATTCTTCGATGAATTAAGATGGGGTGGCCTCCTTTCTTAATAATTAGCGCCTCACATGTGTGCCCTTGGATGGGAATCCAACGGCTAGAAAATTTTTGAGAAAGACAAAAAGGCACTGACTCTTCCCGGTTGGGCAAAATAACGTCTCTTCGGAGACCGAAACATCGCGACTCCCTTCTTCTGAAATCTCATGACTTTTCTTTTAGGAAAGGCCATGAGTTTGAATCTGAAGGACCGTGAGAAAGTGGGAAGGGGTGTGAGAAAATGAGAAGGGCATGAGATGGGTGTTTATGGAGAGGTGTGTAGGCGCCTATCTGAGATCTATTTAAAGGGTCGGGAAAATCAGAACAAGGTTAATGTTTTCTTTTATTCTTTCTTCCTCTCCTAAAGACTCTTTTATTCTTTTCTTGCTCTTGCACTGTTTCCTTTACAGAGTACACCTCTGTCGAAACTCTGCTACTGAACAAGAATAAGAGTAAAAGTCTCCGACGGTAAAGGAAAGAAAGGAGTTCTGATTTATTCCTTCTTTCTTACATTAAGACATTATTGTCTTAATTTCTCCTCCAACTTAAGACAAGACTATATCCTCTTAGGACAAGGTCTTTTCTTCAAGACAAGGGTGTCTAAAGGGCCAAGGTCTTAGTGGAAGGAGGAGAAGAGATAAAGGAAAGGAAGGCTACCTCTTGTGTGGAAGAATTCAAGCCATAATCCGAGCAATTGAGTTCTAGAAAGAAGAACTCAATTGGAGGGACCATTGAAAAGAAGTTAGTGTTTCTTGATCATTGCTCTGTATGGATCACCATCGGAGGGTGGACACCTGGACGCCTGGTGAATTCAGTTAGCCCCTTCAACTTCAAGTTTTTTGGAATTAGCGATTACAGGTTGGTACCCTAATCCTAATTTGCATAGATATGCTTGTCATATGTTCTAGTCTTATTTAAGGAGTTCCTAGTTTAGGGTTTTTGGTGTGAATTTAATTTTAATTTTAAAATTACACTTCCGCTGCATTGCACCAGAACCCAACAGTGGTATCAGAGCCACCTTAATTAGGACTATAATCTATGATATTTGTGTGTTACATATTAGGGTTTTTTAAGTCCTAATATGATATTACACTTAGCATATTTTTTGGTTGCATATATGTTTTGGTGTATGCCACTAGTTAGGGTTTTTCACTCAAACCCTAATCATTATAGAGATATGATTAGTTTTGAAGTCATCATACTAAATAAGGTTGCCCTGGCATAATGTTGGATCCATTATGTGGTAAATGGTTGTCCTAGTATGATGACACACTTAGCACATATTTGTTTATCAGAATGATATAATTGTGATATGTTCTATAAGAATGTGCTGGCAATTTTTTAAAACCCTCCTCTTAAAAATTATATTAAGTCATAGTATATTTAACTAATAAGCATCACTAGTCATGATGAACAATTGATCATTCGGTATCTAGAAAGGTGGTTCTGGGAAGGTAAAGAGAATTGTGGTTTTTAATTGGTTCCGTTGACTGACCTGGCCAATTTTTATTGGTGTCTAGGAAAGCAACGGGGGGACTCCCACATCTCTTCCACTTGCCTGGCCGATTTGATTATATTTAAATCTTGACTAAAATGCTTAGTGTTAAAAATACTATATATTGGCCTTCCTTCATGTTGGATCATTATTGTGTTATGAACCACATTAGGTTTGTTGTGTTATCTGCAAGACCTAATATGGTGATTGACATAATACTAGTCTAGTGCACAGATATGCTTACAGTATATTCAGTATAATGCCTTGTTGTGTTATCTGCAAGGGCATTATATTTGAGTATTGACTGTATAGAAATGAAAGGGTCTCGACTTAACTAGAACATTATGGTTTGTTGTGTTTTTCTGCAAGACTAATAATGTTCTAGAGGCCAAGTTATTTTTGAGAATTATATGAGATATAATTGGAAGAGTTTCCTACCTTGGAGCTTATAAAAGATTTGTTGTATATTCTGCAAGATCTTTTATAAGTTATTAGGATCTCAATCTCACTAAGAAAAATCGATCAGGGTTTTTCTCGATTATCATAGTGAGGGCTATGATTTTTGATAAAATAGTGGGAGACATAATTAAATTGAAGACCTAATCTAATTATGTAAGTCATTTCATGGTTGTTTGCTTATGTATTGTTCTTTATTAAATGTAGATAAATGGCATCATCATTATCACTGCGAAGTATCTTAGATACCAACAAACTGACTGGTCCAAACTATGTGGACTGGTTGAGAAATTTAAAGATTGTGCTGAGTTCAGAAAAACTTTCTTATATTCTTGATACCCCTAGTCTTAATCCACTAGGGGATGATGCCACACAGGAAGATATGGCCACATACAGAATGTGGCAGAATGACTCCCTCACTGTCAAGTGTATCATACTGGCCTCTATGACTAATGAGTTACAGAGACAGCATGAAAGCATGGATACTCAATCCATAATGCTCAATTTAAAAGAGCTTTATGGAGAACAAAGCAGAACTGCTAGATATGAAATATCTAAGTAGTTATTCCATGCTAGGATGACAGAGGGAACATCCGTTCAGGATCATGTTCTGAAGGTAATTGACTTAATCACCAGATTGGGTCAATTAGATTTTATTATGGATGGGGAGCTGAATCAGGATTTAATCCTGCAATCACTCCCGGAGTCATTTTCTCAGTTTGTCTTAAATTATCACATGAACAAACTGAACACTTCCTTGCCTGAGCTGTTAAATATGTTAAAAACAGTAGAGAGCCATGTTAAGAAAGAAAAGGCTCCACTTCTTCTTGTTGATAAGACCAATAAGAAGAAATCAGGCAAAAAGGGTTTTAATAGGAGGCTAAACCCTAAGGGTGGCATCAATAAGAATAAGAAAGGAAAGAAGGCCTCAAAACAGTCAACCTGTTTCTTTTGCGGCAAAGCGAGACATTGGAAAAGGAATTGCAAGGCTTACCTTGCAACTGTGAAGCCTGGTGCGTCAGATGCACCAAAAGGTATGTATGAGATACATACTATATTGATATTAAATTCGTCTATATCAAATACTTGGGTATTGGATACCGCTTGTGGTTACCATATATGCAAATCTTTGCAGGACCGCCACAAGCTTAAAGTATTGAAGGAAGGTGACTTCAATCTCTATGGTGCTAGTGGTGATATCATCCAAGCAGAAGCTGTAGGGACCTATATTTTGAAGTTGTCTTCAGGGAAGATCTTGGAGTTAAAAAATTATTACTATATGCCTAAAATTATTAGGAACATTATATCTATTCCTTTGTTATTAAAACAAGGATATGTAATGGATGTAACGAGCACTGGTTGCTCGATAATGTTGTCTAATAAAATTATTTGTTCTGGCATATTTAGCAATGAGCTCTTAACTCTTTCTTCCAATGATAGTGTTTTTCATGTCAATAATAAAAGAAAAAGAAAAGACTTTAATGATACTTTACTTTGGCATCATCGACTTGGTCATGTTAATGAGTCTAGGATAAGCAAGTTATACAAGAAAAAATTCCTTGATCCTTATGAGTATGAATCATTAGGAACTTGCGAATCATGTCTCATGGGTAAGATGACCAAGACTCCATTTACTGGACATGGAGAAAGGTCAACTAAGTTATTAGGACTTATACATACTGATGTATGTGGTCCAATGACAACTCAGGCCAGAGGAGGATACTCATATTTTATCACTTTTACAGATGATTTATCTAGGTTCGGATGTGTGTATCTTATGAAACATAAATCTGAAGCCTTTGATAAATTTAAGGAGTATCAAAGTATGGTCGAAAAACAAACCAGGAAAAGTATTAAAGTTCTTCGTTCTGATCGAGGAGAAGAATACTTATCCACGGAGTTTTTAGACTATCTTAAAGTCAATGGAATTCTTTCTGAATGGACCCCTCCTTATACACCACAACTAAATGGTATAGCTGAAAGGAGGAATCGTACCTTATTAGATATGGTACGATCCATGATGTGCTTCACAAATTTACCTATTTTCTTCTGGGGTCATGCCCTAGAAACTGCTGTTTACATTCTGAACAAGGTACCTTCTAAATCCGTTGTTAGTACTCCATATGAAATTTGGAGTGGAAAGAAATCGTATCTTAAATATTTTAAGGTATGGGGATGTCCAGCTTATGTTAAAAGAAATTTTGGACATAAGTTGGAACCTAGAGCGGATAAATGTCTATTTATAGGATATCCTAGAGAGGGTAGAGGATATCTGTTCTACCATCCTACTGAACAAAAGATTTTTGTCAGCAGGCATGCCACTTTTCTAGAAAAGGAGTTCATTTTAGAAAAGGGCAATGGTAGAACTGTTGAACTTGGAGAAGTACAAGAAACACAGATAGACAGTTCTCAACCATTAGAACATATAGTTAGGACAGAACCAGAACACAAAACTCCTCCCCGTAGGTCTGATAGAGTGCCATGGGCACCTGAGAGGTATGGGTTTATTATTGAAAATAATGAAGCCCAAGTCATTCAAAATGATAAACCTCTGACCTATACGGAAGCTATCTTGATTACTGATTCAGATAGATGGCAAGAAGCCATGGAATCCGAGATAGACTCTATGTATGTAAACCAAGTATGGTCTTTGGTCGATGCACCAGAGGGTGTTAATCTTATTGGGTGCAAATGGGTCTATAAGAAAAAGATTGGGGCTGATGGCCAAGTTGAAACCTATAAAGCCAGATTAGTGGCAAAAGGTTTTAGACAAAAACAGGGAATTGATTATGATGAAACATTCTCACCTGTTGCCATGCTCAAATCAATTCGGATTTTACTTGCTATAGCAGCGTACCACGATTATGAGATCTGGCAGATGGATGTGAAGACTGCATTCCTCAATGGTTTCCTTGAGGAAGAAGTCTACATGTCACAGCCAGAAGGTTTTATTTCAAAGAATAAACCTAATCAAGTATGCAAGCTAAAGAGATCCATTTATGGATTAAAGCAAGCTTCCAGGAGTTGGAATATCCACTTTGATGAAACTATTAAAAGGTTTGGTTTTATCAAAAATGTGGATGAACCCTGTGTTTATAAGAAGACTAGTGGGAGTGCCATAGTCTTCTTGGTTTTGTATGTAGATGACATACTCCTCATTGGGAATGATATCCCAATGTTGCAATCAGTCAAGGTTTGGCTATCAAACTAGTTTTCCATGAAAGATTTGGGAGAAGCATCCTATATACTAGGTATTAAGATCTATAGAGATAGATCTAAGAGGATGCTAGGTTTATCCCAATCTAGGTACATTGACTTAGTGCTGAAAAGATTCAGCATGGATGGAAGTAAAAGAGGTTATCTTCCTATGAGTCAAGGCATACATCTTTCTAAAAGAATGTCTCCTAAGACACCTGAAGAAAGAAATAGAATGAATTCTATACCTTATGCTTCAGCAATAGGGTCCATAATGTATGCCATGTTATGTACCAGGCCTGATGTGTCATATGCTTTAGGCATTGTCAGTAGGTTTCAGGCTGATCCAGGAGAGGATCATTGGAAAGCAGTTAAAAATATTTTTAAGTACCTGAGAAAGACTAAGGATATTTTTCTGGTTTATGGTGGTTCTGATCTTAAACTAGAAGCTTATTCTGATTCTAGTTTTCAATCAGACCCTGATGATAGCAAATCCATTTCGGGATATGTTTTTACCCTAAACGGTGGAGCAGTGAGTTGGAAGAGTACCAAACAGCAGACTATAGCTGACTCAACCACAGAGGCAGAATACATAGCTGTCAGTGAAGCCGCCAAGGAAGCAGTCTGGATGAAGAAGTTCATCACAAAGTTGGGTGTTGTTCCTGAGATTGAAACCCAGTGCCACTTTACTGTGACAACACTAGGGCTGTCGCTCAAGCTAAGGAACCAAGAGCTCATCATAAGTCCAAGCACATTCTGAGATGCTTCCATCTCATCCGAGAAATAGTAGAAAGACAAGATGTCTACATAAATAGAGTTGATACAAAGAACAATGTAGCAGACCCATTCACTAAGGCTCTACCATAGCGAGAGTTTGATCGCCACCTCGAGTGTATGGGATTAAGATTTAAAGACGATTGGCTTTAGTGCAAGTGGAAGATTGAAAGGGATATGCCCTACAAGCCAATCTGTGTTGTATCTCCCAAACCATTGTAATTGACAAAAAATTCTAATAAAGGCATTATTTTTCATCATACGCTGTGTTTTATTATTATATGATGAACCCCATAGATTAGGGCTATGATTTTAGGGTTATGATGAGATCATACCAGTGAGACCTAAAGTCTTAAAACCTTAATCTAAAATATTCCTAGTCAAAGGAACCCTGAGTAGGGGATCAGGGTTTTCCGGTAAGACTAGCACATCCCATGTATACTGGAGAGGGTGACTGCTCTCACAGTCACTTGTGTATGACACTAATACTGGGATGTGGGTGCTCATTGAAGAATGAGTTCACTAATATGATCCAACTTGAGAACATCTAATGGAGTCTTAGCTACATGTCAATAGAAGGTTCTCATAGTGGGAATGGTACAAGTAATCCTTTGACCTGAGACTGCCATAAGTACCTTATGTACATAAACCCATTCTTTGGTTCAATCCTAATCATGAAACTGAGTCATGCACAGGATTGATATTGGGAATAGTGAATTGGATATGAAGGTAATGAGTAGGTCAACAAGGAATCGATCACTCTTAGTAAGAGGAGATTGCATCCAGCTAGTTAACAATCGGATGATGATTCAGGGAATCTTTGATCAAAGTAAAGATATTAGAGATGGTTTCTAATATCAAGATAATTGAATCATCAATATAAGATTGAGCTAGAAATAAATATAATATTGGATTTGACATATATCCATATCCATAGTTATATTTTAGGTGCAGGCTGATCGAAAGATTTAATTGTACGGTAACTCTCTACTGAAGGATAATTTTCGTATTTCACCAGAATTTTCATATCTTCCAGGTAGACATGACACGTTGCTAGACATCAATATTGTCTTGTGGGTTGATCAAATTCAAAGATCACTTATTAGGAAGAGTCCTAATTGATCAAATCGGGTAAGCCCGGTTTGACCTAAATCGATTAGAAAGAGTTCTAATCAAATTAGGTCAACTTATATTCGAACCCACTGCTGGCTAGATGTGGAACCCAATGGATCACACACTTAAGAGGATTGATCAAGAGTTTAATTTGGAATTAAATCATCTTTGCAGGATAACACTCTAGCAGGTGTTGCAAACCCTAGCTTCTATTCGAATCGGATTCGAATTAGGGTTCCGGATTGGTTCAATTTGGGTTCTAATTGGATCTAATTAGACCCTAATTGTGAAAATAGGGATTATGGCTAACCCTATTGGCTAACCATGTACCTAGGCTAGCCCCCACCCACTCCTTATTCATTTCACGCCAAAATACCAAGAGTCCATGCGCTAATGGACTCTTGGCGCGCCATTTGGAAGAGTCCATGGTGCATGGACTCTTGGCGCGCCCCACTTAATTCTCCGATGAATTAAGATGGGGTGGCCTCCTTTCTTAATAATTAGCGCCTCACATGTGTGCCCTTGGATGGGAATCCAATGGCTAGGAAATTTTTGAGAAAGACAAAAAGGCGCTGACTCTTCCCGGTTGCGCGAAATAACATCTCTTCGGAGACCGAAACATCGTGACTCCCTTCTTCTGAAATCTCACGACTTTTCTTTTAGGAAAGGCCGTGAGTTTGAATCTGAAGGGCTATGAGAAAGTGGGAAGGGGCGTGAGAAAATGAGAAGGGCGTGAGATGGGTGTTTATGGAGAGGTGTGTAGGCGCCTATCTGAGATCTATTTAAAGGGTCGGGAAAATCAGAACAAGGTTAATGTTTTCTTTTATTCTTTCTTCCTCTCCTAAAGACTCTTTTATTCTTTTCTTGCTCTTGCACTGTTTCCTTTACAAAGTACACCTCTGTCGAAACTCTGCTACTGAACAAGAATAAGAGTAAAAGTCTTCGACGGTAAAGGAAAGAAAGGAGTTCTGATTTATTCCTTCTTTCTTACATTAAGACATTATTGTCTTAATTTCTCCTCCAACTTAAGACAAGACTATATCCTCTTAGGACAAGGTCTTTTCTTCAAGACAAGGGTGTCTAAAGGGCCAAGGTCTTAGTGGAAGGAGGAGAAGAGATAAAGGAAAGGAAGGCTACCTCTTGTGTGGAAGAATTCAAGCCATAATCCGAGCAATTGAGTTCTAGAAAGAAGAACTCAATTGGAGGGACCATTGAAAAGAAGTTAGTGTTTCTTGATCATTGCTTTGTGTGGATCACCATCGGAGGGCGGACACCTGGACGCCTGGTGAATTCAGTTAGCCCCTTCAACTTCAAGTTTGTTGGAATTAGCGATTACAGGTTGGTACCCTAATCCTAATTTGCATAGATATGCTTGTCATATGTTCTAGTTTTATTTAAGGAGTTCATGGTTAAGGGTTTTTGGTGTGAATTTAATTTCAATTTTGAAATTACACTTTCGCTGCGTTGCACCGAAACCCAACAGAAACTTCTTTTATACCTAAGCCTAACCAAGATAGAATTCCCTACATTGAATCCATTGGCTCTTATTCGGGAATTAGCTAGTTTGTTAGATGTTTCATTACTTAAATTACTCTTATGGCTAATATCCTGATGCATATACTGTGCGGTGTTCAGTGCAAGTGTGGACAGTTGAACTGGGTTTATGGACTTATCAGGCTCAGCACCAGTTGGAAGGTCATCAGGAAGGTCTTTGGAAAGAAAGTCTCTTAAACTAATGTCTACCTCCTGGGGTTGTTCCTTAGGGACTTGTTCCTGGACCTCCTCTATGGACAACTCTCTTGAACCCTCTATTATGTTTGATCCTGTCTCAGTCACTTTTTCAAATTTTGCAGTGGGTTCAGGATTCTTTTTCTTTGATTCCTCAAGGGGTTCACTCTCTAGCTTTTCTTCTACTGGACTCAATTCTTCAATATCAATGGGTTCAGTGGTTTCTTTCTCTAATTCCTTAGCCTTAATTAAATTAACTCCTGCTTTCTTCTCCTTAAGGCTACTAGAAGCTTCCCTAAATAGGTCTTTAGGTTGAGTCGGGTGGATCACAAACTTCTCCCCGTGGTGACTAAATGTACAGGTATTGGTTCGACCAAACAAGATTGCATCATGATCATAAAGCCATGGTCGACCTAGGATAATACTACTAACTCCCATGGGAAGGGCATCATACCAAATCTTCTCCTCATATGTTTGCAATTTGATCAGGATTTGGCATCTAGATTTGATTGGGATGGAGGTGGAATCTATCCAAGAAACCTTATAGGGGCTAGGATAGGGAACTGGGGCCAATCCTAAAGATTTCACTGTATTGGCAGAGATGGCATTAACATAACTCCCACTATCTATTATGATCTTGAATACCTTACTTCCTATCTTAACAAAGGTTTGTAGGATGTTGGTCCTACGCCAGTCTTCCTTAATTTGGGTTTGGATGAAGATGCACCTAACCACTCCTAACAGGTTTTTAGACTCAGGTACTTCCTCCTCTCCCTCATACTCATTTATCAATTGTTCATCAGCTTCATAAACTTCTCCCTCAGGCTCAACTATGAACTCAGGCTCATCCTCACCTAGCTCACCAATGTGTAGGGCATTGGCTGGATACTGGCTAGCAAAGTAACCTGGTTTACGGCATCTATAGCACACCTTCTTCAAGATGAGTTCCCTCTGACCTTCTACAGCTTTGCCTTTATCTTCTCTATGCGTCATGGAGATACTAGGTTGAGGTCGACTCAGATCAGGGTGACTTAGACTGAGCCGACTCGGGTTGGGTCGATTTGGGTTAGGTCGACTAGGGTAGGCTTGACTAGATCCTGAGTATGGGCTAGGGTTTCTAATGAGCTCAAATTTATGAAAGATGGATCCTTTCTGGAAACGCTCAACATTCCTAGCAATCTGGTAGGTTTGCTCTATGTCTCTGACCTCTCTCAAGTAAAACTCCCTCTTAATGTCATCCCTAAGGCCGGTCCTAAACCTAGACAGGACAACATCTTCATCATCATCTAAGTCACATTGCATGGAATACTCATCAAATTTTGCGATGTACTCATTTATACTCTTGCTACCCTGACTCAATCTTTGCCACTGATCCAACAAACCCTAGCGATATGAGGTTGGAACATATTTCCCTCTAAGCTTGGCCTTCATGGCCCTCCAGGTAACTATGGGTTCATGGCCTCCTAGCCTAATTGTTCTTTCAACAGTAGCCCAATATAACCTGGCCTGGTAGACTAGCTTAAGCTTGGCAAACCTAAACTTACGTTTCTCAGACATATCGTACCACTCAAAATACTGGTCAACTTCTCCCTCACAATCTATATAAACCTTTGGGTCAAGACAACCATCAAAAGTGGGTGCATCAAGTCTAATGTTTCTATAGGCCCTGTCTTCTTGGTCTATGAAATCCTGATTGGGTCACCTTGGATGAACCTCTAGAATTGGGTCATGACGATGGGCTCTCCTAGGTTCAACCTCAAAGTATGGATTAGGGCTTGGGTTTCTCCTAGGGTCAGCCTCATAGTAAGGATCTCGGCATGGGGTTCTCCTAGGATGGGGAGGTGACTCAAGATCTGGTTCAGAATGGGACCTATGTATCTCCTCTAGGGTTCCTGTCAAACATCTACTTGGTCAAATCTATGAGTCCATTGGGCATTCGATTGGGTCATCTGGTCATCCATTTGGTCTAATCGGGTGTTCAATCAAGCCATCTGGTCACTCAAGGTCTTTAGGATAGCATCAAGGTGGGATTCCATGGGTTTAGCTAGTTATGGAGGTGGTGATGATATGAAGCTCCTGATCTAGTGTACATGCAAGACTCAAACAAATCGACTACGGGTACCTAAATCTGGAGCCCAAACAGAATAGGTCGACTCAACTTGCATACAACTCAACCCCTAATCTTTTCACTGGCCAGGTAAGAGGTGGGATGGTGGGAGGCCCCCCTGCTTAACGCAGGACCCAATTAAAGAACCACTGATCCGCTTAGGTTGTTTGACACTGTACCTCTAGCCTAGACACCAGCTTCCAGTAATAGGAGATGAATTGGGTGCACTCGTCTTCCCACAATGGTTGAACCCAACCTGTTGATGTCCCTAGCTCTCTAGAGCAAATTAGGTCTAATCAATTTTAGTTAGGGATAGGTTCAAATGCAAGGATTGTGGTTTTGGGCTAAGGAAAGGTGATCAAATCCTCCCCCCATTTGACATAGTAAAAGTGCCCTTAAGGTAAGTTATGTAGATGATGGCGCATATATGAAATGCAAATTAGGATTTTGTAGTTTTGGTATTTTCTGATTTTGAATATTTTTTTTGTCTTTATATTTGGTAGAAAATAAAATATGCAGAAAGTACCTAATATGCAGGAAATATGTAGAAAAATTAAAATATAAAAAGATTATGCAATAAGAACCCTAAACATACTAAAATTTGTCTTGCTGAAAAATAGAGCAGAATTGTTCTCAGGAAGTATTCCAGCGTACAAAAACACACATGCCGAATTAAATCATAAGAAGACTATGAAAAACACTTTCAATTACAAGGAATCTAGAAAAACAAAAATCACAATTTTTGGATCTTTCTACATGCAGAAATCACAAAAATAATATACCATATATTGAGATGACGGGATGCAGAAACTAGCCTTAAACTATGCTCTGATACCAAATGAAGCCGGATTGTTTATGCATGAAAAGTATTTTTCCATGATTAAGAATGAAGTTAAGGTTTTAGATGCCGAATTCCAAGCCAAGATTCAAAGTATAGAATTCTATAGAAATTCTGGAAGTTATGCATGCAGAAATAAACCCTAAAGTAATAGATAAGCAGGATCGCCAAGGTTGAGAAATCCTGGTCAGGCTATCTTTCCTACAATACCACTACTGATGAATCAAGGGGTGTACCTGGCAATGGTAGAAGTGCCTGCTAAAGATCGTTCCATGAAGAGATCATATGGCCTGGAAGAGCAAGCTTCTGACCCTATGGATTCGCAGCTTTCTGCTCGGTGATCTGACAACTGATCAGAAGGTATCCTCAGACTTGTGGGAACTGAGGAACCTACAAATCACCATCTGGGGTTAGAAAGCTAAGAGTATGAAGACTGAATAATTGAAAGAAGGGAAAAGAAAGGCTCTTGGATGATGGCGGCCAAGGGTTGGAAGGAAGGGGTAGCTAGGGTTTTGATGTTGTAGATAGAGGCAGGGTGCAGGAACAAGAAGAACTCACACATAGTGCACATTGCATGCACATAGTAAGGGTACACAGCAAAGAGAGGAAACTCAAATTTAATTCATTAATATTCTGAAATTACATGAGGAGGGGAGGCCTTTAAATAGTTTTACTAACTTGGAGCTCAAGTAAGGGTATTCATGAGAAATTACATTAGTCTTAAATCCATACAAAGACAGACTAAGGCTCTCTACTTTTGACCGAGCCTCTCTCTCTCCCTCTCCTCTTGGTCGACCAAAGAGGGGTGACTCTAAGGGAGGCCGACCAAGGGGGTTGACCATAAGGGTTGGCACCCCTCTTGATGCTCCTCATGGGCCTTGGGTGGCCCAGCATGCTCCAGGCTGCGGTCAAGGGTTCAAGGCCTTCAAATTCTCTTGCTGGGTCTTCCATGGTCTTTAAGTGTGGCTCCATGACTTTAAGCTAGCTGGATCTTCGATTATCTTGAGTCTTCTACTTGCAAAATTTGACTGGACTCACTATAAAATTTACATGACTCTGAAAATGACTAGCTCAACATGAGCTGACTTGATTGATAAACTTCAAAACATATAAGACTCAAAACTTGACCTGACTCAACTGACTTGGCATTCTAAATATAGGACTCAAGTGTGAACAAGACTCCAATGGATTTACTCACAAAACTCAAATAAACTCACTCAAATTGACTAAACCCTGATTACAAATTGAACAAAACTTGGAGTCACATCCTAAACTCTAATTTGATAACCATAGAGGATTGAAATGCCTCTGCCAAAGTCTGGGGCCTCTGATGTCTCTATCATGATGTTTGGCCTTTACATAACTTCTGAGTGCTTGTGAATGATCTCTCTTTCATATCCTGCGACAAATACCTGCCACTTATGGATAGACAAATATGGGAGTCAAGCTAGGTCACTCGATTTCATATGTCATGTGCTGTGCTCTCTGTTATTAGAATCGTACTAGCCATGATTCGACCTGTTTGATTCGAGTTGATGCAGTCCATGGTTGAGTCTAACTGAGTGGGAGAATCAGAATTTAAAAGGGATCATACTTGTATCGACTACTCATGGGATGAATCGTCATCTTTGTTGGATCGTCCGAGTCCCTCGATTCGAAAAAGGTAGGTTTCTGGTCAATGATTATGAAAGCCGAGGCATTGAAATTCCTAAAAATCCTTGGAAAATCTATTCATTGAAGAAAATGAAGGTATTTCAAACCTTATCTGTCTTCTCTTCACCCGTTTCTTTGCTTTCTCTCTCTCTGTTGCTTCTCTGGGCTTCAACGATCACTAGAGGAGGCCTGTTCTTAAGATCATCTCTCTTCCCCTATTCGTCTTCATGCCCGGAAGCCCCAAAGACCCTTGTCTCTTCGCCATCTTTGTCTTCACCAGTGGAGAAGGTCCCCAAAGCCCCTCGACCCTTTGCCATCTTTGTCTTCGCCGGTGGAGGCCCCCAAAGCCCCTCAGCCCTCTTGAGCTTTGCTATCTTCGTCTTCGCTGGAGGAGGCCCTCAAAGCCCTGTCGGCATCGCCGTCTTTCCCGCTCGAAGCCTTGTTTGCTAGTCGAAGCCCTCTTCATTGGAGGAGGCCCTCAAAGCCCTGTCGGCATCACCGTCTTCCCTGCTCGAAGCCCTGTTTGCCATTTGAAGCCCTCTTCGCTAGCTTCAATCGATAGAAAGAGGCACGGGTGAGGGTTAGAAGAGACCGGGCAAGGGTTTTAGGTATCTTCGAGACTCTTCCTCAGTTTGATCGAGAAACAGTGGATGGCTCACTGTCTCTAAAATCCAAATTCTAGTATTTTGAAGGTATGATTTAATCTTTTTAATATTTAATAATTATTTTATTTATTTATTATTTTATAATTTTATTTTTTTTTCAAACAATACTTTTTTATTAAATCATGCCACCTAAAAGAAAAACTAAGACCGTGGATCTAACTTGGGATCATTGTAAAATATTTGATGATGGTAAAAGAGGTGATGAAAATCAATTACATCTTGTATGCAATTATTATAAAAAAATTTTTTGGGGAGGACTTAATAGAATAAAAAATCATTTTGTGGGTACTCATAACAATGTTTCTTCTTGTGCTAAAATTTCAGAAGAAATTCAAAATTTTTAAGAAAATTGTTAGGGAAAAAAGAAATTGAGAAAAGTTTTGACGATGATGTTGAGTTTTTTGAAGTAGAAGAGCCAAATGCAAAAGTAAAGAAAGGCACTATGAATTCATTTGTAATTAAAGGAAGGGGAAATACACTTAAACAACAGACAATAAATGAAATAATTAAAAAAAAGATTCAGTGGTTAGGGATATTTGTAGATTTTTATATGGACATACTGTGGTCTTCAATTTAGTTACAAGTCCTTTATTTGTTCAAATGGTGAAATCTATTAGTGAGTATGAAAGGTGATTGAAACTTCTATCATATTATGAAGTTAGAGTTATTTCTTGAAGAAAGAGATTTGTGTTAATGAAAATTTGGTGAAATATAAAAATAAGTGGGAGCAAATATCATCTTGAATATAACAATTTATGCATTTCAAAATCTTGAAGTTTTCTATTTTTTTCCTCCATTCAGTCCTCTTTTTTTTTCTTTCTCAAACAACATCTTAGGTTGGCAAGTTGTATTTAAATATACATGTAAGTGATGGTGTAAGGTGAAACTTTGGTTGGCAAGTTGCATTAATATATATATATATATAACCTTTCATTTTATTTTTAAAAATCAGCACAAGATGACATTTTCCTTCAAGCTAATTCAAAGTACTGCTATGCCAAAGGTCGCTCCATGCAGAGCAACAATACCTTTTTTAGGTGCTTCTCACTTCTTGTTTTCTGGACCATTGACTCAATGAATGAATGGAATGTTGTCCAAGACTTGTATACAGGTAATGTGGGGCTTTATTATGGTTTAAAGGCTATGAAGATTGGTTTCTCTAGCTACTTTAAATGTAAACCATGAAAGTTCACACATGTATCTATGCCTCACCATATTTATGATTTCTTGAAAATTTAGCTGCTTGCATGTTCCCTGCCTTTCCAAGCTTGAGATCAAGTTAGACTCTGACATATGTCTCAACTCCAATTTCATTTACTAGATAATCACAATCACAGCTATTCTCTGTGAAGTATTCTAAAGCTTGTATTCCTTTCATTGTAGTAGCCTCAAAGATGTGGATCATGATTTATCTATTAGAATAGTTACTATTTGTTGGCGTGAAATCCCTTTTCGACCGGACGGAGCTTCTGGTTTGCAGGGGCCGCTCCCGGGTTCACCTGCAAAATAAATCCCTGGTCGGAGTTGCTCCGACAGGGGACACTTCGATTCCTAAATTAGAGGCGGGCTCCAGCCACAGAATGGGGAAGAGAATTTGATAGAGAGGAGAAAGATTCTCTAGTTTTCAAGAGTATCTTATGCCTTACCTCGAGCTTTCCCTCTTACCGTTATTTATAAGGGGTCGTTCGACCGTCAGTTTCGTCCTCTCCCCGGCGGTTATGATGGGGAGTCAAATCCTTCTCATAATCCACAATCGTGGGTTGTCGTCGAATGTTTTCGGCCAGATCAGAGGCGTTGCAGCTTGAGTTGCACACCGTGATTCTGTCCTGGAGATAGTCGATAGTAACCATTGGTAATCGTTGCTTATCGTGCTTGTAGAGATTTAAGGCAGATCGTGGGTCTGTCTTCAGACTTCCCTTTTTAGGGAGATTCCCGTAATCAGATCGGAAATGTCTTCATCCTCAGATACTCTCGAGACAGATCGGAGATCCTGTCTTCGGCATAGATCGAGGACTTGATCTTTGTCGTGGGCCGGAGACCGTGTCATGTCATGAACCAAAGACCGTGTCTTTGGGAGTTGGTGGGAGTTGTTCCTCAGATTAGGCAGAGGGTCTCGTCTTCGAGGGCAGATGGACTTGGTCTTCGACGAAGGCCAAAGTCGTAATCGAAGTCCTGGCCTTCAGATGCTGTCGGTCCTTGAGGAGCTTCGGCTTGCTTGTAGGTTGCTTGGTTTTTCCCAAACACTTGGGTCCGAAGTTGGTGGCTCGGAAGAAATGTCTTCGGCCAGTCCGAACTGGTGGCCAGCTCATGCTTAGACCAACATATCCCAACAGTAGCCCCCCTACTCTTAGTTTTCGAAATAAAAGATTTGCCTTGAAGAGTGAGAGTATTACTGGTTTGTCATTTTCCTCCTAGATGATTACAAAAACTTTGATCGAACTGTCTGCCATAACTGCCGGCTGATTCGAGGATCAGGCACTGGACAGTTGTCATTCCCTGATTGAGGGTAAAAAAGAGTGGGCGCACCAGAGACTGTCCCTCCTTTTTCATTGTGCGGTGGTTCGACCAATCTTCTAGTTAGGATTTGGGCGGCGGTCGTGGTACATCCCCATCCCTTGGATGAAATGTGCGCTATACCATGGCCGTTGATTTATACGGATTATGACTCTTGGTCCATTCTGTGTCAAATCATATTCTAGGTTCATTTTGGGGTTGCGCAATTATCTTGAGGGCTCGTGGCAGGTTATGATGTTGCTTAGGACCCTCTCTGTCTTCTTTTGAGGAGGAGAGAGAAAGCTCAATTGAGGAAGCTCTTCATCCTCAAACTTTCAGCTTTGGCTTAGCTTTCCTTCTGCAGGTAGAATCTTCTTTTCATTCCTTTGTCTTGCTCTTCTATCATGGCCAAGTCTGTAGGTAACCAAAGGAAAAATGTAGGGCCCTCAGGGGCCGATGATGTAGTGAGTCCGGAGTTGGTCCCTAGCTCCGTTTCTCCAGGAAAGATAACCTACCTTCGAGAACGTTATCACATTCC
Source organism: Areca catechu (assembly GCA_021397845.1). NCBI lineage: Eukaryota > Viridiplantae > Streptophyta > Magnoliopsida > Arecales > Arecaceae > Areca > Areca catechu. The sequence continues at coordinate 104,566,790 of CM038050.1, forward strand.
CGAAGATTTTTCCCTAATCCTTCCAACATCTGAGGAACGAGTGAACAAGCCTCCTGCTGGGTGTCTGGCCGTATACGAAGACCACTTGAAGGCCGATCATCGATTTCCTCTGCATCCCTTCTTCGTCAAGATCTTTCGCTTATATCAGGTAGTGCTGGCGCAGTTGACTCCAAACAGTATTCGGAACATCTATGGGTTCTTGGTCCGGTGTTACATGGCTAATGTGAACCTCGGGACCAATCTGTTTACCACCCTCTTTGTGCTTAAGAGGGACTTCCACAATGACGGATGGTGGGTAATCGGCCCTCGGCCTGGTCGCAAAATCATCAAGGATATACCCAGTGCCATCCACGGGTGGAAACCTATATTCATGTTTGTGTTATCTACTGAATCGTGGGATTTCAGTAGTGAGTGGAAGGAGCCACGTTTAGTTGACAATGATGGAAAAAGGTCTTGGCGGCTGATTAGTCTGATTACAACTTGTTGACTGATTCGGAGGTTGTTCCCATTCGTGAATTATTGGAGGAGAGGAATCTCCATCTCGCAGGGATCAACGAGTTCCCTGTGTTAGGTATAAATGGAAAAATCTTCACCTCTTTCTCTATATTTTTGTCGTAGTTCAATCGGCTCAAAGGAGGTTTGTTTGTCTGCAGGCGACAGAATGAAGCCCAACCTGAGTTGGCTCCACCAAACTTTTGAGAAGCGGACCACTCAGGCTCCTCCTTCGAGGTCAGTGATTTGAAAGAGGGCTCATCGAGATGGTCCTGAGGGGAGCAAGGGCACTTCATCCTCCCGGGGGACCTCTGGGGAGGATGCAGTGCCAATGATGGAGGCCTTCATAGGGCCTCAGCTGGTCGAATCTCCACTGGTGGCCGTCTCCCCAATCCACATAGGGGAGAGCCCATCCTTAGTGGTTGAAGTTCCTCTGTCTTGCCCTCTAGCAACAGATAGGGGCAAGGCAGAGCAAGTCAAAAGGGAGCCCGCCTGGGAAACATCTCCAGCTAGGAGTTGTCCCACGGGCTCTTCAAAGCTTCCCCCCATGGGGGACTATTGGTCCCCGCCATTGCTAGGCGGGCAATGAAGGCTACTCTGTTACCTCATGATCTGGTGGTTATCCGAAGTAGAAGCCTTGCCAGAATATCTGACTCTACCTTTTCTTCTCTGCAACAGGTAAAGTCCTTGTCATTTTTCATTCTCATTATTCTCGCCTGGAGGATTGTTCGGCCTATAATTCTGCTTTGCCAATGCAGTTGGTCTAAGACATCACTTTCATAGAGGAGGGCTTGGGAAATGTCGATAGCCTCATCCATGGTCTCAAGGAGGAGCTCCGCACGGCTAGGGCCGAAAAAGAGGTGGCCGAAGAGCCGAGGCAATCGATGGAGGATCGTCTCGCCCGAACGGACATTGAAGTTCGAAGCCTAAGGAGCGAGCTGAAGAGCTCCCACTTGACGATTGCTGAGCATGGGGTGAAGTTGAGGAAGAATAGGAAGCATGTTGACTCCTTGGAGCAGTCCGCCAAGGAGGACCAAGAAAAGATGAGGGACCTAACCAAGGCGGTCGAGGAGGCAACCCGAAGGGCTGAAGAGGCGGCCCTGGAGTCCAAAGTGGCCAGGAGGGAATCTGAAGTCCAGAAAGAGCTGGCAGGTAGGGCTGTAGCAGATTTTACGAGGTCCTCGCAGTTCCAGGTGGAAATTGATGCAGAACGAAAAAGAGAGATGATGCGATGCGGAAGTAAGTTAAGACTAATTCTTTTTTTTTGTTGTTTTTTTCTTTTTTTATATTTTTTTAGAAGTCAGCTTTGACTCAAAGGAAAGTTAAACTAATTGAAAGAAACTAGGTAATAATTGAAAGCACAATTTAAATGAAACTGGGTTATCAGAGTAGTTCAGAAGTAACGGATCGCTGGGGGTTGAGAAACTCCCAGACCTAGGGTTTCGCTCTGAACTTTCAACAGGACAGAAATAAAGAGAAGAGATGGGTTACCAACCAGACAGCGATCTTCGCAAAGTTTGGTGGAAGAACTCTCTCGAGCAGATTGTTGGATCCTCGGATTCGGATACCTTCGCAATGGATCCTACAATACTGATCCTGTGGCTGAGTCGGCTTCTCCTGGACTCAAGATCTAGGAAAGAAGAAGAACAAGGGATGGAATTAGATACTCAAGGAAGAATTTACCAGATTGAAGAACTTGAAAGTTGATGTTGCTGAAATCCAGATTCTCCTGGAGGCTGATCTGACTTTCTCTGGGAATTGCTCTGGATCTAAAGTATCCGGACTGGACCTGGATGCTGGGGTCGGCCTTGACTTGAAGAGGGTGGCCGTGAGAGGTGGGATAGGCTAGGGCTTGGTGGAAAGAGAAGGATGATGGGCGGCTAGGGTTTGGGAGTGAAGTGGCTAACCTAGGGTTTGGGGTTTGGAGATCTCACACCTCCTCAAGGTTCCTGGGGAACCCGGATTTACTCCCTCACAGAGCTCAACACTTGGATGCAAGTGCGGAAGAGAGAAAACACAGAGTTTGCTCACACAAAAACTTGAATTCATTCATCAGATTAATTAAAATTTACAATAGGGGTTTAATTTATAGGACTTTACAAGAAAGTAGGGTTTTACATCTTCCCATGTGGGACTAAAGGAGGGGATCTGCAAATTAGGATTGTAGGATCAATCCTTACACATATGGCTGGCCAAAGGTTCCAAAAAAATTTGATTTGGGTTTTAAAAGGAAGGTAGATGGTGCCTCCAAGCTTTGTTCTTCAAGAGAGGATTTCTTTCCTTCCATGGCTCAACTCTTTTGGACTCCTCCTTTTCTTTCTCCCTATGTCATGGTCCTTCTCATCTTTGTTTTGGGCATTTTTGGCAGGGAATGGGCGCCTCCTTGAAGTTCTCTCCAAGAATAATTTCTTCCCTTTCATAGCTTGGCTCTTATGGAAGGTCTTGGGCCGCCCCCTTGATTTGTGGATCCCTGGTTGCTTTCTCCTCAAATGGCGTATGAGAGAAGGGAGCTGCTATCTGTGGTGTGGGGACCAGAGTATACTGGATGGAGATGTGGCACCCCCTGGACTCAGGCGTGTGGCTGGGAGTGTGGCTAGGAGTGTGGCACCCACTTGCTTGGCCTTGGGAGAAAATGTGACACCCCAGGTTGAAGTCCTAGACCACTACTGAGTCAACATGACTCAACAAAAATAAATTGCAGGGAGTACAGACTTAAGCTAAAATTGAGTTGATCAAGTCAACCCTTATTACAAGCCAGAAAACTCTAACTCTTCGGGCAAGGTCAATCAGAGATCCAGATGGAGCTCTGAAGTCTTCTTCTGAGTCTGGTGCCCACACCAATTCTCCCGGGGTGGGAGGAACTTGACCCTATCGAGTATGGATCAAGTTGGCTCTGATATCTCTCTAAGAGGTCTGGGTCCAATTCTTGTAATTCTTCTCGGGAGATCCAAGAGTCATCAAAATCTGGACTTCCTTGCCAGCGGACTAGGTATCTTTGGTATCCTCGATTACGAGTAGAGATAACCTGATCATCCAGGATCTTTTCAATCTGCTCTTTCCTCACAGGCCAGTTTGTTGGTGGACACACAGGGTTAGGTTCACTCTCAAGAGCAGGATTAGGTTCAAAACGCTCACTGGGAATCACTGTTGGCTCTCTATACTCTACTAGGTCAGTAATGTTGAAAGTGGAGCTAATGCCTAGTTCTGGAGGCAACTCGAGCACATAGGCATTGGATCCTACTCTCTTCACCACTCTAAATGGTCCAGCTCCTCTAGCATATAACTTTCTAACGGTTCCAGGAGGAAACCGTTCAGGCCTTAACCTAATCATTACATAGTCTCCATCATTAAAAGTTTTGACTCGCCTTTGAGAATCAGCCAACTTCTTATAAGTTTCATTACTTAAATTTATTTTGGCATGAATTTCTTTATGCAAGTCTTTTATATGCTGTGCAAAAACTTTGATAGACTCGGAGACTCGTGTGTGGACTGGTAAAGGAGCCAGGTCAAGAGGTGTGTGAGGTTTGTAACCATGCACAATTTCAAATGGACTCTTACCTGTAGACCTATTGACCGAGTCATTGTATGCAAATTCAGCTCTAGGTAAATACAAATCCCAGTTCCTAATGTTTTCACCAACAAGACACCTTAACAGATTGCCTAAACTACGGTTCACTACTTCGGTTTGGCCATCAGTCTGGGGATGATAGGCAGTTGAAAACTTAAGTTTTGTCCCTAACTTATGCCAAAGGGTTTTCCAGAAATAGCTGGTGAACCGGACATCCCTATCTGAAACAATGGTCTTGGGTAGGCCATGGAGTCAAACTATCTCATTAAAGAACAGGGTGGCTACCTTAGACGCATCAAATGTTTGGGAACAAGGCAAGAAATGGGCCATCTTGGAAAATCGGTCTACTACAACACAGATAGAGTCATGCCTCCTCTGGGTCTTAGGCAAACCTAACACAAAGTCTATGCTCACATCTTGCCAAGGACAATCTGGGATAGGGAGTAGGGTATAAAGGTCGATGTTCTGTTTTCGCTGTTTGGCAACAGCGCAGGTCCGACACCTAGCCAAATTGTGTGCTACATCTCTTTTTAAGCTAGGCCAGAAAAAGTGGTCTTCAATAGCCAGGGTGGTTTTATCTTTTCCGAAATGGCCAGCTAAACCTCCAGCATGAGTTTCCCAAATCAAAAATTCCCTAAGAGAAGTTCTAGGGATGCAAAGCCTATTCTTAAAGAACAGAAAGCCATCTAAAAGGGAATAATCCTTATGGTCACTAGATGGTCCTTGGGTTAGATCCTGGTACACAGTTTTAAAATCCGGACACGACTCATATTCCTCTTTGATTTGCTCAAACCCTATGACTTCAGCCCTAACAGAATTTAACAACAAAGATCGACGACTAAGGGCATCAGCTATCTTATTTTCAGACCCAGCCTTATGCTTCAAAAAAAAAGTATAGGACTGGATATACTCTACCCACTTAGCATGCCTAGGGTTAAGCTTCTTCTGGGAACTCAAGAATCTAAGAGCCTCATGGTCCGAAAACAGCACAAATTCTTGCGGTAGCAAATAATGTCTCCAGTAACGCAAAGCTTGCACTACCGCATAAAATTCCTTATCATAGGTAGAATACCTAAGCTTAGCATCATTAAGTTTTTCGCTAAAGAATGCTACGGGATGGTTCTCTTGGCTTAGGACTCCACCTATACCTACTCCTGAAGCATCACAGGCAACCTCAAATACTTTTGAAAAGTCCGGTAACCTTAAAATGGGTGCCTGGGTCATCCTATCCTTAAGATCTAGGAAGGCTTTATGGGCTGCTTTAGTCTACTGGAATTTTCCCTTCCTAATACAGTCTGTGATAGGAGCTACTACAGTACTAAACCCCTTGATGAATCGCCTATAGAAGGTAGCCAAGCCATGGAAACTTCTGACTTCATGCACACTGGTCGGCTCTGGCCATTCTACTACGGACCTAATCTTTTCTGGATCGACAGCCACGCCGTCAGGGGTTACAACAAAACCAAGGAAGATAATTCTACTGGTCATAAATTCACACTTTTTGAGATTACCGTAGAGACTATCATTCCTCAAAACTTGGCAGACTTGTCTAAGGTGGCCTAGGTGATCTGCAGGGGTCTTACTATAGATCAGGATGTCATCAAAATAGACCACTACAAACTTCCCTATGAAAGCTCTAAGCACCTGGGTCATAATTCTCATGAAAGTACTAGGGGCATTGGACAACCCAAAAGGCATAACAACCCATTCATAGAGACCATCCTTAGTTTTGAAAGCGGTTTTCCACTCATCCCCTGGTCTAATCCTAACCTGATGATAGCAGCTCTTGAGATCAATTTTAGAAAAAACCATTGCACCGGCCATCATATCTAGCATGTCATCTAGTCTAGGGATGGGGAACCTATGCTTGATTGTGATTTTGTTGATGGCACGACTATCAACACACATCCTCCACGTGCCATCCTTCTTCGAGGTTAGAAGTGCAGGGACTGCACAAGGGCTAAGACTCTCTCTAATGAACCCCTTCCTCAACAATTCTCCAACCTGCTTTTGCAGTTCCTTATGCTCAGATGGATTCATCCTATAATGGGGCAAGTTAGGTAAAGTAGCTCCTGGGACTAAATCTATGGAATGCTGGATATCCCTAAGAGGTGGAAGGTGATGTAGGACGAGAGCTCTGATACCAAAATTGATGTAGCATGAAAGCTCTGATACCAAAAATGATGTAGGACGAGAGCTCTGATACCAAAATTGATGCAGAACAGAAACTCTGATACCAAAATTGATGCAGAACAAAAGCTCTGATACCAAAATTGATGCAGAACAAAAAGATGATGCGATACGGAAGTAAATTAAAATTAATGTATTTTTTTTTATTTATTTATTTTCAGAAGTCGGCTTACTTAAAGGAAAGATAAACTAATGCTGAAAGAAACTAAGAAATGACAGAAAGCATAATTAAAAGGAGTGGATTATCAGAGTAACTCAGAAGTAGGATCGCTGGGGATTGAGAAACCCCCAGACCTAGGGTTTACTCCTCTTTCAAGAAACAGACGAAGAGAGAAGAGAAGGTTTTATACCTGACTGTGATATCTCTCGTTGTTTCAATTGAAGAACACTCTCGAACAGATTGTAGGATCCTTGGAGACGAGGTATCTTCATAATGGATCCTCGAATTGTAGTCCTATGGCAAGGTTGGCCTTCTTCTTGAACTCAGGATCTGGAAGAAGAAGAACAAAAAAAAAAAAAAAGAACCAGAAACTCAAAGAAAGACACTGACCTGAGGACTTAATGAAGATTGTTGGATGTCCTGATTCTCCTGGATGCTGATCTGACTTCCTCTGGAATTTGTTCTGTATTTGAAGTAGCTGATCTGGACCCGGATGCTGGTGGTCGGCCTCTACTTGGAAGAGAGGGGCCGTGAGATGATGAGGTAGATTAAGGTTTGGATGATTGGTGGAATGAAGAAGATGATGGGCGGCTAGGGTTTGGAATTGAAGTGGCTAACCTAGGGTTTTGGTAGGGTTTGGAGATCTCACACCTCCTCAAGGTTCCTAGAGAACCCGGATTTACTCCCTCACGGAGCTCAACACCTGAACACAAGTGCGGAAGAGAGAAACACAAAGCTGCTCACAAAGAAATTGATTTCATTCATCATTTTTTTCAAGAGTTACATAGAGTTGAATATATAGACATAACAAAGAAATAAAATTTCATACACTTCCCATGTGGGACTAATAGGACTAACCCACACTTTAGGCATCAAATTCTCTTCCCAAGACTCCTTCCATGAGTGGGCAGCCCAAAAACTCCAAGAAAACATGAAAATCAGCTCCAAATGGCAGGTTATCGGGGTGTCTCCTAGTATCTCTCCATGAATCAAGGATTTTCCCTTCATGGTTTGGCTCTTTTGGACACCTCCTAGTCTTGCTCCACAAGTTTAGGCTTCTTCCTTTCATGGCTTTGGCACTTAAGGAAACTTTTGGGTGCCTCCTTGATTTTCTCCCCAAGACATGCTCTCTTCCCTTTTATAACTTGGGTTTTTATGGAACATTGTGGGGCACCTCCTTGATCCTCTCTTCAAGAAAAATTCTTGCCATCCTGGCTTGGGTTTATCTGGAAAGAAGTTGGCTCCTCCTTGGATTGAGGTATCTTGATGGATTTCTCTCCCAAGTGGTGCATGAAAGAAGGGACCTGCTTTCTGTGGTGTGGGGACCAAGGCACACTGGATGGAGATGTGGCACCTCCTGGACTCTGGCGTGTGGCTGGGAGTGTGGCGCCCACTTGCTTGGTCCTGGAAGAAAATGTGGTACCTTGGAGAAGACCTAGACCACTACTAGGACTTGTATTGAGTCAACATGACTCACAAAATTTAAATTGCAGGAAATACATATTCAAACAAAAATTGAGTTGACCAAGTCAACCCTTATTACAAAACCAGAAATCCTAATTCTTCGGGCAATGTCAATCAGAGATCTAGATGGAGCCCTGAAGTCTTCTTCTGAGTCTGGTGCCCGCACCAGAAGGTGGTCTGGCAGATCCTCGGAAAAACATCCTCAAATTCTTTTAACAAAGGTTTAACTTCCTGAGGAGGCTCTGAGGGTGTAGGAGTCCTAAGTTCCTTAGCAGTCAATATCCAAATAGGTGAACCACTATGATTTCCTGTTCTAGATCCTTAGCACTAATTAGGTTCACTCCAGTCTTCATTTCTCTGACCTTATTGGTTCCTTTAGCTACCTTATCCTTAGGAGGAACTGAATGGATTGTGATTTTCTTCCCATTAAAACTAAAGACACAGGTGTTGGATTTTCCTAAGAGGGTGGCATCATGATCATACAACCAAGGTCTTCCAAGAATTATACTGCTCACCCCCATGAGCAAGACGTCACACCAAATCTTCTCTTGATAGGATTGCATTTGGATTTGGACCTGACATCTAGACTGGATGGGTATAGAGGTAGAGTCTACCCAAGAAACCTTATAGGGGTTGGGGTGGGGGACTGGGATTAAGCCTAACATTTTGACAGTGCTAGCAGAAATGGCATTCACACAGCTCCCACTATCTATGATGATTTTACAAACCTTATCCCCTAGTTTAAGGAAATTCTGTAGGATGTTAGTCCTACGCCAATCTTCCTGAACTCTATTCTGGGATAGGATGCATCTCACAACCCCTAATTGGTCAGACTTTGTGGATTCCGCCTCTCCTTCATACTCATCGACCAAATTCATTCCGGCCTCATAAACTTCTTCTTCAAACTCTTCATTGGGTCCAGAACTCTCTTCTTCTACTTCTTCTATGTAAAGGGATCTACGAGGGCACTGGCTAGAAACATGACCTACCTTGTGGCACTTAAAACAAGCTATGGCTGTGCACTGGTTGGAGATATGACCGGGCTTCTGGCACTTAAAACAGATGATACTAGGGGTTCTCTGGGTGTCAGGTGCCTTACCTTTGTCCATGGGCCTAGGGGGGGAATACCCTGATTAGACTTGCTAGGGGTAACTTGGCTAGGTCCATTTCTCGGGATTGGGGCACTAACCCTAGAAGGCATAGGTCCTCTCTGAAATTTCTCAGTGTTTAGTGCAATCTGATAGGCTTGGTCTAGGTCAGTAACCTCTCTTAGAAACAACTCCCTCTTTATGTCTTCCTAAGTCCAGCCCTAAACCTAGACAAAGTGATCTCATGGGATTCACTCACATCACATCTCATCAGGTATTCATCAAAGGTGGTTATGTAGTCTGATACAGATCGGTTCCCTTGTTTCAAAGTCTGCCATTGGTCTAACAGATTCTGCTGGTATGAAATGGATAGGTACTTATCTCTAAGTTTCTCTTTCATACCCTGCCAAGTGGTTATGGGCTCTACATTTCGTCTTCTAGTGGTTAGCTCAATGTTCTCCCAGTATAACCTAGCTTGACGTACTAACTTCATCTTGGCAAACTTGAACTTACTTTCCTCAGACATGGCATACCACTCAAAGTACTGGTCCATCTCACCCTCCCAATCAGAATACACCTTAGGGTTTAAGCTACCATCAAAAGTGGGTGCATCTAATTTGATGTTCCGAATGAACCTATCATCTCTATCTTCAGGTTCTGGGTCAGGCCTCCTATGATTAGGTTCAGGATCTCTATATAAAGGTCTTCTAGGCTCTTGGTGTGGGTGAGGTTGAGGCACATTAAAATCTGGGTCAGGAGTCCAATTCTGATGCCTAGGTTCCTCAAGTACTTGGACTCGATCCCTAAGCTGGGCAAAATTCTCATGGACCTGTTCCTTAAACTGGGCAATAGTAGCAGTCACATCCTGACTCAATTTGTTCATACTCTCAGTAAGAGCTCTAACCATGGCCTCTAAATCAGGTTGGGTTTGACCAGGTTGGTAGGGTATTCCGTTTCCGGGTAGACATGATGATGCAAGCAAACCACAAAATGAGACTCAACGGAATGACTACGGGCTAACTACGGGCTAACTAGACCTAGAGCCCAAACTAGATGCCCAATCAGACTGGCAAGCTAGCCTGTAGTAACTCGGGACTCAGCCAGGCAGGTGTAAGGGGAGTGTTAGGTCCCTAATGCCAATCCTAGATACCAATCAGTGATTGGCCAAGTAGGCAGACCAGCACACAAGCCCTTCGGGACGTAGTCCCTGAACCACCATTCTAGACACTGAGTACAAAGCACACACAGAGTAACTAGACAAACTGACTCAACACTAGCCTTGACCCGACTTGTTGATGTCCCTAGCCCACTAGGGCAAATTAAGTCTAATAAATTTTAAAGTTAGGCTTAGGATCGAATGAGGGGGTGGTGGTTGTGGGCTAAGGAGAAGTTATCAACTCCTCCCCTTATCTTAGATGCTCAAATGCCCTTAGGATGAGTTAGGAGATGTTCACTCAAGATGATTGAATTGCAGAACACAAAAACAGAGTTGCAGTAATTTAACTCTCAGAAACTTCACGAAACCAATAAATCACAAGAAAATTATGAAAAATAGTTTCAATTATATTGGTTCCAGCAAAATAAAAATCACATAATTTGAAATTATCTGCAGTAAGAAACAATTCCTGCAACAGGATAGTTATGGACAGAAAATAGAGTACTTCCCCGTTTACAATTCCTGCTACGAAGTTGTAACCCAACGGATCCCCTACACGCCCTAGGAACACCCTGTGGAATGGGAAGAGGAGGTTCGCACCTCACTTCGTTCCTAGGACCGGACGTCCTGGGGAGTCTACTTCGAGCAGACAAAGTAAAAGAGAGAGACTCAAACAAGCAATAAAAACAGAACCCTAGACAGGGCTCTGATACCAAAAATGATGCAGAACGAAAAAGAGAGATGATGCGATGCGGAGTAAGTTAAGACTAATTCTTTTTTTTTTTATTATTTTTCTTTTTTTATATTTTTTTTAGAAGTCAGCTTTGACTCAAAGGAAAGTTAAACTAATTGAAAGAAACTAGATAATAATTGAAAGCACAATTTAAATGAAACTGGGTTATCAGAGTAGTTCAGAGTAACGGATTACTGGGGGTTGAGAAACTCCCAGACCTAGGGTTTCACTCTGAACTTTCAACAGGACAGAAATAAAGAGAAGAGATGGGTTACCAACCAGACAGTGATCTTCGCAAAGTTTGGTGGAAGAACTCTCTCGAGCAGATTGTTGGATCCTCGGATTCGGATACCTTCTTAATGGATCCTCCAATACTGATCCTGTGGCTGAGTCGGCTTCTCCAGGACTCACGATATGGGAAAGAAGAAGAACAAGGGATGGAATCAGATACTCAAGGACGAATTTACCAGATTGAAGAACTTGAAAGTTGATGTTGCTGAAATCCGGATTCTCCTGGAGGCTGATCTGACTTCCTCTGAGAATTTCTCTGGATCTGAAGTATCCGGACTGGACCCGGATGCTGGGGTCGGCCTTGACTTGAAGAGGGTGGCCGTGAGAGGTGGGATAGGCTAGGGCTTGGTGGAAAGAGAAGGATGATGGGCGGCTAGGGTTTGGGAGTGAAGTGGCTAACCTAGGGTTTGGAGTTTGGAGATCTCACACCTCCTCAAGGTTCCTGGGGAACCCGGATTTACTCCCTCACAGAGCTCAACACTTGGATGCAAGTGCGGAAGAGAGAAAACACAGAGTTTGCTTACACAAAAACTTGAATTCATTCATCAGATTAATTAAAATTTACAAGAGGGGTTTAATTTATAGGACTTTACAAGAGAGTAGGGTTTTACATCTTCCCATGTGGGACTAAAGGAGGGGATCTGCAAATTAGGATTGTAGGATCAATCCTTACACATATGGCCGGCCAAAGGTTCCAAAAAAATTTGATTTGGATTTTAAAAGGAAGGTAGATGGTGCCTCCAAGCTTTGTTCTTCAAGAGAGGATTTCTTTCCTTCCATGGCTCAACTCTTTTGGACTCCTCCTTTTCTTTCTCCCTAAGTCATGGTCCTTCCCATCTTTGTTTTGGGCATTTTTGGCAGGGAATGGGCGCCTCCTTGAAGTTCTCTCCAAGAAGAATTTCTTCCCTTTCATAGCTTGGCTCTTATGGAAGGTCTTGGGCCGCCCCCTTGATTTGTGGATCCCTGGTTGCTTTCTCCTCAAATGGCGCATGAGAGAAGGGAGCTGCTATCTGTGGTGTGGGACCAGAGTATACTGGATGGAGATGTGGCACCCCGTGGACTTAGGCGTGTGGCTGGGAGTGTGGCTAGGAGTGTGGCGCCCACTTGCTTGGCCTTGGGAGAAAATATGACACCCCAGGTGAAGTCCTAGACCACTACTGAGTCAACATGACTCAACAAAAATAAATTGCAGGGAGTACAGACTTAAGCTAAAATTGAGTTGATCAAGTCAACCCTTATTACAAGCCAGAAAACCCTAATTCTTCGGGCAAGGTCAATCAGAGATCCAGATGGAGCTCTGAAGTCTTCTTCTGAGTCTGGTGCCCACACCAGAAATGAATGAGGCGACCTTATACAGTTACCAGCATAGCTTTAACGATGGACTTGCCATGGTCAGTAAGGCCTTCCCTAACCTTGATCTTTCTGCTATTCCTGCTTTCGACATTGTGGAAGAAGGAGAGGAGGAGGCCAAGGCCGCAGAGGAGGCCACAGAGGAAGTTGAGGAGATGTTGAGCCAAATGGGGAGATCCCAGTTGTGGTTGAGGACCCTAGTATAATTTTGGCCCATGTTGAAGAAACTGAAGGGATGCCAAGCTTGGGGGAAGAGGCTCCTGTCACCACCGAAGACTCGGGTGTGATTCCAGCCCTGGCCCAAAAGGGAGTTCAGCTAAGGAGGGGGCCCAGGTTGAAGGCTCTCCGGACTCAACCCAAGTCGAGGAAGTTCTTTCTGCGCAGATTGACAAGCTGCTCCAATCCTGTGGTGTAGGGTCTCTTCCATTTAATGCCTAGGGATTTGTATAACTTTAGGCATTGCATCTCTTCTTTACTTTCTTCAGGAATGTAACCGGCAAAATCTCTTATTGAATTATCATGTAGCTTTCTCCTTCCTTGTATGTGGTGTGTCACGTTTTTGAATATGGCATAAGTAAGGTTATCTGGTCGAATGGCCAAAGTCGAGGGCCATTTGGTTGGCAACTGGTGCTGAAGATGAATTCTGCAATAAGACTGGAATGCCGTTGCTGATGACTGACCATGATCGGGCCACATCGATGTCAGATAACCAATCCATATATCCAGGAGTAGACACGACGGACAGGTGTTACTTTCCTGTTGGCCATTGATTAAGGAATATTTAGTATGATTTTTGTTGCCTGTGTTGAGTACGTCGATATCCGAACGGTCACATCCTCGTATGCCCCGGGCACCATCAAATCCTCCCTTACCAAGAGGGGCCCTTTAATGTCGTATAATGAAGACCATTCTCGATTTGGGGCACCGGCGGTTGCTATCTCCAAGAGTAGTTATTGGAGATTGTATCATTCCCAAGTAGTCACCCGGGATTTCGAGGCGTTGCTTTGACACGTGGTGCTCTCTGGTTTGCCTACGAAAGGGCACATAGCATGTCTCCCTATGGTCATTCATGGGTGTAGGATCCCTTTAAATAGGACCCCGTCTCTCCCGGTTGAAGGTCATCATAATTTCAAACTCCTATTTTAGAAGCTTTCTTCCCTTCTTTGACGTCTTGTCGAAATGAAGTTCAGTGTTTCCGAGCTTTGAAGGGTGGTGAAGAGGAGAGCCATTGATACTGGAAAAAAGGGGGGCCCGAGGTTCCTCGGGTTAAGCGATGACGATGAGCCTATCTTTGATCGTTTGGAGAGAAAAATCTGCATCTTAGAGGCTCAACTGGAGGAGGCCAGGACCCAGGTCGAGGTGGCTGTTGCGGAGGCGGTGGAGGCCAAGAAGAAGGTGGTAGATGCCATCTTGGACTTCAAGGCATCTTCTACTTTCAAAGAGGAGGTCGTCGAGGCGGCTCTGGATTCTTACCATCAGGGGTTCCGGGAATGCAGGGGTAAGGCCTTCAAGTTTTATGAGTTGAAGGGCCTTGACAACATCAACCCTCTGTTCCCTTCCCCGGACATGAATTTGATTAAGATTCCGAGAATGAGTCGGATTCTAGTCCGGAAAGGAACCCCGGGGCCCCCTCATCTTCCTTGCAAGACTCCCCCCACCGGCATGGGAAAGGACCGGCGAGTGGTCTCTAGATGTGCTTTCCCTGTTATCTGTAATGCCTTTTCTCTTCTTTGTTTTTGTAAAAAATTTAGAAATGAAATGAAATGTTTCCACTTCTCTTACCTTCTCTTCTATCACATTATGATATGTTGAAGGTGTAGACTTCCCTGATTACTTGGAATCATAGGGTGGGGCATCTTTGCCATTCTTGTGCATTTTTGTCATGATCAAGGTAGGCTGTTCAGTTCTGCCCCGGTGCGTCTTCAGACTTCCCGTAGGGTAGACTGTAAAAACCATCCCTGCACCTTCTTTAATATAAGGTAGGCTGATTAGGCCCATCCCGGCATGTCTTCGGGTTTACCGTAGGGTAGGTTACTTGAACCATCCCTATGCCTTCTTTAGTATAAGGTAGGCTGATTAGGCCCGCCCCGGCACCTCTTTTGGTTTTTCATAGGGTAGGTCACTTGAACCATCCCTGTTCCTTCTTTAGTGTAAGGTAGGCTGATAGGCCTGTCCCGGCATGTCTTCGGGTTTTCCGTAGGGTAGGTCACTTGAACCATCCTTGTGCCTTCTTTAGTGTAAGGTAGGCTAATTAGGCCCGTCCTGGCATGTTTTTGAGTTTTCCGTAGGATAGGTCACTTGAACCATCCCTATGCCTTTGATCTTCTTGGTGGCCCGATCGGGTCATCCGTTGCACTCGTCGGGCATACCGATAAGATGAGCGGATCATACTCTCCTTTGCGATGTTGGTCGATTCCCTGGATCGCGCCATTCATGCTGCTGTCATTTTGTTGATGCAACAGGCCATTTTAGAGTTGGGCAAATTTGCATAAGAAATTTAGAGGTTAGTTTATTGATAGTATCTGCGAAGGTTTTGTACATTCCATGGTCGGGGCAAAATTTTCCCCTCTAAGGTCTTGAGTCGATATGTTCATGGGCGTATGACCTCTTCAACCTGGTATGGACCTTCCCAGTTGGAAGAAAACTTTCCCTGTTCTGTTGGCTTGGATACCTCTACCCTTCGCAGCACCATATCCCCTGTGCGAAAGATTTGCTCGTTAACTCTGGAATTATAATATTTGGCGACCTTTTGCTGGTACATTGCCATTCTTATTTGGGCCTGAAGCCTGGTGCTTGGTAGCAAATCTAGGTCAACTCTCCTGCGATCAGAGTTTTCTGGCTCTTCATAGTTATCAATCCTTAAAGACTAGAGGGAACCTCAATAGGGAGAACGGCTTCGGTACCGTATGCCAAGTTGAATGGAGATTCGCTAGTGGCTGCCCTCGGGTAGTTCGGTATGCCCAAGAATGGAGGTTAGCTCTTTGGACCAAAGTCCTTTGGCAGCGTTCAGCCTTGTCTTCAGACCATGGAGAATGGTCTGATTAGTTACTTCAGCCTCTTCGTTGGACTGTGGGTGGGCAACAGAGGTTAGCCTGTGCTGCACATGGTACCGAGCACAGAAGTCTTTGAACTTTGGGTTGTCGAACTGTCTTCCATTGTCGGTAATTATCATATATGGAATCCCGAACCAGAATATGATGGAATTTTTAACAAAATTCTTGACCTTGCCCTCTGTGATTTGAGCTAGTGGTTCGGCTTCGACCCATTTTGTAAAGTAATCAATCACCACAAGAAGGAATTTCCTCTGTTCAGAGGCAGGCAGAAATGATCCAAGAATATCAATTCCCATTGAGCAAAAGGCCAGGGGGCTGTCGGCTGGGTCAATGGCTCGCTGGTTGTCTTTGAATGTTGGCATATCTTTGGCATTGATCACATTTTCGCACGAAGTCGGCCGAGTCCTTTTGGATGGAGCGCCAATAGTATCCTTGGCGTATAATTTTATATGCTTAGGACCGGCCTCCCAAGTGGTCACCGCATATGCCTTCATGGACTTCTCTCAGGGCGTAGTCAGCATCCGTCGGTCCCAAGCATTTCAACATGGCTAAGAAAATGATCTTTTATAGAGAGTTCCATCTAGGATGACATATTGAGATGCCATCCAGTGGATCTTTTTGGCCTCTGTCTTGTCTTCTAGTAGCACACCCTCGTTCAAAACTTAATGATGGGATCCATCCAACTTGGCTCATCTCAATTTGGTGCACCTCTGCAGCTTCTTCTGCTATACTTGGAGCTTCAAGGTACTCGATGAAGGTGAGACTGAGAGATTTTGGGTCGTAGTAGCAAGTCGAGATAACGCATCCGCCCGAGAGTTCTCTGATCGAGGGACATGAATGATCTCGAAATGTTCTAATTGAGAAGTAAAATTTGTACCTTCTCCAAGTACTGCACCATGACGGGATCCCTTGCCTCATATTCTCCTTTAACTTGATTTACAACCAACTGGAGTCAAAAAAGCCTCGAGTTTCCAGACTCCCAATCTCTTGGCGATCCGAAGTCCTGCAAGCATGGCTTCATATTAGACTTGGTTATTTGAGGTGTGGAAGGAGAAACGGAGGGCGTACTCTACCGTATGGCCATCGGTTCAGCCATATGAGATCAGCCCTGCACCCAACAGAATTGGAGGCTCCATCTACATGAAGCACCCAAACAAACTTCGTATCCATCAAATTTCCCTCTTCTGCTGAAGGCACTTCGTCCTCAGACTTCCAAGTGCACTCAGACAAAAAATCCAAAAGTACCTGGGCCTTCATGACCGATCGGGGCTGAAAACTAATGTCGAACTCACTTAGTTTCACAGCCACTTGGCTATCCTCCTTGAAGTATCAAGGCATTGGAGAACGGCCTTCAGGGGCTGATCGGTCAGCATCACAATGGCGTGGGCATGGAAATAAGGCCGTAGTCACTTTGCCGCAATTATCAGAGAGTAAATCAGCTTTTACATTTTGAATATCTGGTTTCGGCATCATGTAGAACTTTGCTGATATAGTAGATCGGCTTGTGGGAGCCGTCTTCTTCTCTTCGATAGTGGACTGAACTAACCGCTTCGTTCGAAGCGGAAAGGTATAAGTAGAGTACCTCGCCTTCCTGAGGTTTAGAAAGTAGAGGGGGGGTCTCCAAATACTTCTTCAGTTCTTCAAAAGTAGCATGGCAGTCTTCGGTCCATTCAAAGTTACGAGATTGCCGAAGTACCTTGAAGAACGGGAGGCATTTCTTGGCTGATCGGGAGATAAACCTGCTTAAAGAGGCGATCCTCCCTGTTAGCTGTTGGACTTCCTTCTTGCAGGATGGATGTCTCATATCTTTGAGGGCCTGAATCTTCTCAGGGTTGGCTTCAATCCCTCGCTTAGTGACAAGAAAACCCAGAAATTTTCCAGAAGTGACTCCAAAGGCGCATTTTGTCGGTTTAGGTTCATTCGATGGCATTGCAGGGTGCTAAAGGATTCCTCTGAGTCCTATATGTGATCTTTTTTAAGGAGGCTCTTGATGATCATGTCATCAATGTAGGCCTCCATATTCCTCCCCAATTGTTCTTCGAACACCTTGTTGATTAGCCTCTGAAATGTCGCTCCGACGTTCTTGAGCCCAAATGGCATCATCTTGTAGCAATACAGTCCTTTGTTAATGATGAATGTCATCTTCTCCTCATCTCGAGGATTCATTCAGATCTGATTGTAGCCAGAGAAAGCATCCATGAAACTTAGCAGTTGATGGCTGGCTGTAGCATCGACCAGTTGGTCGATCTTTGGAGAGGAAAGTTGTCCTTTGGGCAAGCTTTATTAAGATCTGTGTAGTCGATACAGATCCTCCACTTGCCAGTAGCTTTTTTTACTATTACCACATTGGCCAACCACTCGGGGTAATGGGCTTCCCGAATGAACCCAGCCTTAAGGAGCTTGTTTACTTTTTCATCTATCGCTTTTTGTCTTTCAGGGGCAAAGCTTCACTTCTTCTGCTGAACTGCTTGTACCCAAAAGCAACTTCTAGCCAATGAGTGATCACCTTGGTGGGAATCCCTGGCATGTCCGAAGCGACCAGGCGAAGACATCAGCATTGTTCTTGAGAAAACAAATTAGCTCCGTTCTGGTCTTTTCATCAAGCATGCTCCCATCTGCACAACTTTGGTGGGATCCTCTTTAGTTAAGGACATTGAGATAGTTCTCTCCAGGGGCTCGCCAGAATCTGCTGCTAGGTCCCTTGGGTCTAACTGATCCAAGGTTGCAAGGTTACTAGAGTGCTTTCTTGAATCATCAGGCACTGTCATGCCGCTCTCTGATCTCCCCTAACTTCTCTGACACCATTCCTGGTGGGGAAGTGTACCAAGAGATAAAAAGATGACACTACAGTCCAAAATTTGTTCAAGGCAGGCCATCCCAAAATGATGTTGTAGGCTGAAGGGATTCGGACCACTGTGAAATTGATAGGTAGTGTCTTTTGTCACGGTTCGGTCCCGAGGGTTACAGGTAAGACTATTTCTCCCTTGGCGTCAACCTAATTACCCCCAAAATCAGTAAGTGGTATAGGGGATCTCTGTAATTCATGTTTAGGCAAACACATTTTAGAGAATGCATCGTAGATCAAGACATCAATCGAACTTCCATTATCAACTAAAATCCATTGTACATCGTAGTTGGCCACAACGGTCGAGATTATAATAGGATTATCATGTAGAAGCCGAACTCCTGCAAGGTCATCATCAGAGAAGAGGATAGTGTTGTTGTCCATGAGTTGCTTTGGGGCATCATCTTCGTCTCTTCTCTAGTTGATAGGTCGGTGTATCATCCCTACACCTCCATTGGTGGGTCTTTGATTTGGCAGCTCGACCTCTTCAGGAAGTGGCTGGGGTACAGTAGCTTCTGACCGAGGTCCTTGACGATCAAGGTACCACCCCAAATACCCTCTTTTGATGAGATCCTCTATCGCATCCCTCAGTTGGATTCATTCTTTGGTGTTGTGATCGTGGTCCCTATGGAATCGATAGTATTTATTCTTATTCTTTATGGAAGAGGCCTTCATGGGACGTGGCCGCTGGAGATAGCCTTCTTTCTTTATCTCCATAAGAATCTTTTCACGAGGGAGGTTGAGGAGGGTGTAGGAGTTGAATCTCCCGCCCGATGTTCGGGGCCCGGGAGGACTCCTTCAGCAGTCGGCATACTTATTGTTGTTGGAAGTTTGGGGACCTTGTCCCTGATTGATTTTCTTTTTTGAAGGGGTCTTCCCTTCGATCAATCATCGATTCATCGCTTGCTCTTCGGCATCAGCATATTTCTGAGCCCTTTAAAGTAGCTCAGTATAGCTTTTAGAAAACTTCTTATCCAGGAAAAAGGCGAGCCTGGATATGCGAAGCCCCTTCTTCAGCACAGACATGGCCACATGCTCGTTGAGATCAGGGATCTCGAGTGTGGCCACATTAAACCTGGAGATGTAGTCCGCAAGCTTTCTCCTTCATTCTGATGAAGGAGGAACAGTGTGTCTATATTCCTAGGGGTCTTGTGGCAAGTCCTGAAAAGCAAGATAAACAATTCTCTCCAACTTGGAAAAGAGTCGATGGTACCTGGGTGTATGCTCGAGTACCACATCCGAGCAGCTTTCTTCAAGGTGGCTAGGAATGCGAGGCAGTACATCACGTCGGAGGCTCCTTGGATCATCATATGGGCCTTGAAGCTGCTCAAATAATTATAAGGATCAGACGTGCCATCATAGTATTCCATCTGGGAGACCCTAAAATGCCGAGGAATGACCTCGGTCATGATAGGTCAGTGTAGGGAGGGCGCAGATCACATATTGCTGCATCGTTGTGACCCTGTTGCTCCCGGATCCTTGCCATTTCCGATTTGATGGATTTAAATTTCCCATCGTAATCGGGAAGGGCTTGCTTTGGCATCTCCTCTACAGAGTAGAGTTTTCAGAAGAGGGTGGAGAGATTTGCCTAGGCCTTTTCCCTTTCTGCGGGGAATCAGCTGGCCTAGGCATTCTTGGACTTCGGCCTTCAGGTGAGGGTCGAGGATGATGGGAAAGGTATGCGAACCCCTCTCGAGGGGCTCTTTTCCTCCAGGATCGTGAGCTATGTCCGGAGGTAGCCGATGGATTTCCCACCAGGAAGGCTCTGTTATGGAAGTCCTGAACCATAGCCGTGAGGTTAGTGACCTGGTTCAGGAGGGCTTCGAATTGTTGCTGTCCCACTACAATGGTGGGAGGTGGAATGTCGTTCTCCATCGGAGGTGCATCTCCTTGGGATGGAGCATGACTTCAACTCGTAGTGTCAATCTGAGTCTTTCCTCTCATCATCGGGAGTTTCTTACTCCCCTTTGTCAAGGAGGGAAGCTTAACACGACGCGCCCCCTTCCTGGTGCACAAAGTCCCCTGGGCGCCGGAGGTGCTCCGATGGGGGACACTCCGATGCTTAAGTTAGCAGGGGATCTAGAGCAACCAAATGGAGAAAAATGAGAAAAGTAGTGCGGAGAGGGAAGAGAGCACTTAGCCTTGAGCGGAGGTCCCCCGGGCACCTTTAATAGGCATGGAATACTGCCAAAATTTGTTAGGGGATAGGCTGAAAAATCCTGATTTGCCCCTAAGAGGATCAGAGTGATGGCCAGGTGGCATGGAGTCATGGCCATATCGTGGAGTTCATTGTAACAAAATTTCGGTACCAGCTGGAAAGGATCTTCTGGAGCTTTCGAGTGATTTTGTGGAGGATATCAGGTGGTCGGCCTCAGCTGGAGGCTATCATTCGGCCGACAGAGAGTACTCACCAAGGAAGTCGACCGATGATATGAAAGGAGGCTCTTAGAGTTCCCCCGGATGGAGACAGGCCGGTCGGACCAAATGGGAGTGGGACGTCCGGCCGATCGGGGGGGGCATCAGGAGCTCTGAGAAAGCCAAATGGCATGTTGAAGGAGAGGGGCCTCCAGAGACTCCAAGAGACCCTCAAAGAGGGTCAGCTATACCTTGGTAGGAGACGGTCGACTTCAGGTTGATCGGTCCCCTGGGTCGGTCGGCCTCCGAGTCAGTCGGCCTCTCGCGAGAGCCGATCGGTGGGACTTCAAGGTGGTGGGTCGTGCGGACCTCTTCCACCCACAGGTCAGCCGGTCGGACTCATGGGTTAGCCGGTCGGGCTCCTTAACTGGCCCAACCCAGGATCGGCTGGATGGTACAATAGTTGCCCCCCTGTTTCTAGGCTTTGAGGGGGCACGTGACTTCAAAGGGCAGGAGCATCATTTCTGTGCAAATCGTGTCCATTCAGACCTGATCTGGGATCATGGTGATGGATCACTTCGAATCTCCCACGATCGGTCCCCTAGACAGGTGTTAGCCCCGTATTGGAGGCGCAAGAGTCACAGTTAATGCAGAAAGGGCGCCATGATGAAGGGTCAGGCTGGCATGCATTGTGGCAAGGAATGAGGGATGTGCCGCACCACTTGGCGTTATCTGAATGGCTGGTGCCTTTTCTTAGGTGATCTTCGCACCACTGATCCAGTAGTCACTCGAATCATCACCTGTCCTCTGGGATTGACCCATCGCTTCGGTCTCTGAAGCACGGGCGGTCGTGTCTTTCAACAGGATGGTGGGGTGCTCACGAAGCGAGCGGTCGTGCTTCTCTGGAGACCTATAAAAGGAGGGGCGAGGTGCTCCGAGAGGATTTTCTTGCTGCATTTGTGCTCCACAAGGAGAGAGCTTTCCCTCCTTCTTCCGCAAAACCAGGCTCTTAGGAGTTCAGCTTCATGTCAGTTCCTTAGTCTTCCTTCTACTTTAGCCTTAATGGCGACCACTAACAGGGATCCGGTCTACAGACCTAGGCAGCCAGGGCCGAGTGAGATCCTATCGACCATGACCTGGGAACGGGTCGAGAACCTTAGGGACGTGTACGGTATTCCATCCACCCTGCACCTCATGCTTCCAGGTCGAGAGGGGAGAGCGAATAATCCGTTGGGGCCGGGGACCCTCCCGATATACGAATCCCACCTTAAGACGGGTTTAAGGTTCCCTTTACACCCCTTCTTCATAGAGGTCTTCAATTTTTATAAGGTAACCCCGGCGCAGCTAACCCCGAATAGCATCCAGATAATATGCTACTTCATCGTATTATGTCATAGGGCCGGACTTGGACCCAGATTATCTCTCTTCGGCAACTTCTTTCTTTTGAAGAAAGATTTTAGGAGCCGGGAATGGTGAATGTTCAGTCCCAGTCCCGGCCGAAAGATCCTGAAGTGTCTCCCGTCGGCCGTTCATGGATGGAAGGCTCGACTTTTCCTTGTGAGCAGTCTCCAACCCTGGGGGTTCGAGCCCTTGTGGAGGGAGCCATGGCCAAGGCTCCGTGAGGGGAGGTCGATCCTGATAGCCGATCAGGCCAAGTTCAATGAGATCATCAGAGCTGGCCTGACCGCGATATTCAAATTATTGGGGGAGGACCGGCTTCATCGGGTAGGGATTAGCCCCCAAGGATCTTTAGGCAAGGGCCGACCTCCTCCTTTATAGATCGCTTTCTTGACTCTGTTGCTTCTTTTCTTTCTGCTCACTTTGACTTTTTTGCAATAGGAGGGAGGATGAAGAGGATCGACAAAGCCAAGGTCATTTAGCGGGCAGTGCGGAAGAGGGCCGTTCCAGAATCAGCCTCAACTCCAATCGTTGAAAGACAAAAGAAGAGGCGAGAGGAGGAATGGCCAGCACCCGTTGTGGATGCAGAGTTCGACGACGATGATGCCCCCCTTACTAAAGTGTTGGCCAAGAAGATGCTCGGGGCTTTAGCTCCAGCCGGGGTGTCGGCCGCCCCGCGGGGGCAGGAGTAGTCGGAGCCATCTGGCATAGCGTCAGCGTTAGCCCCTTCACCCTTCGGCCCAGTTGAGGTGGAACTCCTGGTGGACAAGGGAAAGGGGACGGCCGTAGGAGGGGAGACCAAAGACGAGGTGGCCGAAGAAGAGTCTGACGAAGAAATTCGTCAGGAGGCATTCTAGCATTGGCACACCCTGGACCACCCCCAGAGAGCATGGAGTCTACTTAGGGGGGTGATGATCGATGTTGACTGGGAGCGGTCAATCCAGAGGAATTTGAGTGATGTGGTCGTGGAGTCTTACCATGATCTCATGAGGGTAAGGCATTTAGCCTACTTCCTTTCATCTTTTCCTTCTTTGTATGGTACTAACTTAATCTTGTTCTTGTAGCTCCTTCACGGCATCTCCTTGATGGACGACGGCATCGGTTGGGTGCTCCACGCAGCTAAGACCTCCGCCAGAAAAGTGCAGGAGCTGGAGGCAACTCAAGCAGCCATGGAGGCATCCTTAAGGTCTGTGGAAGAAAAGTTATCAGCCGCTCGAGCAGAGGTCGAGTCGTCGAAAGAGGCATTGAAAGAGATAAAGAGCCAACTGACCAACTGGGAGGCCAAACTAAAGAAGAGGAAGGCAAGGGTGAATTCCCTTACCCACCGACTGTGAGAGGAGGAGGGTCAATTCTCTGAGGCAGACAAGAGGCCCAGGCCGAACGGGCGGCGGCAGCACAGCTGACGACCCAGCTTGAGGAAGCAAAAGAGCTGGTCGTGAGACAGGTCCGGGATGCGGTGACGGCATACAAGGCCTCCTCCGAATTCACTGAAGAGGTAGAAGAGGCAGCGTTGGACTTCCATAGAGAAGGCTACGAGACTGCCTGAAGAAGGTGCCTTACTTTTCCCGGGACTGGACCTTTCGGGCACTGAACTAGAAGAACCTGTGGAGGAGGGGGAGCCTCAAGCAGAAGGTGAGATGGAGGAGGCCAGGGTCGAAGTCCCGTTCAAGCCGATGCAGAGATGGTGGACGTCCCTGTCAAGCCCCCAGTCGTTGTAGTCCTCGCCGATTCTCTAGTTGTAGTGGACGGGGTCGAGTTTGAGGCCCCTAACGCATCTTCCGTGGGTCCGACCTAAAGAGTCTGTAAAGGTCTGACCCACCTTTTTTGTAAACATCTATTTTTGGTATTAATAGAAGAACCTTTTAGCTATCTTTTGTGTATGTGGGTGTGAAACAGGTTCTTTCCTTTTGATTTTTTTTTTTAAAGTGTTTTCGATCGGCCCTTTGGGATGGCAAGTCCCTTCTTTTCGAAGTTCTGCTAAGTACTCTAGGTCGGCCCTTCAGGGCTGCAAGCCTCCTTCTTTTCAAAATTCTGCCAAGTACTCTTGGTCAGCCCTTCAGGGCTACAAGCCTCCTTCTTTTGAAATTCTGCTAAGTACTCTTGGTCGGCCCTTCAGGGCTGCAAGTCTCCTTCTTTTCAAAATGGCCGTCTTGCACCTACCTAATCTGGATATTTAGAAAAATTCCTGAGTGTTTCTGGTCGACTTCTTCGAGCCCAAAGCCGATATAATGGCCGGGAGGGGCGATAGCTCAGTCCGGATCCATGTACCCGGAGACCTGCTCCAAGTCTAGTCCATTGGCCGACCCAAATTTGCGATTTGTTCTTCACGCGATTCCGTGTAGATCATTTTGAAGTGGTTGCCGATGGGGGTCGGACATTTGGAGGGGCTGCCTTAGAGCCTCTACCGACCGGAGTCAGACTTTCGGAGTGGGCTATCCTAAAGCCTCTGCCAACCAGAGTCAGACTTTTAGAGTGGGCTATCCTAGAGCCTCTGTTGATCGGAGTCGGACTTTCGGAGTGGGTTCCCTTGAGCCTCTGCCAATCGGAGTCAGACTTTCGAAGTGGGCTGCCCTAGAGCCTTTGTCGACCGAGTCGGACTTTCGGAGTGGGCTGCCCTAGAGCCTCTACCTACCGAAGTCGGACTTTTGAAGTGGGCTGCCCTAGAACATCTACCGACCAGAGTCGGACTTTCGAAGTGGGCTACCCTAGAGCCTCTGCCGACCGGGGTCGGATGTTCGGAGTGGGCTACCTTAGAGCCTCTACCGATCAGGGTTGGACTTTCGGAGTGGGCTGCCCTAAAGCCTCTGCCGACCGGGGTCGAATGTTCGGAGTGGGCTACCTTAGAGCCTCTACCGATCAGGTTCGGAGTGGTCGGACTTTTAGAGTGAGCTGCCCTAGAGCCTCTGCCGACCGAAGTCGGACTTTCAGAGTGAGCTACCCTAGAGCCTCTACCAACCGAAGTTGGACTTTCGGAGTGTTGAGTCTCAAGTGGTGCATTCATGGCTAGTCGGGTCAATGTACATGAGTTAATCTGGTCTATCATGGTTTTCCATGATAAGTCTAGGGCTAGGATTGAGTCCGGTATGAGTCATAGGTGTTTAGGCTCAGTTTTGGTCAGTTTGGGTCTTTGGATCGGCTCTTCTATTATAAGAGTCGACTCTATTGGTTGGCACATCTCAGAACAGGTGATTATGGACTGGATGGGTTGGCTCGGATGGATTCGGGTCGGCTCAGATGCACAGACAGGAAATCTATTTTCTAGAAGAGTCAGGTCAGATGGATTCGAGTCGACTCGGATGCACAGACAAGAAATCTATTTTCTGGAAGAGTCGGCTCGAATGGATTCGAGTCAACTCGGATGCACAGATAGGAAATCTGTTATCTGGAAGAGTCGGCTCGGATGTATTAGAGTTGGCTCGGATGGATTCGAGTCAGATCGGATATATTAGAGTTAGCTCTGATGAATAGATAGGAAATTTGTTCTGAACGAGTCAGCTCGAATGTTTTTTGAGTTGGCTCGGATGATGGGTGAACTATTTTGAATGGTACCAGCTGGGGGAGTTTTTTGGGATCTCGGGCACATGTGATCGAGGTATATATATATTATATTCTCGTAAGAGGATGGATGTGTGGTGTAACGAACTTCTTGGAAGTAAAAATCCCTTTCTCCTATGATAACTCCTCTGTTCTTCTTCTTCTTTTCTCTTCTCCCATTTTTGTTGTTCTTGATCTTCATGGACATGAATCCTACCATGATCTTCAATGGAGATTACTGGCAAATGGTCATCCACAATGTGGTGATATGCTTCTGTAATTGCTTTGTTGATCAGGGCATTCGTTCTTGATCGGGAACAAGGCTGTTCTAGAAGATTTGGTTCGTAAAATCTAGTTGGGTTTAGAATCGAATTCTCTATATTTGGTATCAGAGCAAGGTTCGTGGAAGAAAGATCTCAAGATCAAAGGGTTGGAAGTAAAACTTCTTGCAGGTACAGTTTTCATATCTCTTGAATTCTTGATTCTGGTAATGGCATCAAGTGGGTTCAAAGTAGATTTTGAGAAGTTCGATGGCAAAGAAAACTTCACCCTATAGCAGCAAAGGGTTAAAGATTTGCTGGTTCAACAGATAATCTACAAGGTCTTGGTGAAAGAAAGATCGGAAAAGATTAGTGTTGAAGAATGGGAAGAGTTAGAAGAGATTACTTTCAACACCATCAGGATGTGTTTGGCTGATCAGGTTTTACCTAAGGTGTGTTCAGAGGCTACTGCAAAAGGTCTTTGGAGAAGACTGGAGAACACGTACATGGGAAAGAACATGAAAAACAAGCTATGGCTGAAGAAGCAATTGTATAGCTTGAGAATGCCTGAAGGAGGAGATCTTGTTGCGCACATTCAAAGATTCAATCAGGTTTGTTCTGAGGTGATAAGTCTGGATGTAAAGATTGATGAAGAAGATTGGGCATTGTTGCTGCTGTGTTCACTTCTTGGATCATATGAGGTCTCATAACAACTTTAGTTTATGGAAAGGAAACCCTAAACTATGAAGAGGTTGTTGGTGTGCTCAGATCCAATGAGTAAAGGGAAAAGATCTGCAAAGGCAATCCTAACTCAGAGGTTCTTACTATAAATGAGAGGCGAGGAAGATCTATGGAAAGAGCTAGGGTAAAGTCTAAGGGCAGATCTCAGTCTCGGAACTACAAGAATGTGAAATGCTACAAGTGTTATCAGCTTGGGCATATCAGGAAGAATTATCCTCTTTGGAAGACAGAAAAGGGAAGTGCTAACACTAGTGGTGCAAATACTTTGGAAAGCAATGGAGAAGGAGTATTAGTTGTATCAGATGGATCAATGGATTGGGAGAATACCTGGATTCTAGATTTTGCATGCTCATACACTATACCTCACATCGGGATTGATTTTATACCCATGACAGGTCTGATGGAGGTAGTATAAGTCTTGGTGATGATCACCCGTGTATGGTAGCTGGAGTAGGCACTATTAGGATGAGCATGTATGATGGAGTGATAAGGATTCTATCTAATGTCAAACATGTATCAGAATTGAAAAAGAATTTGATTTCTTTAGGCTACTTGGAAGAGCAGGGATATGCTTTTAGTTGCCAATATGGTAGTGGATGTCTAAGAATTACCAAGGGAGCTTTGGTGGTAATAAGAGGAAGAAGACTGAGCAACAATCTATATAGGATGGAAGGCTTAGTGATAAGTGATAGTGCTGAAGTGCTTGCAGCGGCACAGGAGGAACAATTGAAATATAAACTGTGGCACTATCGAATGGGTCATATGAGTGACCGAGGGCTCACGGAGTTAAGTAGAAGAGGGAACATCCTAGCTTTGAAAAAGGATGGAAATGATCTGTGTGAGCCATGTATCTTTGGTAAATAGCATAGAGTGAAATTTGCTATTTGTACCAAGCCAAGTGAAGGAGTGCTAGATTTGGTAAACTCGGATGTATGGGGACCAGTACCTGTTTTATCTAGAGGTGGAGCAAGGTATTTTGTTGCTTTTATTGATGACTTCTCTAGAAAACTGTGGGTGTATCTGATAAGGGAAAAATCAGATATATTTGCCCAATTTAAAGCTTGGAGAGCTGAGGTAGAGAAGGAGACAGGAAGACATGTAAAGTGCCTTCGGACTGATAATGGTGGGGAGTACTCTAGTACAGAGTTTAGAAGTTACTGTGAGGAAAATGGTATCCAACGCCATTACATATAAGAATGACTCCACAGCAAAATGGTGTTGCGGAAATGTTGAACCGGACACTATTGGAGAGGGCGAGTATGAGGCTGCAGTCATCATTGCCGAAAATTTTTTGGGGTGATGCTATTACTCAGGCATGTTTTCTCATAAACAGGTCCCCACACTTCAAGTTGGATGGTGGACTTCCAGAAGAAGCTTGGAGTGGGAAGAAGGTGGAGCTTGGCCACCTGAAAGTTTTTGGTTGCCCAGCGTATGTTTATATGGAGGAAACTGAAAGAAGCAAGCTGGATCCTAAGTTAAAGAAGATGATCTTTATAGGGTATCCACAAGGAGTCAAAGGTTACCTACTGTGGGATTCATAGTCTCAAAAGGCTGTGATCGGTAGAGATGTCATTTTTGATGAAAGGAGCATCTTAGTGAAATCGAGGACTACAACAGGAAATGCAATCAATAAGATGAATAGCAGTGAGAGCCTATCATAGGTGGAGGATAAGTCTTCAACATCAGCTAGAAATTGAGTTTTAGTTGAGGTAGAGTTGAACAGGAAAGATTCTCTAGGAGTGAAGGAGAGGCAAGAAGAATCAGCTGTTCAAATGGAAGTGCTGGAGGAGACACAGACAGTAGACTTGCAGGATAGTGCAAGGGGATTGCATTGCATAAGCCTCAACGTACAATCCGGAAGCTAGTTAGATATGGCATGGATGAAGCAATTTTATATGCTATAATATCTGTGAATGGAGATCCAGAAAGTTTTGTAGAGGCCATGGAAAGTCCTGATAAAGAGTCATGGATGCAAGGCATAATGGAAGAGATGGAATCTCTCAGGAGGAATCAGACATGGCAGTTGGTGGATCTACCTAGAGATGCTCATGCTATTGGCTCCAAATGGGTGTTCACTAAGAAATCATTACCTTCAGAGCAAGGTGGAGTAAGATACAAGGCAATATTGGTAGCAAAGGGATACTCATAAAGGGAAGGAGTTGACTACATAGAAGTGTTTTCTCGTGTGGTACGCCATACTTCAATTCGGGTGTTGTTGTCTTTGGTGGCAAAACATAATTTGGAATTGGAGTAGATGGATGTGAAGATAGCCATTCTACATGGAAGACTAAAAGAAAAACCTATATGAAGCAACCTGATGGCTTCATTGAGATTGGACAGGAGAACAAGGTATGTCTACTTTAGAGTTCATTGTATGGGTTGAAACAATCACCTCGTCAGTGGTATCACAGATTTTAGGGATATGCCCTACAAACCAATCTCTGTTGTATCTCCCAAACCATTGTAATTGATAATTTTCTGAATAAAGGCATTATTTTTTATCATACGCTGTGTTTATTATATGATGAACCCCATAGATTAGGGCTATGATTTTAGGGTTATGATGAGATCATACCAGTGAGACCTAAAATCTTAAAACCTTAATCTAAAGTATTCCTAGTCAAAGGAACCCTGAATAGGGGATCAGGGTTTTTCCGATAAGACTAGCACACCCCGGGTATACTGGAAAGGGTGACTGCTCTCACAGTCACTTGTGTATGACACTAATACTGGGATGTGGGTGCTCATTGGAGAATGAGTTCACTGATATGATCCAACTTGAGAACATCTAATGGAGTCTTAGCTACATGTCAATAGAAGGTTCTCATAGTAGGAGTGGTAAAAGTAATCTTTTGACCTGAGACTGCCATAAGTACCTTATGTACATGAACCCATCCTTTGGTTCAATCCTAATCATGACACTGAGACATGCACAGGATTGATACTGGGAATGGTGAATTGAATATGAAGGTAATGAGTAGGTCAACAAGGAATCGATCACTCTTAGTAAGAGGAGATTGCATCCAGCTAGTCAACAATCGCATGATGATTCAGGGAATCTTTGATCAAAGTAAGGATATTAGAGATGGTTTCTAATATCAAGATAATCGAATCATCATTATAAGATTGAGCTAGAAACAAATATAATGTTGGATTTGACATATATCCATATCCATAGTTATATTTTGGGTGCAGGCTGATCGAAAGATTTAATTGTACGGTAACTCTCTACTGAAGGGTAATTTTGGTATTTCACCAGAATTTCCATATCTTCCGGGTAGACATGACACGTTGCTAGACGTCAATCTTGTCTTGTGGGTTGATCAAGTTCAAAGATCACATGTTAGGAAGAATCCTAATTGATCGATCCGGGTAAGCCCGGTTTGACCTAAATCGATTAGAAAGAGTTCTAATCAAATTAGGTCAACTTGTATTCGAACCCACTGCTGGCTAGATGTGGAACCCAATGGGTCACACACTTAAGAGGATTGATCAAGAATTTAATTTGGAATTAAATTGTCTTTGCAAGATAACACTCTAGCAGGTGTTGCAAGCCCTAGCTTCTATTCGGATCGGATTCGAATTAGGGTTCCGGATTGGTTCAAATTGGGTTCTAATTGGACCTAATTAGACCCTAATTAAGAAATATGGGAATATGGCTAACCCTATTGGCTAGCCATGTAGCTTGGCTAGCCTCCCACCCGCCCCCTTTTTGCTTTTCACGCCAAACACCAAGAGTCCATGCGCATATGGACTCTTGGCGCGCCTTAAGGAAGAGTCCATGGCGCATGGACTCTTGGCGCGCCCCAAATAAAATCATCGGAGATTTTATTTGGGCGGCCTCCTTCTTAAGTGATTAGCGCTCCTTCTCCCCCCCCTTGGATGAAAATCCAACGGCTGATGGGATTTTGAGAAAGAGAGAAAGCGCTAACTCCTCCCGGGCGCGCGAAGTAACATCTCTTCGGAGATGAAAAGTCGCGACTTTCTTCTTTTTAAAACACCGCAGTTTTTCCTTTAAGAAGAGCCGTGGGATTTAATCTGGAAGGCCGTGAGATGTGTGGATTGGGCGTGAGAAATAAGAAAGGGGCGTGAGATAAAGTGGAATGGGGTTTACGGAGAGTTGTGTTCTTCTGAGAAGACATCTCTCTGAAATCTATTTAAACAACAGAGGTCTCGGGTGTTCAGATGATTTTTTTTTTAAACAACAGAGTTTATTTTATTGTCTTTTCTTTCCAGGAAACTGATTCCTCCTTAGTTTGTTTAGGACAAAGAGAGTTTCCCTCTTACAGAGTTCTCTTCTCTGTTGAAACTCAAGTCCAAAACAAGAGATAGGAAGAATCTCTTGATCGGTAAAAGAAAGGAACTCCTACTCTGTTTCTATTTCCTTTACTTTAAGACATTAGTGTCTTAAATCCATCTCCTCCTTTAAGACAAGAGTTTTATTCTTAGGACAAGGTCTTAAGAAAGGGAAAGGAAGAAGGAAGAAAGGAAGTAAGGAGCCCCTACCCTGAAGTTTTAGAGCCATAGTCCTCTTGAGTTCTAGGATAAGAATTCAAGTGAGGGAACTTTGAAGAAGCTTGCATCTTGTTCAATCATCTTGTGGATCACCATTGGAGGGTGGACATTTGGACGCCTGGTGAAATCAAAAGAAGCATTCAACACCAAGTTCTGATTCTACATCAAAATTGGACTTAGCGTTAAAAGGTTAGTGCCCTAATTCTAACAATGTTAGTATGTATGTTTTAATTAGTATATAAGGAGATCTTGGCTAAGGGATTTCGGTGCAAATTTCATCATTTTGAAATTTACACTTCCGCTGCGGTGCACCAGAAACCCCAACAGTGGTATCAGAGCCATCCTTATTACAGTTAAAACATATTATATGCATTTTTGTTGTAGTATCGAAATTAGGGTTTTAAACCCTTGAATGCTGATACGCTTAGCATAATTTAAGGAATGCATATATGATAATTAATGTTTTGATGTATGCCACTAATTAGGGTTTTTCACTCAAACCCTAATTATTATAGAGATATGATTAGTTTTGAAGTCATCATACTGAAATAAGGTTGCCCTGGCATAATGGTGGATCCATTATGTGGTAAATGGTTGTCCTAGTATGATGACACACTTAGCACATATATGTTTATCAGAGTGATATCATTATGATATGTTTTTTATGTAAGAATGTGCTGGCAATTTTATAAAGCCCTCTTCTTAAAATCATATTAAGTCATAGCATATTTAACTAATAAGCATCACTAGTCATGATGAACAATTGATCATTCGGTGTCTAGAAAGGTGGTTCTGGGAAGGTAAAGAGAATCGTGGTTTTTAATTGGTTCCGTTGACTGACCTGGCCAATTTTTATTGGTGTCTAGGAAAGCAACGGGGGGACTCCCACATCTCTTCCACTTGCCTGGCCGATTTGATTATATTTAAATCTTGACTTATATGCTTAGTGTTAAAAAATTGCTATATGTTGGCCTTCCTTCATGCTGGATCATTACTGTGTTATGAACCACATTAGGTTTGTTGTGTTGTCTGCAAGACCTAATAGGGTGATTGACATAATATTGGTCTAGTACAAAATATCCTTACAGTATATTCAGTATAATGCCTTGTTGTGTTATCTACAAGGGCATTATATTTGAATATTGACTGTATAGAAATGAAAGGATCTTGACTTAACTAGAACATTATGGTTTGTTGTGTATTCTGCAAGACTTATAATGTTCTAGAGGCCAAGTTATTTTTGAGAATTATATGAGATATAATTGGAAGAGTTTCCTACCTTACAACTTATAAAAGATTTGTTGTGTTGTCTGCAAGATCTTTTATAAATTATAAGGATCTCGATCTCACTAAGAAAACCGATCAGGGTTCTTCTCGATTATCATAGTGAGGGCTATGATTTTTGATAAAATAGTGGGAGACATAATTAAATTGAAGACCTAATTTAATTATGTAAATCATTTCATGGTTGTTTGCTTATGTATTGTTCTTAATTAAATGTAGATAAATGGCATCTTCATTATCACTGAGAAGCATCTTAGATACCAACAAACTGACTGGTCCAAACTATGTGGACTGGTTGAGAAACTTAAAGATTGTACTGAGTTCAGAAAAACTTTCTTATATTCTTGATACCCCTAATCTTAATCCACTAGGGGATGATGCCACACAGGAAGATATGGCCACATACAAAATGTGGCAGAATGACTCCCTCACTGTCAAGTGTATCATACTGGCCTCTATGACCAATGAGTTACAGAGGCAGCATGAAAGCATGGATACTCAATCCATAATGCTCAATTTAAAGGAGCTTTATGGAGAACAAAGCAGAACTGCTAGATACGAAATATCTAAGCAGTTATTCCGTGCTAGGATGACAGAGGGTACATCCGTTCAGGATCATGTCCTGAAGGTAATTGACTTAATCACTAGATTAGGTCAATTAGGGTTTATTATGGATGGGGAGCTGAATCAGGATTTAATCCTGCAATCACTCCCAGAGTCATTTTCTCAGTTTGTCTTGAATTATCACATGAACAAACTGAACACTTCCTTGCCTGAGCTGTTAAATATGTTAAAAACAGCAGAGAGCCATGTTAAGAAAGAAAAGGCTCCACTTCTTCTTGTTGATAAGACCAATAAGAAGAAATCAGGCAAAAAGGGTTTTAGCAGGAGACTAAACCCTAAGGGTGGCATCAATAAGAACAAGAAAGGAAAGAAGGTCTCAAAACAGTCAACCTGTTTCTTTTGCGGCAAAGCGGGACATTGGAAAAGGAATTGCAAGGCTTACCTTGCAACTGTGAAGCCTGGTGCGGCAGACGCACCAAAAGGTATGTATGAGATACATACTATATTGACATTAAATTCGTCTATATCAAATACTTGGGTATTGGATACCGCTTGTGGTTACCATATATGCAAATCTTTGCAGGACCTCCACAAGCTTAAAGTATTGAAGGAAGGCGACTTCAATCTCTACGGTGCTGGTGGTGATATCATCCAAGCAGAAGCTGTAGGGACCTATATTCTGAAGTTGCCTTCAGGGAAGATCTTGGAGCTAGAGAATTGTTACTATATGCCAAAGATTATTAGGAACATTATATCAATTCCTTTGTTATTAAAACAAGGATATGTAATGGATGTAACGAGCACTGGTTGCTCAATAATGTTATCTAATAAAATTATTTGTTCTGGCATATTTAGCAATGGGCTCTTAACTCTTTCTTCCAATGATAGTATTTTTCATGTCAATACTAAAAGGAAAAGAAAAGACTTTAATGATACTTTACTTTGGCATCATAGACTTGGTCATGTTAATGAGTCTAGGATTAGCAAGTTATACAAGGAAAAATTCCTTGATCCTTATGAGTATGAATCATTAGGAACTTGCGAATCATGTCTCATGGGTAAGATGACAAAAACTCCATTCACTGGACATGGGGAAAGGTCAACTGAGTTATTAGGACTTATACACACTGATGTATGTGGTCCAATGACAACTCAGGCCAGAGGAGGATACTCATATTTTATCACTTTTACAGATGATTTATCTAGGTTCGGATATGTGTATCTTATGAAACACAAATCTGAAGCCTTTGATAAATTTAAGGAGTATCAAAGTATGGTCGAAAAACAAACCGGGAAAAGTATTAAAGTTCTTCGTTCTGATCGAGGAGGAGAATACTTATCCGCGGAGTTTTTAGACTATCTTAAAGTTAATGGAATCCTTTCTGAATGGACCCCTCCTTATACACCACAGCTAAATGGTATAGCTGAAAGGAGGAATCGTACCTTATTAGATATGGTACGATCCATGATGTGCTTCACAAATTTGTCCATTTCTTTCTGGGGTCATGCCCTAGAAACTGCTGTTTATATTCTGAACAAGGTACCTTTTAAATCCGTTGTTAGTACTCCATATGAAATTTGGAGTGGAAAGAAACCATATCTTAAATATTTTAAGGTATGGGGATGTCCAGCTTATGTTAAA
This sequence comes from Areca catechu, assembly GCA_021397845.1. Classification (NCBI taxonomy): domain Eukaryota; kingdom Viridiplantae; phylum Streptophyta; class Magnoliopsida; order Arecales; family Arecaceae; genus Areca; species Areca catechu. Next base: position 104,601,473 of record CM038050.1, read on the forward strand.
AGAAATTTTGGACATAAGTTGGAACCTAGAGCGGATAAATGTCTATTTGTAGGATATCCTAAAGAAGGTAGAGGATATCTATTCTACCATCCTACTGAACAAAAGATTTTTGTTAGCAGGCATGCCACTTTTCTAGAAAAAGAGTTCATTTTGGAAAGGGGCAATGGTAGAACAATTGAACTTGGAGAAGTGCAAGAAATACAGATAGACAATTCTCAACCATTAGAACATATAGTTAGGACAGAACCAGAACACAAAACTCCTCCTCGTAGGTCTGACAGAGTGCCACGGGCACCTGAGAGGTATGGGTTTATTATTGAAAATAATGAAGCTCAAGTCATTCAAAATGATGAACCTCTGACCTATACGGAAGCTATCTTGAGTACTGACTCAGATAAATGGCAAGAAGCCATGGAATCCGAAGTAGACTCTATGTATGTAAACCAAGTATGGTCTTTGGTTGATGCACCAGAGGGTGTTAATCCTATTGGGTGTAAATGGGTCTATAAGAAAAAGATTGGGGCTGATGGCCAAGTTGAAACCTATAAAGCCAGATTAGTGGCTAAAGGTTTTAGACAAAAACAGGGAATTGATTATGATGAAACTTTTTCACCTGTTGCCATGCTAAAATCAATTCGGATTTTACTTGCTATAGCAGCATACCACGATTATGAGATATGGCAGATGGATGTGAAAACTGCATTCCTCAATGGTTTCCTTGAGGAAGAAGTCTACATGTCACAGCCAGAAGGTTTTATTTCAAAGAATAAACCTAATCAAGTATGCAAGCTGAAGAAATCCATTTATGGATTAAAGCAAGCTTCCAGGAGTTGGAACATCCGCTTTGATGAAACTATTAAAAGATTTGGTTTTATCAAAAATGTGGATGAACCCTGTGTTTATAAGAAGACTAGTGGGAGTGCCATAGTCTTCTTGGTTCTGTATGTAGATGACATACTCCTCATTGGGAATGATATCCCAATGTTGCAATCAGTCAAGGTTTGGCTATCAAACCAGTTTTCCATGAAAGATTTGGGAGAAGCATCCTATATACTAGGTATTAAGATCTATAGAGATAGATCTAAGAGGATGCTAGGTTTATCCCAATCTAGGTACATTGACTTAGTGCTGAAAAGATTCAGCATGGAAGGAAGTAAAAGAGGTTATCTTCCTATGAGTCAAGGCATACATCTTTCTAAAAGGATGTCTCCCAAGACACCTGAAGAAAGAGATAGAATGAATTCTATACCCTATGCTTCGGCAATAGGATCCATAATGTATGCCATGTTATGTACCAGGCCTGATGTGGCATATGCTTTAGGCATTGTCAGTAGGTTTCAGGCTGATCCAGGAGAGGATCATTGGAAAGCAGTTAAAAATATTCTTAAGTACCTAAGAAGGACTAAGGATATTTTTTTGGTTTATGGTGGTTCTGATCTTAAACTAGAAGCTTATTCTGATTCTAGTTTTCAATCAGACCCTGATGATAGCAAATCCATTTCGGGATATGTTTTTACCCTAAATGGTGGAGCAGTGAGTTGGAAGAGTACCAAGCAGCAGACTGTAGCTGACTCAACCACAGAGGCAGAATACATAGCTGTTAGTGAAGCCGCCAAGGAAGCAGTCTGGATGAAGAAGTTCATCACAGAGTTGGGTGTTGTTCCTCAAATTGAAAACCCAGTGCCACTTTACTGTGACAACACTGGGGCCGTTGCTCAAGCTAAGGAACCAAGAGCTCATCATAAGTCCAAGCACATTCTGAGACGCTTCCATCTTGTCCGAGAAATAGTAGAGAGACAAGATGTCTACATAGATAGAGTTGATACAAAGAACAATGTAGCAGACCCGTTCACTAAGGCTCTACCACAGCGAGATTTTGATCGCCACCTAGAATGTATGGGATTAAGATTCAAAGGCGATTGGCTTTAGTGCAAGTGGGAGATTGAAAGGGATATGCCCTACAAACCAATCTCTGTTGTATCTCCCAAACCATTGTAATTGATAATTTTCTGAATAAAGGCATTATTTTTTATCATACGCTGTGTTTATTATATGATGAACCCCATAGATTAGGGCTATGATTTTAGGGTTATGATGAGATCATACCAGTGAGACCTAAAATCTTAAAACCTTAATCTAAAGTATTCCTAGTCAAAGGAACCCTGAATAGGGGATCAGGGTTTTTCCGATAAGACTAGCACACCCCGGGTATACTGGAAAGGGTGACTGCTCTCACAGTCACTTGTGTATGACACTAATACTGGGATGTGGGTGCTCATTGGAGAATGAGTTCACTGATATGATCCAACTTGAGAACATCTAATGGAGTCTTAGCTACATGTCAATAGAAGGTTCTCATAGTAGGAGTGGTACAAGTAATCTTTTGACCTGAGACTGCCATAAGTACCTTATGTACATGAACCCATCCTTTGGTTCAATCCTAATCATGACACTGAGACATGCACAGGATTGATACTGGGAATGGTGAATTGAATATGAAGGTAATGAGTAGGTCAACAAGGAATCGATCACTCTTAGTAAGAGGAGATTGCATCCAGCTAGTCAACAATCGCATGATGATTCAGGGAATCTTTGATCAAAGTAAGGATATTAGAGATGGTTTCTAATATCAAGATAATCGAATCATCATTATAAGATTGAGCTAGAAACAAATATAATGTTGGATTTGACATATATCCATATCCATAGTTATATTTTGGGTGCAGGCTGATCGAAAGATTTAATTGTACGGTAACTCTCTACTGAAGGGTAATTTTGGTATTTCACCAGAATTTCCATATCTTCCGGGTAGACATGACACGTTGCTAGACGTCAATCTTGTCTTGTGGGTTGATCAAGTTCAAAGATCACATGTTAGGAAGAATCCTAATTGATCGATCCGGGTAAGCCCGGTTTGACCTAAATCGATTAGAAAGAGTTCTAATCAAATTAGGTCAACTTGTATTCGAACCCACTGCTGGCTAGATGTGGAACCCAATGGGTCACACACTTAAGAGGATTGATCAAGAATTTAATTTGGAATTAAATTGTCTTTGCAAGATAACACTCTAGCAGGTGTTGCAAGCCCTAGCTTCTATTCGGATCGGATTCGAATTAGGGTTCCGGATTGGTTCAAATTGGGTTCTAATTGGACCTAATTAGACCCTAATTAAGAAATATGGGAATATGGCTAACCCTATTGGCTAGCCATGTAGCTTGGCTAGCCTCCCACCCGCCCCCTTTTTGCTTTTCACGCCAAACACCAAGAGTCCATGCGCATATGGACTCTTGGCGCGCCTTAAGGAAGAGTCCATGGCGCATGGACTCTTGGCGCGCCCCAAATAAAATCATCGGAGATTTTATTTGGGCGGCCTCCTTCTTAAGTGATTAGCGCTCCTTCTCCCCCCCTTGGATGAAAATCCAACGGCTGATGGGATTTTGAGAAAGAGAGAAAGCGCTAACTCCTCCCGGGCGCGCGAAGTAACATCTCTTCGGAGATGAAAAGTCGCGACTTTCTTCTTTTTAAAACACCGCAGTTTTTCCTTTAAGAAGAGCCGTGGGATTTAATCTGGAAGGCCGTGAGATGTGTGGATTGGGCGTGAGAAATAAGAAAGGGGCGTGAGATAAAGTGGAATGGGGTTTACGGAGAGTTGTGTTCTTCTGAGAAGACATCTCTCTGAAATCTATTTAAACAACAGAGGTCTCGGGTGTTCAGATGATTTTTTTTTTAAACAACAGAGTTTATTTTATTGTCTTTTCTTTCCAGGAAACTGATTCCTCCTTAGCTTGTTTAGGACAAAGAGAGTTTCCCTCTTACAGAGTTCTCTTCTCTGTTGAAACTCAAGTCCAAAACAAGAGATAGGAAGAATCTCTTGATCGGTAAAAGAAAGGAACTCCTACTCTGTTTCTATTTCCTTTACTTTAAGACATTAGTGTCTTAAATCCATCTCCTCCTTTAAGACAAGAGTTTTATTCTTAGGACAAGGTCTTAAGAAAGGGAAAGGAAGAAGGAAGAAAGGAAGTAAGGAGCCCCTACCCTGAAGTTTTAGAGCCATAGTCCTCTTGAGTTCTAGGATAAGAATTCAAGTGAGGGAACTTTGAAGAAGCTTGCATCTTGTTCAATCATCTTGTGGATCACCATTGGAGGGTGGACATTTGGACGCCTGGTGAAATCAAAAGAAGCATTCAACACCAAGTTCTGATTCTACATCAAAATTGGACTTAGCGTTAAAAGGTTAGTGCCCTAATTCTAACAATGTTAGTATGTATGTTTTAATTAGTATATAAGGAGATCTTGGCTAAGGGATTTCGGTGCAAATTTCATCATTTTGAAATTTACACTTCCGCTGCGGTGCACCAGAAACCCCAACACATTGAGATTGGACAGGAGAACAAGGTATGTCTACTTTAGAGTTCATTGTATGGGTTGAAACAATCACCTCGTCAGTGGTATCACAGATTTGATACATTTATCTTGAGCCTTGGATTTCTTAGATGTGAACATGATCATTGTGTCTATGTGAAGGATGTGGATACTAAGGATGCTCTATATTTACTTCTGTATGTGGATGATATGTTGATAGCCAGTAGAAGTATGACATCTATGAAAGGGCTGAAGAGAGCATTATCTCAGGAATTTGAGATGAAAGACTTGGGATCAGCTCAAAAAATCCTTGGAATGGAGATTTGCAGAGATAGGTGCAAAGGAATACTCCATTTGTCACAAGGTGGGTATATTAAAAAGGTACTCGAGAGGTTTGGAATGGATAAGACCAAACCTATGGAAACATCATTACCAGGGCATTTTTCTCTCTCGAAAAAATGGTGCCCCCAAATAGAGGAGGAGAGAGTACATGGAAAGAGTTCCATATGCCAATGCAGTGGGCAGTTTGATGTATGCTATGGTTTGTTGTAGGCCGGATATAGCATATGCTGTAAGCCAGGTGAGTAGGTACATGGCTAATCCTGGGAAGAAATACTGGAAGGCATTGAAGTGGATTTTGAGATATCTGCAAGGGACTTAAAGACATGGACTAGTATTTGGTGGGTAGCTTGAAGGACATGAATGGAACTCCATAAAATCATGTGAGGATTCAGGTCCTTTGGAAGGGTTTGTTGATGCAAGTTATGCAGATGATCTTGATACAAGGAGGTCTACAACAGGTTATCTCTTCTGCATGTATGGTGGACCAGTTTCTTGGAGATCAATCCTTCAACCTACTACTACTTTGTCTACAACAGAAGCTGAGTATACAGGGATTACTGAAGCTGCAAAAGAAGTACTATGGCTAAAAGGGCTAATGTCTGAAATGGGGGTGAAATAGAATATGGTGGTCCTGCACAGTGATAGCCAGAGTGCCATACACTTGACACAGAACCCAGTCTATCATGCTAGGACCAAGCATATAGATGTGAGGTACCACAGAGTCAGAGAGCTGGTGGAAGAAGGAGAAGTGGCACTGGTGAAGGTTCATACAACGGAGAACCAGTCGGATGCACTTACGAAGGCTCTACCAAGGGATAGCTTCTACTCTTGCATGTGGTTAATGGGTTTGAGGAGTCTTGCATATGTAGCCTTGAAGCACCAAGGTGGAGATTGTTGAGTCTCAGGTGGTGCATTAATGGCTAGTCGGGTCAATGTACATGAGTTGATCTGGTCTATCATGGTTTTCCATGATGAGTCTAGGGCTAGGGTTGAGTCCGGTATGAGTCCTAGGTGTTTAGGCTCAGTTTTGGTCAGTCTAGGTCTTTGGGTCGGCTCTTCTATTGTAAGAGTCAACTATATTGGTTGGCATGTCTTAGAACAGGTGATTGTGGACTGGACGGGTCGGCTCGGATGGATTCGGGTCAGCTCGGATAAAATGACAGGAAATCTATTTTCTAGAAGAGTCGGCTCAAATGGATTCGAGTCGACTCGGATGCACAGACAGGAAATCTATTTTCTGGAAGAGTCGATTCAGATGGATTCGAGTCGACTCGGATGCACAGACAGGAAATCTGTTGTCTGGAAGAGTCGGCTCGGATGTATTAGAGTCGGCTCGGATGGATTATAGTCGACTCGGATATATTAGAGTCAGCTCGGATGAACAGTCAGGAAATTTGTTATGGATTAGTTGGCTCGAATGTTTTTGAGTCGGCTCGGATGACGGGTGAACTGTTTTGAATGGTACTAGCTGGGAGAGTTTTTTGGGATCTCGAGCATGTGTGATCGAGGTATATATATATTGTATTCTCGTAAGAGGATGGATGTGTGGTGTAACGAACTTCTTGGAAGGAAAAAATCCCTTTCTCCCATGAAAACTCCTCTGTTCTTCTTTTTCTTTTCTCTTCTCCCGTTCTTGTTGTTCTTGATCTTCATAAACCTGAATCCTACCGTGATCTTCAATGGAGATTGCTGGAAGATGGTCATCCACAACCTGGTGATATGCTTCCGTAATTGCTTTGTTGATCAGGGTGTTCATTCTTGATCGGGAACAAAGCTGTTCTAGAAGATTTGGTTCGTGAAATATATTTAGGTTTGGAATCGAATTCTCTACACGGAGTGGGCTACCCTAGAGCCTCTACCGACCGGAGTCGAACTTTCGGAGTGGGCTACCCTAGAGCCTCTACTGACCGGAGTCAGACTTTCGGAGTCTTGATGGAAGAAACTGTACACTTTATTGATAATACTTGTGGAGGTTATCTACATTCCATGGGCGTACTATCTGTCGCCCATCCAAATGTTCGAGTCGGTAAGTTAAGGCCCGGACCACTTCACTGACCCGATAAGGGCCTTCCTAAGTAGGGGAAATCTTTCCTTGCTCGATCAGCCTTGAGATCTCCATCCTTCACAAGACCAGATCTCTAGCTTGAAAGGTTCGTACCTTGACACGCGAATTGTAATATCTAGCCATCTTCTGTCGGTAAGTCGGCATTTTCAAGCTTGTTTGGAGCCTGGTTTCTTCTAGCAAGTCCAGGTCAGCCCTCCGCTACTCCGAATTGGTCGGCTCGGTGAGATGGTCAACCTGCGGTGATTACAAAGAGATTTCTATGAGGATGACTGCCTCACTCCCATAGGTCAAGTTGAACAGAGTCTCCCTGGTTGCTGCCTGGGCGATCGTCCGGTATGCCTACAGTACTGAGTGAAGCTCTTCCACCCAGAGCCCTTTGGCTTCGTTTAGCTAGGTATTCAGTCCATGCAAGATCGTTTGATTAGTGACTTCAACCTCTCCATTGGATTGAGGGTGGTCGACCGAGGTAAGCTGATGGAAAATATGGTATTGCTGGCAAAAATCCTGGAACCTTGAGTTGTCAAATTATCTTTCATTATCAGTAATGATTGTCCGTGGGATGCCGAACCAGAAGATGATGCAGTTCCAGATGAAGTTCTCCACCTTGGCCTCCGTTATTTGTGCCACTGCTTCAGCCTCCACCCATTTGGTGAAGTAATCGATGGCCACGATGATGTGGAAGAAAAAAAGGGGATGAAGATGATGATGCTAGCACGGATGATGCAAAGGTGGTTATATCTTGTTTTCTTTTAGGGTTTTATCTTTGGTTCCCGATTGCAAACAAAGAGAACCTAGGAAAACTGAAAGAAAAGAAATCTACGCTAGCAAATCAATCCCTAAATAATGATAGACCAGGACCCCAAGATTAAGGATCCCCGAGATTAGGACTAGCTCGATACAATCAATACCTACATAGGAGATAGGGATGCAAACCTTTCAACACTCTGATGCTCTTGGTGCAGAGATCGCTCAACCTTGATGGATGCGACCTGGATGTCCGAGCTGTCGAACCCGCAGATAGGCTGGCTTTCGATCGGGTGGTCACAGTGGCAAAGCAAACCTTCTCTGATGGTCGTGGCACCAAGGGGACCTGTAGGCAAACAAAGAGGATTAGTTTTTTTTTTTTTTTTTTTTTTTTTTTTCCTTTTAGATGATGGAAAGGTGGAAAGAAAAACAAAGGAAAGGGTTGAGGAGATGGGGTTCGGATGATGGTGTCGGTGGAGATAACTTGGGGCCTCGCACCCCGCGATGTCCCGGAGAACGAAGGAATGTGGCCTCTCACCACGCGACGCCCTCAGGCGAAGGAATGTGGCCTCTCACCACACGACGTCCCGGAGGACGAAGGAAGCTCTCACTCAACCTAGCCTAAGAGACAAGGATTGAAGAAGAGGATGGAACACACAAGCTTTCTTTCATTAATCATCAATCATCCTACAAGGAGAGATTGGGTCCCCTTTTATAGATACCCTAGAGTACATTCAAATTTCAAATGAAAAAACCATTCAAATTTTGAACCCAAAATACAATCCAAATAAAAGTGGCGCCCAAAGCTTTGGAGGGAGTTCTTCAAGGCCGACCAAGAGGGGAGAATAATGGCATGGCAAGATACAAGGCTTGGGGAGGGGAGTTTGTCCCTTTGACTTCCTTATTTGCTTGCTCGGTTTGGTAGAAAACTTGAAGTAGGGCAAGCTTGGAGGGATGTGTCCCCTTTGGAGTCTTCTTCCATACCTAGATGGAGTGATTCATGGCCTTCCTTTCTTGTGTACATAGTTTTGGAAAGAAGCTTGGATGGAGGCAAGCTTGGTGGAATGTGTCCTCCAAAATTTCTTCTAGGCTTGATCCTTGGCCGACCAAGGGAGAAGAAGATTGAGCATTGCACATTTGATGGCTTGGCATGGGGAGTGTGCTCCTTGGTCTTCCTTTCTTGCATGAATATTTTAGGAAGAGGACTTGATTGGAGGGCTTGCTTTGTGGCTTGAATCTTCAACAACCCAAATATGATGGCTCATGGCATGATATGGGGAGGGGATAATGAAGGCGTGTGGAATGCTTATGGGGCACCTCCTTGCTTCCATTCTTGGGTGCACAGGTGGCATTGATGTGGCACCATGCAGCTGATGAAGTGGCAGTGTCAAATCAAAGCTTGGTCCACTAAAATGGGCTTGACCCAAAGGACAAGTTTTCTCTCATTGGGTTGGGACCCGAAGTTCAGGTAGACCCAGACTTGGATTACAGGACTCGAGTTGACCTAATCTTGAACCAATTGGTCAAGGTACAAGATTTAGACTTGGCTCAAAGCAAATATAATTACAAAATTAAAGGCTTGAAGCCTAATTACAGGACTCAATGGGTAGAACCCTAATTAGAGATACCCCGAAGATTGAAGGGCTCAAGTCAAACCCTGATGCCCACATCAATTCTCCCGGGGTGGGAGAAACTCAACCCTGTCAAGTGGAGGTTGATTTAGCTTTGGTACTTCTTCAGTGGGTTGATGCATGGCCGGTCCTCCTGGGTGATCCACGAATCATCAGATTTGGGTCGGCCTTGCTAACAGAATAAGAAGTCTGAAAGTCGTTGTCCTGGGCTGTGGTAGCTCGACCATCCAGGACACGCTCGATCCGTACTCCTTACTCAGGTCAAATTGGAAGTGGACACTTGGGTCTGGTTTTCTCTCCAAAAAGGATTAGGCTCAAATCACTCGCTAGGTGGTTTGCTGGTTCCCTATACTCAACTAGGTGCAAGATATTGAGAGTTGAGCTAATGTCCCAAATCAGGGTGTTAGGGTCACTCTCCTATCACTCTAAGGGACCAATTCAGCGAGCATAAAAACTTCTTTATTATTTCAGAATCTTCAATTCTCTACTTAGCTTGCTTTCGGGAACGACCAAACTTTAACTATTTAAATTAATTTTCGTGTCCCTAGTATGCAATGCAAGTGATCATGCGCATTCTGAGACTTAACTAGACACAAAAGTAATCTAAACTAGGTATTCCTAGTAAGAGGAATTTATTGGGGTCCTAGGGCCTAAACCTACTAGACCATTGGTTCTTTAGGCTTGACCCTAGCCTGGTATGCACAAGAAAAATTTTTAAGGATCCCTAACAGATGCCATAAAGTATGCCAGAAGTAGAGGGTGAATGGGATGGGCTCCAAGGAGTCATGCAAAATGATAATCTCAACAAAAAGTGCACTCATGGCCCTATAAATGTGCGAAGGTTCGGGGAAGGGTAGGAAATAAGGAGGAGACTCAAGGACTGGTTCAAGGTTTAGGCTACTGACCTTAATATGTGAATGTAGGTCTACAGGCATGCTCATCTTAACCTCATGGTCAGTACTAGGAGGATCGATAGGTGCAAGTCCTCGGGTAGGCGAGATGCTCCTAGATAGTGGAGAGCTTTCGGGAAGGTCTTTGGAAGAAATCAGATTGACTCCAGTCTTGTTTTCCTTAAGGCTGCCAGATCCCTTCTTAACTGGGTCCTTGGGTTGGACTGGGTTGATGGTAACCTTCTTCCCTTGGTGGAAGAAGACACAGGTATTGGATCGACCATAAAGAGTGGCATCATGGTCAAAGAGCCAGGGTCGCCCTAAAATAATGCTACCCACACCCATAGGTAAGACGTCACACCAAATCATTTCTTCATATGAACTCATCTTGATCTTGATTTGGCACCTAGATTTGATTGGGATGGAGGTCGAATCTATCCAGGAGACTCTATAAGGATTAGGATGGGGAACTGTGGTTAGTCCTAGGGATCTGACAGTGTTCAGGGAAAGGGCATTGACACAGCTTCCACTATCTAAGATGACCTTACACACTTTATCTCCTAGCTTAATCAGGGTCTGTAGGATATTGGTCCTAGCTAGTCCTCCTATACTACGTTTTGTGCTAGGATGCACCTTACAACTCCTAGATGGTCTTCTGGCTCACAGAACTCTTCCTCTCCCCCATATTCTTCCAACAATTGGTTCTCAGGGTCATAGACTTCCTCTTCTGGCTTAACAGTGGGTTCTGGTTCCGGCTCAGTCAGTTCTTCTATGAAAAGGGCAGGGGTGGTGCACTGACTAGCAAAGTGTCCAGGTTTATGGCACCTAAAACAGTTACCCTGGGGGTTAGGTCTTCTCTGGACTTCAACAGCCTTACCCATGTCTTCTCTACTATATTGGGGTCGACTTGGGCTAGGACGACTGGGACCAGGTCGAGCTAGGCTGGATTGATTAGGATCAGATCGGGTTGGTCCTGGTCGACTTGGGTAGGCCGGGTTGTATCCTTGGGCTGGGCTAGGTCGGTTCTGGCTCCTAAAGGTCTCAGGTCTTCTATAGGTGGGAGCTCTCTAGAATCGCTCACATGTCCTAGCGATTTGGTAGGCTTCTTCTAAGGTTCCGGTCGACCTAAAGTAAAGTTCTCTCTGGATGTTTGCGTGAAGGCCAGCCCTAAACCTAGACAGGGTTACATCAGGTGACTCGATAACCTTACACCGCATCAGGTGACGAAGGAATGTGGCCTCTCACCACGTGACGCCCTCAGGCAAAGGAATGTGGCCTCTCACCATGCGACACCCTCAGGCGAAGGAATGTGGCCTCTCACCACGCGACATCCCGGAGGACGAAGGAAGCTCTCACTCAACCTAGCCTAAGAGACAAGGATTGAAGAAGAGGATGGAACACACAAGCTTTCTTTCATTAATCATCAATCATCCTACAAGGAGAGATTGGGTCCCTTTTTATAGACACCCTAGAGTACATTCAAATTTCAAATGAAAAAACCATTCAAGTTTTGAACCCAAAATACAATCCAAATAAAAGTGGCACCCAAAGCTTTGGAGGGAGTTCTTCAAGGCCGACCAAGAGGGGAGAATAATGGCATGGCAAGATACAAGGCTTGGGGAGGGGAGTTTGTCCCTTTAACTTCCTTATTTGCTTGCTCAGTTTGGTAGAAAATTTGAAGTAGGGCAAGCTTAGAGGGATGTGTCCCCTTTGGAGTCTTCTTCCATACCTAGATGGAGTGATTCATGACCTTCCTTTCTTGTGTGCATAGTTTTGGAAAAAAGCTTGGATGGAGGCAAGCTTGGTGGAATGTGTCCTCCAAAATTTCTTCTAGGCTTGATCCTTGGACGACCAAGGGAGAAGAAGATTGGGCGTTGCACATTTGATGGCTTGGCATGGGGAGTGTGCTCCTTGGTCTTCCTTTCTTGCATGAATATTTTAGGAAGAGGACTTGATTGGAGGGCTTGCTTTGTGGCTTGAATCTTCAACAACCCAAATATGATGGCTCATGGCATGATATGGGGAGGGGATAATGGAGGCGTGTGGAATGCTTATGGGGCGCCTCCTTGCTTCCATTCTTGGGTGCACAGGTGGCATTGATGTGGTCCCATGAAGCTGATGAAGTGGCAGTGTCAAGTCAAAGCTTGGTCCACTAAAATGGGCTTGACCCAAAGGACAAGTTTTCTCTCATTGGGTTGGGACCCGAAGTTCAGGCAGACCCAGACTTGGATTACAGGACTCGAGTTGACCTAATCTTGACCCAATTGGTCAAGGTACAAGATTTAGACTTGGCTCAAAGCAAAGATAATTACAAAATTAAAGGCTTGAAGCCTAATTACAGGACTCAATGGGTAGAACCCTAATTAGAGATCCCCCGAAGGTTGAAGGGCTCAAGTCAAACCCTGATGCCCACATCACACAAGGAGGAATTTTTGTTGGCCAGATGCTGGTGGAAAGGGTCCCAGGATGTCCGTGCCCCATTGGGCAAATGGCCAAGGTGCCGTAAGCATGGTCAGCTGGCTAGCGGGCCTCCTTTGGATACTGGAGTACCTTTGGCATGTGTCACACTTTCACACAAAGTCCGACGGGTCCTTTTGAATTGTGGGCCAATAATATTCCTGCCGGATAATCTTATAGGCCAAGGATCTTCCTCCAAGGTGGTCATCATAGATGCCTTCGTGTACCTCCCTGAGTGCATAGTTTGCATCGGTCGGCCTAGTTTGCATCGGTCGGCCTAAGCACTTCAGCAGCGGTTGTGAAAATGATCGCTTGTAGAGAGTCCCATCGAGGATGATGTACTTAGAAGCTGTCGAGCATATATGCCTAGCTTCGACCAGGTCATCTGGAAGGATCCCTTGAACCAGGAATGTACGAATCGAGTCCATCCATGATGCCTCCTGTTCAACTTGATGGATCTCAGTCGGGTCCTCAACAATGCTTGGGCGCTGCAGATGCTCTACGAATGTTCGATCAGAGGTACTGACTGTGGCTGTGGCTAACCATGATAGAGCATTCGCCCGGGAGTTCTGTAGCCGTGGTATATGGAGAATCTTGAAAATTTTAAGTCGAGATATAAAGCCTCATATCTTATCCAAGTACTTAGCCAAAATAGGGTCCCTTGCTTCAATCTCGCCCTTCACTTCATTGACTACCAACTGGGAGTCAGAGAAGGCCTGGATTCTACCAATGCCTAACTCACTGGCTATCCTCAACCCCGCAAGTAAGGCTTCATATTCTACCTGGTTGTTCGATACTTGAAATGCAAAGTGTAGGGCATACTCCAGACATTGCCCATCAGGGTCAGCTAAGATCAGGCCTGCCCCACATCCAGCGAGGTTGGAAGCTCCATCCACATGGAGAGTCCAGGCGGGCTCGATTCCTTTCGCTGGATGAGCCATAGGCACTTCAGCTGCCGAAGGAGTTGCCTCTGGCCCCAGGTGCATTCTGTAATAAAATCAGCAATTACCTGAGCCTTCAAGGTCAATCGGGATTGGAAGGAGATGTCGAACTCACCCAGCCTGACAGCCCACTTGGCGAGCCATCTAGAGGTGTTGGGGCTTCGGAGAATTGCCTTGAGGGGCTGGTCAGTCAGCACAACGATCGGGTGCTCCTGGAAGTATGGTTGGAGGTGCTTCATAGCTATGACCAATAAATAGACTAATTTTTGGACTTTAGGATACCTTGTCTCGGCATCATGGAGGACCTTACTGATGTAGTAGACAGGTTTCTGCTGGCCGTCATCCCCCACCCGCACAAGGACAGTGCTAACGGCCTCGTCGGAGGTCGACAAGTATAGGTATAACACTTCTCCCTCCATTGGTTTAGCCAAGAGCGGAGGGTTCTTCAAATAGTTCTTCAGGGCTTCGAAGGCCGATCGACACTCGTCGGTCCACTGGAAGTTGTCCGACCAGCGCAAGGTCTTGAAGAATGGCAGAGACTTCTCAGCCGACCGGGAGATGAAACGGTTGAGAGAGGCAATGCGGTCCATGAGCTCTTGCACCTGCTTTTTGCTGGTTGGGTGTGCCATGTCCATAATAGCCTTAATCTTCTCAGGGTTAACCTCAATCCCCCTTTGAGTGACCAGGAAACCAAGAAATTTTCCGGAGGTCACCCCAAATATGCACTTAGCAGGATTTAGCTTCATTCGATGACGTCTTAGTGCATCAAAGGATTCCTGCAAGTCCTTGATGTGGTCGGCCTTGCAGATGCTCTTAACAATCATATCATCGATGTAGGCCTCCATGTTCCGCCCGAGTTGTCCTTCAAAGACTCGATTGATCAGTCATTGGAAAGTGGCACCCGCATTCTTCAGGCCGAAGGGCATCATCCTGTAACAATACAGCCCTTTGTCTGTAACAAAAGCCATCTTTCCCTCATCTTCGGGGTGCATCCTGATTTGGTTGTACCCAGAGAAGGCATCCATAAAGCTCAAGAGCTGGTGGCCGGTTGTAGCATCCACCAGTTGATCAATTTTTAGTAGGGGAAGCTGTCCTTCGGACAAGCCTTGTTGAGGTCCGTGTAATCTACACAGGTCCTCCACTTCCCGCTAGCCTTCTTTACCATGACGATATTGGCCAGCCACTCTGGGTAATGGGACTCCCTGATAAAGCCGGTGTCAAAGAGCTTCTTCACCTCTTCTTCGATGGCCTTCTGCCTTTCGGCGACGAAGCTCCTCTTCTTCTGTCGGACGGGTCTATACGTTAGATCCACCTTAAGTTGATGAGTGATGACGTCCAACGGGATGCCTGGCATGTCCGGAGCCGACCAGGCAAAGACGTCAGCATTGCTTCTCAAGAAACCAACTAGCTCTTGTCGGACTTCTTCAGTTAGCATACTCCCGATTTGAAGCACTTTAGTAGGGTCATCCTCCTTGAGGGGAACAAACACAATCTTCTCAACAGGCTGACCGTGGTCATCGATTTCATCTCTGGGATCAAGTTATTCAAGCATGGGGCACCCATCCAACTGCCTGTCATGTATGGCCAGACATTGTCTAGCCATCCTGCGGTCTCCTCTCATTTCCCCGACCCCATTACGAGTCGGGAATTTTTCCAGCAAATGGTAAGTGGATACAATGGCACGAAACCTGTTGAGAGCCGGTCAGCCTAAAATGGCGTTGTATGTCGAGGTCGTGCAGATGACCATAAAATTAATGGAGAAAGTCCATTGGTAAGGCTTCATCTCGAGGGTCACGGGTAAGGTGATTTCTCCTTCTACCCCGATGGAGTTTCCCCCAAAGGCAGTGAGTGACATCAGGGATTCCCACAGCCTTGATTTAGATAAGTTCATTTGAACAAAGGCATCATACAACAAAACTTCTACACAGCTTCCATTATCAATGAGGACACGCTTTACATCATAGTTGGCAATAACTGCCGACACGACGACAGGGTCATCTCCTGGGAGATGAGGTTCCAAGAGGTCTTCATCAGAAAAACTGATTACACCGGAGCCCCTAGGCCTCTTTGCGATGTCTTGGCCCTCTTCGCGTCCCTAGTCAGACCGCCGATGCAGCATGCCAACGCCTCCACTTGTCGAACACTGATTGGAGAGCTCAGCCTCCTCTGGAGGGTCTATAACAGTTGAGGTCTCAGCCCGATCCCGGCGGGGTCGTACATACTTACTCAGGTACCCTCTTCTGATGAGATCTTCGATAGCATCCTTCAGCTGGAGGCACTCTTCAGTGTCATGCCCATGGTCCCTATGGAACCGACAATACTTGTTTTTATTTCTGGCGGTAGGAGGGCCCCTCATCGGTCGAAGCCTTTGGAAGTAAGCCTCGTTCTCAACCTCCATGAGGATTTTCTCCCTTGGAAGGGAGAGAGGTGCATAGGTCTCAAACTTTTAGAAGAAGTCCCTCGGCTTCGGGCTTCGGTGCCGAGTGGGTCGGGTGTCGTCGCCGGGGGGTTGGACTGTGGGAGCTTTATCGCTCCGCTTCTTGGAGGCTAGTTTCCCTTTCGCCTGGCGCCGACTTGCCAACTGCTCCTCTGCTAGGGCATACTTATGTGCCCTAGCCAATAGCTTGGTATAGTCCTTTGGAAACTTCTTGTCCAGGGAGAATGTGAGCCTGGATGATCGGAGCCCTCTCTTGAAGGCTGATATCGCTACCACCTTATTCAAGTCTGGGACTTCCATGGCTATTGAGTTGAAGTGGGCCATGTAGTCCCGGAGGGTCTCCCCCTCCTTCTGGAGTATAAGGAAGAGGCAGTCGGTGTTCTTCGGGGCCCGACTGCATGTCCTGAAATGAGAAAGAAAAAGGGTCTTAAGTTGAGGAAAAGATCGGATTGTACCTGGTCGGATGGCTGTAAACCACATCCGGGTGACCTTCTTCAGGGTTGCTTGGAAGGTGATGCAATGAAGGGCATCGGAGGTGCCCTGTACCATCATGTGGGCCTTATAAGCACCCAGATGATCCAGTGGGTCGGTGGTACCGTCATAGGGATCCACCTGAGGAATTTTAAAGTGTCGAGGGATATGCTTTCCCAATATCTCAGCGAAAAAGGTGGGCGGGTGTCGCACGCCTGACCCCCTCGGCCTTCTGGCGCTCGATGATTTCCATCATGCGCTCTTCCATGTGCATGATTTTGCTGCCATAGTCATGCGGATCCTCAGCAGGGCACCGACCGATAACGGGGGCGGAGTCAGCGAAAGAGGGGGAAGCCAACCTCGCTCTCTTCCCGCTAGCGTGAGCCCCTAAGGACCTTCGGGGCTCCGAAGCGGCGTGGGAAGGAGGTAGGGGCACTTCTGGCTACTGACTCCCCCCGGCAGCCAGCTGATGATTGATGCAGGATGCCGCGGGTGGCTGCCACCGGTCGTCAGCCGCTTCCTGGAAATGCTGGATCGCTGAAGTAAGCATCTCGATGTGGTTCACCAGCATCTGGAACTGCTGCAGCCCTAGAGTGATGGTGGGCTCGGCAGCAGCGGCTGTGTCATCTTCCCCGCGAGGTACTTCAGACCTGTGGCGAGAATGCCTTCCTCTGGCGGAGATACTTTGTGTTCTTCCCCTTACCATTGATAGCTTTCCTCAGTCAATCTCTCCTTTTAGAGTGGAGAGCGGAACGAAGGTTCAAGCCCCCTTCCTCTATCGCTAATCTGTTGCTGCATTTCCACCTGGACCGGGCTCGGTTCGCTACACTAGAGAGCTCTCCTGCTGGTCGACCTGCACAAAGTCCCCTGGGCATTGGAGGTGCTCCAGCGGGGGACACTCCAATGCTTAAGTTAGCAGGGGATCTGGAGCAATCAAATGGAGAGAAAATGAGAAAAAGTAGCGTGGAGAGGGAAGAGAGCACTTAGCCTTGAGCGGAGGTCCCCTGGGCACCTTTAATAGGCGTGGAATACTGCCAAAATTCATTAGGGGATAGGCTGAAAAATCCTGATTTGCCTGTAAGAGGATCAGAGTGATGGCCAGGTAGCATGGAGTCATGGCCATATCATAGAGTTCATTGCAACAGAATTCTGGTACCAGCTGGAAAGGATCTTCTAGAACTTTCGAGGGGTTTTGAGGAGGATATCAGGTCGGTCGGCCTCAGCTGGAGGCTAACGTCCGGCCGACAGAGAGTGCTCACCAAGGAAGTCGACTGATAGATACGAAAGGAGGCTCTCAAAGTTCCCCCGGATGGAGACGGGCCGGTCGGACCTAACAGGAGTGGGACGTCCGGCCGATTGGGGGGGCCGTCAAGAGCTCTGAGAAAGCCGAATGGCACGTTGAAGGAGAGGGGCCTCCGGAGACTCCAAGAGACCCTCAAAGAGGGTCAGCTGTACCTTGGCAGGAGACGGTCGACTTCAGGTTGATCGGTCCCCTGGGTCAGTCGGCCTCTCGCGAGAGCCGATCGGTGGGACTTCGAAGGCGGTTGGTCGTGCGGACCTCTTCCGCCCACAGGTCAGCCAGTCGGACTCATGGGTCAGCCGGTCGGGCTCCTTAACTGGCCCAACCCAAGATCGGCTGGATGGTACAACAGGTTGTATTAAAGAATAATGCTGAACTTGAAATAAATTTTGAAGTTTGAGTTGGTTTGGCAGTTTTTGATGTGTATGGTTAATCTTTTGAGAAAATAAGTTGGATGGCTTTCGGTGTCCATGGATAAGGTTGTTAACCCAATATTTAATAGAATTGTAATAGATTGGTCACCGTAGTCGGAAGGATACGGCGGTCAAACCTATAAGAATTGATAAAAGATATGTGTATGTTATATCTCTCTTGAACTCATATTGGGTCGTATACAGGAGGTTTGCTAAAAAGAAGTTAAGAGTGTGAGATATTCTGTGTTTCTCCAATCTAAAACCTTAATAAGTACATAAGGTAAAGAAATTGACCATGTTTTGTGATCGTGGTGAACTAAGTGATTGTCAATCTGTTTATTTGGTTCACTTGCGAATGAATGGATTGTTGGCAATTTGGACAAAATACTGGTTACTGCAGAAGGTTCAGGGTGGCAACGAGCACCTTAAAATTCACATGAAGCATGGTTGTAGCCAAATAACCTTAATAGTAGTGACAACAATGTTACCAATACTCAGCATTTTCTGTAGATGACAAATAATATCATGACACTAAGAGATGAAGGTTTTCATTTATTAACCAAATGCAGACTGTGATGACTGTGCAAACAGTGATTGTAACATTTGACGAAACATCGAACATAAAAAGAATTTCATCTTTAAAATGAGGAGGTAGAATGAAGAAATGAAGCACCCATTATTGTCAAAGGTCCTCCAGGTGCTCGCCTAGGTGCTTGAGAAAGATGATTTGAAACCCCGGGATATCTCAACGATACTTAGCTTTGGTAGGTTTAGTCCTGTCTTGTTTCACCTATTATTCTTTTATAGCTCTGTCAGGTTTATTTTGATGTTGATTTTGGCATTTTGGCACCCTTATAAATATAGGGCCAGTCTAGGATTACTAAGCATGTCTATGAAGATCTACTTGCTGAAGCACTTCCATGAAAGTGCTTTTCTAAAAGGTCTTTAGCAATAGCAAAAGCAGAAGGAACTATAAGAGAATCTGTTGAAAAATAAAGAGATTGATGAATGATGGAGATGATCTGCTCTATTCATTGAGCTTGGAAAGCACCACAATGAGGAGGTGGGGAGTGGGCTTGGATGCTAAGTTGAAGACTTAAAATGAGAAAGTGGGGGACTAAAAAGGGGGAATATGAAAATGGGAGTCTGAGGGAAGACGTGTTTTCTCAGTTGATCTGCTATTTGTAGGGGAGCTTGAAACCAAAATCTCTTTGTGGAGGGGTCCTGTGATAATCTTTTTGTGGAGGGGTCTGTTTCTTTCTTTCTAATTATTTTGCCTTAGACTGCATCATCCACCAATCTGTTATGACTCCACGTACTGGGTGCACTCTTCACCATTTGCATCATCTTGTCTTATTAGGTACAATCACCATGGTTCCACTACATGTACTCTGGTGCCAACTGAAGTACAGCTACTTTTTATTGCACTTGCCAGTGTCTTAATAACATTCATGTGGCATGTTTTCCTTTGATTTACATCTAAAATTGCTCTCTTAGCCCATTTTAGCAGTGGCAGTTCATGTTAGCCGCCATCTTGTAGAATGGCTCGGAACATTTGTGTGGTAAGCTCATTTTGAAAATTATGTTTATTGTAGACACCCAAATAAAACTTGCTGGATACAATTTTTGCACGTGAGAATAGAATTCTAGATCTCAACAATCTTAAACTTACACATCCCTATACTTTATTAGTGATCTTTTCTTACACGGTCTTCCTTGCCCATTGCCATTGCCAGATGAGATCATATACCAGACACCTTTTCCCTTGAGGGACAGATCAAGCATTATGCTCCCTGCAGATGAAAAAGGCGTAACCAACGTATCTTGGACTTTACCAGAGCACATAAAGGCTGGTGGCCACATGCTTGTGCTGTAAGTCGAATCAGTTGTTTGCGATATTCAAGTGACTTTCATCAGTTAGATGCATCAAATGCATGCATACAATTGTACCATTCCTCATCAGGTTTTCTAGAGAAGCCCAAGACGTACTTCATGTTGGACATTGCTCGGGTCATCAATTACATTCTCTATGTTGACCTCCAGAAGAGCAGTAAAATATGTCAGTTGCCTCTGCATCATCATACCAAGTGCAAAAATGACATGCTAGTTTAGCTTTGTATACATCGTGAATTAATCTGTAGATATTCTCCATATTCAATGATAATGTTGTACAGATATTTATTCTACATCAGGTAAATATATATATTATTAAATATATATTTTTATATTAAATGGATGATATATATAATATATTATCATTCATAGTTTTGTAATTTAAATATTTTAAATATTTTTTATAGGTTTCTGGAGCATCAGATTCTTGCGGACAGGATGATGACCTTCCTCCAGCACATCATTAATTTTGAATTTTTTTATTTTTTATTTTTTATTCCATGTATTTTTTTAATCTCGTAAAGTTTTAGATTGTAACAAACTTTCTTATATTAGATTAATTTTATATTTAAAATTTTAATTTGGATGTGAAGAATGTATACAATGTGATTTTATATATATTCAGGTTCAGAAAAAAAATTGTACATATTTTATTTTTAAAATATTTTTTTATTTATTTTAAAAATAATATATCTACTGATGCTTTAAAGTATCGGTATATAAAAAAATCTCGATGCTTTATGTCCCAACGTATTATACATCGATAAAAATATAAAACATAAAAATTGATTATATTAATTGGATGATACTAATTTATCAAAATATTTAAAATTTATTTATTTTTGGAATTATGTTTTAGTCAGAGCCGATTGAGGATTATATTAATAATATTTCATATGCCGAATAATATTTCATTATGTCCAATAAAGTGCACATGTGAATAAATTTTAAATTTTTTAAGGAATGATATATACATGTAAGATAAATTTAAAATCATTTGATGTCTTACAAGGCTATAGTAAAGTTTTATATTGATACTTTTTGGTACAATTAATATGGTAAGAATGATCAGCTTATTTTATTATGCTAAGGTAGTTGCAATATATTTTTAATACTATATTTTATTTACTAAAATTAAATACACTATTTTATATTTAAAAAATAATTTTAATACATCTATTGTTTCAAGATATAAATTAAATAAAATTATTGACTATGAAATTGGTACAATAATCTTTATAAATTTTAAAAAGTTAATTCAATAATTAATTAGTATTCTAGCACTTAATCTTATGATCGATACAAAATATGATATAATTTATTTATCGATTATTATCAAAAATATTTTAATGATACTTGTTGCGGCATCAACTCCTGGACCGAGGATCGGGGGTGGCTGGATGTGCTGGAGCACTCTTCTCCTGGATGAACTTGCAACAAAGTCCCCAAGGATGCCGGTGGTGTTCTGGCGGGGGACCCTCCGATGCCAAAGTTAGCAGGAGTTTTAAGGCAATAGAATGGATGAATCAAGGAATGAACAGCGTATGGAGAGGGAAGAGCACTTCTACCTTCAAACGGGGTCCCCCGAGTACCTTATATAGGTGCAGAACAGTCCAAAATCCGTTAGGGGAGAGGCTGAGAAAGACCGATCTGCCACTAGGAGAATCTGGAGAGTGGCCACGTGGCACGTAGATACGGCGACATCGTGGAAGTAGTGGAGCATGGCTGTTGGGATGGCAGGATCCCGCAATAACATAAAGGTGCTTCTGGAATTTCCTGGATGCTAAGGCATGCTTGTTGGATGTCGGCCGAGGGAAAGACGGTCAGCCGGACCAAGGCCAAACCTCTAAAGGAAAGCCATGAGCCGGACCCCAGCAGGAGAGGGTCGTTCGGACCTCTGCTCCGGTGGGTCGGGCCTCTGAAGGAGTAGCAACGGGCCGGACCCCAGTAGGAGAGGGTCGTTCGGACCTCTGCTCCGGTGGGTCGGACCTCTGAAGGAGTAGCAACAGGCCGGACCCCAATAGGAGAGGGTCGTTCGGACCTCTGCTCCGGTGGGTCGGACGTCTGAAGTAGCAACGGGCTGGATCCTAGCAGGAGAGGGTCATTCGGACCTCTGCTCCGGTGGGTCGGACCTCTGAAGGAGTAGCAACGGGCCAGACCCCAGTAGGAGAGGGTCGTTCAGACCTCTGCTCCAATGGGTCGGACCTCTGAAGGTGTAGCAACGGGCCAGACCCCAACAGGAGAGGGTCGTTCGGACCTCTGCTCCGGTGGGTCGGACCTCTGAAGGTGTAGCAATGGGCCGGACCCCAGCAGGAGAGGGTCGTTCGGACCTCTGCTCTTGTGGGTTGGACCTTTGAAGGAGTAGCAGTCGGAGCCTAGAAAGAGTGGCCCGGTCGGACCGTAAGAATGGGCCGATTTTTTGGCTGATGGTGAGCCATCATGGTACAACAGTTGTCCCCCTTGCCCTTGTGCTTCGAGCGAGTCCGTAGGCTTAAAGGGCAAGGGCATTAAATGGCAGTAAATGCATCAATCTTTCAAATGATGGTGAATCTGATTCGGCGTAATGCGACCGGGTGCCTTCTGCTCCGATTTTTGCTCCTGGACAGGTATCAGCATCTAGTTGGTGAGGATAGGGGGAGCAGTTATTGCTAGTATGGCTCATAGCATCTGTCCGTTTAAATTCTTGAGGCGATATGGGGCACGTGGCTTCATCAGAGCGGTTGGTGCACTTCCTGGAGTGATCCATCCGCCGTTGCTTCGACTATCACGTGGATCACGGTCGGATATGACCTGGCGTGTCCCCTCGGATTCTAATCCAACTTGAAGACTAAGATGCTAGCTATCGGGTCATGGCACGTGGGGGGAGGCGATGGGAATCTACCCCCGGGCGCCTATAAAAGGGGGGGAGCAGCGCCCAAAAGAAGTTTTCCATCATGCTTGCGCTCGAAGAGAAGGCAACCTCCTCCCTCCTTCTGTTGCTTTAGCCCCTCTTAGAGAACTAGGGAACCAGGTTAGTTCCATCTCCACCTTCTTCTGTCTTTCTCCTTTTCTGTAACTTCCTTTAGAATGGCTTCTGGGAGTCGGAGTTTGACTCGTGGACATAGGGAGCCTGGCACTTTCGACATCACTTCTACCATGACCTAAGAAAGGGTCAAAAATTTTAGGATCGTTTATAGCATTCCCTCCACCTTGCATCTGACAATCCCCAGTCGCGAGAGTAAAGTGAACGGACCTTTAAACTTAGGAGCTCTCCCCATGTATGAAGACCACTTGAAGGCCGGTCTTCGTTTCCCGATTCATAGCTTCTTTATTCAAGTCTTCAATACATATAGAATTACCCCTTCCCAGCTGACCCCAAATAGTATTCGGGTTCTCTGTGGCTTCATGGTTCTATATCGGGAGGTCGACATCGAGCCGAGGGTATCCTTGTTTTTCAATTTTTTCTTGTTGAAACAGGATTTCCGAAGTCAGGAGTGGTGGATGTTCAGTCCACGCCCTGGCCAGAAGATACTAGGGGTGCTTCTGTCCGCCATTCATGGATGGAAGTCCCAATACTTTTTTGTAGATAGCTTAGAGCCGTGGGACTTCGAGGTGGCATGGAGGGAGCCGAGGCCGAATGCTTTGAATGGGAGGAAGGTCTCGAGGGCTGACGAGGCTGACTTCCATAAACTGGATGATGAGGATCCGAAGTTCGTCGCTTCATGCTCCACGAGGGGAGTCTTCACCAGGATGGACTTAGCCGTCACCCGATGTTGGGTAGGACGAGAGTCGTAGAGAGAGAGAGTCACTACCTTATCTTCTGTCAGCTTTGCAACCATACCTTACTTCAACCTTGTTTGTTGACAGGAGGCAAGATGAAGCCAGATCGGGCGATCCTTTCGGCATGATCTATGTAGCGGAGGGCTGTCCGCATTGCGGAGCCGACCCCACAGGAGCCGAAGAAGCAGGTGGCAGAGCCGGTGCCTGAGAGGCCGAAGAAACAACGGACGACAGAACCGTCCATCATGGTGGTGTCGGTTGGGTCGGAGGATGACGACGTGCCATTGTCAGATCGCTTAGCAACGAAGACAGTAGAGCGATTGTCATCGATCGGGCACTCAGCTGCCCGGGTGGAGGAGGGGCTTCCGATGCCGACCGGGGTGGGCGCGGCTCCTTCGTCCCCACTGTTGGAGCTGACCGAGGTGGCTTCCCTGGTAGTCAGGGGAAGTCATGTAGAGGAGGGGTTGTCAGTCGTTGATGAGAGGGCCGACGGTCCCGGTGGCGAGGGGGAGCGCCAGGCATGGTGCAAAGCTGAGAAGGTCAGGGAGCTGCTTCAGAGGGCCGCCCCCGATGATGACGGGCGGTCGGTGAATGAGGCCTCCAGGAGTTCCCTCCACCATCTGTTAGGGGTAAGTGTTAAAATTAATCCTTCGGTTTCTAACTCACCGGTTGCAACTGTCTAACTGTGCGCATGTCTGTCGGCAGCTTGTTAAAGATACCTTACTGATGGATGTTGGCCTGGGCGAGCTGCTTTATCTGAAAGAGCACCTAACCAAGAGGGCTGAAGCGGCAGAGGTGGTGAGGGACAAGGCTTGGGAGGCACTGACAAGGAGGAGGTGCTCGGCTTAAGGGCTGTAGCCGAAGAGGTGTCCACCCTACGGGCCGAGTTGGAGGCCAAGAAAAAGCAGCTTGAAGTCTCGCTGGCCCGGGAGGCAAGGTTAAAGAATAAGAAGAAGAAGGTCAAGGCCCTAACCTGTCGGCTGGCCGTTGAGGAGGGGTGCTTGACCGAATGTGAGGTTCGTGCACAAGGCCACTAGGTGGTGGCAGAAAGATATAAGGGCCTGCTGAAGACGGCCCACGAGTCACTGAAGACGGCCAACGAGAAGGTTGTTGCAAATTATAAAGCCTCCGAGGACTTCACCAAGGATATGAACGAAGCCGGGATTGTCGACTTTGACTATGGGTAAGACGAATGTCTGGGGAAGGTTAGTGCAACCTTCCTAGACCTCGACTTATCATTTCTTCAGCCGTCGAAGATGGCGGAAGGAGAGGATTTGGAGGCGGCGGATCCGACTGCTCGAGCGGTCGATGCTCCAATGGAAGTCATCGTAGAAGTGGCCCAAGCTGAAGCCGAAGAAGAGATAGCTGAAAGAGCCGTGGGGGCTGAAGCCGTTGTTGCTACGGAGGGAGCCGAAATGGCTGTTGTCAGTGTGCCTCCTGAAGGTCAGACTTAGTGGTTTGTTAAAGTCTGACCTTCAATTTTGTAAAGAAACCTTTTGGAATTAATAAAGAGCCTTTTACTTTTCATATCTTTGTTGCCGTCTGACTTGTGTGACCAAACTAACTTTCCTTTGAAATTTTACTAAGTGTGGACTAGTCGGCTTATCTGAGCGGACAGTCGGACCTCCAGGGTAAGCGTCGAGTAGTAGCTCAGATCGAACTAGATTCCTTTAGGATTTATGCTCTAAGTATTTGTTCGTCGGCTCGTCCGGACATGGTAGCAGTTGGGGCAGCGGTCGGACTGTAGCTTAGGTTGGAGCAACGAGCTTAGAAATTTTAACCTAAGTGTTGGTCCGTCGGCTTGTCCGGACCTGGAAGTAGTCGAGGCAGCGGTCGAACTGTAGCTCAGGCGGAGCAACGAGCTTAGAAATTTAAACCTAAGTGTTAGTCCGTCGGCTTGTCCGGACCTGGAAGTAGTTGAGGCAACGGTCGGACTGTAACTCAGGCCGGAGCAACGAGCTTAGGAATTTTAACCTAAGTGTTGGTCCATCGGCTTGTCCAGACCTGGCTGCCCTAGAACCTTTGCCGACCGGAGTCAGACTTTCGAAAGTGGACTGCCCTAGAGCCTCTGTTGATTAGAGTCGGACTTTCGGAAGTGGGCTGCCCTAGAGCCTCTGCTAACCGGAGTTGGACTTTCGAAAATGGGATGCCCTAGAGCCTTTGCCGACCGGAGTCGGACTTTCGGAAGTGGGCTACCCTAGAGCCTCTACCGACCAGAGTCGGACTTTTAGAAGTGGGCTACCCTAGAGCCTCTGTCGACCGGAGTCGAACTTTCGGAAGTAGGCTGCCCTAGAGCCTCTGTCGACCGGAGTCGGACTTTTGGAAGTGGGTTGTCCTAGAGCCTCTGTCGACCGAAGTCGGACTTTCGGAAGTGGGCTATCCTAGAGCCTCTACCGACCAGAGTTTGACTTTCGGAAGTGGGCTGCCCTAGAGCCTCTACCGACCGGAGTCGGACTTTCAAAAGTGGGCTTCCCTAGAGACTCTGCGACCGGAGTCAAACTTTCGGAAGTGGGCTACCCTAGAGCCTCTGCCGACCGGAGTTGGACTTTCGAAAGTGGGCTGCCCTAAAGCCTCTGCCAACCAGAGTCGGACTTTCGGAAGTGCTTCGTAGAAGAATTGTAGACTTCATTAATAATACTTGCAGAGGTTGTCTACATTCCACGGACGTGCCATCCATCGTCCGTCCAAATATTCAAGTCGGTAGGTGCCGGCTCGAACCACTTCAACGACTTGATAAGGTCCTTCCCAATTTAGGGAAAGCTTGCCTTGCTCGGTCGGCCTCGAGATTTCTGTTCTCCACAAGACCAGGTCTTTGACTCGAAAAGCTCGCGCCTTGACTCGCGAGTTGTAATATTTCGCCATCTTCTGGCAATAGACCGCCATCTTCATGCTTGTCCGAAGTCTAGTTTCTTCGAGCAAGTCCAGGTCAGCCCTTCGCTAATCAGAGTTGGCTGGTTTGGCGTAGTGGTTGATCCGTAGGGATTGGAGAGAGGTCTTAACAGGGATGACGGCTTCACTTCCATAAGTGAGGTTGAATGGGGTTTCACCGGTCGACGTTCTGGCGGTCGTCCGATATGCCCATAATATTGAGTGGAGTTCCTCCGCCCAAAGCCCCTTTGCCTCATTCAGTTGGGTCTTCAACCCATACAAGATTGTTTGATTGGTGACCTCAGCCTCTCCATTGCATTGAGGATGACCGACCGACGTGAGTCAGTGAGAGATATGATATTGCTGATAAAAATCTTGAAACTTAGAGTTGTCAAACTGCCTTCCATTATCAGTAATAATCATCCGGGAAATGCCGAACCGAAAGATAATGTTATTCCGGATGAAGTTCTCCACCTTGACCTCTGTTATCTGTGCTAGTGGTTCGGCCTCCACCCATTTGGTGAAGTAGTCGATGGCCACAAGCAAAAATTTTCGTTGCCCGGACGCCGGGGGAAAGGGTTCCAAGATATCCATCCCCCACTATGCGAACGGCCATGGGGCAGTGATCGAAGTCAGCTCACTGGCAGGCCTCCTTTGTATAAAGGAGTACCTTTGACACGCGTCGCACCTCCGGACGAAGTCCAATGCGTCTTTCTAAAGGTAGGCTAGTAATACCCCTTTCGGATGATCTTATAAGCCAAGGACCTTCCTCCGAGATGGTCGCCACAGATGCCTTCATGGACTTCTCTGAGTGCATAGTTGGCATCCGTCGGCCCCAAGCATTTCAGCAGCGGCTGTGAGAATGACCGCTTATACAGGACGCCGTCAAGGATGACGTACTTAGAGGCCATCGAGCACACTCGCTTGGCCTCCGTCGGATCTTCTAGAAGAGTTCCCTTAGTCAAGAAAGTGAGGATCGGATCCATCCACGAAGTTTCTTGCTCCACCTGGTGGACCTCGGTCAGCTCTTCCATAATACTTGGGTGCTGCAGATGCTCCACAAAGGTTCGATCGAAAGTGCTGATGGTGGCCGTAGCCAATCTTGATAGAGCATCCGCCCGAGAGTTCTGCAGGCGAGGTATGTAGAGGATTTCGAAAAATCTGAGCCGAGAGATAAGGTTTTGTACCTTGTTCAAGTATTTTGCCAAGGTCGGATCCCTCGCTTCAAATTCCCCTTTACTTGATTAACCACCAGTTGGGAGTCGGAGAAGACTCTGAGTCGGCCGATGCCCAGTTCATTGGCGATTCGTAGCCCCGCGAGGAGGGCTTCGTACTCCGCATGATTGTTTGACGCCTGAAATAAAAAATGCAATGCATACTCCAGGCTTTCACCATTCGGGTCGGTGAGGATCAATCCGGCCCCACAGCCCGCAAGGTGGACGCTCCATGTACACTCTGTAATGAAGTCAGTGATTACCTAGGCCTTCAAGGTAGATCGTGGCTGGAAAGAGATGTCGAATTCGCCTAGCTTGAGAGCCCACTTGGCAAGCCGACCAAATGTGTCTGGGCTTCGAATGATTGCCTTGAGGGTTGGTCGGTCATCACCACAATCGGATGTGCCTGGAAATACGGTCAGAGCCGCTTAGCGGACGTAACCAAAGAATATATCAACTTTTGCATCTTGGGGTACCTTGTTTCGGCATCGTGGAGGACTTTGCTGATATAATAGATGGGCTTCTGCTGTCCATCCTCTTCGATTGCACAAGGATGGTGCCGATCGCTTCATCTGACACCGAAAGATAGAGGGACAAAGGTTCCCTCTCCGTCGGCTTGGCTATCAGTGGAGGTGATGCGGGACAGAGATTGGACTGGATCGCTGGTAAGCATGAAAGTCACCAGAGATTAGGATTTGCAAAGAAGGAGGAAAGAAGAGGGTGCAGGGTTAAGAAAAAAATACTGGGGTTCACATACATTCCCCAAGAAGAACAAGCACATAGCAAAGGGGCTCACACAGATGCCCTAGAAGAACAAGCACATAGCAAAGGGGCTCACATAGATGCCCTGGGCTCACACAGATGCCCAAAATCAGGGATCACACAGAAACCCTGGGAAGATGGAGAAGGGATCATACAGATACCCTAGGATCACACAGATCCTTCACACAGAACAATAGAAATTTTATTCATCCATCCTCCTATTACAAAAGGTTGAGTGTGGTATTTATAGATTTTCCAACCCTCATTTGAATTTGAATACAAGATAAAAAGATAAGAACGAATCAAATTCAAATATAAGATAGGATAAGATAAGCCTATCCATATATCAATCCTAACCAACCAAATCCTAATTCAAATTTTAAACAAAAGATAAATCCTAAATAAATTTATTCCAAAAATGCTTCAAGATCTGTGCCACTCCAAGAATTATGCTTGCTCCAAGATCCATGCTTGAGATGTCCCCATGATTCTCCTACGGTGGGGTGAACTCGACTCCATCGAATCAGGCTGAGTGAGATTGATGGAACTGAAACCAATCAAAAAGGACTCCGATGCTGAGCGAGGTTGATGACGGTGGCGGCCATGGTGGAGGAACGCGGCTAGCCAACGGAGAGCACTGAGGCGATCCGGTGGAGCATTTGATCTGAAGCTTGAGGGCAACCATGAATCAGGTGTTGGGGCTCGCCGGCTGTAGGCAGGGGAGATGTCATTGACGGAGAGAAGAAGACGATCGCCGGTGGGCTCGGAGGTGATCTCTTCGGTGAGGTCGGCGGACTAGAGTCTTTCACGGAGCGGCTGGGAGCTAGGGTTGAGGATGGCTGGGGGGAGAATGGTCCGACGTCGATGTTGGGGAAGGATCCGTGGACGAGATTTGAAACAGGGAAGAAAGAGAATAGAGCACCGGTGATGAAGCAAAAAAATCCTAATCTTTTAGCTCTGATACCATTTGATGCGGGACAGAGATTGGACTGGATCGCTGGTGAGCATGAAAGTCACCAGAGATTAGGATTTGCAAAGAAGGAGGAAAGAAGAGGGTGCAGGGTTAAGAAAAAAAATACTGGGGTTCACATACATTCCCCAAGAAGAACAAGCACATAGCAAAGGGACTCACATAGATGCCCTGGGCTCACACAGATGCCCAAAATCAGGGATCACACAGAAACCCTGGGAAGATGGAGAAGGGATCATACAGATACCCTAGGATCACACAGATCCTTCACACAGAACAATAGAAATTTTATTCATCCATCATATTACAAAAGGTTGAGGGTGGTATTTATAGATTTTCCAACCCTCATTTGAATTTGAATACAAGATAAAAAGATAAGAACAAATCAAATTCAAATATAAGATAGGATAAGATAAGCCTATCCATATATCAATCCTAACCAACCAAATCCTAATTCAAATTTTAAACAAAAGATAAATCCTAAATAAATTTATTCCAAAAATGCTTCATGATCCGTGCCACTCCAAGAATTATGCTTGCTCCAAGATCCATGCTTGAGATGTCCCCATCAGGAGGGTTCTTCAAGTACTCCTTCAGGGCTTTGAAAGCCGACCGACATTTGTCAGTCCAAACAAAACTTTCCGACCGGTACAGGGTCTTGAAGAATGGTAGAGACTTTTCAGCTGAACGGGAAATGAAACGGCTGAGAGAGGCGATTCGGCCGGTGAGCTCTTGCACCTGCTTTTGTTAGTCGGATGTGCCATCTCAGTGACGGCATTTATCTTGTCGTGGTTCACTTCAATTTCTCTCTGTGTGACCAGAAAACCAAGAAACTTGCTAAAGGTTACCCCAAAAGTACACTTCGTGGGGTTCAGCATCATCCAATGGTGCCTGAGTGCATCAAAGGATTCCCGCAAGTCCCTGATGTGGTCGGCCTTATG
Source organism: Areca catechu (assembly GCA_021397845.1). NCBI lineage: Eukaryota > Viridiplantae > Streptophyta > Magnoliopsida > Arecales > Arecaceae > Areca > Areca catechu. Next base: position 104,631,934 of record CM038050.1, read on the forward strand.
GAGACTCTTCACTATTATGTCATCTACATAGGCCTCCATGTTCCTGCCCAACTGACCTTCAAACACTTGATTGATCAGCCTTTGAAAAGTGGCACTGACATTCTTCAAGCCGAAGGGCATCATCCGATAGCAGTATAGACCCTTGTCGGTGACAAAGGCGATCTCCTTATCTTCTGGATGCATCTTGATTTGGTTGTAGCCGGAGAAGGCATCCATAAAGCTGAGAAACTGGTGGCCAGCCGTGGCATCCACCAGCTGATCAATCTTGGGCACTAGAAAGCTATCCTTCGGACAGGCCTTGTTGAGGTCGATGTAATCTACACAGATCCTCCATTTCCCGTTGGCCTTCTTTACCATAACAACATTCGTTAGCCAATAAGGATAGTGGACTTCCCTGATGAAGCCAGCATCACAGAGCTTCTTTACTTCCTCATCGATGGCTCTCTGCCTTTTGATGGCAAAACTTCTCTTCTTCTGTCGGACAGGTCAGTAAGTCGGATCCACCTTGAGCTGGTGAGTGATGACCTCCGACGGTATTCCAGGCATGTCCGATGTCGACCAAGCAAAGACGTCGGCGTTACTCCTGAGGAAGCTGATCAGTTCTGACTTAATGTCTTCGCTGAGAGATCCTCCAATCTGGAAGACTTTGGTGGGATCATCCTCCCGAAGGCGGACAAACAGAATCCTTTCTCCAGGCTGACCGAGGCCATCGGCCTCAGCCCTCGGGTCAAGTTACTCCAGAGTGGGATGGCCTTCTGGCTGTCGGTTCAGAATGGTCAGACACTGCTTGGCCATCTAACGATCTCCCCTCATTACTCCGAACTCGCTCCTGGTCGAAAATTTTGCCTACAAATGATAAGTGGACACAATGGCTCTGAATTTGTTAAGGGCCGATCGGCCCAGGATAGCATTGTAAGGCGAGGTCATCCGAATGACCACAAAGTTGATAGGGAGAGTTTTCTGGAAAGGCTCCATCCCGATCGTCTCAGGGAGAACTATCTCCCCTTCCACTCCGACGGAGTTGCCCCCAAAGCCTGTCAGCGATGCGAGGGATTCTTGTAGCATGGACCTGGACAAATTCATTCTCACAAAAGCAATGTACAGCAACACCTCTGTTGAGCTTCCATTATCTATTAGTATTCTCCTTACATCGTAGTTGGCAATCACTGCCAACACGACTACATGGTCATTTTCAAAAACATGAGTCTCTAGAAGATCTTCATTAGAGAAGGTGATCGCATTGGAGCCCCTGGAGCTTTTAGCAATATCGAGCCCACCCTTGTAACTTCTTCCGGATCGTCGATGCAGCATGCCGACATCCCCGTCGATCAACCTCTGATTGGGGAGCTCCATCTCCTCTGGACGGTTTATGCCGTTTGATGCTCCGGCCCGATCCCGATGGGGTCGGACATACTTGCACAGATACCCCCTCTAGATGATGTCTTCAATGGCATCTTTCAGCTGCAAGCACTCTTCAGTACTATGCCCGTGGTCCCTATGGAACTTATAGAATTTATCTTTGTTTCTTTGGACAGGGGGACCCCTCATCAGTCGAGGCCTTTGCAGAAAAGTCTCGTTCTCGATCTCCATAAGGATCTTCTCTCTTGGCAGGGACAGAGGAGCATAAGTCTCGAACCTCCGAGGGAAGTCCCTCGGCTTCGAACTTCGGCATTGATCCGACCGCCGACGATCACTTGGGGGTCGGACTTTAGGTGCCTTATTGCTTTGCTTCTTGGGGGTCAGCCTTCCCTCCGCTTGACGTCGGCCGGTCGCTTGTTCTTCTGCCAAGGCATACTTCTACGCTCTGGCCAAGAGTTCGCTGTAGCTTATCGGATGTTTCTTGTCCAGGGAGAATGTCAGCCTAGATGAGCGAAGCCCTCGCTTGAAGGCTGACATGGCCACAGCTTCATTCAAGTCCGGGACTTCCATGGCCGCTGAGTTGAAACGAGCCATGAAATCCCGAAGAGTCTCTCCCTCCTTTTGCAGCACGAGGAAGAGGCATTCGGTATTCCTCGGGGTCCGACTACAGGTTCTAAAATGGAAAAGAAAAAGTGATTCGAGTTGAGAAAAAAAGTGGATCATACCTGTCCGGATGGCTGAGAACCATATTCAGGCGATTTTTAAGAGTGGCAGGAAAGGCAATGCAGTGGAGGGCGTCAGAGGTGCCTTGTACCATCAAATGGGCCTTGTATATGCCCAGATGGTCCATCAGGTTGGTGGTACCGTCGTAGGGGTCCACCTGTGGAATCTTGAAGTGGTGAAGAATCATCTCTGCCAGAATCTCATCAGAGAATGGGGGACGAGACTCGTATACCTGTCCCCCTTCGGCCTTCTGCCGGAGGGCGATTTCGGAAATGCGCTCTTCCATGGGCATGATCTTGCTGGCATAGTCCCTCAGGGTTTCGGCAGTAGGCCGACCACCGACCGGGATGGATTCGGCGTAGGAAGGCGAAGCAAACCTTGCACTTTTGCCGTCGGTGCGATCGCCCAATGACCTCCGGGGCTCCGTGTGAAAGATTGTGCCCTGAAAGCCAATTGAAATATTGTAATTTTGATCCCAAAATCAATGAATTGACATTTTATAAAGGCATTATTTTTATCATTTGCTGTGTCTTTTTGATTTTATGATGAACCCCATAGATTAGGACTATGGTTCTAGGGTTATGATGAGATCATATCAGTGAGACCTAAAGCCTTAAAACCCTAATCTAAAATATTCCTGGTCGATGGGACATTGAGTTGGGGATCAATGTTTCCGGCAAGACCAGCACATCCTATATATGTTTTGTAATGAGGGTGACTGATCTCACAGTCACTTGTGTTTGACACTAATACTAGGATGTGAGTGTTCATTAGAGAATGAGTTCACTGAATTGATCCAGATTGAGAATATCTAATGGAACCTTATCTGTTTGTCAATAGATAATTCTCATAGTGGGAGTAGTGCATGTGGTCCTTTGACCTGAGACTACCATAGTACCTTATATATATGAATCCATACTTTGGTTCGCAATCAATCATGATACTGAGTCATGCACGAGGTGATACTGGTTATGGTGGATTGTATATGGAGGTTGTGAGTAGGTCAACAAGGAATTGATCAGCCCTAATAAGAGGGAATAGCATCCAGCTAATTTCAAATGATGGATTCAGGAAACCTTTGATCAAAGTATGAACATTAGAGTTATTTTCTAATGGTTAATTAATGAATCATCATTATAAAGATTGAGCTAGGGATGAATATGAAATTGGATTTGACAAGTATCCATATTCATAATCATATTCGGGGTGCAAGTTGATCAAAGGATTGAATTGCCCGGTAACTCACCACTGAAGGGTATTTTGGTAATTCCACCAAAATTCCACATCTTCCGGGTAGACATGATACGTTGCTAGACGTCAATCTTGTCTTGTAGGTATATGATTGAGTAATGGTAATTCAAATCAGTTAATTTGAATTAGATTCTAATTGACCGAGTCGAGCTAGTTTGAGTTGACCTAAATCGGCTTAGTTGAGATCTAACCGAATTAAGTCGAATAGAACTCGGACCTACTGCTGGCTAGGTGTGGAACCCAATGGGTCACACACAAAAGAAAATTGATGAAGGACTTAATTTAGAATTAAATCATGTTTGCAGGATAAACACACTAGCATGTGTTGCAGACCAAATTTCTATTCGAATCAGATTCGAATTGGTTCCGAATTGGGCTTAATTGGGTTCTAATTGAACCAGATTAAGGTCCAATTTATTTTTTAGGACTTTGGGCTAACCCATGGCTGAACCCAAGTGAATTTAGTTCACTGAGACCCTCTCTCCAAGCCGCCCCCTCCCTTTTCTCACCCGCGCGCGCCAAGAAAGAGAGTCCACGCGCGTGGACTTCTCTTAAAACACGTGAGAAAGAAAATAAATGTCGGAGAAATATCTGGAAAAGGGGCAATTCAGATCCTTGTCTGGTGCCCTTGGATCTGGATCTGATGGCCAGAAAAAATTAAGGAAAAGATCCGTCGCTTTTCGGTCGCAAATCCGTCTCCAAAAGTCGCGATTCTTCCTGAAGTTTTTTCGAGAGTCCTCCTCGTCGGAAAAATGAAAATTAAATCGGAGAATCTTGATTTTTGGTTGAGGGGACGCGTGAGGAATGAGGGATCGTGATCCCTGGGGTTTCAGAGGGTTGCGTTGTTTCGAGATGACACCCCTTTGAGATCTATAAATAGGGTTGGGTTCTCGGGGGTTTTCACGTAACATAATTCAGAGATCCAATTCCCTTTCCTCCTCTCCAGAATACTCCTTCCCCTTGTTCTTGTTGGGTATTGTTTCCCTTACAGAGGTATCCTCTGTCGAAACTCTGACCCTAAACAAGAATAAGAAGAAGGTCTTGAACGGTAAAGGAAAGAAAAAGGAAAGGATCTGTTCTTCTTTTTTTCCTTCTTGAATTAAGACTTTGCCTGTCTTAATTTTTCTTCCAATTCAATTCAAGAAAAGGGATTCAAGAAAGGGAATTCTTGAAAAAAATTCAAGGAGAGGAAAGAAGGAAGAAAAGAAATTTTCAAGAAAGAAAATTTCAGCCTAAAAGTCCAAGAATTGAATTCTTGAAAAAGAATTCAAGAAGAGAAGCCAAGAACTAGAAATTGTTGTCTTCATCTTTTTCTGTGTAGATCACCATTGGAGGGTGAAAATTTGGGCACTTGGTGGAGATTCAGAGTTTGGATTTTGCGATACAGGTTAGTATCTTAATTTGAGATTAAATCTTATATATATATTTATATGTTTTAATTCTTTTAAGGAGATCTTGGGTTAAAGGTTTGGTGAAGATTTCAAAAATAAAAATTAAAATTTTGAAATCTATGTTTCCGCCTTGCCATCAAACCCTACAGTGGTATCAGAGCCTCCTTATTAAGATTAAAATATATATGCTGAATTTTAGATGCATATTTATATAAGTAAAATGAGATGTAATATATGTTTGTTGTAATGTCACCAATTAGGGTTTTACTCAAACCCTAATTGTTGTAGAGATATGCATAGAGATCTAGTCATCATACTGAAATAAGGTTGCCCTGGCATAATGGTGGATCCATTATGTGGTAAATGGTTGTCCTAGTATGATGACACACTAATCACATATTTATGTTAATTATGCATATATGTTTCATGTATGCCACTAATTAAGGTTTTCACTTAAACCTTAATTTGCATAGAGATATGTTTAGCCTTCTAGTCATCATACTGAAATAAGGTTGCCCTGGCATAATGGTGGATCCATTATGTGGTAAATGGTTGTCCTAGTATGATGGCACACTATGGCACATATTTGCTAAAATGTGCTTTGTTTTAATAAAGCCCTCTTTAAAATATATTAAGTTGTAGTGTCATATACCAAAAGCAAAAATAATCAATATGATTAGTTTATCATTAGGTGTCTAGGAAAAGTGGTTCATGATCGGTAAAGAGGACGTGGTTTTTAATTGGTTCCGTTGACTGACCTGGCCAATTCTTATTGGTGTCTAAGGAAAGCAACGAGGGGACTCCCACCACTCTCCCACTTACCTGGCCGGTATGATTAACTTAATTATTGATTGATTTGCTCAGTGTAATATTCACTATATATAGCCTTCCTTCATGCCAAGTCATTATTATGTTATGATCCATATTAGGTTTGTTGTGTACACACAAGGCCTTTTTCTTTATGGTGACTAACATAATTTTTGCTTGGTACATTTGATGCTTTTGGAATGATTTAATATAATACTTTGTTGTGTACACACAAGGGTATTATAATTAATATCATGACTATATAGTAATGAAGGGTCTAACTTAACTAAAATATTATAGTTTGTTGTGTACACACAAAGCTATTAATATTTTAGAGGCCAAGATAAGTTGAGAATTGTATGAATTACAATTGGAAAGAGTTTTCATACCTTTGAACTTATATAAGATTTGTTGTGTACACACAAGGTCTTGTATGAGGAATTAGGATCTCAACCCCACTAAGAGAACCAATTAGGGTTTTCTCGATCATCACATTGAGGGTTATGATGCTTGATAAAATAGTGGGAGACATAATTAAGTTAAAGTCCTAATTTAATTATGTTTTGTCAACATTGATTGTTTGCTTATGTAATGTTGTTTGTTAATGTAGATTAAATGGCATCTTCACTCTCACTCCGTAGCATTCTTGATGCAAATAAATTGACTGGACCAAACTATGTTGATTGGTTGAGAAACCTGAAGATAGTACTCAGCCAAGAAAGAATTTCTTATATTCTTGATACCCCAACCTTGGAACCATTAGGAGAAGATGCCTCGCAAGAGGATAAGACCACATATAACACGTGGCAAAATGACTCACTTACTGTCAAGTGTATAATGCTTGCCTCTATGACCAATGAGTTACAGAGGCAACATGAAAGCATGGACACAAACTCCATATTGCTCAATTTAAAAGAACTTTATGGAGAACATAGTCGAACTGCAAGATATGAAATATCTAAGCAGTTATTCCGTAAAAGGATGACAGAAGGTACATCCGTACAAGACCATGTATTAAAGGTTATTGACCTAATCACCTGATTGGGTCAATTGGGTTTTGTTATGGATGGGGAGTTGAATCAGGATTTAATCCTGCAGTCACTCCCAGAGTCATTTTCACAGTTTGTTCTTAATTATCATATGAACAAACATAACACTTCCTTGCCTGAGCTGTTGAATATGTTAAAAATAGCAGAGAGCCATTTAAAGAAAAATAAGGCTCCACTTCTTCTTGTAGATGGTGTAAACAAGAAGAAAATAGGCAAAAAGGGTTCCAAGAGGAGGTTAAACCCAAAAGGGGGCATCAAGAAAAAGAAAGGAAAGAAGGCCTCCGGACAAATGACCTGCTTTCATTGTGGCAAGCCGGGTCACTGGAAAAGAAACTGCAAGGTTTACCTTGCAAGTGTGAAGCCTGGTGCTAGTGATGCACCAAAAGGTATGTATGACATACATGCAATTTTGTCATTAGACTCTTCTAATTCAAATTCTTGGGTATTGGATACTGCTTATGGTCATCATATCTGCAAATCATTGCAGGGACTACAGAACATTAGAGTTTTGAAGGAAGGCGACTTCGAGCTCTACGGTGATGGAGGAGATTCCATCCAAGCAGAAGCTGTAGGGACTTATATGTTGAAGCTGCCTTCTGGGAATATTTTAGAGTTAAAAAATTATTATTTTATGCCTAGAATCATTAGAAACATCATATCTGTACCCTTGTTACTTAAACAAGGATATATTATGAATGTAATGAGCAGTGGCTGCTCAATCAGTTTTTCTAATGAAATAATATTTAATGGCATATTTTGCAATGGTCTCTTAACTTTATCTTCTGATGACAATATACTACATGTTAGTAATAAACGAAAAAGAGATGAAGTAAACAATACTTTACTTTGGCACTGTCGTCTTGGACATATTAGTGAGCAGAGGATTAACAAGTTATACAAGGAAAAATTCCTTAATCCTTATGACTATGAATCATTAGGAACTTGTGAATCATGTCTCATGGGTAAAATGACCAAGACTCCATTTAGTGGACATAATGAAAGGACAACAGAGTTATTAGGACTCATACACACTGATGTATGTGGACCTATGACAACTTAGGCCAAGGGTGGATACTCATATTTCATCACATTCACTGATGATTTTTCAAGGTACGGATTTGTGTATCTAATGAAACATAAGTCCGAAGCTTTTGAAAAATTTTTAGAGTATCAAAGTATGGTAGAGAAACAAACGGGGAAAAGTATTAAGATCCTTCAATCAGATAGAGGAGGTGAATACTTATCCACCGAGTTTCTTGATCACCTTAAACAAAAGGGAATCATCTCTAAATGGACTCCTCCTTACACACCATAATTAAATGGTGTTGCTGAAAGGAGAAATCGTACTTTATTAGATATGGTACGGTCCATGATGTGCTTCACAGACTTACCTGTTTCTTTCTGGGGATATGCCTTGGAAACAGCGGCTAATATTTTGAATAGAGTACCATCCAAATCTGTATCTAGCATTCCATATGAGTTATGGAGGGGAAAGAAACCCAATCTTAAGCACCTTAAGATATGGGGATGTCCAGCTTATGTCAAAAGAAATTTTGGACAAAAGCTTGATGTTAGAGCAGAAAAATGTCTATTTGTTGGATATCCCAAAGATAGTATAGGATATCTATTCTACCACCCTACTGAACAAAAGGTTTTAGTCAGTAGACATGCCATTTTTATGGAAAAAGAATTCATCCTACAAAAGGGCAGTGGGAGAAATATTGAACTTGAAGAAGTTCAACAAGTAGATACATCTCAACAAAATCATAACACAGTTAGTATAGAACCTGAACACACCACTCCTATCCGTAAGTCTGATAGAGTGCGACATGCACCTGAAAGGTATGGGTTCATTATTGAAAATAATGAAGCCCGAATCATTGATAATGATGAGCCTCTAACATATACGGATGCTGTCATAAGTAGTGACTCAAACAAATGGCTGGAAGCCATGAGATCCGAAATGGACTCCATGTATGTCAACCAAGTCTGGACTTTGGTTGATGCACCAAAGAGTGTTAACCCTATTGGATGCAAATGGATCTATAAGAAAAAGATTGGGGCAGATGGCCAAGTTGAAACTTATAAAGCCAGATTAGTGGCTAAGGGTTTCAGACAAAAACAGGGAATAGATTATGATGAAACATTTTCTCCTGTTGCCATGCTCAAATCTATTCGGATCATGACTTGCTATAGCAGCATATCATGATTATGAAATCTGGTAGATGGATGTGAAAACTGCATTCCTCAATGGTTTCCTTGAGGAAGAGGTTTATATGTCACAGCCAGAAGGTTTTGTCTTGGAGACTAAACATAATCAGGTATGTAGGCTAAAGAAATCTATTTATGGATTAAAGCAAGCATCTATGAGTTGGAACATCCGATTTGATAAGACAGTCAAAGAATTTGACTTTATCAAAAATAAGGATAAACCTTGTGTGTACAAGAAGACTAGTGGGAGTGCCATAGTTTTCTTGGTTCTGTATGTAGATGACATACTCCTCATTGGGATAGATATCCCAATGTTACAATCGGTCAAGGTATGGTTATCTAAACAATTTTCCATGAAAGACTTGGGAGAAGCATCTTATATACTAGGCATCAAGATCTATAGAGATAGATCTAGGAGGATGCTAGGTTTATCCCAGTCTAGGTACATTGACCAAGTACTAAAAAGATTTAGCATGGAGGAAAGTAAAAGAGGTTACTTACCTATTGGTCATGGCATACATCTTTCTAAGAAGATGTCTCCTAAGACACCTGAAGAAAGAAATAGAATGAATTCGGTACCTTATGCTTCGGCAGTAGGGTCTATTATGTATGCTATGTTATGTACTAGGCCTGATGTGGCATATGCCTTAGGTATAGCCAGCAGGTTTCAGGCTGATCCAGGAGAGGATCATTGGAAGGCTGTGAAAAATATTCTTAAGTACTTAAGAAGAACTAAGGATATTTTTCTAATATACATAGGATCTGATCTTAAACTAGAAGCTTATTCAGATTCTAGTTTTCAATCAGATCCAGATGACAGCAAATCTATATCTGGGTATGTTTTTACCCTTAATGGAGGAGCTGTAAGCTGGAAAAGTTCTAAACAGCAAACTGTAGCTGACTCAACAACTGAGGCAGAGTACATTGCTGTTAGTGAAGCTGCCAAGGAAGCTGTCTGGATGAAGAAGTTCATATCAGAGTTGGGCGTAGTTCCTGAGATTGAAGGTCCAGTATCACTTTACTGTGATAATACGGGGGCTGTTGCTCAAGCAAAGGAACCAAGAGCTCATCACAAATCAAAGCACATTCTGAGATGCTTCCATCTCGTTCGAGAGATTGTCGAAAGACAAGAAGTCTGCATTAAAAGGGTAGAAACGAAGAACAACGTAGCAGACCCGTTCACTAAGGCTCTATCACAGCGAGAGTTTGATCGCCACCTTGATTGTATGGGGTTAAGATTTAAAGGCGATTGGCTTTAGTGCAAGTGGGAGATTGAAAGATTGTGCCCTGAAAGCCAATTGAAATATTGTAATTTTGATCCCAAAATCAATGAATTGACATTTTATAAAGGCATTATTTTCATCATTTGCTGTGTCTTTTTGATTTTATGATGAACCCCATAGATTAGGGCTATGGTTCTAGGATTATGATGAGATCATACCAGTGAGACCTAAAGCCTTAAAACCCTAATCTAAAATATTCCTGGTCGATGGGACATTGAGTTGGGGATCAATGTTTCCGGCAAGACCAGCATATCCTATATATGTTTTGTAATGAGGGTGACTGATCTCACAGTCACTTGTGTTTGACACTAATACTAGGATGTGAGTGTTCATTAGAGAATGAGTTCACTGAATTGATCCAGATTGAGAATATCTAATGGAACCTTATCTGTTTGTCAATAGATAATTCTCATAGTGGGAGTAGTGTATGTAGTCCTTTGACCTGAGACTACCATAGTACCTTATATATATGAATCCATACTTTGGTTCGCAATCAATCATGACACTGAGTCATGCACGAGGTGATACTGGTTATGGTGGATTGTATATGGAGGTTGTGAGTAGGTCAACAAGGAATTGATCAGCCCTAGTAAGAGGGAATAGCATCCAGCTAATTTCAAATGATGGATTCAGGAAACCTTTGATCAAAGTATGAACATTAGAGTTATTTTCTAATGGTTAATTAATGAATCATCATTATAAAGATTGAGCTAGGGATGAATATGAAATTGGATTTGACAAGTATCCATATTCATAATCATATTCGGGGTGCAAGTTGATCAAAGGACTGAATTGCCCGGTAACTCACCACTGAAGGGTATTTTGGTAATTTCACCAAAATTCCACATCTTCCGGGTAGACATGATACGTTGCTAGACGTCAATCTTGTCTTGTAGGTATATGATTGAGTCATGGTAATTCAAATCAGTTAATTTGAATTAGATTCTAATTGACCGAGTCGAGCTAGTTTGAGTTGACCTAAATCGGCTTAGTTGAGATCTAACCGAATTAAGTCAAATAGAACTCGAACCTACTGCTGTCTAGGTGTGGAACCCAATGGGTCACACACAAAAGAAAATTGATGAAGGATTTAATTTGGAATTAAATCATGTTTGCAGGATAAACACACTAGCATGTGTTGCAGACCAAATTTCTATTCGAATCAGATTCGAATTTGGTTCTGAATTGGGCTTAATTGGGTTCTAATTGAACCAGATTAAGGTCCAATTTATTTTTTAGGACTTTGGGCTAACCCATGGCTGAACCCAAGTGAATTTAGTTCACTGAGACCCTCTCTCCAAGCCGCCCCCTCCCTTTTCTCACCCGCGCGCGCCAAGAAAGAGAGTCCACGCACGTGGACTTCTCTTAAAATGCGTGAGAAAGAAAATAAATGTTGGAGAAATATCTGGAAAAGGGGCGATTCAGATCCTTGTCTGGTGCCCTTGGATCTGGATCTGATGGCCAGAAAAAATTAAGGAAAAGATCCGTCGCTTTTCGATCGCAAATCCGTCTCCAAAAGTCGTGATTCTTCCTGAAGTTTTTTGAGAGTCCTCCTCGTCGGAAAAATAAAAATTAAATCGGAGAATCATGATTTTTGGTTGAGGGGACGCATGAGGAATGAGGGATCGTGATCCCTGGGGTTTCAGAGGGTTGCGTTGTTTCGAGATGACACCCCTCTGAGATCTATAAATAGGGTTGGGTTCTCGGGGGTTTTCACGTAACATAATTCAGAGATCCAATTCCCTTTCCTCCTCTCTAGAATACTCCTTCCCCTTGTCCTTGTTGGGTATTGTTTCCCTTACAGAGGTATCCTCTGTCGAAACTCTGACCCTAAACAAGAATAAGAAGAAGGTCTTGAATGGTAAAGAAAAGAAAAAGGAAATGATCTGTTCTTCTTCTTTTCCTTCTTGAATTAAGACTTTGCCTGTCTTAATTTTTCTTCCAATTCAATTCAAGAAAAGGGATTCAAGAAAGGGAATTCTTGAAGAAAATTCAAGAAGAGGAAAGAAGGAAGAAAAGAAATTTTCAAGAAAGAAAATTTCAGCCTAAAAGTCCAAGAATTGAATTCTTGAAAAAGAATTCAAGAAGAGGAGCCAAGAACTAGAAATTGTTGTCTTCATCTTTTTCTGTGTGGATCACCATTGGAAGGTGAACATTTGGGCACCTGGTGGAGATTCAGAGTTTGGATTTTGCGATACAGGTTAGTATCTTAATTTGAGATTAAATCTTATATATACATTTTATATGTTTTAATTCTTTTAAGGAGATCTTGGGTTAAAGGTTTGGTGAAGATTTCAAAAGATAAAAATAAAAATTTTGAAATCTATGTTTCCGCCTTGCCATCAAACCCTACACCGTGATGATGCGAGAACAATGCTGAGGGACCTCCGGCCGTCGGCTTCCCTTAGCAGCAGTCGGAGGATTGGTGCAGGAAACAACTGGTAGTTGCTGACGGTTGTCGGCTACTTCCTAGAAAAGCTGAATTATAGCAGTAAGCGTTTCGATGCGGTTTACTAAAGTTTTGAACTGTTGCAATCCCAGTGTGATGGTAGGTTCAGCGGCAGCAGCGACGGTGGCGGTGGTATCATTCTCCCTGGGAGGTTCCACAGACCTGGAAGGGGAGATACCTCTTCTGGCAGTGGCATTTGGAGCTCTTCCCTTAGCCATTTTGCAGCAGGGGCGATGGATTCCTCCTTTTAAAGAAAGGAGCCACCCTCCTTCTAGCGCCAATCTGTTGCGGCGTCAACTCTTGGACCGAGGACCGGGGGCGGCTGGATATGCTAGAGCGCTCCTCTCCCGGATGAACCTGCAACAAAGTCCCCAAGGGCGCTGGTGGTGTTCCGACGGGGGACCCTCTGATGCCTAAGTTAGCAGGCGGTTGAAGGCAATAGAATGGATGAATCAAGGAATGAATAGCGTATGGAGAGGGAAGAGCACTTCTACCTTCAAACGGGGTCCCCCGAGTACCTTATCTAGGCATAGAACAATCCAAAATCCGTTAGGGGAGAGGCTAAGAAAGACTGATCTGTTCCTAGGAGAATCTGGAGAGTGGTCACGTGGAGCGCAGATACGACAACATCATGGAAGTGTGGAGCAGGGCTGTTGGGATGGCAGGATCCCACAGTAACAGAAAGGTGCTTCTGGAATTCCCTGGATGCTAAGGCATGCTTGTCGGACATCAGCCAAGGGAAAGACGATCGGCCGGACCAAAGGCCAAACCTCTGAAGGAAAGCAACGGGCCAGACCTCAGCAGGAGAGGGTTGTTCGGACCTTTGCTCCGGTGGGTCGGACTTTTGAAGGAGTAGCAACGGGCCGGACCCCAGCAGGAGAGGGTCGTTCGGACCTCTGCTCCGGTGGGTCGGACCTCTGAAGGAGTAGCAACGGGCCGGACCCCAGCAGGAGAGGGTCGTTCGACCTCTGCTCCGGTGGGTCGGACCTCTGAAGGAGTAGCAACGGGTCGGACCCCAGCAGGAGAGGTTCGTTCGGACCTCTGCTCTGGTGGGTCGGATCTCTGAAGGAGTAGCAACGGGCCGGACCCCAGCAGGAGAGGTTCGTTCGGACCTCTGCTCCGATGGATCGGATCTCTGAAGGAGTAGCAGTCAGAGCCTAGAAAGAGTGGCCTGGTCGGACTGCAAGAATGGACCGATTTTTTGGCTGAGGGTGAGCCGTCATGGTACAACAATACTCTTGTATTTCAAATTATGTATGATTTATAAAGTTTCAATAATAGACTGTATAATTTAAAAGTCATCAAGATATTTCCAGAAAGTGAATTTGGACAAAAAGTTATAGCTCCAAATATTTTTTTATCTCAAATTTAATAAAAATATATTATTTCAAATCTTGATAAATAAATTTATACGAATTTCTTTTCTAAAAATACCTCTAAAAAATCACCAAGTACAACTTAATAATATACTTTAATTATTAATATTTTTTATTTTGTTGGAGATAATTTAGTTTTAGATATTATGACTTATTTCTTTAATCATTTAGATTCTTATCTTTTTATAGAACTCAATTCAGTAATATCCTAATAAATTTGTTTAACATTCATACTTCTAATTTAAAAGAAAAAGTTATAGTCGATAAAACTTAGCTTGAATATTAATTTTATTAATTAATAAAATTAATGTATATTATATTATATATAAAATTTATATATTAATATAATATATATATTTTTAATTCAAGTTAAGGTCCGTTGTTAAGCGCGGGTTACAATTGTGTTGCATTAATTCATAGCTCTCTTGCGTGGACAAAAGAAGAGTAGGTAGGCGGTTGGCAACTTTCTCGCGCCATAATCGTTACCGGTCGGTCGATACGGCCCGAGCCGGTTCAGGTTCAAAATAAACCCAGCGTGGGTGCAATCTCCGAGTGAAACATGGAATGGGGTGGTCGGCACTAGGGTTTTAAACTCCTCGGAAGTGCCATTGTCCTCATCCTTTTCCTCTTTTTGACTCAAGTGTTAAATTCTATCTTTATCCAGCCAATTATATGTCACACAGCAAACTAACTAGACTTCAAAACCACGGGAGGGGACGTTAGATCAAATGACAGGGGCAGGCCACAACCTCTATATAAACAACCTAAGTAAGTCTTTGGGCACCGCACGCGATGCAACAAATCTAACATGGCCCATATCATCTTTTTCTATTAGCCCACCTGTATCTGAAATGGTATGACGGAACGAGATGGGTTATATATCCTGTGGGATTACGTAATCTGATGTCGTCGCGTCTGCAGTCATTTTAAACTTGGAAAATGATCATTTTGTTCTCATTTTTTTCGGAAGAGGTTACGATACGAAAAAACGATTCTTATTCTGTAAATAGAAAAAAAAAAACTTATTTGCACTACAACATCCCATCCCAGAGTTTCATTATTTTTGGATACCCCAGAGATATCCATTTTATATTTTTGCTCCTCTTTGGTGGTCGAGAAGTTGCTGATGAGCTTCCAGTTATTAAGCATACATTCAATATTTGATGCGTCTTCGAAATCTTGAGAAAATGAAGAAAAGTGGTTTCGTCTTTCAACGCAGACATTGACGAATACAAAAACAATGCAAGAAGGAAATGCAGATAGAGGAAGGAAGCACTGCAATCATTGTTTATTCGGGAAGGGATGAGACCCCCTTAAGATTAGTCCCAAAAGATGTTACAGAAGCAGAAATGGGTAAGAAAAATTTTTTATTCCTACTTGGAGTTGATATTTGGCGTATGAACTTTTATTTTACAATTTCTGCATGGATGTCGTAGGTTTTAAACTAGGATGTCATAGATTTTAAACTAGGGTGTCGTAGGTTTTAAACTAGGGTATTGTAATTTCTGTTTTACTATTTTAATATAAATTTTTGAAATTTATCTCTACATAGGGATGTCATGATATTTTTTATAAAAATATTAAGTCTTCATAGTATAAAATCATGATACCGTAGTTCAAAGATTACGATACCGAAGTTCAAAACCTACGACATCCTAGTTAAAAACTACGACACCCATACAGAAATTATAAAATAGGAGTTTGTAACCCCTCTACCTCTAATACATGTCAATCGTGGCTTGTTTTATGACTCCCACAGTGTCATAAAATTGCCACGGATGCTATAACATTACTCAAAATGGCTAAAACAGTATTACGACACCTAAGTTCAAAACCTATAATACCCTAGTTAAAAAACTATGACATCCATGCAGAAATTATAAAATAGGAGTTTGTAAACCTTCTACCTCTAATACATATCAATCGTGGCTTGTTTTATGACTCCCAGAATATTATAAAATTGCCACGGATGCTACAACATTACTCAAAATGGCCAAAATAGTATTATGATTCCCAAGTTCAAAACCTACGATATCCTAGTTAAAAAACTGACACCCACGCAGAAATTGTAAAATTGAAGTTTGTAAACCTTGTACCTCTAATACATATCAATTGTAGCTTATTTTATGACTCCCAAAGTGTCATAAAATTGCCACGAATGCTATAACATTACTCAAAATGGTTAAAGTAGTATTACGACATCCATGTTCAAAATATGCGACATCCTAGTTAAAAAATTACGGCACCCATACAGAAATTATAAAATAGAAGTTTGTAAATCTTCTACCTTAAATACATGTCAACCGTAGCTTATTTTATAACTCTCAGAGTATCATAAAATTATCATAGATGCTATAACATTACTCAAAATGGCCAAAACAGTATTACGACATCCAAGTTCAAAATCTACGACACCCTAGTTAAAAAATTATGACACCCTAGTTAAAAAACTACGGCACCCATACAGAAATTATAAAATAGAAGTTTATAAACCTTCTACCTCTAATACATGTCAACTGTGGCTTGTTTTATGCTCTTAGAGTGTCATAAAATTGCCACGGATGCTATAATATTACTCAAAATGGCCAAAACAGTATTACAACATCTAAGTTCAAAACCTACGACACCCTAGTTAAAAAACTACGACATCCATGCAGAAATTGTAAAATAGAAGTTTGTAAACCCCTCTACCTTTAATACATGTCAACCATAGCTTATTTTATGACTCACAGAGTATCATAAAATTTATTGTTTATAATTTATTGCTTAACTTACATTTATGTTTTATTTATATTTCAGGTGATCTTGCAATGGTTCGGCTGCCTAGATTAAAGGCTTCACAATTATTTAAAAATCATTGCAAGTCAGCAGTGTATGTTGAACAAGTTTGGAAGATGGGTTTTTCTAGTCTTCATTTAGAAATCATCCAAAAGACTCCTTTCAATGCGTTCGTTGATATGCAACTGTTTGTTGTCGACGGACGTTTACTAGCTGAAATTATTAGATGCTACAAGGGAGGTGACAAGTTTATTTTGTATGGCAAGGAACTTACATTCAGCATTGAAGACGTGGCCTTGATTTTGGGTCTGCAATGCCACAAAAAGAAGATTGCAATGGAAGATCAAGGTAAAAAAGGTCAGTTATTCAAACAATTTGGAAGGAAATTAAATCTGTAGAATAAGGGACTGGAGAAGTTAATAGCCCAACTACATTCATCAAACTTACAAGAGGATGTCAAGGACACTGTGAGATTATGGAAGTTAATAGCCCAACTATATGTTCGCAATGTTCTTGTGTCCAAAGTCAAATCAATCTTATCCAAGATATATCATCCCTTACTTGGATGATTTATCCCAGTTGGGTCAACTCGAGTGGGCTTCCACAATAAGGGAGTTGACTCTTATGTTTCTCCCAGATTCTACTTTTTGCTTGGGATCCGAGGAGCCAGCCCTAACCAAGAGAAGTGGCAAGGTTAGGAGGCAACCAACCCTGTATGAGTGTGCAGCTGCTCTGATGGTAAGTATCATTAATATACAGCAAAAGTGTAATTGCATTTATTTTAAATCTTCCATATATTTAATGTACATGATTATTATGTACAGGTTTGGTTCTTCGAGCATAGTACCTTAAGAGCCCAGCACATCCAAATAAACTACCTAGGCTGTTAAAATGGTATGACAGCCAAGTGAAGACAAAGATTATTCAGCTTGCAAACTTGTAGCCTTATAAGTTGGTAAATAATTATATTTTTATTACAACATTATTGAACAATATATCATTATGATTAATATAAAGTTATTTTGTTATTATTCTTGGCTTGCAGGTGGAGGGAGCTATTGAGCTAACGATAATGGAATAGTGGCTTCTCATTAAAGAAACAGTAACAGCAGCATCCCCCGAAAAAGAAAAAAGTTGTACAAGCTGTGCACAAGTGAAGGCTGAAGTTGAAGAGAAAGAAAAGGCTTACGATAGTTGAAACCCTCCTTAGTTCATTGGTAAATAAATATACCAATGCCAATAAAGAAGGGCATAAAGGGTTGGAGGGAGATGGTATTGAGGTTGAGGTGGAAGAAATTTTAGATGAAAAATTGAAGGACACCCTTGTAAGTGAGGAAGCTGAGAGGGAGAAAGAAAAATCTCAGTTTCCTTCACTTATCATGAGGGTAAAAAAAGAACTTAGGCTGCAGAAGGCCTCCCAAATTACAGTAGATTCTACTTTCAAAACAGGCCAACCTAAAAAAAAAGATGAAGATAGTGGGCACATCTCAGCCTGAAAAATCAAATTTGAATCTTCAAATTGAAGATGATGAAAATTTGATCAACACATTTTTGAAAGAAAAGATGAACTTGTAAGTTATATATATTTTTTCTATTAGGTATGCTACTTTATGGTCGAAAATGTATAATATCTTTCATGGTTATTAATTTTAAAAAAATCATCTACAATAATAAATTCGGTGGCACTATCATTAGAAAAAATCTTTTTGATCTGCTAAACAATGACATAATAATTGATGATGTAAGTAATGGAGTATTACATCATTTTGTTCTTAATCTTTATATATTATGATATATTTTTTAATAATTGTTATATTCATTTTCAGAATTTTATGAAATCAAGTTATTTTTATTTTATCAGTTTATATTGTATTGACAGATAATTGATACCGGGCAAGAGTTTATTATAAAGAACTGGACAGAGAATCAAGAAAGATATCATAAGAGTATAATTATACCTGTAATGACCTCTGGCATGTATCTAACATCAGCATTACTGTATCATGAACTTGCTGGAACAACCGGAATATGATTTTTGATGGAGTAAGTGCTGAAGATAAGAATGAATTTTGGTTTCTCTTTACCATCATAAACTCGGACAATTGCCATTGGCACCTGATGGCAGTTGACATGCAAGAAAAGATTTTGATGCATCTGAATTCAATAAAACATAATTCTAAGTACAAAGCAAATGCAAAGAAGTGGCACAAGATAATACATCCAATGTTCCATATATTCTGTAACAATGCTGAGATAATAAAATGGTCCATGTGAGAGATTAGTGATTGTCCTTCCAAACCTGTAGGATCACTGGACTGCGATCTGTATTACTTGAAATACATGGATTTTATTGCTCACTCGGATATGCCTGATACTTGAGATTTCACAGAAAAAGATATAAGCTTGTAGCACCACCAATTAGTAGCAATAATTTTAAGAGAGAGCCTGAATCAGAAGATTGATAGTGCTGTTAAAAATTAGCATACAAAAGCAAATTTTTTGTTATGTATTTTTTCTTTTCGATTCATGCACTTCTATCATATGTTACACAAATTTGTAACTCAATTGTTTATATTTTAAGCTTCATTAGCAAAGAAAACTTCTATAATTCATTGAAATAGTAATGTTTTGAATATCATTATCTTATTATATGTAGTTTATGTATTTTTGATGTTATGTTTACTTCCAGAATGTAAAATTTCTTTATTGTTATGATGATGATATAAAGAAATGTTATGTTTCTTGACAGGGTATCGTAGTTTTTGAACTTGGGTGTCATAGCATTTGAACTAGGATGTCATAGGTTTTGAACTAGGATATCGTAGGTTTTAAACTAGGGTGCCATAATACTGTTCTAGGTTATTTGATTAATCTTAGAGCACCCATGATAATTTTTGTTACTCTAGGAGTCATAAACCAAGCCAATGATGATAGGTATTATGGGTAGAAGGGATTAGAAATATTTTAATTTATATTTTTTGCATGGTTGTAGCATTTGAACTAGAATGTTATAGGTTTGAGCTAGGATGTCGTAGGTTTTGAACTAGGATGTCGTAATACTATTCCAGGTTATTTGATTGATCTTAGAGCTCCCGTGATAATTTTTGTCACTCTAGGAGTCATAAACCAAGTCAATGATGACAGGTATTACGGGTAGAAGGGATTAGAAACATTTTAATTTATGTTTTCTGCATGCTTGTAGGTTTTAAACTAGGGTATTGTAGGTTTTGAACTAGGATGTCTAAACTTTTGAAGTAGGATATCGTAATACTGTTCCAAGTTATTTGATTGATCCTAGAGCACCCGTGGCAATTTTTGTCACTCTAGGAGTCATAAACCAAGCCAATGATGATAGATATTATGGGTAGAAGGGATTAGAAATATTTTAATTTATATTTTCTACATGGTCATAAGTTTTGAACTAGGATGTCGTAGATTTTGAAGTAGGATGTCGTAACTTTTGAAGTATGGTGTCGTAATACTGTTCCAAGTTATTTGATTGATCCTAGAGCACCCGTGGCAATTTTTGTCACTCTAGGAGTCATAAACCAAGCCAATGATGACAGATATTATGGATAGAAGGGATTAGAAATATTTTAATTTACGTTTTCGGCATGGTCGTAGGTTTTGAACTAGGGTGTCGTAGATTTTGAACTAGGGTATCATAATTTTTGAACTAAGATTTGTAATACACAGGTTCATCATAATTATGTTATCCCTGTTTTAGTACTTGACCACATAAAGTAGTACTAAAATTCATAGTTGAAAATAAGTATATTCAATAATATTTTCAATACATCCTTTTTTAAATTTTTTGTAGATAATCTAAATATACACAGGACTATACGACAATTTAGCATTTTATATCCTCTCCTGTGTTAGTTAACTGCATACATAAGCATCAAAGTCATCTAAAAAAGGATTAGAAGATGGTATACTATGTTCAATTACTTGTTCTGATACTTCCACTCTAATATGGGAAGTCTGTCTCTTGCTAGTACTATCTCTTCTTTCATTTTGCACAAGAGTGTCAGTAGAAGCATTATCCATATTTTTTCTTGATCTCTTTGACTTCTTCTCGACTCCACTCTGAGTTTTATTCTCTCTTGGATGACCTTTCATAGTAAGTTGGTCAGGATCTTGATTAGAAGTTCTGTGCTTTGTTTTGCTACACAGTTAGCATCTACAGCTCTTCTGAATAATGGAGTAAGATCTTCCATCACTAAATTGAATGCATCTTCAGACATGGAGGCTATCTCTGCAAGCTTCATCATCCGATGACTCATCAAAGCATATCTACGATCAATAAAATATAATATTTATATTAGGATTTCATAACATATAATAAGTTTTTGAAAAACATAAAATAAGACATTTGATTTTAAATGATTCCTTGAGTGCGTACCATGATTTTCACATACTTTTATCATAAAATTGAGTGTTGCATTTGAGATCGTCAAATTGGTATTTCATGTCCTTGCATCATCTATTCAAGAAATACTTATCTGGGATACGAAATACATTGTTTTGGTGAAAAACCAATAAGGCATGTCTACACAGGTAACCTCTGTACTGAAAGGATCCACACTGGCATGTAACATCCTTCAAAGTTGTCATATGAAACAAAGTAACTTTTTATAATCTCCTTCTTGATTCCATCAACTTCAATTCTTTCAAATGATTTAATAGAATATACATCATGGTTGTCAACTTCTTTAACTAATTTGGCATTTAATGAAGCCATTTCAAGGACCTCATTTTGAAATTTCTTGAATATATGCCTTGTATATTTTTCGGTTGCTTGCCTCTTAAAAGGAAAGAATGTCTTTAAAAAAGTATTTATTTGCAATATCTTTTTATCTTCCTCATTTTCTGCTTCATATCTTTTCTCCAAGGCATCTTCGTACTTATTGATAAATTCTATGAGCATAGTCTTGGAGTTTATAAACCCATCAAAGAAGTGATTGATGCTCTCGCTCCTTTGTAAAGTTGATATCCTGTTCATAAATATTCAAAAAATAGAAGCATTAAAGATAAAAAGCTTGTTGGAAATTTAAAAAAAATGAACATTAATCAATCATAATGACTAATAAATATGCAAAGAATGTATCTTTAAGATAAACTGGAACCCATTTATCCCGACATTTATATATATCATTTAACCAATATACATTGCATTCTACATATTTCTCCATTAAATGTGCTCACCTTTCCTCGAAAGACACTATGATAACTGAATCATATAGCGCCTTTTCAAACTCTATCATAAATCTGGAATTTGTAGTGCAAATATGGCCAATCTTTTCAAGAATCTTCTTCAATATATGCCATAGACAAAATCTATGTCGTACATTGGAAAAAACATCCCTAATAGCAGCCTCGATTGCCTTATCTTGGTCAGTTATGATGGTATTAGGTAGTTGACCCCCATTACATCTAGCTATGATTGGAATATCCATTTAAATATCTCAGTCATCTCATCTAGTAACAATGCACAACCAAGCAATATAGACTATCCATGATGGTTGACTTCGATAAATTGACAAAAGGGCATTTGATATGTATTTGTCAAATAGGTTGATGGGGACATCAACAAGAAGAAAATACTTTCTACTAATTATCTTTGATTTTGTAGCTAATATGGTCTACCAAAGAGAAAATAAGAGCCTTGAAATGAAGCCCACTTTGTCCATGAAGCCAGCTCCACTTGAAGCTCAAACCGACTAGCCAATTAATGAAAGAAAGCCACCTTTTTTTTTAAATTGGCTCAACCTACGCCAAAGCCCAACTTCAAGCAAGCCTTGATGCCCTCCAAAGCAAGGCCCAAGCAAGTCATGACGCCTCTCTTTCGAAGCCCATTTTTCTCACATGGGATACATTATCAAGTATTCTTGGGGGAAGGATTGGACACCTCATCAAGAATTATGAGGGGAGCATACAACCACCTTCCACTTCCCCTCCAACCAACTTGCCATGTGAGATACCACATCACACCCCACCTAAGGCTCCACAACAGTAAATAGAAGCCACATCATTGCCATGTAGATGCCACATGTTAAGTGGTTGTAACTTTCTACCCATAATTTATTTTTAATTAGAACCACCAACCCAAAAGTTGTTGGATCTAACTAAGCCCATCCTTACCCCTCCTCTCTCCCCTTGGCTGAATTCCCTAGCTTAGGAGCCTATAAATAGGGCCTTAAGGCTCTCACTTGTATTCATGTTATTTTGGATTAATGAATGAAATGTTTCTTCTTATTCTAGTTCCCTTGTGTTCCCTTATGTGGAGTGAGTGAGTTCTCTTTAGTTTGAATGTTTGAATCCTTGTTTGAGGAAAGGGTGAGAGGCCCTTGAGTGTGTGTTTGAAGGATGGGATGCCCTTTGATTAATCTAAGATCCAAGTTCCTTGAAGTCAAGCGTCGACCACTTCTTTCTTCCTTCTTCCTTCTTCCCCTTTGTTTCAATTCCAACTTGATTTTTCTTCCATGAGTAATGCTTGATTTTGTTGCAGATTATCTCAGGTTTTCCAAGTCCAAGATGAAGGTCTCCAAGCCATAGATCAAGGCCAAGGTGAGTCCTCAAGGTAGGGAGTGCTAGTCTTATGGACATCAAATCCTTGAGTGTTGAGAGTTTCCCTTCCACCAAATATTTTAGCCATCATTGTTTGTAAAAAAATTCTTCCTAAGCTTCATTAGATCTAATCATTTGAAGGTTAACTTGTCCTAGTAGTGATGGTTTTCTAGCCATGAAGATCATAATCTTTCTTTTGAACTAGATCTATATTGCGGGTGTTGTAACTTAGATCAACAGTCTACTTATGAAAATTCTTTCCTTGGATTAATTTAGCCTATTTATTTGATAATTAATTGTTCAAGTTTGCTTGCTAGCTTGGTAAAACTCTCCATCCATCATTTTATTTTTGTCCCGCATCATAGGTTGAGTCAAATGTTAGTACATCACTAAAGTGCTTGCAAATATTGACTTAGGATGAATCAAGAAGACAGTCCTGAGCTGTCTATTATCATTCGATCCAAAGTATAAAAGAAATTTAAATTTTTTACTTGCATTTGTGTGAAATGGATTACCATTGACTGTGCATCTCCTTCTTTCAGTTGACTCTGACATTCCCGATAGATAAAATTATGAGCATCCTTCTCTAAAAAATTAATTATCTTCTACCCCCTTTCCTTCTAGCCATGACAGAGTATATTTGACTTGTGAAAATATTCACGGCATGTAAATTACTGATCTCTGCCTTTTTTGGTGTGCTGGTCCTTCATGGGACTATAGATAACTAGCTGATGATATGGATAGCTCATGGTTATAATCTAGAAATATATCAACTAATATCTACTTACCATTTTTAGAATTTAGTCTTGCTTTTATCGGAGCCTTACAATCAATTTTGCCAGCATCCCTAGAATTCATGGAGTTATCAATTTTCCTAGATTTTCCTTACCTCCAACATGCCAGGTGCTTGAAGCATATTTCTTTGTTGTTGTTGGACTTACTGTACACTGTTGTGATTCTAAAACCTACTCTCCTTGCATATCCATTATAGAAATTGTATAAATCATTTGTAGAAATGAACTCCATTCCAATTTTAGGATCAACAAACTTGTTCTCTAAAATCGGGGTGATAAAAAAAGATGCATTCTTCTGAACAACATCAGCAATATCATCCAAATGATCATCTTGGACTTTTTCAAGATTTCTAATTTTAACTCCATATGTAGAAATATTTGCATAAAAAATTATAAACATTGATATACATAGTTTTAGATGACATTTTATCTATAGAATAATAAATAATAAGTTATGCATTAGATAGAATATGACATTACAGTGCGATAATATGGGCATAAAACCAAATATTTCTAAAAACAGAAATTTAAACTTATGATACCCTAGTTAAAACATTATGACATCCAATCATAAAATATGAAACTAAATATAGTAACCCCTACTACTTGGAGAACCTTTCACTTATGAATTGAGTTATGACTCCTAGGATGTCATAACTCAGCTACGGATGCAAAAGGATCATAAATATATGCTGAAATAGTATTACGACATCCTATTTCAAAAACTATGATATCCTAGTTATAAACCTAAGACATCCCTGTACAAAAACTTAAACCAGATATTTTGATTCTTCGTAACAGAAGTGTTTCGGTATGCATTGCTGATATGTGATATCCACAACATAATAAAATGCTTCGAGAAAACTTGAGTGTCAAAAACTTCGAAACATGAACAACTCGGTACAAAACAGAAAATGGAAGCTTTTATCCTTCCTCATGGAACATTTCAACTATGCATTGGCTTGAATAAAATTATTAGATTGTAATAAAAAAGATCAGGAAGAAAAAAGATTTAAAAAAAAAAAATTTCGTTGAACGACATCCTAGTTTAGAAGTTACGATATCCTAGTTCAGAAGTTATAACACCCTAGTTAAAATATTACGATACCCGATCATAAAACATGAAACTAAATATAGTAATCCCTACTACCTAGAGAACCTATCACTTATGGACTAAGTTATGACTCCTAGGATGTCATAACATGCTACCGATACAAAAGAATAACAAATATATACTGAAATAGTATTACGACATCCCAATTCAAACACTACGATACCCTAGTTATAAACCTACGACATCCCTGCATAAAAATTTAAACCGGATATTTTGATCCTCCATAATAGAAGTGTTTCGATATGCATTGCTGATATATGATACCCATAATATAATAAAATGCTTCTGAGAAAACTTGAGTATCAAAAACTTCAAAAAATGAACAACTCGGTACAAAACAGAAAATGAAAGCTTTTATCCTCCCTCATGGAATATTTCAACCATGCGTTGGCTTGAATAAGATTGTTAGATTGTGATAAAAAGATTAGGAAGAAAAAAGATTTCAAAAAAAATAATTTTTCATTAAACAACACCCTAGTTCAAAAGTTAACGACATCCTAATTCAAAAGTTACGACATCCTAGTTAAAACATTACGATACCCGATCATAAAACATGAAACTAAATATACTAACCCCTATTACCTAAAAAACCTATCACTTGTGTACTGAGTTATGACTCCTACGATGTCATAACTCAGCTAGGATGCAAAAGGATTACAAATATATGCTGAAACAGTATTACGACATCCCAGTTCAAATACTACGACACCCAGTTATAAACCTACGACATCCCTGTACAAAAATTTAAACTATATTTATTATCCCCTCCTACCAAGAATACCTATAACCTGTGGACTGAGTTATGACTCCCAGAGTGTCCTTAACTTTCTCTAACTACCAAAACAGTTGGTGTAATAAAGGAACTATAAAAAAAAAACTAAACCAAATTCTATGAAGGCTTGGTTTACTTCCTGTCGGAGATGACATTTTGTCTTGAACGTATAAAAGAACTCCTCGATGGCTTATTCTAACCTCGAATCAAAATAAAGAAAGTTTTCGATGGCTTATTCCAACCTCGGACTAAAACAGAGCACTTTTTTAGAGAGAGGAAGAAGCTATTTATATTTGAAAGTTGATTCCTGCGACAGGACTCTAAAAGCACATTCTTAGAATGAGGGAGATCCTTCTTCAACCTTTACTGATTTCTTGGACAAAAACTAGAGCATGTTTTAGACCGAAACATTTATCAAAATCCAAGCAATATGGCGGGGAAAAAGGGGCTGGAGGGAAAGGGTATTTTGGTATGGACAAAAATTTTAAATAAAAGTTGAATGGTAATTAATGCTAGTCACGCTCAACTTATAACCTATAACCTACCCTGTCTCACGCTCAACTTATAACCTATAACCTACCCTGTCCCTTCATGCCATTTTGGATACAGGTGGACTAATAAGAAAAGGCGGTGCAGGCCATGTTGATTTGCTACACTGCGTGCGGTGCACAAAGCCTTACTCAAACAACCCTACCTCTCTCGCTAAAGCTATCTTCTTCACTCAGCCGAACTTAGGTAATGGGTCGAGCAGTTGACCTTTTTTTTTTTCAAATATATAGCGGTAGCCTGTTTCATTTTTTATTCAACTAGATGATGCTAACTATTCTTAGATGGTTTCCCACTTGATCGACTTCCCATCTTAAACCTCCATAACGATGCATGAGACCTTCGATGTGTTCATGTATGTTGATTCGATGGATATACATTTACATCTGGAAGAAATCCTGGGGGCCATATTTTATGTTTTCTTCATTTCTTTACAAAAATGATACCATGATGCTTTGCCTTCTAAAAATAAGCAAAGAACATCTGGTTCCATTCATTTCGGACTTCATCCAGTAATGTTGCTTGCTCTTTGTCACACCATTTCGATCGATATGTATAAACTATTTACTACTTTTTTGATAGGTTCTGTCACGTCCCGAATCCAACATCGGAATCGGCTACATGACCGACCGCATAAATTCTAGAATACATTCTAGAGATCATGCAAGGCCTAGGTACTCAACATTCACTTCATTCAAAAATTACTTCTAATAAACCAATATTATATAAATAATTATTTAATAATTAAATATTTCATTTATCCAATAATAAAATTGCTAAATGGTCCACTGATTCATACAAGCATCAGTAACTAAAAAAAACTAAAACTCATTAAACTATTAAACAATGTTGACATTCAATCTCATGCCTAGCCCGATCCTTGTTATGCATCCTGAGTTTCTAGAAAAAATAAAAAGTAAGGAGTGAGCTCTACAGTCCAGTAAGGTCTCCAATAATCATACCAATAATAGTATAACTTAAAAATAATAAGAAAATAATAGTTTATCAGATCATGTAACCAAAATAGTTCAAATATCAAGTATAGCAAAATCTTTAATAACATCATGTTTTCTTTTAGTTTATCAATTAGTTATCCTTCTTCTTTAAGGTTCTGGACTAACCATGGTCATGCTCCAGCCCATGACTGGCAAAATCATTGTCCATGCCTGTGAAAGGCAATATTTTTCACAATTCCGCCTATAATCGGTAATATCATTATTGTCCATGCCTGTGAAAGGCAATATTTATCATGATTTTGCTTGTGACCGGCAATATTATTGTCCATGCCTGTAAAAGGCAATATTTATCACGATTCCGCCTATGATCGGCAATATCATTAACCACGATCCCATAGCATGGCTAGTCCAATTATCTCATTCTCTTAATTAATACTTTATTCTTTCATATTATCATATCAAATCATATCATTTAGAGCTTTCTAATAATTGGTATTATAGTCCAACCCATACAAATATCATATTATTTGATAAAACATAGTATACAGGAACATAGCTTGTAACAACAACAATCATGCTGTCTAGCATAAAAATTAAACTATTCAATGCAAAATTAGTCATGCATGCTGATGCTCATATGCACGGATCAAATCATGCCACAATAAACACATATATATAACTAGTGATCAGGTCTCGAGATCCTTACCTTCTAGAAGCTACTCCTAGTATATATGATATTAGTTCGTATTCAGAGCTCGCTCAATACTTTCCTGCTTAGAATGCTGATCCCCTATAATAATAAATAATTTATTTAAAATTTTTCTACGATTCACCCGAAAAATCTTAATTGCATGAATTTCAAGAAAGAAGACTTTCTAATCTTCTCTCCTCTCTCTCTCCTCTTTCTCTCTCCTTATCTTCTCTCTCCTCTCTCATTCTCTTGCCTCTTTCTTCTTTCTCTCTCTCTCCTATTTCTTTCCTCATCTTCTCTCTCCTCTTTCTCTCTCCTTATCTCTCTTTTTTTTTCTCTCTTTTTTCTTTTCTTTTCTTCTCTTTCTCCTTCCTTCTTTCTCCACCGAATAGGGTTCTCTCTCTTTCCTTTTCTTTTCTTTCTTCTCTTCTCCTGAACTCTCTTCTTCTCTTGGCCTGGGCATGACTCCCATTGCCTAGAACATCATGCTCACCACTGTCGGAGCCTCCTTCCCTTCTCTCTTTACCCCAAGCATGTCGGCCACCAAAAAGCCCCCCCTCCCAGAAGCCTCCCTGATGCGGGATGGTTACGATGCGGTCTAAGATGATTCAATTTAATCCTAGGTGATTTAAGAGAGAAATGATCATAGTAAAGCAACTAACATAATAGATTAAAAGAGTAAAGAAGGCAATTAATCACTTACTCGCAATCCGCTCTGCAAGCTATGAAGAATATGGACTCGACGGCTAGGAAACCATCTTAGATCAAGCTATTCCATGCTTTAATTACCAAATCTAATGAGAAAAGGGTTGGTTACTAACCCCAATGGAGATTCACTTTAAATTGAGTTGGATATGCTGCTCGGTCGCTCAGATTTCGCAGTAGGACGAAGATCAGATTCCATATCCACCATCAGATCTTAGTTCGGAAGCAAAGGATCTGTCCTCTAAGGTCCTTGAACACCTGGGATCTGCAAAGAAGGCAGCAAACAAAACTTAAGATTGATGTAATTCAGGTTCGAAATGGGAAAAAAGAAAGGTTGGATTCGAAGAGCTTGAAGAAGATCGATAGCAATTGTCGAATCCGGCAGAACCTCCACTCAAGGACCTCACCACCTTGAGCTCTCAAGGACTTCCCCGTCTTAAGCTCTTAAGGGCCTCCCCGCCCTTAGAGAAAATCACTAAGCCTACCCAGCTTTGTGAAAAAAGACAGCATTTCATTTCATAAATCAATAAGCAATTACAAGGGGTATGGGGTCCTATTTATAGAGTTCTTCACACATGAAGACATCATAGGACTCTTTTAAATTTAAATTACATTTAAATTTAAACACTCCTTAAATTTGAAATTTAAATTGACTTGGACGACCACTTGAGAAAATGTGTGACAAAAAATGGCAGCTAATCCTTCCTTGGCACTAATCCTTCTTCTTTTGGTGCTAATTTTTTCTTATTCTCATTTGGCATCTCATCTTCTTGATCGGCAATCATGGGATAAGAACATCTTCAAAGATTTGAATTTGAACCCTTATTTGAATTTAAAAGGGGTTTGCTCAATCCTCCCTTGATACTTGGATAAGACTTCATTTGAAATGAAGATAAAGGGATATAACTTGATAAGAGAGAACTCCTTGATTATTTTGGATGAAACTCCTTTTGAATTTGAAATCTATTTTTTTTGAATGAAGATATCTCCACCTATCTTGGACTCTTCCTCTCATTTAATTTTTGAATGGATGTGGGTGTCATCTGGAGTGGGCGACAAAAATATGAGGGGGTGCTAGATGAAAAGCAGAGTCCTTCTGCTTTACTCCTCTTAAATGGGCACCTCCTTAAAACTGAAATGTGCGATGAAAAAAGAGGATGGGGCGCCTCTTTTGGATAAAGATGGATTTTGAATGTTGTCCCAATGTCTGGATGTCCGGATGTCTGGATGTCCGGATGTCTGGATGTCTAGATGTCTGGATGTCTAAATATCTGGATATATGAATGTCTGAATGTCTGAATGCCTGAATAAAAAATTTGGACAACCCTTTTTTACCTAAAATTAATCTACCAAAGTAATGACAACTTGGGTCTTGGGTACCTATGACACCCCTTAACTTATTCAAACACTAATTACATGACTCAAACTAGACAATTCATCAAACAAAGTAAATTAATGCTATTTACAAGACTTTAAATCAATTGATGGACTCAATAGACTCAATTGGTAACCTAGCAACCCTAATTGACCAAATCACACTCAATTTGATCAGATTACAACTTAATTTGACCTAATTACAACTCAAAATAACTAGGACTCGTGTGTTCTTTATGAAGAACACATGGACTTACTCATTGGAGATCCAAATTGAATCGGAAAAAGTTTGCTTTCTCTTCCTAGCTCTTGTGTCCTCACCACTCCCACTCGACCCCTCGGCACCCTTCCCCTGATTCTAACTCCTAGCTTCAAGTCTGCTGAGCTGATCGTGGCTGCCCGGAGGAAGAAGTGCAAGCTTCTGGAGAAGCAACTGCCTGACTGGGTGGCTACCCTCTTGCATAAATCTGCCCTCAGGCATGCTCCTCGGCATCCAAGAGGACCTTATCGACATAGCGAAGCTCGTGGAAGGCGGTAGTGGCTTCAAAAACAAGGGTAGGAGATATCCGGGGAAAAAGGTTGGCAAGGAACGAATGATGTCCTCACGATGGAGGATGGTGATGACATCGGAAGCGGACCAACGATGATGGTAGAGAACCTAGAGGGTGGGGTTTTAAAGAAAAGAGTGAGGAGTTTCTCGCCATACGGAGAAAGAAACTCGATCGAGTTTCCCTCCCCCCATGACTCTTCTTCGGTCGATCTACCCCATCTCCCACATAGCCTCTCCTCCGACTTCTCCGACGAAAACACCAGCTGGATAAGGGGAAGATCGAGCTCCCCTGTTCTCCATCTGTGCCCCAATTTTTTTTCTACGACTTGGGCTGAAGTTGGTTGGGCTTGCCAACTTTGACCCAAAGTCTGGGTTTCACATTCTCCCCATGTTAAAATAATTTCATCCTCGAAATTAGTTTGCTTGAGGTCTTAAGATTTGAAAATAGCCAACTTCTCGTGTTAATCTCAATCTCCCAATTAGTCTATCTCTTAGAATACTTATTTTTCAACATCTTAATATAATGAAATTACGTTATACTCAAAACTAAATCTTTTCCATTTATGATACGTATCAAATTCTATTGAGTTCTTCCAAAAATACTAATCCTTCGATGTCACTATAACTAATTATCCTTGATCAATTCTACAAAAGTCATGATGGCCCAACCTTGGATATACATAATTTAACATCACCCTCAAGTTTCTACATAATCCCTTTCTTAGAATGTTTTCTTCAAAAATACCTAACATAACAAAATTATATCATATCTCAATTCTTGCTTTTTATGATTTACAGTACATAATGAATTCTCTTAGTTTCTTTTGATTAACCCCCACATAGAAATTATAATCGGTCCACTCTATTCTTAACTAAAAAAAATAGAAGAAAGCTTTAGCATTGGACACTTGCCATGTTCCTTAATATTCTTTCTTCTCTTAAGCTTCTCCATGATTTTACAATCAGTCTTTTATCTTATGGAAACCTCGAGCCCTCCTTAAATAGAACAGTCTTAATGTCATAACTAAAGGAACTTGGTGTCACAATATCCCTGATCCTAGCCAGGTACCAGAATCATAACTCCTTTATTCTAGATTAGAGATGTCCAAAATTTATACTCGAGTCCCTTATACTAGGGGGACCTATTGATGGAAATTGCATGGTAATACCATAGACTAGCCCACGGATCAGTAACTTCATCCTTTCATTTATTACCAAAATCTTGTTACTGAAATTCAAATCAGTACTCCCATCATAACACTTCTAAAGTTAGAGTTAATACTCTTAATTGATTTCAGGATAACTCAAACCACTATACTTTCACTACATACTTCTATATAATTTACTAAATCATCTAGGTTCACTAAATGAATCCATCCAAAAACTTATCTTATTTTGGTACTAGGAAAATCTCAAGTTATTAAAGTAAAGTTATTGAGTCTCTTTATCTCGTTCATATCTTAGGCATATCATATCAAGGTTTATCTTGTTCCAGTTTTCATATTAAAAATCCTTGTATACATTTCACCATCCTTTGATGACCTTAACAACTCCAATCTAAGTCCGGATTAATCATACTTTCCTTGATAATTCAATTAAACAATCTAGATCAACTCTTCTCATGGAAAGTTATTATTAACTCTAATAGAGTAAATGACTTTCAATCAATGCTCTTATGAAAAGAATCAATCATCTTATCGCTCATAGAGCTATTTTACCATATTCTTAGCATCAATTAACAAACTACCTAAAATATTATCCTTCATAGGTTGAACCCATATAAGTCTTCCAATAATAATTTCTTCGCTCAATACAACATCAATAGTATGATAACTTAAATCTTCTGATAGATCTTAAATTTGACTCAGAATTTGACATATCAAATAATCTCCAACAAATATAAGGAAGATCAAGTAATTCAATCCCAAACTACTAACATAAGCTATCAAGGATTCTATCAAGATGTGCATGACATGTTCACATAATATAATTTAATCTGCTGATAACAATTTACCAATTTGTACTTCATCTCAATTATATTTTTTATTACATATTTTCAACAATAATCTCCAACAATTATAGGATAGACCCAGTAATCCAATCCATAATTGCTAATATAGGCTATCAAGATCTTTATCACAATATGAATGCCATGTCAACATGATGAAATCTAATCCATCAAAAGAGAGCTACAAGGCTATACATCATCCCAAAAATATTTTTCCTTATATATTTTCAATGATAATTCACATATAGATTCATCGAAGATATATCCTTTCTAAGTCACTGAACGCTTTCATAACCTATAACCTAAACATCTTCTAACAATAGTCCCAAAATTTATAATTTAATAATTAACAACATAATTAATATGCTATCATGACATGCATCCACATCAAGTTCAGGATTCCAAAATAATTCAATTGATAATTGAATCTACTTACTTAGCATAACCTATTAATATAAACACTATAATTCCAGGCTAGTACTCTTGATGCTTGGATCAAACCACTTATCAAAGACAAAAAAAATACATCCCACCCAGTTCTTCTATATCCATCATATGCTTACTTATCATGATCAAAGAGTACAAATCATCTGGCCCTTTACATCCATCCTAGATCAATCCCATTACTTATATTATAGATCAAAAATCGTGTTCCTCTTTTGTACTAATCATATGTCAGATCTTTTGCCTAATATCGAAGGATTAGAAGCTAACCTTCGAATCCATTATTTTTCAACTTCATATCCTGACTGATCATGATACTAAATTCAAATACCTCTTAAGTCATAATCCATAATGATCATTATCCAAATTTTGATATTCAAATCATATCCTAATCACTTATGTCATAGTTCCAAGTGATCATACTCTTAACTTTGATACTATTCATGTCATGTCCCAACTACTTATATCATAGTCCTTAGTAATCATCGCTAAGCTTCAATATTACTCATGTCATGTCCTAATCACTTACGTCATAGTTCTAAGTAATCATAGCCTAAGTTTTGAATCATTCAGTCATGTCCTAATAACCACCATGTGATTTTCAAATCACTTATATCTCAGTCTCGAACAATCATAACCTGAATTTTGATGTCACTCATATCTATCCTAATCATTTATACCACAGTCCCAAGTCATCATAACCTAAGCTCTATACCATTCTGTCATATCCTAATAACCATCATATTATTATTTTTTTAACCACTTGTATCACCATCCCAAATGATAATAACCTAACTCTGATACCACTATGTCATGTCCCGAATCCAACACCGGAATCGGCTACACGACCGGCCATATGAATCCTAGAATACATTCTAGAGATCATGCAAGGCCTAGGTACTCAACATTTACTTCATTCAAAAATTACTTCCAATAAACCAATATTATATAAATAATTATTTAATAATTAAACAATTCATTTATCCAAGAATAAAATCGCTAAATGGTCCATTGATTCACACAAGCATCAGTAACCAAAAAAAACTAAAACTCATTAAACTATCTAAACAATGTTGACGTTCAATCTCACGCCCAGCCCGATCCTTGCTATGCATCCTGAGTCTCTGAAAAATATAAAAGTAAGGAGTAAGCTCTACAGCCCAGTAAGGTTTCCAAACAATCATACCAATAATAGTAGAACTTAAAAATAATAAGAAAATAATAGTTTATCTGATCATATAACCAAAACAGTTCAAATATCAAGTATAGCAAAATCTTTAATAACATCATATTTTCTTTTAGTCTATCCATTAGTTATCCTTCTTCTTTAGGGTTCTAGACTAACCATAGTCATGCTCCAGTCCATGACTGGCAAAATCATTGTCCATGCCTGTGAGAGGCAATATTTGTCACAATTCCGCCTGTGACCGGCAATATCATTGTCCATGCCTATGAAGGCATAATTTGTTACGATTCTACCTGTGACCGGTAATATCATTGTCCATGCTTGTGAAAGGCAATATTTGTCATGGGTGACCAGCAATATCATTGTCCATACTTGTGAAAGGCAATATTTGTCACGATTCTGCCTGTGACCAGCACTATCATTAATTACGATCCCATGGCATGACTAGTCCAATTACCTCATTCTCTTAATTAACACTTTATTCTTTCACATCATCATATCAAATCATATCATTTATAGCTTTTCAATAACTGGTATCATGGTCCAACCCATACAAATATTACATCGATAAAACATAGTATACAGGAACATAGCTTGTAACAACAACAATTATACTGTCTAGCACAAAAATTAAACAATTTCATGCAAAATTAGTCATGCATATCGACGCTCATATGCAAGGATCAAATCATGCCATAATAAACATATATATATATATATATATATATATATATATATATATATATAACTACTGACAAAGTTCAGAGATCCTTACCTTCCAGAAGCTATTCCTACTATATCTGATATTAGTCTATATCCGGAGCTCGCTTAACACTTTCCTACTCAGAATGCTGATCCCCTATAATAATAAATAATTTATTTAAAATTCTTCTACGATTCACCCAAAAAATCTTAACTACATGAATTTCAAGAAAGAAGACATTCCAATCTTTTCTCCTCTCTCTCTCCTCTTTCTCTCTCCTTATCTTCTCTCTCCTCTGTCCTTCTCTCTCCTCTTTCTCTCCTCATCTTCTCTCCTCTTTCTCTCTCCTTATCTCTCCTCTCTTTTTTTTTTTTTTTTCTTTTTCTTTTTCCTTTTATTTTTTTTCTTTTTTCTTTTTTTTTTTTCTTCTCTTTCTCCTTAGTTCTTTCTCCACCGAATAGGGTTCTCTCTTTTCTTTTTTTTTCTTCTCTTCTCCCGAACTCTCTTCTTCTCTTGGCCTAGGCATGACTCCCATGGCCCAGAACATCATGCTCGCCACCGTCGGAGCCTCCTTCCCTTCTCTCTTTATCCCAGGCATGTCGGCCGCCAAAAAGCCCCCCCAGAAGCCTCCTACTTGACCCCTCAGCACCCTTCCCATGATTCCAACTCCTAGCTTCAAGTATGCCGAGCTAATCGTGGCTGCCCGGAGGAAGAAGCACAAGCTTCTGGAGAAGCAGCTGCTTGACCGGGTGGCTGCCCTCTTGCTTAAATCCACCCTCAGGCATGCTCCTTGGCATCCAAGAGGACCTCATCGGCATGGCGGAGCTCGTGAAAGGCAGCGGTTGCTTAAAAAACAAGGATAGGAGATATCCGGGGAAACATGTTGGCAAGGAATGGATGATGTTCTCGCGATGGAGGATGGTGATGACATCGGAAGCGGACCAACGGCGATGGTAGAGAACCTAGAGGGTGGGGTTTTAAAGAAAAGAGCGAGGAATTTCTTGCCGTATGGAGAATGAAACTCGATTGAGTTTCCCTCCCCCCATGACTTTTATTCGACTGATCAACCCTGTCTCCCACACGGCTTCTCCTCCAACTTTTCCGGCGGAAACACCGGCTAGATAAGGGGAAGATCGAGCTCCCCTGTTCTCCATCTCTGTCCCAAATTTTTTTTTTTTTCTACGACTTAGGCTAAAGTTGGCTGGGCTTGCCGACTTTGGCCCAAAGTCCGGGTTTCATAGGTTCTTTTTTCTTTCTTTTTTTTTTTTTT
The DNA here is from genome assembly GCA_021397845.1 of Areca catechu. Taxonomy (NCBI): domain Eukaryota; kingdom Viridiplantae; phylum Streptophyta; class Magnoliopsida; order Arecales; family Arecaceae; genus Areca; species Areca catechu. The sequence continues at coordinate 104,668,294 of CM038050.1, forward strand.
TTTTTTGTTGTTGCTGCAGGAAATGCAATTGCACTAGGGTTGTTCTTGTCCCCGTTGTAAGCATCGCTCTTTTCGGAATTTGTCACGCTTTATAATTAGTCTTATATATATATATATACGCGAGATGTTTTTTATTGAAAGATTGATTTGGATTTCTCCCTTTGGATCATAGGCCAGCTCTCGCGAGAATACGGAAGAAGGGTTCGGTGGAGGAATTCTCACCATTCCCATACGGCATACCTAGCCGCCACCCTCAACTGCATGACGTGGGTGGTGTATGGGATGCCCATGGTGCATCCCCATAGTATCCTGGTCATAACCATTAATGGGTCAGGAGTTATCATAGAGCTCTCCTTCGTGGTCCTCTTCCTCCACTACTCCAAGGGGAGAAAGAGCTTCTTGGTGCTTGCGATGCTATTCGGTGAGATCGCCTTCGTCGGCATCGTCACCCTTCTCGTACTGACACTTGCCCACACATATGAGCATCGCTCGCTGATAGTCGGCGTTGCCTGCGTCTTCTTGTGTGCCATGATGTATGCTTCTCCCCTATCCATCATGGTTTGTGCATGCCCAAGCCACCGTCTCCATGACCGTTACGGTGTCAAAAACATAGGCTTTGTTTCTATGCGATCAAAATAACATGCCAGTCCAATATGATGGCGTTGCATGCTTGCATCAAGAAGAGCTCGTCTTCATGAATGCTGCGTGTCCATGTGCATGTATGGAAAGCTTGTATGAGCTGGCATGCATTTATGTGCTATGTGTTATACCCAACCAGCTCACTATCGAACCGGACCACCACATTTGTTATGCTAAATCAACTTTTTTCTGAACTGGACTGGAGCCAATAATTTTTTCAGCTGGGACAGAGTAGAGGTTCAGATCCTCCCCTCATCAGAAGTCCGAAGACCCTCTTCAGAGATCCGAAGACTCTTCTTCAGTGGAGAATCAAAGGTCCTCTACTTCATCAGAAGTCCGAAGACCCAACGGATGTTATCCTTCGAGGTTCGACCGACCCACTGAAGTAGAGGTCAGAATGACCCACTTCAGCTGAGGTCCAGCCGACCTTTTCCTGCTGAAGACTCAACGGACGTTCTCCTTCGAGGTTCGACTAACCCACTGAAGTAGAGGTCCGAACGACCCACTTCAGCTGAGGTCTGGCCGACCTTTTCCTACTGAAGACCTGACGAACGCTCTCCTTCGAGGGTTCGACCGACCCATGAAGTAGAGGTCCAAACGACCCACTTCTGCTGAGGTCCGGTTGACCTTCTCCTGCTGAAGCTCCAACGGATGCTCTCCTTCGAGGATCCGACCGACCCACTGAAGTAGTGGTTCGAACAACCCACTTCTGCTGAGGTGCGGTCGACCTTCTCCTGCTGAAACTCCGACGAATGCTCTCCTTCGAGGGTCAGACTAACCCACTGAAGTAGAGGTCCGAATGACCCACTTCTACTGAGGTCCGGTCGACCTTCTCCTACTGAAGCTCCGATGGATGCTCTCCTTCTGAGATCTGAGTGACCCACTTCTGCTAAGGTCTGACCAACCCATTCCAAGGATCTCAATAACTCCAAAAGCCTCCTCCAGCTGATACTAGATATCTATTATAACAGACTCCTGCCACATCAGTACCACTACTCTACTACTCCTACGACGTCGTCCTATCTTGGCACCACATGGCCACTCTCCGGATTCTCCTAGGGGCAGATCAGTCTTTCCAGGCTCCACCCCTAATGAATTTGGCTATGTTTTGCACTTATATAAGGTAAACTGGGAGATACAGGGAAGTAAGCAAGCTAAGGCAATCACTAGCACTCTCTTCCTTTTCCATACACTGCCTCTCTGATTCCTCCATTCTGTTGCCCTCAAGCTCCCGCTAACTTAAGCATTGGAGTGTCCCTTGCCTATACACCACCGGTCCTTGGGGCCTTTTTTGCATGTAAACCAGGAGAAGAGCGCTCCAGTCCAGCCATCCGAGCCCGGTCCGGGAGAAGTTGCAGCAATGGATTGGCGCTAGAGGAAGGGGTCTTTCTCTAAAAGGAGGAATCCACTCGCTAAGTCCTGTAATGGCGAAGGGAAGAGCCTAGAACACCTCCGTCAGAAGAGGTCATTCCCTGTCTAGGTTCGAAGGACCTCCCAGGGAGAATGATGCTGCCGTTGCTGAGCCCACCATCACTCTAGGACTGCAACAGTTCCAGACGCTCTTGAACTGCATTGATACACTTACCACTATGGTTCAACACCTTTAGGAGGTGGCCAACAACCGGAAGCAGCTGCCTGTTGCATCTTTCACCAACCACCAACTAGTCGCTGAGGGGAGCCAACAGCAAGAAGTCCCTTAGCCACTTTCCCATGTTGTTCTAGAGCCCCGAAGGTATTCGGGAGCTCATGCTGATGGGAAGAGGGCGAGATCTGCCTCACCCTCCTTTGCTGACTCCATCCTTGATGGCATTTGGCACCCAGCTGAAGTTCCGAGAGACTACACCAGCAAGATTTTGTGCATGGAGGAGCGCATTGCCGAGCTTACTGATCGGCAAAAAGTCGAAGGGGGCAGGCATACGATTCTCGCTCGCCTTTTTCTGCCGAGATCATGGGGGAGCTAATCCCCTGTCACTTTAAAATCTCATGGTGGACCCTTACGACGGTACCACCGACCTGCTAGACCATCTGGGCACCTACAAGGCCCACATAATGGTACAAGGCACCTCCGACGCCCTCCACTACATTGCCTTCCCCGCAACTCTCAAGAAGGCCGCTCAGATGTGGTTCTCTGGCATTGACCAGGTACAATCCACTCCTTCCCCCAACTTGAAAAACTTTTTCTTTTCCATTTCAGAACCTGCAGTCGGATCCTGAGGAATACTGACTGCCTCTTCCTCGTACTGCAAAAGGAAGGAGAGACCCTCTGGGACAACATGGCCCATTTCATCTCAGCGGCCATGGAGATCCCAGATTTGAATGAAGACATAGCTTTGTCGGCCTTCAAAAGAGATCTGTGCTCGTCGAGGCTCACCTTTTCCCTGGACAAGAAATTTTCGACAAGCTACTCCGAGTTGCTGGCCAGGGCATAGAAGTATGCCCTAGTAGAAGAGCAGGCGGTGAGCCGATGTTAGGCTGAAGGGAGGTCAGCCCCAAGAAGCGGAGTGACAAGGCTCCCGAAGTTTGATCTCCGAGTGATGACAACCGCTCGGCCAAGCTTCGCAGCCTAAAGCCGAAGGACTTCCCTAGGAGGTTTGAAACCTATGTGCCCCTCTCCCTTCCGAGGGAGAAGATCCTCCTGGAAATTGAGAATGAGACCTTCCTGCGAAGGTCTCGTCCGATGAGGGGCCCCTCTGCATTTAGAAATAGAGACAAATATTGCCGGTTCCATCGGGACCATGGACACAACACTGAAGAGTGCATCCAGTTGAAGGACACCATTGAAGACCTCATTCGGAGGGGGTACCTACACAAATACGTCCGACCCCGTAGGGATCGGGCCAATGCCTCAGCTGCCAGAGACCCCCCAGAGGAGACAGAGCTTTCCAACCAAAGTCCGACCGACGGGAATGTCGGCATGCTGCACCATCTATCCAACTGGAGATATGAAGAGGGTCAGGACATTGTGAAGAGGTTTAGAGGCTCCAATATAATCAGCTTCTCCGATGAACACCTCTTGGAATCCCATGTCTCCGGGAGTGACCCTGTACTTGTGTCAGCAGTAATTGCCAACTATGATGTAAGGCAAATTCTTGTTGATAATGGAAGTTCCACGGAGGTATTATTGTATGATGCTTTTGTTAGGATGAATCTGTCCTGATCAAGACTGCAAGAATCTCCTGTGCCACTGACCGGCTTCGGAGGAAACTCCATCGGAGTTGAAGAAGAGATAACTCTACCTGTGACCATCGGGACAGAGCCTTACTAGAAGACTCTCCCCATCAACTTTGTGGTCGTACGGACAACCTCGACTTACAATGCCATTTTGGGATGGCCAGCCCTCAACAAGTTCAAAGCCATCATCTTAACTTACCACCTACTGGCCAAGTTTCTGACTTGGAATGGGGTCGGAGTTATGAGAGGAGATCGTCGGATAGCCAGGCAATGCTTAACTATTCAGGACAGGCAGTCAGAAGGCCATTCTATCCTTAAACAACTTGACCCTAGGGCCGAAGCCGATGGCCGCGGCCAACTAGTTGAAAGAATCCTGTTTGTTCCCATTCGAGAGGACGACCCTACTAGGGTCCTCCAAATTGGGAGCACTCTCAGTGAGGAGGTCAAGTTAGAACCAATCGCTTCTTGAGAAATACCGACATCTTCACTTGGTCGACGTCGAACATGCCAGGCATTCCATCGGATGTCATTACTCACCATCTTAAGGTGGATCTGACCTACAGGCCTGTCCGACAGAAGAAGAGGAGCCTCGCTCCCGAAAGACAAAGGGCTATTGATGAGGAGGTCAAGAAGCTCTCTGATGCTGGCTTCATCAGAGAGGTCCATTACCCTGATTGGCTAGCAAATGTCATAATGATGAAAAGGCCAATGAAAAATGGAGGATTTGTGTAGACTACACCGACCTTAATAAGACTTGTCAGAAGGATAGCTTTTCCTTGTCCAAGATTGATTAGCTAGTGGATACCACGATCGCCCACCAACTTTTGAGCTTCATGGATGCTTTCTCCAGTTATAATCAGATCAGGATGCACCCGGAAGATGAGAAGAAGATGGCCTTTGTCATTGACAAAGGACTGTACTGCTACAAGATGATGCCTCTCGGCTTGAAGAACGCAGGAGCCACTTTCCAAAGGCTGATTAACCGGGGCTTCGAAGGACAGCTCGAGAGGAATATGGAGGTGTATGTTGATGATATGATAGTGAAGAGCCTCCACAGAGCCGACCACATCAAAGACTTATAGGAGTCCTTTGACGTGCTGAGATGTTATCGGATGAAGCTAAATCTTGCCAAGTATACTTTTGGGATAACTTCCAGGAAGTTTCTTGGCTTCTTGGTCACACAAAGAGGAATCAAAGTCAATCCTGTCAAGATTAAAGCCATTATCGACATGGGGCATCCGACCAACAAGAAGCAAGTTCAAGAACTTATGGGCCGAATAGCCTCTCTCAGTCGCTTCATTTTTCGGTCGGTTAAGAAATCTCTGCCTTTCTTCAAGACTCTCCGCCAATCGGATCGCTTCCATTGGATCGACGAGTGTTGGTCGATTTTTGAAGCTTTGAAAGATTATCTGAAGAACCCTCCATTGTTGGCTAAGCCAATGGAAGGAGAACCCCTGTACTTGTACCTATCGGCTTCGGACTAGGCGGTCAGCTCAGTCCTTGTTCGGATTGGAGAAGATAATTAGTAGAAGCATGTCTACTACATCCGTAAAGTTCTCCATGATACCGAAACAAGGGACCCTAAAATATAGAAGCTTGTATATTCCCTGGTCATAGTGGCCAAGAGACTCCGACCCTACTTCTAGGTGCACCTGATCATCGTGCTCTCCGACCAACCCCTTAAGGCAATTCTTCGGAGTTCGGACATTTCCGGTTGGCTTGCCAAGTAGGCCATCAAGCTTGGCAAGTTCGATATCTCTTTCCAGCCCTGGTCAGCCATGAAGGCTCAGGTAATTGCTGACTTCATTGCAAAGTGCACCTGGAAGCCAGAAGTGCCATCACAAACAGTCGGCACACCTGAAGCTAACCCCATTGAAGAAGTAGAGCTCGCTTGGTCCCTCCATATGGACGGAGCATCCAACCTTGCAGGCTGCGGGGCTGGCCTGATCCTAGCTGACCCCGACAAAGAAGGCCTGGAGTATGCTTTACACTTCACATTTCAGGTATCCAACAACCAAGCAGAATATGAAGCCCTCCTTACAGGACTGAGAATAGCCAACGAGTTGGGCATCAGCCGAATCAGAGCCTTCTTCGACTCTTAGCTGATGGTAAATCAAGTGAGGAGCAAATTCGAGGCAAGAGATCTAATCTTGGCCAAATACTTGAACAAGGTACAGAACCTCATGTCCTGACTAAAATTCTTCGAGATCATCCATATACCTCTATTGCAAAACTCTCGGGCAGATGCTTTGTCAAGATTGGCTACGACCGCCACCAACACCTCCGACCGAACTTTTATGGAGTACCTGCAGCGCCCAAGTATTGTTGAAGAGCCGACCGAGGTCCACCAAGTTGAACAAGAAGCCTCTTGGATGGACCCAATTCTTACATTCCTTGTCAGAGGGACTCTACCGGAAGATCCGACTGAAGCCAAGCGTGTACGCTAGATGGCTTCAAAGTACGTTGTTGCCCAGAGAGCAACCCAAGAGGGGGGGTGAATTGGGTTTCTAAAAAATTTAAAGCTAAGCTTGATAATACAAGACGCAAACTTCACAAAACAAGATATGCAATTCAATTCAACAAGGTACTAAAATTTAAGTGCAATGCACTAAAGTAGTAATGCAATGGAAATTAATAGCAATAAGCAATAAACTAAAGAGCAAGGAGGGAGAGAACAAGCAATCACAAATACCATAAGCTATAGTGGTTCGGTGCCAACAATGCACCTACATCCACTCCCCAAGATCCCCTTGAGAATCCACTATAATCAAACAATTACAGCCGATTAGTTTTCCAGGCTCACTAATCAAAACCCGACTTGTTTTACAAAGCTTACAAGTCACAACCTCACTTGGTTTTACGGGCTAACCAAGAACCTAATTGGTTTTCACAAGGCTAACTAAAAACCTCCCTTGGTTTTCCGGGCTAACCAAGAACCTTAGTGGTTTTGCGGCCTAACCACCAACCTAATTGGTTTTCAAGGCTTACCAATAACCTCACTTGATTTTTCAATAGGCTAACCAATAACCTTTACAAGATATAAGATGGAGAAATAAAGAACCAATGTAAGCTTTTAATAATAAAGCAAATAAGTTGATGTAGCTCGATGTAGTGTTGCTTTGCTCTTGTTGAAGCCTTTTGAATGCCCAAGATTGAATGATCTTCAATGCTCTTGATGGTTTTGAATGCTTGGAGGCTTCCTTTAGCTTGTGAGTAGTTGAACCTTGAATGAATAGGAGTTAAGGCACTTCTTTCTTCTTTTCTCTCTAAAATCTCTTTGAATATTCAATACCTTTTTGAATAGTTGAATAGTTGTTGTCTTGATTTGATTTGGAGCCTTTATATACCTTCCCAAGCCCGCAAAACCAAAATCTAGCCGTTATACTTGAAAAACTAGCCATTGAAGGGCATTTGGGTGAATTCTATGCTTGAAAAAACTAGCATTTACTGTTGTCAGAACTCCATGTATCGATACTTTCTCTTCATGTGTTGACACATAATCTCGACACATGTTCTTCTTGAGTCGACACAAGTTCAAACTGCTCCATTCAGATTCTTTGGAAAAATTAGTTGAGTAGACACATTCTCAGTTGAGTCGACATCTTGAGTTGACATATAAGGTCCATGTGTCGACATATCAATTATTCCTTCAACTTCTACAAGTTCTGTGGCTTGAAAATCTCAGGCAATGTGTTGATCCATGTGTTGACATCTTGAGTCGACACATAAGGTCCATGTGTCGACACATCAACTGTGACAATTAAAACATTGTTGCGTACCGGCCTGAGTCGACACTTCATTGAAAAATTATAGAAATTGCTGAACTTGTGCTGGAACATGTTTCCATTTGCCTTAGTCATCCATTCAACCATTTCTTTGAGTGTCCAAGTCTTGTTTTGAGCAGTCATTTCATTCAACCTTGGTTCTTTAACATAAATGTGCTTCTTTAAATTTTGTGAGCATCCTTTCAATGAAAACACATTTAAAGCGAATCATTAGTCCTCAAATTATACTTAACTATTTTGCTTATCATCAAAATCAATTAGTGGAGTCAACAATCTTTCCCTTTTGATGATAACAAAATCCTTAAGTATAAATTGCTTTTAAAAGTAAGGATTTAAGAGAATTTTTTAAGGTGCACAATATTGAAAGCATCAAATATATCAGCATTACTTGCATTAAAGATATAATCATTTAGACCACAAGAAAGAGAATTAGAGCTTGTTACAAGATTAGAATGTATCAGAACTATGAAATACATTTAAATTCATAGAGTGCATGTATCATGATACTTTACAAAGAAGTTTCAGCAATCAACAAAGCTCCCCTTGAATCCATGATTCATAATAAAATTTGTAAAATATCTTTTAACATTGAAAGAGGGGTTTTTTAATGATTAAATTTATTTTGAAAGGATTTTCATTGAACATAAGGTAAAGCTCCCCCTTTCTTAAGGAATTTTGTAAATGATTTTCAATTCAATTTTTTTTTTTTTTAAATGCATATACATATCATTTTTCAAGAATTTTTAAAAATTTGTCATTTATACTTAAATTTCTCACCATCTTACTCCCTCTTTTTGTTATCATTAAAAAGGTAGGAAGTAAAGAAAATGAACAGGCAAGATATAGCATAGTCATTGAATGTATAAAAGCAATTCAAGACATCATTCATTTGATCAAACACATAGAAATGAGAAAACAAAAAAATTTTCATATATGTCAAGAACTTGTACATCAAGTACATAACAAAGGTAAAAGTACATATAAGCATAAATATAAACTATTTAGAAGTATAAAACTATCTAGAAGTACATCAATATCCTAATCCTCATCCATCGAGTCATTAGAAGATGAACCGATCTCGATCGATCCGGTATCAGAAGTAGATCAAGCTCGCGGCCATCGTGATCGAAGATCTCGAAGTATGGTCCTGGTCGGTTGAGGAGGGGTACGGTGTCCACGTCCTCTGCGACGAATATAAGTCCGACCTCTGGCTGAAGAAGTAGATGTAGGAGCTACGTCCTCCGCAGGAACTGAACTGATCAGGTGAATCATCTCAGCAATAGCTGGAGCAGGAGTATGATCAAAAATGGGGCCTGGATTGAGATGCTGAAAGCTAGGTGTATAAAACCCAAGCTCTCGAGTGATTGATGAAGTATGAAGGGTAGGACTATCAAAAGTAGGTGTAACAGCTGATGATACAGGCGTATCAAGAATAACAGTATCAGTTGTGGAAGGTATCGGTGTATCTACAATAGATGTGTCTAAAGAGGGTATCTCAATGATAGGTATATGAATGACAAGAGAATCAACAGTAGGTGAATCAATAATAGGTATATCAATAACAGGACTAAGAATAGGAATAGGAACTGGAGTATAATCAACCGATCTGGAAGGAGAGGATGAATCAGGAAATGGGACAGGTGAGAAGGATAGATCAATAACAGGGCTCACAGGCACATCAACCGTCACCTCCGTAACTGGCTCTGACATAAGATCAGCAATATCAAACTGGTCTGAGTCGGTCTCCTCATCTCCATCAATATCTCCAATCACTGTATCTTCATCTCCATCTCCAACAGTAGTCTCAACACCAGTGTCGATATCAGCAAGGTCATCAGCTGGTGCTGGGATAGGTACATCAACAGAAGCAGGCACAGTGTCTGTAGCAGGAGCACTCGTAAAAGATCTGGACAGTGCTGAGAGAATAGCCGAAATACCATCACTAAGACCAATTTGACTCTCTCTCGTCTTAGCAATAAAGATGTCTAGACACTTCCTCATGATGAAAACATCGATCTTTATGCGTCTGACTCTGTCCTCAAAGGTATCCGAAGTACCACGAGGCTCTGTCTACGCTAGCTATGGCTGGGAAGATGTAGAAGGATCAGATTGAGCTGGCTGTGCTGCCGTCTCAGGCTACGTCTCGCTCGGTCCAGCCTCACCTAAAAGAATCCTCTCCTCCTCTGCTATGACCTCATCAATGTCAGCTCTATCCTTGGCCTGTCATGATGTCCTCCGTGTCTACTGGCCTTGGACTAAATGATAACACATGCGATGTAGTGACCTGATGTCATATACATCGGTATGGATCAAAGTACGATAAGGCTCATCCTGGAAGCTGACTCCATACTCTCGAAACAGTATAGTTAATCCCATGCCAAATGGCAAGCATAGCCACTGACTAGATGCCACCTCAGTAATCTGATGAATCATCAGAGTAGGGAGATAAATCGGCGTCCACTGAATCAGTGAGACCATCACCAGCAACTCTTGCTCGGCAATGTAGTCGAAATGACCGGTCTTCGGCAGAAGAATCCGGGCAATAATATGATGTAGCAGTCTCATCTCCGCAGATAGTCTCGTTGCTGGAATAGTGGCTTTCTCTGGTAAGATATCGGACTCAAAAATACACTAGAGGCCACTAACTCTGTCCATCAGACTGTCAATAACTGATACAGTCATGGGTATATCCCACACTCGGCTCAAAATCTCTGATGAAATGGGGATATCCCGTCCTCTAACCTGTGCAACCCAACCATCTGATCCGCTGGCAAGTGATCCGTAGAACTCTCTCATCAACCCGGGATAGTATCTCTTGCTGAGCGAACAAAAAGAGGCCAAACCAGCATGTCTAATCCAATCTCCAATCCTGAAATGCTGCTGGTCTAAAAAGGAGAAGTCCACTCGGCATCCTCCAACCACTGTCTTGGAGCTTATATTGCTAGAAGGAGTAAACAACAATCGTGCAGGTGGATCCGAAGCTCCAGACTTGTGTCGTGCCTTCGTTCTCCGCTCCTCTTCATGCTATGACTGACGAGGTCGGCAAACGACTTGTTTACGAGGACCTATTATTAAGAATCAAAGATTTGGCAAGGTTTTTGATGGAAGAAAGAGGGTTTCTAGGGTTTAGGAGCTAAAGCCTAAGAAGATTTCCAACAAAAATGGCTACCAAAGTCTCAAATCCAAGAAATCCATGGCTAAAAACTAAGAAATGGGAGGATTAATAGTATGGACACCTGGAATCAAGGTGTCGGCTCGGAGAAGAAAGAAATTTGGAGGAAAAACGATTCGGAAACCCTTTAAATCTCAGTTTCCTGTCGGTCATGTGTCGACTCATGCATGTGTCGACACGTTTTGGTGTCAACTCATGATGTGTCGACACATTGACTTAAAAACTGAAAATTCAGGAATTTTACAGAATGATCAAAATCAATTGAAATAACAGGTTTTTTTTGGAGTCAAATCATCAATGATTAATCATGATTCATCATAAATAAGGTTGAATAGATTTAATTTGAGTCAAATTGGGGGGAAAGATTTAATCAAATAGATTGATGATCCCAAGCTCTCTTCTAATCATATAGAATCGATCTTCCAAGAGAGGTTTAGTTAAAATATTAGCTAATTAAAATTCAGTACATATAAATTCAAGCAAAATATCATTGTTTTCAATATGATATCTAATAAAGTGATGCCTAATTTCAATGTGCTTGCTCCTAGAGTGTTGAACAGGATTTTTAGTCAAGCAAATAGTACTGGTATTATCACATTTAATAGGAGTTATAGCCAACTTGATTCCAAAGTCTTCAAGTTGTTGCTTAATCCACAAGATTTGAGCATAACAACTTCCTACTGCAATATACTCAGCCTCAATTGTGGATAGTGCAACTGAAGTTTGTTTCTTGATAAACCATGAGATTAAGTTAACCCCAAGAAATTGGTAAGTTCCACTAGTACTCTTTCTATCTAATCTACAACTAACAAAGTCTACATCAGAATATCCAATCAATTCAGTAGAAGAATTTCTAGCATACCACAAACTAATACTAATAGTACCAGACAGATATCTAATAATGCGCTTAACAGTCATAAGATGTGATTCCTTAGGTTCAGACTGATATCTAGCACACATGCAAACACTAAACATAATATTTGGTCTACTAGCAGTCATATACAGTAAAGAGCTTATCATGCCTCTGTATAATTTTTGATCTACAGATTTACCATTTTCATCTTTATCTAGTTTACATAAGGGGCTCATAGGCGTACCTATTGGCTTAGTGGTCTCCATCCCAAACTTTTTGATAATTTCTCTTTTGTACTTAGCTTGGTTGATGAAGATACCATCTGAAGTTTGCTTGATCTGGAGTGCGAGAAAGAAGTTTAGTTCACCCATCATACTCATCTCAAACTCACCTTGCATAAGCTTAGCAAACTCTTGACAAAGAATTTCATTAGTAGCACCAAAAATGATGTCATCAACATATATTTGTACTACCAATAAATCATTATCTTTCCTTTTCAAAAATAGTGTTTTGTCAACATTTCCTCTAGAAAATTTATTTTCAATAAGAAATTTGCTTAACCTTTCATACCATGCTCTAAGTGCTTGCTTCAATCTATAAAGTGCTTTGTGCAGTTTGAAAACATGATCAGGATGTGCATGATTTTCAAAACCAGGTGGTTGTTCAAAAAGACCTTTTCATTTATAAAACCATTTAAGAAAGCACTCTTAACATTCATTTGAAATAATTTGAAGTTCATAAAGCAAGCAAATGCTAATAATAGTCTAATTGCTTCAAGTCTAGCAACAGAAGCAAAGGTTTCATCAAAGTCAATCCCTTCCTCCTGATTGTAGCCTTTAGCAACTAGCCTAGCTTTATTTCTAATGACAATACCATTTCATCTAATTTATTCCTAAATACCCATTTAGTGCCAATAATTGAAACATAAGATGGTCTTTCTACAAGTGTCCAAACATTATTTTTGTCAAACTATATTAGTTCTTCTTGCATAGCATTGATCCAATTAGAGTCTTTTTCAGCTTCTTCAAAACATTTAGGTTCTACTTGAGATACAAAAGCAATATAGTCACATTCATTTCTAATAAAAGCTCGAGTTCTTATCCCTTTAGATGGATCACCTAAGATTAGTTCCTTAGGATGTCCATGAGCATACCTCCATTCCTTAGGTAGATCTTGATGCATTGGAGTGTCATCTTCTTTCTCATCCTTGTCCTGATTTTCTTCATTTGGTTGAGCTTGATCATTCAATGTCAGCTTCTAAAGTTTGTCAGCACTTGCACATTCATCAGATGTATCCTCTTTTCTTGAGAATTTGTTAGTAGATTCTTCAAATACAACATGTACTGACTCTTCTACAACTAAAGTCCGTTTGTTAAATACTCTATATGCCCTACTTGATGTTGAGTATCCTAAGAAGATACCTTCATCAGACTTGGCATCGAACTTCCCTATATGATCTTTTTCATTGTTTAAAATAAAATATTTACAACCAAAAACTTGAAAATATTTCAAAGTTGGTTTTCTTTGGTTCCAAAGCTCATATGGAGTTTTCTTTAAAATAAGGCGTATCAAAACTTGATTTAAAACATAACATGCTGTATTTATAGCTTCAGCCCAAAAATACCTTGGCAAATCATTTTCACAAAGTATAGTGCGTGCCATTTCTTCTAAAGTGCAATTTTTTCTTTCTACTACTCCATTCTGCTGAGGTGTCCTAGGTGCAGAAAAATTATGTTCTATGCCTTTTTCATTATAAAAGTTTTCAAAATTTGATTTTCAAATTCGGTTCCATGATCACTACGAATACAAATGACTAAAACACCTTTTTCATTTGAAACTTTTCTATAAAACTTTACGAATACAGAAAATGACTCATCTTTTTGTGCTAAAAAGAAAATCCAAGTAAATCTCAAAAATCATCCTCAATAACTAATCCATATCTCTTGCCTCCTAGACTTGAGGTTCTAGTTGGTCCAAAGAGATCCATATGGAGTAATTCAAGTGGTTTACTAGTAGTTACAAATCCTTTTGGTTTAAAAGAAGTTTTGACTTGTTTTCCAAATTGACATGCTTGGCAAATTTTATCTTTTTCAAAACTGATTTTAGGTAAATATCTAACTAAATTCTTTTTGGCAAGTTTTGAAATAAGGTACATACTAGCATGCCCTAACCTTCTATGCCATAACCAACTAGTCTCTTCCTTAGTAGAATTCATTGCAATAAGGCATTCTCCATTAGGCAAAGATAGATCATCAAGATCTACTAGATAGATATTTTCATGCCTTTTTCCAATGAATTATAAACCATTTATATCTGGACTAGAAATCATACAATAAGATGATTTAAAGACTACTTGAAAACTTTATCGCAAAACTAACTAATGCTCAAAAGATTATGCTTCAAACCATCTACTAAAAGTACATTACTGATACTATTGGAAGGAGTTATGTGAACCTTACCAATTCCAATGATTTTATCTTTACCATTATCACCAAATGTCACATTCCCTCCATTCAAAGCTTCAAGAGAAGTGAATTGCTTCACATCTCTAATCATGTGCCTTGAGCAACCACTATCAAGATATCAAATTCGTTTATTTTTCTTGGTTGCAAGACACACTTGCAATAAGATCAAGCTTTGTTTTTAGGTACCCAAGCTAACTTGGGTCCTTTCGGGTTAGCATTCGAAATAGTTCTTTTGGAACCCACACTTTACCAAAAGACATGATTTTTCTGAAATTACATTGATATGATTTATGACCTAATTTTCTATAAATAAAATAGGTAATACTGGATGATGCAGGTACAAAAAAATTTTTGAAATACTTTTGTTGCTTTTGTGGTTTATATCCTAAACCTGCCTTATTAAAAATAGCTCTTTGATTGTTTAAAAGTAAATTCAACTTTTCTGAACTATAAGTAAATATGTCAACAAAAGGTTTTAATTTTTCGAGTTCATTTTTGTGTTTAGCATTTTCAAGTTCTAAATCCTTGTTTTTATTTAAAAGCTCATTGTTAGAAACAATTTGTTTAGGCCTTTTTAAAACTTCATTTTTCATAACTAAAGCATTATTTTTCTTTTCCAAAACATCTAGTTTAGATTTCAAAGTACTAACATCATTTAGTAAGGAGTTGATTTCTAAAGAAAAATAGTTTGCATGCTTTTTCAATTTCTTATTTTCAAATAAAACTAATTTATATTCATGCATAAGCTATTCGAAAGCACTTCTAAGTTCATCAAAAGTGAAATCAACTTCAGAGTCGGAACATACCTCTTCATTGTCCTGATGTGCCATGAAGCAGAGATTTGCAATTTTAATCTGCTCTTCTTTTGAACTGGAGTCTTCACTATCACTCCACGTGGCCATCATGGCTTTCTTCCTTAGTTTCTTCCTTGATTTCTTGAGGAGAGGACAATCAAATTTGTAGTGCCCGGGCTTCTTGCATTCAAAGCATGTAGGTACTTCCTTCTCCTTTTCTTTTTCTTTCTCTTTTTCTTTTTCCTTTCCTTTTTCCTTGGATTGAAATTTCTTCTTGTGGGGAAACTTCCTCCTCTTTATGAATCTTCTAAATTTACGAGCAAGGAGGGCTTCTTCACCTTCTTTTTCTTCTTCATCTTCGAACTCATCAATCGAGGATTCTTCTTGAATATTAGACTTGAAAGCAATCCCCTTCTTCTTCTTGTCCATGTCCATAGATTTTTATTTTAGATTGAGCTCATAAGTCATGAGCGATCCCACTAGCTGCTCAAGAGGTACTTGTCCACATCCTTTGCTTCTTGAATTGCGGTCACCTTTGGATCCCACGACGTCGGAAGTGACCTAAGAATTTTATTCACAAGATTAGCATTAGATATGACTTTACCAAGACTTCTCATAGCATTTACAATATTTGTAAAACATGTATACATATCAGTGATAGATTCATTTGGTTCCATTCGGAACATCTTATATGTGTGCACTAACATATTGATCTTAGTGTTCTTCACTTGATCGGTACCCTCATGGATAACTTCAAGTGTGTCCCATATTTTTTTGGCGGACATGCATGTAGATATCCTATTAAACTCACTAGGATCTAATGCATAATACAAGAGATTCATTGCCTTAACATTGATCTCGGATTGTTTAATGTCATTTTCATCCCAATCCTTTTCAAGTTTTAGGATGGAAACACCATTAACCACCACCGAAGGAATATGAGGACCCTTGTCAACTACTTTCCATAAATTATATTTTATAGAATGCATATAAATTATCATCCTAGTTTTCCAATAAGTATAATTTGTTCCATTAAAAAATGGAGGTCTATTTGAGGCTTGTCCCTTAACTACACTAGTACCAATTGGGGTTGCCATAGATCTTTACTCAAGGCGGTAAAGCCTATATACTGAGAACAAGGATCTGATACCACTTGTTGCCCAGAGAGCAACCCAAGAGGAGGGGTGAATTGGGTTTCTAAAAAATTTAAAGCTAAGCTTAATAATAAAAGACACAAACTTCACAAGACAATATATGCAATTCAATTCAACAAGGTACTAAAATTTAAGTGCAATGCTCTAAAGTAGTAGTATAGCGGAAATTAAAAGCAATAAGTAATAAAGTAAAGAGCAAAGAGTGAGAGAACAAGCAATCACAAACACCACAAGCTATAGTGGTTCGGTGCTAACAATGCACCTATATCCACTTCCCAAGATCCCATTGGAAATCTACTATAATCAAATTATTACAGCCAATTAGTTTTTCAGGCTCACTAATCAAAACCCGACTTATTTTACAAGGCTTACAAGTCACAACCTTACTTGGTTTTACGAGCTAACCAATAACCTAATTGATTTTCACAAGGCTAACCAAAAACCTTCCTTGGTTTTCGGGCTAACCAAGAACCTTAGTGGTTTTGTGGGCTAACCACCAACCTAATTGGTTTTCAAGGCTTACCAATAACCTCACTTGGTTTTCCAATAGGCTAACCAATAACCTTTACAAAATATAAGATGAAGAAATAAAGAACCAATGTAAGCTTTCAATAATAAAGCAAATAAGTCGATGTAGCTCGATGTAGTATTTCTTTACTCTTGTTCAAGCCTTTTGAATGCCCAAGATTGAATGATCTTCAATGCTCTTGATGGCTTTGAATGCTTGGAGGCTTTCTTTAGCTTGTGAGTGGTTGAACCTTGAATGAATAGGAGTTAAGGCACTTCTTTCTTCTTTTCTCTCTAAAATCTCTTTGGATATTCAATACCTTTTTGAATAGTTGAATAGTTATTGTCTTGATTTGATTTGGAGCCTTTATATACATTTCCAAGCCCCCAAAACTGAAATCTAGCCATTATACTTGAAAAACTAGCCGTTGGAGGGCATTTGGATGAGTTTTGCGCTTGAAAAAACTAGCCGTTACTGTTATCAGAACTTCATGTGTCGACACTTTCTTTTCATTGTCGACACATAATGTCGACACATATTCTTCTTGAATCGACACAAGTTCAAACTGCTCCATTCAGATTCTCTAAAAAAATTAGTTGAGTTGACACATTCTCAGTTGAGGCGACACCTTGAGTCAACATAAAAGGTTCATGTGTCGACACATCAATTGTTCCTTCAACTTCTACAAGTTTTGTGGCTTAAAAATCTCAGGCGATGTGTTGATCCATGTGTTGACACCTTGAGTCGACATATAAGGTCCATGTGTCGACACATCAACTGTGCCAATTGAAACATTGCTGCGTACCAGCCTGAGTTGACACTTCTTTTTCATGTGTCGACACATCATGTCATGAGCCTACACCTTGAGTCGACTCTTCATTGAGAAATTACAGAAATTGCTGAACATGTGCTGGAACATGTTTCCATTTACCTTAGTCATCCATTCAACCATTTCTTTGAGTGTCCAAGTCTTGTTTTGAGTAATCATTTCATTCAACCTTGGTTCTTTAATATAAATGTGCTTCTTCAAATTTTGTGAGCATCCTTTCAATGAAAACACACTTAAAGCGAATCATTAGTCCTCAAATTATACTTAACTGTTTTACTTATCATCAAAATCAATTAGTGGAGTCAACATACGTCATCCTCGATGGCATCCTCTACAAACGATCATTCTCACAACCGCTGCTGAAGTGCTTGGGGCCGACTGATACAGACTATGCACTCGGAGAATTGCATGAAGGCATCTATGGAGACCATCAAGGAGGAAGATCCCTGGCATACAAGATCATTCGATAGGGATACTATTGGTCTACAATTCAGAAGGATGCGTCGGACTTTGTCAGACGGTGCGACGCGTGCCAAAGGTACTTTAATATCCAAAGGAGGCCTGCTAGCTAGCTGACCCCACTCACCGCACCTTGGCAATTCACGCAATGGGCGATGGACATCCTGGGACCTTTCCCATCGGCATCTGGCCAGTGAAAATTCCTGATCGTGGCCATAGATTACTTCACCAAGTAGGTGGAGTTCGAACCACTAGCGCAGATCACAGAAGCCAAAGTAGAGAGCTTTGTCCGGAACTGCATTATTTTCCGATTCAGCATCCCACAAACAATTATTACCGACAATGAAAGGCAGTTCGATAATCCCAAATTTCGAGACTTCTGCCAGCAATATCACATCTCCCATCGGCTTACATCAGTCAGCCATCCACAATCCAACGGAGAAGCCGAAGTCACTAATCGGACAATCCTGCATGGATTAAAGACCAGACTGAATGACGTCAAAGGGCTTTGGGCAAAAGAACTTCACTTAGTGCTTTGGGCCTATTGGACAACTGCCTGGACGATGACTGGGGAGACTCCATTCAACATAACCTATGGAACTGAAGCAGTCATCCCTGTATAAGTGTCCTTGCAGTCCCTGCGGATTGATCACTTCGTCGAACCGACCAACTCAGAGCATCGGAGGGCTGATCTAGATCTACTTGAGGAGACCAGGCTTCAAACAGGCTTGAAGATGGTGACCTATCATCAAAAGATGGCCAGATATTATAATTCACGAGTCAAGGCTCGAACTTTCCAGGTCGGAGATTTGGTTTTACGAAGGACAGAAATATTAAGACCGATCGAGCAAGGAAAGCTTTCTCCCAACTGGGAAGGCCCTTATCGAATCATTGAAGTGATTCAAGCTAGAATTTACTGACTTGAACACTTAGACGAACGGCAGGTGGCGCGTCTGTGGAATGTAGACAACCTTCACAAGTATTATCAATAAAGGCCATCACTTCTTCTATCACCCCACTTCTGAAAGTCTGACACCGATCGGCAAAGGCTCTAGGGCAGCCCACTTCTGAAAGTCCGACTCCAGTCGGTAGAGGCTCTAGGGTAGCCCACTTCTGAAAGTCCGACTCTGATCGGCAAAGGCTCTAGGACAGCCCACTTTCAAAAGTCCGACTCCAGTCGGCAGAGGCTCTAGGATAGCCCACTTCCAAAAGTCCGACTCCAGTCGACAGAGGCTCTAGGATAGCCCACTTCTGAAAGTCCGACTCCGGTCGGCAAAGGCTCTAGGGCAACCCACTTTCAAAAGTCTGACTTCGATCGATAGAGGCTCTAGGACAGCCCACTTTCAAAAGTCCGACTTCGATCGGTAGAGGCTCTAGGGCAGCCCACTTTTGAAAGTCTGACTCCGATCGACAGAGGCTCTAAGGCAGCCCACTTTCGAAAGTCCGATTCAGTCGGTAGAGGCTCTAGGGTAGCCCACTTTCGAAAGTCCGACCTGGTCGGCAGAGGCTCTAGGACAACCCACTTCCAAAAGTTCGACTCTGGTCGGCAAAGGCTCTAGGGTAGCCCACTTCCAAAAGTCCGACTCTAGTCGGCAAAGGCTCTAGGGTAACCCATTTCTGAAAGTCCGACTCCGGTCGGCAAAGGCTCTATGGCAACCCACTTTCAAAAGACTGACTCCAACCGGCAACAGCTTCAAAATGATCCACATGGAGGTCTGGTCTCAAGTTCAGACGAGCCGATGGACCAACACCTAGAAAAATTTCTATGTGTCTAGGTTCAGACTGAGCTACTGTATCGCAGCTACTTCAGAGGTCTTGAGTTCGGACGAGCTGATGGACTAACTCCTAGAAAAAATTCCTAAGTGTCTGGGTTCGGACTGAGCTACTGTCTGGCAGCTACTTCGGAGGCCTTGAGTTCGAACGAGCCGATGGACCAACACTTAGAAAAACTCCTAAGTGTCTAGGTTTGGACTGAGCTACTGTCTGACAGCCACTTTGGAGGTCTCAAGCTCGGACGAGCCGACGGACCAACACTTAGAAAAATTTCTAAGTTTCTAGGTTTGGACTGAGCTACTGTCCGGCAGCCACTCTGGAGGTTTCAAGTTCGGACGAGCCAACGGGCCGACACTTAGAAAAGTTCCTAAGTGTCTAGGTTCAGACTAAGCTACCATCCAGTAGCTCCTTCAGAGTGTCTACGGTCCCATCCAGCTGACCGTCGACACTTAGAAATATTTTAGAAGAGGGAACTTCGGTCACTCTGACCGACCCACACATACAAAGTCGTACGCAGGAGATGTGACAAAAAGAAATTCTATTATATTATAAGAAAAGTTTCTTACAAAAAAGAAGGTCAGACCTTTACAAACATTTTAGGTCTGACCCACTAGAGATATAGGTATGGCTTTGATCGTCCCTCCTGCCTCAGCTTCGACCTGGGTGCCTGCTTCGGCCTCCTCTATGCAGCTTCAGCCGGGGTTCGACCCCTCCATTAGTCAGATCTGCCTCCTCTTCTGTGCCTTCCTCTTCTACTTGTTTTGGCGGCTGTAGGAAGGCGAGTCAAGCTCCAGAAATGCATCCCTTACCTTCGCCAGGCACTCTTCATACCCGTAGTTGAAGTTGACCGTATCGGCCTCATTCATCTCCTCTATGAATTCGTTGGAGGCCTTATACTTCTTCACGGCCACTTCTACTGCTGATGCCATCAGCTCCTGGGTTTTCTTCAGCAAACCCTTGTATCTCTCTGCCTCCGCTTGGTGGCCCCTCGAGCGCCTCTCGGACTCGACCAGGCATCCCTCCTCTTCAGTCAACCAGCGGGCTAGGGCTTTAAACCTATGCTTCTTCCTTTTCAAACTGGCTCCCTAGTCAGCCAACCGACCCTGCAGGCCTTCCGCCTCCTTCTTGAGGGTCTCTGCCTCTGCCCGACAGGCAGACAACCCCTCCTTGGTGGCCTTTGTGCCGCCTCCATCACGGCTTTGGCAGCCTCTGCCTCTTCGGCCATCTTGAAAGAGTGCTCCTTTAGGTACAACAGCCCACCTAGGTCGTCGTCCATTAGCAGCATGTCTTGAAGGAGCTGCAAACAACAAGACAATATTAGTGGCTCACAGGCAATAAAGCAAAGGCTAAGGGCTCGGATATGGGTCACTTACCCCCATCATGTGATGAAAGGAACTCCTGGTGGCCTCGTTCACTAATCGTCGATCGACGTCCATGATGGCCCTTTTGAGCAAGTCTTTGACCCGCTCGGCATCATGTATGGTGCGCCATTTATGACACTCCGCATCATCGGCTTCGCCAGCCTCCCCCCTATCAACTGCCTGTCCTTCGGCAACTTGTTCCCCTCCGGCCGTCGGGGAAATCTCCTCGATCAGCTCGATGAGTGGGGAGGTTGGAGCTGTCTCTGCTTTGGTCGGCAGCGATTGGTCTTCCCTCGTTCGGGCAGCGACTACCCGATCGAGGATGAATGCTCCGATACCCTCGCCACTTGGCGAGTCGACAACGTCACATGGTCATCAGACTCTACTAAAATGATAGTAGTGGATGGCTCCTCCATCCGTCACTTCTTTGGCCTTTTGGATGCTGGCTCTTCCGTCCGTTGCCTCTTCGGCCTCCTGGATGTCAGCTCAATAATACGGACGGTCCTTCTCTGTGCTGCTCATGCTGAAATGGTCACCCGGTCAGGCTTCATCTTTGCACCTGCCATCAAACAAGGTCAGGGTCAGTAGAAAGGAAACAAAGCCAATAGAAGATTTGAATACCTACGACAAATGGTTGCTACCCTACCTAAGCCTTGCTGCTGGCTGATCCCAGCAAGGAAGAGGTTCTCCTCTTGGAGCAAGTCGTGTATAAATGTCGAATCTTCTCCATCCACCTTATTGAAATCGGCCTCGTTGGCCCTCAACACTCTCCTCCCATCCATCACTTTTGGCCTGGGCTCTCTCCACATCGGTTCAAAACTCCAGGGCTCCAGGCTATCTACAAAGAAGTATCGGGACTTTCATTCATGAATAGCCGACGGAAGCCCCTCTAGTATCTTCTGACTAGGGCGGGGACTGAACATCCACCACTCCTGGCTTTGGAAGTCTTTTTTCAAAAGAAAGAAGTTGCTGAATAAAGAAACCTTGGCTCAACTCCAACCCTCTGGCAGAGGACCATGAAGCTGCAGATCACTCGAATGCTGTTCGGGATCAGCTGTGCAGGGGTAACTCTGTAAAAGTTAAAAATTTGGATGAAGAAAGGGGAAAGAGGGAACCGAAGACCAGCCTTAAGATGGTCTTCGTACACTGGAAGGGCTCCTAAGTTCAGTGGGCCATTCACCCTCCCCTCCTAGGTTGGAATGGTCAGATGCAAAGTGGTCAAAATATTATACGCGATTTTAAGGTTCTCTACCTTCTCCCAGGTCATCTTCGATGGAATGTTGCTGGGGCCCGGTTTCCTACGGTCAGAGCTCCGGCTACCGGAGGCCATCCTAATGGGAGTTGGAAGAAAAGATGGAGGAACTAACCTGGCGATGGAATTCCTAGAGGGAGGCGAAAGTGGCAGGAAGAAGAAAGCTATTTATCCCCAAATGCAAGCGCAGCGGAAGACTCCCTCTAGGCTTTCACCCCCTCCTTTTATAGATGCTGAGGGGTTGCTTCCCAGCACCCTCGAGCGTCGTGATGCACTGTCAGACGACGCGATCTCCGAATCCTTGGAGAAGCCGATGGGACACACCAGATCGTGCCCAATCATGATCCATGTAACCGCCCAACCAGCGGCGGGTAAGCAGCTCCGACATTAAGCCAACCACTCAGATTTCGCCACGTCGCCCATGTCACGTCAGGAACCCGATGGACGGGCGTTTCAGGCTGGCAGCCCATCATTATGCCCTACCAGCATTAATTGCTTTCCTGTCATCGCTTCCAATGCGGTGCTGACACTTGTCCTGGAGGCAAGATTTCGGAGTAGAAGGCGGCCGGTCGTAGCATGCCGGATCAGATTCGCAATCATCTCAAAGATTGATGCATTAAAAGCCAAATAATGCTCTCGTCTTTCGAGACTGTAGAATCTCTCGAAGGCCAAGAGCAAGGGGGCAACTGTTATACCCAACCGACTCACTATCAAACCGGACTGCCACATCTATTATGCTAAATCAACTTTTCTCTGAACTGAACCGGAGCCAATAATTTTTTCGGCTGGGACAGAGCAGAGGTTCAGATCCTCCCCTTCATTAGAAGTCCGAAGACCCTCTTCAAAGGTCCGAAGACTCTTCTTCAGCGGAGGACCAAAGGTCCTCCACTTCATCAGAAGTTCGAAGACCCAACGGACGTTCTCCTTCGAGGTTCGACCGACCCACTGAAGTAGAGGTCCGAACGACCCACTTCAGCTGAGGTCCGGCTAACCTTTTCCTGCTGAAGACCCAATGGACGTTCTCCTTTGAGGTTCGACTGACCCACTGAAGTAGAGGTCTGAATGACCTACTTCAGCTGAGGTCCGGCTGACCTTTTCCTGCTGAAGACCCGACGGATGCTCTCCTTCGAGGGTCCGACCGACCCACTGAAGCAGAGGTCCGAACGATCCACTTCTGCTGAGGTTCGGTTGACCTTCTCCTGCTGAAGCTCCGACGGACACTCTCCTTCGAGGGTCCGACCGATCCATTGAAGTAGAGGTCCGACCGACCCATTTTTGCTGAGGTCCGATCAACCTTCTCCTGCTGAAATTCTGACAGACGCTCTCCTTCGAGGGTCCGACCGACCCACTGAAATAGAGGTCCGAATGACCCACTTTTGCTGAGGTCCGGTCGACCTTCTCCTGCTGAAGCTCCGACGGATACTCTTCTTTTGAGTTCCGAGCGACCCACTTCTGCTGAGGTCCAACCAACTTGCTCCAAGGATCTCAATAACTCCAGAAGCCTCCTCTAGCTGATACTAGAATTTTATTATAACAGACTCCTGCCACATCAGCACTACTACTCTACTACTCCCACGACGTTGCCCTATCTTGGCACCATGTGGCCACTCTCCGGATTCTCCTAGGGGCAGATCAGTCTTTCCAGGCTCCACCTCTAACAAATTTGGCTCTGTTCCATGCCAATATAAGGTAAACTGGGGGACACAGGACGGTAAGCAAGCTAAGGCAAGCACTAGCATTCTCTTCCTTCTCCATACGCTGCCTCTTTAAGTCCTCCATTCTATTGTCCTTAAATTTCTGCTAACTTAAGCATCGGAGTGTCCCCCGCCGAAACACCACCGGTCCTTGGGGACTTTCTTGCAGGTAAACCGGGAGAAGAGCACTCCAACCCAGCCATCCGAGCCCGATCTCTCATTCTCTTACTAGCTTTTTTTTTTTTAAATTTTAATTTTAATTTTTTTTAGCTTAGATTTGCATAGTCTCTCTCTATTTAATAACGAGTACATCAACCTGATACTACCAAGACATCGCCAACGGTCGTTGACCTCTCACTCACGCCAATATAATTTGTGAGAATATGCTTCGAACCCATGACCTATTGATAATGAGGCATGACCTCTATCAACCGTCTTAGCGATACTAGCTTCATTCACTAACGGCACTCGGACTACCTATGCTCTCATCCGTTTCGACCCACGCATCATTGTAAGTCTCTCGATCTCTCAGGATCAAATATTCTTCCACGGCAAATTTAGATCGAGCAGCTGGGCTGCGTGTCAGTGGGGCTTAAATACTGTGAGTAAGGTCATAATTAATAACTTGAAACGGGTCATGCCTGATATTGCATGGCATGAGTTAGTTTTGATGCAGCATTAATTGAGGTCAGAGTCAATTTGTATTTGGAATTATTCTAGTTTCGGCCATTCTCAAATCGTGTCCAAGCTCTGAATTATACCATGTATCCTCCAGAGCAATCATAGGCCTTCACCTTCACCTTCACCTTCACCTTGTCAGAACAATTTAGTTTAGCTTGGTTTTGAGAAAGATTAATCTTTGTCATGGTGTGGATCTATATTCCACGCAAGATTGAGGTCAATTAGCTTACGTTGCAACTTACTATATATCATGCCCGGTATAAGACTAGCCATGACAAAAGATGCGGCCACACAATTCTTGAACAAAGATGCAATTCCAAAGAACCATTGTTGTTTACCAAAAACAAAAAAAAAAAAAAAAAAAAAAAAATCCATTGTTATCTTAGATTGCTGAACGTACGTACATTGTGCCAGTCCCATCCCTGAACCAATTTTCTGCTGGAGGATGGGACTGGCATGATATTTCTTAATTCTTTCTTGAAGTTGAAGACCAGAAAATTTCGGTAATCAAAATATATCCTACGTTTTCAGCCTACATCCAATTCATCAAAAAAAAAATCTCGCTTAGAATATATTCGGCTTCGGCTTATAAAATCAATGCAAGTATCAAAGTTAAATAGTTTTCCCATACTTTATAATTTACAATTATGATGCCCAAAACTAAACATGAGACCACCTGTCATGCATTCTAAGTCAAAAGCCTAGCTATTAAAAGCAGATGGTAGTTGCAGGTTAAAGTATGGATGCATTCTAAAAATAATTTTTTTTATAGAATATAAAAATATATATTTATATATAATTTTAAAATATTTGAAAATAATTTTTTGTGACATGTGTGATAAAATAAATTTGGTATGATAAAATAATTTTAAAATATAATTAAATAAGGTTAGGAAGCCTGGCCTAGAAGGCGGATAGAGTCACTGTCCTAAAAAAGATTTGGTCCCCTTCTCATGCGAAGAATGATTGGACCACATGCTCTTCTCTAAGATATAGCCTGTAAGCCAACACTTCAACTTCTGTCAGTGATACGATCACGAACGGATGCCAATCAGCTCATCTTTAGTCCAAAATTTTTAAAGTGAAAAAGATAGAAGATAGAAAGAATTTAAAAAATATTGAAATAAAGAATATTAGGAGAGAGAGTGCTTGAGATTTTTTTGGATGCCTTGTAGGGCTAGGATAGAGGCCTATTTATAGGCTCAAAATCCAAGAAATTTCAAAAATACCTTCAAATTAGCCATTATGACCGTTACAGAATTAATTACAAAATTAATTAAATAATTAAAAAAATGAAAAAAAAAAGGAATGCACTGGCATATCGCATGCCTGTTGCATGCACGGGGGAGGGGCAGTTTTTATTTTATTTTTCCCTGTGCATAATGTTAACAATCCCCCATAAAAATAAAATAAAAATAATAAAAGTTTAATATTATTAAACTCAGTAAATAATTTAATACTTTTAAATTTTTATTGTGCTTAGTGCAAGTATCTTCTAGGTTTGAAGTTGTATTTAGTATAAAATACATACTGTATGAAGATGAGCTGATCATAATGCGGGGTAGCGCTATCAAAGCTATGTGCTTGCCTTGATTGTCATGAAAGTTGCTAGGAATTCATCGTAGTCTCATAGTCACGGTCTCACAACTACTCTCACTAAGGTAGATCCTCCAAGGGTACATGCAAGAAAATCGTACCTCGATGAACTCATAGTCTTAGATCTATTAAGAGATATACTCAACCCAACCATTACAATAGAGCACCATACCATAGGGATGGGATAGAGATAGACTCCAAATCGATGCTCCCAGACGTCACCTTAGAGGTCATTTTCCTTTAAACCTTAACCATGGGGTTGCCATGGTGGTAGGGATTCACTTTGATGACTAATATATGGACTTAAGCTCCATCCCCCTCGATATCTCAGATACCCAGCCTTTGAAAGGCCTTTGATTAAAAGATGTGCCATATTATTTCTTAATTTTATAAATTGTAGTTATATCACTTCTTTCATTTTATTTCTTATACTTTTATACCTGATCATGATATGATTATTCATCCTTTTATTTGTTGTTTGTTGATTTAATAGATCAATTAGAGCTCTACAATCATAATTTAAAGAATTTTTTTGAAATTCTTTTAGTGAAAGAATTGCTATATTACTAACCTCTGATTTTATTACTAAGAATCTATAGGCATTACTATTTTTGGATAGTTTATATAGTCTTAGTTTTTTTTTTTTGGATTTAGGGATGTTAACCTTGGCTAGGCATCCTTATACTTTGAAAAATTCTAGGCAGGAGTCCTTTCTTTTCAAAGTTCATAAAGAGTCTCTTAGACCTTTAATAACTACATTATACATATAAATAAAAATATTAATTTAATAATTAAATTATTTTTATTCTTTTAAAATTGATACTTTTACATATCATTTGTAAGAAAGGAGAGTGCCAATGTGAAAAGCTCGATTTATGGGTTAAAATGAAATAAGTTTGAAGTGAATCGTGCTCAAAACAAATCCAGAATTGATTTTTGAAGAATTTAACAAAGAAAATCATGGATTTTGGTGTAGCCGGTCCATCGTGGACCGGCTGAATGGTCCACTGAACGGCTTGTGGTCCATGGGTTGCCATTACCATGGTCCACGGAACGGAGCCATGGATCATGAGGCTCGTTTTGGGCCAAAATCACTGGAACAGCTTCCCCATCATCGTCCAAGCCTCTGGCACCTCCACTGCTGGCTGGAGAAGCCTCCAGTGGCCGAAACATGGCCGAAAAAGCCATCGGCTTACACTTTTTCTTCTTCACTGCCATCCCACATTCTCGAAGCCGCCAGACTTCCTGCCAGTCCACTCCCGATTGGAGAAGACACCGGCATCCCGTTCCCTCGCCACCAAGAAGGCTCTCATGGCCGATCTCATGCCATCGGTCACCTGCAGCCTCCCTCTCATCGTTGTCCCTATTCGGCCACACCATGCCATGCCGGCCTTCTCTCTCACCGGCCTCCTGTTTATTCGAGCCACAGGAATTAATGGAATCAGTCATTACAAGAAAAACTAGTTTTAGTACTCGATTTTGCAATCGAAATTAGTCGGTTACAAAAATATAGGTCGCAAAAATTTATGACCAATTTTATTTTGTTATAAAATTTAGTAACCGATTTTTATTTATTTTTGAATTTTTTTTAAAAAAAAATTGATTGCAATTTTATTTTAAAAAAAAATCAATTGCAAAATCGGTTGCAAAAAAATTAAAAAAAAATTGATTGCAATTTTTTTTTAAAAAAAAAATCGGTTGCAAAATCGGTTGCAAAAAATTAATTTTTGAAAAATAAAAAAAAAATCGGTTGCAAAAAAAATAATTTCTGAAAAAAAATCAGTTGCAAAATCGGTTGCAAAAAAAAAAAAAATTTTGAAAAAAACAGGTTGCAAAATAAGTTGCAAAAAAAATTAATTTCTGAAAAATAAAAAAATGGTTGCAAAATCGGTTGCAAAAAAAATAATTTCTGAAAAAAATATTGGTTGCAAAAAATTAATTTTTAAAAAATAAAAAAAATTGGTTGCAAAATCGGTTGCAAAAATTAAAATTCTGAAAAAAATTAAAATTGGTTGCAAAAAAAGTAAATATCTGAAAAAATAAATAAAAAATCAGTTGCAAAATCGGTTGCAAAAAAAAATAAATTCAGAAAAAAATTAAAATCGGTTGCAAAATCGGTTGCAAAAAATAAAAATCAGAAAAAAAATCGATTGCAAAAAATTAAAATCAGTTACAAAATCGGTTGCTAAAATAAAATTCTGAAAAAAAAAATTAAAATCAGTTGCAAAATCGGTTGCTAAAATTAAATAATTAAAAAAAATTATGTAAAATGAATTATTGTCCTGAATTTTATAAATTTAGATCCATATCAAAAATAATATGACTGCATCTTAGTACCAATTGATACTGTCAAGGCTGTTTATACATCTTCAACCAAAAAAAGGCTGTTTATACGTGAACCATTGGTAAATGAGTAAACATCTGTTATTTCTTCATTAACTCAGCCAATTTTACCCACTTGAGAGAAAAGTCGATCTTTATAACAGAATAAACAGTCAATGGTTTGTTACAAAATAACCAAAAACAATTTCTTAAATTCCAATAACAAAACCAAGGTGCATCAAAAATATGATGATATAATGGTAGAATGTCCATATAGCATATGTATACGTAATTGGGTTCACTAAAACTAGAGATAACACACTGTCCATGAAAGTTGGCATTATTTGAAAGCAAATTCCTCTAAGGTTCCCTGCGATTATCTTTCATGAGTTAAACCTATCATTAACTACATTGGAATCAGTTCAACAGTAACAAAAACTTGAAAACATTCAAATCATCTGAATGTCGAACAATAAGTTGGAATAAATACAATAGTATAAGAGGACTATTGAATTGCATCCAAACACTTAAAATCCTACATACCATGGATATACAGATTAACCAATGCACGAGAAAAAAGTACTAATGAATTACGACCTAGAATACTCATTTAATTCTTTGAAATCTAAGAAAATTTAGGATTCAAAAATCCTCTGGTAACTCAAAATATAACTTCCAAAATTACTCAGTTATAAGGAGGTTATTGCAAGGAATAAAGAAGATCTAAGCTACTTTAGTGGACAAGAAATGAAATCGAACTGTTGTGTAAGTTTTATGTTCTTTTTTCTTAATAACATATTAACTATTACTAGGTCATTGCCATAAGGAAAAGGATGTTCTCAGTTGTCTATGCATCTTGATTCATGAATAACCCAAATTCTTGTCCCATATGTATATGTGGCTTGATCTACATATGTTAGTTTGCCCTATTTGTGAGACCATTTATCAGTCATATGTTTGGGCCAGCAAAAAGATTTCTTATTTTAGCCCTATATAATAAGCTTGCAATCAAGCTCAGACCAATGCACTATTATTTTCTCAACATGTATTACCTCCTGTACTACTAGAGGAGGTCATTGTAGAACAGCATAACTATTACAAGTTTAGATGATAATCGAGGAGTGCAATACAATGAAGGAATATTTATATAGATAAGACTATCACTCACGGAACAATTTGCCCCAAACTAGACTAACACCTGCAATGAAGTCCAACAAGAACCTTTGGCAGGAAGAAACTTTTCATATCACTTACTTTGCTAGTCCAAATCATTACACAAATGCCAGTGCTGTTTACATCTCTAGAGGACCTTACAACAAAAAAACATGCTCACTGAACTGACGAAAATTTTATGAACTGAACCAGAATGAGAAGGTTCAGCAAGCATTCTAATAGCTTCCCTTTAGATATTTGAATTTTTTCACCCATCAACTTAGCTAAGAGAAACCTATATAAATATAGGTTTTCCCAAAAAACTATTGGACGTAGGTCAATACCTTTTTTTTTTTTTTTGAGAGAGAGAGAGGGAGAGAGAGATCCACCTACACTATAATTGTACAAGTCCAAATTTTGGGGGATGTACCATCTAACAATCAAATTTAGAACTTCTTGATGCAAAGCAAAGGGATGTGACCACTAGGAAAATCCCAATTTCGCTAGGTCAGTATCAAAGTTGACCATGTGGATCACAATTATAATGCAAACAACCTATCATTCAAGTTGATCTTAGAATTAAGGGAGTATATGCTACCAGAAATGATTGTCTTCAAAAAGATCATACGACTCGAAGAAAAAAGGTTATAATAACGAATTTCAAAAATCACATAGCCTCCCTTTGCATGTGAGTGTCGGAAAAATGGACAAATTCAAAAATCAATATGTGCATCTCTAGTATAGTCAACAATAAATGTAATTGCAAGCAAAGAAAAGGAGACAGAAAACCTTGACATAGCCCAAGGCAGAAACAAACAATATTTTTGGATTTTTTTTTCCTCCTCTTGTCTCCATGAGACTGAATATATAAGAACTGAAGAAGCAATACAACCCAAAGCAGAAGCAATCAATGCAAGGCTGGTGCTCCAGCTCAATTATCATGATATTTGGATCCAAGGTCCAAAATAAAAAAGGACTAGAAAATGACAAAGATGGGATCAAAGATCCTAAAAGACAAAAAAATTAAAAGAACAAAGGAGGAAAAATTAAAATATATAATCTGTATATTTGTGATCATGTGATCTCCTCATTTGATTAAAAAAAAAAAAGCAGAAAATTAACCTAAGGTAAGAAAAGAAGATTACCCTTAATGAGATGTCAAATATCACTTAAAGAATGTCTTCAATGCTCAACAGTGTGTAACAGTGCATTTGCAAAAGGCATGGCCCAAAACATTATTTTAGTGAGTTATATGCCAATAAAACATTGATATCCTTACCACAATTACATTGTGAAAGTGCTGGTTAGAAATTTATAGTATATCAAATATCTGCAATTTTATAGAATATTAGCAAAGTTTTCTTCCATATTGATTACAAATGTAATTTCTTTCTGATTTTCTACATTAAAAATCACAACATTACTCTCACTTAACGTAATCCTAAACCATTCAAATTTGGGGGAAAAAAGGACCATTAATAAGTTCCAGGCCAAGAAGGATCGGGGAATGCTGCAAAACCTTTTTTCCTAAACTTGGAGCAACAATAATATCATGCATATATAAACCAATTCAAGATAATCTTGGCAATATGAACATGAAAACCAAGTAATGAAGGTCATGGGTTTGGTTTGAGTTAACAGTGTTAACCAGATGTAAGGAGACCTAAAAAAAAAATTGGAAAGAGTATCAAGAAGGGTTCATTGGACAATTTTTTATCCGCTCGTATCATGTCCATAAACAATAATAAATCATGCATCTTTTTGGCAGCAGCATCAACAAAAACTTAATAAAACCATCTTTGATCCGGTCCATGTCGAAAATTGAAAGGAATCTCTGATGATTCGCATTGATTTCATCAAATTCATGATCAAAAAGTTGTCCAAGAGTCGTATCACAATTTAAAACCTACACAAGCAACCTAATAACTGTTGGTTTTCTTCCAGGAATAGAAAATTATAATTAAACATGCATCAGCAGCCTGTCGCAGTGGAAGCAGATATAAAAATAATTTATATCTAATCATACAATTCATAAATAAATCTAATTCATTTATCATAAATTCCTAACATGCTGCATAACTTGAGAAAAATATTAGATCTGGAATAAAAATTATTTTAAGCATAAAATACTTACCTGGATCGCTATCTGGGCATGCTTTGAAAAGTATGCAAATCCGCTACTGAAAAGCCGGAATTCTGTCGGAGCAGCGCAATTGCCCGGTCTCTGGTGGTATCCACACGAAGCTCTTGCAACCGAGTCATAGAGAGCACCGGATTGCTAGATCCTTGCAGCCTTCTCCTCTTTCAGCAAATCATCCGCTTTAAAAACTGTGCCGATCCGAATCCGGACCGGCTTTTGGCTTCTGTCTTGCAATCTTAGATCTGCAAGACCTTTGGATCATTTTCTCTCTTCTTCTTCTTATGTAGAAGACCTCTCAACACTCTTGAAGATCACAAGGAATAACAAATAAAAGGAGAAGAAAACTTGGCAACCAGGAGAGAGACTCTCTGGTATATGAACGCCCAAGAGAGATGACGCCCAAAAAAAATTCATGCCAAAAGGAAGTCACCAGTTCGGCCAACCCCTCTCCTTATTTATTTTCGTGGTGAATTCCCCTCTTTAATTCATCCACGTCAAAATAAAAGGAGTTTGATTTTATCTGGATGAAAATTAAGAGGAGTAAAGGACTCCTCCTCTTAAACTCATTTCATGCCAATTATGAATTAGCACTCTCCTCTTTCACGCCCTATCATATTTTATCACACAAAATAAATGGGGCCCACTTTGGCATGTGGAGGGAAGGGGAGACAAGGAGAGAGAGTCCTAGTCTAACTGGACTCTAGGTCTTGGTCCAAACAAAGTTATTTTACAGTCAAACTGAAGCTGATTTTAAATCCGATCGAACCATTTCAAAGCAGACATTGATCCGAATCAATTAGGATTAATTAATTGAGTCTAACTCAATTAAATTAAATCTAATTTAATTTAATTAACAATTAATTCATAATTAATTAATTGTAACAATTATAATTAGGTCAAATATTAATTGTAACACTTATAATTAAGTCCAAATTGATTTGCTGATTGGTTACTTAAGCTCCTAATGTGTGTGACCCCTCAGGTCCTATCCTGTCTGGTAATGAGACATGCTATAATCTCTATTATATATCATCGAACTCCTTTCGATGGACTGAAACAATTTCATCTCAACCCTAATTAGGATCATTGATCCGAAAATGATCCTAACGGGTTCTCATAATCCACCAGTGATACCTAGCAGTATGTATTGGCAACCCAGCAGAATAAGATTGGAACCCTTAGGTGTAGTTACCATGTGATTCGGTTCCTCTATCAAAATCCTGACAAGATGTTGGTTACGAATACTCATCAAATCCATCAGTCATATGCTTAACCTAATTGACTCAAGTCCAATTGTGATACTAATGAAAATACCTTTTCATTATCACCCTACTATGGCCATAGATTCCTGGACTTAGTCTCATTAAGCTTGCATAGGATTATTCTTTACTACTAAGGCTGATAGATCCTTACAAGTGAACACCCTACTCCTATAATAAACTTACTACAGCCAATGAACACCGCAAGGTCCCGTATGGATAGGAACCATGTGATCGTGCTATCAAACTATAGCAACGTTATTGTGAGTAACCGAGACATTCTAGGTCAAGAAACTATTCACACAACTACAGCATCAGGAAGTTATCGACGAGTGAGTAGTCATCCGTATAACTTTCTGTACTTGGTCACGCTCAATACCGTTGATCTCTATCAACTACCTGCACTCTCACTCCAGTGTCACCATACTGTAGGTCAGAGACTCATCTATCCTAAAAGGGAAGTGATATGTGCACTAATTTTAACGAATTAATCACCATCCTCGTGATATTCCAACAATTAGGAGCCTATAAGAGTTAATCTATAAAGACACATGTCTCAGATTCTCAACTCTTGAGAATATGTGTCATTATCCATTAACTCCATGGACGATTCATAGACACAATAATATGAATGAAACTATGCCCTTTATTAATAAAGAAGAATTAAGTATGAAGTTAATGCCCTAATAATTATAATGTGTCAATCCAACATGGCTTTCAAGGCATACATCTAACAATCTCCCACTTGCACTAAAGCCAATTGGCTACATATCTAAGTCCCATTTTCTCAAAGTGGACTTCAGCCTTCTGTTGGCTCAGAGTCTTAGTCAGTGGGTCTACCATGTTGTCCATGGAGTCTACTCTTCGCACCTCAACATATTTCTTCTTGAGGTAGTCGCGTATGATATGAAATCGCCGCTCAATATGCTTGGACTTCTAGTGAGACCTGGGCTCCTTAGCAAGAGCTATTGCACCATTATTGTCACAATATATGGGGATGGCATCAGATGGCATCACTCCAAGCTCTATAACGAACTTTTTATACCAGAAGGCTTCTTTTGCAGCTTTAGAGGCAGTGATGTACTCTGCTTCCATTGTTGAATCTGTTATGATGGGCTGCTTGAAACTTTTCCAACTAGTTGCCCCACCATTGTACAAAAACATAGAACCTAATGTAGACCTCTATCATTAGGATCAGACATAAAGTCTGAATCTGTATATCCCTTTATTCCTAATTCTAAACTCCCTCCAATGACTAAGAACAAATCTTTAGTTCTTCTTAAGTACTTAAGAATGTTCTTCATAGCTATCCAGTGTTCTTCACCTAGATTCGACTGATATCTGCTCGTGACATTCACAGCAAGAGCTATATCATGTTGAGTACATAACATGACATACATAAGGCTTCTAATTGCAGAAGCATATTAAATTTTGCTCATGCGTTGAATCTCTTTAGGTGTTTTGGGACACATTTTCTTGAAGAGATTAATGCCATGCCGAAGAGGTAACAATCCTTTTGGTGCGGGCACCAGACTCAGGAGAAGACTTCAGAGCTCCATCTGGATCTCTGATTAACCTTGCCCGAAGAATTAGGGTTTTTTTGGCTTGTAATAAGGGTTGACTGGATCAACTCAATTTTAGCTTAAGTCTATATTACCTGCATTTTATTTTGTTGAGTCATGTTGACTCAGTAGTGGACTAGGGTTTCAACCTGGGGTGTTACATTTTCTCCCAAGGCCAAGCAAGTGGGCGCCACACTCCCAGCCACACTTCCAGCCATACGCCTGAGTCCATGGGGCGCCACATCTCCATCCAGCAGGCTTTGGTCCCCACACCACAGATAGCAGCTCCCCTCTTTCATGCGCCAATTGAGGAGAAATCCACCAGGGGTCCACAAATCAAGGGTGCGGCCCAAGACTTCCCAAAAGAACCAAACTATAAAAGGAAAGAAATTCTCTTGGAGAGGAATTCAAGGAGGCGCCCATTACCTGCCAAAAATACTCAAAACAAAGTTAGAAAGAGCCATAACTTGGGGAGAAAGAAAAGGAGGTATCCAAAAAGGGTTGAGCCATGGAAGGAAGGAGATTTCTCTTGAAGAGCAAGGTTAGGAGGCGCCCTAGTCATTCCAACTAAAGCCAGATATAAAAGGAAACAAATTTTCTCTTGGAGGGCAAGGTTAAGAGGCGCCCAAACACTTCCAGATAAGGCCAGGCATAGAAGGAAAAAAATAATTTTCTTGGAGGTCAAGACAAGGAGGCGCCACCCACTTTCCTTTTTTGAAGCCTCAGTCATCTTTGGAATTATTTGGCCGGCCATATGAGTAGGGATTGATCCTACAATCCTAATTTGAAGATCCCCTCCTTTAGTCCGACATGGGAAGATGTAAAACCCTACTCTCTTGTAATGTCCTATAAATTAAACCCCCATGTAAGTTTGAAATCAATCAGATGAATGAAACCAATTTTTTTTGTGAGCAAACTCTGTGTTTTCTCTCTTCCGCACTTGCATCCAGGTGTTGAGCTCCGTGAGGGAGTAAATCCGGGTTCCCCAGGAACCTTGAGGAGGTGTGAGATCTCCAAAACCCAAACCCTAGGTTAGCCACTTCTACTCCAAAACCCTAGCCGCCCACCATCCACTTCAATCCACCAAACCCTAGCCTATTCCACCTCCCACGGCCTCTCTCTCCAAGTCCAGGCCGACCACCAGCATCCAGCTCCAGTCCGGATACTTCAAATCCAAAGCTCTTTCTAGAGGGAGTCGAATCAGCCTTCAAGAGAATCCGGATCTCAGCGACATCAGCCTTCAAGTTCTTCGACCTGGTAAATCCTTTCCTGAGTCTCTGAATCCATCACTTATTTTTCTTCTTCCCAGATCTTGAGTTCAGGAGAAGTCGACCCAGCCACGAGGCCAGTATTGGAGGATCCATTGTGAAGATAGCCGAATCCGAATATCCAACAATCTGCTCGAGAGAGTTCTTCCACCCAAATTCTGTGAAGATCACTATCTGGTTGGTAAACCATCCCTTCTCTTTTTTTTCTGTCCTGTTGAAAGTTCAGAGCGAAACCCTAGGTCTGGGAGTTTCTCAACCCCCAGCGATCTGTTACTTCTGAACTACTCTGATAACTTAGCTTCTTCTAAATTGTGCTTTCAATCCTTACCTAGTTTCCATCAACTTAGTTTACTTTACTTTGAGTCGAGGCCAATTTCTGAAATATATTAAAAAAAAAAAATTAATCTTAAATTTACTTCCGCATACGCTTCTTTGTTCTTTGTTCTGCATCACCTTTTTTAGAGTTCTCCATGTTGAACCTTTTCAGCACTTCCTCTATGTACAATTTTTGTGAAAGGCCAAGCATCCAATTAGATCTATCTCTATAGACCTTAATCTCCAAAATATAATATGCTTCACCTAAATCTTTCATAAGGAATTCCTTAGATAACCAACTTTTGACCAAAGTCAACATGAAAATTTCATTCCCTATAAGGAGGATATCATCCACATACAATACGAGGAATGTCACTGCTCTCTCACTGGCCTTCCTGTAAACACATGGCTCATCCTCATTTTTGATAAAATCAAACGATTTGATTGCATCATCAAAACGAGTATTCCAACTCTGAGAAACTTGCTTCAATCCGTAGATTGATCTATGCAGCTTGCAGACCTTATGATCTTTATCATTGGAAGTGAAACCCAAAGGCTACTCCATATAGATATCTTCCTCAAGATATCCATTCAGGAATACAGTTTTCACATCCATCTACCATATCTCATAATCATGATATGCTGCAATTGCAAGCAATGTACGGATGGACTTCAGCATAGCTACTGGTGAAAAGATATCATGATAGTCAATGTCTTCATGTTGACTATACCCTTTCGCCACTAACCTAGCTTTAAAGGTCTCTACCTTACCATCTACACCTATTTTCCTTTTGTAGATCCATTTACAACCAATAGGTACAATACCCTCTGGTGGATCTACTAAGGACCAAACTTGGTTAGAATGCATTGAATCAATTTCTGACTTCATAGCATTCAACCATTTCTTGGAGTCGATGTCTGACATCGCCTCATCATAAGTCTTAGGATCAATCAATTGATCCTTGTCCCCAACAAGAAACATTTCCTTTAAATCCTCTGTAAGCATACCCAAGTATCTTCCAGGAGGTTTGGAGACTCTAATAGACCTACGAGGTGGAAGAGTATTTACGTGTATTGGTTGATTGGGTTCGATCTGATCTCCAGCTGGTTGCTCTTCAGAGACTTTCTCATCAAGCTCAATTAACCTCCCATTACCACCTTCCTGAATAAACTATTTTTCAATAAATGTGGCATGTCTACTCACAATTACATTATAATCTTCTGGAAGGTAAAAATAATATACTAAAGTTTCTTTAGGATATCCTATAAACTGAGCTTTCACCAATCTTGATTCCAACTTATCCACTATTAGTCTTTTGACATAGGCTGGACATCCCCAAATCTTGAAATGGGCAAGACTTGGTTTCTTACCATGCCAAATCTTATATGGTGTGGTAGGAACAGATTTAGGTGGAACCCTATTTAGAATATAAATTGAAGTTTGTAGGGCATATCCCCAAAGAAATAAAGGCAAGTCAGTGAAGCTTATCATGGATCGGACCATATCTAACAATGTCCTATTTCTCCTCTCAGACACCCCATTAAGCTGAGGCGTACCTGGTGAAGTCCATCATGAGATTATGCCTTTGTCCTTAAGATAACCTAAAAATTCTCTACTAAGGTATTCTCCTCCCTGATCTGATCGAAGAACCTTAAGGGTTTTACCTGTTTATTTTTCTACCTTATGTCTGAATTCCTTGAACCTTTCAAAAGCTTCAGATTTGTGTCTCATAAGAAATACATAACCATACTGTGAACAATCATCAGTAAAGGTTATGAAGTAGTAAAAACCATCCCTGGACTGCACATCAAATGGACCACACACATCAGTGTGTACTAGGGCAAGTAATTCTGTGGCCCTCTTCCCATGTCCTACAAAGGGTAACTTGGTCATTTTGCCTTGAAGACATGACTCACAAGGTGGGTATGATTTAGAATTAACTGAATCTAGGATCCCATCCCTTTCCAGTTTATTAATTCTGTCCTCACCTATATGACTGAGCTTTAGATTCCACATAAATTTTTTATTTAGGTCATCTTTAGAATGTTTATGTCCTATGGCATTCACTTTAATTTTCTCGTTAATATTCAAAGATGCATCGACATGCAAATGAAAGAGACTGTGAATTAAAATAGCTTTTGTAACTAATTTATTTCTTAAATAAATACTACAAAAGTCTTTATTGAATATAAATTCAAATCCTTCCTATGCTAGCACAGAGACAGAAATCAAATTTCTACTAGCTCTAGGCACAAAATAACAGTCACTAAGAACTAATCTAAACCCTAAAGGTAACACCAGAGAATATGATCCAACGGCTTGAGTAGCAACTTTTGCTCCATTTCCGACACATATGACCATCTCACCTTCTCTCAGCATTCTCCTTCTTTCCAGACCCTGCATTGAAATGCATATATGAGCACTAGAGCTAGAGTCTAAAATGTAGTTGGAAGTAGATGTAACCGTTAGGTTAGATTCAATAACGAGTATAGGCTTACCTTCAGAAGGTGCAACCTTTTTCTGATTCTTCAGGCTTTCCAGGTAGAGAGGAAAATTCCTTTTCTAATGGCCATCTGTGTTGCAGTGGAAACATTTTCCTTTGCTAACCTTAGCTTTCTTGGGAGTGTCCTTCTTCTTCTGTTTGCTTTCCTTCTTCTGCTTCTTTGTAGGTTTCTTCTTCTTCCAAGTAGACTTTCTTTTGGAGGAAGACTGCTCCACAGAGTAAACAGAGTCCCTTAAACTTTTTAGGGTCCCCTCATTGCTTACCAGCATGTTCAACAATTCAAGCGAAGTGTAGTTCAACTTGTTCATATTATAGTTCATAATAAATTGAGCATATGAACTAGTCAAGGACTGGAGGATCAAATCCACCTGAAGCTCTTTATGAATAGGAATGCCCAGCTTCTCAAGTTGTTCGATGTCCTTGATCATTGTCAAACAATGATCGTGCATTGACTGCCCTTCACGCATCTTGTTGTTGAAAAGCCTTTTTGACACTTCGAAGCGTGCAATCCGACTTTGTTCACCATATAACTCTTGTAGGTGAATTAGAATCGATTTAGTAGTTGGCATATCCTCATGTTGGCTCTGCAATTCATTGACATTGAGGCCAACATATAACACTTAACCTTATTATCATCTTCCATCCATTTCTCATGTGCAGTCGTCTGACAAGCACTTGGACGGTTAGGTAAGACAGGGGGTTCCTGGTCAAGCACATAGCCTAACTTCTCAGAACTCAAAATAATTTTGAAGTTTCTCAATCAATCTTTAAAATTGAGGCCAACTAGTCAGTTTGTCTCTAGAATATGGACTAAGGGATTTGAAGCAGACATGGTTAACTGCAAGAGTAGAAGATTCAAATTAGATGCTTTATACTTAATTATAAAAATTTTTCTAGGATCTTTAAAAAATAATTTTAGAACTCCCACTATTTTCTCGGATCTCTCACACTCCTTGTGGAGATGCGAAAATCCTGCGACTCTAGGTTTCTAGTGGGTGCTACGGTTCTATCGATGTGTGGCACCTCACCGTATTCGGTTATTGGTAGCACGCTGCACCAATAAGTGGCCAACTCTTGTCTAATGTATCTAATACAAGTTGTAGCTCTTAGTCTCTAAATCATGGAACCTCAACGTGCCCGTTTATTGGTCCAATCATTAGTTAAGTCAGACCCACCATTCTTGCTAGACAAAGCCATCATTGAGTCCCTCAACATGCTCGTTTATTGGGCCCAACCCCATCAGTGCCTAGCAACATCTCATGCCTAATAGGGTGGTTGTGTCTTCCCAATGCAACTCGACCACTGTAACCAGCCGAGAATAATCAACACCAGTAGGACACCCGCACACCTACAATGGTGGAAGACCTATGACTTAATATTTATTGGGAGCTTAGGTTCAGGTCTCTTCTAAATTGATCAGCCAAATCATGACTAACCAATTACATTTAGTTAGCATAATTTCATGTCTGACTAATTACATTAGTTCAGCACAATCTCATGTCTGACTTAATATAACCAGCATGGGTGAACTCAAATCAAAAGTGATCCTTTTGAAAACTTAATCAACCAAATTGGCTAGGTCAGTTTGATCCATGGGAGGGTTATGCCAATATACCCTCTTTCTACCAAACTAGTTGGTTAAGAAAGAATTAGCCCTAATTAGCAAACCATGATCAAAACCTTCCTTAGACACCAATTGACTGACAAGATTCAATTAGGTCATCTAATGATCTGGGCTCATCACTGAGCCAAATTAGGTCTTAACTTATCAATTCAAATGAATCGATCTGACCATACTACATCTAAAATCAATTTTGAGAATACTTGACCTAACCCTAATCATCATTCGATTAGGTTAAGTCACTTGCTCAAAATTACGTTAGGGTTACTAGTTGATCTAATCAAGCCCTAATTACGTAGCCCAATCGCTAAGCCTAATTTGTTCAACCCAAACCCTCATGCACCTAATTTGATTTTCTTGATCAAATCAATTTTAAAATTAGGTTTAAGTGCATGACATTAATGGCTTATGATCATAAATCATCTAAAGATATAAATCCTAATTTTGTGCATCTCATATAACAACATACATAATTATTAATCGATCAAAACCCTTTTGAAAACCCTTTTTCAAAATTGGTATACATCAAAGTAGGACAACCTTTGCACTATAGGGGGTAAACCCTATAGCAGGACAACCTTATGTTACTTTGTGCAACCTTTGATCAATTTAATTTTAGATTATTAAATTTAATTTCAGATATGAAAATTATGATTTTAATTTTGAAAATAATTTTTTAAAACATAAAATTCTATGCTAGAACAATCCATGTTCAACCTAGATCCGAAAAATCATAATTTTTCTAACTGATCTGAATATTTTTCAGATTTGATTCTTATGCATGCATGTTAAAGAGAGAACCGCGGCTCTGATACCACTGTTGATTTTCTCCCAGGAATAGAAAATTGCAATTAAACAAGCATCAGCAGCCTGTCACAGCGGAAGTAGATATAAAAATAATTTATATCTAATAATGCAATTCATAAATAAATCTAATTTATTTATCATAAATTTGTAACATACTGCATAACATGAAAAAAATATTAGATCTAAAATAAAAATTATTTTAAGCATAAAATACTTACTT
Source organism: Areca catechu (assembly GCA_021397845.1). Lineage (NCBI taxonomy): Eukaryota > Viridiplantae > Streptophyta > Magnoliopsida > Arecales > Arecaceae > Areca > Areca catechu. Next base: position 104,709,650 of record CM038050.1, read on the forward strand.
GGATTGCTATCCGGGCCTACTCTAAAAAGCATGCAAATTCGCTACTAAAAAGCTGGGATTCTGTCGGAGCCGCACAATTGCTTGACCTCTGCTAGTATCCACATGAAGCTCTCACAACCGAGTCATAGAGGGCACTAGATTGCTAGATCCTTGCAGCCCTATCCTCTTTCAGCAAATCGTCCACTTTAAAAATTGTGCCGATCCGAATCCGGACCGACTTTTGGCTTCTATCTTGCAATCTTAGATCTGTAAGACCTTTGGACCCTTTTCTCTCTTCTTCCTCTTATGTAGAAGACCTCTCAACACTCTTGATGATCATAAGGAAGAACAAATAAAAGGAGAAGAAAACTTGGCAACTAGGAGAGAGACTCTCTGGTATATGAACGCCTAAGAGAGATGATGCCCAAAAAAAAATTCATGGCAAAAGAGAAGTCACCAGTTTGGCCAACCCCTCTCCTTATTTATTTTCATGGTGAATTCCCCTCTTTAATTCCTCCACGCCAAAATAAAAGGAGTTTGATTTTATATGGATGAAAATTAAGAGGAGTAAAACAGAAGGACTCCTCCTCCTCTAAAACTCATTTCACGCCAATTATGAATTAGCGCTCTCCTCTTTCACGCCCCATCATATTTTATCACACAAAATAAATGGGGACCCACTTTGGCATGTGGAGGGAAGGGGAGACAAGGAGAGAGAGTCCCAGTCTAACTGGACTCTAGGTCTTGGTCCAAATAAAGTTATTTTACAGTCAAACTGAAGCCGATTTTAAATCCGATCGAACCATTTCGAAGTAGACAATGACCCGAATCAATTTGGATTAATTAATTGAGTCTAACTCAATTAAATTAAATCTAATTTAATTTAATTAATAATTAATTCATAATTAATTAATTATAATATTTATAATTAGGCCAAATATTAATTGTAATACTTACAATTAAGTCCAAATTGATTTGCTGATTGGTTACTTAAGCTCCTAATGTATGTGACCCCTCAGGTCCTATCATGTCTGGTAATGAGACATGCTAAAATCTCTATTATACATCATCGAACTCCTTTCGATGAACTAAAACAATTTCAGCTCAACACTAATTAGGATCATTGATCCGAAAATGATCCTAACAGGCTCTCATAATCCACCAGTGATACCTAGCAGTATGTAGTGGCAATCTAGCAGAATAAGATTGGAATCACATAGGTGTAGTTACCATGTGATTCGGTTCCTCTATCAAAATCCTGACATGATGTTGGTTATGGATACTCGTCAAACCCATCAGTCATATGTTTAACCTAATTGACTCAAGTCCAATTATGATACTAATGAAAATACCTTTTCATTATCACCCTACTATGGCCATAGATTTCTGGACTTAGTCTCATTAAGCTTTCATAGGATTATTCCTTACTACTAAGGCTGATAGATCCCAACAAGTGAACACCCTACTCCTATAATAAACTTACTGCAGCCAACGAACATCGCAAGGTCCTGTATAGATAGGAACCATGTAATTGTGCTGTCATACTATAGTAACCTTCTTGTGAGTAGCCGAGACACTCTAGGTCAAGGAACTATTCACACAACTACAGCATCAGAAAGTTATCGACGAGTGAGTAGTCATCCGTATAATTTCCTGTACTTGGTTATGCTTTGTACCATTGATCTCTATCAACTACCTGCACTTTCATTCCAGTGTCACCATATTGTAGGTCAGAGACTCATCTATGCTAAAAGGGAAGTGATATGTGCATCGATTTTAATGGATTAATCACCGTCCTCGTGAGATTCAAACAATCGGGAGCCTTTAGGAGTTAATCTATAAAGACACATGTCTCAGATTTTCAACTCTTAAGAATATATGTCATTATCCATTAACTCCATGGATGATTTATAGACACAATAATATGAATGAAACTAATGCCCTTTATTAATAAAGAATAATTAAGTACAAAGTTAGTGCCCTAATAATTATAATGTGTCAAGCCAACATGGCTTTCAGGGCATACATCTAACATTAACAATGCACAAAAACATCTAATTAACGAAGAAATCAAAATACCATACAAATCAAAAAGGAAATAGACATCTTCTAAATCTTCCTCCGCCAAGTCAAATTATCACTTACTCTCCTCATGATCTGCCATAAATCTAGATTTTATTTCAAGAAAGAAAGAAAGAAACCAAACAAACATTTAGAAATAAGGTTCCATGCTAAAACCCTCCCTCCAGCTCTTTCCGCCTCTTCCCTATCGCCTTTCTTCTCGATCTTTCCCCCTTTATGGAGCGTGAGGGAATAGGGAGAGAATAAATGGAGCGAGGGGAGATGGAGACGGGGAGAACACTAACCATGGGAACGACGAAACAGTAAGTCCGTAGCGGGGCAGCTGGAGCTCAGTGCCGCTCTTGTCTTGTTTTTCGGGCAGAGCTCCAATGAGGTTGCCGCAGGTTCCCCAAATCTCGTGACACGAGTTTAAATAAGTCAGCATTGGCAATGCTGAAGATGGAAAGGGCACGTTCATGAAGTTCACCCATTTCTTCTAGCTCGTGATGGTAGCGTCGGAGGGGAAGGATAGCTAGGGCAACAGATTTGAAGGCGGTGGGATGGCTAGAAAGGAGAAGGGGCAAGAGCCAGGGCACCCGAATGAGAGAGAGAAGGGTTATATACTAAACCCTTAAAGATTTTTAGCCATCCGATATTAATCCTATGTCCCATATTTATTCATAATTAAAAATTTTAAAAATAATTTTAAAAAAATTAATAATTATCATTTTTTTCGCAACCGATTTTTTGGTTGCAAAATTCAAAAATATTAAAATTAATTTTAAATAAAAAATTACAACCAAAAATTTGGTTGCAAAAGTTTAAAAAAATTATAATTTTTTTTATTTATCAATTTTTTTGCAATCGATATTTTGGTAGCAAATTTTTATTTAAAATTAATTTTAATTTGTTTATAATTTTGCAACTAAAAATTTGGTTGAAAAATTCTTTTAAAAAGCTTAAAAATATTTTTAAATGAAGTTCGGTTTGGGTTGCAAAATGTTGCAAAATGAGAATTTTGCAACAGAATTTGTAACCAATATTTTCGTTGCAATGAATAAAAAAATTAATGTATATTTTAAAATTAAATTCGTAATTGATAATTTTCAAAAAAAATTTAAAAATATAAAAAAATAGATTGCAAAATTGGTTGTAAAAAATATAAATTTGAAAAAAAAATAAAAAATAGATTACAAAATTGGTTGTAAAAAATATATTTGAAAAAAAAATAAAAAATCAGTTACAAAATCGGTTGCAAAAAAATAAAAATCTGAGAAAAAATAAAATTCGGTTGCAAAATCGGTTGCAAAAAAATAAAAATCTGGAAAAAAAAATTGGTTGCAAAATCAATTGCAAAAAAATAAAATTCTGAAAAAAATAAAATTGGTTGCAAAATCGGTTGCAAAAAAATAAAAATTTGAAAAAAATAAAAATTAGTTGCAAAATCGATTGCAAAAAAAATTTCTGAAAAAAATAAAAAATCGGTTGCAAAATCAGTTGCAAAAAATAAAATCTAAAAAAAATAAAAAATTGGTTGCAAAATCGGTTGCAAATAAATTAATTTCTGAAAAAAAATCGGTTGCAAAATTGATTGCAAAAAAATAAAAATCTGAAAAAATAAAAATCGGTTGCAAAAAATAAATTCTGAGAAAAATAAAAACCGGTTGCAAAATCGGTTGTAAAAAAATAAAAATTTGAAAAAAATAAAAATCAATTGCAAAATCAGTTGCAAATAAATTAATTTTTGAAAAAATAAGAAATCGGTTGCAAAATTGATTGCAAAAAAATAAAATTCTTAAAAAAAAATCGGTTGATGCAAATAAATTAATTTTTTTTAAAAATAAAAAATATTTTTTTTAATTATCATTTTTTGCAACCAATTTTTTTGTTTCAAATTTCAAAAAATAATAAAATTAGTTTTAAATAAAATTTGAAACCAAAAAATCGGTTGCAAATTTTTAAAAAAAAATCAAAAAAAATTATTTATAATTTTTTTGCAACCGATATTTGTGTTGCAAATTTTTATTTAAAATTACTTTTAATTTGTTTATAATTTTGTAACCGAAACATTGGTAGAGAAATTTTTAAAAAAAACTTTAAAAAAAATTTAAATGAATTTTGGTTTCGGTTGCATAATCTTTCCTATTCGTTGTCTTCCTGGTCAAGACAGTTTTCATGAGTGACTCTTGCCTTGCGGGGCAGAAGTACAGGGAGGGGACAGAGGTGGCTAGCTTTCTTGCTTTGTGCTTGATATTAAGAATATAGCATACCAACGATTCACTTGTAACTGAATTTGCAACTGATTTAAATCAGTTGCTAATTTATTAAAAAAATTAATCGGTTGCAAAATCGGTCACAAATGTAACCAAAAAATTCGGTTGCAAAATCGGTTGCTAGAACTGTGTTTTCTTGTAGTGAGTTGTGAAAAGGATATGCCCTACAAGCCAATCTATGTTGTATCTCCCAATCCATTGTAATTGACAATATTTTAATAAAGGCATTATTTTTCATTATACGCTGTGTTTATTATTATATGATGAACCCCATAGATTAGGGCTATGATTTTAGGATTATGATGAGATCATACCAGTGAGACCTAAAGTCTTAAAACCTTAATCTAAAATATTTCTAGTCAAAGGAACCCTGAGTAGGGGATCAAGGTTTTTCCGGTAAGACTAGCACATCCCATGTATACTGGAGAGGGTGACTGCTCTCACAGTCACTTGTGTATGACACTAATACTAGATGTGGGTGCTCATTAGAGAATGAGTTCACTGATATGATCCAACTTGAGAACATCTAATGGAGTCTTAGCTACATGTCAATAGAAGGTTCTCATAGTGGGAGTGGTACAAGTAATCCTTTGACCTGAGACTGCCATAAGTACCTTTTGTACATGAACCCATCCTTTGGTTCAATCCTAATCATGACACTGAGTCATGCACAGGATCGATGCTGGGAATGGTGAATTAGATATGAAGGTAATGAGTAGGTTAACAAGGAATCGATCACTCTTGGTAAGAGGAGATTGCATCTAGCTAGTTATCAATCGGATGATGATTCAGGGAATCTTTGATCAAAGTAAAGATATTAGAGATGGTTTCTAATATCAAGATAATTGAATCATTAATATAAGATTGAGCTAGAAACAAATATAATTGGATTTGACATATATCCATATCCATAATTATATTTTGGGTGCAGGCTGATCAAAGGATTTAATTATACGGTAACTTTCTACTGAAGGGTAGTTTTGGTATTTTACCAGAATTTTCATATCTTCCGGGTGGACATGACACGTTGCTAGACGTCAATCTTGTCTTGTGGGTTGATCAAATTTAATGATCATTTATTAGGAAGAGTCCTAATTGATCAAAATCGGGTAAGCCCGATTTGACCTAAATCGATTAGAAAGAGTTCTAATCAAATTAGGTCAACTTGTATTCGAACCCACTGCTGGCTAGATATGGAACCCAATGGGTTACACACTTAAGAGCATTGATCAAGAGTCATTTGCATGAAGACACTCTAGCAAGTGTTGCAAATCCTAACTTCTATTCGAATTGGATTCGAATTAGGGTTCCGAATTGATTCAATTTGGATTCTGATTGGATCTAATTAGACCCTAATTGAGGTTTTAGGGAATATGGCTAACCCAATTGGCTAACCAATTACTTAGGCTAGCATACCACCCGCCCCTTAGCCCTTGCACGCCAAAAACACCAAGAGTCTATGCGCTTATGGACTCTTGGCGCACCATATGGAGGAGTCCATGGGCGCATGGACTCTTGGCGCGCCCACTTAATTCTCCGATGAATTAAGATGGGGCGGTATTCTTTCTCATTTTTAGCGCCTCACTTGTCATCCCTTGGATGGTAATCTAACGGGTGGGGTTTTTAAGAAAGAAAGAAAGCGTTGTTTCTTCCCGGGTGCGCGAAATCGTATCTCTTCGGAGATTCAAGTTTCGCGACTTCTTTCTCCCAATCGTCATGACTTCCTTTGAGAAAAGCCATGAGAATTGATCTGGAAGGCCGTGAGAATTAATCCAGAAGGGTGTGAGAAGAAGGAAAGGGCGTGAGAAGAAGGAAAAGGGAGTGAGAAAAATGTTTTCGGAGAGTTGTGAGGGCGCCTCTCTGAAAAACTATATAAAGGAATGGAAATCAGAACTTCGAGAATTCTAAAAAATTATATTTTTATTCTTTTTCCTCTCCTAAAGACTCTTTCTCCCTTTTCTTGTTTTTGCATTGTTTCCTTTACAGAGTACACCTCTATCAAAACTCTGCTACTGAACAAGAACAAGAGCGAAAGTCTCCGACGGTAAAGGAAAGAAAGAGTTCTGTTTTTGTTCTTTCCTTTCTTTCTTACATTAAGACATTCTTGTCTTAATTTCTCCTCCAAATTAAGACAAGCCTAAATCCCCTTAGGATAAAGTCTTATCTTTAAGACAAGAGTGTCTTAGAGGGTCAAGGTCTTAGTGGAAGGAGGAGAAGAGATAAAAAAAATGGAGGCAACCTCTTGTGTGGAAGAATTCCAGCCATAATCCGAAGAATTGAGTTCTAGAAGAAGAACTCAATATGAGGAACTATTGGACAAGAAGATAGTGTTCTTGGTTATTGATCTGTGTGGATCACCATCGGAGGGCGGACACTTGGACGCTTGGTGAATTCAAATACCACATTGATCTTCAAGTTTTAAGTCTTCAGAAATTGGAATTAGCGATTACAGGTTGGTATTCTAATTCAATTTGCATAGAAATGTTTGTCTTCATATATTCTAGTCTTATTAAGGAGTTCCTGGTTTAGGATTTTTGGTGCATATTTAATTTCAATTTTTGAAATTATCCTTTCGCTGCGTTGCACCGGATCCCAACAAGTTGGAACTATGATGGGGACATCGACAAAGGAAAATGATTTCAAGTTAACTCTTTTTGGATTTGCAGCTAGAATTAAGAAGATCTACTTGAGCCCAAATAAAGTTAAATGGATGAAGAAAGCCCACATCTTCATGAGCCGACTCAACCTCCTTGAGTCGATTCAAACCCTCTTCATGGAGGCAACTCAACCTCCAACCACTTGGACGCCACTTGGGGCCACCTCATCCCCAATTTCCAACCACTTGGATGCCACTTGGGGTCACCTCATCTCCAACTACTTCCATCTACTTGGATGCCACTTGAAGGCCACCTCATCAATACCATTTTTGGGGGCGACATGAAGTGAAGACAACTACCTTCAACTCCCCCAATAACTTTGTAACCACTTCATCATCCACATAGGTGCCACATGTACAATTAGTTGCAACCTACTATGGTTACAACTAATTCTTGTTTCTTGTTACAACTTCCTAACTAATGTTGTTAGTAGTTAAAACTAGAATTGGCTAGCCAACCCTATCCTCTTTGGCCAAACTCTATGGAGGGCTTAGGCCTATAAATAGGACCCCAAGCTACCCTTGTGAGCATCTTATGATTGGATGAAATGAAATATAGCTTGAGTTCTTCTTTCTCCTTGGTGAGGGTGTGATGCCCTTTATTTGTGTTGTGGAGAGGGTATAATGCCCTTTGTTTGTGTTGTGGAGAGGGTGGGAAGCCCTTTGCTTTGTGTGGTGTGAGATCCAAGTTCAAGACAACCAAGTCCCAAGCACCAAGCAATCTTCCTTCTCTTCCTTTGTTCTTCTTCAATTCCATCTTTATTTTGCTTCCACGGCCTCATAACAAGCTTTTTGTAGGTTCTCTCATGGATCCAGGGTTGAAGTTGAAGGTCCATGCATGAACCATCTACAAGGTGAGTCCTCAAGTCTAGGGAGTGTGGTCTTATAACCCAAGCCTCTTTTCTAAAGTGTGAGAGTACCCTTCTACCAAAATATTCTTAGCTTCCATTGTTGGTAGGAAAACCAATCCTCACTCTTTAAAATCTGAATATTTGAAGGTTAACTTGCCCTAGTAGTGATGGTTTCCTTGCCATGAAGGTCTTATTTTTAATTGAACAAGATATCATATGCGGGTTGTGTAATTTTCATTGGATAGTCTCTTCATAAATCATTCTTTCTCTTTCTCATGGGTAGCTTAGTTCATATGCCTGTGAATTTCTTGCTTATGTTAGCTTGCTAATCATCTTTGGTTAAATCTCCATCCATTATCTCTATCCTTTCCCGCATCAATCTTGGTATCAAAGCATGGTTTACTAGGTCAAGTTCTGAAATTCTTTTTCTTTACATGCTTGCTGAAATTTTTCCTTGCATCCATTTTAAGTTCCATGCCTTCAAGCTTCTTCATCAAAATTTTTGTTTTAAAAAAAAAAAGAAGTGAATTATGATATTTTGGACTTGAGACATGAATTAAATTCGAATTTTTAAAATTTTGAAGTTTGAATTTCGAGTTACAAGGAGGTTTGTTAGTTAGAAGTTTGTAGTTGGAGGTTTCTTGCAACAACTCTTACATCAAGCCTTTAAGAAAGAATTTTCTAACCATAATTCAAAATTCAAAATTCAAAATTTAAATCTTAAATCTAGACTTTGAGATCTGAAATTTTTAATTTAAAATTTGAATTTTGAAATTTCAGATTTCAAATTTTGAATCATATGTTTATGCTAGTCTAGATATTCTATTGGCTAATTAGTGACTTGTTATGCATTCATTTCAAAATTAGTTAAAGAGCATTTAATATCAACATAAGGAAAGGAGTTCATCACCTTTCCTTGGCCTAAAACAACCACTTACATCATACATTGACCTAAGCATTATCTAAAATCGAGTAGGAACCTAACTAGGGATATCAACGAGTCAAGTTCATGTGCATGAAGAGCCAAAGTATTGATTGATTCTATAATTACTCCTTGATATTGGTGTCTAAGGCTAGGGGTCAAACGGCAAACACTTTAAGTGGATCTGTGGTTCTTTAATTAGGATCTCATGAAAGCAAGGGGAGCCTCCAGCAATCCCACCTCTTACCTGGCCAATTGAAAGGGTAGTTGCAATCTTAATTGGTACCTATCAATTCCTGTTACATTGAACTCCTAGGTCTAGGAGCCCTAGAAGCTAGGTTTGTACTGCATGTCCACTAGGTCAGGAGCTCAATACCAACAGTCCCACACTCAGTCTGTTTATCCATGGAACCTAATCTTTAAATTTTGATGAGGACCATAACTAAAAAGTTTGATACCATGATTGAGTAATTAGGGCAAATGAACAAAGAATTAGGTCAAGTGAAGGATCATATTAGGAACCTTGAAGAGATCCACTTGACTCACACGAAACCTAAATCACTTAGGCCAACTCCCTTTGGTCCAAGATCCCATTGTCATGATCTCACCCCTAAACATGACCCTAGACGCCCCTACTAAGACTTTGTAATTAGGAGGAGAGAGTCCTTAGGAGCATTCGACCTTATGCACCCACTTTTGATGAAAATCTAGACCCTAAGGTGTACATCAATTGGGAGAAAAGAATGGATCAATACTTTAAGTGGAATGAGATGTTGGAAGAAAGGAAGTTTAAATTTGCCAAACATAAGTTAGTCTGACATGCTAGGCTGTATTGGGGAGATGTTGAACACATATGTTATCGAAAAAGAGAAATGTCCATAGTTACTTGGAAAGCCATGAAGAGTAAGCTTAGGGAGAAGTACCTAGTGGTACGGGCACCATAGTTCGAATGAGAATTCAGTCCAATCTAATCAAGCTAGACTCATTATGGATGGATCAAGTTTACTTTACTTTTGGTTTCAATTTTGCTTTTGGTTTTAATTTTATTGAACATGAGTCTTGTAAATAGGAAAATTTATGTCTTTGGTCGAGTTTGAGTCCTGTAATTAGGATTAGGTCCATGTCAATTTGGTCTCTTGAGTCAAATTGGGTTCAATTTGACCTTGTAATTAGTTGATTTCCTAAGCTGGTCCAAGATGGGTTTGAATTGGGTTCAAATTAAGCAAGAAGGGTTGAAGATTAAGTGCATCAAATCACCATGCCAAGGAGGATGCCACATCATCAAGTCTAAGTGGAGGCCATATCATCTTCAAAGCCAACAAGGAGGACACTTAGGCATGCCACATCACCGCACTTTGGCCGGCCAAAATTGAATTCAAAAGCAAGTGGCCGACCACCATTTTCTCCACCATCCAAGCATAGTTTCAACTCTCCTTCCACATAGCTTGCAACCTCCCATGATCTTCTCCTTGTAATTTGAATTTTTAAAATGTATTGGAGGCTTATAAATACCCCTCCAAACCCCTCTTGTAAGGTCAATTTTATTCATGAATGAAATTTCTAAGTTCTTCTTCCATTTGTGTTATGCAAGTGTCCTCCGAGAGGGAGAGGGTGAGAGGCCCATAAGCTCTTCTATTAAGCTGACCTAGCCACTTCCCAAATTCACCTCACTACATCAAAGTGCCACCCCCTTCCATCCACCAAAGTAAACCTCCCCATCCACCATTAAAAATAGTCATCTACTTCAAGCTTCAAGGCCACCAACACCATCCTCCAAGAAGCCTTCTACAACACTTTGGAGTGCTCATTTTCTTCCTTCAAGAGTTTCCAACCTGATTTCAGCCAAGGAGTTCCAATCAGCTCACATTCAAGGTGCCAAAGCATCCATCTTGATCTCTTACAACTTCAACCAATCAACCAACATTCATCCCTTCTTAAACCCTTTTACATTTTCTTTTCCTTACCATTCCAAGTCATTAATCTCCCTTCTTTCCAGGATCGTCCAAGGTTGCGAGTTGAAGAGGAGGTTGATCTTGCCATTGGAACCATCTAAGATAGAGGACTTCTTCTCATGGTGTGATAGTGTGAGGCCCAGTTACTGTGGGCTAAGTGGGTTGAAGTTAGCAGCTTCCGCCGAGTTTAGATCGAACCAGAAAAAAAAGAGAAGACACAAAAAATAGGGGACGAAGCCCTTGTTTATCTGACCACTATGATCGCTAGAAAAATCAGAAGAAGGGGCATGGAGAGGTGGGGGACGGCCGGCGAGAGTCATGGAAGGAAGGGGAACTCGATAGATCGAGTTTCCATTTCCCCTATGGCAAGGAAAGCTCTCATTTTCTTTAAATCCCTACCCTTTGTCAAGTTTTTTTCTTAGAATTTTCCTCCCTCTTCTCCATGACCGGATATTTCTGGATCATCGTCGGTAAGTCCTCTTCACCCTAGGTTTTTATTCAGGGTCAACTCATGGGATTGAGAGGGGGTTGAGAGATTTTCTTCTGGTTTTGATTCCTCTGCCATGGTTGGGGAGGTTGAGGATGCATCAGCCAACCTTGTCACAATGCTGCCTGGTAATTTCGGTGGGACACCGTCTTTGCTCCAGTTCACTAGAGCAAGGGAGGTGGGCAGCGTGCCGAGAGAGAGGAAAGGGGATTGGGAGAGAAAGAAAGAAAGAAGGGAAGACGAAAACAAAGAAATATAGGAATATATATATATATATATATATATATATATATATAGATATAAAGAGAGAGAAGAGAGAGAGAAAAAAAATTGAGGAAAAAATGTGTATGTGTCAGAAATAATAATAAAATTATTTGAATTGATTTTTTTGGGTTTAGGCCAAGATCCATAGCAGACTAGGAATTATTTTCCTATGCTAGTTTATCTTAGATAGGAATTGATTGTATAATTGATCTTATCAAATTTTTTTCTGGCCTATCGAAAGAGCAAAATCAGAGTTGAGGTTCAAATAGGCAGTATAAAATCATTTCTGGTAAGTTATCTTGACCTCTGGTATTATGTGCTAAATGTTACGTATTTATTAATATTAAATATGTGTAGTATATTGCATTGGGTTGCATGCATTGTGTTAATGTGAGTGCTCTCTAGTTTGACCATGATCATACGAGGACCTAGTCTTCTTCCAAGCCTCCAGTGGGGCGATCACTAGCACATGATCGATGTACGATTTGTGTAGTCCGGAGCTAGTTGCCTTTTTTTTAGCCACGTGTGGCAGTTGCTAGCACATGCTGAGGATACATATTTTCTTGTTTGATATCAGAGTTAGTTTTCTTCCAAGCCTCCAGTGGGGCGATCACTGGCACATGACTGGTTTTGGTAGTGTAGTCAGGATTCTATTTTCTTTTGAGGCTAGCAATGGATCGATCGTGGCCATAATTAGAGGGACTAGGAGAGTAAGTAAATGGTTGACATCTATAGTCATGTCAGTTGCAATTAAGGATACACATTTGCATAATGTTGCTAGTTATATTATTTTGATACTAGATATCTTGTTTGTAGATGTGTTTATGCTCATTGTTTATTATTGACATATTTATGTATGTATATTGGAGGTGGTGGTAACTTACTGTGCCGGTTAAGCTCACACCTTACTTTTATTATCTTTGTTACAGATTAAGAAGATCCATCGGGCTTTGGGACCAGTTAGTGAGAAGTTAGAATTTTAGGATTTAGTTTATTAGTTCATGTTAGTTTAAATTTGGTTTAACTATGCTCAATTTGTATTTGGGATATTTAAGATTTCATCTATTAGTTGGATTGAAATGCTCAATTAAGAAAATAATAATAAAGTTTAATGATTTATGTTATATCCTTGACTAAATGCTAATTTGTAAAGTTAATCCTTGTATATTCGACGAGGTCGAACCCTGAGGATATGCGGCTGTCTGTTATGCACTTGGCCGAGCATCGGATCGGGGCTTGATAGATTTAGTGATATGAGAGCCAGGTTCAAAGGCCCTACAAATTAGAATAGATAGAGAGTGTGGGTAGAATTGATTAGGATATGATTAGATGATTCCTATATATATTAAATTTGATCGAATCTAATATTTTTATGAACCAGGTGAAAATGGTTCAAACTTGATCCAAGAGGATTTCCAATGCTGCAAACAATTCTCAAGCTATTAATATGCAATGCAGTCACCCAAATGATCGCACCTCTCGAACCCGTGGTGCCTTCTAGACCAGGAATATTTTCCTAACAAATGGAGCTTCTCAAATTAAGGGTAATATCCCTCGAGTAGCAGGAACATCTTGAGCTGCTAATACCTCTAGGGTAGCTCGTTGTCCATCACCAGACCAGGGTGAGAGTCGAGCAGCTAGCCCTCTACATCAGCCATATGATGTGCCCAACAATCAGGGTGATGGAGACCGAGAATCTATTTTATTTTATTTTATTTGAGTCCACTAGTCCTGTGTCACTTTAGCCAAAGTGAGTCAATCAAGTCCTATAATAAAGTGAGACAACTGAGTCAGTTGAGTCCACTTAGTTGGGTCCAGTCTTTAAGTCCAGTCAAGTCCAGTTGAGTCGTTTAAGTCAAGAGGAGAGTCAGCAGCCAGAAGATTCACCAGACCCCTCCAACCAGAGTTGGCCTTCATGCACCTGAACCCTTTCATGCCGCCAAGCCCACAAAAGAGAGCTCCAGCCCAAGATAGGCCCACTATTGACCGGTCCACCAGGATTTCTTGGTCCATAAGTCAGGATTTCTTAGCCCTGAAGTAATGTATCCTGGAATGAATCTATAAATAGCGCCCCTCCCCTCTTGTACTAAATATCTTCTTCTCATGAATACAACTTAAAAAGTTATTTTGTTGAGTTTTGAATTTTCTCCGGATTGGAGTGGGTGTGATGCTCTGGTTCCTTATTCTTGAGTACAAGCCCTAATCATCTGGTGACTTCTATGCTCGCCAGCGATCCTCCCCCACTCTGTCCCGTATCAAATGTTATCAGAGCTAGAGGATTAGGGTTTTTCTTCCTCACCGGCTCCATCTACTTCCTCCCGATCATAGATCAAAGTCGACAACCGGTGGAGTGAAGAAGCCTCACCGCTATCCCCCAGGAACTGTCACTCTCTAAGCGATCCAGAAGTATCAGAAGAGCACGGAGCTACCGTTCCAGAGGCTAGTGTGTGAGATCATACATGACTTCAAGACGGATCTATGATTCCAGAGCAACGCCATCTTGGCACTCCAGGAGGTGGCTCCCTGTGTCGTCGACTTCCTCTCCAGCAACCGACGCCCTAAACCCCCAACCCTCTCCCTCCGGACCGGAGCCCCATCCGCCCCTCCCGCCCGACCGGAGCACCACAGCCGCACCTCCCGCCGGATCCATTGCCTACAGTTGACGATCGAGGATCCACCATGTCTCAGCCATCGTCTGTGACGCCCTCGACCACATGCGCCTCCAAAGTCGGTGACAATGGCATGGACGGGGAGATGCCGGCATGATTGGGAGTAGCGGTCGATGGTGGCCCTCCTCCACCTCTTTCTCTTCCGTGCGGTGGTGCTCCTGGCCTCCTTCTAGCCATTGATGGTGGAGATCCGGGGGACGAAAATCCTATTTGATGGGCGGACCATCACACCCTTCGACGAGTTCGGCTCCTCCCATTACCGGCGATGTCGATGAACGTCGCCATCCCTCTTCTCTGCCCGTTGCTGCCAACAGCATTGGCCATACTGCCATCTTCGCCATCCGGACGCACACCCAGGTTGAGCCTCCCCTCCCTGCTGCCATCGTTGGCCACCGCCACCCCCATTGCCGCCCTGCCGAATGGTCTCCGCCAAGCTTCGACACCGGCAAACTCCTCCATTGCTCCTCTCCCTGGTTTGGTCCGTGAGGAACAGAGCGACCGCACGAACATGAAGGCAAATGCCATCACTGTTGTCGACTTCAACGCATGCTTTCTGGAGCAGCATGCTTTCCAAAGTAGCACGGATCTCAGTGCTGCATAATCTATAAAGCTACACTGATCTCAGAGCAACCAAAAAAAAAGAAAATCAGTGAAAAAAAATTCAGAGAAAAAAAGAAAGAAAGAAGTTAAAAAAGAAGGGTGAACCCAGAGTCCTTTTTGATTAGTTTTGGTTCCATCAAACCCCCACTGAGTCGAGTTCTCCCCACTACAGGGGAATGATGGATATCAAGAATCTATTTTATTTTATTTTATTTGAGTCCACTAGTCCTGTGTCATTTTAGCCAAAGTGAGCCAAGCGAGTCCTGTAATAAAGTGAGACAACTGAGTCAGTTGAGTCCACTTAGTCGAGTCCAGTCTTTTAGTCTAGTCAAGTCCAGTTGAGTCGTTCAAGTCAAGAGGAGAGTCAGCAGTTAGAAGATTCACAAGACCCCTCCAACCAGAGCTGGCCTTCATGCACCTAGACCCTTTCATGCCGCCAAGCTCGCAGGAGAGAGCTCCAGCCCAAGACAGGCCCATTGTTGACCAGTCCACCAGGGTTTCTTGAACCACAAGTCAGGGTTTCTTAGTCCTTAAGTAATGTACCTTGGGGTGAATCTATAAATACCGCCCCTCCTCTCTTGTACTAAACATCTTCTTCTCATGAATACAACTTAAAAAGTTATTTTGTTGAGTTTTGAGTTTTCTCCGGATTGGAGTGGGTGTGACACTCTGGTTCCTTGTTCTTGAGTACAAGCCCTAATCCTCTGGTGACTTCTACGCTCGCCAGCGATCCTCCCCTGCTCTATCCCGCATTATAGGGGACTACTGGTTTTGATGATCAAGTAGCAAATCTTATACAAGCTTTAGCTGGGTTTGTTCAGAAGATGCGTCAGCATTGAAATAGAGGTGGTCAGTCTTCTAGGATGGATCGGCGAATTACTGAGTTCAAGAAGTTAGCACCACCTATTTTTGAAGGCTCCACTGAACCTACTGAATCATTGAAATGGCTCAAGGAGATGGAAAAAGCTTTTGCTAGCATGGATTGCACTGATGGGGAAAAAGTCCATTTTGCTACGTATCAGTTGCAGGGTGAGGCTTTTCAATGGTGGGAAGCTGTCAAGAGGCAACATGGTTATGACAGGCCTATCACCTGGGATATGTTTTGACAAGAATTTATGGATATATATTTCTCTAAGAGCCTTCGATTTGAAAAGGAAAGTGAATTTATATAGCTGATTCAAGGAAATATGATAGTAGCCCAGTATGAAGCCAAGTTTACAAAATTATCTCGCTTTGCTCTGAATTTGGTGACTACTGATGGCATCAGAGCCTGAAGATTCGAAAAAGGATTGATACCTAGAATTCGTGCTGGAGTGAGGCCAATGCAGTTGAACTCATATCGGGATGTGGTTAATAAGGCCAAAATTATTGAGCAAGAGGTTAACACATGCAACAAGAAAGAGAGCGTCAGCAAAAGAAAAGGTTGAGATCTGATGGGCAGCAAGGTGGTCGACCTTCTGGCAATCAATCAAAACCACGGAGTGCACATGGATAGAGTAAAGGACCTCAGCAAAGTAATGGATCTCATTGTACAAGGTGTCGGGATTTTCATTTGGTACAGGATTGTAGCTGGTTTTCTAGAGCATGTTTTGATTATGGCCAGCAGGGTCACAAGGCTGTGGATTGCCCACTCTGATAGAATGTAGGTTATCAGCAACCTTATCAAAATTTATTTGGACCACCTGCTCTGACTACCCAGCATGCACCGGCTTCATATCAAGGCCAACCCACTGAGCAGGGATATGGAGGACATCCAAAGTCGAGGACCCAAGCTCATGTTTATGCTCTGACTCAGCAGGATGTTCAAGCATCAAATGCTGTAGTGACAGTATGGTTTGGTGGCATCTGCATATGCTTTTATTTTGATTGACTCTGGAGCAACACATTCTTTATTTTTTTTTAGAATTGTTAAGAAAGTTAATATCATACCTGAAAAACTGGATTATGAAGTGAGTGTGACTACTTCAAATGGGGATATTATTCTAGTAAATATGATTTGTTCATCTTGTCCTTTGAGTATCGGGGATCATGATCTTGTATCTAATCCGATGATAATGGAAATGAAGGATTCGATATAATTTTAGGAATGGATTGGCTTGCATCTTATCATGCTACGATGGATTGTTTTGGAAATAAAGTGGTCTTTCAGATCCCAGGACATGACCCTTTTTACTTTATTGGTAATGGAGCAAATGTTCCTACAAAATTATTTCTGTTATGTAAGCTAGTAGAATGTTAAGATAGGGTTGCATGGATTTCTTGGCTGGTGTAATAGATTCTCAGCAAGAAGTGAAGTTGGAAAATATTTCTATGGTAAGAGAGTTTCCTGATGTATTTCTAGAAGATTTGCTAGGATTACCTTGATACGGGACTAATATGCATGCAATTATTTTTGCGTGTTTTATATGTTGAGTTGAGTGATTAAATCCTGAATTTCAGATCAAAATAAGTTGTAGGGAATTATGTATGAATTTTTGAAGTCAAGCATGCAGATTAGAACCTAGAAAAGTAATAAAGAAGGATTGCCGGGGCTAAGAAGCCTCGGTTAGGGCAAGTTCTCCTACAATATTATTATTGGTGGTAGAGGGGTGTACCTGACAACGTCTGAAGCACCCGATGAAGATCGCAATGAAGGGTCTCTCATTCCTCAATGGATGCGGCCTGGAACATTGAGCCAAAGACCCGCGGATACCCGGCTTTCTGCTCGGTGGTCCGATTGAGGCTTGGCCAGAGTCGTTTGATTTGTAGGAACTCGGTGACCTGCAAACGACCTATCAGGGGTTAGTAAAATCAGAGGAGATCAAGAAAATAAAGAAAAATAGAAAAGAGGAAGGGAATTTTGGAGTAGGCGGCCAAGGCTTTGGAGGATTGGCTGGCGGCAAGATGTAGTTGCAAACACCGGGAAGAAGAACTCACAAACCCCTTTATGCACACAGCAGGGCAACACAAAGCAATATAAAAGAACTCAAGTTTAATTCATATATCAAAATCAAGCTTCATACAAGAGACTAGGATCCCTTAAATAGACCATTAACCTTGGGCCCCAAGTAAGGGTACTTTAGACTTTACATAGGACTCCTTCCTCTTTCAAACCCTAACTAGGAATATAAGGCAACATAGGTAGAAAATCCCTTAATCTTTGCTCTCCCTCTCCTTGTCTTGGTCGGCCAGGGGGTGACCATAAGTGGCAAACCAAGAGGAGGGTCACCATAAGGAATGGCACCCTAATCTCCTTCCTGGGCCTAGGTTGGCCTAGTTTGCTTCCGGCTAGTCCAGGGCTTCAGGTTTGTCCTTGTTTTCATTTTCTTTTCCTGGGATCTTCAAGTCTTCAAGCTGGGTTGGACTTGGGCTCAACTTCCATGTCTTCAATCAGGTTGGACTTGGTCTTCACTTGTATGATGTGGTCTTGAGTCTTCAATTTGTTTGGATAGGACTCAAAAATATAAAATTAGCTCGACATAAGTTGACTAATACTGGACTGAACTGGCTCAACATGAGCTGACTAATATAGGACTCAACTCAATTAGACTAAGCTTTATTACAGTGAACTCGAATGTCATTAAGTGATCCACAGAGGGTTGAGAAGCCTCTGCCTTATTCTAGTGCCTCTGGTGTCCGCACCAATTCTCCCGGGGTGGGAGGAACTCGACCCTGTCGAGTGAAGATCATATTGGCTCCCATATTGCTCGAGAAGGTCTGGGTTGAGGCGTTGCAAGTCCTCTTCTCGAGAAATCCACAAATCGTCCGACTCTGGCTGGCCTTGCCATCGGACCAGGAAGCGTTGATAACCGCGGCCCCGGGTCGTAATGGCTTGATCGTCTAGGATACGCTCGATCCGTTCTCCTCTCTCGGCCAATTAATTGGTGGACACTCTGGGTAAGGATCACTCTCAACAGAAGGGATAGGTACAAAAGCCTCACTAGGTATCGTTGCCGGTTCCCTGTACTCAACCAGGTTTGTAATATTGAAGGTAAACTAATTCCCATATCCGAAGGCAAGTCTAGCACATAGACATTTGATCCAACCTTCTTTAACACTTTAAAAGGTCCGACTCTAAGGGCATGAAGCTTCTTATGATCCCAGGTGGGAACCGTTCAGGCCTAAGCCTAATCATGACAGAATCCCCTACATCAAATTTCTTGATCCTTCTTCTTGAATTAACCAATTTTTATAAGTTTCATTGCTTATGTTTATCTTTTGGCTAATGTCCTTGTACAAGTCTCTAATATGCTATGCAAATGACTCTGCAGACTCTGAGACTCGTGCGTGGATAGGTAAAGGAATCAGATCAATGGGGCGATTAGGCTTGTACCCATGGCTATCTCAAAAGGACTCTTACCCGTTGTCCTATTTACTGAACTGTTGTAGGCAAACTCTGCTCTAGGCAATAATAGATCCCAAGTTCCAACATGTTCACCTACCAGGCATCTAAGGAGGTTTCCTAAACTACAGTTCACCACTTCAGTTTGGCCATCTGTTTGAGGGTGGTAGGCTATAGAAAACTTAAGCTTGATCCCTAACAAGTACCATAAGGTCTTCCAAAAATAATTGTGAACCTAACATCCCTATCAGATATGATGGTCTTGGGTAGGCCATGGAGTTTAACCACATGATCTAAGAAAAGCTTGGCTACTCTAGACGCATCATAGGTCTGGGAACAGGGGATGAAGTGAGCCATCTTGGAGAACCTATCGACCACTACAAAGATAGAATCATGTCTCTTCTGGGTCTTAGGTAATCCTAACACGAATTCATACTTAGGTCCTGCCAAGGGCAATCAGGCACAGGTAAAGGTGTGTAAAGACCAGTGTTTTGCTTTTGCTATTTTGCAACAGCACAAGTTCTACATCTGGCTACAATCTATGCAACGTGCCTTTTCAATCCTGGCCAAAAGAACTGGTCCTCTATTGCTGAGATTGTCTTATTTCTACCAAAGTGACCAGCTAAACCTCCAGCATGGGTCTCCCAAATTAGAAATTCTCTAAGGGAAGTTTGGGTATCAGAGTCGATTGTTTTGAAAAAGTTAGCCATCCTGAATGGTATACTCACTATGGGTACTGGATGGTCCTAGCCTAAGGGTCTAGTAATTGTCTCCAAAGTCTGGGTAGGTTTCATATTCATCCTTTAACCTATCAAACCCTATGACTTGGGTGCTAATTGATCCTAACAGTAGAGACCTACGGCTCAGGACATCAGCTACCTTATTTTCAGTGCCGGCACGGTGCTTCAGGACAAAAGTGTAAGCCTGAATGTACTCAATCCATTTACCGTGCCGTGGGTTCAGTTTCTTTGGGAGTTCAGGAATCGGAGTGCCTCATGGTCAGAAAATAAGACAAACTCCTGCGGTAGTAAGTAATGTCTCCAATATCTAAGGACCTGGACGACCGCATAAAATCCTTGTCATAGGTAGAGTACTTAAGTTTAGCCTCATTCAGTTTTTCATTGAAGAAGGCTATAGGGTGATTCTCTTGACTTAGTACCCCACCTATTCCTACTCCCGAGGCATCGCAAGTGACCTCAAACACTTAGTGAAGTCAGGTAATCTAAGGATGGGTGCATGGGTCATCTTATCCTTAAGCTCTAGGAAGGCCTTATCAGCTGCTTTGGTCGACTCAAATATATCCTTCCTAATGCAATCGATGATAGGTGCGATGACTGTACTAAAATCCTTAATAAATCTCTTGTAAAAGGTTGCTAGGCCATGGAAACTATGCATATCGTGGACACTAGAGGGTGTAGGCCACTCAATAATTGCCCTAACCTTTCAGGATCTAGAAAAACTTCCTCAGGGGTGACAACAAAACCTAGGAATATAACCCTATGTGTCATGAAATCACACTTCTTAAAGATGGCATAGAGGCTATTCTCTTAAGGGTCTGACATACTAGTCTTAGATGACTAAGGTGGTCCTTCTCAGTCCTGCTATAAATCAAAATATCATCAAAGTAGACCACAACAAATTTTCCGGTAAACTCTTTCAGGACCTGGGTCAAATCCTCATAAAGTATTTGGTGCATTAGAGAGTCCGAAAGGCATTACAACCCACTCAAACAGGCCATCCTTAGTCTTGAAAGCAGTTTTCCACTCATCCAGGTCTAATCCTAACCTGATGATAGTGCTCTTAAGGTCTATCTTGGAGAAAACTCTGGCTCCGGCCATCATGTCTAACATATCATCCAATCGGGGGATGGGAAACCTATACTTCACAGTTATCTTGTTGATAGCTCTATTATCTACACACATCCTCCAGGTACCATCCTTCTTAGGGGTCAGTAGAGCAGGGACTGCACATGGACTCAGGCTCTCCTTAATGAAACCCTTCCTAAGAAATTCTCCTACTTGTTTCTGTAATTCTTGATGCTCACTGGGATTCAGCCTATAGTGAGGAAGGTTTGGTAAAGCGGCTCCTGGAACTAAGTCTATTTCATGTTAGATGTGAAAGAAAAAGATGCAGGTGGTTTGACATGATCCTATACTAGGCATGCAAACAGCTGCGGGAGCAGAATGGATTTTAAAACTTTTTTTAAAAATCCGCGCAACGAAAAACTGCTCCGCCCAGAACCTAATCTATTCATGTTGCATGTAGGCATGTATCATGATATAAAAATATTTGCAAAAATTAAACAAATAAATCATTTATGCTGATAAAAAAAATAATTTTTCGTACCTTTATTCCTGCTGGAATAACTCTGAATAAACCTGGTATGATATTGATGAATAATTGGAATACTTGAATATGTGGAATGGAAAACTATTCAGCTTCTTTTTCCTTGGAATCGTGGATGCCCTATTTTGAGGTTTGAAAACGTCATCCAAACACCACCTTCCGGACCTCCGTTTGCTCCAAACTTCAGCAGTGCAAGGTGGACGAATCTACTTCGATTTGCCACCAATATCCGGCTCGCGTAGCTTACTCCTAGGAGTAGAAGAGTACTCCCTCTAGGGGGAGACACGCCCGGGCACTCCGATCCCTCTCCACACGCGGTGCTAGCCATTGGAAGATGATTCGGCCACAGTGAATGGCAGTAACTGGCCTTGCTGCAGTCCAGGGTTTGAGCACTCAATGGACAAGGAAATGGGGCCTGTGACAATCCCTCTCACCCTCCAAAACCTAGCCTATAAGAGCAAAGACTAAGCTCTCAAAAATGGGAGAAAACTCTCAAAGGAAACATTGCCCAGAAATACTATTGTTTGCTATTGTACGGTGAAAACCACTTTCTTGAAACAGGGGACAGTAGTGGTATTTAAAGGCAGCAATGGAAGAAGACGAGAGGCTGGGAGAGGACGAGGCAATCGACTGCATTTCTCCAAATTAATCAGTCATTAACAAGGGTTAAAACATAGCCGGTGGGAGGAGAAATGATGCCCAGCTCATGATCGTTTGGGTCGTTTAGGCTTCCAGCGCTTGGGTTTCTTCCAGCAACGTGTAAAAAATTACACGGTGAAAAAAGAACACTGGTTCAAAACTAGTCCAAGCAAAAAAATGGTCTAATCCATTTAAACCTCTTGGTTCAATTTATTGAACCGGTTCAAGTCCAATTAAATTGGTTCAATGGATTAAAATTGGTTCACAACCAAATGAAGGCCGAAACGATCTCCGAATCAGTTCAAAACTGATTCAAAAAAATCCTGGCGCAGTCCTGGTCAGCCCGGAACAATTTTCGGTTGACACAGACAAGGACAAGATGGGGAAAAGAGTGCGAAAAAATACTGTGACCATAAAACCGAGATGATTCCTAATTATAATCGGTATCCGGATCAGAGAGTAATCCTCTGTGGCGTGTGACCTCATAGGTTCGAACCTAAACGGTAGCACTAGAACAATTCTAGTACCAGCACAGGAAACCATCTAGCAATGGGTCCCTACGTCCGGATAGGTCGAAGATTCGGGAGCAAACTATCGAACCTCTGGCATATGGTTACCGTATAATTCATCCCTTTGACCTCTAATGCTCAGGATGACTGAGATTGGGCTGCCAACCCAGACAGAGTCAGTCCACTACGTGTCTCAACCTCGCAAGCCCAGTGACTCTTCACTAAGACTACCCCGGCCGAGGATTTGCTAAATTGAGATACTGCGAGACATTCAATCCAAACTGTTTGGACAGGTCAATTCCATCTTGGTCCATCACTACTCCATAAGTACTTTCCTGTACCCAGAAACCTTTCGTCACCGGATTAAAAATCCGGGTAGTCCGGCACCAAAGCACAGGGAGTTGCTTGCAAGCCACCGTGATGACCTCAGGTCAGAGGGACACATATACCCATATCCAATCGTGAGTATCCCTTTGGCAGAAAGGGGATGAACGGAGTCGTTCAATGAGATATCACATATCCCACTTGTAGATCACATCAGTGTCACCACACTCATTTGGTCAAGAGGACAACCAAACGATGTGAACTACAACAACCTATACTTGATATATTGCCATCCAGTATAATATATCCTTTGGTTGTGAATAAGGTTTAAGGAACACTCGATACATCCTCTCTGTATCGAAGTCAGTGTAGTCCTAAGGACTTTATCACATGGAAAAAGTTCATTTCAGGGAAATACAATATTTTATTAATTCAAAGAAAGAGTACAATACTTAGCTCAACCGCCTACAACCCAGGCGATTGGCTTTGGGACATAATTCCCAACAACTCCCACTTGTACTAAAGCCAATCAGAAGAGTATCAAATACACATTTTCCATTTACAATAGTCGAACTCTTTTATTCGAGGGCTTTAGTGAAGGGGTCGGCCAGATTTTCTTTTCCATCGATCTTCAGAAGATTGATGTCGCCTCGTTCCACGATCTCTCATACGAGGTGATAGCGTCGCAATATGTGCTTGGTGCGGTGATGAGCTTTAGGCTCCTTAGCTTGAGTAATGGCTCCAGTGCTGTCACAATACACCGGAACAAGACCATCTAGGGAAGGTGCCACCCCTAGCTCTCCAAGGAACTTCCGCAACCACAAAGCTTCCTTTGCTGCATCTATGCTGCAATGTATTCTGCTTCGCATATCGAGTCTGCAATAGTTGCCTGCTTGGAACTTTTCCAGCAGATCGCTCCTCTATTCAGGGTAAATACAAACCCTGACACACTCTTGCTATCATCTCTATCCGACTGGAAACTGGAGTCAGAGTACCCCACAAGTTTCAAGTCAGGTTCTCCATAAATCAGCCATTGATCTTTAGTATTTCTTAAATACTTAAGGATGCACTTAACCACCTTCCAATGCGCCTCACCTGGGTCAGACTGGTATCTGCTCACCTACTCCTAGTGAGTATGCCACGTCTGGTCTAGTACAAGTCATAGCATACATTGTAGAGCCTACTGCAGAAGCATAAGGTACTCTACTCATGCACTCTCTTTCCTCAGGAGTTGTCGCACAATCCTTCTTGGAAAGAGTAATTCTAGAACCTATCGGGAGATAGCCTTTCTTGGAATTTTTCATGCTGAATCGTTTCAGCATGGTATCAATGTACGTAGACTAGGACAGTCCCAAAAGCTTCTTAGATCTATCTCTATAGATCTTCATACATAGTATATAAGAAGCTTCAACCAAGTCCTTCATGGAGAACTGAGATGATAACCAGACCTTTATTCCTTGTAATGCTGCGACATCATTCCTGATTAAGAGAATGTCGTCAACATACAGTACTAGAATAAATCACATAACCATTAACCCATTTATAGATGCACGGTTCTTCTCCGTTCCTAACGAAGCCATATGATTTGATACACCTATCAAACCGTAAGTTCCAACTTCGAGATGCTTGCTTGAGTCCATAGATGGACCTCTGCAACTTGCATACTTTTGATTCATCTGTGGATGTGAACCCTTCAGGCTGTATCATATACACCTCCTCTTCCAGCTCCCCATTTAGGAAAGCAGTTCGGACATCCATCTGCCAGATCTCATAATCAAAATATGCTGCCAAAGCAAGCATGATCCGAATAGACTTGAGCATTGCCACAGGGGAGAAAGTCTCATCATAATCGATACCATATCACTGACGATATCCCTTGGCAACCAGACGGGCTTTATAGGTCTCTATCTTCCCATCTGCCCCCCTTTTCCTCTTGAAGATCCATTTACACCGATGGGTTTTATTCCTTCAGGCGGATCAACCAATGTCCATACATGTTGATTTTCATGGACTCCATTTCGGATCGCATGGCTCTAAGCCATGCCTCAGAGTCAGATCACTGAAGTGCATCCATATAGGTGATCGGATCCTCATTGTTCTCATCGAGCTCAATGGGATCGCCGTCCCGACCAAGAAACTAGTATCTGTCCGGCTGACGCGGTATTCTACCGCATCTCCAAATGGGTTCTGGTGTGATTCAATCACAGCCGGTTCTACGATGTCCTTAGAGTGTGCAGGTTCTTCTATTGGCTGAACTTCATCAAGTTCAATCTTAGAGGCTATAGTTCCTTCTCCAAGGAACTCCTTCTTCCAAAAGATAGCTCAAAGAGCAACAAACACCTTTTGTTCATTCTCCAAATAGAAGAAATACCCTTGGTTCTTTAGGATAACCAATGAATAAACACCAATTAGACCTAGGACCAAGTTTGTTGAGTCTAAACGCTTTACGTAAGCGGACAACCTAGACCCGAAGGTGTGAGATTGAGGGTTTACGTCCAGTCCATATCTCATACGGAGTGGAGTGGAGACAACAGACTTACTTGGAACATCATTTAATAAGTAACAGGCTGTTTGAAGCGCATATCCCAAAGGATAGCGGCAGAGTTGCAAAGCCCATCATGGATCGAACCATGTCCAACAAGGTTCAATTCCTCCTTCGGACACACCATTAAACTATGGTGTTCCTGGAGGAGTCCATTGAGAGAGAATTCCATTCTCCTCAAGATATGTCAAAAATTTACCAGATAAGTATTCACCCCTCGATCAGATCGAAGGGTTTTAATACTTTTTCCAGTTTGCTTTTCTACTTCATTATGGTATCGTTTGAACATTTCAAACGACTCAGACTTATGTCTCATTAAGAAGACATAACCGACCTTGAAAAGTCATCTATAAAAGTAATGAAATATTTGTATCCTCCTCTAGCACTAACTGTCATCGGTCCACATACATCAGTATGTATGAGACTTAGAAGTTCTGTAGCTCGTTCACCTTTTCCAGTAAAAGGTGACTTGGTCATTTTACCAAGTAAACATGATTCACAAGTGGGCAGTGATTCAGAATCACTGACCTCGAGGAGTCATCTCCTCGCATCTTGTTATCCTATTTGGTAATATGACCCAGCCTACAGTGCCAAGATACAAATCGTTGACATTATCTAACCTTGGGTTTTTGCTAGAAGTGTACATTACACTAACAGGCCTTGATAGTACATATATGCCATTATTTATCTAGCTTTCATTATAACAGAGTTATTCAAAATAACATTACAAAAATCTCCTTTTATTGATAGTTCAAAACCACAATTGGCCAAAAGGCCTACAGAGATTATGCTCATAATGAAAACTAGGAAATAGTGACATTCAACTAGTTCGACAGTACAAGACTCAAAGACAAGACACAGAACTCCGATCCGCCAGTACTGGAACACGATTTCCATTCCCGATGCTCAGAAACTGTTCTCCATCTTCAAATCTTCTGCTAACTTGAAGTCCTTGTAACGAATTACAAACGTGAATTGGGACTACCAGTATCCAATACCCAGTTAGCAGTATCAATAATAGAGTAATTACAAGGTTTTATCATATAAATATCTTATAAAGCAGAATTTGCTTTCTCGGCCTATTCGGATCAAGGGACATAATATAAAGAGGACAGTTCCTCTTCTAGTTTGTCCTTCTTTTTGCATTAGAAACATTCTGCAGAAGATGATCAGCTTTATACTTCCTGGTCTGACTAGGGCTAAGAGCATTCTGCACCTTCTTTCCCTTTTTATTTATTTTCTTCTTCCCTTCTTAAAGGGACGACGACCTCTACTACCTCCCACTAAATTCACCACCCCCTTATTCATTGGTGGTCTTTCTCGAAAGTCTGCAGCAACCCCCAAAAAAGACCATGGTAGTTGACTGCAGGCTTGTTCATTCTATATGATCGAGAAAATCAGAGATCGCTGAGAGGTGGAGGGAATAGGATCGCATCCTTGCCGAGCTGCGCTCGTGCAAGGGGCACCCGAGTTTGCCCAACTTTTCAACCAGCTCGATCATGTACAATACATGATCAGTGACTGAACCGCCATTCGGCATCTTGGAATTGTAGATGGCACAAGACTCTTTGTACCGTTTTACATCATCTGGGGTGCCGAAGGATTCCTTCAACTTTTGTAGGATTTCATCAGGTTGGGCCTCCTCGAATTGCCACTGAACTCGTCGTTCATCACCGCTAACATAATGCATCGGACATTAGTCCGATCAGAGACCCACTTCAGATAAGCATCTCTGACTGCACTCCGTGCATTAGCGAGAGGGATTTCAGGTGCCGGATCCGTTATCACATAGAGGATCCGTCATGCTCCAGAACGATTCTCAATTCTTCGATACCAACTATCAAAGTTGTGACCCTTAACTTCTCTTTCGAGAAGTGACATCGGAGCGTAAATTGGAAGACATCTGAAAAGAAAATAAGACCAAATTAGTGTATGAATGAATTAATAAGTTACCAAAAGACTTGGACTTTAGTCTAAAGATTTTACCCCCACTAATTTTTCAGATTTGGTATAGCCTCTAACTCCAATCCGTGAAAAAACACTTTTCAAGTGGGTACTGAAATCCAATAGGCCACGTATGAGCCCGACTTGGCAGAGCTCACCCATACGAGCCTAAATGTAGGTTTGTAAACCAATTGCTTCCCTAACACAATTCAGTATTTCATTTGCCCCAGGACAACACCCTAATCGGCCTTGGGGCCTCCTATTGCGGGTTTTGGTTAGGTCTTACCATTAAAATGACAAATCCAAGCTAGCTCCAGCTAACTAAAGACCAAGCCCGACTTTGGCCAGCCACCTGGTCCCGTTAAGGAGGTTGCATGACCATCATCGATCAGATAGAAATTCCAGTCGCTGGATGTACACCCGTTCTATGGAACTGCCGATGCACACCAAGCTAGTGGACACATTTCTATCCAACTTAATGGGAGGCTAAGATACTGTCAACTCTTTGACTTAGTCTTTTTAAGGACCTAATAATTTTAGAGGATTTTGTTATGACAAGAAAAAAAGACAAGGACATGGATCATCCTCCTATTAAATCAATCAGATTTCAGGAGGGTTGAAATAAATCAATAATTGATCCATGGGCATCTATAGATAGTCAGACCGATCAACCTGGGTGACATGGGTTAACTCGAGTCATTGAGCTTTTCCAATCAGTTCTGGTCGACTCGACTAGCTAGGTAGGTGAGATCATGGGTGAGTATCCTCCATTAACCATCTTTCCTAGACACCAACCAAGTTGGCCAGGAAAGAGGTAGCCTCATACAACCATGATCACAATGCCAAACCTACCTCGATACCAGTCGGTTACCAGACTCGATCAGACTAGCCTAAAGACTCGGGCATCCACTAAGCAACTAATTGGATCCATTTAGATGAACGGATCAACTAATCTAACTATTAGATAGTTCTAAAGAAGGGCCTTAAATAACTTTTGTTTAATCTTCTCGTAATCCGGTTCAACTAAACTTAGGTCTAACCCAGTGATGAACCCAACTAGTCAGCTAACCCAATTTAACCCAAAATGGCTTATGCAATGTTTTAGATTTCATAAACCTAAAATTTTAATAGCCAAACACTTAATTAAATATTTTTTAATTAAGTCACAATGTAAACATTTTTACATAACAAATCATGCATCAAGATTCAAATTTTACAAATATTCATATATATATAAAACATGCCCAATAACATGTATCACCAAATTAAAATAATTTTTATTTTAAAAATTCTTTAAGGATCCTTCTGAAGAGGCCAACACAGACGATCCGCATCGTGTCAAAGACACACGGTCATGGTGAAGGTCTCAACTAGGTTCCAAAAGAAATCATGATACATTTTATATTAAACTAATTTTAATCTATTAAACATGCATATTAGATTAGATTACACATGCAACCTGCTTTGATACCACTGAAAGAAAAAGATGCAGGTGGTTTGACATGATCCTACACTAGGCATGCAAACAGCTGCGGGAGCAGAATGGATTTTAAAACTTTTTTTAAAAATCCATGCAATGGAAAACTGCTCGCCCAGAACGTAATCTATTCATGTTGCATGTAGGCATGTATCATGATATAAAAATATTCAAAAATTAAACAAATAAATCTATTTATGCATGATTAAAAAAAATATTTTTTGTACCTTTATTTTGCCTGGAATAACTCTGGAATAAACCTGGAATATGATGGAATAGCTGGAATAAAACTATTCCAGCCTTCTTTTTCCTTGGAACCGTGGGATGTCCTGTTTTGAGGTTTGAAAACGTTGTCCAAACACCACCTTCCGGACCTTCATTTGCTCCCAAACTTAGCAGCGGCAAGGTGGACGAATCTACTTCGATTTGCCACCGATATCCGGCTCGCGTAGCTTGCTCCTAGGAGTAGAAGAGTACTCCCTCTAGAGGGGAGACATGCCCGGGGCACTCGATCCCTCTCCACACGCGGTGCTAGCCGCTGGAAGGTGATTCGGCCATAGTGAACGGCAGCAACTGGCCTTGCTGCAGTCCAGTGTTTGAGCACTCAAATGGACAAGGAAAGGGGCCTGTGACTCTCCCTCTCACCTCCAAAACCCAGCCTATAAAGAGCAAAGGCTAAGCTCTCAAAATGGGAGAAAGATCTCAAAGGAAACATTGCCCAGAAATACTTTTGTTTGCTGTTGTACGGTGAAAACCACTTTCTTGAAACAGGGGACAACAGTGGTATTTAAAGGCAGCAATGGAGGAAAATGGAGAGACTGGGAGAGGACGAGGCAGCCGGCTGCGTTTCCAAATTAATCAGCCATTAACAAGGGTTAAAACATAGCCGGTGGGAGGAGAAAAGATGCCCAACTCACGATCGTTTGGGCGTTTAGGCTTCCAGCGCTTGGGTTTCTTCCAGCAACGTGTAAAACATTTACACAGTGAAAAAAGAACACCGGTTCAAAACGGTCCAAGCAAAAAAATGGTCCAATCCATTTAAACCTCTTGGTTCAATCTAATTGAACCGGTTCATGTCCATTAAATGGTTCAATGGATTAAATTGGTTCACAACTAATTGAAGGCCAAAACGATCTCCGAATCAGTTCAAAACTGATTCAGAAAAATCCTGGCGCAGTCTTGGTTAGCCCGGAATAATTTTGATTGACACAGACAAGGGCAAGATGGGAAAAAGAGTGCTCAAAATACTGTGACCATAAATCGAGATGATTCCAATCGTAATCGGTATCTGGATCAGAGAGTAATCCTCTGTGGCGTGTGACCTCATAGGTTCGAACCTAAACGGTAGCACTAGAACAATTCTAGTACCAGCATAGGAAACCATCTAGCAATGGGTCCGGCATCTGGATAGGTCGAAGATGTGGGAGAAAACTATCGAACCTCTGGCATATGGTTACCGTATAATTCTTCCCTTTGACCTCTAATACTCAGGATGACTGAGATTGGGCTGCCAACCCAGACAGAGTCTGTCACTACGTGTCTTAACCTCGCAGCCCAGTGACTCTTCACTAGGACTACCCGGCCGAGGATTTGCGAAATTGAGATACTGCGAGACATTCAATCCAAACTGTTTGGACAGGTTAATTCCATCTTGGTCCATCACTGCTCCATAAGTACTTGCCTGTACCCAGAAACCTTCCATCCGGATTAAAAATCCGGGTAGTCCGGCACCAAAGCACAGGGAGTTGCTTGCAAGCTACCATGATGACCTCAGGTCAGAGGACATATACCCATATCCAATCGTGAGTATCCCTTGGCAGAAAGGGGCTGCACGGAGTCACGTTCAATGAGATATCACATATCCCACTTGTAGATCACATCAGTGTCACCATACTCATTTGGTCAAGAGGACAACCAAACGATGTGAACTACAACAACCTATACTTGATATATTGCCGTCCAGTACAATATATCCTTTGGTTGTGAATAAGGTTTAAGGACCACTCGATACATCCTCTCTGTATCGAAGTCAGTGTAGTCCTAAGGACTTCATCACATGGAAAGAGTTCATTTCAGGAAAATACAATATGTGATGAGCTTCCAAAAATAATATTTTATTAATTCAAAGAAAGAGTACAATACTTAGCTCAACTACCTACAACCCAGGCGATTGGCTTCGGGACTCAATTCCCAACAGGATGTCTCTAAGGGGTGGAAGTTGATCAGGTAAATCCTCAGGAAAGACATCCTCAAATTCTTTTAAAGCTTCAACAATTTCTTTAGGGTGTTCCTTTTGGATCGGCTCATGTATTTCCTTAGAGGTCAAGTCCAAATAGGGTTACCCTCAGCAATCTCCTTTTCTAACTCCCTAGCCTTAATCAGGTTAACTCCAGGT
Organism: Areca catechu; assembly: GCA_021397845.1. NCBI lineage: Eukaryota > Viridiplantae > Streptophyta > Magnoliopsida > Arecales > Arecaceae > Areca > Areca catechu. The sequence continues at coordinate 104,740,861 of CM038050.1, forward strand.
TTCTTGTCCTTAAGGCTACTAGAACCCCTCTTATCTGGGTCTCTAGGGGGAGATGGGTTGATGACAAACTTATTCCTATGGTAGTTAAAAGCACAAACATTAGTTCGACCATACATGGTTGCATCATGATCAAAAAGCCAAGGTCGACCTAGAATGATACTACTCACTTCCATGGGGATGACATCACACCAAATCTTTTCCTCATAGGTTTGTAATCTAATTAAGATTTGGCACCTAACTTGAATCTGGATGGAGGTGGAATCTACCCAAGAAACTTTATACGGGCTAGGATGGGGAACTGTGGTCAATCCTAAAGATTTAACTATCTTGGCAGAGACGGCATTGACACAACTCCCACTATCTATGATGATCTTAAGAACCTTACCCCCTACCTTAACAAAAGTCTGTAGGATGCTAGTCCTATGCCAATCTTCCTTAACTGGGGTTTGGGCTAAGATGCACCTAACCACTCCTAATGATTCTCAGACTAAGGTTCCTCCTCCTCACCTTCATACTCATCTATTAATGATCATCAGCCTCATAAACCTCTCCCTCAGGTCAGCTACAGGTTCAGGCTCTTCTTCCACTAGCTCACCTAAGTGTAGGGCGGTTGGGCATTGGTGTATAAAGTGCCTGGTTTCTTGCATCTAAAATAGGTCTTCTGGGGAGGGTAACTCTTATTGACCTCTACAAATTTTCCTCGATCATCCTTACAGGTCAAAGGAGTACTAGGCTGGGGTTGACTCTGATGCAGAACGAAAGCTCTGATACCAAAATTGATGCAGAACGAAAATGTGGAATGCGGAAGCAAATTAAAATTAATATATTTTTTATTTATTTATTTTCAGAAGTCGGCTATGACTCAAAGGAAAGATAAACTAATGTTGAAAGAAACTAAGAAATGATAGAAAGCAAATTAAAAGGAGTGGATTATAAGAGTAACTCAGAAGTAGGATCGCTGGGGATTGAGAAACCCCCAGACCTAGGGTTTACTCCTCTTTCAAGAAACAGACGAAGAGAGAAGAGAAGGTTTATACCTGATTGTGATATCTCTCGTTGCTTCAATTGAAGGACACTCTCGAGCAGATTGTAGGATCCTTGGAGACGGGGTATCTTCGCAATGGATCCTCGGATTGTAGTCCTATGGCAAGGTTGGCCTTCTTCTCAAACTCAGGATCTGGAAGAAGAAGAAAAAAAAAAAGAACCAGAAACTCAAAGAAAGGCACTGACCTGAGGACTTAATGAAGATTGTTGGATATAGAAGTTCCGGAGATCTTGATACTGATCTGACTCTTCGTTGAACTTGCTCTGTAGTTGAAACAGTTGATCTGAACCTGGATGCTGGTGGCCGGCCTCTATGTGGAAGAGAGGGGCCGTGGGATGTAGATGAAAAATTAGGGTTTGGTGGTGGTGGAGTAGAGATGGGTGGACTAAGCTAGGGTTTGGGGTTAGAGATCTCACACCTCCTCAAGGTTCCTAGGGAACCCGGATTACTCCCTCACGGAGCTCAATACTTGAATACAAGTGCGGAAGAGAGAAACACAAAGTTGCTCACAAAGAAATTGATTTCATTCATCATTTAAATTCAAGAGTTACATAGAGTTTAATATATAGACATAACAAAGAAATAAAATTTTATACATTTCCATGTGGGACTAATAGGACTAACCCACACTTTAGGCATCAAATTCTCTTCCCAAGACTCCTTCCATGAGTGGGCAGCCCAAAAACTCCAAGAAAACTTGAAAATCAGCTCCAAATGGCAGGTTATGGGGGGTCTCCTTGTATCTCTCCATGAATCAAGGATTTTCCCTTCATGGTTGGCTCTTTTGGACACCTCCTAGTCTTGCTCCACAAGTTTAGGCTTCTTCCTTTCATGGCTTTGGCACTTTTGGAAACTTTTGGATGCCTCCTTGATTTTCTCTCCAAGACATGCTCTCTTCCCTTTTATAACTTGGATTTTATGGAACATTGTGGGGCACCTCCTTGATCCTCTCTTCAAGAAAAATCTTGCCATCCTGGCTTGGGTTTATCTGGAAAGAAGTTGGCTCCTCCTTGGATTGAGGTATCTTGATGGATTTCTTCTCCAAGTGTGCAAGAAAAAAGAACTTGCTTACTTGAGGCGTGGGGACCAAGGTACACTGGATGGAGATGTGGCAGGGAGTGTGGCACCCACTTGTAGCTGGAAAATGTGGTGCTCTATGGCAAAGGGAATGACACCTACCTGGGCCTTGGACTTGGACTGAGTCAACATGACCTAACAAAAATTGAAATGACAAAATTACATACTCAAAATTGAGTTGATCAGGTCAACCCTTATTACAAAACTAGAAAATCCTAATTCTTCGGGCAAGGTCAATCAGAGATCCAGATGGAGCCCTGAAGTCTTCTTCTGAGTCTGGTGCCCGCACCAATTCTCCCGGGGTGGGAGGAACTCGACCTTGTCGAGTAAGGCTCAGTTGGCTCTGGTATCTCTCCAAGAGGTTGGATCAAATCTTGTAATTCTTCTCGGGAGATCAAGAGTCATCAGAGTCTGGCCTTCCTTGCCAGCGGACTGGTATCTTTAGACTATGAGAACTATGACTGAGCAGTTCAAGCAATTGAACAATAGGTTTGATCAAATGGAAGACAGAATAGGAATACTTGAAGAGACTCATATGACCCCTACTGAGTCAGTCACCCAGTTTGGCACCCATCCATCCTAGAGTCCAATGCCAGGAACATACTCCTGACCCATATCAAAGGAGACCACACCATGATTATGTTAATCAGGATGAGAGAGCCCTTATAAATATTCATCTAGATGCACCCACATTTGATGGAAACTTAGATCCTAGAGTGTATATAGATTGGGAGAGTGATATGGATCAATACTTTGATTAGTACGAGATGTCAGAGATAGAAAATTTAAGTTTTCTAAACTAAGATTGGTCCATCAGGCAAGATTGTATTGGAGTAATATTGAGCACATTAGTCGATAGAGAGGTGACATGCCCATAGCCACTTGGAGAGCTATGAAGGTAAAGCTTAAGGAGAAGTATTTACCCATGTCATATGAACAAAGACTCTTGGATCAATGGCAAAGATTAAGTCAAGGAAATAAGATAGTGTCGGAATATATTGCCAAGTTTGATGAGTTCATCATGAGAGAAATGTGGTTGAGTCTGAAGCAGCGACCTTGTCTAGGTTTAGAGCAGGTCTACACGAGGAAATCCATAGATAATTATTTTTGAGAGAGGTCCATGACCTAGATCAAGCCTACCAAGTTGCTAGGGACTGTGAGATATTTCAGAGGAGACCTATATTTTTCCAACCCGAGTGTTGCCCAGTGATGAAGCAACCCAAAGGGGGGTGAATTAGGTTTTATAAAACTTTTGAACTATTTCAACAAGTATGTGCTAATTGAAATTAAGTGCTTGTATTTTGTCAAAGTGTTTGTGTGCTTAATGAAGATATGCAATGGAATTAACAAAGTAAATACAAGAGTAAATAAGCAATAAATAAGAGTAATCATAAAATAAAATATATAGTGGTTCGGTGCACTCCAAGACACCTACATCCACTCTCCAAGTTTTTTTTGGGAATTCCACTATAATCACCAAGATTATGGTTGATTAGTTTTCCGGGCTCACTAATAAAAACTCAACTTATTTTCCCAGGCTCATAAGTCAAAACCACTTATTGATTTTATAACTTAGGCTAACCAACAATCTCCAATGGTTTTACGGGCTCACCAACAACCTATGTGGTTTTACGGGATCACCAACAACCTATGTTGGTTTAAAAAAAGCTAACCAACAACTTTTTTGGTTTTTCAAGGCTCACCAAAAAATCACTTTGATTTTCTAAGGCACACCAAAAACCTTAATAAATAAAGTAAGCACAATATTTAAAGAACACAATAAAAGCTTTCTTAAACAAAGCAAATATCTCTTTGAAGTCCTTGATTGTTGATGAAGAACTTGTCCTCAAGATGTTGAAGCCTTTGAATGTTGATGAAAATGTAGACTTGGAAGCTTTCTCTCAATCTTGGAAGCTTGACAGCTTGAACCACTCAAAACAATGAATCCTTAAGTGTATTCAATAAAACTCTCCAAAGGATTGCTTTCCATTTGTTTTTGGTGTTTATATAGTTCTCCAACCCATAGATGACCGTTCATGACTGTTGGGGATGAAAAACTAGCCGTTTGAAGCAAGTTGGAATCAATTCTGCACTTTTAAAAAATTAGCCGTTACACCAAGTGTCGACACTGAATTTCCTGAATTTTTTTCTTGAGTCGACCTCTTGAGTCGACACTTTACTATGAGTCAACCTCTTGAGTCGACACTTAGGTCAGCTCAAGAAAAAAATTATGATTTGACACTATTCTATATTTCTCTTGTTTTCAGGCCTTGAGTCGATACTTGAACTTCATCATGAGTCGAACTTGCTTGTGCCAGTGCTGAAACTTACTAAAATTTCTCTAAAATTGATTTTTAGCTTATTTAAGTTCTTTTATATCATTCCAAAGTCCATATACTTGATTTTCATTAATTTAAGGACTTTCTTCAACTGAAAACATGGATTTCTTCATTCAACATGGATGAGTACTAAGATTTGATAAACATACTTTAAAATATAATTAGTACTCATATGTGCTTAAGTGTTTTGTTAATCATAAAAATCAAGACCAAAGTCAACATCGAGCACACTAGGATTAATCCTCCTAGTAGTAGGCCAAGCCCAAGCCCAAGTCCAAGTCCATCCAATAGACCTAATCCTGCTACTCCATTAGCTCGTAGAGAAGATAAAGGAAAGAACCCTGAAGTTCGAAGAGAGGGTAATGTCCATTGTTTTAGGTGCCATAAGATAGGTCACTATGCAAGCCAATGTTTCACCAGACGTTATACATAGGAGAAGTAGAAGAGGAAGTCACTGAACCCATAGAAAATTATGAGGAAGAAGAAGTATATGAGGCAGGTGTGAACTTAGCTGATGGGTATGAAGGGGATGAAGAGATCATAGACTCATCAGAATCTCTAGGGGTTGTGAGATGTATCTTGACCCAGGCCAAGGAGCAAGAAGATTGCATAGGACCAGCATCCTACAAACCTTTGTTAAGATGGGAGAAAAGGTCTGCAAGATCATCTTAGATAGTGGAAGTTGTGTCAATGCCATATCGACCAGTACAGTCAAGAACTTAGGATTGCCCACCGTGCCCCTCCCAACCCATATAAAGTATCATGGATAGATTCGACCTCAATTCCTATCAAATTTAGATGCCAAGTCACAATCTAGATCCAATCATACCAAGAAAAGGTTTGGTGTGATGTTCTTTCGATGGGGGTTAGTAGCATCATATTAGGCCGACCATGGCCATATGATCATGATGCTATACTCTATGGTCATTCTAATTCATGTTCTTTCACTCAAAATGGAAAGAAGATTGTAATCAATTCCTCACCACCTAAGGACAATGTTAAGAGAGGATCAAGTCACCTAAGGGATAAGAAACAAGGAATAAACATGATTAGTGCTAAGGAATTGGAGCAAGAGCTTAATGGTGGTTCACCTGTTTGGATTTTGTCAACTAAGGAAGTTCAGGATCAAACCAATAAGGAACAGCCCCAGAAAGTGCTAAGGTTCTTGAGGAGTTTCAAGATGTATTTCTAGAAGACCTCCATAATCACCTTCTACCCTTAACAGATATTCAACATGCCATAGATTTGATCCCAGGATCAACCTTACGAACCTTTCCCATTATAGGATCAATCCTACAGAACATTCTGAGCTACAACGACAAATGGAGAACTTGATGCAGAACGAAAGAGGAGATGATGCAATGCAGAACTAATAAATTAAGATTAATCCTTTTTTTTTTTTATATTTCAGAAATTGCTTTGACTTCAAAGGAAAGATAAACTAAATTGAAGAAACTAGGTAATAATTGAAAGCACAATTTAAAAGAAACTAGGTTATCAGAGTGGTTCAGAAGTAACGGATCGCTGGGGGTTGAGAAACTCCCAGACCTAGGGTTTCGCTCGAACTTTCATAGGATAGAAAATAAAGAGAAGAGATGGGTTACCGACCCAGACAGTGATCTTCACAGAGTTTGGTGGAAGAACTCTCTCGAGCAGATGTTGGATCCTCGGATTCGGATATCTTCGTAATGGATCCTCCATACTGGTCCTGCCTGTGGCTGAGTCGGCTTCTCCTGAACTCAAGATCTGGGAAGAAGAAGAACAAGTGATGGAATCAGATACTCGAGGAAGGATTACCAGATTGAAGAACTTGAAAGCTGATGTTGCTGAAATCTGGATTCTCCTAAAGGTTGATCTGGCTCCTCTGGAAGCTGCTCTGAATCTGAAGTATCCGGACTGGACCCGGATGCTGGTGGTCGGCCTTGACTTGGAGAGAGTGGCCGTGGGAGGTGGGATAGGCTAGGGTTTGGTGGAGGGAGGAGAATTATGGGCGGCTAGGGGTTTGGAGTGAAGTGGCTAACCTAGGATTTTGGGGTTGGAGATCTCACACCTCCTCAAGGTTCCTGGGGAACCGGATTTACTCCCTCATGGAGCTCAACACCTGGATGCAAGTGCGGAAGAGAGAAAACACAGAGTTTGCTCACACATAAATTGGATTCATTCATCAGATTACTTTAAAATTTACAAGAGGGGTTTAATTTATAGGACTTTATAAGAGAGTAGGGTTTTACATCTTCCCATGTGGGACTAATGGGAGGGGATCTTCAAATTAGGTTTGTAGGATCAATTCCCACACATATGGCCGGCCAAAAGGTTCCAAAAATGTTGATTGGAGGCTTTAAAAGGAAGGTAGGTGGCGCCTCCTAACCTTGTTCTTCAAGAGAGGATTTCTTTCCTTCCATGGTTCAACTCTTTTGGACTCCTCCTTTCTTTCTCCCGAAGTTATGGTTCTTCCCATCTTTGCTTTGGGCGTTTTTGGCATGGAATGGGCGCCCCCTTGAAGTACTCCCCAAGAAGAGCTTCTTCTTTACATAGCTTGGCTCTTATGGAATGTTTTGGGCCGTCCCCTTGAATTGTGGATCCCAGATTGCTCTCTCCTCAATGGCGTATGAGAGAAGGGACCTGCTATCTTGTGGTGTGGGGACCAGAGCATACTGGATGGAGATGTGGCACCCCCTGGACTCAGGCGTGTGGCTGGGAGTGTGGCGCCCACTTGCTTGGCCTTGGGAGAAAATGTGACACCCAGGTTGAAGTCCTAGATCACTACTGAGTCAACATGACTCAACAAAAATAAATTGCAGGAAATACAGACTCAAGCTAAAATTGAGTTGATCAAGTCAACCCTTATTACAAAACCAGAAAACCCTAATTCTTTGGGCAAGGTCAATCAGAGATCCAGATGGAGCTCTGAAGTCTTCTTCTGAGTCTGGTGCCTGCACCAATTCTCCCGGGGTGGGAGGAACTCGACCCTGTCGAGTATGGATCAAGTTGGCTCTGGTATCTCTCCAAGAGGTCTGGGTCCAATTCTTGTAATTTTTCTCGGGAGATCCAAGGGTCATCAGAATCTGGCCTTCCTTGCCAGCGGACCAGGTATCTTTGGTATCCTCGATTACGAGTAGAGATAACCTGATCATCCAGGATCTTTTCAATCTGCTCTTTCCTCACAGGCCAGTTTGTTGGTGGACACACAGGGTTGGTTCACTCTCAAAAGCAGGACTAGGTTCAAAAGGCTCACTGGGAATCACAGCTGGCTCTCTATACTCTACTAGGTCTGTAATGTTGAAAGTGGAGCTAATGCCTAGTTCTGGAGGCAACTCGAGCACATAGGCATTGGATCCTACTCTCTTCACCACTCTAAATGGTCCAGCTCCTCTAGCATGTAACTTTCTAACGGTCCCAGGAGGAAACCGTTTAGGCCTTAACCTAATCATTACATAGTCTCCCTCATCAAAAGTTTTGACTCGCCTTTGAGAATCAGCCAACTTCTTATAAGTTTCATTACTTAAATTTATTTGGCTTGAATTTCTTTATGCAAGTCTTTTATATGCTGTGCAAAAACTTCGGCAGACTCGAAGACTCGTGTGTGGACTGGTAAAGGAGCTAGGTCAAGAGGTGTGTGAGGTTTGTAACCATGCACAATTTCAAAAGGACTCTTACCTGTCGACCTATTGACCAAGTCATTGTATGCAAATTCAGCTCTAGGTAAGTACAAATCCCAGTTCCTAATGTTTTCACCAACAAGACACCTTAACAGATTGCCCAAACTATGGTTCACTACTTCGGTTTGGCCATCAGTCTGGGGATGATAGGCAGTTGAAAACTTAGGTTTTGTCCCTAACTTATGCCAAAGGGTTTTCCAGAAATAGCTGGTGAACCGGACATCCCTATCTGAAATAATGGTCTTAGGTAGGCCATGGAGTCGAACTATCTCATTAAAGAACAGGGTGGCTACCTTAGACGCGTCAAATGTTTGGGAACAAGGCAAGAAATGGGCCATCTTGGAAAATCAGTCGACTACAACACAGATAGCGTCATGCCTCCTCTGGGTCTTAGGTAAACCTAACACAAAGTCCATGCTCACATCTTGCCAAGGACGATCTGGGACAGGGAGTGGGGTATAAAGGCCGGTGTTCTATTTTCGCTGTTTGGCAACAGCGCAGGTCTGACACCTAGGCACAATGTGTGCTACATCTCTTTTTAAGCTAGGCCAGAAAAAGTGGTATTCAATAGCCAGGGTGGTCTTGTCTTTTTCGAAATGGCCAGCTAAACCTCCAGCATGAATTTCCCAAATCAAAAATTCCCTAAGAGAAGTTCTAGGGATGCAAAGCCTATTCTTAAAGAACAGAAAGCCATCTAAAAGGGTATAATCCTTATGATCACTAGATGGTCCTTGAGTTAGATCCTGGTACACAGTCTTAAAATCGGACACGACTCATATTCCTTTTTGATATGCTCAAACCCTATGACTTCAGCCCTAACAGAATTCAATAACAAAGATCGACGACTCAGGGCATCAGCTACCTTATTTTCAGACCCAGCCTTATGTTTTAAAACAAAAGTATAGGACTGGATATACTCTACCCACTTAGCATGCCTAGGGTTAAGCTTCTTCTGGGAATTCAAGAATCTAAGAGCCTCATGGTCCGAAAATAGCACAAATTCTTGCGGTAGCAAATAATGTCTCCAGTAATGCAAAGCTTGCACTACCGCATAAAATTCCTTATCATAGGTAGAATACCTAAGCTTAGCATCATTAAGTTTTCACTAAAGAATGCTACGGGATGGTTCTCTTGGCTTAGGACTCCACCTATACCTACTCCTGAAGCATCACAGGCAACCTCAAATACCTTTGAAAAGTCCGGTAGTCTCAAAATGGGTGCCTGGGTCATCCTATCCTTAAGATCTAGGGAGGCTTTATGGGCTGCTTTGTCCACTGAATTCTCCCTTCCTAATACAGTCTGTGATAGGAGCAACTACAGTACTAAACCCCTTGATGAATCGCCTATAGAAGGTAGCCAAGCCATGGAAACTTCTGACTTCATGCACACTGGTCGGCTCTGGCCATTCTACTATGGACCTAATCTTTTCTGGATCGGCAGCCACGCCGTCAGGGGTTACTACAAAACCAAGGAAGATAACTCTATTGGTCAAGAATTCACACTTTTTGAGATTACCGTAGGGACTATCATTCCTCAAAACTTGGCAGACTTGTCTAAGGTGGCCTAGGTGATCTGCAGGGGTCTTACTATAGATTAGGATGTCATCAAAATAGACTACTACAAACTTCCCTATGAAAGCTCTAAGTACTTGGGTCATAATCCTCATGAAAGTACTAGGGGCATTGGACAACCCAAAAGGCATAACAACCCATTCATAGAGACCATCCTTAGTTTTGAAAGCAGTTTTCCACTCATCCCCTGGTCTAATCCTAACCTGATGATAGCCGCTCTTAAGATCAATTTTAGAAAAAACCATTGCACCGGCTATCATATCTAGCATGTCATCTAGTCTAGGGATGGGGAACCTATACTTGATTGTGATTTTGTTGATGGCACGACTATCAACACACATCCTCCACGTGCCATCCTTCTTTGGGGTCAGAAGTGCAGGGACTGCACAAGGGCTAAGACTCTCTCTAATGAACCCCTTCCTCAACAACTCTTCAACCTGCTTTTGTAGTTCCTTATGCTCAGATGGATTCATCCTATAATGGGGCAAGTTGGGTAAAGTAGCTCCTGGGACTAAATCTATGGAATGCTGGATATCCCTAAAAGGTGGAAGGTGGTCCGGCAGATCCTCGGGAAAAACATCCTTAAATTCTTCTAACAAAGGTTTAACTTCCTGAGGAGGCTCTGAGGGTGTAGGAGTCCTAAGTTCCTTAGCAGTCAACATCCAAATAGGTGAACCACTATGAATTCCTTTTTCTAGATCCTTAGCACTAATTAGGTTCACTCCAGTCTTCATCTCTCTAACCTTATTGGGTCCTTAGCTACCTTGTCCTTAGGAGGGACGGAATGGATTGTGATTTTCTTCCCATTAAACTAAAGACACAGGTGTTGATTTTCCTAAGAGGGTGGCATCATGATCATATAACAAGGTCTTCCAAGAATTATACTGCTCACCCCATGGCAAGTCACACCAAATCTTCTCTTGATAGGATTGCATTTGGATTTGGACCTGACATCTAGACTGGATAGGTTTAGAGGTAGAGTCTACCCAAGAAACCTTATAGGGGTTGGGGTGGGGGACTGGGGTAAGCCTAACAATTTGACAGTGCTAGCAGAAATGGCATTCACACAGCTCCCACTATCTATGATAATTTACATACCTTATCCCCTAGTTTAAGGAAAGTCTGTAGGATGTTAGTCCTACGCCAATCTTCCTGAACTCTATTCTGAGACAGGATGCATCTCACAACCCCTAATTGGTCAGACTCTGTGGATTCCTCCTCTCCTTCATACTCATCGACCAAATTCATTCCGGCCTCATAAACTTCTTCTTCAAACTCTTCATTGGGCCCGGATTCTCTTCTTCTCCTTCTTCTATGTAAAGGGATCTACGAGGGCACTGGCTAGAAACATGACCTACCTTATGGCACTTAAAACAAGCTATGGCTGTGCACTGGTTGGAGATATGACGGGCTTCTGGCACTTAAAATAGATGATACTAGAACTAGGGGTTCTCTGGGTGTCAGGTGCCTTACTTTTGTCCATGGGCTAGGGGTGGGAATACCCTGATTAGGCTTGCTAGGGGTAACTTGGCTAGGTCCATTTCTTGGGATTGGGGCACTAACCCTAGAAGGCATGGGTCCTCTTTGAAACTTCTCAGTGTTTAGTGCAATCTGATAGGCTTGGTCTAGGTCAGTAACCTCTCTCAGAAACAATTCCCTCTTAATGTCTTCCCTAAGTCCAGCCCTAAACCTAGACAAAGTGACCTCATGGGCTTCACTCACATCACATCTCATCAGGTATTCATCAAAGGTGGTTATGTAGTCTGATACAGATCGGTTCCCTTGTTTCAAAGTCTGCCATTGGTCTAACAGATTCTGCTGGTATGAAATGGGTAGGTACTTATCTCTAAGTTTCTCTTTCATACCCTGCCAAGTGGTTATGGGCTCAACGTTTCGTCTTCTAGTGGTTAGCTCAATGTTCCCCCAGTATAACCTAGCTTGACGTATCAACTTCATCTTGGCAAACTTGAACTTTCTTTCCTCAGACATGGCATACCACTCGAAGTACTGGTCCATCTCACCCTCCCAATCAGAATACACCTTAGGGTTTAAGCTACCATCAAAAGTGGGTGCATCTAATTTGATGTTCCGAATGAACCTATCATCTCTATCTTCAGGCTCTGGGTCAGGCCTCCTATGATTAGGTTCAGGATCTCGGTATAAATGTCTTCTAGGCTCCTGGTGTGGGTGAGGTTGAGGCACATTAAAATCTGGGTCAGGAGTCCAATTCTGATGCCTAGGTTCCTCAAGTACTTGGATCCGATCCCTAAGCTGGGTAAAATTCTCATTCATATCCTCACTTAATTTGTTCATACTTTCAGTAAGAGCTCTAACCATGGCCTCTAAATCAGGTTGGGTTTGACCAGGTTGGTAGGGTACTCCATTCCGGGTAGACATGATGATGCAAGCAAACACACAAAATGAGACTCAACTGAAATGACTACGGGCTAACTAGACCTAGAGCCCAAACTAGATGCCCAATCAGAGTGGCAAGCTAGCCTGTAGTAACTCGGGACTCAGCCAGGCAGGTATAAGGGGAGTGTTAGGTCCCTAGATGCCAATCCTAGACACCAATCAGTGATTGGCCAGGTAGGCAGACCAGCACACAAGCCCTTCGGGATAGAATCCCTGAACCACCATTCTAGACACTGAGTACAAAGCACACACAGAGTAACTAGACAAACTGACTCAACACTAGCCTTGACCCGACTTGTTGATGTCCCTAGCCCACTAGGGCAAATTAAGTCTAATAAATTTTAAAATTAGGCTTAGGATCGAATGAGTGGGTGGTGGTTTTGGGCTAAGGAGAGGTTATCAACTCCTCCCCTTATCTTAGATGCTCAAATGCCCTTAAGATGAATTAGGAGATGATCACTCAAACAAATAAATTGCAGAAACACAGAAACAGAGTTGCAGTAATTTAACTCTCAGAAATTTCACGGAAACCAATAAATCACAGGAAAATTATGTAAAATAGCTTCAATTATATGGTTCTAGAAAAATAAAAATCATGCAATTTGGAGTTACCTGCAATGAGAAAAATTCTTGCAACAGGCAGTTATAGACTAAAAATAGGGTGCTTCCCCCGTTTACAATTCCTGCTACGAAGTTGTAACCCAGCGGATCCCCTACACGCCCTAGGAACACCCCATGGAATGGGAAGAGGAGGTTTGCACCTAGCTTCGTTCCTAGGACCGGAAGTCCTTGGAGTCTACTTCGAGCAGACAAAGTAAAAAGGAGAGACACACAAACAAGCACACAAGACATAAACCCTAGACAGGGCTCTGATACCAAAAATGATGCAGAACGAAAGAGGAGATGATGCGATGCAGAAATAAATTAAGATTAATTCTTTTTTTTTTTTAATATTTTCAGAAATTGGCTTTGACTCAAAGGAAAGCTAAACTAAATTGAAAGAAACTTGTAATAATTGAAAGCACAATTTAAAAGAAACTAGGTTATCAGAGTGGTTCAGAAGTAACGGATCGCTGGGGGTTGAGAAACTCCCAGACCTAGGGTTTTGCTCTGAACTTTCAACAGGATAGAAATAAAGAGAAGAGATGGGTTACCGACCAGACAGTGATCTTCACAGAGTTTGGTGGAAGAACTCTCTTGAGCAGATTGTTGGATCCTCGGATTCGGATATCTTCGCAATGGATCCTCCAATACTGGTCCTGTGGCTGAGTCGGCTTCTCCTGAACTCAAGATCTGGGAAAGAAGAAGAACAAGTGATGGAATCAGATACTCGAGGAAGGATTTACCAGATTGAAGAACTTGAAAGCTAATGTTGCTAAAATCCGGATTCTCCTAAAGGTTGATCTGGCTCCCTCTGGAAGCTGCTCCGAATCTGAAGTATTCGGACTGGACCCGGATGCTGGTGGTCGGCCTTGACTTGGAGAGAGTGGCCGTGGGAGGTGGGATAGGCTAGGGTTTGGTGGAGGGAGGAGAATTATGGGCGGCTAGGGTTTTGGAGTGAAGTGGCTAACCTAGGATTTTGGGGTTGGAGATCTCACACCTCCTCAAGGTTCCTAGGGAACCCGGATTTACTCCCTCATGGAGCTCAATACCTAGATGCAAGTGCGGAAGAGAGAAAACACAGAGTTTGCTCACACATAAATTGGATTCATTCATCAGATTACTTTAAAATTTACAAGAGGGGTTTAATTTATAGGACTTTACAAGAGAGTAGGGTTTTATCTTCCCATGTGGGACTAATGGGAGGGGATCTTCAAATTAGGTTTGTAGGATCAATTCCACACATATGGCCGGCCAAAAGGTTCCAAAAAAGTTAATTGGAGGCTTTAAAAGGAAGGTAGGTGGCACCTCCTAACCTTGTTCTTCAAGAGAGGATTTCTTTCCTTCCATGGTTCAACTCTTTTGGACTCCTCCTTTTCTTTCTCCCTAAGTTATGGTTCTTCCCATCTTTGCTTTGGGCATTTTTGGCATGGAATGGGCGCCCCCTTGAAGTACTCCCCAAGAAGAGCTTCTTTCTTTACATAGCTTGGCTCTTATGGAATGTTTTGGGCCGCCCCCTTGAATTGTGGATCCCAGATTGCTCTCTCCTCAAATGGCGCATGAGAGAAGGGACCTGCTATCTTGTGGTGTGGGGACCAGAGCATACTGGATGGAGATGTGGCACCCCCTGGACTCAGGCGTGTGGCTAGGAGTGTGGCGCCCACTTGCTTGGCCTTGGGAGAAAATGTGACACCCAGGTTGAAGTCCTAGATCACTACTGAGTAAACATGACTCAACAAAAATAAATTGCAGGGAATACAGACTCAAGCTAAAATTGAGTTGATCAAGTCAACCCTTATTACAAAACCAGAAAACCCTAATTCTTCGGGCAAGGTCAATCAGAGATCCAGATGGAGCTCTGAAGTCTTCTTCTGAGTCTGGTGCTCGCACCAGAACTGCTCCAAAAAGGATTCATTAGAGAAAGCCCGAGCCCATGTGCAGTATCTGCCCTTCTGACCCCTAAGAAAGATGGCACATGGAGAATGTGTATAGATAGTCGAGCCATCAATAAGATTACCATTAAGTATCATTTCCCTATTTTTGTGTTGGATGACATGTTGGACATGATGGCCGAAGCCAAGATTTTCTCCAAAATTGACCTTAAGAGTGGCTATCATCAAGTAAGAATTAGACCCGGGGATGAATGGAAAACCACCTTCAAGACTAAGGATGGCTTGTATGAGTGGGTAGTAATAACTTTCGGTCTGTCCAATGCACCTAGCACCTTCATAAGGATCATGACCCAAGTTTTAAGGACATTCATTGGAAAGTTCGTAGTGGTTTATTTTGATGACATTCTCATTTATAGTAGAATGAAGGAAGACCACTTAATCATCTTAGGCAAGTTTGTCAAGCCTTGGACAAGATAGTCTCTATGCCAACCTCAAAAAATATGAATTCATGATCCATAGAGTTATCTTTCTAGGATTTGTTGTAACTACTGAAGGAGTGTTTACCGACCCCGAGAAGGTCATGTCCATAGTTGAGTGGCCAGTACCCAAAAGTGTTCATGAAGTTCATAGTTTCCATGATCTAGCCACCTTCTATAGGAGAGTTATTCGAGGATTTAGTACCATAGTAGCACCCATTATCGATTGCATTAGGAAGGGTGTTGGCCAGGTGGCTTCCCAAGATGGGGGTGAATTAGGATTTAAATTTTTTTGCAAATATGTACACTTCGAAAATCTCTTAGTGTAGGTGTTGTGAAATCTTATGCAATGCGGAAGCAAGTAAATAAAGTCAAGAAAGTCAATAAAGCACAAAAACACAAACACAAGAAATTTAGAGTGGTTCGGAGCAACTCACTCCTATATCCACTACCTAAGCACCATTTGGAATTTCCACTATATCCCCCACTGGAATACAGTTGGATTGTTTTAACAGGCTCACAATCAAAACTTCTATACTTGGTTTTTAAACCAGGCTCACTAAAGAAACCCACACTTGGTTTTACACCGGGTTTACCAAGAACCCAACTCCCTTTGGTTTTTATAACCGGGTTCACCAAAGAAACCCAAGCTTAGGTTTTAATATGCTCACCTAAAAATCTTTAACACTCACAAGACACAGCCCCTTACTGCTCTTAGAGAGACAAACAAGATATTTCAAATGAAAATAGAAACTTTACAACAAACCCAATTTATTTGGTAGTTGCCGATGAAGATCAACTTGAAGCCTTGCTTTAGATGCTCTTGAATGCTCTTAAAGCTTCTTTTTGACTTCCTCAAAAGTTGGATTCAATGAATGAAGATTAGTTGGAGAAGCTTTGAATCCTTTCTTGAATGCTCACTTGAAGTAGGTTGGTGAAAATACTTGAAATTTACTTGAATGCTCTTGAATAATCGATACCCATATGTTTAATCCATTATAAATAATCCCTTTTATAGTCTTCAATCAAAACTAGCCGTTGTAGGGCCTAGGAAATCGAAATAGAGCTGTTGGAGGGCTTTTGGAATTCAAAAATTGGTTCTGCAACTAGCCATTAGAATGCCAGAAACCATTACTCGAGTTAGCTCGAGAACCTTGAGTCAGCTCAAAGTCATAGACATACCAAAAGCAAACCCTGGATGAGTCGACTCTTCTGGGTTGAGTCGGCTCAAAGTTTTAGTCATGAAAAATATAAACTTTGGTCGAGTCGGCTCTTCTACCTCGAGTCGGCTCGTGGCTCTAAGTTTTTGAACTTTGTTAATTGCATACTTTGTGCGAGTCGGCTCATTATGCTCGAGTTGGCTCGAATTTCTGAAACTTTGAGACTCTCCATGCTATGCCAGAACATGAGTCGACTCTTGGTCCATAAGTTGACTAAAGCAAAACTTCTTCAAACCAAATTTTCAACAAGTGCAAGTCTTCCGATCACTTTAAAAACTTAACATAGATGACCAATCTATTTATACTTAATTTTTAGCCCTTTTTACAAGATTACAAGAACAAAATTAGGGCTTTACAACTTAGGATATACATAGGTTATTTAAAATAGAAATACACTTTAACTAAACAAAAAACCAAATGATACACTGATAAACACTTCCTGCAAAAATTCTTAAAAAATTGAATGAATTAGTAATACATGCATACTCCAATATTTTGTAATCATCAAAATCATTCTAGGGGTCTACAAGGGAACCTTTGAATGGACAAAAGTTGTGATAGAGCCTTCCTAAAAATCAAGGAGAGAATGACCCAAGCACCTATTTTAAGATTACCTAATTTTTCAAAAGTATTTGAGGTTGCTTATGATGCCTTTGGAGTAGGAATTGGAGGAGTTTGAGTTAAGAGAGTCATCCAGTGGCATTTTTTAGTAAAAAGCTAAATAAGGCAAGAATGAGATATTCAACTTATGATAAGGAATTGTACACAGTAGTTCAAGCTTTGAGATATTGGAGACACTACTTACTACCACAAGAGTTCGTTCTTTATTTCGATCATGAAGCCTTACGATTCCTTAATTTCCAAAAGAAATTGAACCCTAGACACAGGAAATGGGTAGAATACATTCAAGCATATACTTTTATTCTGAAACACCATGCCGGCACTGAAAATAGGGTTGCAGATGCATTGAGCCAAAGATCCATGCTTTTGACCACAATTAGCATTGAAGTTATAGGGTTTGATAGATTGAAAGAAGAATACCCTAAGTGTCCCGGTTTTAATGTCATTTATCAATCCCTTCAACAAGGACACCATCCAGTATACATAATGACTATACCATTCATGATGGGTTCCTTTTCAAAGGAAACCAGTTGTGTGTCCCCCGAATTTTCATTAGAGAATTTTTGATCTAGGGAGTTCATGATGGAGGCCTAGCAGGTCATTTTGGTAGAAATAAGACCATCCTAGCAATAGAAGACCAATTCTTTTGGCCTGGCCTCAAGAAGAATATAGCCCAAGTTGTGGCTCAATGTCGAACATGTGCTATTGCCAAACAGGAAAAGTAGAATATTGGTTTGTACACCCCTCTACTGGTTCCTGATTGTCCCTGGCAAGATCTTAGTATGGACTTCGTACTAGGACTACCAAAGACCTCAAGGAGACATGATTCCATCTACATTATAGTTGACCGATTTTCTAAGATGGCTCATTTCATACCATGCTCTTAAACTTTCAATGATTCAAGAATGGCTAAGTTTTTTCTTGATGAAGTGGTTAGGCTACATGGTTTACCTATAACCATTGTGTCAGATAGAGATGTTAGGTTCACTAGCTACTTTTGGAAGACCCTTTGGCATATGCTAGGAACCAGACTGAAACTCTCTATTACCTACCATCCTTAGACTAATGGCCAAATTGAAGTCGTTAACCGGAGTCTAGGAAATTTGGTGAGATGTCTAGTTGGTGATAGTATGGAAAATTGGGATCTCTTACTAACTCATGTCGAGTTTGCTTAAAATAGCTCAGTCAATAGATCTACTGAAAAGAGTCCATTTGAGGTGGTTCATGGTTACAAACCTAGGAAGCCCATAGATCTCATCCCATTGCCCACACATGCATGAGTTTTTGAGTCTGCTGAGTCATACGCATAGCATATTAAGGATTGCATAAAGAAATTAGTAAAAAAATCAACATGAGCAATGAAACTTACAAGCGTATGGCTAATTCATATAAGAAAATCAAAGAATTCTATGAAGGAGACTATGTAATGGTTAGGCCCAAACTCGAATGGTTCCTATCGTGAACCATGAAAAAATTACATGCCCGCGGTGCAGGGCCACTCAAAATCCTAAAGAAAATCAGACCTAATGCATATGTATTGGAACTACCATCTGACTTAGGTATCAGCTCGACCTTCAATGTTTAGACTTAGTAGAGTATGAGGAGCCAATATTGATAACTAGTAAGCCTTTTGAGCCTGAACCTATCATTGAGAGTGATCCTACCCTCGAGTGTCTACTAGCCACAATACCAGAGTAGCAAGATAGGATTGAGAAAATTTTGGATGACAAAACTATCATTACTAGAAATAAAGACTATCAACGCTATTTGGTCCGGTGGCAAGGTCGACCAGAATCTGATAACTCATGGATCACTCGAGAGGATATACAACGATCAACCCAGACTTATTTGAATACTATCAGAGTCGGATTGACCCATACTCGATAGGGTTGAGTCTTTCCCACCCCGAAAGAATTGGTGCGGGCACCACAATCCGAATGAGAATTTAGTCTAATCTAATCAAGCTAGACTCATTATGGATGGATTAGGTTAACTTTACTTTTAGTTTCAATTTTCTTTGGTTTCAATTTTATTGAACATGAGTCCTGTAAATAGGGAAATTCATGTCTTGGTTGAGTTTGAGTCCTATAATTAGGATTAGGTCCATGTCAATTTGGTCTCTTGAGTCAAATTGGGTTCAATTTGACCTTGTAATTAGTTGATTTCCTAAGTTGGTCCAAGATGGGTTTGAATTGGGTTCAAATTAAGCAAGAAGGCTTGAAGATTAAGTGCATCAAATCACCATGCCAAGGAGGATGCCACATTATCAAGTCTAAGTGGAGGCCATGTCATCTTCAAAGTCAACAAGGAGGACACCTATGCATGCCACATCACCACATTTTGGGAGGCCAAAATTGAATTCAAAAGCAAGTGGCCGACCACCATTTTCTCCACCATCCAAGCATAGTTTCAACTCCCCTTCCATATAGCTTGCAACCTCCCATGATCTTCTCCATGTAATTCAAATTTTCAAAATGTATTGGAGGCTTTTAAATACCCCTCCAAACCCCTCTTGTAAGGTCCATTTTATTCATGAATGAAATTTCTAAGTTCTTCTTCCATTTGAGTTGTGCAAGTGTCCTCCGAGAGGGAGAGGGTGAGAGGCCCATAAGCTCTTCTATTAAGCCGACCTAGCCACTTCCCAAATTTACCTCACTACATTAAAGTGCCACCCCCTTCCATCCACCTAAGTAAACCTCCCCATCCACCATCCAAAACAGCCATCTACTTCAAACTTCAAGGCTGCCAACACCATCCTCCAAGGAAGCCTTCTACAACACTTTGGAGTGCTCATTTTCTTCATTCAAGAGCTGCCAACCTGATTTTAGCCAAGGAGTTCCAATCAGCCCAGATTCAAGGTGCCAAAGCATCCATCTTGATCTCCTACAACTTCAACCAATCCACCAACATTCATCCCTTCTTAAACCCTTTTACATTTTCTTCTCCTTACCATTCCAATTCATTAATCTCCCTTCTTTCTAGGATCCTCCAAGGTTGCGAGCTAAAGAGGAGGTTGATCTTGCCATTGGAACCATCTAAGCTAGAGGACTTCTTCCCATGGTGTGATAGTTTCAAGTTCCATCTTCAATCCATAGAGTGCTGAAATTGATTCACAACTAAAAAGTGTGAGACTTAAATATTGGTAAGTAAACCTTATTTTACTCTTAGGTTTGAATATTTGAATGGCTTATGTCCTAGTTAGAATGGTTTTCCAACCATTAGGTCCAATCTTCATGGATTAAACAAGAGCTATAGTTTGGGTTATCCATTGTTTAGCTTTCCTTATATGATTTCCTATGCTTATCTTATGAGTAAATTTAGTTTATGTAAGTAGGTTCATTGCTCATCCAACTTGTTAATCTTCAAATTTAGAAAGCATTCTTTGCATTACGCATCACCTTGGCAGGTCCTATGAGCAAAGACTTTTAGACCAATGGCAAAGATTGCATCAAGGTAACAAAATTGTGTCTGAGTACATTGCCGAATTCAATGAGTTTGTCAGGAGATGTAACATAGTCAAATCTGAGGCCATGACCATATCTAGATTTTGAGATGGCCTATGTAAGGAAATCTAGTGGGAATTATTTCAATGGGAAATCCATGACCTAGAACATGCTTATCAAATTGCTAGGAACTTCGAGACATTTCAGAGGAAACTCATAATCAGTTGACCTAAGTCCAATATGAATAGTACATCTGGACATAGGCCTAGTTCTAGTCAGATTCCTCCAAACCAACCGACTCCTACTATCCCATTAGTTTGCAAAAAAGAAGCTCCTGAACTTGTTGAAGAGCTAGAGGAAGAAATATATGAAGCCAAATTGAGTCTAATAATAATTATGAAGGAGATGAAGAAGAGATTGAATCCATTGAAGAATTAGAGGAAGAAGCTCCTGAACCCGTTAAAGAATTTAAGGAAGAAGTCTATAAAGCGGGGTCTAACCTAGTGGATGAGTATGAGGGACATGATACCATCCAAAATGAACATGAACCAATGCTTACAATAGAGGATAAACTTGGAATAGTTACCCAGCCTAAAGAAACTAGAGATGCAAATAATCAACTTGAAGAAAATGAAGTCCAAGAACAAAACCCTAAAGAGCAACCCCATGAAATAGTAGAGTTCATGAAGGAAGAGGATGCAGAGATAAATTTAATCAATGCCAAGGGTTCAAAATGAAAGATCATTGAAGGATCGCCCATTGGAATATTGTCCACTAAAAAAGTCCAGGATCCATCCTAAAAAAGGCAACCCCATGAAGTTATAAAGCTTTTAAAAGATTTTCAAAATGTGTTTCCAAAAGAGCTACTTGATCATCTTGCACTACTAAGGGACATCCAGCATGTCAAAGACTTGGTCCCAGTAAGATTCCATAGTTATTTCTAGAAAACACCGTGGCACATGTTAGGGACCAAACTGAACTTTACTTCCACCTATCTAAAATTATGTATAGGAGCTTTGGAAACCTATTAAAGGTGGGAATATTGAGAATTAGAAATTTTTTTCTACAATAAACCAGTCAATAATTCCACTAAGAATAAAGCACATTTGAGCTTATCCTTTTATTATTTGGTGTCATTTGAGTTTATCCATCTGACCTTATCCATTTTCCCATGCATGCTCAAATTTCTGAGTCTATAGAGTCATATGCATAGCATATTAGGGATTTACACAAAGATATTACTAAAAAAGCTCATTTAAGCAATGAAACTTACAAGCATATGGCTAATTTTCATAAGAGAGCGAAAGAATTTTATGAATGAGACTATGAAATAATTAGGCTCAAGCCTGAACGGTTCCCACCCAAAACTATAAAAAAACAATTGCATGCCCGTGGTGCAGGTCCTTACAAAATAATAAAGAAAATTGAACCAAATGCTTATGTGCTGGACTTGCCATTTGACTTTGGTATCAGTTCCACCTTCAACATTTTAGATATAGTAGAGTACAAGGAACCAACAATGATATCCAGTGAGCCATTTGGACATGATTCCATCTTTGAGAGTGAACCAACCTTTGAGTATCCACCAGCCATACTACCAAAGTGGCTAGATAGGATGGAGCAAATCTTGGATGATAAAACTATCACTACCTGAAACGAGGACTATCAATGCTATTTGGTTTGTTGGCAAGGTCATCTTGAATCGGAAGACTCATGGATCACTTGAGAGGACCTATAAAGGATCAATTCAGATATACTAGAGTATTACCTAAGTCAAAATGACCCTTACTCGGTAGGGTTGAGTTCTTTCCATCCCTGAGAGAATTGATGGGGACATCGACAAAGGAAAAGGATTTCAAGCTAACTCTTTTTAGATTTGCAGCTAGAATTAAAAAAATCTACTTGAGCCCAAATAAAGTTAAATGGATGAAGAAAGCCCACTATCTTCATGAGCTGACTCAACCTCCATGGCCTCATAACAAGCTCTTTTGTAGGATCTCTTATCGATCCGAGGTTGAAGATGAAGGTTCCACGCCATGAACCATCTATAAGGTGAGTCCTAAAGTCTAGAGAGTGTGGTCTTATAATTCAAGCCTCTTTCCTAGAGTATGAGAGTACCCTTCCATCAAATATTCTTAGCTTTCATTGTTGGTAGGATAACCAATCCTCACTCTTAAAGATTTGAATATTTGAAGGTTAACTTGCCCTAGTAATGATGGTTTCCTTGCCATGAAGGTCCTATTCTTTAATTGAATAAGATATCATATGCGGGTTGTGTAATTTTTATTGGATAGTCTCTACATAAATCATTCTTTCTCTTTCTCATGGTTAGCTTAATTCATATTCCTATAGATTTCTTGCTCATATTAGCTTGCTAATCATCTTTGGTTAAATCTCCATCCATCATCTCTCTCCCGTCCTGCATCAATCATGCTATTGATGGGGACATCAGCAAAGGAAATAGATTTCAAGCTACTCTTTTTAGATTTGCAGCTAGAATTAAAAAGATCTACTTGAGCCCAAATAAAGTTAAATGGATGAACAAAGCCCATTATTTTCATGAGCTGACTCAACCTCCTTGAGTTGACTCAAACCCTCTTCATGGAGCTAACTCAACCTTGTTGCCCAGGTGGCTTTCCCAAGAGGGGGTGAATTGGAATTTGAAAAATTTAATAGATATGTGATCTTTAAAAACTTCTTTGAAGTGTTAGGTGCCGTGATTTAGATAATTAAAGCAGAAGCAGAAGCTATGAGAAAAATCATAATGCAAACACAACAGGTTTATAGTGGTTCAGAGCATCCCAGCTCCTATGTCTACTATCCAAGATACCACTTGGGATTTTTACTATATTCTAACAAGAATATAGAAGGATTGTTTTACCGGGATCACAATCCAAACCCAACACCCTTTGGTTCTTAAACCAGGAACACCAAAGAAACCCAACACTTGGTTTTAGCAGGATTACCAAGAACCCAACACTTGGTTTTACACAGGCTAACCAAGAACCTATTTGGCTTTTAAACAGGGCACCAATAACCCAACAATTCAAAAAAAAATTTGAAAAAACAAGCAACAAAATGACAAATAGATGTTGTCTGATGGTTGCCGATGTAGCTCGAGAGAAGCCCTCTTAGTTGTACTTCAATGCACTTCAAAGGTTTCTTCAACTTCTTCAAAGTATGCCTCAAGCTTCATATGAGAGTTGGTGAAGACTTGAAGACTGACTTGAATGCTCTCTTTTGTACTCTTTTACTCACAAGCTCAATAAATGTTCAACTAAGCATTAACCATTCAAAAGTTATCTCAATCTCTCATTTATAGAGTCTTGTACTTTTTTCAGATGATTTTAGTCATTGTAGACCATTGGGATGTGATATTTGACCGTTGGAGCACTTTTCAAATTCAAAAATGATATTCTGGAACTAGCCGTTAGCTGCCTGGAATCGACCTTTGAGTCAGCTTGGATCCCTCGAGTCGGCTCAGATCCTTAGAGAAGTTCTGGTCGAGTCACCTCGTTTCATTCGGGTTGGCTCGGTTACATAGTGTTCTAATTCCTTACTTTGGAAGAGCCGGCTCACCTTAGTTCGAGTTGGCTTGGATTCACAGGTCTTCAAAACTTACTCTGGAAGAGTCGGCTCTTCTCATTAGAGTCGACTCGCCTAGCTATTGTCTCAGAACTGTTCTTTCTGGACTTTGGAGTCGGCTCGAACTTCTGAAGAGTGACTCAGATGTCTGGCGAAATGATAGAGTCGGCTCGGACTTCCTTCGGGTTGGCTTGCCTGTCTGATTCAAAAAATGGTACTCTGAATGAGTTGGCTCATGTTCCTCTGAGTCAGCTTGGATATCTGCATGCCAGAAACCTTCATGCGTGCCATAAACAAGAGTTGGCTCCCTTTTCTCGAGTCGGCTCGGATGAGTTTTACATTGAATCCTCAGTTCTTCTCCAGAAATCATCCAGCAAGACTTCAAACATTCAAGAGACTCTCCAACTCTTCTAACAACAATTTCTAAAAAAATTTAAGCTTGAAACACACTTTGAAGTAATCCAATTTCATGATTTTTACTTTACTTTTTCTTTGGGCTCTTCTTTACATGACATACTTACAACACAACTCATGACAAAACTCAGATTGTAGGAGTTGTAATTGAGTAATAAAATCATCCTACAAAAACTTGTAAAGCACTTGGAGAGTTGTTAGTAAAACAAATGCATGCTCCAATGTTTTGTTATCATCAAAATCATTCAAGGGGTCAACAATCTTCCCCTTTTTGATGATGACAAAATACTGGGCATGGAAAAACTTTATAGTTACATGTATAAAAATATTTGAAGTTAAATATTAACATGTATCATAGCTTTATATTGGAAAAAACTATACATGTATCAGAGCTTTTATATTGGAAAAACTATACATGTATTAGAGCTCTTATATGTTTATATGTATTAGAGTATAAAAGCTTGCATATAGATAGAGTATCAGAGCTTTTTGAAAAACATTACATATCCGAGCATTTTTGACCAACAAGGAATCAATAAGTATCATTGTAAATAATTATCAATTATGTCAGAGCAAATTGCAAGTCTATCGGAGCAAATATAAATAAGCAAGATACAATATTTGTATCATTCTCCCCCTTATTTAGATATTTTTCATGCACAATTATACATACTCTCCCTTTTTGTCATAATCAAAAAGGTAATCAGTTGAAATCAATCTCCCCTTTTGTTAAGTACACAAAGCTAGTTTTTGAAATAGAATGAGAAGATTGAAAATATTGTTTGAGATAATTTGACTTTTAAATAGATTTGACAATCTATTACCAAAATCATCAGAGTAAATATATCATTGAAAAGTATTACACTAACACATTTCACAAACACATTGAGTAAGATAAAGAATCTTTCATTTCATTCACAAAATTTCAATACAAATTATAAAAGATTGAAAGCAAAGATACAAGCAATAGTCTACTCACTATCACTAGGCAATTCTATAATAGGGTCTACTGGTTCTACTTTAATCTTTGTGCTAATGCTAGTTGATGGTCCAGGTAGTGGCATGGAAGAGATAGGATCAATAAAAGGTGGCTGAGAAGCCTCAAGTCTAAGATGTAGTGCAGGCTGCCTAGGGTGTGGTGTAGGTTGAGTAGGCTGACTAGGAGGTGGTGTAGGCTGAGATTGTCTAAAAGCAAAAGAAGCTATAATAATAGTAGTAAGCTCTGTAAGGTTCACCCAGACAGAACTAAGCTCTTCTTCCATCTTCTTTATCCCAGTGTTAAGTGCAACTAGTTCACTTGCTTGGGCATTTTGCAAATGCCTCTACAGAACCTCTAAGTCTCCTAAACTCTGATCTCAAAATGTCAATCCCTTTTGTGTAGTCATCTTCCATTTTTCTTGTAGCCTCTAGTGATCCCATTTTGAATCTCATCTCTCTTAGTTCAGCTTTGAATTCTTCTATGCTTTGGTCAATAGATTTTTTGATATCTTCAGTAACTGTCCTGAGAGAATTAGATATAGGCTGAATGTCAATCTGTGGTGCAGGTCTAGTAGACTCAATGATGTCGACTCTGGAGCACAACTGTCTAATCTCACTACTAATCTCATCAAGTCTGCCATCGACTGTTTGGAAAAGCTTGCCAAACATCGAACTCATAGAGCTGGTCAGGGTCTTAGTGAGTGATCGCATCTGATCTGTAATAAAGTCCTGAGATATTGAAACTCCTGATGAATCAACTAATGGTCCCTGAGCAGAAGGTGCTGGTGGAGAAGCTGGTGATGGAGAGATCCTGGGACTCCCATACTCTATATTCTTAGTCTCCATAGTATCAAAAGCAATGGGCTAAGTAGCAATGGGCTCAGTAGCAATCTCATCAGTAGCAGAGGTAGTAGCAGTGGCAGCAGTCTCCTCAAGGGTGGATGGAGCAGTAGTATCAGTGATAATCTCCCTGGGTAGCTACTCATCATCATCATCATCATCATCATCGCTGTTGGAAGATTCTATAGTTCTCACATCTGTTCCCTTTTTCCTCCATGCTCCTTTAGTAAGTTGATATCCCATTCATTGCAAGGATTTGGAGGTGTAGGTATCAGTATGGTGAAGGGGCCTACCATCTTCACTATCAAGGTTTTCTCTGGAGGCCTGGAAGAATAGGGTAAGAACCATGCCATAAGGCAACAGGCCTTTACCTTCCTGACAGCTCTTTCATTTGCATAAGCATGATGTGAGGTAAGTTGAGGGCCTCCCCCTCAATTACATGTCCCATAAAACTAAGATCCTTCTCACTTACCCAATCAAATCTTCTAGTTCTTGAGAGAAAGATAATGCTGATAAAATTATGCAACAATCTCATCTCAAGGGACAATATATTGGCAATTACATTACCAATACCATTCACATCGTCTCTGTTTAAAATTATTCTGAGGGTTTTTTTCTTCGTCTTTCAGAACCAAGTGTTTCAAGCCCTCGTTCGGCATCTCCAGTAGGTTACTAAGTCTTTCTTCTGTCACAATAATCCTCTTCCCTTTAACTGTAGACTCAACATGCTGTTCTTCTAATCTCAAATCTTCATAAAAAGTTCTTACCAGATTTGGATAGGTTGGCACATTCAGTGGGCAAAAGAAGCTCCAGCCTGATCTTCAATTAAATCCCTGATTCATAGCCCCAGTTCTTCTAGGAATGTAAAGATGATTCTTCTCCTGCTTGTCACTAGTCGATTGGATATTTAAACTGGTTGTCTCGAAGAAGAGGGAGCTGCAATTTGTTCTTCTATTTGTTCTTCCCTCTTGACTGATCGAGTTAGCTCTTCTTGCCAATGCTTTGTCCTTTCTCTTTCTACATTGGGCTTGGACCATTTAGATCTCTTCCCGATGGCCATTTTTGGAGCCATTGCACACACTTGGGAAGAATGCAAGAATCGAAGCTCGAAAAGGTAAGTTTGGAAGAATGGAAGTGAAGTTCGAGTGGGAAACATGGGTTTTGAGCAAGAGCAAAAAGCATAAATAATAAGAATAAGTCCTTCGGCTCTATTAAAAAATAGCTTGCTCAACATCCGAGTCGACTCAGCAAGCCTTAATCTCTCGAGTCGGCTCGAGCAAAGCTCTATAGAACTAATCAAAAATTCGAGTCGGCTCAACTTGAGCACTATAGCTCGAGTTGACTCGAATAGGAACTCTCGACAAGTGTCAAAAAAGTTCAAAAATGAAAATTAATTCTAAAAAATCATAAGGAGAGATTGTCGAAGATCTTGGTTTGATGTAGGAGCTTTCTAGATAATTTTTTCTTAATCTTGAAGAGATTAGGTTAAGAAAATTCCTAAAAAGGGTTACATAAATCTAATTCTCCTCTAATCATTTCAAATCTATCTTGATTAAGTGGTTTAGTGAAAATATCAGCAAGTTGGTTTTTAGTTGGAATAATTTCTAATTCAATTTCACCATTCAAAACATGATCTCTTATAAAATGGTGCTTAGATCTTGAATGCTGAATTATATTTTTTATCAAATTTATAGCACTTGTGTTATCACATTTGATAGGATTTTAGATTGTGTAATACCAAAGTCTTCTGTTGTTGTTTAATCCATAACACTTGTGCACAACAACTCCCTACAGCAACATACTCTAGTCTCAGTAGTAGATAGTGCAACCAAGTTTTGTTTCTTACAGTGCCATGAGATTAAATTTAATCCTAGAATTGGCATGTGCCGCTAGTGCTTTTTCTATCAATTTTACAACTAGCATAATTAGCATCCAAAAGTCCAACTAAATTTAATGAAGAATGCTTTGAAAACCATAGATCTAGATTACTTATTCCTTTAATATATCTTATAATTCTTTTAACAGCATGCATATATGATTCATTAGGATTAGATTGGAATCTAGTACATACACATATACTAAATAAGATATCAGGTCTACTAGCAGTTAAGTATAATAATGATCCAATCATATCTCGATAGAGCTTTTGATCAATGTTGTGGCCATCTTCATCTTTATCCAATCTATAGGTAGGACTCATGGGTGTGCTCATTTGTTTGCTTGACTCCATACCAAACTTCTTGATAATCTCTTTGATGTATTTGGCTTGGTTTATGAGGATCCCTTCCTTTGATTGTTTACTTGAAGTCCAAGGAAGTAGTTCAGTTCACCCATTAGACTCATTTCAAATTCACCCTGCATCAACTTAGCAAATTTTCTACAAAGACTTTCATTAGTTGCACCAAATATAATGTCATCAACATAAATTTGTACAACTAATTTATCATTATTTTTTTTGATGAAAAGAGTTTTATCAACATTTCCTCTTATAAAATCATTTTTAAGCATGAAAGTGCTAAGTCTATCATACCAAGCTCTAGGTGCTTGTTTCAACCATACAGTGCTTTATTGAGTTTAAAAACATGATTTGGAAAAGTATGGCTTTCAAAACCTGGTGGCTATTCTATTAAAACTTGTTCAGAAATAAAACCATTTAAAAAGTACTTTTCATATCCATTTAGAATAGTTTGAAATTCATGTAGCAAGCGAATGCAAGAAGTAATCTAATGGCTTTTAGTCTTGCTACGGGTGCATAGGTTTCATCAAAATCTATCCCTTTCTCTTGATTATATCCTTTAGCTACCAACCTTGCTTTGTTTCTAACTACATTGCCTTGTTCATCCAACTTATTTCTATAGATCCATTTGGTTCCTATGATGGGATGGTCTGATGGTCTATCAACTAAGGTCTATACCTTATTTCTTTCAAACTGGTTTAGTTCTTCATGCAAGGCTATCATCAAGTTTGGGTCATTTTCAGCTTCTTCTAAGCTATGGGGTTCTATTTGTGAGACAAAGGCTAGGTAATCATCTGCATCTCTATGTGATGATCTAGTCTAACACCTTGTGAAAGATCACCAATAATTAAGTCTCTTGGATGAGAAGTATCATACCTCCATTCCCTTGGTAGATCAGCATGATCCTTACTTACCATTTCTTCTCCTTCTTCAATTGGTCTTTCTTGTATGCTCATATCTTCCATCTTTTTTGAAGTGTACTTGTATCATTATCTATGCACTCTTCTTTCTTTGAAGGTGAGGGGTTAGTTTCATCAAAAATAACATGCATTGCCTCTTCTATAGTTAGAGTTCTTTTATTAAATATTCTATATGCTTTGCTATGTAATGAATAACTAAGGAAAATTGCTTCATCAGACTTAGCATCAAATTTCCTAGATTATCCTGACCATTATTCAGCATAAAGCATTTACAGCCAAAAACATGAAAGTAATTGATATTAGGTTTCTTTTTATTCCAAAGCTCATAGGAGGTTTTCTTTAAAATTAGACAAAATAAAATATGGTTTAAAATATAACAAGCAGTGTTCACTACTTCTGCCCAAAAGTACCTTGGAACATTGCATTCACACAGCATTGTTCAGGCTATTTCTTCCAAAGTACTATTTTTTCTCTCTACAACACCATTTTGTTGTGGTGTTCTAGGAGCGAAGAAGTTGTGATCAGCGCCATTTTCTGTGCAATAATCATCAAAAAATTGATTTTCAAATTCGTGTCGTGATCACTTCTAATAGAAACTATTGAAAGATTTTTCTGATTTAAATTTTTTTATGAAATTTTTGAAAAACTTTAAAAGTTTCATCTTTATGAGCAATAAATAAGACCCAAGTAAATCTAGAGAAATCATCTACATCACAAGAGCATATTTCATACTACCTAGGCTTGTAGTCCTAGTTGGTCCTAAATAAGTTCCATGTGAAGTAGCTTAAGGGTCTAAAAGTTGAAATCATATTTTTGGATAAAAAACTTTCTTCTCTGTTTGTTTATCCATTGAATGCATCGCAAACATGACAAAATCTAATTTAAACTAGACATGCTTATAACTAGATTTTTAGAAATTAACTTGGTAATAGTATGCATACTAGCATGACCTAATCATCTATGCCAAAGTAAACAAGACTCCTTGGTTTTAGCATTTATGGTACTAGACTGGAACTAGTAGACATGGTTAGATCATTAAGATCCACCACATAAATATTCCAAGTCTATGTCCATGAATTATTGCTAGAATCAAGAAAGAAAGTTGTTACAATACACATAGATAATTCAAAGACAACCTTGAAGCCTTTATCACATAATTGACTAACACTTAAAAAATTATGTTCAATTTATCTACTAGTAATACATTTCAATAAAAGTACAGAGGGTTATTTTGATCTTACCGATTCCAATTATTTTCTCCTCGCCATTATCTCCAAAAGTAACCATATCTCTTTCATCTCTAGGGTGATGAATTGATCTCGTCACCGTCATATGTCTTGAGCAGCCACTGTCTAGATACTATCTTTTCTTTAATTTCGGGATGCAAGATATTCCTGCAAAACAATCAACAAGTCTTTTTGCTACCTAAGCTAACTTGGGTCCTTGCAGGTTAGCAGAGATGGTTCCTTGGGAACCAAATCTTTTACTTTATTTTTAACATTTCTAATAATATTGCATTGAAAGGGCTTATGTCCTAACCCTTTACATGCATAACAAATAATTCTAGAATTTTGAAAAGATGTAAATTTGTAGTTCTAAATGTAGAAGCATAAAATGCAGATGCAATACCTTTGACATAAAGATTTTTTATTTGAAATCTTAGGTGCACAATTACAGCTTAGAAGGGATGCAGAAATATTTGTTGCAAAAGCTTTTTGAGATATTGATTTTGGAACATAAGCTTTTGAAGTTACAAAGGTAGTAGCTGAAATCCCATTTGAATTAGAAGAATTGAAGCCAATCCAGCTTTATTCCAGAAGTTCTTTGATCTTTTAAATTAACTCAAGCTTGTTTGAAGATAAAGTAAGTTTTCAACTAAAGGCTTGAGCTTTTCAACCTCCTTTTTAAATTATTATTTTCATTAGTCAAGGTTTTGTTTTTGTTAAGAATATATTTTTCTCAATTTGTAATGCCTTGTTATTTCAGAAAAGATACTTAACTTTTTATGCAGTAAATTGTTCTTTTCTGAAATCTTCTTTCTCCTTTTGTAAAGAGTCATTGATATTCTTTAAAGCTCTAATCTTTACTCTAGCCTTTTTAAATTCAGATAATAAGTCATGAAATACAGAATTTAATTCATCAAAGGTGAATTCAATTTGAGGTTCGGGGGATAATACCTCATCTTCGAGACCCATAAAATACATGTTAGCAGTTTTGTGATCTCTTCTCTTCAGTTAAAGTTGACTCCTTGTGTCGCTCCATGTAGCAACCATCCCTTCTTTTCTTCTTCTTGAAGATTTTCTTTAGTAGAGTACATTCAGGATGGATGTGCCCAGGTTTCTTACACTAATAGTAGATGGGAATTTGATCTTTTTTTTTTCTTCCTTTGTCCTTATCCTTGCTATACTCACTATTCTTATGAAATTTTCTATAATACCTTCCTTTTTTCTTTCCCATAAATCTTCTAAATCTCCTCACGACCATTGTGATGTCTTCGTCTTCTAAGTCATCTTTGGAGGAGCTGCAGTCATCTTCTGATTCCTCATCTTGTTTCTTTGAACCCAATGCAGCTTTAAAGGTAATTATTTTCTTCTTCTTCTGATCATCATCAGTCCTATGCTGCATGGCGAGTTCATGTGTGATGAGAGAAACCCATCAGTTCATCCAAAGGTAAAGTAATTAGATCTTTTGCTTCCTGGATGGCATCACTTTAGGGTCCCACTTATCCGGAAGTGATCTAAGGATCTTTTGTACGAAGTCGGCATTTGAGTAGACCCTACCAAGACTTTTCAAACCATTAATAATATCTATAAAGTGAGAAAACATGGCAAGATAGATTCATTTTGTTCCATTTTAAATAACTCATAATTATGTACTAGAAGATTAAATTTTGAAGTCTTCACTTGGAAAGTTCCTTCGTGGGTCACTTCGAGTTTATCCCAGATTTTCTTTGCAAAAGAGCAAGTGAAATTCAATTGAACTCGTTAGCATCCAAAGCATAGTATAATAAGTCATGGCTTTGGCATTCAATTCCTCCATTTTCATGTCATGTTCATCCCAATCCTCTTCATGCTTCGGGACATCCATGCCATCAATTTTATCATGGGTACTTGTGGACCCTTGAGAATGACTTTCCATAATTGAAAATTGACAACTTGAATGTATATCTTCATTTTAGCTTTTCAATATGAGTAATTCATGCCTGTGAATAGTGGAGGTCTATTAGTGGATTGGCCTTCGACCAAGGAAGTACTCATGGGATGAGCTATTAATCTTTACTCCAATTGTATTCAGAGATAGCTGATACCAATTGTTTCCCAGGTGACTTTCCCAAAATGGGGGTGAATTAAGAATTGAAAAATTTAACAGATATGTGCTCTTAAAAACTTCTTGAAGAAGTGTTAGGTGCTGTGATTTAGATGATTAAAGCAGAAGCGGTAGCAAGGAGAAAAATCACAATGCAAATACAGCAGGATTTCTACTATCCAAGATGTCACTGGGATTTCTACTATATTCTACCAAGAATACAATAGGATATTTTACCGGGATCACAATCCAAATCCAACACCCTTTGGTTTTTAAACCGGGCTCACCAAAGAAACCCAACACTTGGTTTTAGCAGGATCACCAAGAACCCAACACTTGGTTTACACAGGCTATCCAAGAACCTATTTGGTTTTTAAACTGGGATCACCAATAACCCAACAATTCAAAAAAAGAATTGAAAAGAACAAGCAACAAAATGACAAATAGATATTGTCTGATGTTTTCCGATGTAGCTCAAAAGAAGCCCTTTTAATTGCACTTTAATACACTTCAAAGGCTTCTCAACTTCTTTTAAGTATGCTTCAAGCTTAGATGAGAGTTGGTGAAGACTTGAAGACTGACTTGAATGCTTTCTTGCTCACAAGCTCAATAAATGTTCAACTAAGCATTAAACATTCAAAAGTTGTCTCAATCCCTTATTTCTAGTCTTGTACTCTTCTCAGGTGATTTTAGTCATTATAGGATGTTGGGATGTGACATTTGACCAATTGGAGCACTTTTCAAATTCAAAAATGGTGTTCTGGAACTAGCCATTACCTACCTAGAATCGACCTTCGAGTCATCGGCTCGGATCCTTAGAGAAGTTCTGGTTGAGTCGCTCGTTTCATTCAGGCTAGCTCGGTTACATAGTGTTCTAATTCCTTACTCTGGAAGAGTCACTGCCTTAGTTCGAGTCAGCTCGGATTCACATGTCTTCAAAACTGCACTCTGGAAGAGTCAGCTTGCCTAGCTGTTATCTCAGAACTATTCTTTCTGGACTCTGGAGGAGTCAGCTCGAACTTCTAAAGAGTCTACTCAGATGTCTGGTAGAATGATAGAGTTGGCTCAGACTTCCTTCGGGTTGGCTCACCTATCTGATTTAGAAAATGGTACTCTAGACGAGTCAGCTCGGGTTCCTATGGTGGCTCGGATATCTACATGCCATAATCCTTCATGCATGCCATGAACAAGAGTCGGCTCCCTTTACTTGAGTTAGCTCGAATGAGTTTTACATTGAATCCTCAGTTCTTCTCTAGAAATCATCCAGCAAGACTTCAAACATTCAAGAGACTCTCCAACTCTTCTAACAATAATTTCTAAGAATTTTAAGCTTGAAACACACTCAGAAGTAACCATTTTCATGATTTTTACTTTACTTTTTCTTTGGGATCTTCTTTACATGACATACTTACAAACACAACTCATGACAAAACATAGATTGTAGGAGTTGTCATTAAGCAATAAAATCGTCCTACAAAAACTTGTAAAGCACTTGGATAGTTATTAGTAAAAAAATGCATGCTCCAATGTTTTGTTATCATCAAAATCATTCAAGGGGTCAACAAACCTCCAACCACTTGGATTTCACTTGGGGGCCACCTCATCCCCAACTTCCAACCACTTGGACACTACTTGGGGGCCACCTCATCCCCACTTCAATCCACTTGGAGGCTACCTCATCAACACCTTTTTTGAGGGCCACATGAAGTGAAGACAACTACTTCAACTCCCCCAACAACTTTGTAACCACTTCATCATCCACATAGGTGCCACATGTACAATTAGTTGCAACCTACTATGGTTACAACTAATTCTTGTTCTTGTTAGAACTTCTAACTAATATTGTTAGTAGTTAAAACTAGAATTGGTTTGCCAACCCTATCCTCTTTGACCAAACTCTATAGAGGGCCTGGGCCTATAAATAGGACCCCAAGCTCCCCTTGTGAGCATCTTATGATTGGATGAAATGAAATATAGCTTGAGTTCTTCTCTCCTTGGTGAGGGTGTGATGCCCTTTGTTTATGTTATGGAGAGGGTGTGATGCCCTTTGTTTGTGTTGTGTGAGATCCAAGTTCAAGACAACCAAGTCCCAAGCACCAAGCAATCTTCCTTCTCTTCTTTTTTTCTCTTCAATTTCTTCTTTTATTTTGCTTCAACGGCCTCATAACAAGCTCTTTTATAGGTTCTCTCATGGATCGGGGTTAAAGATGAAGGTTCCATGCCATTAACAATCTACAACGTGAGTCCTCAAGTCTAGGGAGTGTGGTCTTATAATCCAAGCCTCTTTCTTAGAGTGTGAGAGTACCCTTCCACCAAAAAATTCTTAGCTTCCATTGTTGGTAGGAAAACCATTCCTCACTCTTAAATATCTGAATATTGAAGGTTCACTTGCCCTAGTAATGATGGTTTCCTTGCCATGAATATCCTATTCTTTAATTGAATAAGATATCATATGTGGATTGTGTAATTTTCATTGGATAGCCTCTACATAAATCATTCTTTCTCTTTCTCATAGTTAGCTTAGTTCATATGCCTATGGATTTCTTGCTCATGTTAGCTTGCTAATCATCTTTAGTTGAATCTCCATCCATCATCTCTCTCCCATCCCGCATCAATCTACCTGGGAGCTGGAATGCGTGGGATCAGTTGGAACTACCTGGGAGCTGAAAGCTGGAGTTTGGTAGAGAAGTTGGAGCACAATTAGAACTGTGGAACAGATTCGGATAGTTAGAACTGAATTTGTGGATTGTTGGATGGTGGAACTAAAATTGGTTAGGATGAGGCCTATAAAAGGGAGTCCAGGGAGTCCAATCGGGGAGCAGTCCAGCCCAGAACCTCTTCTTCCACTCTCTACTCCCCCCTTTCTCTCCCTTCTCTATCCTCTTCTATTCCCCCTTTCTATAACTTTTCTGCTCCATAATCTATCTTCCTATTTTTCTCTTTCTTCCCTGTTTCCACTCCCTTCCTAATTCCACTCTCTTCCAACTCCCGGAGTCCCTTAGAGCCTGTGCATAGGGGATAGGAGAGGATCAACTTAAAATGAGTTAGTGTTGAAGTGCTGGAGGGAAGAGCTAGTTCTTCAATCTTTTGTATTTCTTGTTCTGCAATAAAAGAGTATATTTTTTTATCTGCATTTATTTATTCTCTTTTATTTGCCTTTTATTATGCTTTATTATTAAATTAATTTTAGGACAATTCTTGCTTTTCGGAGATGTACCATGATTTGTTACGGATACGGGGCGTGCCGAGGAAAGAAGAATTGGATACCTAGTGCCTCTTGAAGATGTACTGTGATCTATTATTGGTACGGGGCATGCCAAGGGAAGAGAGGTAAACTTTTAAAGCCAATTGTATTTTGGTTATAAAAGAAATACAATTTGGCACTGCACAATCACTCTTCCTCTCCTGAAATACTCACTCTCATTTGCTTCACCTTAGAAGTAGGTTATTTCTTGCTCACTTTTATTTTCCAACAATAACAATTATTTTTCTTTTTTTTTAAATCATAACTTAGCCCTAAGGTCCTTGAGGATACGATTCCGACTCATCCTAGCTATAAAGTTGGGTGGTGAATTATTTTTAACCGCCTACGATAGTGATCAAATTTTGGCTCCATTACCGGGACCATGGATACGGTTATGATTAAAAATTAAAAAAAATTAAAATTAAAAAAATATTTGTAGTATTTTTATGTATAGATTTTAAAAAAATTAAAACTTAAAAAAAATAAACAACAAAAATCTAAAAAAAAAATAAAAATCTTGACATTTTAAAAAAATTTACACCCTCATAACTTGGTAGGAGTTTAGAAACTTAACCATTGAATTAAAAAAATAGGAAAAAAAAATAAATATAAAAAAATATAAAAAAATAAAAAAAATTAACTATTCTCCTAACCACTTGTACTGAACATCTGCTTTCTTTGCATTACATATTTCATAAAACATCTTAAGGGCACTAAACACCTAAAACAATAAGGTGGGGATGTCATTACCCTTCCTTAGCCCACAAACCACCACCTTGCATATCGCATTGACCTAAGCCTTAAAATTAAAATCAATTAGATGTTGGCTCCTAAGGATTTTTGAGCTCACTAGGACAAGGGAGCCCTAGAGTTGGACTGGGTTCAGATCAGTTAGTTAATCGGTATCTAAGGCAAGTGGTTTAGGGACAAGAGCCCGAAGGAAGGTGGTTCTTTAATGGGTTCTGTTCGCTTACCTGGCCAATTTTAATTGGTATCTAAGGTAAGCAACGGGGGGATCCCCACCAATCTTACACTTACCTGGTCGAGTTAGTTAATTGCTCTTGGGCATGGAGTGCTCAAAGGCAACCTTGGAATAGTTAGGAGCTATTTAGAACTGGGGACCCTAGGATAGAGAGTTCATTGACTGCTAACTTATTTGCAATTAACTTAAAAACTCTAACTAATACTCCTCTATCACTCTTAGCTTTAGGACTCCTTAGGCTATCACCTTTAGTTTTCTTTCTATCTTTCTTCTTTCCCCCTCTCATCTCTATAAAAAAAAAAAAAATATTTAGAAGAGGATTGCTCTGATCTAGGATCCTTGATTAAATATCCCAAAACCATCAGAACAATCCGATGAATTGGAGCAGTGCTAGGAACATGTATCTCAATAGTAGAGTAGATAAGTTGTCCCATGCCTTGGATACCATACCCTATAAATTTGATCATTTACCAACTATTAGACACTCTTCCACTCAATCATTTTTTCCTGCACAACAGGCATGCTCCACATATTCGAGTCCAACTCACTTTGAGAGTGAATACCTAGCCATGTACTAATTTCTTGAGTCTAGATATGACCAAGTTTATCAAGATCAAACTCATATGGCCTATAGATCAGGAGAAAACCCACACTTTAATGCTTACAACCAAGGTTGGGGGACTCTAGCAATCTATCGATGAGCTTATGAAT
The DNA here is from genome assembly GCA_021397845.1 of Areca catechu. Classification (NCBI taxonomy): domain Eukaryota; kingdom Viridiplantae; phylum Streptophyta; class Magnoliopsida; order Arecales; family Arecaceae; genus Areca; species Areca catechu. The sequence goes on from CM038050.1 coordinate 104,778,435, forward strand.
CAGACTGATCGATTACTAGGTAAAATTAATAGAGAGAAGGTAGGAATACTACCTAGTCAGTCCGAGAGTAATTTAGAGGGATACTACCAAGTTGAAGATTCTAAGGATCCTTTAATTTTTTCTGAACAATCAACCATAACTCTCGAAAATTAAATGGTTATAAAATAACCCTGCACCATCATAGAGAGCAATATAGATGATTCGACTGAGGTAGCTGATACGAGACGATCCTAGGATCGATGAAAATGAAAAACTAATTTTTTAGATTTTTTTAGAATTTAATTCAGTGGCTAAAGACCGGAAAATAAGTAAGAAAGAATCATCAAGAGACTAGTAATGCAAGAAACTATCATACTCACAAAATAACTCATGCAAAATCATAAATCTAGGACTCGAGAAAGGAAAGTGCCAACATGAAGAGCTCAATTTATGGGTTCAAACAAAATAAGTTTGAAGCAAATCGGATCTGAAATGAGCCCAAATCAATTTTTAAAGAATTAATAAAGAAATTATACGAAGTTTAAAGTAGCCGGTCCATGGTGGACCGGCTGCCTGGTTCACAAGATGCCACCTGGTCCATGGGTAGCCATGGCCAATGGTCCACAGCTCAGAGCTGTGGATCGTGAAACATTTTTTAGCCAAGCTCATCGAGGACGTCGCTGGGGATGCCACCTCATCACCCACCGGAACCACTTGCACCATCTCCTCCGGTCAGAGAACCACCAGAAGCTTGGCTGGCCTACCCCCTTACCGATTCTCATGGATTCTCCTCATTCTATACCGTCTTTGACTGTTCATGCTAGAGAAACCATTAGATCCATCGAAAAATAGCCATCCATCCCATCTTCGGCCCGAGTTGCTAAAACCTGGCCAGACCTTCATTCAATCTTCCTCCCCATGGCCTGTCATCGATCTCCATCACCGTGCCTCCTCTTACTAGACATTCCATCTTTTTTGTTAGTGGTTCATGGCAGCACATGCGGGTCTCAACGGTGCATAGGTAAGTCCAGTGAGGTCTGATTCCGGTGGTGACAGCCACGGTTCAAGGGGTCTTGGCGGCAACATTGGGTGACAGGAGAAAAACATCAGTGGAAGGAAGAAACAACATGGATCTTAGGGCAGTCGAAGCACTCTATGGTTTCCCTGCTATGGTTGATTTCTTGATCTCTGATCAAGATCCGGTGGTGACTAATTCTCAACTGGTCAAACATTGAGTTGGAGCAGGACTATACAATCTAATTTAACTGGGATTTGGGTTTACCATCTAACTGTTGAGTCCTGTAAAATAAATCTTAGCTATTATTTTGGTCCTCATGTTTAGTCCCACATTAGAAAATATGAAGACCTCTCTCTTGTTAAACCCTATAAAAGGGCTCCTATACCTTTACCCGGGACAAGTAATTCCCTGGAGTCCCTCTAGAGCCTTTGCATAGGGAGATAGGAGGGGATCAATTTAGAAGTAGGGTAGTGCAAAAGTGCGGGAGGGAAGAGAATTTGTATGCGACAGAATGGGATCTTATTGTTCTCTAATCTTTTATATTTTTTTGGTCTATGATAAAAAAGTATGTTTTAATTTATGAGACTATTATTTGTTCTCTTTTATTCGCTCCTTATTATGCTTTATTGTTAGATTGAGGTTAGCGATAACTCTTGCTTTTTAGAGACACGTTGTAATCTATTACGGATACGGGACATGCTGAGAAAGAAGAGTTGGATACCTAGTGCCTCCCAAAGATGTGCACTGATCTGTAGGGTATGAGGCATGCCAAGAAAGACATGTAAATCCTTAAAATCAATTCATCTAAATTATAAAAGAAATACAATTAGGCAATGCCAATCACTCTTCAACTCCTAAAATAATCTCTTTTACTTGCTTCACTCTTAGTAGTAGTTTATTTCTCGCATATTTTTTTTATACGTTAATAATTATTCTTATTCTATTTTTAAAATTATAACTTAGTCCTAAGGTCTTGAGGATATGATCCTGACTCACCTAGCTATAGAATTAAGTTGGTGAATTATTTTTGACCGCCTACGATAGCGATCAATGCCCTATGCTTTCTATTCAAGGTGACCAACAACCAGTTCGAGTATGAAACCTTACTAGTTGGATTAAAGTTGGCCAAAGAACTTGAGATAAGAGCCTAAGAATCTTCACTAACTCCTAGCTTGTGTCTAGCCAAGTCACCAAAAGTATAAGGCTCAAGACTCGCTGATGACCAAGTATCTCGATAGGGTGTGGACCTTTACTTCGGTACTAGAATACTTTGGCATATCACACATTCCCTGGTGTGAAAATTCCCTTGTAGACACACCTTTCTGGCTTGTGAACATAGCAAACAACTCCCTCAGGTGGATGTACATTGAACATTTGGAAGCTCCCAGCATTAATGAAACCAAGGATGTCCAACAATTACTTACCAACTGAGTTGGATGGATCTGTTTGTCAAGTACCTAACCAAAGGCATCCTACCCAATGATCCCTCAGAAATGAGGTTGCTAAAATTGAAAGCTTCTCGGTTCATGCTACTAGATGGATGCTTCACAAGAAGTCCTTTCATTCCCCATACTCAAGTGCTTGAGACCTAGCAAAGTTGACTATGTACTTCGGGAGATCCATGAAGGCATCTATAAGAACCATCTTGGGGGTAGGTCCTAGCTTACAAAGCTCTAAGACAAGGATACTACTGACTTACTATGCAGGAAAACATTATGGAGCTTATTCATACGTGCAATTGATGCCAACGGCATGCCAACTCTAGTGGTAGCTAGCAATACAATTGACCCACCTTTCTTCTCCTTGTCCATTTGTCTAATGGGGTATGGACATACCCATTCTATTTTCCTTGCAATCGATTAGTGAAAGTTCCTTATTGTCACCATTGACTACTTCATCAAATGGGTGGAGGTAGAATCCTTAGCGCACATTATTGAGAGCAAGGTCAAAATTTCTTCTGAAAATCCATCATCTATCGATTTAGACTTTCCCACAACATTGTTGTTGATAATGACTGACATTTCAACAATGGGCATTCAAGAAATTCTACACTGAGCTCAACATCCAACACCAGTTTACATCTGTCAGGCATCCGTGATCAAATGAGAAAGCAAAAAATGATGAATTAGACAATTCTTCAAGGGCCCTTAGAACTAGGCTAGATGAAGCAAAAGGTAGGTGGGCCGAGGAGTTATCCTGTGTGCTGTAGGATATACAACATACTCCACAGACATTAACAATGAGACTCCCTTCAGCTTGGCTTTCAGCATTGAGCAATGATCCTAATCGAGATTAGATTTTAACCATATAGATCAAGCACTTCGATGAGTCAAGCAACTTGAGCCGACTAAGAGCTAACCTTGATTTGCTAGAAGAGACTCAAGATTATGCTTGATTATGGATGGTTTGTACCAACAGCGAGCAGTTTGGTAATACAACTCCTGAGTAAGGTCAAAAGCTTTCAGAAGGCCATGGAATTACTCTTTCTAAAAGAATTGCTGACAACTCATTAAGAGAGAGAGCGCATGAGTGAAATTCCATATGCCTCAGCAATGGGATCTATTATGTATGCCATATCATGTATGAGATAAGATGTGGCAAATCACTAGGGATAGTGAGTAGATGCTAATCTGACCCAAGTGAGAACCATTTGAATGTCATAAAGACCATCCTTAAGTATTTGAGAAATACTAAGAACAGTGATTATTTATGGGGATTCAGATATATAATTAGCCAATTATATTGACTTGAGTTTCAGTCAGATAAAGATGATAGCAAGAGTATATTAGGTTAAGCTTTTACCTTAAATGAAGAAGATAATCTATAAAAAAGTTCCAAGTAGCACACTATGATCGATTCAGTATACAAAGTGGAGTATATTACAATATCTGATATCGCGAAGAAAGCTATTGGCTGCAAAAGTCATTAACGACATGGGAGTGGTACCTTCATTGATGGCCTAGTTCTTTTATATTGTGATAGCATTGGGAACCATGCTAAGCGAAAGAACCAAAGGCTCATCAACGGACCAAGCACATTCTATATTGCTACCACCTTGTCCAAGAGATTGTGGTTCAAGTTTATATTGACTTTCAGAGATCGATGAAAAGAAAAACTTGGCCAACCCCATTTACTTACCAAAGACATCGAAATCAAAGAGTTCGATGATCACCAGTGGAAGATGGGTATTCAATCCTATTCCAATTGGCTATAGTCCAAGTGGGAGTAGTTAGGAATTGTGTCTAAAGCCAGTCATCTGAGTTGTAGATGATTGAGCTCCTTATAATTTATATATTATTATTAATAATAAAAATTATTTGATAGTTCACACATTGTGTACATCTTTCTTTATGAACATTTTTATGATGAAGTCCTTAGAACTACTTCTATTTGACAAAGAAAGATTTATCGTGTAGTTCTTAAATTTGTTTGCAACCAAATGTGATGCCAGAACAAATAAGATGATGTGATGCGGAAGTAAATTAAGACTTTTTTTTTTTTTTTTTTTTTTTGTTTTATTAGAAGTTGGCTTGACTCAAAAACAAGGCTAACTAATATTGAAAGAAAATATGCACTGAAAGAAAGCACAATTCAAAAGAGTAGATTATCAGAGTAATAAAGAAGTAGGATCGCTGGGGATTGAGAAACCCCCAGACCTAGGGTTTGCTCCTTTTCAAGAAACAAACGAAGAGCGAAGAGAAGGTTTTATACCTGACTGTGATATCTCTCTTTGCTTCAATTGAAGGACACTCTCGAGCAGATTGCAGCATCCTTGGAGATGGGGTATCTTCGTAATGGATCCTCGGATTGTTGTCCTATGGCAAGGTTGGCCTTTTCTCGTACTCTGGATCTGGAAAAGATGAAGAACAAGATAAGGAGTAAGAAACTCAAGGAAGAGACCTTTACTGGGATAGCTCCGGACTGCTCGAACTTTGAAGATTAGGGAAGAGTATGGAGGTGGCGGTGGAAGATGGAGTGGATTTAGGTTTGGCTGGTAGGGCGGCGGCTTGCAGATGAAAAGGACTAGGGCTGATATAGTGGGCGGTGGCTTGGAGAAGGAGATGGCGGCCTTGAATGAAGTGGGAATAGGGTTTAGGAATTTGGGTGTTGGCGGCTAGGATGATGAAAGGAAATTAGGGTTTGTTGGCGGCAGGGATGAAAGCGCGATCGCAGGGTTTGGTAACTTTGGAGATCTCTCACCTCCTCAAGGCTCCAATGGAACCTGGATTTACTCCCTCACGGAGCTCAACACTTAAAGAAGTGTGGGAAGAAACACAAGACAAGGTTGCTCAACACAAGAAAAGATTTCATTTACTCATTCATAATCAAAAGATTACATAAGGGTCCAATATATAGACCTTGCAAGAGAAACAAAATTACACTACTTCCCATGTGGGACTAAACATTCATCCTAAGCATGAAAAACTTCCCCTTGACCGACCAGGATTCTTTCCTTGGGAGTGGGCGGCATCAAATGCAAGGTGATGGCTTCATATGGCAGGTATGTGGGGCACCTCCTAGTTCTTCTCCTTAAGTAATGGGTTTTCCTTCCATGACTTGCTCTTTCTTGGAAGAAAATATAATCTCCTAGTCTTTCTCCCAAGACTAGGCTCCTTCCATTCATAGCCAGGTACTTTAGGCAGGTGTGGGCGCCTACCTTGAAGTCCTCTCCAAGAAAAATCCCCTGCTTCTTTAGCTTGGTTACTTTTGGCAGCTTGTGGGCACCTTCTTGACTTCTCCTAAGAAAATTTTCTTGCTCTCTGGGCGTGGGGACCAGGGACACTGGATGAAATGTGGCACCAACTGGTCCTGGGAGTGTGGCTGGGAGTGTGTGGCGTCCCTTGCATTTGGCCTTGAAGAAAAATGATGCCCTAGGGAATGGCGCCAACCAGGACTTGACTTGGAATTAGACTGAGTCAACATGAACTCAACAAAATGAAATGCAAACTTAAGAAAAAAAATAATCTGGTTGACCAGGTCAACCCTTATTACAAACCCTAATCTTCGGGCAAGGTCATTCAGAGATCCAGATGGAACCCTGAAGTCTTCTTCTGATTCTGGTGCCCGCACCAAAATGATACGTTGTTATCTAGGATGATGATGTTTACCAAGTATAGGTTGTTGTATGCCATATAAGTTGGTTTTCTCATAATCAAAGAGTATGGAGATACTGGTATGGCATACCGGTGAGTATAAGAGTACATTATTGAACATGACTAACTTTGTAGAGTACTTTACTATCAAGAGTATCTCATAGAAGGATATGAGTATAAGTATCTCTCGATCTAAGATCACCCACGATGACTTGCAAGCTACCACTATACTTTAGTATTGGACTACCAGAATTTTAATTTAGTAACGAAATATTTTTTGGTGCAGTCAAGTACTTATTAAGTGGTATGTGGGTCAAGATAGGATTGACACACTCCAAGGTGTTAGAGAAAATGCTCTGCTATGTTTCAATTTAGCAAGACCTTAGCCAGGGCAATCCTTGTGAGGAGTCATAAGATTTTTAGGTTGAAACACATCTGGATAAACTAATTAAGAGTTGGCAGTTGACTCTGATATCATCCAAGTATTAGGTCAAAGGGATGAAATAGGTAATCATATGCCTGGGTTCTTGAATATTACTTTGCAATCATTCGACTTATCCGAACATCAGGTACCATTACTAGATGGTCAAATCGATTAGTTTGGGAATTAGTTCTTGGAGTATCAGCTTAGTATTTAAACTATGGAGTTACTTACAATGAAAGTTTCTAGCAGATCATGATGGCTGATTAACGATTAAGAATCATTCCAGATATAACCATCAATTGATTAATAATTAACCTAATATAATATTATAAATAAATAAATAAATAAATATTAATTAATTATAAGAGGATTAATTAGTAATTAGATTGTTAATTGGCTCAATTTATTGAGCAAAAAAGTTTTGATCAAGTTTAATTAAATTTGATTCAATTAGATTTTACTCAATTAGGTTATATAATGAACTAATCATTAAGGTGTTTAATTCTTGATTTGATTCAGACTGAGCTTGATTAATTTTTTTATTTGATTAAAATTAATTAAGTTATTTGAGACCTAATTAGAATAGGTTGAGTTGGTTAATTAGTTTTAACTAAATTAGTTTTAGTTTCTAACTAATTTTGGTCAATTCTTGGTCAAACCCTAACCTAGTCCACTTTCTCTCTCTTTAGAAATTCTCCATGCCCACCAAGAATTCTTGTGAGAGTTTCCATGCCCAAAATTAGAGATGTCACCCACTTCTCTTTCTCATTTAGATTAGGATTTAATCTAATATTTTTGAATGAGTTTTGAACTCTTCTTGATAGAGTTTCAATGTGATTGAAACTCTAGTCCTTATCCTTATCTAGTCTCCTCTTAATCCTTATCTCCCTACCACTTGACACCAATTTTTAATTTGGATTTTAAACTCTAGTCCTTATCCTTATCTAGTCTCCTCTTAATCCTTATCTCCCTTACCACTTGACACCCAATTTTAATTTGGATTTCCTAATGTCGTGTGACAATAGGGAAGACTTTTTACTATGAAAAAGAGAGAAAACCATGAACATAAATTAAGGAATGGAGGAATTATGAGTGAATCACATTGGGATGAGAGGCTTTCTTAGTGATAGGGTTTGAAGGGAGAGAGTAAAAAAAAAGAAAAAAAAAGAGGGTTTCTTATTATTTATTTCTTCCACCATCAAGTTCTCTTTTCTTTCTCTTCTTGATTTCTTGAAGGGTTCAGAAGATCTAAAGAAGAAATCTAATGAACCATTTAGAGGCCTTCATACGGAACTAGCACTACAGGGAGGTTGGTCATATATAGGGCTTTGTATGGACATTCGTAAAGGCCAGATGCATATAAGGTTGCAAAGTGACTAGAAGGGCCCTTACTATGTGCCCATCAGTAGTGGTGATCATCAATCCATGATCAGGTATCAAATTCGGTCTCACATTTATTGTTGATTAGATCTACAGCATGCATCGGTTAGATCAATGCTACTGATTGATTTATTTTTTACATTATATATCTTGTCAAGATCCTTTATAGGATTTTTTAGATGGATCTATATGTATGTTTTTCTGATTAAAATTATTTTAAATCATATTAACTTCCACTAAATTTAAAAAAAATCAAAATATATGCATGAAACCTTATTTGATTACCAACATTGGTATCAGAGCCAGGTTGCATGGCATGATATGTATATATAGAATCTTGCATATAGATGTATTTTAATCTGAGTAATTGCTTTAGATTGGGCTGATCACCATGACTATTGTTTCCAAGATCACCTGGCCTGTAGCTTTAATATGGCATAGACTCGTCGGGCTCCCGTTGGGCCCTCGATCCTCTTCTGGTGTGGCCTGCAAAAAAGAAAAGACCAGGGCCAGGGTTTCCGGCAGGGACACTCTGATGATCAAGTCAGTTTAGGATGATCAAGGAGAACAGAAGCTCTATGGTGAAGAGCTTGGGGTCACCGCGTAGAGGATGAAAGATGGAATGAAAGAAAATAAAGGGTTGAGTAGAGATCAAAGAGCTGGGAGGTTTCTTGGCTGGTTCTTACCTGTTTGCTTTCCAAGTCTTACTAGTTGCCTCTCTCCCTCTTGGGGGTCCTTTCTTCTATTTTATATGAGTTGGAGTGGCCTAGACCAAACCCGGGGCTTCATTGAGATGTCCCTTTCTTTGTATCCCTTTCTGGAGGGGATTTCCTTTGTCTACAGTCTCCCCCTTGTCAGACCAGTCCTCTAGAGGAGATCCTTCTATTTGGGGGTGATCATTGACGTAGCACAGATCTTATCCCTCAGGTGGTGCAATTTCCATGGGAGGGGCGGGCATCGTGCCACTGAGCCCCAAGCCATGGTGGAGATTTATATTCCAAGAGGGACTATCGAAGTATCGCAGAGCCTGTGGCCTTAATGGAATACTCCTTTTGGAGGAGGTTCAGGTTCCGTGTCATGAGGATGGTTCCCTCGGTTGCATGGTTGTTGACGTGGCGGTGCGCTATGAGGTGTGGATCATGGGGAAATGCATTACTAGAACATGCGGGTGGCATGCTACAGGATTTGAGTTTTTCGGCAGGGTGTGCACCACTTCTGGGAGGTTGCAGGTAGATGGAAGCTTTATGTCATAGTCCGTGCCTCTGTTAATCCTCTCTCTTCTGTCGCTGGCAGGAACTCCAGACTCAATAGAAGGAAAAGAGAGCTCGATCTGGAGAGCTTGGCCGGGAGCAAGAGCGCAACCTTGGCTGGGTGCTCGACCCTGGATGCAGGAGGCCACCTTCAGAAAGCATGAGCATGACCCTAGCTGGGTGACTAACCCCGGATGGGGAGGCTACCCTTGGCATGCATGAGAACAACCCTGGCTGGGAGCTGACCTCAAATGGAGGGCTTGCCCTATGAGCATGACCCCGGTTGGGAGCTATCCTCGGACGGAGGGCTCGCCCTATGAGCACGACCTCGGTTGGGAGATGACCTCGGACGTAGGGCTCACCCTTGGAATGCATAGCACGACCTAGGCCTTGAGTTGACCTCAGACGGAGGGCTCTCCCTATGAGTACTACCCCAGCTGGGAGCTGACCTAAGATGAGGTCTCACCCTGGCATGCATGAGTATGACCTCGACCAGGAGCTGACCTCAAATGGAGGGCTCGCCCTATGAGCATGACCCCAGCTGGAGCTGATCTCAGATGGAGGGCTCACCCTTGGAATGCATGAGCACGACCCTAGCTGGAGCTGACCTCAGACGGAGGGCTCGCCCTATGAGTATGACCCTAGCTGGGAGCTAACCTTAGATGGAGGGCCGCCCTGGCATGCATGAGTACGACCCCGGTCGAGAGTTAACCTCAGATGGAGGGCTCGCCCTATGAGCATGATCCTGATTGAGAGCTGACCTCGAACGATGGGCTCGCCCTGGCATGCTTGGGCATGACCCCAGTTGGGAGTGACCTTAGATGGGGGCTCGCTTTATGAGCATGACCTGGCTAGGAGCTGAACTCGAATGGAGGGCTTACCCTGGCATAAATGAGCATGACCCTGGTCAGGAGCTGACCTCAGACGGAGGGCTCCACTATGAGCACGACCTTGGCTAGGGGTGACTTGGATGGAGGGCTTGTCCTAGCATGCATGAGCATGACCCCGACCAGGAGTTGATCTCAGATGGAGGGCTCGCCCTATGAGTATGACCCTGGCTGGGAGCTGACCATGAACAGAGGGCTCGCCCTGGCATGCATGGGCACGATCCCGGCCAGGAGCTGACCTCAGATGGAGGGTTGCCCTATGAGCATGACCCTGGCTTGGAGCTGACCACGGATGGAGGGCTCGCCCTTGGGTCTTCATTTGGGAGCCACATCTATGTGGCACCTTTTACCTACATGGCTGCCAGCTATCACTGTCATGGGCTCCATGTCAGTGGTTGTGCCAATTCAGATGCCCTCCACTCTCGAGCCCGAGAAATGAAGCGATGCTCGGGACGATGAGAGTAATGATCATGTTGACATGGAGGGTTGCACTTCCTGTGCCATTAATGCCTCGAGCGCTAGCACTCTAGAGATCGTGCATCTACCGAATGAAGTGGTGCCACATTAGCCTTCCTTTAAGGACACCAAAATTACTACACCGGAACTGACACAAGCACCTCCGAATCGAAGCATCGCCCTCAGCAGATATGGACACATGGTGAGCATCGGTTGGCCAGGAAAGGAAGAGGAACTTGTCTTCAACTCGTACGAGGTGATGGGACTTTGCAGGTGCTTGAAAGGGACTTGCCCTCCTGCCCCTTGCCCCTTAAGGGTGTTTTGAGCATAGAAGGCTGCAGTGCTCATCTTTTTCGTCAGTCTTCGTCCTTGCCCTAGGGTTTGAAGTTTCTAGCAGGTCAGACCTCTCCCTCCTTCTTTCTTCCTTGCTTCTTCTGTTCTTCTCCTTTGGTCCATGCTGAAGGAGAGCTCTTGTTAGGTCTCTAGGCTTCCTTCTCTTCTTTGCCTTCTTCCTCTTTGCTCACCATGAGTTTCTTCAGTGGTGGGTGTCGTCGCTCATATTTCTTAGTGAGGTGGGGCCATCCCAATTGAGGCCTCCTTCCTTGGATAGTGAGGAGAAGGAAGTTTTTCTGTAGTCTGCAGGGGTCTCACCAGCCAGGGATTGTCATTGGATGCCTTGTGGCTCATCCACCTCCTCCTTCTGTTCCTGTCAGGGAGCCGGGACCTCCTCCCCCATTTGCTCCTGTTAGGGAGTCAGGAGATCCCTCGGCTTTGCTTCGTCAATGACTGGTGAAGACCTCATATGTGTCCATAAAGCATTTGGGGTCCCTGACTCCATTCGACTTTCTGTTCCAAGACGGAGGAATGGGTCACTTCCAATGGCCCGGGCCGAATCACCCTGTATGAAGACTTCTTTTCGGGGGTCTTCGTCTTCCTTTCCATCCCTTTTTCTTTCTTTTTGAGTAATTATCACTCGGTCTCAAACCAGCTTGCTCCCAATGCTATCCGAACTATCTTCTACTTCATTATTCTCTCCACTTCCACGGGATTGTTGCTCATTTTTCCCTCTTCAGGGCCTGTTCACCCTGAAGCGCCACCCATCTGATAAGGGGTGGTGGTTCGTGGCCCCCGTTCGGGGACCCTAAAGCTTGACCTACCTTCTTCCATCAAGGGATGGAAGGTCAGGCTCCTCTTTGCCTCGGTTGAGGGGTGGACTGGGTTTGGGGTGACCCAGACTGCTCTCCCAATCGATAATCTACAATCGAGCCAATTGATAAAGAGATATTCGATTTGCTCATTACTTCTGAGGTTCTGGCCCTTTGGGATCTGCTGACCGAGTAGAACCTCGTTGATGCTAGAGTTAGCCATGCCCCACCTCAGGGTAAGGCTTGATACCAGGTTTCTTCTTGTACTTTTGATAGTGATAGACTGGTCTTCTTTGCATTCCACAGAGATGAGTTCTCAATGGACGATCTCCAAAGCATGTCCAGAAAGAGGGCTACCTCTGCAGGGCCTAAAGTAAAACCTACGAAGAAAAACTGAGAGGAGTTGGGACAGAGGCCCGTTGATGAGCCCACCAAGAGTGGGCCTCTCGCTGCACTGACCGTGCTTGGGTCGACATTCCATCCTCCAGCCCGCAAGCCCCAGAGGGAGGCTCGACCAGCAAAGGGGGCCATGCCAGCACCTTCGGTGGCCCCTGCAAGAACCAAAGCTCCACCACAGCTAGGGGTGGAGCAGGTGGTGAGAGACGTTGCCACAAAGATCCTGGCACCACCATCAGGGACAGACCTACTGCCAACTAGTCTGCCATTGCCGTGTCCCCACCGGCCACTACCCTAGAACCTTCAAAACAATCCAAGATGCCGAGGCCAATTTCGAGGAAGACATCCCTCATCATGCCTCGGGATGCTAGGCTGACGAAGGATGGAAAGCTGGCCAAGGAATCCTGAATGTCCTCGCCCAACTGCTGGACCGCTAGGAGAAGGCCAACCGGCAAGTGGTGGACATCTTCACTAGGGTGTAGTCCTAGCTCTCTTGGAAGTCACCTTCTTGGTTGCTCACTTACTTTCTCTCATTTGCAAGGTACTAACTATCATTCTTCATGCAAGTGGCCCTCGATGTTCAGCTCCTCAAGGACTCTTGCTTGGGGCTGATGAAGAGGGAGTCCCACCTTCGCAAGGAGAGGGATGAGGCTCGGGCCTAAGCTGCCTGGGTTGAAGAGTTGGAGGGGCAAATGAGGCCCTCTAGGACCAGCTGGCCGGCACCGAGGTGAGGGCGACTGGCTTGGAGAAGAATCCATCGAGCTCAAGCAAGCCTTGAGGGAAGAGAAGAGGGAGAGCCTTCGCTGGGCTGAGAAGGTTGGTGCTTTCAATACAGAGATAGCCTGCCTAGAGGGGAGGGTGCAGAACCTCTAGGTGCAGCTCGAAGAAGAAGCAGCCAAGATCATGGCCGCCTTGGAGAAGGCCACGATGGCCGTTTCACTAATGGATATGTCTAAGAAGGAAGCCATCGAGGCCATCCCCAAGTTCAAGGCATCCAAGGCCTTCAAGGATGAGGTCGTCGAGGTGGTGTTGGACTCCTACCATCAGGGATTCAATATTTTCATGGCAAGGCCATCCATCTCCTCGGATTGAAGGGGTTGGAAGACATTCTCCCCGTGCTGCCCATCCCCATCTGACTACTACAGAGATGAATCTAGAGGCAAAGCAAGAGGCGACCATGGTCGAAGCTGGAGCTGCTGCCACTAGGACCCACCTCCATCATCAGAAGGAGTCACTCACTGGCTAGGGAAGGAGTCGATGAGCGAGACTTGAACTTTTTTCCTTTCCTTTATTTGTAACTTAGATTTTGGGAGGCTTTCTGGCCTGTTGGGAGCCTTATTAGGATGTAAAGAAATCATTCAATAAATGAAGATATCTTTTTCTTTCCAACTAATGTGCCCCATTTACTTGTCTTCTTTTTTCTTTTTTTTTGCATTGAGATACTTTCAAAGAATCCTTCAGAGTTTATGAGGGACTTATCTTTGTAATGAAGAAGTAGTCCAACTCGATTGACGTACTTATCTTGGACTTATCTTTTTTTCTTCAATTCCTTTACCTTTCTGCATGGTAAGGAAATAGACTTCATGATCGCCGTAGGTGCGTGCCTCTCCTAGGCCTTAGTCACTCTAGGTTGACTCTGGAACCTTAGGATTGGCACGAAGGTTTCTGAAAACACTTCGACCTCATTTTCTTGGTCTTGAAGTCATGCGAACCTGAGTGTAGGATTTTTGAAACTTCTTGATTTGCCAAGCTGTGAGTCAAGTGGTAGATGGTGATATTTCAGAGGTTTCCTAACTGACATCTTCGGACTATGAGTGAGGCAGTTGAATGCAAGGCTTCTGGAGTCTCCTGGCTTGATGCGCCAACTTGTGAGTCAAGCGGTAGATGGTGGGACTTTAGGAGTTTCCCAGTTGACATCTCTGGACTGTGAGTAAGGCATTGAATGCGGGGCTTCTGGAGTCTCCTGGCTTGATGCGCCAAGCTATGAGTCAAGTGGTACATGGTGGGATTTCAGGGTTTCCCAGCTGACATCTATGAACTGTGAGCAAGGCATTTGAATGCAGGGCTTCTGGAGTCTCCCGGCTTAGAGTGCGGGGCTTTGTAAATTTTCTAGCTTTAAGTGCGGGGCTTTGTTGTTTCCCGACTTTAAGTACATGGCTTTGTAAGTTTCTCGGCTTTGAGTACGGGGCTTCATAAGTTTCCCGGCTTTGAGGTATGGGGCTTTGTAAGTTTTCTAGCTTGGAGTGCTCGGCTTTGTAAGTTTTTCACTTTGAGTGTGGGGCTTCATAAATTTTTGGCTTTGAATGCGGGGCTTCGTAAGTTTCCGACTTTGAATGCAGGCTTCATAAGTTCCCGGCTTTCAGTACGGGGCTTCGAAAGTTTCCTGATTTGAGTGCAGGGCTTCGTAAGTTTTTCGGTGATGCGGGACCAAGGATGCATGCAGGTGATTTCTTTTTGTTTTTATGTTTTAAAGGATTGACCATTTTCAAATTCGAAGTAAGATTAGATTTAGGGATTTGCATAATGATAAGAGACTCTAGCATGTAGACATAGCCCCTAGGTAGTGATAAGAAAAGGACCCCAGGATTGAGAAACCCTGATAGGACTTAGCTCTAACACAATACCAACTTAGGAGACTAGGGAGTGCAACCTTGAAAATTTAGATGAACCCGATGTCGAGTTTGCTCATACTCATGGATGTGGCCTGGAAGATCAAGCCTTTGACCCTGTGGATTCACTGGCTTTTCATCCGATGGTCCTGAAGGCAAGGAAGACCGACTCCTCTGTCTGTGGCACCTAGAGGACCTGTGAGCAACCAAGTGAAGGGGTTAGAAAATAGCAAGAAGAGGGTATAAAAAAGTAAGAAATGATGGGGAAAAGAGTTGGGGATTGTGGTCGAGAATGGCTCTTCTCGTTGGGCATCCAGGTGGATATTCCAGGGGCGTCCAAGCTTGAAGATGGATTGGTGGCTTGCGAAGGAAGAAGGTAACTCAAGGCTCTCACCCCTCGATGTCCCAATGGATAAAGGCACTCTCTCACAGAGTCCTAGTCTAAGAAGACAAGGGCTAAAGGAAGAAGAAACTTCTCAAATTTTTATTTCATCAAAACTATTTTTATAAGAGGAGTAAGGCCCTTCATATAAGCTCCTAAGTCCCATTCAAAATTCAAATGAAAAATGGTTACAAGTCTTCATCAAGGGGTGCCCAAAAATTAGAATTTGATATCTTCAAATTAAAATTCCCCTTTGGCCAACCTTGATTTGGTGGAGTGACTTGATTTGGGGAGTGAAGAGGGGAGGTTGTCTTCAAGAATCAAGGGATGTTCATTTGATTTAAGATCCTTCCTTGGATGGCCATGATTCTTTGGAAAAAGGCTTCATATGGGGATTGGAGAAGGGATGTTGTTGGCTTGGATCAAGAGGAGGTGTGATGGGGAATCCAACATGGCATTGACCTTAAAAACTTCCATCTTGTCTTGGCCGCCCAAGTGACTTGGCGATGTGGCGTTTCCTCATGCCATGTGGCATAGATGAAGTGGCGCTCCATGAGCTGAAGTGGTGCTCCTACTTGGCATGGAAAGATGGCTTGATCCGTCAACAATTGGGCTTGACTTGAATGCCCACATATGGACCCATCTTCAAATAAGCTTGAGCCCATCTTCAAGTTGACTTGGGCTTGGGAACCAATTCAGCTAATTACAGGATCCACTGACCCTAACTTGATCAAATGGGCCAAGATACAGGACTAAAATAAAAAATTGAAACCAATTACATGACTCAAAAGTAACTTACCCAGGCTTGAAGCCTTATTACAGGACCCAATAGATTAAAACTCTAATCAGAGATCCATAGAGGGTTGAGGAGCCTCTATCTAATCCTGGTACCTGTACCAATTTTCCCGGGGTGGGAGGAACTCGACCCTGTCGAGTAAGGGTTGACTTGGCTTTGGTATTTCTCAAGAAGGTCGGGGTCGTGGCATTGCATGTCCTCTCGGGTAATCCACGAATCATCGGACCCTGATCGGCCTTGCTAACGAACCAAGTAATGCTGATAGCCTTTGCCCCGAGTTGTGATAGGTTGATCATCCAGGACACACTCGATCCGTTCTCCTCTCTCAGGTATAATTGGATGTGGACACTCAGGGTCGGGTTCACTCTCAAAGGATAGGTCAGGCCCAATGGCTCACTGGGTATTGTTGCCAGCTCCCTATACTCGACTAAGTCTGAGATATTGAAAGTCAAGGTAATGCCATAATCTGGCGTAGATCAAGCACATAGGCATTAAGGCCAACTCTCCTTATCACTCTAAAGGGGCCAGCTCCACGAGCATGTAGATTTTTAACAGTTCCTGGTGGAAACCATTCAGGCCTAAGCCTAATCATTATAGAATCCCTTATTTCAAATTCTTTGGCACACTTTCGGGAATCAGCCAAATTATTTCAAAATTAGTGCTTAATGCAGAACTCTAACATGATGCAATGTGTAGACTCAACTATGCATTCCTATTGAGAGAAATTCTATTGGACTCCTAGGGCCTAAACCTAATAGACTATAGACTCTCTAGGTTTGACCCTGGTTTGGCATGTGCATGAAAATTAGAATGGACTCCTAGTAAATGCCATAAGGTCTTCCAAAAGTAGGTCACAAATCTAACATACCAAAAGTACTGGTGTAACCAAATGTCCTCAACAAAGTGTAATTGTGAAGTTGGGGAACATTGGAAGCCTTAGGGTATGACAAGAAATAGGAATCTGATGGGGACCTGAAAGCTATCAGCTGCCATGTGGAGTCCCAGCAAGCATCATCCATCCTATTAGGCATCCCAGGATTTTCATATATCCATTCAAGCACAAAAGGCAGCACATCAACATCTCGTATAAAAATAGGGACCGCCCAGAAGAAGATGGAAGGGAGTATCAGGCAAATCAAGCAGCATTTGGGTGCCCACTCTCCTCCCTCTTTCATGAGATTTTATTTCCTTATGTTGATCATCCTTTTATGGAATACTTGTGGCACCTCCTTTTATGCAAATCCTCCCCAAGGTAGCATGTTGACATCTTCTCTCTTTGCTTTTCATTCCATGTAATCCAAGGGCTAGGGTCAACTATAAAAGGACCCCCTTTCATGTATGAAAATAACCATGGATGAATAAAATTTCTATTGTTTTGTGTGATCCCAGGGTTTTGTGTGATCCCTGATTTGGGCATCTGTGTGAGCTCAGAGTATCTATATGATCCCTTCCCCTTCTTTTTCAGGGTATCTGTGTGATCCCTAGGGCATCTGTGTGAGCCCTTTGCTGTGTGCTTGTCCTTCTCGGGGAATCTGTGTGAATTCTAGTTATCTTTTTGAATCCTTAGCCCTCTTCTTTCTTCTTCCAAACAAATTTAATCCCCTGGTGACATCTACGCTCACAAGCGATCCATCCCTGTGCATTTGTCCCGCATCAATTGGTATCAGAGCCCAAGGGATTAAGGTATTCCATATCTTTCCCTCTATTTCTCTCTTTATGCGGGACTATTCATGTATGCCAATTATTTTTCATGTATTAAGCATTAAATTAGAAGTTTATATCCTAAATCTCAAGCCAAGATTTGAAGTAATAATTCTATAAAAATTCTAGAAGCAAATGCATGCAGAAATAGATCCTACAAGTGAAGAAATTGGACCACCAAGGCTAAGAAGCCCTGGTTAGGACTAGCTCTTCTGCAATACCGCTACTGATGAGTCTAGGGGGTGTACCTGGTAGAGATTTGAAGATTGATCCATGAAGAGTTCGCTCTATGCTTGACGGATGCGGCCTGAAAAATAAAGCTATCGACCCTGCACATTCGTGGCTTTCAATCCGATGACCCGAAGCTTGTCGATTGGAATCCTGAATTCATGAACTCTGAGGGACCTATAAATCACCATTCAAGGGTTAGAAAATGAAGAAGAAAAAAGGTTAAATCACTAAAGAAGAAGGGAAGGAAGGGAAGGAAGAGGGGTGGCTAGGAAGATGAAGAGGTGTCAACATGGAGGTAGGGCATAGGGATCACACAGATACACTATGGGATCACACAGATACCCTAAATCACATAGAAAGCTTCACACACAATTTTGAGGAACTCAAGAATAATTCATTCATCAATAGTCAGCAATAATACATGAGGGGGGGGGGGGGAAGGGGCCTTTATATAGGCATACAAGTTAGGGCATACAAGAGATTTTACATGGTCTTCCTTTTCCTTTACAAACTCTTCCATAATTCCTCTCCCAAATAGTTTCAAATTTCTTCTCCCAACTAGGATTACTCCTATCCTCCTCTTTGACTTGGTCTTCTCCTTCTCTTTGACTTGGTCCAAGGAAGGTAATCATAAGGGGGCGCCATATGGAGGGTGACCATATGATGGGGCGCCATATGAAGAACTTTGGGCTTGGGCTTTAGGCGGCCCACTTCAGTGTTGGGCTGGGTCTTTTAGGGTTTCTTCTGGTTATCCATCTCCTCATGGTGGGCTGATGTACTTGTCATCCAGGTCTTCAATGATAGCTCCAAGAATCCTTCTATGCTTCCAAGTGGCACAATTATGTGGATGACTGGATTCCATGCAGTGGTTGTAGTATTATGTTGACTGGCTTCATAAGTGACTTGAGTCTTCTTACAAAATTGGACTGGACTCAATATAAGACTTAAAAATTGGACTGAATGCATAAAACTCAAAACTTACAGGACTCATAAGACTCACTAAGCATCCAAAACTTGACTCAATGCTCCAATTACAGGATTCAACTATAGAAAGGCCCTTAACAGGACTCAGGGGCCAAATACAGACTCAAGTGTTACAAGGCCTGAAAGTCAAACTCAAGGCCCAAATACAAAACTCAAATGGCTAACATAGGCAAATTATTGGACTCAAAGACAAAATTTGCATCATGGATAGGGACTCAAAACTGAGGACCCATAGTAAATTAGGGTTGACTTGATATCCCCATCAATTCTCCCAGGATGGGAGGAACTCGACTCCGTCGAGTAAGGTCACTCTTGCTCTGGTATCGTTCAAGGAGGTCTGGGTTAAGGCGCTGCATGTCCTTTCAAGTAATCCATGAATCGTTGGATTCTGGTCGACCATGCCAACAGACCAGGTAGCATTGATAACCGCGATCCAGGGTCATGATAGCTTGATCGTCCAGGATACGCTCGATCTGTTCACCTCTCTCAGGCCAATTTATAAGTGGACACTCTGGGTTACGTTCGTTCTCAAAGGATGGAATAGGTTCAAAACCTCACTAGAAATCACTATCGGTTCCCTATACTCAACCAAGTTAGCAATATTGAATGTAGAGCTAATGTCAAAATCCGAGGGCTGATATAGCATATAAGATTTGGATCCTACCTTCTCTATCACTCAAAAGGGTCCAGCTCTATGAGCATAAAGCTTCTTAACCATAATAGAATCTCCTACATTAAATCTCTTGGATCTCTTTTTGGGAATTAGCCAGTTTGATTCAAAATAATGCTTTATGCAAATGATGCACCTGACTTGTATTGACACCTAATAAAATGTAGACTCAACTATGTATTCCTATTGCGAGGAACTTTATTGGACTCTTTTGGGCCTAAACCTAATAGATATAGGTTCTCTAGGTTTGACCCTTGTTTGACATGCACATGAAAATTTACAATGAACTTCTAGTACATGCCAGAGGGTATGCAAGAAGTAAGATGCAAACCTAATATGTACAATGAATGTATGCAACATGAATACTTCTATAAAATGCAATCTAATAATGAGAAAATTAGGAGAAGTTTCAGAAAAAGGTGGAAAATAAGAAGTGGGTTCAGGGTTAGTCTGATTGGGTGGAGAGTTGGAAAAGAGTTCAGGGTTAATCGGATAGACTAAGATGTAAGAAGGGATGTCGGGAATTAGTCCTAGACTAATGAGGTTTACCTTATGGGTTTGATGTCTATCTAAAGGGTCTACATAATGGAAGAAAGGGTCATTAATTTCAGGAAAGAGATCAATGGGAGTCAATGGAATGATTTCATCCTGAGGGTACTGATTCAAATAGATCAAGTCCTTAATAAATTCTTCTTGCTCTTGAATCAAAGGACTAGGCTCTATAGTTGGGCTTTCTTCTAGTGTCTCCTCAGGTAAACTCTAATAATATGATTGGGTTCCTCATGGTCTTCTTCCTTAAGGGTTCTTCCATTACATGGTCTGCTAACTCTGTGTCGGTTACTGTCTGGGTATGGCTAGGATTAGCTAAATCTAAGTCGCCTCCTACTAGGGTATGGTCAGGGTTAACTATTATTGGGTGGTCTTCTACCTGGTCCAACCTATTGGTTACTTGGTTGTTGGTTTGGGTGGTGGATTGGGTAAACTAGGTTTGGAATTGGGTATTTTCTGGGCCCATTGTTCAATTAGGGCTTTGAGGGTTTCTAGATTGGACTCCATGGTTGAACTGGGTTGGACTTCATACTAAACTAATTCTGGGTTGGTTTCTATTGTGGTTTGGTTATAGTCAACTACTTCTGAGTCTTCTATAGGTAACTCTTCTTCTTCCTCATACTGTTCCTCTAAGCTCATGTCAGCTTCATATACTTCCCCTTCAAGTCAGCTTTGTGAACCAATGGGGTAGTAGGAGGGGGTTGGATAAGAAATATTGACTAATGATTGGGGTGGGGGTGGGTTGACTAAGGGGTTCCTGACTAATACTAGGCTCAATAATAGGTTCAGACTCATCTTTATCTAACTCACCTAGGTGTAGGGTGCTGACTGGACACTGGCTAACAAAATGGCATGTTTGCAACATCTAAAACACACTCTCAGGGGATTGGAACTTCTTTGAACCTCTACAGACTTGCCTCTATCTCCTTTATGGGCCATAGTGGTACTAGGCTGGTTAGGATCTGATCCTGGGCTAGGGGCACTAGTCCTAAAGGGTTTAGGTTGACAAAGGGAACTGGACTAACACTAGGCTCATATCTAGGGGTATTTATCCTATGGGGTTCAAGTCGACTAAGGGATAGTGGGTTACTATTGGGTTCATATCTAGGGACTATGGGTTCCTGGGGTCTATAGGGCAAGGGTTCAACTCTATGGGTCTTGCCTAGGGTTCCTAATTGGTTGAGTCTTTGGTTCATTTGTTTTGTGATTGGGTCAATTGGGTTATCTGGGCATTGATTGGTTATTGGATAAGTCGATCCGATCAAATCGTTCGGTCATGGTTTTCATGAAAGCCTCTAGACTGGGATCCATGGTTGAGCTAGGTTGGGTTTAGACTTCTGGTATTAGGTTCCTAGTCTATTGGTCATACAATCAAGCAAACAATCAAAATGAGATGGTGCAGCCAAGCATGCAAAATTGGGTTAGCTTAATCTAGGATTTCTTAGACCTAGAGCCAAAACTGAATGGGTCAGCTCAACTTACACCTAACCTAGTAGCTAATCATTCCTCTGGCTAGGTAGAGGGTGTAAGTGTGGGAGGTCCCCCTTGCTTTCACAGGGACCAATTAAAAACCACAACACCACTTAGGTCATTTGACTCTGGACCCCCAGCCTTAGACACCGGCTTCAGTAATAGCTAAAGGATTAAATGCACTAGTTGGCCCACACAGCTCGGACCCGACCTGTTAATGTCTCCTAGCCCACTAGGGCAAATCAGGTCTAATTGATTTTAATTAGGCTTGGGTTAGTATGATGATGGTGGTTTGGATCCAGGATAGGTGATGAAATCCTGTCCTGATCTGAGATATAGAGTTGCCCTTATGATTAGATTAAGAATGATGGCAATCGATGGCCCTGATAAAATCTAAAACAATCAAAAAATAAAATAATTATTTTATTATTTTATGCTGTGACAAATTAAATTCAAGTTAACTGGGGTTAGCAAACAAGGTTTGGCTTGGGATTGGGGGTTGGAAGTTGATTAGGTTAGGTTGAGTCGAGATGTAGAATATAGCAGAAATAAGAGAATTAGGGTTTCAGTCAATGTAGAGTTTGACAAAGATCTCAATGCAAAAAAAAAAATCAAAAAAAAATCTGGAATAGAGGATGGATGGTGATGATGAAACCTACCAAATTTCATGTAGAACAAAAATCATATGATGATGAAAACCTGGGGTTTTGTGGACTGCTATAGAAATTATTAGGATTCTATTAGGGTTTCTAATATGCCAAATTTTTATGATTTAGGGTTTCAGTAAAATTAATTAAAAATTTTGATAATTAATAGGACAGAATAGAGGACATGAAATGTAAATTTCATAAAAAAATAAAATGTTTATGATACTGAAATCAGATTGAAACTGGACATCTAATGCAGTGAATAGAATGCAGAATTAGGGATTGTGAATGCAAAGCAAATAAAAACTATCCTAAACCCGCTTTGATACCAAACTGATGCGGGACTATTCATGCATGCCAATTATTTTTCATGTATTAAGAATTAAATTGGAAGTTTATATCCCAAATTTCAAGCCAAGATTTGAAGTAGGAAATTCTATAGAAATTCTAGAAGCAGATGAATGCAGAAATAGATCCTACAAGTGAAGGAACAGGACCGCCAAGGCTAAGAAGCCCTGGTTAGGACTAGCTCTCTGTAATACCACTACCTAATGAGTATAGGGGGTGTACTTGGTAGAGATTTGAAGATGATCTGTGAAGATCTCGCTCTATGCTCGACGGATGCAGCCTAGAAAACAAAGCTATCGACCTGCGGATTCGCGGCTTTCAATCCGGTGACCTGAAAGCTTGTCGATTGGAACCCTGGATACGTGAACTCTGAGGGACCTGTAAATCACCATTCAAGGGTTAGAAAATAAAGAAGAAAAAAATGTTGAAAGGAAGGGAAGGAAGGAAGGAAGAGGGGCGGCTAGGAAGATGAAGAGGCTGTCAGCTTGGAGGTAGGGCACGGGGATTACATAGATACCCTAAGGAATCACACAGATATCCTAAATCACACAAAAAACTTCACACACAATTTTGAGGAACTTAAGAATAATTCATTCATCAATAGTCAGCAATAATACATGAGGTGGGGGAAGGGGCCTTTATGTAGGCATACAAGTTAGGGCATACAAGAGATTTTACATGGTCTTCCTTTCCTTTACAAACTCTTCCACAAGTCCTCTCCCAAATAGGTTCAAATTTCTTCTCCCAACTAGGATTACTCTCCTCCTCTTCGACTTGGTCTTCTCCTTCTCATTGACTTGGTCCAAGGGGGGTAATCATAAGGGGGCGCCATATGAAGGGTGACCATAAGGTGGGGTGCCATATGAAGAACTTTGGGCTTTGGGCGGCCCACTTTAGTGCTGGATTGGGTCTTTTGGGATTTCTTCCGGTTGTCCATCTCCTCATGGTGGGCTAATGTACTTGTCATCTAGGTCTTCAATGATAGCTCCAAGAATCCTTCTATGCTTTCCAAGTGGCATAATTACGTGGATGACTGGATTCCATGTAGTGGTTATAGTATTATGTTGACTGGCTTCATAAGTGACTCGAGTCTTCTTACAAAATTGGACTGGACTCAATATAAAACTTACAAAATTGGACTGAATGCATAAAACTCAAAACTTACAGGACTCATAAGACTCACTAAGCAT
Source organism: Areca catechu (assembly GCA_021397845.1). Taxonomy (NCBI): domain Eukaryota; kingdom Viridiplantae; phylum Streptophyta; class Magnoliopsida; order Arecales; family Arecaceae; genus Areca; species Areca catechu. The sequence goes on from CM038050.1 coordinate 104,802,040, forward strand.
GCAAAACTTGACTCAATCTCTAATTACAGGACTCAACTGTAGAAAGGCCCTAAACAGGACTCAGGGGCTAAAATATAGACTCAAGTGTAACAAGGCCTGAAAAATAAACTCAAGCCCAAATACAAAACTCAAATGGCTAATATAGGCAAATTATTGGACTCAAAGACAAAACTTGCATCATGGCTAGGGACTCAAAACTTAGGGACCCATAGTAAACTAGGGTTGACCTGATGTCCCCATCATCTCTCCTCCAATTATTCCCCTTATTCCCATTATTCCTGCTATCCTGACCTTATTCCTTCTCTATTCTAGACATATTCTTGTCATCTTCCTCCCAGATCTAATTGGATTGAAAGCTCAGAACACCCGTCCACCACCCACAGCCCGCTAAGAAGCTTCCTCTACCACCACCATCCTCCCACTGACCACGGCATCTTCCTCTCCTCCGATCGGAAAGCCCACTGCCAAGCCCAGCCATTACACCGTCCATGCCAGCCATCTTCCATCTGCACGGCCATCATCTCGCCTCGGAAATTTTTGCATGCTGAAGCCCTTTCTGGCCATTCCCATGTCTCCGCCCTCGTCCATGACACCCTCGGCCGCACGCGGCTCCAAAGCCATCGACCATGACCAATGCACCACTCGATCCCTCAGGCACGCCCGATACCCACACTGCCGGTCTCCATCTCCAATCAAGCCCTCTTCCTCTGCCATCCAAGATGCCCTCCTCCCCACTATGCCACTACCCCAGTCGACCGGCGATGCCCTGTTCCTTCTCACTACAAGCAGCCAATGTCCCACCCCCCCCGCCAACTTCCTCCCTCTGGACCAAAGCCCCATTAGATCGTGTCCGCCCCTCCCTCCCAACAAAGCACCACAGCCGCTCCCTCCCACCGAAGCCTCCCTGTCACTGCTGCCGTTGATGACACTGGAATCCTCCAGATGTCGGAATGGGACCATGCCTACCTCCCGTCCGTGCCGCCGTCTTCCTCCCTAGCACCGTCATCGACCACCATCCCCTCCGCTCAGTGTCCTCGCTAGCGAAGCCGCCCTAGGTCCCTGTTCTCTGGTTCCTATCCGTGGAGAAGAAGCAGCACCCTCGCACGATCATAAAGGCAATCCTGATTCCTGTTGCCGATTTCACACCAATCTCAGCACTGCACAACCTTCAAAGCTGCACAGATCTTAGAGCAACCAATAAAAAAAATATGAGGAAAAAATATGGAATTTGTGTGAAAAAAAAAGAAAGAACCTAGCCTCTTTGCTTTGATTTGATTAGTTTTGGTTCCATCAAACCCCCATTGAACCTGACTTGACAGAGTCGAGTTCACCCTACTCTAGGGGAATGATGGGGACCTGAAAGCTATCAGCTACCACGTGGAGTCCCAGCAAGCATCATCCACCCTATTAGGCATCCCAGGATTTTCATATATCCATTCAAGCACAAAAGGTACCGCATCAACATCCCGTATGGAATTTTGGGATCACCCAGGAGAAGATGGAAGGGAGTATCAAGCAAATCAAGCAGCATTTGGGTGCCCACTCTCTTTCCCTCTTTCATGAGATTTTATTTTCTTTGTTGACCATCCTTTATGGAATACTTGTGGTGCCTCCTTTTATGCAAATCCTCCCCAAGGCAGCATGTTGACACCTTCTCTCTTTGCTTTTCATTCCATGTAATCCAAGGGCTAGGGTCAACTATAAAAGGACCCCCTTTCATGTATGAAAATAACCATGGATGAATAAAATTTCTATTATTCTGTGTGAAGGATTTGTGTGATTCCAGGGTTCTGTGTGATCCCTGATTTGGGCATCTGTGCGAGTCCACGGTATCTGTGTGATTCGTTCCCCTTCTTTTTCAGGGTATCTATGTGATCCCTAGGGCATTTGTGTGAGCCCTTTGCTGTGTGCTTGTCCTTCTCAGGAAATCTGTGTGAACCCCAGTTATCTTTCTGAACCCTTAACCTCTTCTTTCTTCTTCCAGGCAAACCCTAATCCCCTGGTGACTTCTATGCTCGCCAGCGATCCATCCCGTGCATCTGTCCCGCATCAGAATCGGAGTCTTGGGACAATCTATTGGAAACATGAAACAGACCTTGGTTACTTGAGATGACCTTAAGATTTGAACATTGATCTATGGGTGTCATATGGTCCACTTATTTTCGTAGTTCTTGGTACTCGGTGGGGTTCATCCTATAGTGAGGAAGGTTTGGCAAAGTGGCTCTTGGGACCAAGTCTATAGCATGCTAGATGTCCCTAAGGGGTGGCAGTTGATCAAGTAACTCATCGAGAAAAATATCCTCAAATTCTTTCAGAGCTTCAACTACTTCTTGAGGGTGTGTTCTCTTGGATCGGTTCATTAAGGGTTTGTTCCTGAACTCCTTCTGTGGACAAGACTGGCGAACTCTCATGTTCATTTACTAAATGTGATCCTGGCTCGATCATTTCTTCTTCAAATTCTATAGTGGGTTCAAGATCTTTTCCTTTGATTCCTCAATGATTTCAAACTTTTCATACTTAAAGTCTTTAATGGGCTCAGGGTTTCTTCATTTAAATTCTTAGTAAGTTCACCTTTTCTTCTTGAAATTCTTTAAGGGTTCTTCCTTAGTAATCTCCTTTTCTAAATCCTTGCCCTTGATCAGGTTAACTCTTGGCTTCCTTTCCTTTAGGCTACTAGATCCTCTTTAGCCTGATCCTTAGGTGGAGTTGGTCTGATTACAAATTTCTTTCCATGGTGACTAAAGGTACAGGTATTGGTCCAACGAAATAGGGTGGCATCATGATCGTTAAGCCAAGGTCGACCTAGGATAATGCTACTGACTCCCATGGAAAGGACATCACACCAAATCTCTTCCTCATATGATTGTAATTTGATCAAAACATGGCATCTAGACTTGATAGGTATGGAAGTCGAATCTATCCATGAGACCTTATAGGGGTTGGGATGGGGAACTGGGATCAATCCTAGGGACTTGATAGTACTCAATGAGATGGCGTTGACACAGATTCCACTATTTACTATGATCTTGCACACTTTATCCCTTAATTGATGATGGTTTATAGGATTTAGTCCTACGCCAATCTTCTTGCACTATGTTCTGGGTCAAGATGCACCTAATACTCCTAACAGGTCATTGACTTGTATAATCCTCCTCTTCCTGGTCCATAGGCTCTGATTAGGTCTCTTAGGGTGAACCTCTTGGGGGGTTAAAATGTGGGGCTCTTCTGGGCTCAGCTTCTAAGGGGGAATCACATTGAGGGAATCTCTTAGGGTGGGGAGGTGAGTCAGACTCAGGTTCAGGGGTGTCTCCCAGGTCCTCTCTAAAGTTCCTATCCTTGTTTCAAGTCCATCAAATCTTTGGTTCATCTTGACAATCTGCTTAGTGAGGATCCTAATTGATTTTCGAGGTTATCCATGGGTTCAACTGACTGAGAGTGATGTGGGGATACTGGACTCCGAACCTAGTTGACATGCAGCACACAAATGAAATACTATGGTTATGCTTGATGCAGAACAAATAAAGGGACGCGATGCGGAAGTAGATTAAGATTAACTAATTTTTTGTTTTTATATGTTTGTAGAAGTTGGCTTCAAATCAAAGAAAAGTTAACCTAACATTGAAAGAGACTAATATGATAATTGAAAGCACAATTTTAAGGAAACTAAAGTATCAGAGTAGTTCAGAAGCAACGGATCGCTGGGGGTTGAGAAACTCCCAGACCTAGGGTTTTGCTCCAAACTTTCAGCAGAACAGAAATAAAGAGAAGAGATGGTTTACCTAACCAGACAATGATCTTCACAGATTTTGGTGGAAGAACTCTCCCGAGCAGATTGTTGGATCCTCGGATTCAGATTCTTCGCAATGGATCCTCCAGTACTGGTCCTTTGGCGGGTGGCTTCTCCTGAACTCAAGATCTGGAAGAGAAGAAAAACAATTGATGGAATCAGAGAGTCAAGGAAAGAATTTACCAGGTTGATGAACTTGAAGATTGAAATTGCTGAAAACTGGATTCTCCTGGAAGCTGATGTGATTTTCTTGGAACTTGCTCTGGATCTGAAGTAGCCGGACTGGATCTGGATGAAGGTGGACGGCCTGGACTTGTAGAGAGAGAGAGGCCATGGGAGATGGATGGATCTAGGGTTTGATGGATTGAAAATAATGAAGGGTGGCTAGGGTTTTGGATTTCAAGTGGCTAACCTAGGGTTTTGGATAAAGATGGAGATCTCTCACCTCCTCAAGGCTCCAATGGAACCCGGATTACCCCCTCACGGAGCTCAACACTTAGAATAGTGCAGAAGAAGAGAAACCTAGGTCACTCAACACAAGAGAGTAGCAAAAAATAATTTTCTTCATTGATTTTCTAAAGTTACAAAGAGAGGTCTATTATATAGACCTAAAATTTTCTCCTAGCTTGTACAAATTCCCATGTGGGACTAAACTCTTCCAACCCTAGATTAGGTAGAAAATCCTCTCCTTTGGCCGACCAAGAGTCAAAAAAAATTGGGACGGCCATAAAGGAATTGTTTGGAACTTTTATGGCACCTCCTTTGGAGTTGGATTTGGATTTGGAGTCCTCTTCTTCTTATGGTATTTCTTCTTTTCTTCCACTCCAAGTTAAGCTCTTTGATTTTGATTTGAACTTCAATTAGGAGTAGGTGGATGTCCTTCTTTGATTTCTTCTCCAAGAGAAGTTTTCTTCCTTCTTTGCTTAGGTAAATTAGGCAGGGTGGGCGCCTCCTTTAATTTAGCCTCCAATTAATTTTTTCTTCTTTGGATGTGGGACCATGACACTGGGATGCCTCTATGGCGCCTCCTGGACTCTGGCGTGTGCTCGGAGTGTGGCTGGGCGTGTGGCTTGGAGTGTGGCCTCCACTTGCTTGAACTTGAGTTGATTGGAAGAGAAATGTGGCACCATTTTGGACCCAATTGAAACCACATTGGGACTTGCACAGAGTCAACATGACTCAACAAAATTTAAATGGTGACTCAAGAAATAAATAAAATAAATAAACTGGTTGACCAGGTCAACCTTTATTACAAACCCTAATTTCTCGGGCAATGTCAATCAGAGATCCAAATGGAGCTCTGAAAGTTCTTCTGAGTCTGGTGCCCGCACCAATTCTCCCGGGGTGGGAGGAACTCGACCCTGTCGAGTAAGGCTCAAGTTGGCTCTGGTATCTCTCCAAGAGGTCTGGGTCCAATTCTTGTAATTCTTCTCGGGAGATCCAAGAGTCATCAGAATCTGGCCTTCCTTGCCAGCGGACCAGGTACCTTTGGTATCCTCGATTACGAGTAGAGATAACCTGATCATCCAGGATCTTTTCAATCTGCTCTTTCCTCACAGGCCAGTTTGTTGGTGGACACACAGGGTCGGGATCACTCTCAATGATTGGGTTAGGCTCAAAAGGCTCACTAGGAATCACAGCTGGCTCCCTGTACTCTACTAAGTCTGTAATGTTGAAAGTAGAGCTAATGCCTAGTTCTGGAGGCAACTCGAGCACATAGGCATTGGATCCTACTCTCTTTACCACTCTAAATGGTCCAGCTCCCCTAGCATGTAACTTTCTAACGGTTCCAGGAGGAAACCGTTCAGGCCTTAACCTAATCATCACATAGTCTCCCTCAACAAAAGATTTGACTCGCCTTTGAGTATCAGCCAACTTCTTATAAGTTTCATTACTTAAATTTATTTTGGCATGAATTTCTTTATGCAAGTCTTTTACATGCTGTGCAAAATTCTCAGCAGATTCGGAGACTCGAGTGTGGACAGGTAAAGGGACTAGGTCAAGAGGTGTGTGAGGTTTGTACCCATGTACAATTTCAAATGGACTCTTACCCGTAGACCTATTGACCGAGTCATTGTACGCAAATTCTGCCCTTGGTAGGTATAAATCCCAATTTCTGGTGTTTTCACCAACAAGACATCTCAGCAGATTTCCTAGGCTACGGTTCACTACTTCAGTTTGGCCATCAGTTTGGGGATGATAGGCAGTTGAAAACTTAAGTTTTGTCCCTAACTTATCCAAAGGGTCTTCCAAAAGTAACTGGTGAACCGGACATCCCTATCTGAAACGATTGTCTTAGGTAGGCCATGGAGTCTAACTACCTCATTGAAGAAAAGCGTGGCTACCTTAGACGCATCAAAGGTTTGGGAACAAGGCAAGAAGTGGGCCATTTTAGAGAATCGGTCGACTACGACACAGATAGAATCATGTCTCCTCTGGGTCTTAGGTAAACCTAACACAAAATCCATACTCACATCTTGCCAAGGACGATCTGGGACAGGGAGTGGGGTATAAAGGCCAGTGTTTTGTTTTCGCTGTTTGGCAACAGCGCAGGTTCGACATCTAGCTACAATATTAGCTACATCCCTTTTCAAGCTAGGCCAGAAAAAGTGGTCTTCAATAGCTAGAATGGTCTTGTCTTTTCCAAAATGGCCGGCTAAACCTCCAGCATGGATTTCCCAAATCAAAAATTCCCTAAGAGAAGTTCTAGGGATGCAAAGCCTATTTTTGAAGAACAAAAAACCATCTACAAGGGTATAATCCTGGTGATTACTAGATGGTCCTTGAACTAGATCCTGATACACAGTTGTGAAATCCGGACAAGACTCATATTCCTCTTTGACTTGCTCAAACCCTATGACCTCAGTTCTAACAGAAGTTAATAACAGAGATTGGCGACTAAGGGCATCAGCTACCTTATTCTCAACTCCAGCCTTATGTTTCAGGACAAAAGTATATGACTGGATATATTCTACCCACTTAGCATGCCTAGGGTTAAGCTTCTTTTGGGAGTTCAGAAATCTAAGAGCCTCATGGTCCGAAAATAGTACAAATTCCTGCGGTAGCAAATAATGTCTCCAGTAACGCAAAGCTTGCACCACCGCATAAAATTCCTTATCATAGGTAGAATACCTAAGCTTATCATCATTAAGTTTTCACTAAAGAATGCTATGGGATGATTCTCTTGGCTTAGGACTCCACCTATTCCTACACCTGAAGCATCACAGGCAACCTCAAATACTTTAGAAAAATCGGGTAATCTCAGAATGGGTGCCTAGGTCATTTTCTCCTTAAGATCTAGGAAGGCTTTATGGGCTGACTTAGTCCAATGAAATTCTCCCTTCCTAATACAATCAGTGATAGGAGCAGCTAAAGTACTAAACCCCTTGATGAATCGCCTATAGAAGGTAGCCAAGCCGTGGAAACTTCTAACTTCATGCACATTGGTTGGCTCTGGCCAGTCTACTATGGACCTAATTTTCTCAGGATCGGCCGCCACGCCGTCAGGGGTTACTACAAAACCAAGAAAGATAACTCTACTAGTCATGAATTCACACTTCTTAAGATTACCGTAGAGTCTCTCATTCCTCAAAACTTGGCAGACTGCTCTAAGGTGGCCTAGGTGATCTGCTGGGGTCTTACTATAGATCAGGATGTCATCAAAATAGACCACCACAAATTTTTCTATGAAAGCTCTAAGTACCTGGGTCATAATTCTCATGAAGGTACTAGGGGCATTGGACAACCCAAAAGGCATAACAACCCATTCATAAAGACCATCCTTAGTTTTGAAAGCAGTTTTCATTCATCCCCGGGCCTAATCCTAACCTGATGATAGCCGCTTTTGAGATCAATCTTAGAAAAAACCATTGCACCAGCCATCATATCAAGCATGTCATCTAGTCTAGGGATGGGAAACCTATATTTGATTGTAATTTTATTGATGGCACGACTGTCAACACACATCCTCCACGTGCCATCTTTCTTTGGGGTCAGTAAGGCTGGGACTGCACAAGGGCTAAGACTTTCTCTAATAAACCCCTTCCTCAATAATTCTCCAACCTGCTTTTGCAGTTCTTCATGCTCAGATGGATTCATCCTGTAATGGGGCAAGTTGGGCAAAGTCGCTCCTGGGATTAGATCTATGGCATGCTGGATATCCTAAGAGGTGGAAGGTGGTCTGGCAAATCCTCGGGAAAGACATCCTCAAATTCTTTTAACACAGGTTTAACTTCTTGAGGAGGCTCTGAGGGTTCCGAAGTTCTAAGTTCCTTAGCAGTCAACATCCAGATGGGTGAACCACTATGAATTTCTTGTTCTAGATCCTTAGCACTGATTAGGTTCACTCCAGTTTTCATCTCCTTAACCTTACCGGCTCCTTTAGTTACCTTGTCCTTAGGGGGAACTGAATGGATCGTAATCTTCTTCCCATTGAAACTAAAGACACAGGTATTGGATTTTCCTAAGAGGGTGGCATCATGATCATACAACCAAGGTCTTCCGAGAATTATACTGCTCACCCCATGGGTAAGACATCGCACCAAATCTTTTCGTGATAAGATTGCATTTGGATTTGGACTTGACATCTAGATTGGATGGGTATGGAGGTAGAATCTACCCAAGAAACCTTATAGGGTTGGGATGGGGAACTGGGATTAAGCCTAACATCTTGACAGTGCTAGTAGAGATGGCATTTACACAGCTCCCACTATCTATGATGATCTTACATACCTTATCCCCTAATTTAAGAAAAGTCTGTAGGATGTTAGTCCTACGCCAATCCTCTTGAACTAGATTCTGGGATAGGATGCATCTTACAACTCCTAATTGGTCAGATTCATTGGGTTCCTCCTCTCCTTCATACTCCTCAACCAAATTCATTCCGGCCTCATAAACTTCTTCTTCAAATTCCTCACTGGGCTCGGAATTATCATTCTCCCTCTTCTATGTAAAGGGATCTCGTGGGCACTGGCTAGCAACATGACCTACCTTATGACACTTGAAACAGGCTATGGCAGTACACTGACTGGAAATGTGACCTGGTTTCTGACACTTAAAACAGGTGATATTTGAACTAGGGGTTCTCTGGGTGTCAGGTGCCTTACCTTTGTCCATGGGTCTAGGGGTAGAAGTACCCTGAAAAGGTTTACTAGGGATAACTTGGCTAGGTCCATTCCTTGGGATTGGGGCACTAACCCTAGAAGGTATAGGTCCTCTCTGAAATTTCTCAGTGTTCAGTGCAATCTGGTAGGCTTGGTCTAGATCAGTAACCTCTCTCAGAAATAGTTCTCTCTTGATATCTTCCCTCAGTCCAGCCCTAAATCTAGACAAAGTGACTTCGTGGGCTTCACTCACATCACATCTCATTAGGTATTCATCAAAAGTAGCTATGTAGTCTGAGACAGATCGGTTTCCTTGTTTCAGGTTTTGCCATTGGTCTAACAGGTTTTGCTGGTATGAAATGGGTAGGTATTTATCTCTCAGTTTTTCTTTCATACCCTGCCAAGTGGTTATGGGCTCAACATTCCGTCTCCTAGTGGTTAGCTCAATGTTCCCCCAATATAACCTAGCTTGACGCACTAATTTCATCTTGGCAAACTTGTATTTTCTCTCCTCAGACATAGCATACCACTCAAAGTATTGGTCCATCTCACCCTCCCAATCAGAATACACCTTAGGGTTCAGACTACCATCAAAAGTGGGTGCATCTAATTTGATGTTCCTGATGAACCTATCATCTCTATCTTCAGGCTCTGGGTCAGGCCTCCTATGATTAGGTTCAGGATCTCTATATAAAGGCCTTCTAGGCTCCTGATGTGGGTGAGGTTGAGGTACATTAAAATCGGGGTAGGAGTCCAATTCCGATGTCTAGGTTCTTCAAGTACTTGGACTCGGTCCCTAAGTTGGGTAAGATCCTCATGAATTTGTGCGCTAAACTGGGCCACAGTGTTTGTCATATCCTGATTCATTTTAGCCATACTTTCAGTAAGAGTTCTGATCATGGCCTCTAAATCAGGTTGGGTTTGACCAGGTTGATATGGCACTCCGTTTCTGGTAGACATGATAATTCAAGCAAGCACACAAAATGAGACTAGACTAAATCGACTACTGGATCACTAGACCTAGAGTCCAAACTAGATGCCCAATCAGAGTGGCAAGCTAGCCTGTAGTAACTCAGGACTCAGCCAGGCAGGTGTAAGGGGAGTGTTAGGTCCCTGATTGCCAATCCTAGACACCAATCAGTGATTGGCCAGGTAGGCGGACCAGCACACAAGCCCTTCGGGAATGGATCCCTGAACCACCGTTCTAGACACTGAGTGCTAAGCACACACAGAATAACTTGACAAACTGACTCAACACTAGCCTAGACCCGACCAATTGGTGTCCCTAGCCCACTAGGGCAAATTAGGTCTAACTGATTTTAAATTAGGTCTAGGTTCGAATGATTGGATGGTGGTTTTGGGCTAAGGAGAGGTAATCAACTCCTCCCCTTATCTTAGATGCTCAATTGCCCTTAAGTAAATTATGAGATGATCACTCCAAAAAGAATTGAATTGCAGAACACAAAAAACAGAGTTGCTGTATTTTAATGCTCAGAATTTTTACCGAAACCAATAAATCACAGAAACATTATGGAAAATAGGTTCAATTATACTGGTTTCAACGAAGCAAAAATCATGCAATTCGGAGTTTTATGCAAGGAGAAATAATTCAGACAACAGGGCAATTACGGGCTGCAACTAGATTGTCTTCCCTGTTTATAATCCCTGCTACGAAGTTATAACCCAATGGATCCCTACACGCCCTAGGAACACCCCGTGGAATGGGAGGAGGAGGCTTGCGCCACGCTTAGTTCCTAGGACCGGACGTCCTGGGGAGTCTACTTCGAGCAGACAAAATAAAAAGAGAACAATCAACACAAGCAAGCAAGCAAATCAGAAACCCTAGACTGGGCTCTGATACCAAAAATGATGCAGAACAAATAAAGGGACGCGATGCGGAAGTAGATTAAGATTAACTAATTTTTGTTGTTTTTATATGTTTGTAGAAGTTGGCTTCAAATCAAAGAAAAGTTAACCTAACATTGAAAGAGACTAATATGATAATTGAAAGCACAATTTTAAGGAAACTAAAGTATCAGAGTAGTTCAGAAGCAACGGATCGCTGGAGGTTGAGAAACTCCCAGACCTAGGGTTTGCTCCAAACTTTCAGCAGAACAGAAATAAAGAGAAGAGATGGTTTACCTAACCAGACAATGATCTTCACAGATTTTGGTGGAAGAACTCTCCGAGCAGATTGTTGGATCCTCGGATTCAGATTCTTCGCAATGGATCCTCCAGTACTGGTCCTTTGGCGGGTTGGCTTCTCCTGAACTCAAGATCTGGAAGAGAAGAAAAACAATTGATGGAATCAGAGAGTCAAGGAAAGAATTTACCAGGTTGATGAACTTGAAGATTGAAATTGCTGAAAACTGGATTCTCCTGGAAGCTGATGTGATTTTCCTTGGAACTTGCTCTGGATCTGAAGTAGCCGGACTGGATCTGGATGAAGGTGGATGGCCTGGACTTGTAGAGAGAGAGAGGCCATGGGAGATGGATGGATCTAGGGTTTGATGGATTGAAAATAATGAAGGGTGGCTAGGGTTTGGGATTTCAAGTGGCTAACCTAGGGTTTGGATAAAGATGGAGATCTCTCACCTCCTCAAGGCTCCAATGGAACCCGGATTACCCCTCACGGAGCTCAACACTTAGAATAGTGCGGAAGAAGAGAAACCTAGGTCACTCAACACAAGAGAGTAGCAAAAAATAATTTTCTTCATTGATTTTCTAAAGTTACAAAGAGAGGTCTATTATATAGACCTAAAATTTTCTCCTAGCTTGTACAAATTCCCATGTGGGACTAAAATCTTCCAACCCTAGATTAGGTAGAAAATCCTCTCCTTGGCCGACCAAGAGTCCAAAAAAAATTGGGACGGCCATAAAGGAATTGTTTTGGAACTTTTATGGCACCTCCTTTGGAGTTGGATTTGGATTTGGAGTCCTTCTTCTTATGGTATTTCTTCTTTTCTTCCACTCCAAGTTAAGCTCTTTGATTTTGATTTGAACTTCAATTAGGAGTAGGTTGGATGTCCTTCTTTGATTTCTTCTCCAAGAGAAGTTTTCTTCCTTCTTTGCTTAGGTAAATAGGCAGGTGTGGGCGCCTCCTTTAATTTAGCCTCCAATTTGATTTTTTCTTCTTTGGATGTGGGGACCATGACACTGGGATGCCTCTGGCGCCTCCTGGACTCTGGCGTGTGGTCGGAGTGTGGCTGGGCGTGTGGCTTGGAGTGTGGCCTCCACTTGCTTGAACCTTGAGTTGATTGGAAGAGAAATGTGGCACCATTTTGGACCAAATTGAAACCACATTGGGACTTGCACCGAGTCAACATGACTCAACAAAATTTAAATGGTGACTCAAGAAATAAATAAATAAATAAACTGGTTGACCAGGTCAACCTTTATTACAAACCCTAATTTCTCGGGCAATGTCAATCAGAGATCCAGATGGAGCTCTGAAATCTTCTTCTGAGTCTGGTGCCCGCACCATGCTAGACTATGAGTTTAAACAGAATGGGTTAACTTAGACTACACAAGACAAACAACTAGCCTTTCACCACCAGGTAAGAGGTGGGAGTGTGGGAGGCCTCCCCTTGCTTTCGCAAGGATCCAATTAAGGAACCACAACACCGCTTAGGTCGTTGATGCTAAACCTCTTGCCTAAGACACCAGCTTCCCGGTACTAATTGAAGGTTGGATACTAGCTTCCCTATAATGGTTAAACCCGACTCGTTGATGTCCCTAAGCTATTAGGTTGCTACTAGATTTTAAGTTAGGCTTAGGTTTAAAATGCAAGTTGGTAGTTTTTGGGCCAAGAAAAGGTAATGACCTCCTTCCCTTATCTTGTGATATTGTTGCCCTTAAGTCAATTATGTAGATGATGGCATACACATAAAACCTAATAAATTATTTAAGTTCCTTTTTTTTGGTGTTTTGATGTATATTAACAGAAATATAAGATGCTGAAATTAATAATATGAACCTAAAGTGTAAAATAGACTTGTAGAAATGAAAGTATGATGAAATGAACTTGCTAGAATTCAGAGTAGAATTGTTCTTAGATAGTAATCAGGCGTATAAAAAATTTATAGATTGAAATAAAATTGAAAAATTTTAAAAAATACTATCATTATGTGGAGTCTAGCAAAATCAAAATTAGAAAACTCGAAGATTCTTACAGGTAGAAACAACTAAAACAACAGACTATGTACTGGGTTGGAAAATGCAGAATTTTAAAGATGCTGAAATCTAATAATGAAAAACTTTCTTTAAGATCTAAGATACCTATCTCTTTATTTTCTTCTTCAAGGGTCAATCACATCGGCACCCCTACACGCCATAGAAAATCTCCTTTGAATGGGATGTGAGGGTCTTGCAGCCCTGCTTTTCCTATGACCGGATGGCCATGGTGAAGCACCCGATCCGAGTACTTAAGAAGAAACTAAGTCCTAATGATGCTCTGATACCAGAAATGATGCGGGACTACTGTGCTAAGATGGATGAGATGTATGCAAGTGATTTTTCTTCTGTTGTTTTAAGTTTTTAATAGGTTTACTGATTCCTGAAAGTCAAGTGGACAATAGAACTTGTGATTCTGTAAGAACAAGAAATTTCTAGCATGCACATATAGCCCCTAAATAAAGATAAAGAGAGGACTCCGAGATTGAGAAACCCTGATAGGACTTAGCTCTAAGACAATACTAACTTAGGATACTAGGGAGTGCAAACCTTGAAGATTCAGATGTGCTCGATGCTGAGTTCGCTCACACTCGTGGATGCAGCCTGGAAGATCAAGCCTTCGACCCTACGAATTCATCGACTTTTCGTCCGATGGTCCCGAAGGCAAGGAAGACTGACTCCTCTATCCAAGGCACCTAGAGGACCTGCAAGCAACCAAGTGAAGGGGTTAAAAAATAGCAAGAAGAGGGTATAAGAAAGTAAGAAGTGATGGGGAAAATAGTTGGGGATGGTGGTCGAGAAGGCTTTTTCTCGTTGGGCATCCAGGTGGAACTTCCAAGGGCATCCAAGCTTGAAGATGGATTGGTGGCTTGTGAAGGAAGAAGGTAACTCAAGGCCTTTCACCTCTCAATGTCCCAAATGACAAAGGCACTCTCTCACAGAGTTCCTAGTCTAAGAAGACAAGGGCTAAAGGAAGAAGAAACTTCTTAAATTTTCATTTCATCAAAACTATTTTTACAAGAGGAGTAGGGCCTTTATATAAGCTCCTAAGTCCCATTCAAAATTCAAATAAAAAATGGTTACAAGTCTTCATCAAGGGGTGCCCAAAAATCAGAATTTGATCTCTTCAAATTTGAAAATCCCCTTTGGCCGACCTTGATTTGGTGGAATGGCTTGATTTGGGGGAGTGAAGAGGGGAGGTTGTCATCAAGAATCAAGGGATGTTCATTTGATTTTAAGATCCTTCCTTGACTGGCCATGATTCTTTGGAAAAAGGCTTGATATGGGGAGTGGAGAAGGGATGTTGTTGGCTTGGATCAAGTGGAGCTGTGATGGGGCATCCAACATGGCATTGACCTTGAAAACTTCCATCTTCTCTTGGCTGCCCAAGTGACTTGGTGATGTGGCACTTCTTCATGCCATGTGGCATAAATGAAGTGGCGCTCCATGAGCTAAAGTGGCGCTCTTACTTGGCATGGAGAGATAGCTTGATCCGTCAACAATTGGGCTTGACTTGAATGCCCACATATGGACCCATCTTCAAATAAGCTTGTGCCCATCTTCGGTTGACTTGGGCTTGGGAACCAATTCAGCTAATTACAGGATCCACTGACCCTAACTTGACCAAATAGGCCAAGATATATGTCTAAAACAAAAAATTTGAACCCAATTACATGACTCAAAAGTAACTTACTCAGGCTTGAAGCCTTATTACAGGACTCAACAGATTAAAACTCTAATCAAAGATCCATAGAGGGTTGAGGAGCCTCTGTTTAATCCTGGTTCCCGCACCACCCGACTTTGAATGCGATGCTTCATAAGTTTCCTGGCTTTTATTGCAGGGCTTTGTAAGTTTTTGACTTTGAGTGTGGGGCTTTGTAAGTTTCTTGGATTTGAATGCGGGGCTTCGTAGGTTTCCTGGATTTAAGTGCGGGGCTTCGTAGGCTTTGAGTGCAGGGATTCGTAAGTTTTTCTACTTTGTCCATCGGAGTTGGAGTCAGACGGATGCATTCCTACATAGGTGAAACACAAGATTGCACCAAAAAGGAACTTTAATAATTAAAATGAAGCCTTACATTATTGGTAGTACATCTTTAGGTTGCTTGCATTCCATGTTTACATAAACATGGCACCATCAAGCCCGGCGAGGTAGTAGTAGTAGGCCCATTTGGTAGGGCCTTGACCACCTCGTGGGGCCTTCCTAGTTTGGGGAGAGTTTGCCGTATTCTCCCGGCTTGGACACCTTCACTTGCTTGAGGACTAGGTCGCTTGGGCATAATGCCTTGGGCCTCTTGCGAGAGTTGTAGTAGCATGCCACTCACTATTGGTTGGTTGCCATCCAAAGTCGGGCTTTGTCTTTCGTCTCATCCAAAAGGTCTAGGTTGAGGAGGCAGATGGCTGGATTCTCAGCTTCATAATGTTGCTTCTACCCGTGAGGGATGGCCAAGCTCCATGTGGGGGACCACCCAAGATAAGACAAAGACCCCTGATCCCATATGGTTTAATTAGTCATGTGTCAAAGTTTTGAAAATTTTGTAATCCATTAAGATTGAGTCCTGTAATAAGGTGAGGTTTAGTTGATTTGTCTCAACCCTACCTAGTCAGTATATTAAGTCTTGTACATCAGCTATGAGTCCACTATGAGCCCAATTTTTGTATAAGAGGGGTTATCCTATTTTGGGTTCTAATCATAACACATCCAGGAGTCAGAGGCCACTACCTAATCTATTGAATTTTGTTTGACAACCTAGGATCCAAGATGCTTCTAGAAACCTTGATTCCTTCCAGATGCCCAGATTCCTCTCAGATACCAGAGCATATTCCCAAACTAGGTATTCCATGATTCCAGAGGTCCTTGCATCCCAGCCCAAGGAAATCAAGTCCAGGTGCCCGGCCCAAGCCCACCAGACCAAGATGCTCTTTTTATTCCAAGAAACATTCCATCCAGGGCACCCTAGCTTCCAGGAGGCCCAAGCCCATGCACCCTTCACCCTTGGCCGGCCCATTGCTGCTCCTAGAAGCCAACACACCATCCTAGGCATCCTTGGAGTTGACCAAGTCAAAGCATGAAGCAAAGAGGAGAAGACTAGTCAAAGTTCTAAACCTAGTTAGGATTTCTAATTCTTTAAGCTTTGTAATTCTACCTAGCTAGGAAAGGACATGTAATCTAACTAGGAAAAGGCATGTTAACCTAAGTGTAATTCTAGTTAGAGAGGGCATGGGAACTCTATAAACACCCCATCCCTCCCCCTCTTGTAATCAATTTCCCTTATGAATACAATTTGCTGAAATTTTGAGACATTGTCTTGTTCTTGTATTTGGTTCTTATTCTTGAGACTCTCCTTGTGTCCCTTGGTCGAACCCCTGCTGCCCTAGCTTTCCTCTGCATCTTGGGAGATTAGCCATGCCAGAGAAAGATGCCCTAGCTGCTATCCAATCAAGCAACTGCTTCTTCCCCAGGACCCCCACACCTAAACTAGTTTCATTCAATTCTAAACCCTAGTTTTTATTCTTTATTTAATTTCTATTTGATTGACCCCTGATGCTTGTAGGATCTCCAAGGTGTTTCACCTCCTCAAAGGAGGCTTTCCTTGCCTTCAGACTGGGTCCAGATCAGCCATCTAATTCAAAGAACTGAAGCTTCTTCATCCAAGCTCCCATCAGAGTGTGAGTGATCCTTTCCACTATAAAGTTTTCAATCTCTGACTGGTAAAAAACATTCCCTTCTCTTATTATCAGATTTGATGAAGATAAAGCTATCCTAATCTATGAGATAGATAAGAACAAATTCATGGTAGCAAGATAAGAAAGAATTCTTTTGAATACAAGATTAGGGTAGATAAAATGGCCTCCTATCTCTTCTTGAATTCAAACTAGGTAGACTCCTTGCACTTGGACTCTTCCATGGAATGGAAGATGAAACAAAGATGGGCGACAAAATGAGATGGCATCCCATTTCTCACATTAACACAATTCCTTCTTTCCTCTTGGCATGAACTACTTCTTGGTTTTCTTACATTTCAATTTTGAATGGTAGATAAAAAGGCCCTCCTTTTGAATGGACTCCTTGAATTTAAAAGTAGATTGATGATGACTCCTTTGAATTTGAATTCCCTTGGGTGCCAAAGAGGTTCATGAAGGTCGCTAAGAAAGAAGAGCCCTTTCTTATTACTTCTCTTAAAATTGAATGGCATTTAAATAGGCAACTTCTTTCTCTCATTTGGGCGACAAGGAAAAATAAAATGCTCCTGGTTAAGATAAAGTTTCTTGATAAGAGAGGAGTCCTTTGAATTTTGGATGAATCATCGTTTAATCTTGGAATCTTCTATTTGAATTTGAATACATACTTGAGTTTGCGTCCATGCTTAGAGTGGCGACAATTTGAGGATGAAAAGAGGGCTTGATAAGAGATAGAATCCTTCTGCTTTACTTCTCTTAAATGGCATCTTCTTGGATTTTAAAAGGGCGATGAGAAGGAATTTGTCGGTGCCTTTCTTGGATAACTTGAATCATAAAATTGTCCCGATGTCTCGATGTCCTAATGTTCCATTGCCTCGATGTCTAGATGTCCCAATGTCTCGATATCTGGATGTGAATGCTCTCTGTCTGGATGTCCAATGTCCGGATGTCTAGTAAAAATTTTGGACAACCTTCTTTTGTCATAGAATTGCCACCAAGGTAATGAGGCATGGCACACTACTCCAAGTGGCAGTTGACAAGGCCCCATGACATGGTGACATGGCACGATGACAAGGCACGGTGACATGGCTTTGATAACTAGGCTTGACCTGGCTAACAATTGGACTTGAACCCCCTAAACTATTACAAGACTTAACTTCAAGTAAACCTAACTTGACTAATTTGCAAAACAAAGCAAACTAATACTATTTATAGGACCCAGCTAAAATTAAAATAGAACAACTACTCATTGGTGATCCATAATGAGCTCGGAGAGTTTTGAAGTCTCTTCCTAGCTCTGGTGTCCTCATCAATTCTCCCGGGGTGGGAGGAAACTCGACCTTGTCGAGTATGGGTTGACTCTGCTTTGGTAATGTTTTAGCAAGTCTAGGTTAACTCTTTGCAGATCTTTTCAAGTAATCCATGAATCATCAGATTTCGGTCTACCTTGCCATCGAACCTGGTAATGCTGATAATCCTTACTCCTAGTAGTGATAGTTTTGTCATCCAAAATATGCTTGATCTTATCTCTCCTTTCTAGTAATTTGGTTGGTGGACACTTAGGGGAAGGGTCACTCTCAAAGATGGAATCAGGTCTAAATGACTCACTAGGTATCGTTATTAGCTCCTTATACTCCACAAGATCTGATACATTGAAGGTTGGACTAATACCTAATTCAGGTGGTAAATCGATCACATAGATATTAGACCCAATTTTCTTTATGATCTTGTATGGTCCTGCACTACGAGCATGTAGTTTTTCATGGTTCTAGTTGGAAACTGTTCAAGATGAAGCTTGATCATGATAGAGTCTCCCTCATTAAATTCTTCGAAACATTTATGTGAGTTAGCAATATGCTCATAAGATTCATTTATTTCACTAATTTCTTATCTCTTTATGTAATTCCTTAATATGCTGTGCATATGACTCTCATCAATACCTACGGACTCCAACTATGCATTCCTATCAAATAAAATTTATTAGGTCTACAACTACAACTTTGGGCTGATTCCTAGTTGATGGATGATATGTAGATGAAAAATTGATGTGGACTCCTAATAAATGCCATAAGGTCTTCCAGAAGTAGGTAGCAAATTGAATGGGCTCAAAGGATTGATAAAACATGCTAACTCAACAAATGCAACTAGGTGGTTCTAAAAGCATTGGAAGCCTTAGGAAGGGTAGGAAATATGAGGTGGGTTTGACAATTGGGTCTGGATTCATGGGGGTGACCTTAAAGAATGGACATGGATCTATAGGTAGCAAAAAGTCCACTTTATCGAAGAATGGGTCAGTAAGATCAGGAAAGAGATCATAAATTGGAATCGAAGAGGTGATCTTATCCCGAGGGTACCAAATTAAAGAGATCATGTCTTCGATAAATTTTCTTGGTTCAAGAATTTCAGGACTAAGCTCTCCTATTTGGGTCTCTTCTAAGGTTTCCTCAGGTAAAGCCCTAATGGTAGGGATGTTAAATCCCTCATGGTTCTCTTTTTCTAATGGTCCTTCTAATACATTAGGTGACTCATTGACTTCCTCTTCTCCTTTTATACTCATCTATCAGGTTTCTCCAGCTTCATATACTTCCTCTACGGTTTCAGTCTGAGTAATCTTTTGGTCAATTAACTCTGAGTCTGCAATAGATATTTCCTCTTCATGGTCATTCTTAGGAACAAATGGGGTCATAGGGGTGGGTCGGCTCGGATTAGGGTTGAGTCGGCTCGAATTAGGGTTGAGTCGACTCGGGTGAGAATTAGGTCAAATCTGTCGAGGAAAGGGTAGACTTGGGTGGACTAGGTTAGATCCTGATTTTGATAAGGGACACTAATCCTAATGGGTTATGGCCAATGAATTTTGGGTCTAGGGAGAGTTGGTTTAGGTGAACTAGGGTAGTACGGTCCTACAAATCCTCTCTAGGTTGTCGAGTCGCTTATCCATTCGGTCAAACCTATTATCCATTAGGGCACATTGGTCATTGAAGGTCCTCAGTAAGGCTTCTATAGTGGACTCCATGATCAGACTGGGTTGGGGTTAGGCTCCTATTCTAGTGGTCAAGCACTGCAATTCTAGCTTCTAGAATTCCTAGGCCTAGAGCTCAAGAAGAAATGAGTTAACTCAAATTACATCAACTCAACAATTAGCCCTTCCACTGGCTAGGTAGAAGTCGAGTGGTGGGAGGCTCCCACTACTTGACACAGGGTCCTAATTAAAAACCACTAGTGCACTTAGGGCATTTGTCTCTGGACCTCTAGCCTTAGACACCAGCTTCCAGTAATAATTGGAAGTTGAGTGCACTAGTTCACTCACAAGACTCGAACCCGACCTGTTGGTGTTCCTAAGCTATATTAGGTTGCTAATCGATTTTAAGTTAGGCTTAGATTCGAATGCAAAGGGGGTTGTTCCAGGGCCAAGGAAAGGTAATGACCTCCTTCCCTTATCTTATAATATTGTCGCCCTTAAAGTAAGTTATGCATATAATGGCAAACATATGAAATCTAATGATGTGCACTTAATTTTTTTTTTTTTGTATATTTTGATGTATTTGGTAGAATATCAATTGCTGGAAATTAAATGATATGAACCTAAATGCAGAAATTAAACTATGCTGGAATTTAAATAGACCGAAATAACTATATGCTGAAATTCTGGAGTAGAACAATTCTTAGGTAGTAATCAGGCATGCAAATTCTATAGATTAATTAAATCTTGAGAAAATTTTAAAAATAAAATCAAATGTAGTGAATCTAGATAAATAAGAATCAAAATTTTTGATCTTCCTATATATAGAAACAATTAAAATAACAGACTATATACTGGGATGGACGTGATGCAGAAAATTAATCCTAAAGATGCTATCTTTTTGTTTTCTTCTTCAAGGGTCAATCACAGCGGCACCCTACATGCCATTGGAAATCTCCTTTGAATGGGATGTGAGGGTCTTCCAGCCCTACTTTTTTCTATGACCGGACGGCCATGGTGAAGCACCCGATCTGAGTACTTAAAGAGAAACGAAGTCCTAACCATGCTCTGATACCAAAACTGATGGGGATGCAGAAGCTCTGATACCAAAGTTGATGCAGGATGGATGCAAAGACTAATTCTAATAATTAATAATTACTTTTGATGAGCAATGGCAACAAAGTCAGATAAATATCAAAATTAATTTATGAAAAATAGACTAAGTCTCAACTAGCTACCTGCAATATAATCAGCATGCAATCACATAAAGAACCCTGGATCCGATGATTGAGAAACCATTGAAACTAGGACATCCTAACTTCAATCAACAAGATCTAATGAGATTCAGATAGTTATTTACCAATAACGCTTTTTCCTCCTCCATTTCAATAGATCTGGATTCAACTTTCAAGATCTCGCGGTAGGATTGCAAACTTTAGTTCTTTCGAAGCAGATCTTCCCGTTGATGGTTGGATGGCAAGGGAAATCTCACTTCTGATCGAGTTCTCTACAGATCCTGCAAGAGAACTTTGATTAGAATGGTGGAAATAGAGTGAAAATCTGAAATGAGAGAGGGAAAGAAGGATGGATGGCTTGGTTCTGGATCTGGACTGGATGTTGATGATGGTGGCACCGGGCTTCTGGATCTTGGACTCAGGAGATAACTCCGGCTTTAGTACTCCACATATATTAATGCAATGCTTAACCAGCAGAGCACTCACACACTACAATAACTTAACAAGCAATTGCACTCTCAACGCTTACCTAACAATTGGAGAAAATTGACAGAGTTTCATTAATCAATCATAAATTGGTTTAAAAGAGGGGAATGGGGTGGTATTTATTAGGGATGTCAATTTTTCTCGATCCGATGGGTATCCAACCCAACCCGACCCTAATGGGATGGGTAAAACCTGACCCGCCTAATTTAAAAATGGATATGGGTTATATAAAAAAAACCAACTCGGGTTCGGGTCGGGTACGGGTAGTAGTACGCCCCGACCTGAACCCGACCCGTTTATATATAAAAAAAATATGTTTATAAAATATTTAAGTAAATAGGATATGGGACGGATATACTCGACCCGTCCCGACTCGACCCGACCCATTTAGCTTTTAAATAAACAAAGTTTTATGAGACCGTGTATAACCGACCCGACTCGACTCGACCCGTGATTTTTTTATACCTGACCCGACCTGACCTGAGACGGGTATGGGGCAGGTATGGGACGGATAATTTTTTAGCAAGGTGGGTAGGGTTTTGGGTGACCCGACCCAAACCCGACCCGTTGCCATCCCTAGTATTTATAGATCCCTTACATAGTAGCTTGGTAAGAACAAATTCATGGTAGCAAGATAAGAAAGAATTCTTTTGAATACAAGATTAGGGTAGATAAAATGGCCTCCTATCTTTTTCTTGAATTCAAACTAGGTAGACTCCCTTTCACTTGGACACTTCCATGGAATGGGCGATGAAACAAAGATGGGTGACAAAATGAGATCGTGTCCCCATTCTCTTACAATTAGCACTATTCCTTCTTTCCTCTTGGCAAGAACTCGTTCCTGGTTTTCTTACATTTCAATTTTGAATGGTAGATAAAAAGGCCCTCCATTTGAATTGGATACCTTGAATTTAAATGTAGATTGATGATGACTCCTTTGAATTTGAATTCCCTTGGACGACAAAGAGGCTTCATAAAGGGTGCTAAGAAAGAAGAGCCATTCTTATTACTTCTCTTAAAATTTGAATGGCATTAAAATGTGCGACTTCATTCTCCTCATTTGGGTGACAAGGAAAAATAAAATGCTCCTGGTTGAGATAAGTTTCTTGATAAAAGAGGAGTCCTTTGAATTTTGGATGAATCTCCATTTAATCTTGGAATATTTTATTTGAATTTGAATACATACTTGAGTTGGCGTCCATCCTTAGAGTGGCGACAATTTGAAGATGAAAAGAGGTGCTAGATGAGAGGTAGAATCCTTCTACTTTACTTCTTAAATGGCATCTTCTTGGATTTTAAAAAGGGTGATGAGAAGGAATTTGTTGGTGCCTCTCTTGGATAAACTTGAATCTTAAAATTGTCCGATGTCTCGATGTCCCAATGTTCCATTGTTTGATGTATGGATGTCCTAATATCTCGATGTCTAGATGTCGGATGTCTCGATGTCTGGATGTCCCAATGTCTGGATGTCTGGTAAAAATCTTGGACAACCTTCTTTTGTCATGGAATTGATCCACCAAGGTGATATGGCATGGCACACTACTCCAAGTGGTAGTTGACAAGGCCCCATGACATGGTGACATGGCATAATGACATGGCACGGTGACATGGCTTCAAACAACTGGGCCTAACCTTGGCTAACAATTGGACGAATCCTCTGGACTATTACAAGACTCAACTTCAAGTAAACCTAACTTGACTAATTTGCAAAACAAAGAAAACTAATGTTATTTATAGGACTCAAGCTGAAATTAAATAGAACAACTACTCATTAGTGATCCACAATGAACTCGGAGGGTTCTAACGTCTCTTCCTAGCTCTTGTGTCCTCATCAATTCTCCCGGTATGGGAGGAACTCGATCCTGTTGAGTATGGGTTGACTCTGCTCTAGTAATGTTCTAGCAAGTCTGGACTACTTCTTTGTAGATCCTTTCGAGTGATCCACGAATCATCAGATTTTAGTCTACCTTGCTATCAAACTAGGTAATGCTGATAATCCTTACTCCTAGTTGTGATAGTTTTGTCATCCAAAATCTGCTCGATCTTATCTCTCCTTTCTAGTAATTTGGCCGGTGGACACTCAGGGGTAGGGTCACTCTTAAAGATGGAATCAGGTCCAAATGGCTCACTAGGTATCGTTATGGCTCCTTATACTCAACAATATCTGATACATTGAGGTTGGACTAATACCTAATTCAGGTGGTAAATCTATCACATAGGCATTAGACCTAATTTTCTTTATGATCTTGTATGGTCCTGCACTACGGGCATATAGTTTTTTCATGGTTCTAGGTGGGAACCATTCAGGATGAGCTTGATCATGACAGAGTCTCCCTCAGTAAATTCTTTGAAATGTTTGTGTGAGTTAGCCATATGCTCATAAGATTCATTGCTTTCAATAATTTTCTTACTTATCTCTTTATGCAATTCTTTAATATGCTGTGTATATGACTCTTATCATACCTAACGGACTCAACTACGCATTCCTATCAAATGAAATTTATTAGGTGTACAACTACAACTTTGGGCTTGATTCTTAGTTAATGGATGATATGAAGATGAAAATTTGATGTGGACTCCTAATAAATGTCATAAGGTCTTCTAGAAGTAGGTAGCAAATTGAATGGGCTCAAAGGACTGATAAAACATGCTAACCTCAACCAAATGCAATTGGGTGGTTCTAAAAACATTTTGAAGCCTCAGGGAAGGGTAGGAAATATGAGGTGGGTTGACAATTGGGTCTGGATTCATGGGGGTGACCTTAAGAATGGACATGGATCTACAGGTAGCAAAATGTCCACTTTATCAAAGAACGGGTCAGTAAGTTCAGGGAAGCGAAGAGGTGACGTCATCCCGAGAGTACCAAATTAAAGATATCATGTCTTCGATAAATTTCTCTGGTTCAAGAATTTCAGGACTAAGCTCTCCTATTTGGTCTCTTCTAGGGTTTCCTCAGGTAAAGCCCTAATGGTAGGGATGTTAAATCTCTCATGGTTCTCTTTTCCTAATGGTCCTTCTAATACATTAGGTGACTCATGGACTTCCTCTTCTCCTTTATACTCATCAATCAGGTTTTCTCTAGCTTCATATACTTCCACTATGGTTTCAGTCTGAGTAATCTTTTAGTCATTTAACTCTAAGTCTGCAAAAGATATTTCCTCTTCAGGGTCATTCTTAGGAACAAATGGGGTCACAGGGATGGGTCGGCTTGGATTAGGATTGAGTCGGCTCAGATTAGGGTTGAGTCAACTTGGGTGAGAATTGGGTTGAATCTATTGAGGAATGGGTCGACTCGAGTGGACTAGGCTAGATCATGATTTTGATAAGGGACACTAATCCTAATGGGTTATGGCCGATGAATTCGGTCCAAGGAGAGTTGGTTTAGGTGAACAGGGTTAGTACGGGTCCTACGAATCCTCTCTTGGTTGTCGAGTCGCTTATCCAGTCGGTCAAACCTATTATCCATCAGGGCACATTGGTCATTGAAGGTCCTCAGTAAGGTTTCTATAGTGGACTCCATGATCAGACAGGGTTGGGATTAGGCCCCTATTCTAGTGGTCATGCAATGTAATCCTAGCTTCTAGGGTTCCTAGCCTAGAGCTTAAGTGGAAATGAGTTAGCTCAAATTACACCTAACTTAACAATTAGCCCTTCCACTGGCCAGGTAAGAGGTGGGGTGGTGGGAGGCTCTCCTTACTTGACACAGGATCCTAATTAAAAACCACCAGTCCACTTAGGGCATTTGCCTCTAGACCTCTAGCCTTAGACACCATCTTTTAGTAATAATTGGAAGGTCGAATGCACTAGTTCACTCACAAGACTGAACCCGACCTGTTGGTATTCCTAAGCTGTATTAGGTTGCTAATCGATTTTAAGTTAGGCTTAGGTTGAATGCAAAGGGGGTTGTTCCTGGGCCAAGGAAAGGTAATGACCTCCTTCCCTTATTATGATATTGTCGCCCTTAAAGTAAGTTATGCATATAATGGCATATATATGAAATCTAATGATGTGCACTTAAGTTTATTTTTTTTGTGTATTTTGATGTATTTGGCATAAATACAAATTACTGGAAATTAAATGATATGAACCTAAATGCAGAAATTAAACTATGATGGAATTTAAATTGGCCGAAATAACTATATGCTGAAATTCTAGAGCAGAACTATTCTTAGGCAGTAATCAAGCATGTAGAATTCTATAGACCAAATTAAATCTTAAGAAAATTCAAAAAATAAAATCAAATGAAATGAATCTAGAAAAATAAGAATCAGAATTTTCTGATCTTCCTACCTATAGAAATATTTAAATAACAGTCCATGTACTGGGATGGACGTGATGCAGAAAATTAAACCTAAAGATGCCTATCTCTTTGTTTTCTTCTTCAATGGTTAACCACAGTGGCACCCCTGCACACCATAGGAAATTCCATTTGAATGGAATGTGAGGATCTTGCAGCCCTACTTTTTCCTATGACCGGATGCCATGGTGAAGCACCCGTTCTGAGTACTTAAAGAGAAACTAAGTCCTAACCTTTCTCTGATACCAAAACTGATGCGGGACACAAGAAGCTCTGATACCAAAGTTGATGCGGGATGGATGCATAGACTAATTCTAATAATTAAAAATTTATTTTGATGAGCAATGGCAGCAAACTCAGATAAACTATCAAAATTAATTTAATGAAAAATAGATTAAGTCTCTACTAGCTACCCGCAAAATAATCAGCATGCAATCACATAAAGAACCCTGGATCCGATGATTGAGAAACCATCGAAACTAGGATGTCTTGACTTCAATCAACCAGATCTAATGAGATTCGGATGGTTACTTACCTATAATACTTTCCGTCATCCGTTTCAACATATCTAGATTCAACTTTCAAGATCTCAAGGTAGGATTGCAAACTTCAGTTCCTTCAGAGCAGATCTTCTCGTTGATGGTTGGATGGCAAGGAAAAACTCCTCTTCTGAATGAGAACTCTAGAGATCCTGCAAGAGAACTTGATTAGAATGATGGAAATGGAGTAGAAACCTGAAATGAGAGAGGGAAAGAAGGATGGACGGTGGTTCTGGATCCGGACTGGATGTTGAAGATGGTGGCACCGGGCTTCTGGATCTTGGACTCAGGAGATAACTCGGGCTTCAGTACTCCACACACACTAATGGAAGCTTAACTAGCAGAGCACTCACACACTACAATTACTTAATCAGCAATTGCACTCTCAACACTTACCCAGTAATTAGAGAAAATCGACAGAGTTTCATTAATCAATCATAAGTTGGTTTACAAGAGGGGATTAGGGTAGTATTTATAGACCCCTTACATAGTAGCTTCATAAGAACAAATTCATGGTAGCAAGATAAGAAAGAATTCTTTTGAATACAAGATTAGCGTAGATAAAATGACCTCCTATCTTCTTTAAATTCAAACTAGGTAGACTCCCTTGCACTGGACTCTTCCATGGAATGGGCGATGAAACAAAGATGGGTGACAAAATGAGATGGCATCCCATTCTCTCATAATTAGTGCTATTCCTTTTTTCCTATTGGCATGAACTCCTTCCTGGTTTTCTTACATTTCAATTTTGAATGGTAGATAAAAAGGACCTCCATTTGAATTGGACTCCTTGAATTTAAAAGTAGATTGATGATGAATCCTTTGAATTTGAATTCCCTTGGGTGACAAAGAGGCTTCATAAAGGGCACTAAGAAAGAAGAGCCCTTTCTTATTACTTCTCTTAAAATTTGAATGGCATTTAAATGGACAACTTCTTTCTCCTTATTTGGACGGCAAGGAAAAATAAAATGCTCCTTGGTTGAGATAAAGTTTCTTGATAAGAGAGGAGTCCTTTGAATTTTGGATGATCTTAATTTAATCTTGGAATCTTCTATTTGGATTTGAATACATACTTGAGTTGGCATCCATCCTTAGAGTGCTGATAATTTGAGGATGAAAAGAGGTGCTAGATAAGAGGTAGAATCCTTTGCTTTACTTCTCTAAATGGCATCTCTTAAATTTTAAAAAGGGTGATGAGAAGAAATTTGTTGGCGCCTCTCTTGGATAAACTTGAATCTTAAAATTATCTCGATGACTCGATGTCCCAATGTTCCATTGTCTCGATGTCTGGATGTTCCAATGTCTTGATGTCTGGATGTTTGGATGTCTCGATGTCTAGATGTCCAATATCCAGATGTCTAGTGAAAATCTTGGACAACCTTCTTTTATCATGGAATTAATCCACCAAGGTGATGTTGCATGGCACACTACTCCAAGTGACAGTTGACAAGGACCCATGACATGGTGACATGGCATGATGACATGGCACGGTGACATGGCTTCAATAGCTGGGCCTGACCTTGGCTAATAATTGGACTTGAACCCCATAGACTATTATAAGACTCAACTTCAAGTAAACCTAACTTGACTAATTTGCAAAACAAAGCAAGCTAATATTATTTACCGGACTCAAGATGAAATTAAAATAGAACACTACTCATTGGTGATCCATAATAATCTCGGAGGGTTTTGACATTTCTTCCTCGCTCTGGTGTCCTCACCAGCCAGGGTCCTACCCCCCACGTGGTTGCCGTAGATGCTTTCATGTATTTCTTGGAGCATGTAGGTGGCTTCCAAAGGCTTCAAGCACTTCAGTAGGGAGTAGGAATAAGACCTCCAATAAAGCTGCCATCCATCATCGCATATGGTGCAGCCTTCTTCCTAAGAAGGCCAGCTTCCTTGCGATCTTCAGGTAGGGCACCGGTAGTAATGTATTTGATATAGGGGTCCATCCAGCTGGGTTCGATAGTAACTTGTCGGACCTCTGCTGTAGTCTCGAAGCTAGGGCTCTCGAGGTACTCGATGAAGGTATGCCCCTGCAACGACTTCGGCATGGTTGCCAATCTACAGAGGATGTTGTCTTAGGCATTCTCTGCCTGAGGGATATAAGAGATGCTTAAGTGTTGGAGGTTTGTTGTATATGAGCACACCTTATCCAGATACTTCACCATCATGGAATCTCGAGTTTCATACTTATCGAAGACCTGGCCAACCACGAGCAGCGAATCTGTGAAGACCTTCAGGCATTTCAAGCCTAGCTCATGAGACACTCATAATCCCATGAAGAGCACCTCGTACTCAGCCTGGTTGTTGGTCACCTTGAAGAGGAAGTGTTGTGCATACTCTGCAACAACCCCATCAGGATTGGCATGAATGAGGTCGGTTCCACTCCCTCTAGCATTGGATGTGCTATCGACATGGAGGATCCATGTCACTACTCTCTGGGTCGGGTCCGGCCTGGGTTCGGCTTACTGGTTCGCTTCCTTTAGGTCCTCTGCGCCTTTTCTACCAAGAAGTCAGAAAGGACTTACACCTTTTGCACCGGTCGTGGGTGACAGGAAAACTCGTTAAGCTTTACGCCCACTTGGCCAGGCACCTTAAAGTATCGGGGTGGCTTAGGATGGCCCTCAAAGGCTGACTAGTGAGGACGGTGATCAGGTGTGCTTGGAAGTAGGGCCTGAGATGCTATGTAGACATTATTAATATAAAAATAATCTTTTCGGATAGGGTGTACCTGGTTTTTGCATCATGGAGTAGCTTGTGGTGTAGTAGACTAGCCACTGGAAGCCATCCTTATCGATGCAGACCAGGACTAAGCTGACCACTTCAGGTGAGATTGCCAGGTACAGGAGGAGCTCTTCCCTCGGCTTTGGCCTGGACAGCAGCGACGTGGAGGTGAGGAGCTTCTTCAGCCCTTCGAACACCTCTCGGCACTCTTCCATCCAGGTGAAGCCATGCATCTTGCATAGCATCTTGAAGAATGGTTGACAGTGCTCGATGGAATGCGAGATGAAATGGCTCAATGCTGCGATGCATCTGGTCAAGCACTGAACTTCCTTCTTGGAGACAGGATATCTCATATCAATGATCGCTTGGATCTTCTCAGGATTGGACTTTATTCGCCTTTGGATGACCATGAACCTAGGAACATTTCCACTGCAATCCAAATGCACATTTGGCAGGGTTCAACCTCATCTAGTAGAGGTAGAGGTTGTCGAAATGATGCAGCACGGGATCGGGGTAGGATCGTCGGCTAGCTAAGAAGTCACCGAGATTAGGGTACCTTTTTTTTTGGTATTTTTTTCTAGGGATGGTGAAGGAACAAATAGGGATGGAAGACTTAAGGTTTGGGACTCGTGGACTTTGAGGCTCACACTCACAGAGAGATCTCTCACATCTAGGCATCGCACCCACATCACTAATGGGGCCGTTAGGATGAATCTTAAAGGACATGAGGGTGGTAAGGAAGATGGAATCAATGAAGGGGATAACTAGACATGACTCACATCATGCCCTGGGGTTGGGCCTCACACCCTCTCCTCACGGAGCAAAAGAAGAATCACTCTTCCCTAAAGAAAATTTTCATCATCTAATTTTTTTTACAAGAGATAGGGGCATATTATAGCCTTCTAAGCCCATTTAAAATTCAAATTTTACATGGAAAGAGGGGAAGGTAGTTTTGAATTTCAAGTTTCATGAAAAGGGGTTGCAAAAGCATGGGTGCCAAGTGAAAAGGGGTTGCAAAATGCATGGGTGCCAAGTCTCCTTGTGGTTGCCAAGTGTCTAAATCTGAAAGTTTGCATGCATGGGTGCCACTTGGCATTCATGTGGGCATTCTTGTATCTTTATGTGTTGGGCACCACTTGGCATTCATGTGGGGACTTCTTATATGGAGGGTGGAAATGATCTTCAAATCTAAATCTATTTGCATCAAAATTCATACTGCATCGTGATTCATGCTGCTCCAGAATTCATGCTGCTCCGAGATTCGTGCAACTTCAGGATTCGTGCTTGCTTCGGGATCCATGCTGGTGATGTCCCCATCATGAAAGCCTTCTCCAGGTCAGTAACATGGTCCGACTTCGGGCCACACATGACAAGCATGTCATCTATGTAAACCTGCATGTTGCGATCGATCTGGTCCTTGAAGACCTTACTGACCAGGTGCTGGTACGTGGCCCCTGCATTCTTGAGACCAAATGGCATCATCTTGTAATAGTATGTACCTCTGTCGATAACAAATGCTGTATGCTCCTCGTCCTCCGGGTGGATGCGGATCTGATTGTATCCGAATAATGCATCCATGAAGTTAAGGTTCTTATGGCTCGAGGTCATGTCCACTAGTTGGTCGATCTTAGGGAGTGGGAAGCTATCCTTCGAACATGCCCAGTTAAGGTCGATGTGGTCTACACAAATCCTCCACTCCTGAAAGCTTTCCTGACCATCACATTATTAGCAAGCTAGTCATGATACCATACCTCATGGATGAAGCCTGCTGCTAGGAGCTTCTAAACTTCCTCATCGATCACTTTTTGTCACTCTGGGGTGAAACTCCTCTTCTTTTGCCAGACTGGGTGATAGTTGGGATCGACATTCAGCTTGTGAGTGATCACTTCTAGTAGGATCTTGGGCTTGTCTGCGGTGATCTAGGTGAAGATGTCCATGTTGGCCTGCAGGAAACTGAGCATATAGGATCTTTCTTCTTTAGGTAGTAGGGCTTCCACCTGCACAGTCAAGGGATCCTCTTCCAAGGGGAAGGATAGCAGGGCTCAACTAGTCTGCCCTTCAGCTTTGGTTTCGCCAGATTCGGTTGATCAATGGCTAGGCTCGGATCAGCCCCTCACGGTCCTTGAACGATTTGTAGGCAGTGTTGGATCGATTGGCGGGACCCTTTCATCTCCCTGGTCCCCCAAGGGGTTGGGAACTGAATGAGGGGATGTCTTGTGGAGAAGGTGGCATCAAGCAGGTCAAGTCCGGGATGCCCCAGGATTGTGTTGTAAGGCGAGGGAAGCTGCATAATGGCGAATGTTGTCAACACAGTTCATTGCCGAGGTGGCATCCTGGTGGTTATTGGGAGTATAATTTCTCCCTCAACTCCAACTGAATCCCCGGTGAAGCCCACTAAGGATGTGAAGACTAGCTTTATTTGGTCAATGGACAAGTTCATCCTTATGAAAGCATCATAAAAAAGGATGTCTGTAGAGCTTCCACTATCAACCATAATTCTTTTTACAAGATGTTTTGCTATCACCATTTCTATAATGATAGCATCATTATGTGGGTTATCTTTCCTGGTCAGCCCTTCTTCCTCATAGGGGAGTACATCATCATTCTCCTCTCTCCCCCTAGCTTTTCTTCGAGGTTCTCCTTGCCTCCCAGGAGACATCTTGATTGGCTTCTCAGTGGGTTGGTTGTCGATGGTGAGTAGTTGGGGTTCTTCTTTCTGGGCTGTTGGGGGAGCTCCTCCCTCCACATACTTTTCGAGGTAGTCGTACTTAATCAGGTCTTCTATCTCCCTCTTCAGGTGGTGGCATTCCTCAGTTTCGTGGCCGTGGTCCCGGTGGAAGTGGTAGTAGATAGACTTGTTGCATCCAATAGATGGCCTTAGTGGGGAGGTCGATATAGGAAGCATTCACCCTCGATCTCCATCAGGATCTTTGCTCTTGGGGTGAGGAGAGGAGTGAACTTTTCTTCTTTGGTGGGGTTGACCCTAGGTCTTGGCCTCGATCATGGACTGGTGCTGTCTTTTAGGTCAGGGGAGCGGATGCCTCCCCAATGGCTTACCTCTTCAGTGGCCTCCCGTCTAACTCCCTTCTGGTGTGGTCAGCCTCCTTTGCACGGATATACTTGTGGACCCAGAGGAGGAGCTCTGAGTAGGTCTTTGGAGGCTTCTTGTCAAGGGAGTAGGTGAAGTAGGAGGTCCGTAACCTCTCTTCAAGGCCAGCATGGTGACTGGCTCGTCGAGGTGGTAGATCTCTATGGTGGTAGCTTTAAATCAGAACACGTAGTCTCGAGAGGCTCTCGGTTCTACTAGCAGATCGAGATGAGGCTGTCAGCCTCACATAGCACCTTTCTGCATGCATCAAAGTATGCCACAAACTTTTTCTCCAACTGGAAGAAGAAGTCAATGCTTTCAGACTCGAGTCTGGAGAACTAGGCTCGAGCAGCCATCTGAAGGGTAGCCAGGAAGGCAATGTAGAGGAGAGCATTAGTGGCCCCATGGACACTTATAAGGGCCTTGTAGCTTTCTAGGTGGTCCAGGGAGTCGGTTGTCCCGTTGTAGGGATCAACCTGAGGCATGTGGAACCGGCTGGGGATCGGTTCCTCTTGGATTCTACGGGAGAAGGGGGACATGTATCGTAACCCGTGGGCTCACTAGGGTAGCCCTGAATCTCTATAAACTGGCGGGAGAGGTCAGCCAGTTTGCGCTCATGCTTTTCGAGGCACCTCTCTGCCTGGGGGTGGATGGCCTCGTATGTGGACCCCTCAACGGAGGCCATCAAGGGTGAAGGAGATGCGGAGTGGGGGAACTCTTGCCTAAGTTCCTAGCCATGCCAGTGCCGTTGGTGCAAGTATGCACCATGGCTCGAGACTAGGGAGCGGCTCTCCTGGTCGATTGGGCCATCATGCTACTTCTTTTCGGCCACCTAGTGTCTCCTTGTGGGTGGGAGGCTGCATGCAATGGCCCCATCTGGAAGGACCGTAGGTTGGTATGGAAATCGATGGCATGAGCCACTAGCATCCCTGGCTGTTGTTGTGTTGCCAGGGACCGGTGTCTCTGATGAAGTTGGTACACTGCCACAGTCAGGGCATGGACCTGCCAGGTAGTGCAGTGATCTAGGGATTTGCCAGGGGTGGCGGTGGAGAGGGGAGCTAATGGGGACATCAATAATTAGAATATATATTTTGATTAACTAACTTTGTTTTTGCATCCATATTTAATAAAATCTTGAGCCATGAAACAAGTCCCAAATTTTCTTGAAGTATACTCATGAGTCAACATATGGAAGAAGACAGTTTTTCATGAGTCAACTCAAGCTCAAAGCATGATGGAAAGCCACCTCTTCAAAGCCCATTTCAAGCCATTCAAGCCCAATTCAAGCCAAGACTTGAAGCCAAAATTTTCATATGGGGGGACACCTCATCAAGAAACCTTGGAGGAGAAGAAATTATACTACATCAAGACTTTTATGGGCAACATAAAGATACCTTCCAACAAGTAACATGTAGGGCGCCACCTCTAATGACACCTAGGCCTCCACATCAGCATTTGACAACCACATGAAGACCTTCTAGAATGACACATGTCAAGTGGTTGTAACATTCTACCAATAATTTATTTTTAGTTAAAACCACTTACCTAAAAGTTGTTGGAGCCAACTAAGCCATCCTTATCTCCTCCTCTCCACCCTTGGACAAAATTCCTAGCATTGGAGCCTATAAATTGGGCCCCTAGGCCTTCATTGTATTCATTCTATGCTATGATTTGAATTAATGAAAGGATTATTTCCTTGTGTTCTAGTTTTCTTGAGTTCTTGTTTGGAGTGAAAGTTTTCTAGCTAGTTTGAGTGTGTAGATCCTTATCCAAGGAGAGAATGAGAGTTTTCTAAGTTTGAGTTTGAGAGTGAAGAGTGCTTTTGCAAGGAATAAAGGATGGGATGCCCATTGATGGATCTATGATCAAGCTCCAAGTCCTAAGCTGCCGGCCACTTTCTTCTTCTTTCATTTTTTTCTTTGTTTTCATTCCAACTCCAATTCTTCTTCCATGTCTAATCCCAAATTTCTTTGTAGGTTCTCTCAGGTTTCTAGGTCAAGGATGAAGGTTTCCGCACTATAGATCAAGGCCAAGGTGAGTCTCAAAGTAAAGAGTGCTAATTTTGACTTCTAGGCCTCAATCGTTGAGTGATGAGAGCTCCTTCTTCTACCAAATAATAAGCCATCATTATTGATAGGAAAACTCCTCCTAAGCTTCATTAGATCTGATCATTTGAAGGTTAACTTGCCCTAGTAGTGATGGTTTCCTTGCCATGAAGATCCTAATCGCTATTTTGAACTAGATCTACATTACGGGTCTTAAAAATTAGATAAACTAGTCTCCTTATGAAAATTCTTGTATGGATTAATTTAGCCTATTTATTTGATAATTAATTGCTCAAGTTTGCTTGCTGGTTATCTTGCTAAAACTCTCCATTCATCATTTTATTTTTGTCCCCTATCAATTTTTTGGTATCAGAGCTTATGGTTTACTAGGTCAAGTGTTTGATTGCTGAAATTTCTGTTCTAGTATTCATCCAAATATTTTATGAATTTAGTAGTTTTTTTTAAATTGCAAAAAAACTTGAAAAGATACTTTTCCAATACCATAGTTTGTTATAATTCTAAATATAAAATTCAAAAAAACATTTTCTTTTGATTTCTGGATTTGAAAATATGAGTTCTTAGATCATTTCTAAAGTTCTATCCAGAATTCTATTTCTACCTTCCATTTCATTTAATTTTTTAAAAAATATAAAAATATTTTTTATAAATTCTAAATTTTATATGTGAGGTCTAGATTCGAAGTTTTATCATATACCACTATAATTTTGAATTTTATAGAGTTTTAGAATTTATAATTTGAAATTTGAATTCAGGTTGTTAAGAGTTAGCTAAACTGTTAGAACCTTCTAGCAACTGTTTTCAAACTACCTTCTCAACGAAAATTCGAATTAATTTAGAGTCACAAGTTAAAATCCGAGAATTTTGATCTAAGAGCTAACCAAATCAGTTTTATTTTGAATTTTTGAATTTTTTTAAAAATTAAATTTTTAATTTTTAAAACTAGCTAGTTAAAAGTTGTTCCTTGCTGAAATTTTTTTTTACAACAAGCTTTCAAAATGAATTTTTAACCAAATTCTAAGAATTAAATTTCAAAATTTGGAATATGGAATCTTTACTGAGAGATTTAACAATTCAAATTTTAATTTTAATTTTTTAAAATTCTAAAACTTTAATTGTGAATTTTTAAAACTAGTTGACTAGAAGTTGTTAGGGTTGAAACTATCTTGCAACAACTCTAACTTCTAAAACAAATTTTTAACTATAATTCGAGATTTAAATTTTAAAATTTGATTTCTAAAATCTAGACCTCAAAACCTAAATTTTTCAATTTAATTTTTTTAATTTAACTTTTATTTAATTCAGGTTTGAATCACATATTTGAGCTAGTATAGATATCTTGTTAGCAAGTTGGTTGTTTGTGCATCCATTTCTAAATCCAATTAAGGGCATTCAATCATAACATAAGGGAAGGAGGTCATTACCTTTCCTTGGCCCAAAACAATCACCCACATTTGCATTGACCTAAACCATAATTGAAATCGAGTAGACACCTAAAACTAGGGACACCTACAAGTCAGGTTCAAGTACAAGATGAGACCAAATATTAGTTGAGTTTGTACTTACTTCTTGAAATTGGTGTCTAAGGCAAGAGGTCCAATGGCAAATACCTTAAGTGGACTTACAATTTTTAATTAGGACCTTGTGAAAGCGAGGGGAGCCTCCTACAACCCCACCTCTTATCTGGCCAATGGAAAAGGTAATTATAACTTTAACTAATACTTAGTCAATTCCTGTATTTTGAACTTTTAAGTCTAGGAGCCCTAGAAGTTAGGTTTGTACTGCTTGCCCATTTGATCTGAAGCCCTATACCAACAGTCCTACATGTATCTATGGATCCCAATCTTGAATTCTTTATGAGGACCCTGACTAAAAAATTTGATTACCTAACTAAACAATTAGGACAAGTGAACAAAGAGTTCGGACAAGTAAATAATCAAATCGGGAACCTCAAAAAAGATCGCTTGACCTGTACTAATCCAAAATCACCTCCCATTGATTAAAGAGTCTATTATCATATTCTCACCCCTGAGTATAAACTTAGATACCCTTATCAAGGCTTTGTAGATTAGGAGGAGAGAGTCTTTAGGAGCAATCGACCCTATGCACCCACT
Source organism: Areca catechu (assembly GCA_021397845.1). NCBI lineage: Eukaryota > Viridiplantae > Streptophyta > Magnoliopsida > Arecales > Arecaceae > Areca > Areca catechu. The sequence goes on from CM038050.1 coordinate 104,838,288, forward strand.
TTTGATGGAAACCCTGAGGTGTATGTCGATTGGGAGAAGAAAATGGATCAGTACTTTGAGTTTAATGAAATGTCGGAAGAAAGGAAGTGTCAATTTGCCAAATTAAAGCTAATCCGACATGCTAAGTCATATTGGGACATGTTGAGCATAAAAGTTATTATAGTGGGATAAAATAATTACTTGGAGAGATATAAAGAGTAAGTTGAGGGAAAAGTATCTAGGCAAATCTTTTAAGCAAAATCTTCCAACCCAATGGTACAAATTGAGACAAGATGATGAAACTGCATTTAAATGTATTGCTAATTTCAATAAGTATGAGGGAGATGAAGAAGAGACTAAACCCATGGAAGAATTAGAGAAAAAATCTCCTAAACCTATTGAAGAATTTAAGGATGAAATAGAATCAAAGTCTTGTCCAAATGAAGGGCTAGAAAAAGAAAATCCTAAACTCGTTGAAGAACTTAAGGAAGAAGTTTATGAAGTTGGGTCTAACCTTATGGATGAATATGATCAAGAACAATTACTTGAAGATAAAATAATTACCCAGCCTAAAGAAATCAACAACGGGGATGATCAAAATGAAGTCCAAGGACAAAACCATGGAGATCAATCTGAGAATAACATAGAAGATCCATAATTAATTGATGTTGAAAGTTTAGATCTAGAGATCGATGAAGGATCACATATTAGGGTATTGACCATCAAAGAACAAAACTTTATGGATAAGTCCCAAGAAGCTGTAGAGCCTTTGAAAACCCTGCAAAATATTTTTTCTAATAATTTTTCTATCCCTGATTCCTCATTCATGAACATCCACCATCCTGATCTGGCATTATGTTTCATTCACTCTTCTATCCCATCCGGTTGGGACATCTACCATACCATTGATCTGGTCCCAGTGATATTCAACAGTTACTTTATTAAGACTCGGCATATGTTAGCAGCCAAATTAAGATTCACTGCCACCTACCTGAAGTTTTATTCCAAAGTCTTCAAAGCCATTTAGGGAATATTGGAAATTAGGAACCTTGTTTCCTTGCCCAACAATAAAGTTTTGTCCATAGATAATGAAGTCCATTTGAGCTTGTTTTATTTTTGTTTGTCTTTTACCATTTAGTATCATTTGCGTTTGTCTCTTATCATTTTGTGTCGCATGCATAAGTATCCATGATTACATGAGTCATATGCATAGTATGATTAGTAAAACAAATTTTGAGCAATGAAATTAACAAGCATATGGCTAAATTTTGTAAAAAAAGTCAAAGAATTTCTGGAAGGAGACTATGTCTTGATTAAGCTCAAAATGATTATATGCCCATGGTGTAGGTCCTTTTCAAAATAGTAAGCAAAATTGGACCTAATATGTGCTAGATATACCATCCGACTTTGGTATCAGTTTCACTTTCAACATTTCAGATCTACTAAAGTATAAGGAACCAACAATGATACCTAGTGAGCTATTCAAGCCTGATTCCACCTTTGAGAGTGAACCAACCCTTGAGTGTCCACCAGCCATATTATCAAAGCGACAAGATAGGAATGAGCGAATCTTAGATGACAAGATTATCACTACTCAAAACAAAGACTATCAACACTACTTGGTTCACTGGCAAGGATGACCTGATTCCAAAGATTCATGGATCATGCGAGAGGACTTACAAAGAATCAACCCTAACCTCTTAGAGTATCACCAAAGCCAGATGAATTCCTACTCGATGGAGTCGATCCTTTTTTCCATCCCGGGAGAATTGATGGGGACATCAATAATAAGAATATATACTTTGATTAACTAACTTTATTTTTTTAGCTATAGTTAATAAAATCTTGAGCCATGAAATAAGTCCCAAATTTTTTTGAAGCATACTCATGAGTCAACACATGAAAGAAGACAATTATTCATGAGTCGACTCAAAGTCAAAGCATGATGGAAAGCCACCTCTTCAAAGCCCAATTCAAGCCATTCAAGCCTAATTCAAGCCAAGACTTGAAGCCAAAATTTTTACATGGAGGGACACCTCATCAAGAAACCTTGGGGGAGAAGAAATTACACTACATCAAGCTTTTATAGGGAACATAAAGATACCTTCCAATAAGTGACATGTGAGGCGCCACCTCTAATGACACCTAGGCCTCCACATCAGCATTTGACAACCACATGAATGAAGGTGAAAAACACCTACACCTGGCATACAATATGCAAGAAAAGAGGGTAGAAGATATGCATTTTAAAACATTTTTAGACATGCACAGCGGAAGGCTCAGTAAATAGATCTAAACGATCTACCGATTTGCCCGTAACAGGATCTAGCATAATAATCTAGCATGCATATAACACCAAACAAGAAAGGAACATAAATATAAAGGTCATACCTCTATACCTCTGAGAGTGCTAGAGAGAAGCTGTGAAGAGCTGTGAGAAGGAGGAGGGCGCTGGAGCCACACACGCGTCTGGCCTCTATAGGATATCCACACCTGGGCTCGACTCTGATCAACTTCCTCGGAGTGCTATCTCTTCGGGATCCTTGGCCGATCTTCTTCTTTCAAGAAGACTAGGAGGAGAGCAGGAACCCCTTCTCAAAATCTCTTTTCCCAAGACCTAGCTTGATTGCTAGGTAGCACACACCCAATCCCTAAAGCTCTCACTACCCTTCTCAATCTTCTTCTCCCAAAAATATGTTGTAGTTTTTGTAACCCCCAGCAGCCACCATAATGACCTTCATTTATAGGGGCAGCAGGGAGAGGGAGAAGAAGGAAGGAGGAGAGATGAGAGGAGAGAAGGGGGACAGGATCAAGGCCATACCAAATGGGTCTAACCCATTAAGGCATGTATGACTTTCATACCATAAAGCCTTGGAGCCAAAACTGGTTTGAATTCGAAATTCAAACCAGGTCAAAACTTACCCAAAAACCTCCTACAAAATCCTCCCAGAATTTTTGCTCATCATAGGAAGTGTCGACACTCAAAAATTATCAAGTGTTGACATTTCACCAAGTGTCGACACCTGCAAAATTGCACGTGTTAACACTTCACCAAGTATCGATACCTGCAAAATTCCAAGTGTCAACACTTGGAACAAAGTCAATCTTATTGACTTTGGGTGACAACAAACGATTCTCAATCGTTGATTAGCCATAAGATCAGATAGAAAACCTTTGTGGTGTGTGACCCCACAGGTTCGAACACTAATCCAATAGCACTGGAACATTTCCAGTACCAGTCAAAGTCCTTATCTAGCAATGATACCCGACGTCCGGATAGGTCGAAGATGCAGAGCACCTCATAAGAACCTCTGGCATATGGTTGTCGCATAATTCATCCCTTTGACCTTGTAATGCTCAGGATGACCTAGGGTTAGACTGCCAACCCTAATTTCGTTTATCCTAATTATGTCTCAACCTCACAAGTTCTGTGACTCCTCACAAGAACTACCCTGGCCATGATTTTGCTGAATTGAGACATAGTAAGTCATTCACTCCAAACTGTTTGGAGAGGTCAATTCCATCTTGATCCACCACCACTCCACAAGTACTTGATTGCACCCAGAAACCTTCCATCACTGGATTAGAAATCCAGGTAGTCCGGTACCAAAGTATAGTAAGTTGCTTGCAAGCTGCCATGGCGACCTCAGGTTTGAGGGACACATATACCCATATCCCTTCATGAGCAATCCATTAGCAGAAGGGAGCTCCGCAGATGGTCATGTTCAGTGAAATGTCACACATTTCACTTGCATGTCACACCAGTATCTCCACACTCCTTGATTAAGAGGACAACAAACAAATGTGACATACAACAACCTACACTTGTTACATCATCGTCCTATAACAATATATCATTTCGTTGTGAACCAGTTTAAGAACTACTTGATATATCCTCTCTATATCAAACAATGTAGTTCTAAGGACTCCATCACACAAGAGTTCTTTACAGGAAAAGTAAATATGATGGATAGCCAAAAATAACTTTTATTTATTAAAAGGAAATTCATATACAAATACAAAGATGGCACAACCATCTACAGCCTAGATGATTAGCTTTGGGACACAATTCCTAACAACTCCCACTTGGACTAAAGCCAATCAGTACAGAATCTCATTCCCATTTTCCTTTGACAACAGTCTAACTCTTGAACTCCGATGGCTTTAGTGAAGGGGTCAGCCAGGTTCTCCTTTCCATCGATCATCTGAAGGTCGATGTCACCTCGTTCTATGATCTTTCATACAAGGTGATAGCGCTACAGAATATGCTTTGTGTGGTGATGAGACTTCGACTTTTTGGCTTGAGCAATAGCTCCAGTGTTGTCACAGTACACCGAAACAGGACCATCCAGGGAAGGTGCCACTCCCAGCTCACCAAAGAATTTCCATAACCACACAGCTTCCTTCGCTGCATCAGATGCTGCAATGTACGTTGCTTCACATACTGAGTCTGCCACAGTAGGCTGCTTGGAGCTTTTCTTGCAGACAGCTCCTCCATTTAGGGTAAAGACAAAATCTGACACACTCTTGCTATCATCTTTATTTGACTAGAAACTGGAGTCAGTATATCCCACAAGTTTCAAGTCAGATTCTCCATAAATTAGCCAATGGTGCTTAGTATTTCGTAAATACTTAAGGATGGTCTTTACCACTTTTCAATGAGCTTCACCTAGGTCAGACTGGTATATGCTCACTACACCTAGTGAGTATGCCACGTCTGGTCTAGTATATGTCATGGCGTACATGATAGAACCAACTACCGAAGCATATGGAATTCTACTCATACACTCTCTCTCCTCAGGAGTTGTCGCATAATTTCTTTTAGAGAGATAAATTCCAGTGCCTATCAGGAGATAGCCCTCTTGGAATTCTCCATGCTGAACTGTTTCAGCACGGTGTCGATGTATATAGACTGGGTCAGTTCCAGAAGCCTCTTAGATCTATCACTATAGATCTTCATACCTAGTATGTAAGAGGCTTCACCCAAGTCTTTCATAGAGAACTGAGATGATAACCAGACCTTTATTCCTTGCAGTGCTGCGATGTCATTCCTGATTAAGAGAATGTCATCCACATACATCACAAGTGGTAGGGGATGCAAAGTGAAGATGAAACTATGCAACTCTAAAAGAGATTAGCGAAGATTAGTTGGCAAGTTCTATCGACATATGAAGAGTTCAGCATAATTTATCAAAGATAAGTTAATGAAGCAAACTTGAATGATCATGCATAACCCTAATTACCGAGACTTTGAAAAAATAAAGAAATAGGACAGAATTAAAACCACCAGTCATGCTAGTCAGATTAATGTCTTAGACCTAAGTGATACTGACTTACATGGCATTGATTTTCCAATAAGAATAAGATCACTCTTGAGGGGATCTTCCAGATGACCAGGCCATGCTACAGGTTGGAGACTCTTCTTGTTTTCTAGATTGGTGGCAAGAGATCCTTCCTCTTGAAGTCAGAATTCCAGAGAACCCTGCAACAAAAAAATCCCTAAGATGAAAGAACTTAACAAAACATGAAATGGAGAAAGGGAAGAGAGGTGGATGAAGCATTGATGGGGATCCTTCTTGGTGCCATGGTGGAGTGCTTGAGATGGAACAGGTTGGTCTCCTTGTGTTGATCCTCTTGATTCACCATTGCATGTTGAAGGCTCGCTTGAGATTGGAGAGGAAGAAAGGAGTCCTTGGGCGTTGGAGATGGAAGAAGGGAGGAACTAGAGTGGGCGTGGAAGAGGAGAAAGACTAAACCACATAGACACAAAGACAATCACATAGAAAGAATAATCCAAGCCCAAAATTTTATTCATCCATTACCCTTACAATGGGGCATCCCAAAGTCTTTAATAGGAACCTTACAAATCTTTAAAATTTGAAAATCCCTAAAATGTGGAGGATTACAAGGAGAGTTAGAGGATTTGTAGGCCTTGATGCTTGATTTGTGGAAGAGGGTAAATCTCTAAAATTTGAAAATTCCTAAAATGTGGAGGATTACAAGGAGAGTTAGAGGATTTGTAGGCCTTGATGCTTGATTTGTGGAAGAGGGTGGCCAACCATCATTTTGAATTCAAACTTTCTTCTTGGGCGCCCTCTTGGAGTTCCTTCAACCCATGACAAGTGGCACCAAAGTGGGGACCACTTGATGAGGTGGCTTCTAGCTGAGATGGTGCTGAGGTGGCAAGTGGTAGCTGATGTGGTGCTAAGGTGGCAAGTGGCCTGTGGCACCACTTGGCTTTGGACTTGTCTTGATGCTTCAAAATCTGACTTTCAACTGGACTAAGGCTTCAAATTGGACCCGACCCAGCATGGACTCGAAATTAATTGGACTAAGACTTGAATTGAATAGGTTGGAGTCTTTTCCTGATTCTGGTTCCCACACCAATTTTCCCGGGATGGGAGGAACTCGACCCTATCTAGTGAGGGTTGGCTTGATAAGCTTCTAATGCATCCGGGTCGATTTGTTGTAGGTCCTCTCGGGAAATTCAGGAGTCTTCAGATTCAGGATATCCTTGCCATCTAACCAGATAACGTTGGTAGCCTTTATTTCTAGTAGTAATGATCTGGTCATCCAAGATCCTTTCAATTCTCTCCTTTCTCTTAGGAACACTTGGTGGTGGACACTCATTTGGTGTTTCACTCTCAAAAGAAACATTAGGACCAAAAAACTCACTAGGTATCAATGCAGGTTCTTTGTATTCTTTTAAGTCTGAAACATTAAAGGTTGAACTAATGCCATAACCTGGTGGTAATTCCAATACATAAGCATTGGGTCCAATTTTCTTTATTATTTTGTAGGGTCTGGCTCCCCGGAAATGGAGTTTCTTCATATTTCCCGGCAAAAACCTTTCAGGTTTAAATTTGATCATAATGGAGTCCCCTTCATTAAATTCTTTTAACCGTTTATGTGAATTAGTCATATGCTGATAGAGTTCATTGCTCGATTGGGTCTTTTGGCTAATCTCTTTATGCAATTTCCTAATATGCTGTGCATATGACTCAGCAGACTAAGACACTCGTGCATGAGTGGGTAATGGGGCTAGGTCTAAAGGTTTCCTAGGTCTGTATCCATGGACCACTTCGAACGAACTTTTCCCAATAGACCTATTAACTGAGCTATTGTAGGTAAATTCAGCAAGAGGATGTAATAGGTCCCAGTTTCCCAGGTTGTCACCAACCAAACATCTCAACGATTTCCTAAGCTTCGGTTTACTACCTCTGTCTAGCCATTGGTTTGAGGATGATAGGCAGTAGAGAATTTTAGCTTGGTACCTAACATGTGCCAGAGGGTTTTCTAGAAATAGCTAGTAAATTTGACATCTCTATTGGACATAATGGTTTTGGGTAAACCATGAAGCCTAACGACCTGATCGAGAAAAAGCTTGGCCACCTTCGAAGCATCTAAAGTTTGAGAACAAGGAATGAAGTGAGCCATCTTGGAGAAACGATCAAGAACCACAAAGATAGAATCATGCTTCCTAGATGTCTTAGGGAGGCCTACTACAAAATCCATGCTGATATCCTGCCATGGACAATCAGGGATAGGTAAGGGTGTGTACAGACCGGTGTTCTGTCTTTGCTATTTTGCAACAGCACAGGTACAGCACTGAGCTACAATCTGGGCCATATTTTTTTTGAGACCAGGCCAAAAGAATTGGTCTACTATTGCTAAGATGGTCTTATTCCTACCAAATGTCCTGACAAGCCTCCAGCATGAACTTCCCAGATCAGAAATTCCCTAACAGAGGTCTTGGGAATACACAACTGATTTCCTTTGAAAAGGTATCCATCTAAAAGGGTATAATCACTATGCTTACTAGATGGTCCTTGTTGAAGGGATCGATAGATGTTACCAAAATCAGGGCATGTAGGATACTCCTCTTTCAATCTATCAAACCCTACTACCTCAGTGCTCATAGAAGTCAACAACATGGAACGATGACTCAACGCATCGGCTACCATATTTTCAGTACCGGCACGATGTTTCAGTACGAACGTATAAGCTTGTATGAACTCTACCCATTTCCCGTGCCTAGGGTTCAATTTCTTCTGAGAACTAAGGAACCTAAGAGCTTCGCGGTCAGAAAATAGGACAAACTCTTGTGGTAGAAGATAATGCCTCTAATAATGTAATGCCTGAACTACCGCATATAGCTCCCTATCATAGGTGGAATACCTTAGTCTCGCTTCATTTATCTTTTCACTGAAATATGCTACTGGGTGATTCTCTTGACTTAAGACACCTCCAATTCCTACCCCAGAAGCATCACAAGCAACCTCAAACACTTTGGTAAAATCGGGTAACCTCAAGACAGGTGCGTGTGTTATTTTTTCCTTAATTGTTAGGAAGGCTTTGTCTGCTGCTTTAGTCCACTCAAAAGTTCCCTTCCTAATACAATCAGTGATTGGAGCCACAATCGTACTGAACCCTCTAATGAATCTCCTATATAAGGTGGCTAAACCATGGAAACTACGGATATCATGGATGCTTTTGGGTACAGACCACTCTACTATGGACTTAATTTTCGCAGGGTCAGTGGACACTCCTTCAGATGTGACTACGAATCCTAGAAAGATAACTCTATGTGTTAAGAAATCACACTTCTTGATATTGGCATAGAGGCTATCCTTTCTAAGGACTTGGCAAACTTGCCTTAGGTGGGTTAAATAGTCTACCTTAGTCTTGCTATAGATAAGAATGTCATCAAAGTAGACCACCACAAATTTCCCGATGAAGGTTTTCAACACCTGATTCATAATTCTTATAAAGGTGCTGGGTGCATTGGACAGACCGAACGGCATGACTAACCACTCATATAATCCATCTTTAGTCTTAAAAGCGATCTTCCATTCATCTCCAGGCCTAACCCTAACCTGGTGATAGCCACTCTTTAAGTCTATCTTGGAGAAAATCGTTGATCCGGCTATCATGTCTAACATATCGTCCAGTCTTGTTGATGGCACGGCTGTCTACACACATCCTCTAGGTGCCATCCTTCTTAGGGGTTAACAAGGCAGGGACTGCACATGGGCTTAAACTTTCTCTAACAAACCCCTTTCTAAGAAGTTCACTAACTTGCCTTTGTAACTCCTGATGTTCAGTTGGATTCATCCTATAATGAGGCAAATTAGGTAAAATCGTGCCAGGGACTAAATCTATGGCATGCTGTATGTCCCTTAAAGATGGAAGACTATCAGGTAGGTCCTCGGGAAACACGTCTTCAAATTCTTTCAATAATTGGACCACCTCTTGAGGGTGTTCTACAGGGGTGTGGTCCTTAGTTCCTTAGCAGCTACCATCCAAATAGGTGCTCCCTCATTAATGTCTTTTTCTAATTCTCTTGCACCTATCAAATTTAATCCAGTCCTTTTTTCTTTCAGGCTGCTAGCTCCTCTTTTGGTGTTGTCCTTAGGCTGGGTTGGATGAATGACAATTTTCTTGCCATTGAAATTGAAAGCACAGGAATTTGATCGACCAAAAATTGTCACATCATGGTCAAACAGCCATTGCCTACCTAGGATGATGCTACTTACTCCCATAGGGAGCACATCACACCAGATTCGTTCCTGATAGGATTGAAGTTGGATTCGGACCTGACATCTCTGCTTGATTGGGATAGAAGTGGAATCGATCCAGGATACCTTATATGGATTGGGATGTGGTTCAGTGGGTAATCCTAGACTCTTGGCTGCACTAGTGGAAATGGCATTGACACAGCTTCCACTGTCGATCACGATCTTACAGACCTTTTCTCCTATTTTGACAAATGTGTGTAGGATGCTAGTCCTACGCCAGTCTTCCTGCTCCTTGGTTTGTGTCATGATACATCTCACAACTCCTAACACATCTGATGAATCTACATTTTCTTCATCTCTTTCATACTCATCAGCCAAGCAATCCCCTGCTTCATAAACCTCCTCTTCATCATTCTCCAGGGGTTCTGATTCACCTTCTTCTGCCTCCCCTATATATAAAGCTCTAGAGGGATATTGGCTCACGAAATGACCTGGTTTACGACACTTATAGCAGACTCGCTCCCTCTCACCTCGAACTTCAGGGCTCTTTCCTTTGTCTTCTCTAGGAATTGGTGGAATGGCAGGGTTGGGCCTAGGGGTTGGATTTGAGCTGGATCTTGGTCTATTGGTTGTACCAGGGACTGAACTAGGTCGACTAATAGGAGGATTAAACCTAATGGGCTCAGGTCGCCTAAATGTAGCTCTCCTTTGAAACCTCTCATAGTCCATGACAACTTGGTATGCCTGATCTAAATCATGGACTTCTCTCAAAAACAATTCCCCTTTTATATCTTCATTCAATCCTGATCTAAACCTCGACAATGTGGCTGACTCAGACTCAACTACGTTGCATCGCATTACAAACTCATCAAATTTAGCAATGTATTCAGAAACGGTCTTATTACCTTGTGTCAATCGCTGCCACTGATCTAACAACCTTTGCTGATAAGACATAGGCAAATATTTCTCTCTAAGCTTTCTCTTCATGTCTCTCTAGGTCGCTATAGGTAAGTCTCCCCTCTGCCTAACTATGCGTTCGACATTTCCCCATACAACCTAGCCTGACGGATTAGTCTGATTTTGGCAAACTTGAATCTTCTCTCTTCAGACATATCATACCAGTCAAAATATTGTTCCATGTCAGCCTCCCAGTCTATGTACACCTTAGGATCCAGGCTTCCCTTAAACGTTGGTGCATCTAGATGGATATTCCTTAAGGCCCGATCATCCTGATCAAAAGTATCATGGCGAGGTCTTCTAGGATATGGCTCTAGAGTGTGATCAGCATAATCCTGATGTGGCCTTCTATGAATTGGATCAGGTGTATGTTCCTGTCGTTGGGCTCTAGGGCGAACTAAAGGTAATCTGGGTGAAGGTGGTTCAGTTGGGGTCAACCTAGATTCCTCTAGGTTTCCTATCCTTTCCTCGAATTGATCAAACCTAGAATCCAAATGTTCAAGTCGCTCAATCATAGATCTCGTAAGGGTTTCCATACTAGTGTCCATGGATGAACTTGGTTGGTCTTGTGAAGGGTGGTAAGGAGTTCCTGATCTAGTTGTCATGCAAACAATTCGACTCAAACTCGGGCTAAGGATTTCTAGACCTAGAGTACGAATTAGAGATCTAATTAAAAGGACCAACTAGCTAGTAGTAACTTACGTGACTTAGCCAGGTAGGTGGGAAGGGGAGTGGAGGTCTCTGTTCTGCCAACCTTAGACACCAATCTGTGATTGGCCAGGTAGGCGGACCAACCCACAAGCCCTAATACACCAATCCTAGACACCAAGCTCGTAAGCACACACCAATTAGTGGACACAATCAACTTGACCCTAATCCGAACCCGACTCGTTGGTGTCCCTAACCCACTAGGGTGATTAAGTCTAATTGGTTTTAATTAAGGATTGGGATCGAGATGATGGGTTGTGGTTTTGGGCTAAGGAAAAGTGATGAACTCTTGCCCCATGTCATTTGATGCCCTTAAGATGTTTTCAAATGAATGCATTTTTTTTTTTTTTTTGTGTTTTATGAGCTGACTTAATTAATTGACTTGATTAGTTTTTAAACAATTTCAAATTCAAACTTAATTTTAAAATTTAAATTTTAAACTCCAAGTTTCAGATTCTATAATGTCAAAATTTAAAATTTTAAAATTTAAAATTTGAACTTCAAATTCAAAAATTTTCTGAGATTGGTTCTTGCTGGAATTTCAGTTCAGATTGAATCTCAGAGAGTATTTCGAATGATAGAAATTCTAAAAATCGAAATAAAATCTGAAAAATTTTTTAGAAATAATATGAATTATGAGGATCCCAGCAAAACAAAAATCAGAAAATCTTGATCTGTCTATATAGAGAAACAATAAAAACAACAGACTATGTACTGCAGACTATTTCAGCAGGACAGAAGATTGAAGTAGGAATTTTAGTATTTTCTGTGAATTTCTTCTGATGCTGAAACTTTGTGTGGTTATAACTAACCTTATATGGAATAAAAAAAAATTATGACAATTCAAAATGTACTATTTTTCTTTTTTTTGAATTTTTTTGATCACAGCCAGCAGATTCAAATTCACAGAAAAAAGAAATTAAAGGAATTACGATGCTTTACCAAACTATAATCTAGAACTTCACGTCCGGCCCGGAGGCTCATTACTCCCATGGGTCGTGACAGTGTACTGGAGTACACCCGCTCAGGAGGCATGAGTTTTTGATCTAGTTTGGATTTAAGAGAACTATTCTACCCTAATGCAACCATGCTCTGATACCAAGAATGGTAGGGGATGCAAAGTGAAGATGAAACTATGCAACTCTAAAGGAGATTAGCGAAGATAAATTGGCAAGTTCTATCGACATATGAAGAGTTCAGCATAATTTATCAAAGATAAGTTAATGAAGCAAACTTGAATGATCATGCATAACCCTAATTACCGAGACTTCGAAATAATAAAGAAATAGGATAGAATTAAAACCACCAGTCATGCTAGTCAGATTAATATCTCAGACCTAACTGATACTGCCTTACCTAGCATTGACTTTCCAATAAGAATAAGATCACTCTTGAGGGGATCTTCCAGATGACCAGGCCATGCTACAGGTTGGAGACTCTTCTTGTTTTCTAGATTGGTGGCAAGAGATCCTTCCTCTTGAAGTCGGAATTCCAGAGAACCCTGCAACAAAGAAATCCCTAAGATGAAAGAACTTAACAAAACATGAAATGGAGAAAGGGAAGAGAGGTGGATGAAGCATTGATGGGGATCCTTCTTGGTGCGATGGTGGAGTGCTTGAGATGGAACAGGTTGGTCTCCTTGTGTTGATCCTCTTGATTCACCATTGCATGTTGAAGGCTCGCTTGAGATTGGAGAGGAAGAAAGGAGTCCTTGGGTGTTGGAGATGGAAGAAGGGAGGAACTAGAGTGGGCGTGGAAGAGGAGAAAGACTAAACCACATAGACACAAAGATAATCACATAGAAAGAATAATCCAAGCCCAAAATTTTATTCATCCATTACCCTTATAATTTGAAAATCTCTAAATTTTATTCATCCATTACCCTTACAACTTGATTTGTGGAAGAGGGTAAATCTCTAAAATTTGAAAATCCCTAAAATGTGGAGGATTACAAGGAGAGTTAGAGGATTTGTAGGCCTTGATGCTTGATTTGTGGAAGAGGGTAAATCTCTAAAATTTGAAAATCCCTAAAATGTGGAGGATTACAAGGAGTTAGAGGATTTGTAGGCCTTGATGCTTGATTTGTGGAAGAGGGTGGCCAACCATCATTTTGAATTCAAACTTTCTTCTTGGGCGCCCTCTTCGAGTTCCTTCAACCCATGACAAGTGGCACCAAAGTGGGGACCACTTGATGAGGTGGCTTATAGCTGAGATGACACTGAGGTGGCAAGTGGTAGCTGATGTGGCACTGAGGTGGCAAGTGGCATGTGGACCACTTGGCTTTGGACTTGTCTTGATGCTTCAAAATTTGACTTTCAACTGGACTAAGGCTTCAAATTGGACTCGACCCAGCATGGACTCGAAATTAATTGGACTAAGACTTGAATTGAATAGGTTGGAGTCTATTCCTGATTCTGGTTCCCACACCAACAAGGAATACAATCACAGAACCATTAGCCCATTTGTAAATGCAAGGCTCTTCTCCATTCCTAACGAAGCCACATGACTTGATACACTTATCAAATCGCATGTTCCAACTCCTTGATGCTTGCTTCAGTCCATAGATGGACTTTTGAAGCCTGCACACCTTTGACTCATCTGTGGATGTGAACCCTTCAGGTTGTATCATATATACCTCCTCTTCCAGCTCACCATTCAGGAAAGCTGTTTGGACATCCATTTGCCAAATTTTATAGTCAAAGTGTGCTGCTAAAGCAAGCATAATCTGAATGGATTTAAGCATTGCCACAAGAGAGAATGTCTCGTCATAGTCAATTCCATAATGTTGATGATACCCCTTGGCAACCAGATAGGCTTTATAGGTCTCCACCTTTCCATCTATGCCCCTTTTCCTCTTGAAAATCCATTTGCACCCAATGGTTTTATCCCTTCAGGTGCATCAACCAATGTCCATACATTATTGATCTCCATGGACTCCATTTCGGATCTCACGGCTCCAAGCTATTTCTTAGAGTCGGACCTCTGCAATGCATCCATATAGGTGATCGGATCCTCATTATTCTCATCGAGTTCAATGGGATCACCGTCCCGGACCAAGAAACCGTAGTATCTATTCAGTTGGCTCAATACTATACCAGATCTCCGTAATGGTTCCTGAGTGGGCTCTAGGTGTGATATAATCACAGTCAATTCTGTTGACTCCACTAATTGATTTTGATGATAAGCAAAATAGTTAAGTATAATTTGAGGACTAATGATTTGCTTTAAGTGTATTTTCAAATGAAAGGATGCTCACAAAATTTGAAGAAGCCCAATTATGTTGTAGAAGCAAGTTTGAATGGAATAATTGCACAAAACTAGACTTGGACACTCAAAGAGTTGGTTGAATGGATGACCAAGGTACATGAAGACATGTTCCAGCTCAAGTTCAACAAATTCTGCATCTTTTTGATGATGTGTCGACTAAAGGTGCTGACACATGACTTGATGTGTTGACACATGAAGAGGTGTGTCGACTCAGACTGGCATGCAGCAAAATTTGAAATGGCACAGATGATGTGTCGACACATGGACCTTATGTATCGACTCAAAGTGTCAACACATGGATCAACACATCGCCTGAGAATTTCAAGCCACAGAACTTGCAGAAGTTGAAGGAACAGTTGATGTGTCGACACACGGACCTAATGTGTCGACTCTATGTGTCGACTCCAATGAGAATGTGTCGACTCAGTTGATTTTTCCAGAAAATTTGAATGGAATATTTTGAATTTGTGTTGACTCAAGAAGAACATGTGTTGACTGGATGTGTCGACACATGAAGAGGAAGTGTCGACACATGGAGTTCTGACAACAGTAACGGCTAGTTTTTTCAAGCACAGAACTCTCCCAAATGCCCTCCAACAACTAGTTTTTCAAGTATAACGGCTAGATTTCGATTTTGGGGGCTTGGGAAGGTATATGAAGGCTTCAAATCAAATCAAGACAATAACTATTCATTGTATTAAATATCCTTGAAGAGTTTAAAGAGAAAAGAAGAGAGAAGAGCCTTAACTCCCATTCATTCAAAGCTCAACCACTCTCAAGCAAGAAGGAAGCCTTCCAAGCATTCAAAGCTATCTAGTGCATTAAAGATCATTCATTCTTGGGCATTCAAAAGGCTTCAACAAGAGCAAAGCAACACTACTTCGAGCTACATCGACTTATGTGCTTTTTATTGAAAGCTTACATTGTTTCTTTATTTCCCTATCTTTTATCTTGTAAAGGTTATTGGTTAGCTTATTGGAAAACTAAGTGAGGTTGTTGGTAAGCCTTGAAAACCAATTAGGTTGGTGGTTAGCCCGCAAAACCTAAGGTTCTTGGTTAGCTTGGAAAACCAAGGGAGGTTTTTGGTTAGCCTTGTGAAAACCAATTAGGTTGGTAGTTAGCCGCAAAACCACTAAGATTCTTGGTTAGCCCGTAAAACCAAGTGAGGTTGTGACTTGTGAGCCTTTAAAAACAAGTCGGGTTTTGATTAGTGAGCCCGGAAAACTAATCAGCTGTAATCTTTGGATTATAGTAAATTTCCAAGGGGATCTTGGGGAGTGGATGTAGGTGCATTGTTGGCACTGAACCACTATAGATTGTTGTGTTTGGGATTGCTTGTTTCTCCTTCCTTGCTCATCTCCTTATTGCCTACTGCTTTCAATTTATGCTGCACCTTTATATTAGAGCATTACACTTTAAATTCTAGTACCTTGTTGAATTGCAAATCTTGTCTTGTAAAGTTTGTTATTTGTTTAATTCAAGCTTAGCTTAAATTGTTAGAAACCCAATTCACCCCCCACTTAGGTTGCTCACTGGGCAACAAGTGGTATCAGAGCTTCGTTCTCAGTATATAGGCTTTACCACCTTGAGTAAAGATCTATGGCAACCCCAATTGGTACTAGTATAGTTGTGGGACAAGCCTCAAACAGACCTCCATTTTTCTATGGTGCAAATTACACTTATTAAAAAACTAGGATGAGAATTTATATGCATTCTATAGATTATAATTTATGGAAAGTAATTGATAAGGGTCCTCATGTTCCTTCGGTGGTGGTTAATGGTGTTTCCATCCCAAAACTTGAAGAGGATTGGAATAAAATGACATTAAACAATCCGAGATCAATGCTAAGGCAATGAATCTCTTGTATTGTGCATTACATCCTAGTGAGTTCAATAGGATATCTACATGCACGTCCGCCACAGAAATATGGGACACACTTGAGGTTACCCATGAGGGTACCGATCAAGTGAAGAACACCAAGATAAACATGTTAGTGCACACATATGAGATGTTCCAGATGGAACCAAATGAATCCATTACTGATATGTATACATGTTTTACAAATATTGTAAATGCTATGAGGAGTCTTGGTAAAGTCATATCTAATGCTGATCTTGTGAACAAAATTCTTAGGTCACTACCGACGTCATGGGATCCAAAGGTGATCGCAATTCAAGAGGCAAAAGATGTAAACAAGCTTCCACTTGAGCAACTAGTAGGATCACTCATGACCTATGAGCTCAACTTGAAACATAAATCAATAGACTTGGATAAAAAGAAGGGGATTGCTTTTAAATCAAATGTTCAAGAAGAATCCTCGAATGATGAGTCCGATGATGATGAAGAAGAAGAAGGTGAAGAAGCCCTCCTTGCCCGAAAGTTTAGAAGATTCATGAAGAGGAGAAAATTTCCCTACAAGAAGAAGTTTCAATCTAAGGAAAAGGGAAAAAAAAAGAAAAGATAAAGATAAGGAAAAGGAGAAGGAAGTACCTATTGCTTTGAGTGCAAGAAACCCGGGCATTACATATTTGATTGTCCTCTCCTCAAGAAGTCAAGGAAGAAACTAAGGAAGAAAGCAATGATGGCCATGTGGAGTGATAGCGAAGACTCCAGTTCAGAGGAAGAGCAGACTGAAATTATAAATCTCTGCTTAATGGCACATCAGGATAATGAAGAGGTATGTTCCGACTTTGAAGTTGATTTTACTTTTGATGAGCTTAGAAATGCTTTTGAAGAATTGATGCATGATTATAAGTTAGTATTATCTGAAAATAAGAAATTAAAAAAGCATGCTAATAGTTTCTCATTAGAAAATAATTCTTTACTTAATGATGTTAGTTCTTTGAAAATTAAGCTAGATGTTTTGGAAAAGAAGAATAATGCTCTAGCTATGGAAAATGAAGTTCTAAAAGGACATAAACATGTTGTTTCTAACAATGATCTTTTAAAGAAAAATAAAGATTTGGAACTTGAAAATGAAAAATACAAAATGAACTTGAAAAAATCAAACCTTTTATTGATAAATTCACCTTTAGTTCAGAAAAGCTGAATTTACTTTTAAATAATCAAAGAGTGTTTTCAACAAGGCAGGATTAGAATATAAACCTCAAAAGCAATAAAAGTATTTTAAAAACTTTTTTGTACCTGCATCATCCAGTATCACTTGTTTTACATGTAAAAAATTAGGTCATAAATCATATCAATGCAATTTTAGAAAAATCATATCTTTTGGTAAAATGTGGGTTCCAAAATGAACCATTTTGAATGCTAACCCGAAAGGACCCAAGTTAGCTTGGGTACCTAAAAACAAAGCTTGATCTTATTACAGGTATATCTTGCAACCAAGGAAAAAAAATGAATTTGGTATCTTGATAATGGTTGCTTAAGGCACATGACTGGAGATGTGAAGCAATTCGCCTCTCTTGAAGCTTTGAATAGAGGAAGTGTGACCTTTGGTGATAATGATAAAGGTAAAATCATTGGAATTGGTAAGGTTCACATAACTCTTTCTAATAGTATTAGTAATGTACTTCTAGTAGATGGTTTGAAGCATAATCTCTTAAGTATTAGTCAGTTTTGCGATAAAGGTTTTCAAGAAGTTTTCAAATCATCATATTGCATGATTTCTAGTCCATATTTAAATGGAGTACAATTCATTAGAAAAAGGCATGGAAATATCTATCTTGTAGATTTTGATGATCTATGTTTACCAAATGGAGAATGCCTTGTTGCAATGAATTCTACCAAAGAAGAGACTAGTTGGTTATGGCATAGAAGGTTAGGGCATGCTAGTATGTACCTTATTTCAAAACTTTGCAAAAAAAATTTAGTTAGAGATTTACCAGAAATCAGTTTTGAAAAAGATAGAATTTGCCAAGCATGTCAATTTGGAAAACAAGTCAAAACCTCTTTCAAACCAAAAGGATTTGTAACTACTAGTAGACCACTTGAACTACTCCATATGGATCTCTTTGGACTAACTAGAATATCAAGTCTAGGAGGCAAGAGATATGGATTAGTTATTATGGATGACTTTTCGAGATTTACTTGGGTTTTCTTCTTAGCACAAAAAGATGAATCTTTTTCTGTATTCATAAAGTTTATAGAAAGGTCAAATGAAAAAGGTGTTTCAGTCGTTTGTATCCGTAGTGATCATGAAACCGAATTTGAAAATCAAGATTTCAAAAACTTTTGTAATGAAAAAGGGATAGAACATAATTTTTCTGCACCTAGGACACCTCAGCAGAATGGGGTAGTATAAAGGAAAAATCTCACTTTAGAAGAAATGGCACGTACTATGCTTTGTGAAAATGATTTGCCAAGGTATTTTTGGGCTGAAGCTATAAATACAGCTTGTTATGTTTTGAATCAAGTTTTAATATGCCCTATTTTAAATAAAACTTCATATGAGCTTTGGAACCAAAGAAAACCAACCCTGAAATATTTTCGAGTTTTTGGTTGTAAATGTTTTATTTTGAACAATGGAAAAGATCATCTAGGAAAGTTCGATGCCAAGTCTGATGAAGGTATCTTCTTAGGATACTCTACATCAAGCAGGGCATACAGAGTATTTAACAAATGAACTTTAGTTTTAGAAGAGTCTGTACATGTCGTATTTGAAGAATGTTCTAACAAGTCCTCGAGAAAAGAGGATACAATTGATGAATGTGCAGGTGCTGACAAACTTCAGAAGCTGACATTGGATGATCAGGCTCAACCAAATGAAGAGAATCGGGACAAAGATGAGAAAGAAGATGATACTCCAGTGCATCATGATCTACCTAAGGAGTGAGGTATGCTTATGGACACCCTAAGGAATTAATCCTAGGTGATCCATTTAAAGGGGTAAGAACTAGAGCTTCTATTAGAAATGAATATGATTACATAGCTTTTGTATCTCAAATAGAATCTAAATATTTTGAAGAAGCTGAAAAAGACTCTAATTGGATCAATGCTATGCAAGAAGAACTAGTACAATTTGATAGAAATAATGTTTGGACTCTTGTAGAAAGACCACCTAATGTTTCTATTATTGGCACTAAATGGGTATTTAGGAATAAATTAGATGAAAATGGTGTTGTAATTAGAAATAAAGCTAGGCTAGTTGCTAAAGGCAACAATCAGGAGGAAGGGATTGACTTTGATGAAACTTTTGCTCCTGTTGCTAGACTTGAAGCAATTAGACTATTGTTAGCTTTTGCATGTTTCATGAACTTCAAATTATTTCAAATGGATGTTAAAAGTACTCTTTTAAATGTTTTATAAATGAAAAAGTTTTTGTTGAACAACCATCCAGTTTTGAAAATCATGCACATCCTGATCATGTTTTCAAATTACACAAAGTACTTTATGGATTAAAGCAAGCACCTAGAGCATGGTATGAAAGGTTAACAAATTCCTTATTGAAAATGAATTTTCTAGAGGAAATATTGATAAAACACTATTTTTGAAAAGGAAAGATACTGATTTATTAGTAGTACAAATATATGTTGATGACATTATTTTCGGTGCTACTAATGAAATTCTTTGTCAAGAGTTTGCTAAGTTAATGCAAGGTGAGTTCGAGATGAGCATGATGGGAGAACTCAACTTCTTCCTCGGATTCCAGATCAAGCAAACTTCAGATGGTATCTTCATCAACCAAGCTAAGTACACAAGAGAAATTATCAAAAAGTTTGGGATGGAGACTACTAAGCCAATAGGTACGCCTATGAGCCCCTCATGTAAATTAGATAAAGATGAAAATGGTAAATCTGTATATCAAAAATTATATAGAGACATGATAGGCTTTACTGTAACTTACTGCTAGTAGATCAGATATTATATTCAGTGTTTGCATGTGTGCTAGATATCAGTCAGAACCTAAGGAATCACATCTTATGGCTGTTAAGCGCATTATTAGATATCTGTCTGGTAATATTAGCATTGGTTTGTGGTATGCTAGAAATTCTTTTGTTGAATTAATTAGATATTTTGATGCAGACTTTTCTGGTTGTAGATTAGATAGAAAGAGTACTAGTAAACTTGCCATTTCTTGGGGTTAACTTAATCTCATGGTTTAGTAAGAAACAAACTTCAGTTGCACTATCCACAGCTGAGGTTGAGTATATTGCAGCAGGAAGTTGTTGTGCTCAAATCTTGTTGATTAAGCAACAACTTGAAGACTTTGGAATCAAGTTGGCTAGAACTCCTATCAAATGTGATAATACAAGTGCTATTTGCTTGACAAAAAATCCTGTTCATACTCTAGGAGCAAGCACATTGAAATTAGGTATCACTTTATTAGAGATCATGTTGAGAACAATGATATTTGCTTGAATTTATATGTACCGAATTTCAATTAGCTGATATTTTAACTAAACCTCTCCTAGAAGATCATTTAGTATGATTAGAAGAGAACTCGAGATCATCAATCCCTTTGATTAAATCTTTTCTCCAAATGACTCGAATTAGATCCATTCAGTCTTACTTTTGATAAATCATGATTAATCATTGATGATTTGACTCCAAATATCTGTTGCTTAAATTGATTTTGATCTTTTTGTGAAATTCTAAATTTTTCAGTTTTTAAGTCGATGTGTCGACACATCATGTGTCGACTCGTCATGTGTCGACTCCTTTATGTGTCGACACATGCATGAGTCGCACATACCCGACGGGAAACTGAGATTTTAAGGGTTTTCGATCCATTTTTCCCCCAAAATTCAATTTCCTCCGAACCGACACTTCAACTCCAGGTATCTCGATCTTGTTAATCCTCTCATGTCCATGCTTTTTTCCCACCATTCTCTCGGATTTGAAGGTTTCGTGTTCGTTTTTGATTGGAACCCTTCTAGGTTTTAGCTCTTAAACCCTAAAACCCCCCTATTTCCTCCAAAAACCTTGCCCAAACCTTGATTGTTGACTATGGGTCCTTGCAAACAAGTTGTTCGCCGACCGCGTCAGTCACAGCATGAAGAAGAGCGAAGAACGAAGGCACGACATGTGTCTAGGGCTCCGGATCTGCATGTACGACAGTTGTTTGCACCTTCTAGTCGGATGAGCTCCAAGATAGTGGTTGGAGGATGCCGAGTGGACTTCTATTTCTTAGACCAACAGCATTTTCAGATAAGAGAGTGGATCTGACATGCTGGTTTGGCATCTTTCTGTTCGCTTAGTGAGAGATATTATCCCGGGTGATGAGGGAGTTCTACGGATCACTTGCCTATGGATCAGATGGCTGGATTGCTCTGGTCAGGGGATAGGATATTCCCATTTCAGCTGAGATTCTGAGTAGGGTATGGGATATACCCATGATTGGATTAGTTATGGACAGTCTATTGGACAGAGTTAGTGGACTCCGGTGCATTTTTGAGTCTGATACCTTACCAGAGGGCCACTGTTCCTGCTTCGAGACTGTCAGCAGAGATGAGACTGCTACATCACATTATTGCCCAGATTCTTCTACCGAAGTCTGGTCGATTTGACTATGTTTCCAAGAGAGAGCTGCTCGTGATGGTCTCTCTGATTCAGCGGACACCGATTTGTCTTCCTGTTTTGATCCATCAGATTACTGAGGCGGTGTCTAGCCAGCAGCTCTGCTTGGGGCATGGGTTTAATAGTACTATTCAGAGAGTATGGAGTCAGCTTCCAGGATGAGTCCTATCGTACCTTGATCCATATCGATGTATATGACATCAGGTCACTAGATCGCATGGGTTATCATTTAGTTTGAGGCCAATGGACACGCAGGATATCAGGACAGGCCGAGGATGTAGCTGACATTGATGAGGACACAACAGAGGAGGAGCAGATTCTATCAAGTGAGGCTGGACCGAGCGAGACACAGCCTGAGACGGCAGCACAGCCAGCTCAGTCAGATCCTTCTACATCTGCCCAGCCACAGCCACAACCAAAGCAGATGGAGACACCCGATATTTCAGATACTCTAGAGGATAGAGTTAGACACATAAAGATTGATGTTTTCATCATGAGACAATGTCTAGATGTTTTTATTATTGAGACGAGAGAGAGCCACAGAGGTCTCAGTAATGGTATTTTGGCTATTCTCTCAACACTGTCCAGATCTTCTATGAGTGCTCCTATTGCAGACACAGCTCCTGCCACTGTTGATGTTCCTGCTCCAGTACCGGCTGATGACATTGGTGATATTGATATTGGTGTTGAGACTACTATTGGAGATGGAGTTGGAGATACTATTGTTGGAGATGTTGATAGAGATGAGGTGACTGACTCCGACCAGTTTGACATTGATGATCTTATGTCAGAGCCAGTTATGGAGGTGACGGATGACGTAGCTGCGGACCTGTTGACCCATCCTTCTCACCTGCCCCGAATCCTGATCCATCCTCTTCTTCCAGATCGATTGATCAGACTCCAGTTCCTATTCCTATTCCTATTCTTAGTCCTGTTGTTGACCTACCTGTTACTGATTTACCTTCTATTGATTCTCCTGACACTCATACACCTGTCATTCAGACACCCATACTTGATACATCTATTGTACATACACGATACCTTCCATAGCTGATACTGTTATTCTTAATACGCCTGTATCATCAGCTGTTACACCTACTTTTGATAGTCCTACCCTTCATACTTCATCAGTCACTCGAGAGCTTGGGTTTTACACACCTGCCTTTTAGTATCTTGATTCTAGACCTACTTTTGATCGTACTCCTGCCCAGCTATTGCTGAGATGATTTGCCCGATCAGTTCAGTTCCTGCAGAGGACGTAGCTTCTATCTCTACTACTCTTCACAGCTTAGAGGTCGGACCTATATTCGTCACAGGATGTGGACGCCGTACCCCTCGTCAGCCGACCAGGACCAGACTACGAGATCTTCGACCTCGTTGGCCACGAGCTCGATCTTCTTCTGATACCGGACCACCGAGATTGGTTCATCTGCTGATGACTCGATGGATGAGGATTAGGACATTGATATATTTCTTGATAGTTTTATATTTCTAGATAGTTTACTTTCATGTTTACATGTACTTTTCCTTGTTATGTACTTGTGTACTTGATGTACAAATTCCTGACATATATGAAACTTTGTGTTTTCACACTTCTATATCTTTGGTAAACATGAATGATGTCTTGAATTGCTTTTATATGTTCAGTGACTGTGCTTTGTCTTGTTTATTCATTTCATTTCTTCCTATCTTTTTAATGATAACAAAAGGGGGAGTAATTTATGATGTTATTTAAAGTATAAATGTATGTCTACCTCTCCAAATTAAAGGGGGAGTAACTTTTACTTTTTGAAAATATGAATTTATGAAAGGGGGAGCTTTACCTTTTATCAAAGTAAAATGATTCTCAAAATCCCTCTTTCAATGTTTTTGAAACGATTCTTTTTCAAATTTTGTTATGAATCATTAATTCAGGGGAGCTTTGTTAATTGCTGAAACTTTCATTATAAGAGCATCATGATACATGCTCTTATTGCATTTAAATGAATATCAAAGTTCTGGCTAAGTTCTGATACTCTCTATCCTTGAAACAAGCTCAAATTCTATCACCTGTATTTTGAATGTTTATAATTTTAAGTAATGATTGACACTTAATGCTTTCAATATTGTGCATCTTGATCTATCTCTTAAAGCTTTCTTTTAAAGCAATTTATACTTAAGGATTTTGTCATCATCAAAAGGGAGAGATTGTTGACTCCACTAATTGATTTTGATGATAAGCAAAACAGTTAAGTATAATTTGAGGACTAATGATTTGCTTTAAGTGTGTTTTCAAATAAAAGGATGCTCACAAAATTTGAAGAAGCCCAATATGTTGTAAAAGCACGTTTGAATGGAATGATTGCATAAAACTAGACTTGGACACTCAAAGAGTTGGTTGAATGGATGACCAAGGTAAATGAAGACATGTTCCAGCTCAAGTTCAGCAAATTCTGCATCTTTTGATGATGTGTCGACTAAAGGTGTCGACACATGACTTGATGTGTCGACACATGAAGATGGTGTGTCGACTCAGACCGGCATGCAGTGAATTTTAAATGGCACAGATGATGTGTCGACACATGGACCTTATGTATCGACTCAAAGTGTCAACACATGGATCAACACATCGCCTGAGAATTTCAGCCATAGAACTTACAGAAGTTGAAGAAACAGTTGATGTGTCGACACACGGACCTAATGTGTCGACTCTACGTGTCGACTCCACTGAGAATGTGTCGACTCAGCTCATTTTTTCCAGAGAATCTGAATGAATATTTGAACTTGTGTGACTCACTTGTGTCGACTCAAGAAGAACATGTGTCGACTGGATGTGTCAACACATAAAGAGGAAGTATCGACACATGGAGTTCTGACAACAGTAACGGCTAGTTTTTTCAAGTGCAGAACTCTCCCAAATGCCCTCCAACGGCTAGTTTTTCAAGTATAATGGCTAGATTTCGGTTTTGGGGCTTGGAAAGGTATATAAGGCTTTAAATCAAATCAAGACAACAACTATTCATTGTATTAAATATCTTTGAAGAGTTTAAAGAAAAAAGAAGAGAGAAGAGCCTTAACTCCCATTCATTCAAAGCTCAACCACTCTCAAGCAAGAAGGAAGCCTTCCAAGCATTCAAAGCTATCAAGTGCATTAAAGATCATTCATTCTTGGGCATTCAAAAGGCTTCAACAAGAGCAAAGCAACACTACTTCGAGATACATCGACTTATTTGCTTTTTATTGAAAGCTTACATTGGTTCTTTATTTCCCTATCTTTTATCTTGTAAAGGTTATTGGTTAGCCTATTGAAAAACCAAGCGAGGTTGTTGGTAAGCCTTGAAAACCAATTAGGTTGGTGGTTAGCCCGAAAACCACTAAGGTTCTTGGTTAGCCTGGAAACCAAGGGAGGTTTTTGGTTAGCCTTGTGAAAACCAATTAGGTTGGTGGTTAGCCCGCAAAACCACTAAGGTTCTTGGTTAGCCCGTAAAACCAAGTGAAGTTGTGACTTGTGAGCCTTGTAAAAATAAATCGGGTTTTGATTAGCGAGCCCAGAAAACTAATCGACTGTAATCTTTGGATTATAGTGAATTCCCAAGGGGATCTTGGGGAGTGGATGTAGGTGCATTGTTGGCACCGAACCACTATAGATTGTTGTATTTGTGATTGCTTGTTTCTCCTTCCTTGCTCATCTCCTTATTGCCTATTGCTTTCAATTTCCACTGCACCTTTATATTAGAGCATTACACTTTAAATTCTGTACCTTGTTGAATTGCAAATCTTGTCTTGTAAAGTTTGTTATTTGTTTAATTCAAGCTTAGCTTAAATTGTTAGAAACCTAATTCACCCCCCCTCTTGCTTGCTCACTGGGCAACAGGTTCTATGTTCTCCCTTAAGTGTGTCGGTTCTTCTACTTATTGAACTTCACTAAGTTCAATCTTAGTGGCTACAGTTCCTTCACCAAGGATTCCTTTTCCAAAAAGATAGCCCTAAGACTGACGAACAACTTTTGTTCCTCAGCTAAGTAGAAGTAATACCCCTTAGACTTTTTGGATACCCAATAAATAGGCACCGGTCAGACCTAGGTCCAAGTTTGTCCATTTCCAAATGTTTTACATAAGCCGGCACCCCCAGACTCAAAGGTGTGAAAGTGTCGGCTTATGTCTAGTCCACATCTCATATGGTGTCTTACTAACGGACTTACTTGGACCCCTATTCAGAAGGTAACAGGTTGATTCTAGAGCATATCCCCAAAGGATATCGACAGAGTAAAAAGCCCATCATGGACCGAACAAAGTCTCACAGGGTTCGATTCCTCCTCTCAGACACTCCATTTAACTGAGGTATCCCTGGAGGTCTCTACTAAGAGAGAATCCCATCTCCTTAAGATATGTCTGAAACTCACCCGAAAGGTATTCATCGCCTCGATCAGATCGAAGGGTTTTGATAAACTTTTCAATTTATTTTTCTACTTCATTACGATATCGTTTGAACATTTCAAATGATTCAGATTTATGTCTCATCAAGAAGACATAACCATACCTCGAAAGGTCATCTAAAAAGTAATGAAATAACCATACCCTTCCTTGGCACTAACATTCATGGGTCCGCATACATCATTATGTATCAGACTTAGAATTTCATTGGCTCGATCACCTTTTCCAGTAAAAGGTGACTTAGTCATTTTTCCAAGAAGACAGGACTCACAAGTTGGAAGTGAACTATCTTCACTAAAATTGAGGAGGCCCTCAGTTTTCAACCTATTTATCCTATTCCTGTTAATATGACCTAAACTATAATGCCATAGGTATGCTTCGCTGATATTATCTATCCTAGGGCGTTTGCTAGATGTGTACATTACACTAATAGGTTGCGATAGTACATAAATGTCATCACGCATTTGTCCATTCAAAACAACAGAATCATTCAAAATGATTTTGCAAATGTCATTCTTTATTAAAAGTTCATAACCATACATGGCCAACTGGCCTACAGAAATGATATTCAAAATAAAAGAGGTAGAAGATATGCATTTTAAAACATTTTCAGACATGCACAGTGGAAGGCTCGGTAGATAGATCTAACGATCTATCAATCTGCCCGCAACAGGATCTAGCATAATAATCTAGCATGCATATAACACCAAATAAGAAAAGAACATAATATAAAGGTCATATCTCTATACCTCTGAGAGTGCTGGAGAGAAGCTGTGAAGAGCTATGAGAAGGAGGTGGGCACTCGAGCCACACACGCATCTGGCCTCTATAGGATATCTACACCAAGGCTCGACTCTAATCACTTCCTCAGAGTGCTAGCTCTTCAGGATCCTTGGTCGATCTTCTTCTTCCAGGAAGACTAGGAGGAGAGTAGGAACCCCTTCCCAAAACCTCTCTTCCCAAGACCTAGCTTGATTGCTAGGTAGCACACACCCAATCCCTAAAGCTCTCACTACCCTTCTCAATCTTCTTCTCCCAAAAATCTATTGCATTTCTTGTAACCCCCAGCAGCCACCATAATGACCTTCATTTATAGGGGCAGTAGGGAGAGGGAGAAGAAGGAAGGAGGAGAGATGAGAGGAGAGAATGGGGGAGAGGATCAAGGCTATACCAAATGGGTCTAACCCATTAAGGCATGTATGACTTTTATACCATAAAGCCTTGGAGCCAAAACAGATTTGAACTCGAAATTCAAACTAGATCAAAACCTGCCCAAAAACCTTCCACGAAATCCTTCTAGAATTTCTGCTCGTCACAAGAAGTGTCAACACTTGAAAATTGCCAAGCATCGACACTTCACCAAGTGTCAACACCTGCAAAATTCCAAGTGTCGACACATGGAACAAAGTCAATCATATTGACTTCGAGTGACGACAAATGATTCCCAATCATTGATTAGCCATAAGATCAGATAGAAAACCTCTATGGTGTGTGATCCCATAGGTTCGAGCACTAAGTCGGTAGCATTGGAACATTTTCAGTACAAGTCAAAGTCCTCATCTAGCAATGATACCCGATATCCGGTTAGGTCGAAGATGCAGAGCACCTCACAAGAACCTCTGGCATATGGTTGCCGCATAATTTATCCCTTTGACCTTATAATGCTCAGGATGACCCAGGTTAGACTACCAACCCTAATTTGGTTTATCCAGATCATGTCTCAACCCCATAAGTTCTGTGACTCCTCACAAGAACAACCCTAGCCATGTTTTGCTAAATTAAGACATAGTGAGTTATTCACTCCAAACTATTTGGAGATGTCAATTCCATTTTGATCCATCATCGCTCCACAAGTACTTGACTGTACCTAGAAACTTCCATCACTAATTAGAAATCCAGTAGTCCAGTACCAAGTATAGTAAGTTACTTGTAAGCTACCATGGCGACCTCAGATCTGAGGGACACATATACCCATATCCCTTCGTGAGCAACCCTTTGGTAGAAGAAAGCTCCGCAGATGGTCATGTTCAGTGAAATGTCCAAATTTCACTTGCATGTCACACTAGTGTCTCCATACTCCTTGGTTAAGAGGATAAGCAACAAATTTGACATACAATAACCTACACTTGATACATTCGTCCTGTAACAATGTACCATTTGGTTGTAAACCAGTTTAAGAACTACTTGATATGTCCTCTATATATCAAATAATGTAGTTCTAAGGACTCCATCACACAAGAGTTCTTTATAGAAAAAGTAAATATGATGGATACAGCCAAAAATAACTTTTATTTATTAAAAGGAAATTCATATACAAATACAAAGATAGCACAACTGTCTATAGCCTAGATGATTGGCTTTGGGATATAATTTCCAACAATGAAGACCTTCTAGAATGTCACATGTCAAGTAGTTGTAACATTCTACCAATAATTTGTTTTTAGTTAAAACCACTTACCTAAAATTGTTGGAGCCAACTAAGCATCCTTATCCCCTCCTCTCCACCCTTGGATGAAATTCCTAGCATTGGAGCCTATGAAGAGGGCCCCTAGGCTCTCATTGTATTCATTCGATGCTATGATTTAAATTAATGAAAGGATTGTTTCCTTGTGTTCTAGTTTTTTTGAGTTCTTGTTTGGAGTGAAAGTTTTCTAGCTATTTTGAGTGTGTAGATCCTTATCCAAGGAGAGAATGAGATTTTTCTAAGTTTGAGTTTGAAAGTGAAGAGTGCTTTTGCAAGGAGTAAAGGATGGATGCCCATTGATGGATCTATGATCAAGCTCCAAGTCCTAGCCGCTGGCCACTTTCTTCTTCTTCCCTTTTTTTCTTGTTTCCATTCCACTCCAATTCTTCTTTCATGTCTAATCCCAAATTTCTTTACAGGTTCTCTCAGGTTTCTAGGTCAAGGATGAAGGTCTCCACACCATGGATCAAGGCCAAGGTGAGTCTCAAAGTAGAGAGTGCTAATCTTGACTTCTAGGCCTCAATCCTTGAATGATGAGAGCTCCTTCCACCAAATAATTAGCCATCATTGTTGGTAGGAAACTCTTCCTAAGCTTCATTAGATCTGATCATTTGAAGGTTAACTTGTCCTAGTAGTGATGGTTTCCTTGCCGTGAAGATCCTAATCCTTATTTTGAACTAGATATACTTATGGGTCTTAAAATTAGATCAACTAGTCTCCTTATGAAAATCTTTCTTGGATTAATTAGCCCATTTATTTGATAATTAATTGCTTAAGTTTACTTGCTGGTTAGCTTGCTAAAACTCTCCATTCATCATTTTATTTCATCCCCTATCTAGAGCCCCCTCAAGGCTCTATAGGTCACCGTAATGGGGGACCCCTGCTTGGCTAGCGGAAGCCTCATGCGCTCACGTTGTCACCATGGAGCTTTAGGCTTCTACAGATGCTTCACTTGTGGTGGGGGACTCATTATTGAACTTCCCTCGATCACTGGTATTCTCCTCCTACCTGGCAAGCTAATCTGTTGCCACCAAGATTGACATGGCCTGTAGCTTTAACGTGGCACAACTCGTTGGGCTCTCGTTTGGTGCTTGGTTCTCTTTCAGCATGGCTTACAAAATAGAGAAGACCCAGGCTGGGGATTATGGTGGGGACACTCCGATGATCATGTCAGTTTGTGTTGACCCCTAAAGTGATTTTGATGATAACAAAACATTGGAGCATACATTTAGTTATCTAACAACTCCTCAAATGATTGACAAGTTTTTGTATGACAACTACATTGATATATCTTTTAACTCCTACAATCTTTAATGTTTTTGTGTTGAGTTGTAAATTATTTAGAATCTTAAAAGAAGAACCCTACAAAAAATTTTATAAAAACAAGTTCAAGGGTTACTTCTAGTAATCTTTCAAGCTTCAAGTTTTCCTTTAATTTAATGTAAAAGTGCTTGAAGATCTTTAAAGCTTGGGACAAGTGTTCTGAAGTTTGAAGCTGATCTGGCTGAAGAACCACATTTGAGCCGACTGGATGAACAACCAGCCGACTCTGGCACTGGCACTGAAGACAAGTTCTCTGGCACGCAGATCCAGCTGACTGGCACCAAGGTCCAACCGACTATTCAGAACAAGGTTGAGAACGTTCTGTGATTCTCAGGAATCCGAGCTGACTGGAATTAGATCTAGCTGACTCATCCATAACTCAGTTTAAAGTGGTCTGAGAGGCCTCTGAGACTCCAGACGACTGGAATTTAGCCCAGCCGACTCATCTAGAGTGAGGTATTTTCTCAGCTGTGGAAGCTAGCCACTGGCACTCAACCCAGTCGACCCGAACTTCGTCCGATCCGACTCGAAGTCTATCCAGCCAACTGGAATGGTGGGTCACCTCCAATGGCTAGTTCCAGTTCTCAATTTTTGAATTCCAAAAGTGCTCCAACGGTAACCTGTCACCTCCTAATGGTCTACAACGTTCAAAATCAAGGAAGGCAGTTGAAGTCTCTATAAATAAGGTATAAGAACATCCTTGAAGAGGCTAATGATTATTGAGCATTTATTGAACACTTATTGAAGTGAAGTGAGAGAGCACTAGAGGTTTAAAGTTTACCTTCAAGCCTGCAACAACTCTTGTCAAAAGCTTGAAGCACCTTTTTGAGGAAAGAAGGAAGCCATTGAAGTGCATTGAAGAGCATTCAATGGATCTTCACTCGAGCTGGCATTGGCAACCACCCAAACAACAGAGTTTTCTTTACTGTTGCTTTTTTTAATCTATCATTTAGAATATATGGGTTATTAGTGAGCCCTGTTGTAAAAACCAATAGTTTCTTTGGTGAGCCTTTAAAAATCAAAGTGTAGAGGTTCCTTTGGTGAGCCTAGCTAAAAACCAAAGTGTAGAGGTTTTAGGTGAACCTGTAAAAACCTAACTTGGGTTTCTTTGTTGGCCTGGTTTCAAAAACAAAGTGTAGAGGTTTTGGATTGTGAGCCTAAAACAATATGACTATATTCCGATTTGTGGGATATAGTGGAAATCCCGAGTGATGAACTTGGATAGTGGATTTTGAGCTGGGTTGCTCCGAATCACTATAAATTTGCTTTGTTTGTGTTGTGTTTGTTTATCCTTTAGCTTCTGCTTTCATTCTCTAATTAACACAGCACCTAACCACTAATTGGAATTACTTGTGCACATATTCTAGAAAATTTTGTAATTCCCAATTCACCCCCCTCTTGGGCTAAGCCACCTGGGCAACAGCTGGTATCAAGTAGTGTCTCTGATTACTGGAGTTAAGTTCGATGGCTCATCCCATGAGTAATCCTTGGCTGAGGGCAATCTACAAATAGACCTCCACTATTCACGGGCACTAATTATTCATATTGGAAAGCAAGAATGAAAATTTACATACAAGCTGTAGATTTTCAATTGTGGAAGGTCATCTTGAAAGGGCCACACATTCCCACAATTAAAATGATGGCATGGACATCCCTGAGCATGAAGAGGACTGGGATGATCATGACATGAAGATGGGGGTATTGAACGCCTAAGCAATGAATTTGTTATATTGTGCTTTGGACGCTAACGAGTTCACCGAATTTCCACTTGCTCATCACAAAGGAAATCTGGGATAAACTCGAGGTGACCCATGAGGGAACTTCCCAGTGAAAACCTCCAATATAAATATTTTAGTTCATAATTATGATTATTCAAAATGGAACCTCCTGAAACAATCTACCATGTTCTCAAGATTTATAGATATTATTAACGGTTTTAAAGAGTCTTGGCAGGGTATACTCCATGTAGATCTAGTTCAGAAGATTCTTCATTCTTTGCCCACAAAAATGGATCACAAGATAACTGCGATCCAGAAGCCAAAGATCTCAACACTTGATGCTGGATGAACTGCTGGGATCACTCATCACCCACGAGCTAACAATGCAACACAGAACGGAAGAATGAGCAAAAGAAAAAGAACAATCACCTTCAAAGCTGCTTCCGATTCAAAGAGAGATGATGAAGAATCTAAAGATAAAAGCACCTCCTCCATGACAACCTAGAAGACGAAGACATCGCTATGGTTGGAGGAAATTTAGAAATTTGGGGAGAAAGAAAGGAAGGTACAACCCAAATTTCACACAAGAAGGATTATAGAAGGGAAAGGAAAAGGATAGAGAGAAAGACAAGAGGTAGTTCCCCACGTCTACGCATATAAGAAGCCAGGGCACATATGTCCGGACTGTCCAATGTTGAAGAAATCCTTCAGACCGAAGAAGAAAAAGAAAGCCATGGTTGCCACATGGTCCGATAGTGAAGACTCAACATCATCGAAAGAAGAAGAGACCACCAAAACTGCCAATCTCTACTTAATGGATCTCGAAGATGAGGTAACATCCCCTAATAACTGCACTGAATTTACTTTTAAAGAATTAAATTCTGCTTTTCATGATTTACTTTCTGAATTTAAGAAAGCTGGAGTAAAGATAAAATCATTGAAAAATATGAATGATTCTTTACTTAAACAAAAAGATGAAATTTCAAAAAATAACACTTTATTATAAAAGGATTTGCATGACTTTTCTGAAAAATTTGAAAAATGAGAATTTATCATATGAAAAGAAAAATACTGATTTACTTGCTGAAAATAATGAATTAAAAAAGGAGGTTACAAAACTCAAGTCTTTGGTTGAAAAACTCACTTTATCTTCAAATAAGCTTGAGCTAATCTTAAAAGATCAATGAGTTTCTAGAAATAAAGTTGGAATTGGTTTCAACACTTCTTTTGTAAATGGAATCTCAGCAACAACTTTTATGAAATCCAAAACACAAGCTCAAAATATTTTATCTCAAAAAGTTTCAGCTACACTAAAAGCTGTTTCTACTTCAATATCTTTATCATATGCTACTAAGAATTTGATAAAAAATGCATACATTCCAAAAAGTTTGAAATCTGCATCAAGTACAAAGTACATCAACTTTTAGAATGTTAAATTCTATTTCCAACAAAAATTCTATAGTTGTTTGCTATGGTCGCAAAAGAGTAGAACATAAAGCTTTTGAATGCAATAACCTTAGAAATGTCCATAAAAAGATTAAAAAGATTTGGATTTCCAAAGGAACCATCTCTGCTGACCTGTAAGGACCCAAGGTAGCTTGGGTACCTAAAAGAATTCATTGATTATTTTGCAGGAATGTCTTGCAGCCCAAAAGTTGAAAAAAAGATGGTACTTGGACAGCGGCTGCTCAAGACATATGACGGGTGACAAGGACCAATTCATCACCCTTGAAGTGAAAGAAGGAGGTATGGTTACCTTTGAAGATAATGGCAAAGGGAGAATAATCGGTATCAGTAAGATCAAAATAACTCCCTTCACTTTTATTGAAAATGTTTTACTAGTAGACAAATTGAAGCATAATCTGTTAAGTATAAGTCAATTATGTGATAAAGGCTTCAAGGTTGTCTTTGAGTCTTCTATGTGCATAGTAACCAACTCTTAAGTTCTTAGCGATAAATTTATTGGACATAGACTCGGGAATATCTATGTGGTAGATCTTGATGATCTTGCCATGTCTAGTAGCCCTAGTCTAGTTGCAATGAATGCTAAGACCAAAGAGTCAGGCTTACTTTGGCATAGACGACTAGGTCATGCTAGCAAGCATACAATTGCCTAATTAATTTCTAAAGATCTTGTTAGAGGCATGCCTAAGTTTAATGTTGATTTAAATCATGTTTGTGATGCATGCCAAATGGGTAAATAAACTAGGGGAACTTTTAAATCAAAGAATATAGTTTCTACGACAAGACCTCTTGAACTACTTCACATGGATCTTTTCGGACCTACTAGGACCACTAGCCTAGGAGGGAAGAAATATGATCTTGTGATAGTAGATGATTTTTTGAGATTTACGTGGATTTTGTTTATTGCATCGAAAGATGAAACTTTTCATGTTTTTCGAAAATTTCATAAAAAGGTTTCAAATCAAAAGAACTTATCTTTGATTTTAATTAGAAGTGATCATGGAACTGAGTTTGAAAATCAATTTTTCAAAGATTATTGTACTGAATTTGGCATTGATCACAACTTCTCCGCTCCTAGAACACCTTAATAAAATGGTGTTGTAGAGAGGAAAAATAGGACATTGGAAGAAATGGCTCACACAATGTTGTGTGAAAGCAATCTTCCAAAGTACTTTTCGGCAAAAGCGGTGAACACTGCATGTTATATTTTAAACCGTGTTTTGATCCGTCCTATTTTAAAGAAAACCCCCTATGAGCTTTGGAATGACAAAAAACCCAACATTAGTTATTTTCATGTGTTTGGTTGTAAATGCTTTGTGCATAACAATAGAAAAGATAATTTAGGAAAATTTGATTCTAAAGCTGATGATGCAATTTTCCTAGGTTATTCATTACATAGCAAAATATATAGGTTTTTTAATAAAAGGACTCTTACTGTTGAAGAGTCAATTCATGTTGTATTTATTGAAACTAACCCTACACCTTCTTGACAAGAAGAGTCATAGACAATGATGCAGGTACATTACAAAAAGGAATGGATGACTTAAGCATTCAAGACAAAGACACTCAAGGTGGAGAAGAAATGATAAGTAAGGATCACATCGATCTACCGAGGGACTGGAGGTATGTTACATCTCACCCTAAAGAATTAATAATAGGAGATCCTTCACAGGGTGTTAGGACTAGGGCTGCACATAAGGATGCACATGATTACCTAGCCTTTGTATCACAAATAGAATCCCATAGCTTAGAAGAGGCTGAGACTGACCCAAACTGGATGATGGCAATGCATGAAGAATTAAACCAGTTTGAAAGAAATAAGGTATGGACACTTGTAAATAGACCTACAGACCACCCAATTATAGGAACTAAATGGGTCTATAGGAATAAATTTGATGAACAAGGAAATATTACAAGGAACAAAGCTAGATTAGTGGCTAAGAGATATAACCAAGAAGAAGGTATTGATTTTGATGAAACTTATGCACCCGTAGCAAGACTAGAGGCCATTAGATTATTATTTGCATTTGCTTGCTACATGAACTTTAAACTCTTTCAAATGGATGTAAAAAGTGCATTTCTTAATGGTTTTACCTTTGAACAAGTTTTTGTGGAACAACCACCAGGTTTTAAAAATCATGCTTTTCCAAACCAGGTATTTAAATTAAACAAAGCATTGTATGGTTTGAAACAAGCACCTAGAGCCCGGTATGATAGACTTAGCACTTTCTTGATTGAAAATGATTTTTCAAGAGGAAGTGTAGATAAAACTTTGTTTATCAAAAAGAAAAATAATGACATCTTAGTTATACAAATATATGTAGATGATATCATTTTTGGGGCAACTAACGAATCTCTATGTAAAGAATTTTCTAAGCTTATGCAAGGAGAATTTGAAATGAGCTTGATAGGTGAGCTGAACTACTTCCTTGGACTTCAAGTAAAAAAATAAAGGAAGGCATCTTCATCAACCAAGCCAAATATATCAAGGAAATCATCAAAAAGTTTGGGATGGAGAGTAGCAAAACAATGAGCACACCCAAGAGCCCAGCTTGCAGACTGGACAAAGATGAGAATGGATCCAATGTTGACCAAAAGCTATATAGAGGTATGATCGGATCCTTATTATATTTAACTGCAAGTAGACCTGACATATTATATAGTGTATGCGTATGTGCTAGATTTCAGTCTTCACCTAAAGAAACACATATGCTTACTGTAAAAAGAATAATTAAATATTTGAAAGGAACAAGTAATTTAGAAATTTGGTATTCTAAACATTCTACTTTGAATTTGATTGGATTCTTTGATACTGATTATGCTGGTTGTAAGATAGATAGAAAAAGCACTAGTGGTACATGTCAGTTTCTAGGGTTGAATTTAATTTCATGGCACTGTAAGAAGCAAAACTCCGTAGCCTTGTCCACAGCTGAGGCTGAGTAAGTGGCTGCCAGTAGTTGTTGTACTCAAGTGTTATGGATTAAACAACAACTAGAAGACTTTGGTGTATCACAATGAAAAATTTCAATTAAATGTGATAACACAAGTGCTATCAATTTGACAAAGAATCCAATTCAACACTCAAGAACCAAGCACATTGAAATTAGACATCGTTTTATTAGAGAACATGTTTCTAATGATAATATTGTGCTTGACTTTGTACCAACTGAAGATCAATTAGCTGACATATTCACCAAGCCACTCAATCAAGATAGATTTGAGCTAATTAGAAGTAAATTAGGACTTTGTGATCCCTTCTAAATTCTTCAACCTAATTCCTTCAATTCTAAGGAAACTTTATCTAGTAAACCTCCTCAATTTATTCTATTCTATTGAGCTTTAATTTCCTTCAAATTCTATTCAAATTCTTTCTGAATTATGTTTTAATTTTTCAAAACTTTATTTTCTCTATTCGAGTCAACTGAATCTTGATCCTAGTCGACTGGATTTTTCTGTGAGTTTTGAACTTGTTCTGGCCTAGCTAGCTCGAACAGTTTCGAGTCGACTGGAATTTCTGATGATTTTAGAGAAGCTCTGGCCGAGTAGACTGGAAACCCTTTTAGGGCTGCTTGAGTCGACTGGATTGTCGCACCGAAGCATTTTGCTTAGGGTTATAAACTCTTCTCTGAACCGTTTGGCTTCTATGTTGTCCTTTCTAATGGTTCACTCATCTCCAAAACCCACTCCAAAGACTTCCTACTCCCTACCAAGCACTCCATTCTCTTGCTCTTCCATTCTTCCTAGCTTTGAAACCCAAACGTGTGATAGGAAAACGGTCCGCTAGGGTTGCTCCTTCGACTGAAAAAGGAAGAAGGTCCAAGAGAAGGCAAGAAGAGCCAAGCAATAAAGAAATTGCAGAGGAAGCCACAAGAGAAGCTCCATCAGCTCCCAGCCATGTACCCTCAATGTCTACTTGTCCGGTAACCTCTGGGCGACGTATTAATTTTGAGTTTATTAAGGGCATTAAGTTAAAGATAGGAGACTTAATCGAAGAACAAGGGTGGAGGAAATTCTGTTCATTAAATGAGAAAACCTATCCCTCATTGGTTAGAAGTTTTTATGAGAACCTAAGGTTGGGAATTAACCATATGGAATCCACTATCAAAGGGAAGAGGGTTATTGTGAATGAAGAGTCCAAGGCTTGAATTACTGGATATTCCTTCTGAGGGACTGAAATTTTTAGTAATTGAAAATAGAGAGAAGACCCTGAAAACTATCTTGAACAGAGAGGATGTAGGAGGAATTGGGACTGTTTTAGCTAACACCCTTTCATTGGAAATGAGACTACTTCACAACTTCATTTGTAGAATTTTCCTACAAAGAATTGGTAGGTTTGATTGGGTATCTATGTCTCATGGAGCACATCCTAGAAAGAACTCCTATTAATTTGTCATATATCATAATCATGCAGATGAAAGAAATAGTTAGAAAAGCTAAAGCCTGTTTGCCATATGGTATGATGCTTACATTGTTGTTTAAATCCCATATAGTCAATTTGGATGGTGAAGACGGATTAGAACTGCATCACACTGATATCTACACATCTAAGACTCTTGAGAGGATGGGATATTTTCAAGTGGAAGGAGTTTGGAGAAAAAAGGGCACAAATGTAAGAGCCATTGGCAGCTCCAGTAGTAGTGAAGAAGAGGAAGAGGAAGAAGTAGCTGGAACTTCCTCTACACCTGTACCGGAGCCTGAGTCATTTGTACCTATGCCTACTGTTGTTACTGAGGAGATTAGACCACCGTCACCTATATTTGATTTGCTTGCAGCAGAGTTTGACTTGCCAGCACCAGAGTTTGACCTGCCTTCTACTGATGTTCCATTGCATGACTATCCTACTGCAGCTACACAGCCTCCAATTGTCCAAGTTCAGATTGAAGAACAATTGAAAAACTTGACTGATTCACTAACTAGTACTATAACTTCCTTATTTAGCGATTTGAAACAATCAGTGGACACCAGGTTGGACAAATTAGAAGAAAATGTATCAAATCTAAAAGAAAAGGTTGAAGCTATTTAAGCTTCAAGGACTGCACCTCAGATAGACCTTCAGCCTATTCTAAATTGTATCTCTTCAAGTTTTGAGACAATTTTAAAGTCTGTGGATGCCACTTTGAATGAATATCAGACTGAATTGAAAGAGCTTAGAGGCAGAGTGGGAAACATTGTAGATACAAGAGGTATGGCAGAAGATTATACCAGGGGCATTGGAATCATAAGATTGGAGCTTGGCAGACTTCGAAGATCAGCAGAAGCCTTCGCGAATGTCCAAGCAGCTAAGCTTGTATCTATGCAGAAAGAGATAGGTGAAATGAAAGAGGCAGTAAATAAAGTACCAGGTAGCCTCAAGGACTTGGATCAGCAGATGGGAGCAATGTGGGTGGAAATGGTTTCTCTCAATAGCACTATCAGTTCATTGGAAGTCATAGCTAGGACAAGACCATTATATGATCCGCCACCCATTTCCACTAGGGCACCTAGTACCTCTGTTCACCCTAGGACTCCTCCTCCACATGCTTCATCTAGTCGAGTACCTAGACCCACTTCTTGGCAAGGTGTCAATGTTCCCAGTGATGATTCTGATTAGACTTTTTGTAGTTTCAGTACCTTTTTGGATATTTTTGAAACTTTTGTAATGACCGATGTACTGAACACTTTTTGACAGAAATGAAATGAACATCTTTTTGATTACTGTGTAATGTGTGTATTTATATTATCTTGATTACATCTCTATTTGTTTAAATAGAATTCTATCTCTAAATGGAGAGAGTGAAATTATCTCAAACAAATTTTTAAAACTTTCTCAATCTATTTAAAATTTCAAGCTTACCTGTTTAACCTTTTCGAATTGTTGACAAAAAGGGGGAGAACCAGAGAGTGCATGAAAGAATACATGAATTACAATAGTAATACTAAAGTAAAGTAGACAGGGGGAGTTTTTAAAGCATTTCTGAATGATCTCTGGCATATTATTCTGATAAAATGTTCAAGTGAATGTCTAAAGGGGGAGAAACTTAAAAACAATTCATATTGTCTAGAAATCTTATAAACAGGGGGAGATATACATGTTTAACTTACATACTTTAATGATTTTTATGATGCTTTGATGCTCTTAATTTATTATATCTATCAGTCGATACTTAATGCTGCTTGATACATACAAGCAATCAATCTCTGGTATTTACAGCTTATGAATTTGATTTTGTGCATAACTGTATAGTACATACTGATATACATTTGAGATTACAGTTGATTTTTAAATATAAATGCTTACATATTTGTGAATATAGTAGATTCTTTTCATGCCCAGTGTTTTGTCATCATCAAAAAGGGGGAGATTGTTGACCCCTAAAGTGATTTTGATGATAACAAAACATTCGAGCATACATTTAGTTATTTAACAACTCCTCAAATGATTGACAAGTTTTTGTAGGACAACTACATCGATACATATTTTAACTCCTATAATCTTTAATATTTTGTGTTGAGTTGTAAATTATTTAGAATCTTGTAAAGAAGAACCCTACAAAAATTTTTTATTAAAAACAAGTTCAAGGGTTACTTCTAGTTGTCTTTCAAGCTTCAAGTTTTCCTTTAATTTTTTGTAAAAAGTGCTTGAAGAAGATCTTTAAAGCTTGGGACAAGTGTTCTGGAAATTTGAAGCTGATCTGGCTGAAGAACCACATTCGAGCCGACTGGATGAACAACCCAGCCGACTCTGGCACTGGCACTGAAGACAAGTTCTTTGGCACGCAGATCCAGCCGACTGGCACCAAGGTCCAGCCGACTTGTCCAGAACAAGGTTGAGAACGTTCTGTGATTCTCAGGAATCCGAGTCGACTAGAATTAGATCTAGCTCACTCATCTAGAACTCAGTTGAAAGTGGTATGAGAGGCCTTTGAGACTCCAGCCGACTAGAATTCAGCCCAACCGACTCATCCAGAGTGAGGTATTTTTTCAGCTATGGAAGCTAGCCGACTGGCACTCAACCCAGTCGACCCAAACTTCATCCGAGCCGACTCGAAGTCTATCCGAGCTTACTGGAATGGCAGGGTCACCTCCAACGGCTAGTTCCAGTTCTCAATTTTTGAATTCCAAAAGTGCTCCAACGGTAACCTGTCACCTCCCAATGGTCTACAACATTCAAAATCAAGGGAAGGCAGTTGAAGTCTCTATAAATAAGGTATAAGAACATCCTTGAAGAGGCTAATAATTTATTGAGCATTTATTGAACACTTATTGAAGTGAAGTGAGAGAGCACTAGAGCTTTAAATTTTGCCTTCAAGCCTGCAACAACTCTTACCAGAAGCTTGCAGCACCTTTTTGAGGAAAGCAAGGAAGCCATTGAAGTGCATTGAAGAGCATTCAGTGGATCTTCACTCGAGCTGCATTGGAAACCACCCAGACAATAGAGTTTGTCTTTACTGTTGCTTTTTTTAATCTATCATTTAGAATATCTGGGTTATCGGTGAGCCCTGTTGTAAAAACCAAATAGGTTTCTTTGGTAAGCCTTTAAAAACCAAAGTGTAGTGGTTTCTTTGGTGAGCCTTGCTAAAAACCAAAGTGTAGAGGTTTTAGGTGAACCTGTAAAAACCTAACTTGGGTTTCTTTGGTGAGCCCGATTTCCAAAACCAAAGTGTAGAGGTTTGGATTGTGAGCCTGTAAAACAATCCGACTGTATTTCGGTTTGTGGGATATAATGGAAATCTCGAGTGGTGAACTTGGGTAGTGGACGTAGGAGTTGGGTTGCTCCGAACCACTATAAATTTACTTTGTTTGTGTTGTGTTTGTTTATCCTTTTGCTTTTGCTTTCATTCTCTGATTAACACAGCACCTAACCACTAATTGGAATTACTTGTGCACATATTCTAGAAAATTTTGTAATTCCCAATTCACCCCCCTCTTGGGATAAGCCACCTGGGCAACAGTTTGGGATGATCCAAGGAAACAGAACCTCTATGGAGAAGAGCTTGAGGACTCTCCGCATAGAGGATGAAAGATGGAATTGAAATGGGAAGACATGACCGAGTAGAGATCAGAGAGCTGGGAGGTTCTCTTGGCTGGTTCCTTGCCCATTTGCTCTCTAAGTCTTACAAGTTGCCTTTCTCCCCTCTTAGGGGTCCTTTATTCTATTTTTATATGAGTTGGAGTGGCCCAGACCAAGCCTAGGCCTTCATTGAGTAGTCCCTTTCCTTGTATCCCTTTCTGGAGGGATTTTTCTTTGTCTGCAGTCTCCTCCTTGTTGGATCGATCCTATGGAGGAGATCCTTCTATCTGGGGGTGATCATCGGTGTAGTATAGATCTTGCCCCTCTAGTGGTGTAATTTCTAATGGGAGGGGCGGGCACCGTGTTGCTGAGCCTCGAGCCATGATGGAGCATTTCTATTTTGAGAGGGATCATCGGAGTGTTGCAGAGCCTATGGCCTTAATGGAATACTTCTCTTGGAGGAGGTTCAGGTTTCGTGTCACGAGGATCGGTTCTCTCGATTGCATGGTTATTGACGTGGCGGTGTGCTACAGGGTGTGGAGCATGGCGGGCATGCATTATGCAGAACATGGGGGTGGCGTGCTGCAGGGTTTGAATATCTTGGTAGGGCATGCATCACTTTTGGAAGGTTGCAAGTAGCTGGAAGCTTCCATGTCATAGTCTATGCCTCTGTTGATCTTCTCTCTTTCTATCGCTAGCGGGAACTCCAGAATTGACAGAAGTAGGGGGGAGCTCGATTCGAAGAGCCTGGCTCTGGGAGCGGGAGCATGACCTTGGCTGGGTGCTCGACCTCGAATGCGAGAGGCCATCTTAGAAAAGCATGAGCATGACCTCGGCTGGGCGCCTGACCCCGGATGCGGGAGGCTGCCCTTTGCATGCATGAGCACGACCCCGGCCAAGAGCTGACCTCAGACGAATGGCTTGCCCTATGATAATGACCCCAGCT
This sequence comes from Areca catechu, assembly GCA_021397845.1. Taxonomy (NCBI): domain Eukaryota; kingdom Viridiplantae; phylum Streptophyta; class Magnoliopsida; order Arecales; family Arecaceae; genus Areca; species Areca catechu. The sequence continues at coordinate 104,880,511 of CM038050.1, forward strand.
GAGAGCTAACCTCGGATGGAGGGCTTGCCCTGGCATGCATGAGCACGACCCCGGTCGGGAGCTGATCTCAAATGGAGGGCTCATCCTATGAGAACGACCCAGGATTGGAGCTAACCTCGGGCAAAGGCTTGCCCTTGGAATGCAAGAGCACAACCCTGGCCGAGAGTTGACCTCAGATGGAGGGCTCACCCTATGAGCATGACCCCGACTGGGAGCTGACCTCGAACGGAGGGCTTACCCTAGCATGCATGAGCATGACCCTGACCAAGAGTAGACCTCAGATGGAGGGCTCACCCTCTGAGCACGACTGTAGCTGGGAGCTAACCTTGGATAGAGGGCTTACCCTTGGAATGCATGAGCAAAACCCTGGTCGAGAGCTGACCTCAAATGGAAAGCTAGCCCTCTGAGCATAACCCCGATTAGGAGTTGACCTCGGATGGAGGGCTCACCCTAGCATGCATGAGCACGACCCTGGCCAGGAGCTGGCCTCAGGCGGAGGGCTCGCCCTATGAGTACGATCCCGGTTGGGAGCTAACCTCAAATGGAGGGCTCACCCTATGAGTGCGACCTTGGCTGGGAGCTGACCTCGGACGGAGGTCTTGTCCTTGCATGCATGAGCACGACCCCGTCCGGGAGCTGATCTCAGACGGAGGGCTTGCCCTATGATCATGATCTTTGCTGGGAGCTGACCTCAGATGGAGGGCTCGCCCTGGCATGCATGAGCACGACCCCGGCCAGGAGCTGAGCTCAGATGGAGGGTTCGCCCTATGAGCACGACCCTAGTTGGGAGCTGACCTTGGATGGAGGGCTCATTCTTAGGTCTTCATTTGGGCACCACATCTAGTGGCACTTTCCACCTGTGGGCTGCTAGCTGTCGCCATCATGGGCTCCACGTTGAGGTTGTGCCACATCAATGACCATCTAGTCATAGAAGAAAAGTAGGGTTTAAATACTCTCTCTTTCCATTCTATGGGGTCTCCTATGGCATATAATGGTGCCACTTGTGATTATATCTTATGTTTAATCTTATTTAATCTTATTTCGATAATTAGATCTAAGTTTTAGTAATTTAATCTTATTTAATTTACCAATATTGATCTGAAATTAAGTTTTCATAATTTTTCTTTATGTTTAGAACATAAAAAATAAATATTAATTTCTGCATTACAACAAAGTGTATAGTCTAGATCAAAAAATATTTAATATATATAAGATGCATATAAATTATTTATATTTGAATTAATCATAATTAAAATTGATTAATTACTAAAATTAAGATATTAAAAATTAGATTTAGAATTGTGAATTGAAGATCTAATAACAACATTTGATAAACTTGGGCTTTGAGTTAGCTGAATCATGCCAATTAATGATTTTGACATAGGATTAGAATTTTGAATAATATGGACCTAATAGAGAATTGGATTTAACCTAACCAAAAGTTGATTAGGATTAGATTAAGAATTTTCTAGATCAATTCTATAGTAATAGCTTGATCAAGTCCAAATTATGTCAAATGGACCTGGTTTAGGCTCACTGGTTGGACTGGAGTCGTAGGGTAGTCTAATCAAATCTGATGAACCAATTGATGTCTAAAGTAAGTCTAGAATTTGATCATGATTATTAATTAGGGCTACCTCTTACTTGACTAACATGGTTGGTATCTAAGGAAAGAGGTTAATGACTTAACGCTTCCATCGATCTCACTTATCTGGCCAATATGACTAATCAGAATTTGATCAAATAGCTCATTAATTTGAGTTAACCCATACCAGTAAGGATGATCAACATGACTGATCTAGGTACCCTTGGAGTAATTTATTTTCAACCCTCATCAAAGACTTGGTTAAGTCAGGGGAGGATTGTTAATTGGTCCATGTCTTCTTTTCTCTTCTTAACCATCTAATAAAATTCTCTAAATTATTAGGTTTCTAAAATGATAAAGTTATGGAGATAACCATGTCATAGCCTTTCATTAAAATGATAGTAATAGGTTCAAGGTCAAGATGATCATTGGAGGTCCAAAGACTTGGTACTTATCTAGTTATTGAAATTATCATTCATATTATGATGATTCAATAGTAACTTTCTTAATAGTGACCAGCCAAGGTCGGGCTTGGTCATTTATTAGTAAAAAGTATTGAGTCTGGTCATGTTAATGGTTAGACCTAACTAGGACTTTTAATGAAGGTCCAAAGACCTGCTGAAGAGGTGCTTGGGATAAAATTAATACTAGAAATTATTTTTAAAAAAATTGATTATGAATGTACCTTTAAATGTTCATGGGTAGACCGATCAAAATTAGGCTCATGTGTAGTCTATTGGATCCTAGTATCTACTAAAGAATTAGTGTAATTACTCAAATTGGAGGTAAAGGCTATCAATTTGAATAAAATAGTAGAACTTTTAGACCAAAGTCCAAAATTTTAGGATTAAATGATTCATATACTAATAGGTCTCTTCTCTCTTTTTAGTTAAAAATGGCCAATACTCATCACTCAATTCATTGTTGGACAATGAAAAGCTGTCTAGACCCAATTTTGATAGTTGATAATGAAAGCTAAAGATCATCCTAAAGCATGAATGGATATTATATGTGCTAATAGATCTAGCATTTGAGGAGCCCACTCCTAATGCTTAAGGTTTGGTCCAAGACACTTATCAGAAGTGGCTCAATGATTGAACAATGATTCGTTGCATTATATGGGCATCCATGAATAACAAACTCAATCATAAATTCAAGGATGCTTATGTTTCCCAGTTAAAGTAACCCAAGAGGTGGGGTGAATTGTGTTTCCAAAGTTTTTTACAAAGATTAAAGACAAGTGCTAGTTTGTTTGCAAGTGTTTGTGTGCTTAATAAAAGTATGCAGTAGAAGTAATAAAGTAAATGCAAGAAAAGAAAGATAAGGAATCACGAATACAAGAATTTATAGTAGTTCGGTGCACAACAAGTACCTACATCCACTTTCCATGTTTCACTTGGGTATTTTACTATAATCCTTTCTTGATTATAATAGATTAGTTTTCTTAGGCTCACTAATCAAAACCCCTTGGTTTTCACAAGACTAACCAAAAATCTAGTTGGTTTTTCATAAGGCTCACCAACAACCTAGTTGGTTTTTCAAAAAGGCTCACCAACAGTCCAGTTGGTTTTTCAAACAAGGCTCACCAACAACCCAAACACTAATTTCAATCTACTTGAAACTAGGAACAATAAAATAATTCAAGTACAATGAAAGATACAATAAGCTTTCTCAAAATAAAAATAAATATTTCTTTGAAACTCTTTTGATAGTTGAGAAGCTTGTCTCCTAGTTATTGAAGCCTTAATCAATACTTAAGAATTGAACTTGAATGCTCTTGAATGCTTGAAGGCTCAACTTTACTCAAAAGTAGTAGTTCTTCAATGAATATTTGAATGAATGCTCATAAACCTCATTAGTTGCTTCCATCTTGTGTTTGGTGGACTTTAAATACCTTTCCAAGCCTTAAATAATCGTTTATGACCATTGGAGAGAAGAAAGTAGCCATTAAACACAAAAAGGAGTTGTTCAGTGCTTGAAAAAACTAGCCATTACTGTTCATCCAGACCTGCAAGTGTCAATACTTCAGGTCATGAGTCAACTCATGTGTCGACACTTGAGTCGACACCAGGTCAAAAATATTTTTTGAAGCTCTCTGGAGTATTCTAGTGCATTAACACTTCTTCTGGTGAGTCGACACTTCATCTTCATGAGTCGACACTTAGACAAAATCCAGAAATCAGTATGTTTTGTATCATTTTTGGTCTCAGGCCTTGAGTCGACACTTGCTTGACCATGAGTCGACTCATGTGTCGACACTTGCTTGACCATGAGTCGACTCATGTGTCGACACTAGGTTTTCATTAGTCGACATTTCATGCGTGCCAGCTAAAACTCTTTCTGCGATCAGCTCAGGATTCTGTGAGTCAATACCTTGAGTCGATACTTGATCTTCAAGAGTCGGCACTTGGCCGAAACTTTGCTGAAACTTATCCAAATTTAAAACTTTAGTCCTTCAAAGTCATTCTTTTATGTCAAAGTCCATATAACTTGAAATTCCATGACTTCTTTAACAATTTGACAAGCATTTTAATTATTCAACATACTGAGTACCTTTGTTCTGATAAACACATTTTTAACATACAGTTAGTACTCAAATATACTTAAGTATATTGTTATTCATCAAAATCAAGACAGGAGTTAACAATCTCTTCCTTTTTGATGATGACAAAACCTTTAAGTATATACACATTGTAAGCTCAAAAGATTTGCAGTAAGTTTTAGATCATTTGACTATCAGTATCAGAGCTAAGTTGAAATGATTATTTAGAGCAAAAACTCATTTACAATATATCAGAGCTATATATGTATATATAAAAAAGAATTCAATTCATATAATTTCAACGTATTAGAGTTGTAGATACATATATATATAATAAAGGGTTTAATTCATATAGTTCCAATGTATCAGAGCTATAACTATAATGTATCAGAGCTATAATTAAAATATATCAAAACTATATACTTATATGAGATATTCAAAAGGTGTATTAGAGCTAAAATAAATTTGAAAGTTAAGCATGAGAGCAAAAATAGGTTAAATGTGAAAAGTATCAGAGCAAAATCTTTAAAAGTATCAAAGTAAGCAATACACCATAGAGTGTATCAGAGCAGCATGAAAAGTATCAAAGCATATTAGAGCAAATAATATAACATAAAGATTGAGAGTATCAAAGTAAAAATATTTGAGCATGAAGATTATCAAATCATGAAAATAAAGAGTACTAGAGCATAAGAATTAAGGAGTATCAAAACATAAAAAATAGGAGTATCAGAGCATAAAAATTGAAGTATTAGAGCGTAAAACTAAAGCTCCCCCTTAATATATGATCTTGATAATATTTTTCAAACTTTTTAAAAAATAACTTACATGTATTAGTATTTTTCAAAAAATATTTCCAAAAGATTTAAAATTTTCAAAATTTCCTTCTTTAGTACTTTTTTCTCCCATAACCATTCTTAATTATTACTTATTACTTTCTTGTCTCCCCCTTTTTACTTATATCATTTATTCTCTCCCTTTATTTATCATGTTGATATAACAAAACATTCAACATTATGCCATTTGCTACCAATAATCTCATTTCCATTTTCTCATTACCATTATTTCTCCTTTTCCCATTACTATTATTTCTATCCCTTTTTGTCATCATCATAAAAAAGGTGAAAAGTGGAGATAAAATGAAAGATAGTATAATAAGAAAAGTGTAGAAGTACAGAAGAGAAAATACTGAAAAGGTCATCATATATATAATTTCAAATATTTGATACATAATTTGATATAATGAAACTTAGTTTGATACAAACATAACTAACTAATACAAAAGTATCTCATACATCTAACTAATATAATACCAACTAATACACTGACAAATCCTAAGCGGTGTTGTCCTCATCAGAGGAAGACCCAACCTCTAAAATGATAGGCCTTGTAATCCTAGAGGGACGGGGTCGTAGCCACATCGGCTAGAGTTAGCAAGCCTGGTACAGACAGCTCTAGGAACATCACCATATCCTCGACTTTTGATTCTGCATCGTGCTCTCCCTCTGGCTCAGGCTGACGAAGAAGCAACATAAAGAGCATAATCAGGAAATGGAACAGGGTCAGAATCAGCGAGATCGGTATCAGTAATAGATGGAATACAGTTAAAGATAGGACCAGATGAAAGAACATGAAATACAAAAGTGTAAAATCCCAACTCTCTGGATAAAGAAGAAGTGGATACTAAAGGTGTCCTATCTGGTAGGATAGGGGGTACACTAATGGAAGGTGTAGGTAATTCAGCAAGAGAATCTGATGGATTAGAATAAAAAATGGAAGTGGATACTGATGTGGAAAGATCACTGACATGGAATCCCTGTTAGATCTGGCCTGATGCCGCAAGCTGCCACGTCAAACCCTCCGCCAGGCGACTCCCTAGAGGTCGAGGCACCATGGTCGAAGTCGAGCTCCCACTCTCTTCAAGCACCTTTGCCGGGTGGCTCCCTTGGGGTCGAGCTCCTGCTCTCTTCGAGCTCCTTCATCGGGTGGCTCCCTCAAGGTGGAGCCTACCTTGGTTGAAGTCGAGCTTCCGCTCTCATCGAGCTCCTTCACTAGGTGGTTCCCTCAAGGTCGAGCCCACCTCGGTCGAAGTCGAGCTCCCGCTCTCTTCGAGCTCCTTTGCTAGGTTGCTCTCTCGGGGTCGAGCCCACCTTGGCCGAAGTCGAGCTCCCGCTCTCTTCAAGCTCCTTTGCTGAGTGGCTCTCTTGGGATCGAGCCCACCTCGACTGAAGTCGAGCTCTCGCTCTCTTTGAGATCCTTCACTAGGTGGCTCCCTTGGGGTCGAGCCCACCTCGGCGAAGTCAAGCTCTCGCTCTCTTCAATCTCTTTCGCTGGGTGGCTCCCTCGAGGTCGAGCCCACCTCGACAGAAGTCGAGCTTCCGCTCTCTTCGAGCTCCTTCACCGGGTGGCTCCCTTAAGGTTGAGCCCACCTCGACCGAAGTCGAGCTCTCGCTCTCTTCGAGCTCCTTCACCGGGTGGCTCCCTCGGGGTCGAGCCCATCTTGGCCAAAGTTGAGCTGCACGGAGGAGCACCTTCCAGGATGCCATGATCATCCCGTTGCTATTTACACCAGATAAGAAAAGGCACCTCACCCATAGCACCGCACTCTCGACCGACCATCTGCAACACCCGGAAGAGAAAACTATCCCAAAAGATTCAAATTCAGGGGGCAGCTACCCCTCGATCGAGGCACTGCCAGGTTTCTCAAAAAAGAGTGACCAGATGGAGAATCTGATGCAGAACAAATAAAGGGATGCGATGCGGAAGTAAATTAAGATTAACTAATTTTTTTGTGATTTTTATAGGTTTGTAGAAGTTGGCTTCAAATCAAAGAAAAGTTAACCTAACATTGAAAGATACTAATATGATAATTGAAAGCACAACTTTAAGGAAACTAAATTATCAGAGTAATTCAGAAGCAACGGATCGCTGGGGGTTGAGAAACTCCCAGACCTAGGGTTTCACTCCGAGCTTTCAACAGAACAGAAATAAAGAGAAGGGAAGGGTTATCTAACCAGACAATGATCTTCACAGATTTTGGTGGAAGAACTCTCCCGAGCAGATTGTTGGATCCTCGGAGTCGGATATCTTCGTAATGGATCCTCCAATACTGGGCCTTTGGCGGGTTGGCTTCTCCTGAACTCAAGATCTGGAAGAGAAGAAAGACAATTGATGGAATCAGAGAGTCAAGGAAAAGATTTACCAGGTTGATGAACTTGAAGATCGAAATTGCTGAAAACTGGATTCTCCTGGAGGCTGATGTGATTTTCCTTGGAACTTGCTCTGGATCTGAAGTAGCCGGACTGGATCTGGATGAAGGTGGATGGCCTGGACTTGTAGAGAGAGAGAGGCCGTGGGAGATGGATGGATCTAGGGTTTGGTGGATGGAAAATAATGAAAGGTGGCTAGGGTTTGGAATTTCAAGTGGCTAACCTAGGGTTTTGGATAAAGATGGAGATCTCTCACCTCCTCAAGGCTCCAATGGAACCCGGATTACCCCCTCACGGAGCTCAACACTTAGAATAGTGCGGAAGAAGAGAAACCTAGGTCACTCAACACAAGAGAATAGCAAAAATAATTTTTCTTCATTGATTTTTTTAAAGTTACAAAGAGAGGTCTATTATATAGACCTAAAATTTTCTCCTAGCTTGTACAAATTCCCATGTGGGACTAAACTCTTCCAACCCCTAGATTAGGTAGAAAATCCTCTCCCTTGGCCGACCAAGAGTCCAAAAAAATTGGGACGGCCATAAAGGAATTGTTTTGGAACTTTTATGGCACCTCCTTTGGAGTTGGATTTGGATTTGGAGTCCTCTTCTTCTTATGGTATTTCTTCTTTTCTTCCACTCCAAGTTAAGCTCTTTGATTTTGATTTGAACTTCAATTAGGAGTAGGTTGGATGTCCTTCTTTGATTTCTTCTCCAAGAGAAGTTTTCTTCCTTCTTTGCTTAGGTAAATTAGGCAGGTGTGGGCGCCTCCTTTAATTTAGCCTCCAATTTGATTTTTTCTTCTTTGGATGTGGGGACCATGACACTGGGATGCCTCTATGGCACCTCCTGGACTCTGGCGTGTGCTCAGAGTGTGGCTGGGCGTGTGGCTTGGAGTGTGGCCTCCACTTGCTTGAACCTTGAGTTGATTGGAAGAGAAATGTGGCACCATTTTGGACCAAATTGAAACCACATTGGGACTTGCACCGAGTCAACATGACTCAACAAAATTTAAATGGTGACTCAAGAAATAAATAAAATAAATAAACTGGTTGACCAGGTCAACCTTTATTACAAACCCTAATTTCTCGGGCAATGTCAATCAGAGATCCAAATGGAGCTCTGAAGTCTTCTTCTGAGTCTGGTGCCCGCACCACTTGAGGAGAACTTCGGGGATGAAAGGAAGAGGAGGGTGGGCCCTAGGCCCCCTTATCACAATCCCGTCAAGATGGAGGTTCCTGCGAACCTCGAGTGAGACTTCCTTCTCCTCATCGAAAGAGGGAGTCCTCAATCGAGAGGGCCCCACCTCATCGGGATTGCTTGAAGGATGAAAACTATGGCCTGAAGGGGCCATCTTAGCAAAGACCAGGGAGGAACAAAGAAGGATGAAGAATGAAGGAAGTTAGAGACCGAAGGGGCTCTGATGACGGGCTCTACCAAACTAAATGATAGGGGAAGACTGCGGAAGACTAACCAGGTGGCTTTGGAAGTCAAAAACACTCAAATGGGAAGAAGAGAAAGGCTCTAGTTCATTGATAGGCACAGAGGATTCGAAAGAAGTGATGTTTTTAGGAAGTTTTCCCTCTTTTTGAAATGACCAAGCAGTGTCCATACCCCCCTTGCAACCGCCTCCATCAGATCGCCGCCATGTGTCAAAATCAGCGAGGAATGATGCTTCGATTCACCAAAAATTGCTTCGAGTCCCATGTCAGTCAATATGTTTCCTCGGACTGGCTGACGTGTCATCCCTACATTGGCTCAAGGTCCGCCCCCTGAGGCACCGGCAATCATGGTATTAATGGTGCCCTATTTTCACCTTTCCATGTCAACATAGCATTTACTCCCTTTGCCCTGAGAGCCGCACACCAACGAGACTCGGGAGTGGGGGGCAAATGATGTGGCAAGATCGCTGACATGGAGTTCCAGTCAGATCTGGCCTGATGCCGCGTGCTGCCACATCAAACCCTTCACCAGGCGACTCCCCGAAGGTCGAGACACCCTGGCCGAAGTCGAGTTCCCACTCTCTTTGAGCTCCTTTGCTGGGTGGCTCCCTCGGGGTCAAGCCCACATCAACCGAAGTCAAGCTCCCGCTCTCTTCGAGCTCTTTCGATGGGTGGCTCCCTCGGGGTTGAGCCCACCTTGATTGAAGTCGAGCTCCTGCTCTCATCGAGCTCCTTCGCTGGGTGGCTCACTCAAGATCGAGCCCACCTCGATCGAAGTCAAGCTTCCACTCTCTTCGAGCTCTTTCGTCGGGGGGCTCCCTCGAGGTTGAGCCCACCTCGATCGAAGTCAAGCTCCTACTCTCTTAGAGGTCCTTCGCCGGGTGGCTCCCTTAGGATTGAGCCCACCTCGATCGAAGTCGAGCTCCTGCTCTCTTCGAGCTCCTTTGTCGAGTGGCTCCCTCGAGGTCGAGCCTACCTTGGTCGAAGTCGAGCTCCCGCTCTCTTCAAGCTCCTTCGCTGGGTGGCTCTCTAGAGGTTGAGCCCACCTCAGCAGAAGTCAAGCTCCTGCTCTCCTCGAGCTCCTTCGCTAGGTTGCTCCCTCGAGATCGAGCCCACCTCGGCCGAAGTCGAGCTCCTTTACCGGGTGGCTCCCTCGGGGTTGAGCCCACCTCAGCAGAAGTCATGCTCCTGCTCTCCTCGAGCTCCTTCGCTAGGTTGCTCCCTCGAGATCGAGCCCACCTCAACCGAAGTTGAGCTCTCGGTCGAATCCAACGGTGCCACTTCCCTCAGGTAGCAGGCCACCACCCAAGGACTACGGAGGAGCACCTCCCAGGATGCCATGATCAATCTTGCTGTTGTTTACACCAGATAGGAAAAGGTGCCCCGCCCAAAGCACCGCACTCTTGATCGACCGTCTGCAACACCCGAAAGAGAAAACTATCCTGGAAGATTCAAATCTAGGGGAGCTGCTCTCTGATTGAGGCATTGCCAGGTTTTCCAAAGAAGAGCGACCAGATGGAGAGTCAGAGCATGCAGCATATCCCCTTATCATGAATGAGGAAAGGCACCTACATGCATGACATGAAGCACTGCCAAATGTTGACCCTCCGATATCGACAGAAGGGAGAGATCCCAACGTAAGCCACTGGAAGGGATCCTGGTAAAAAGGACTCTTCGAGGGTTCCCAAAAAAAGGTAAGCAAATATAACTCGAGCGAACAAGGGAGTGGGCAACACACAAGAGAGCAACGGTGAGACTTAGCGCTTTGGGCTATCGAAGACTCATCGAAAGGGTCTTGATGGACACAGCCACAAGGCTCGAGTTTTCCTCAACTATTCTTACCCTAGCTCCATTCCCTCCATTTCAAACAAAACCTCCTCCTCCGAGTGTGGAGTCCAAGCACGGGGCCTATAGGGGAGGATTTGTTCTCCTAGGTCATCACTGACTTGATCGTCGGAGTGCCCCCATGATGTGGGATGATCCTAAGACTACCATGATTATAGGAAAACTAAAACTAATTTTTTTTATAATTTTTATAATTTTAATTTGTAGGCTAGAAATCCAAAATCAAGTAAAGAATCAGCAGGCAAGTATGTAATGAAAGAAAACATCATACCCGCATATGAACTCATGCCAAAATAATAAAAGAAAGGATCTTGAAGATTGAGAAACCCCTGGTTAGGATAGCATACCTTCAACAAATAAAAAATTAGAAGGGGAAACGATTTTTACCAAGCACCGATTCAAAGATCTTGTCGATGAAAGGGTCACACAGCACTCGAGATCATCACCTAGAAGACAAGCCTTCAGTTCCTTGACTAGGGCAGCTATCTAGGATCAGTCCTGGAGGAAAAGAGGGCCTCCTCCTTAGAGGGGAAACACCATGGGGATCCTGCAAGCATCAGAGGTTAGCAAGTAAACAAGTTAGAAAGCAAAAGAAGCGAACTAGGGTTTGGGAAAGAGGGAATTAGGGTTTAAGAAGCTGGCGGTTGGAGAGGGAAGATGGCCACTTGCTAATGGATGGCTTAGGGATTCTTCTCCTTGGCATGTTAGGGATAGGATGAAAGTGCTTTGGGATGTCTAGGGCTTGGATGAATTAGAGCTCACAAACAAAACTCACACACCTCAACACAAGAACATAACTTAACACAAAATTTCAGCAGGGTTTTGATTTATGAATAAAAGATGCTTACAAGTAAAGGAGGGGTGGGATATTTATAGATGTTGCCCAAGTCCTCTCCTGGTTAGGATAGGAATACAAAGTTGAGTGGTTGAGGGATTAAAAGTTTGCTTAAAATTAAGAGAATACAATTTGAGTGAAAATAAAACTAGATCTCTTTGTTTGAATTGAATTTCTCCCTTCCTTGGACTTGGTCAAAGGCACTTTGGGCTTGGTCTCTTGGTCTTGGATGCCTAAAATAAAGTTGGGCTTGGATTTAGGGCAGTAAAGGGCATTCTCCATTGGTTTGGTGCATGGGCTTATGGGCCCTGGAAGTGGGGCGCCCTGGTATCAGCATATTCCTTGGAATTTTTGTTCTGGGGCTCATGGGCTTGACTCCTAGACTTGGAATCTCTTGGCCTGGGATGCTAGCATATTATTGGAATCATGAGGCGCCCGGGTATGGGAATATTCTATGGTATTTAGAGGGTATCAAGGCATCTGGAAGGCATTTGGAGGGCATCTGGGGCATCTAGAAGGAATCTTGGACCCTGGGGTGGCAAACAAGGCCCAATAAGCTGATGTGAAGGCCATTAGTGATGGGTTTCTTAGGGGTCATCAAGCATGTATGATGCATTGAATTTCAAAAATTTGCACAAAAAAAAAACCCTTATTGGCTAGAAACCCTGATCCCAAGATCCCCTCATTCATATACAACTAATATACCACTAATATGGTTCATGATAAATACCTGGAATGCTGTTTTCCACTTCTTTCTACAAGGCTCACAAGTGTAAGCCTTCCAACAGTGATCCACACAGGAATTGACCCAAGGAAGAACTCATACTTCAGTTGCTTGCTTGATTAGGACTCCTCTTGATAGCCTTCTGGACTTTGACCTTTGTAGGACACCCTACCCACTTGTAGGTTACTCTAAATGCTTTCCAAAAAACCACTCTTGGATTTGGGATTGCCCTACTATAGGACACTCTAGGCTTATGTCTTAAATCCTAAGACTCATCCTAGTAAGAACAACCTTGTCTTAAAGAGACAAGGTTTGTCTTAAGGAGAAGAGAGGAAGGTATAACACTCAGAATAAAAACTATGGTGGAACTCTTCTGAAACCCATAACACTACCCCTATTTATAATGTTAGGAGGGGCGTCTGATATGTCCAGCCATCAACTTATTAGATATGATTTTTCAAGACCCAAGAGAAGTTATCTGGCTTGAAAAGTCATATCTAATAAGTTAATTCATGCACCAAGTCACATATGCGCATCCCTTCTTATTCCTGGATGATTTCTGACTTGCCACATGGCAAGTACCGGTCCCTGGGAAGCCAAGAGGTGCCTCTTCAATCTCCAAGCATCAGAGAATTTGAAGAGTCCTGATAGTAGAAGGGCACTTCTTCAAACCGCGTGCCAAATGAAGAGACGCATCTCTTCATGCGCGCATTCCCTTTCAAACCTTTTTCACGCCAATTCAAAAGGTGTTGACCTATCAAAAATATTCTTACGAGGCATGGGGATATGTGCCAAGAGTGTCCCAGATGAATCAGCCAATGTGATACATTTGTAGAAGGACTCTAGGTCCTTTTCTGTGATCCATTCCTTGGGCGCGCACATATGCGCCCAAGGAGACCATGCCAACTTGGACTCTAGTCCAAGTGGCATTCCATGTCCAATTAAATCAGGATAAAACCTGATAAAGGTTGTTTTAACCTAGACATAACCCAATTTAAGTCTCTATTAAATTGGTTAATCAAAATAGCAAGCAACTGGACCCAATCGACTTGGGTTAGGAATTAGGTTAGCCTGCACATGCTAGTGTGCAATCTAGCTAACCAATTAGGATTCCATGACCCTAATAAAATTATGTATGACTTCCTTTGTCAACTCCCTAATGTGTGTGACCCTTTGGGTTCCACATCTAGCTAGCAGTAGATTTAGATTTAGCCGATTTGAACCAATCGAACCCGATTGACCTAATTAGGTCAAATTGAGCTGACCTAAATTGCCAATTCGATCTGTCCATCGAATTGACTTATGAAACCAATCCAATTAGTCCATGAATACTTACAAGACATGATTGATATCTAGCAACATGTCATGCCTACCCGGAAGATGAGGAATTTGATAAAAAGTACCAAAATATCCTTCAGTAAAAAGTTACCGTGCAATTCAATCTTTCGATCTCCTATTATCCCGATTAAGTGATGGGTAGGGATAAATGTCAAATCCTAGCACTTAGTCATTTCAAATCTCTATTCGACAATGAAGACTCAGTTGATGACTAATTAGAAACCACTTCTAATCTCATCCTGCTTTGATCAAAGACTCCTTGAGTCATCAATCGAAAGATCACTTGGTATAACAATTCCTCTTACCAGGAATGATCGATTCCTTTTTGGTCCACTCATATCCTTCGTACACCTTCCACCATATCCGAGAATACCCTGTACATGATTTAATGTCATGAATGAGTATGAACCAAAACATGGCTTAGTGTGCACAAGAAACCATGGTGACCTTAGGTCTAAAAATCATAAGCACAACTCCTACTTCGAGATCTATCTTTTGACAAGTAGAAAGACTTCCATAAGATAGTCTCGGTGAAGATCAGTTCAGTGAACTCATACTCTAATGAGCACCCTTATCCTTGTATTAGTATCTCTACACAAGTGGCTGTGAGACCAACCACCCTCTTATTAGAGCATACACAGGATAAGCTAGTCTTTCCGGACTTATTGATCCCTGAACTGATGGTCCATCGATTAGGAATATTTTAGGTTAGGGTTTAAAGGAACTTAGATCTCATTGTCATGATATCCATCATAACCCTAATTCCATTTGCTATAACTTATGGGGTTCATTATAATCTTTAAATAAGACACAGCAATATGATGAAACATTATGCCTTTATTAATATATTAAATATCATACATGAGTTGGAAGATTATAAAAATGCCCTTTACATAAGATTGACTTTTAGGGTACTTTCCTTTCATCTGGCTCCTAGACGAGGCCTAGTGGAACTCCAAAACTATGTAACAACTTCTCTTGTATAAATTTGGACTGGTACTGGACTAATACATAAGTACAGGACTCAAAGACTAGACTAGGGTTGAGACAAATCAACTAGCCTCAACTTATTACAAGACTTAATCTTACTTGATTACAAAATTTGATACATGGCTAAGTAAACCAGATAGGGTCTAGTAATTTGTGTCTGATCCTGGTGCCCCCACCACCCTGTCGGGATCCCCGGCACGAGTCTCCTTTGTTTTGCAGGTTCGGGCATGCATGTAGGCTCTCATGCAACGAGGTCGGTATTCGAGGTTGGCTCCAGCTACAGGCCATGATCGTGTAGACGACAACCGATACTATAGGATCAGAAGGATCTAGAATGACGGGAGTGCTAGTGGCGCGGGCACCAGAGTTCTTAAGAGACTTCAAGTAAACTAGAACAAACCCAAGCTCTTTATGGATTGCAAGTGAATAAACCAAACTATGATTTTGATTTCAAATTTATGTTACTTTCAGCATGATTCCATGAGTCCTTTAATTTCAGCATGAGTTTATGAGTCCTATAATTAGAGTCCAGTCAACTTTAATTTCAATTTAGCCATGTAATTTGCTTAAGTTAGGATCAATTTGGGTAAGTTGAGTTCAATTAGGCATGTTCGGTTCAAGTTGGGTTCAAAATTAAGCAAGATCAAGATCATGAAGCTTGGAGATTGGATAGAGTAAACCACCTCAACCACCATGCCAAGTTGGAATGCCACATCACCATGCCAAGATGGAAGCCACCTCACCTCCACACCAAGATAGGATGACACCTCACCTCCCATGCCACATTACTCCATTTGGGCACCCAAATTCATATTTGAATTTAGGTTGGAACTTCTCTCTTATATCTCCACTCTTCATGCATGAAGCCCACTTATCCCTCCACTCTTCACTCTACTCTTCAAGCTTGTAATTTGAATTTGAAAGGGCTAGGGAAGTCTATAAATACCCCTAACCCTCTTGTAATAAAACTATTATGATGAATGAATGAAAGCTTTTTTTCTTCTTCCATTTGCTAGTTGCATTTGACACTCCGTGAGGGAGAGGGTGTGAGGCCCAACCATCCATCATCATCCAAGATGCCAACCTCCTCATCCAAGTCACCAACCTCTTCATCCAAGGCACCAACAACCATTTCTTCTCCTCCTTCTTCTAGATTTCTACTTTCCTTTTTCTCTCAACCTTCCATGCCCACTAATGCCCTCCATTGCAGAATCCTCCTTGATCTCAAGCTGAAGAGGAGGTTTTCTTTGCTTCAGAACCATCTATGTTAGGAGTCTTCCTCCAAGGAATGATAATTTTCAAGTCCAATCGCTATTCCTTGGAGTGCTGAAATTAAACCACCACTAAAAGTGTGAGAGTGCATTGTTGGTAAGAGAGCCCTTCCTAGACTCTTAGGTATGATTGTTTGAAGGTACATATCCTAGTTAGAATGGTTTCTCAACCATTAGGTTCTTTCTACTTTTGATTGAATAGAAATTACATTGCGGGTAATATAACTTTCATCAAGTAGTCTCTTACATTAAATTGATTTGCTCTTTCTTATTCATGAATTTTGTTGATATGTGGTAGAATCATTGCTCATTTTAGTTTGCTAGATTCTAAGTTTAAAATTCCTTCTAGCATCCTACATCAGCTAGGAAGGATAGGAGTCTTAAGAGCTGGACTGGATGGGGCAAGAGCAACCTTGGATGACCTCGTCTCATCAGCTATGGGCTCAGCATCCTGGTCAGCTTTAGTGTCTGGCTCAAGATCTACCATTGATCAAAGTTTATGGATGAGTCATCCTGACCATCTCCCATCTCAGTATCTACAGGAGGAGCAGGTGGTGCTGGTGGAGATGAAGGTGGCCTGCTAGAGGATAATCTCTATAAAGCACCCATGATAGTAGAAAATCCCACCCTCATCTCATCAAAACCTAATCTTATCTCTATATGTATTAGATCCACTCACTCTCTAATGATCTACATCTCAGCCTCTAGTTGAGTGATCTTGTCAAAAGTATCTCCATAAGGTGGCACCTCTGCATGTGCCAATATTGATGGCTCGGGCTACCGCTCTAGTGTAGCTCGTGATGGCTCAGATGGCCGAGCCTCATCTCTTGGTATATCTTCCTCCTCAACTGCATCATCATCATCTGAATTCGAGTCAGGCTCTCTAGAGACTCTCCAAAGACTCTTCATCTCCACCAACCTCAGTACCTATGATACCCCATATGATGTAGTGATCTCTCATCGTACACATCAGTGTGAAGTAGCTATATATATGGCTCACCATCAGGGTCAACTCCATATGCTCAAAATAATATAGTATGACCTATCCCATATGGTAAACAAAGTCTCCTATAGGTCGCTGCCTCTATCATCTGATGTATCATGAGCACAGGTAGGTAGACTAGAGTCCTCTATATCAAGTCAACCATCACTAGAAGTGATGCGGGATAGATATGCATGCGATTATTTTTTTATGTTTTAGAGGTTGGATGAGGTGGTTAAATCCCGAATATCAGATCAAAATATGATGTAGATAATTTTATATAAATTTTAAAAGCTATGTATGCAAATCAAGACCTAAGAAAGCAGTAAAGAGGGATCACCGGGGTTGAGAAGCCTCGGTTAGGGCTAGTTCTCCTACAATAAAACTACTGGTAGCTGAGGGGGTGTACCTGGCAACATCTGAAGTGCCTGATGAAGATCGCAGCAAAGAGATCACTCATCCTCGATGGATGCAGCCTGGAAAACCAAGCCAAAGACCCGCGGATACCAAGCTTTCTGCTTAGTGGTCCGATTGCGGCCTAGTTGGAGTCGTTGGATTCGTAGGAACTCGGGGACCTACAAACAACCATCAAGGGTGAGAAAACAAGGTGGAAAACAAGAAAAAATCTCAGGAAAATAGCAAGAGACGTGTGGAAGAAAGGCTTGAAAGAGGTTGGTCGGCTAGGGTTTCTTTGGGCAGCACTTCGGCAGGACTTCAGGATCCCTTAATGCACATAGCAGGGAGGCACACAGCAAGAGAAGAACTCAATAGAATTTTATATATCAAAGATTGCTCTCATACAAGAGACTAGGGTCCTTTAAATAGACCCATAGCCTTGGGCTCCAAGTAAGGATACATAAATACTTACATAGGAGTCTTATTCCCACCCAAACCCTAGCTAGAAAATAAGGAAACCCAGGATAGAAAAAAATCTCTACAATCTCTCCCTCTCTCCTTGCCTTGGTTAGCCAAGAGGGTGACTCTAAGTGGCCGACCAAGGGTGGTCACCATAAGGTCTTGGTACCCTAGCTCCCTCCTGGGCCTGGGCTGGCCCAGTTTTGCTATTGGCTGGTCCAGGGCTTTAGGGTTTCTGATTTCTCCTCCTAAGGTCTTCAAATCTTCAAGCTGGGTTGGACTTGGGCTATTCTTCCATGTCTTCAATCTGATTGGACTTGGTCTTCACTTGTATGATGTAGTCTTGAGTTTTCAGTGTGTTTGGATAGGACTCATAAAAATAAAATTAGCTTAATATGAGCTGACTAGTATTGGACTGGACTAGCTCATCATGAGCTGACTAATACAAGACTTAAATAAAGATAACTTAGATGAACTAAGCCTTATTACAATGGTCTTGAAAGTAGCTAAGTGATCCACAGAGGGTTGAGAAGCCTCTGTCTTATTTTGGTGCCTCTAGTGTCCACACCAACAGACTGCGACCTAGACATTCTCGAGAGATATGTGAGCCAGCCTAATCTGCACTCGACAGGATCGATTTCCTCCCATCCCGAGAGAATTGGTGCGGACACCAGAGGCACCAGAATAAGATAGAGGCTTCTCAACCCTCTGTGGATCACATAGCTACTTTCAAGACCATTGTAATAAAGCTTAGTTCATCTAAGTTGTCTTTATTTGAGTCCTGTATTAGTTAGCTCATGATGAGCTAGTCCAGTCCAGTACTAGTCAACTTATATTAAGCTAATTTTATTTTTCTGAGTCCTGTCCAAACATATTGAAGACTCAAGACCACATCATACAAGTGAAGACCAAGTCCAATCAGATTGAAGACATGGAAGAATAGCCCAAGTCCAACCCAGCTTGAAGATTTGAAGACCTTAGGAGGAGAAATCAGAAACCCTAAAGCCCTGGACCAGCCAATAGCAAAACTGGGCCAGCCCAGGCCCAGGAGGGAGCTAGGGTACCAAGACCTTATGGTGACCACCCTTGGTCGGCAACTTAGAGTCACCCTCTTGGCTGACCAAGGCAAGGAGAGAGGGAGAGATTGTAGAGATTTTTTTCTATCCTGGGTTTCCTTATTTTCTAGCTAGGGTTTGGGTGGGAATAAGACTCCTATGTAAGTATTTATGTATCCTTACTTGGAGCCCAAGGCTATGGGTCTATTTAAAGGACCCTAGTCTCTTGTATGAGAGCAATCTTTGATATATAAAATTCTATTGAGTTCTTCTCTTGCTGTGTGCCTCCCTGCTATGTGCATTAAGGGATCCTGAAGTCCTGCCGAAGTGCTGCCCAAAGAAACCCAAGCCGACCAACCTCTTTCAAGCCTTTCTTCCACACGTCTCTTGCTATTTTCCTGAGATTTTTTCTTGTTTTCCACCTTGTTTTCTCACCCTTGATGGTTGTTTGTAGGTCCCCGAGTTCCTACGAATCCAACGACTCCAACTAGGCCGCAATCGGACCACTAAGCAGAAAGCTTGGTATCCGCGGGTCTCTGGCTTGGTTTTCCAGGCTGCATCCATCGAGGATGGGTGATCTCTTTGCTGCGATCTTCATCAGGCACTTCAGATGTTGCCAGGTACACCTCCTCAGCCACCAGTAGTTTTATTGTAGGAGAACTAGCCCAAACCGAGGCTTCTCGACCCCGGCGATCCCTCTTTACTACTTTCTTAGGTCCTGATCTGCATGCATAGCTTTTAAAATTCATATAGAATTATCTACATCATATTTTGATATGATATTCGGGATTTAACCACCTCATCCAACCCCTAAAACACAAAAAAATAATCGCATGCATATTTGTCCCACATCAAGAAGCTCCCTCTCAGTGATGAAATCAAACCTCCCAATCTTCAATAGTAAGATCCAGGGAACTATGTGATACAGGAGCCTCATCTTTGGTGAAAACCATGAAGCAACAATGCAAGCTCCCTTTCCAATGTCATCTCTCTCAAAGATGTATCTGTAACCACTAATCCTGTCTACAAGTGAGTCTATAACTATCCCACTCATTGGGATCTCCCAAACCTGGCTTAATATCTCTGCTGATAATGGAATAATGATCCCTCTAACCTCTGCAATCCATCCATCAGCACCTTGGGCTAGAGTCCTATAAAACTCTCTTATCAATGCTTGATAAAATCTCTCTCTGAGGGAACAGAACTATGCTAACCTATCATCTCTAAGCCAATCATCAATTCTAAAATGCTGCTGGTTGATGAACTCAAAATCCACTCTCCGTTCCCCAATAATGACTTTGGAAGCCATGCGGTCTGCCTTAGGGTTTGGTGGTGGTCTTGTTGGAATCTCAGGCTGTGCTGCTATCTCTGCAAGTTGATCGTCGTGTCTAGCCTTCATGCATCACTCCAAACCCTAAGAGAATGGTCGTGGCCTCCTTGCTAACTGCTTCATGGGCACCATTGTCCAAGAAAAAGGAAAAAACAAGGATGGCAAGGAAAATGCACAAGGGAGTCATGGTGAAACTATGAAGAATAGTGAAAATGAGAGGGGAAGAGGGGCTCAAACTAAAAATGGGAGCGTTAGAACCATGAATAGGATCTAACGAAAGTTTGGGTATTGTGGGAGGATGTGTTGGCTCAAGGAAGATGGAAGAAAAAATAATAAAAATGGATTGTTTTCCATATTTGTTCACTGGTTCCCGCCGGTCAAGTATCGACTCATGAGCTAAGTCCAAGTGTCGACACTTCGAGGTGTCGACACTTCCAAGTATCAACACTTTGAGAAAAAAATTAAAAAATAGAAAAAAAATCATAGAAAATCAAGATAATTGATTTTAATAACCAATAAATGATTGAATATGATTTTTAAGAGCATTAGATCGAGAAATTTTCAAAGAGAATTCCAAATGTCATTAGAAATGATTGAGATCTAATTGAAAGGATTAATGACTCCTAATTCTCTTCTAATCATATTGAACCTATATTCATTAAGAGGCTTTGTCAGAATTGGTGTGGGCACCAGAATCAGAAGAAGACTTCAGGATTCCATTTGGATCTCTGATTGACCTTGCCTGAGAAAATTAGGGTTTGTAATAAGGATTGACCTGATCAACCCAATTTTGAGTCTGTAATTTTGTCATTTCAATTTTTGTTGAGTCATGTTGACTCAGTCCAAGTCCAGGTCTAGGTTGGCACCATTCCCTTTTCCATAGGGTGCCACATTTTTTCTTCCATGGTCCAGCTACAAGTGGGTGCCACACTCCCTGCCACATCTCCATCCAGTGTCTTTGGTCCCCACACCATAAGAAGTAAGTTCCCCTTTTTCTTGCACCACTTGGGGGAGAAATCCATCAAGATACCTCAATCCAAGGAGGAGCCAACTTCTTTCCACATAAACCCAAGCCATGATGACAAGAAATTTTCTTGAAGAGAGGATCAATGAGGTGCCCCATAATGTTCCATAAAAAATCCAAGTTATAAAAGGGAAGAGAGCATGTCTTGGGGAGAAAATTAAGGAGGCACCCAAAAGTTTCCTAAAGTGCCAAAGCCATGAAAAGAAGAAGCCTAAACTTGTGGAGCAAGATTAGGAGGTGTCCAAAAGAGCCAAACCATGAAGGAAAAATCCTTGATTCATGGAGAGATACTAGGAGACACCGCCATAACCTGCCATTTGGAGCTGATTTTCAAGTTTTCTGTGAGTTTTTGGGCCGCTCACTCGTGGAAGGAGTCTTGGTTGGCTAAGGGAAGAGAATATGATGCCTAAAGTGTAGATTAGTCCTATTAGTCCCACATGGGAACTTGTATGGTTTTGATTTTTCTTATAGGTCTATATATTAGACCCCTTTTGTAACTTAAACTTATCTTATGAAATCTTATGAATGAATTTCCTTGTTGTTGAGAAAAGTCTTGTTCTTCCACACTTATTCTGAGTGTTGAGCTCCGTGAGGGAGTAAATCCGGGTTCCCTAGGAACCTTGAGGAGGTGTGAGATCTCCAACCCCAAAATCCTAGCTTTGTCCACCCATCTCTACTCCACCACCACCAAACCCTAGCCTCTACACCATCTCCAAGGTTCTTCTTCCAAAGGGTGGCCGACCACCAGGACCCCAGTCCAACCATCTTCAAGTCAGCTACCACTGCTTCAGAGTCCATCCAGCAGATCCAGGAGAAGAAGTCCCAAATTCGCAGCCTAGGAGTTCCAGATCAGCTGAAGACCTTCAAATTCCATCCTTTCTTCTACTCTGGTAACTCTCTTCCCTGAGTCTCTTGTTTTTAACCTTGTTCTTCTTCTCTCCAGGATCCAGGGTTCAAGAAGAGGCCAACTTTGCCAAGGACAATTTTCAGAGGATCCATTGCGAAGATACATTGACTCCCGGGATCCAATAATTTGCTCGAGAGAGTCTTTTTCCACCAAATGGAGAGATATCACTGCTAGCTAACAAGAACCTTCCCTTCTCACTTTGTCTGTTTCGTTGAAACTCAGAGCAAACCCTAGATCTGGGGGTTTCTCAATCCCCAGCGATCTTACTTCTGAGTTACTCTGATAATCCACTCCTTTTAATTGTGCTTTCTGTCATTTCTTAGTTTCTTTCAATATTAGTTTATCTTTCCTTTGAGTCAAAACCGACTTCTGAAAATATATATAAAAAAAAATATATTAATTTTAATTTCCTTCCACATTCCACATATCCGTTCTACATCATTTTGGTATCAGAGCTTTTGTTCTGCATCAATTTTGGTATCAGAGCTTTCGTTCTGCATCATCTTGGTATCAGAGCCCTGTCTAGGGTTCTTGCTTGTTTGATTATTTTTTCGTTCCTTTTTACTTTTGCTGCCTGGAGTAGACTCCCCTGGCCGTCTGGTCCTAGGAACAAGCGAGATGCAAGCCTCCTCCCATTCCACGGGGGTTCCTAGGGCGTGTAGGGGTGCCGCTGGGTTATAACTTCTAGACAGGTATTGTAAACGGGACACACATTTTGTTTTCTGCCAGTAACTATCCTATTATTCAAATTGTTTCTCCTTGCAAAAAATTTAAATTAAGTAATTCTTATTTTTCTGGAACCAGTATAATTGAAAGTAATTTACATAAAATTTTCATGATTTATTAATTTCTATAGATTTTCTGAGATCAATTTTACTGCTATTCTGCTTTTTATTTTCTGCAAGCTATGTTTTTATTTGAGTGTGCATAAATTGAATCTATCTTAAGGGCACCGAAGTTGCAACATAAGGGGAGGATTGAGACCCTCTCCTTAGCCCAAAAGCACCTCCCGTGCATTTGAATTTAAGCCTTTAATCTTAAAATTAATTAGACCTAATTTGCCCTAGAGGGCTAGGGACACCAACTGGTCGGGTCTAGGCTAGTGTTGACTCAGTTTGTCTAGTTACTCTGTGTGTGCTTTGTACTCAGTGTCTAGAATGGTGGTTTAGGGATTCTATCCCGAAGGGCTTGTGTGCTGGTCCGCCAACCTGGCCAATCACTGATTGGTGTTTAGGATTGGCAATTAGGGACCTAACACTCCCCTTACACCTTCCTGGCTGAGTCCTGAGTTACTACAGGCTAGCTTGCCACTCTGATTGGGCATCTAGTTTGGGCTCTAGGTCTAGTTAGCCCGTAGTCATTTCAGTCGAGTCTCATTTGGTGTGCTTGCTTGCATCATCATGTCCACCCGGAATGGAGTACCCTACCAACCTGGTCAAACCCAACCTAATTTAGAGGCCATGATTAAAACCTTACTGAATGTATGACCAAATTGAGTCAGGATATGAATGAGAGTTTTGCCCAGTTTAGAGACCGAGCCCAGGGACTTGAGAAATGTAGACATCAAAATTGGACCCCTGATCCAAAATTTAATAGGCCCCAACCTCACCCATGCCAGGAGCCTAGGAGGACCTTATATCGTGATCCTGAGTTTAGCCCTAGGAGCCTATACCCATACTTGGTTGACTCAGAGAAGGGACCCGTTAGGAACACCGAACCTTATGCACCCACTTTTGATGGAAGACAAGAGACATATATTAAGTCGGAAGAACAAATGGATCGGTATTTTGAGTGCACTAACATATCGGAATTAGGACAAGTTAGGTTGGCCAAAACCAAGTTCACCAAATATGCTAGGTCACATTGGTATGCTATTGAGCATGAGTGTTATCAAAGAAAAGAGGAAATATATACTTGGAGAGATATGAGAAGTAAGTTGAGAGATAGGTACCTAGGTAGATCCTATGAGAAAAGACTTTTAGACCAATGGTACCAATTGCGACAAGGTAATAGGCCTGTGTCTAAATATATCGAGGACTTCTAGTGGTATGACATGAAATGCAATACCATTGAGACCGAAGCTCAAATCACATCGAGGTTTAGGGTTGGGTTACACCCAGACATTTATAGGAAGCTACGCCTTGAAAAGACCAATAAGTTAGACCGAGCCTACCAAGAAGCCCAAGACTATGAGTGGTCTTTAAGATATAACCAATCAAGTACTTTGGACTTAAAGCCAACCTCTACCAACTTGAGTCAAGTTCCGATTGATCCGACACCCGTAGTGAACTAGACTTTTGTTTGTCAATTCCCACTTGTGTCACCTCTTGACCAGAAGGATAACACTGAGAAGGAGTTAGGCATGGCCATCCCAAAATTAGTTGACCTGACCAGAGCTGCACTTAAAGAGGAATCAAAGGAGAATAGATTAGAACCTTTCAGTGAGATTGAGGAAGAAATATATGAGCCTGACATAAGTTTGATAGATGAATATGAAGAAGAAGAATTTGAGGATATCTCTCCCGATAATTCAATTAACCAACTCCTACCTGATTGGGTTATTGAGGGGACCCCTGCCACTCAAGGAATTCAGGAGCTAACCCTAAGAGAAGACCCTTTTGAGGAAGTTCAGGAAGAGGAAATTGCACCCAATGAGAGTTTAAGTGAGAATACCCCTGAACTCATTGAGGAATCCAAAGAAGACACCCCTGAGTCAAATCTGGTGGAGAAGTGTGAAGAAGGAAGGGGTTCACAAGAATTGCCCATTGAGAAGGTCCAAGAACAAGAAAAAGACAGTAGCTTAGAAGACTTTCTAGATAAACATTCCAAAGACCTTCCTGATAACCTTCCACCTTCTAGGAGCACCCAGTCTATCCTAGAACTTGCACTTATAGACCCTCCTAGAGCAAATCATGAGGTTTGGATGAGTGCACCTATAGAACAATGTCCTCATTTTAAGGTCGTCCTGAATAACCAAGGTATGTTTCTTGTTTCCTATAAGCCACCTCAAAACTCTGATTCTTATTTCCTACCCTTTCCTGAATCTTCTCATGTTTCTAGAGCTATGGGATTATACTTTACTGAGATTTCTAGGTTGCAAGACTCCTTAGAACCTATTAGGTTTGCCACCTACTTCTGGAAGACCTTATGGCACCTACTAGGCATCCATGATAAGTTTTCATACTCTGCATGCCCTCCTCCGACCCAAGGTCAAACCTAGAGAGCCTTAGTTTGTTAAGTTTAGACCTAGGGTTCCTTTGGAATAAAGTCCATTCTTTAGGAATGCATCGTCAGTCTAGTTTAGTTTTTCTTGACCCTTTACTAGGCTTTGGCTCAGATTTTGGTTTGATTGAGAGCACCAGGAATTGGGATTTGTGTTTTGTCCAAGGCTGAAATTACATTCAATGTTTCGATCAATAAGTCTATAGGCTAGAGTCCCTTTGAAATTGTTCATGGATACAAGTCTCACACACCACTTAATCTGATTTCACTATTAGCCCACACACACAAGTCTCTTGATGCACTTGCATAGCATGTAAAGGACTTGCATAAAGAAATTCATGCCAAAATAACTTGTAATGAAACTTATAAGAAGTTGGCTGATTCTCAAAGGCGAGTCAAAACTTTTGTTGAGGGAGACTATGTAATGATTAGGTTAAGGCCTGAGCGGTTTCCTCCTGGAACCGTTAGAAAGCTACATGCTAGAGGAGCTGGACCATTTAGAGTGATGAAGAGAGTGGGACCCAATGCCTATGTTGCCTCAAGAGCTAGGCATTAGCTTCACTTTCAACATTACAAACCTAGTAGAGTACAGGGAGCTAGTTGTGATTCCCAGTGAGCCTTTCGAACCTAATCCTGTTATTGAGAGTGATCCCGACCTTGTGTCCACCAACAAACTAGACTGTGAGGAAAGAGTAGATTGAAAAGATCTTGGATGATCAGGTTATCTCTACTCGTAATCGAGGATACCAAAGATACCTGGTCCGCTGGCAAGGAATGCCAGATTCTGATGACTCTTGGATCTCCCGAGAAGAATTACAAGAATTGGACCCAGACCTCTTGGAGAGATACCAGAGCCAGCTTGATCCATACTCGACAAGGTCGAGTTCCTCCCACCCCAAGAGAATTGGTGCGGGCACCAGAATCAGAAGAAGACTTCAGGGTTCCATCTAGATCTCTGACTGACCTTGCCCGAGAAAATTAGGGTTTGTAATAAGGATTGACCTGATCAACCCAATTTTGAGTCTGTAATTTTGTCATTTCAATTTTTGTTGAGTCATGTTGACTCGGTCCAAGTCCAGGTCTAGGTTGGCACCATTCCCTTTGCCATAGGGTGCCACATTTTTTCTTCCATGGTCTAGCTACAAGTGGGTGCCACACTCCCTGCCACATCTCCATCCAGTGTCTTTGGTCCCCACACCATAAGAAGTAAGTTCCCCTTTTTCTTGCACCACTTGGAGGAGAAATCCATCAAGATACCTCAATCCAAGGAGGACCCAACTTCTTTCCACATAAACCCAAGCCAGGATGACAAGAAATTTCTTGAAGAGAGGATCAAGGAGGTGCCCCATAATGTTCCATAAAAAATCCAAGTTATAAAAGGGAAGAGAGCATGTCTTGGGGAGAAAATCAAGGAGGCACCCAAAATTTTCCTAAAGTGCCAAAGCCATGAAAAGAAGAAGCCTAAACTTGTGGAGCAAGACTAGGAGGTGTCCAAAAGAGCCAAACCATGAAGGAAAAATCCTTGATTCATGGAGAGATACTAGGAGACACCCCCATAACCTGCCATTTGGAGCTGATTTTCAAGTTTTCTGTGAGTTTTTGGGCCGCTCACTCATGGAAAGAGTCTTGGTTGGCCAAGGGAAGAGAATTTGATGCCTAAAGTGTAGATTAGTCATATTAGTCCCACATGGAAACTTGTATGGTTTTGATTTTTCTTATAGGTCTATATATTAGACCCCTTTTGTAACTTGAACTTATCTTATGAAATCTTATGAATGAATTTCCTTGTTGTTGAGCAAAGTCTTGTTCTTCTGCACTTATTCTGAGTGTTGAGCTCCGTGAGGGAGTAAATCCGGGTTCCCTAGGAACCTTGAGGAGGTGTGAGATCTCCAACCCCAAAACCCTAGCTTAGTCCACCTATCTCTACTCCACCACCACCAAACCCTAGCCTCTACACCATCTCCAAGGTTCTTCTTCCAAAGGGTGGCCGACCACCAGGACCCCAGTCCAACCATCTTCAAGTCAGCTACCACTGCTTCAGAGTCCATCCAGTAGATCCAGGAGAAGAAGTCCCAAATCCGCAGCCTAGGAGTTTCAGATCAGCTGAAGACCTTCAGATCCCATCCTTTCTTCTACTCTAGTAACTCTCTTCCCTGAGTCTCTTGTTCCTAACCTTGTTCTTCTTCTCTCCAGGACCCAGGGTTCAAGAAGAGGCCAACTTTGCCAAGGACCATTATCAGAGGATCCATTGCGAAGATACCTTGACTCCCGGGATCCAATAATCTACTCGAGAGAGTCTTTTTCCACCAAATGGAAAGATATCACTGCTAGCTAACAAGAACCTTCCCTTCTCACTTTGTCTGTTTCATTGAAACTTAGAGCAAACCCTAGATCTGGGGGTTTCTCAATCCCCAGCAATCCTACTTCTGAGTTACTCTGATAATCCACTCCTTTTAATTGTGCTTTCTGTCATTTATTAGTTTTTTTCAACATTAGTTTATCTTTCCTTTGAATCAATGCCGACTTCTAAAAATATATATAAAAAAAAAAAATTTTAATTTGCTTCCGCATTCTACATATCCGTTCTGCATCATTTTGGTATCAGAGCTTTCGTTATGCATCAATTTTGGTATCAGAGCTTTCGTTCTACATCAAGAATATTAGCAAGTTGCATATCAGTACAAACAAATTCAAGCATAACATCATTATTTTGAATATGGTCTCTAATAAAATGATGTCTAATTTTTATATGCTTACTTCTTGAATGTTGAACTAGATTTTTAGTTAAGTTAATTGCACTTGTATTATCACATCTTATGGGTGTCTTAGTTAATTTGATGCCAAAGTCCTCGAGTTATTATTTAATCCATAAGATTTGAGCACAACAACTTCCAGTTGCAATATATTTAGGTTTAGTTGTAGATAGTGTAACTTAAATTTATTTCTTGCTTAACCATGAGATTAAATTAACTCCAAGGAATTGATAGATTCCAGAAGTACTTTTCCTATCTAATTTATAGCCAACAAAATCAGCATCAGAAAATGCAATTAAATCTATAGCTGAATTCTTAGAGTACCATAATCCAATATCAAGAGTACCAGATAAATATCTAGGTATGCATTTAATAGCTAATAAATATGATTCCTTAGGCTCAGACTGACATCTAGCACACATGCATACACTAAATATAATATATGGTCTACTTGCAATTAAATACAATAAGGAACCAATGATGCCTTTATAAAACTTTTGATCAACTTTCTTACCAGATTCATCCTTGTCAAGCTTGCATTAAGGGCTCATAGGTGTACCAATAGGTTTAGTCTTCTCCATCCCAAATTTTTAAGAATCTCTTTTGAGTATTTAGCTTGGTTGATGAAGATCCCTTCATTTATTTGTTTGATCTGTAGTTTGAGGAAGTAGCTCAATTCTCCCATCATGATTATCTCGAACTCACCCTATATAAGCTTTGTAAATTCTTGACAAAGAGATTCATCAGTGGCATCAAAGATAATATCATTGACATAGATCTGTACTACTAAGAGATCATCAGCCTTTTTCTTTAAAAACAAGGTTGTATCTACATGACCCCTAGTAAAATCATTTTCAATTAAAAAATTACTTAATCTTTCATACCATGCACGGGGGGCTTGTTTCAAACCACAAAGTGCCTTGTGTAATTTGGAAACATAGTTAGGATGTGTATGAATTTCAAAACCAGGTGGTTGTGTTTTAGGGTTTTGTATGGTGCTCCCAAGCCTTGGAGAGACTTGGGAGGCCATGGAAAGGATGTTCGAGGCGATCCTTGGGAGCTTAGAGGCATGCCAAGCGATTTTTGGAGATGTTCCAAAGGTCCTAGAGGTATTCTGGGGGTTCATGATGTATTCATGGACAGGTTAAGGGGCTTAGGTTTAAAAGTTTTCAGGGGCCCAGAGTCATGTTGGGTCAGGGGGCTTGACCCAAGGTTGAGAGAACAAGTGAGACATGCGTGTGCAAGGGCTCAGGATTTAAGGGTTTTCTCAATTGACTTATTATGGGAGAGTTTTTGAGAGATTATAACATAATCCAGTTGGGTTATGGGGTTTTGGTCCAAAGGTGTAGCCAGCTACCCCTTTGGTGTGAAAGGGGGGAATAGTTTGTTAGGAGGTTAGGTTAGTTGGTTACTGGTTGGTTAGATGGTTAGCCCAACCACCTAAGGATCCTAGTTGGTGTTGGGAATTATATTTTCAAAGCCAATCATCTAGGTTATAGACAGTTGTGTGACTCATGTATATGTATATGAATTATTGAATTGAATATAAAGTTTATTCTGGTTAATTCATCATATGACATCTTCCTAATTGAACTCTTGTATGATGATGTCCTTTGAGCTACCTTGTATGCGATGTAGAGAGGATGCATCATATAGTTTATAAACTGGTTCGTGACCAAAGGATACACTATTTTAGGATGATGGTGTTTCGAGAGTAGGTCGTTGATGTCATGTTTATTGGTTGTCCTCTTAACCAAGTAGCATAGAGATACTAGAATGACATCAGGTGTTGTGTTTGACACTTCACTGAGCGTGACTCTCATGCGAGATTCTCTTCATGCCAAAGAGAAGTTTTGTATTAGAATGTGGACATGAATTATTCATCTAACTTGAGATCACTATGGCAGCTTGAAAGCAACTCACTATGTTTAGGTGCCGGACTACATGAGTTTCTGATTCAGTGATGAAATGTTGTTGGGTATAGTCAAGTACTTGTGTAGCGGTAGTAGGATCAAGATACGATTGATCTCTCCAAATAGTTTGGATTGAATGCTCATTATGCCTCAAAGAAATAAGTTCAGTGGTATTCCATGTTCGACAGGTTCTTATTGCTCTACAACTTCGACCTATCCCAATGTCAGGTATCATTACTAGATGGCAACTTTGGTTGGTACTAAAAATGTTTCTATGTTACCATATTAGTGTTTGAACCTACGGGGTCATACATCGTGGGATTTCTTCTTGATTTGGTGGCTTGGGAATGATTGGGATCCATTCCGGACTCGTTTGACAAGAAGTTATCAAACTACCAATCGAGTCCACCCGAGGTGAGTCGACTCGAGATGAGTTGACTCGAGCTGAGCCGACTCATCTAACGGACTCTGTTGAAAACCAAAAATGCTTCATTAATCCCTGTAATCATTATGGAAATTAATGCTTCATGTTACAGGGTTTTAATCACACCAGTTGCTGAATTCCAAAGGTCTTCCAACCTACAGGAATTCCAAGAAACTCCAAAACTCACCATTAATCTGTCATAACCTCCCCTTCATGTCTTGGTTTTAAGACCTGTTTTGGGTGAGCTGAAAAGCAAGGATTGGGAAATCATTCTCTCTCACCTAGGTCAAGACTTTGCCATTTTTCTCCTGGTTGGAAGTCTTGACCTTTGAGAGATTATGAGATCTGATCTCATTTTGTGAGAAGGGTTCTAACAAAATAGTGTGAGTTTTGGGTTTTGGGATTCCTGAGTGCTTACATTCTGTTGAAGGTTAGGGATAGAGTGTTCTGGGAAGGGTTCTTGGGTACTTTGTCCCATTTCAGTTCAGCAACGGGATCTTCAAGGTGTTGAAGAAGGAGTCTATCATAGCCACAACGTTTCTGGAGAGGCTAGCACCTCAAAGGAAGGAGGAGAATCCCCTTACCCCAGTGTGAACCACTTGTAGAGGTAGGACATCTATGCTACTCACAGAGCTGGTGTACCTTTTGGAGTGCTTTCCTTGACGGTGATTGCCATCTCATACAAAAGGTTTGTACTCCTATCCCATGGGTCTGAAGATATGTTCTTCAGCACCCTTTTATGTGATTCATAGAATGGTTCCATGAGTCACATAATTTGCATGCTTGATTTCATACATGTATTACTTAATATGCATAAAGATCTA
The DNA here is from genome assembly GCA_021397845.1 of Areca catechu. Taxonomy (NCBI): domain Eukaryota; kingdom Viridiplantae; phylum Streptophyta; class Magnoliopsida; order Arecales; family Arecaceae; genus Areca; species Areca catechu. The sequence continues at coordinate 104,911,578 of CM038050.1, forward strand.
TGTAGGGCCAGTGTTAATTAGATTAACATATTAGATAAAAGCATTTTATCTTCTACCGTTGTGTCATGCATTTAGAAAAGTTTTAAATTGCATGTATCAAGGGCCCACCCTGGGTTTGCCCAACAGTGGTATCAAAGCCACAGGTTAAATGCATATTTAGTTTAACACTCTTGTATGAAATCGGCTTGATATCCTTCACATAGACTTGGATTAAGGTGGATTCGCCATGGCCGTCCGGTCATAGGAGAGAAGCATGGTTTAAAGGCCATCTCTTCCCATTCAATGAGGTTCTCCTATGGCATGTAGGGGTGACGTTGCATCATGACCCTATGAAGAAGAAAGTGAGGGATTTGATATGTTAAAATTATTTTAATTTATGTTTGTGGATCATAGCTTTGTTTATATAAGATCTAAAAGATGCATGATCTAAAATTTTGAAAAATTCAAGTGAAAAGGAACGAATTTTAAAGTTACTATTTTCTGCCCAGGCAGACAAACCGACTCGCCTCCTGCATGAGCTGACTTGACCAAAAAACCCAAAAATAATAAATTTAAAGTTCTTGATTTTTGGTGAAATTGTTTCACTTGTTTTTGAAATTATTTCAAAATTGGGTTAATTGAAAATGTTTCAATTGGCATAATACACTTAATTGAGAATTAAGTTGTATTTTTGAAAACCTTTAAGATTTAGGATGTGATTCTAATCTTAAGTCATGATTGATAAACCATGGATTGATTGAGTTAGCTAGAATTGGGTCCTTAAATGGATTAGACCTAGATTTAAATGAATGGACTAAATAGAGAAAAAACTAATCAAAAGTTGAATTAGGTCTATCATCTATAGATCTCTCTAATAGTTGTTAGATCAGTCCATACATCTAAATGGACTTGATTGATGGCTTCGTGGTGAGCTCGAGTCTTTAGGTTAGTCTGATTGAGTTTGGCAAACCACTTGGTATCTAAGGTAAGTTTGACATTGGTGATCAAGGTTCTTGGGGCTAATTCTTACCTGGCCAACTCAAGGTTAGTGTCTAAGGTAAGAGGCTTACCTGGCTTAACCCATCCCTTGATCTTACTTACCTGCTAATGTGGTGAATCAGATTAGATTAGACTATCTATTGATTCGAGTTGACCCATGTCAACTAAGGTAAATCAGTCTGATTGATTTAAGGTGCCCATGGACCAATTTGATCTTGAAACCCTTTAAGAGTTTGGTGGGAGTCTTCTTGATCAAGGTCCATGTTTTCTTCTCATATGTCATAAAATTTAAATCCTCTAAATTATTAGGTCCATAAAAATACTAAGCTATGTGACTTGGATTGGTAATGAGTCCATGAGTTGGGTGATCATCAGTAGTTCCAAAGAACAGGTGGTCATCAGGTGAGTGAAATTGCCATTCAGCATATGATGGCTCAATGCGACTATCTTAGCACATGGTCAGGTGGGCCGGCCAAAGTCGAGCTTGATCATGCATTAGTTAGAAGCATCGAATTTGATCATGTTAATGGTTGTACCTAACCAGGACCTTCAATAGGAGGCCCAAAGGTTGATTGTGAGGACCCCTGGGGCAAAATGAATACAAGGAATTGCTTAGAGAAGCAATTGGTATTGTACCTACCTTTAGATGTATATAGGTTGGCTGGCCAAAGTCGAGCTCATGTGTAGTATATTGGATCCTAGTACCTGCTAAAAAATAAATGTTATTCTTTGGATAGGAGTGTAGAGGCTACCGGTCTGAATAAAATAGTGGAGGAAACCTTTAGACTAAAATCCATATCTTTAGGATGTTTAAAATGATTCATACACTAATAGACCTTGTTCTCCTTTTTTTAGATAATGTTGACCACTTTGTCGCTTCGGTCATTATTGGATAATGACAAACTCTCTCGACCCAACTTTGATAACTAGTATCAAAAACTCAGGATAGTCCTGGAGCACAAGCAGATCCTTTATATGATAACGGATCTGGCACCTGAGATCCTAGCCTCTAATGCTCGTGAGACAGTTAGGGACACTTACCAAAAGTGGATCTCTAACCGCACCATGGTGCGTTACATTATGTTGGCTACGATGAACGACGAGTTCAGTCATGAATTTTAGGAGGCTCAACTAGACAAAATGCTTTAAAGGTTGAAGGAGTCTTTTGGCACTCTGGATGATATGGAGAGATATCGGATCTCTTCCACCATCTATAACATGCATATGAATGATGGAACTTTGGAAACTGATCATGTAATATACATGATTGAGTTATTTGAGTGTTTGGGCAAACTCAGATGTCCTTTGCATGAGCAGCTCGGCAAGGACACGATACTGAATTCTCTGCCCCCTTCCTACCACGTCTTTCTCGATAACTTTAGAATGAATAGACCTATAGTAAACTACCATGAGATGTTAGGGTTATTACAGACTTATGAGAGAGACCACAACCTCAATAAGGGATTGGTGAATTTGGTGTGAGTTTCTGGAGCAGGGCGTCGTCCCTTTGGAAAAGGGAAGAAGAAAAAGAATAAGAAAAATAAGAGGATGCAAAGTGCTATACATAGTCAGAATATGAGGGTGAAGGCTAACAAGAGTCAGGTAGAGTGCTTCTTCTACAAGAAGCTAGGTCACTGGAAGCAAAACTGTTCTGCTTACCTTGCTTTTCTAGACCCGAACAGGCAAAGGAAGGGAAAGCAACAAGCTATTGCTGGTCAAGGTATTTATATGATAAATCCTTGTAATTTCTTTATTTGTGATATTACTAGCTGGGTATTGGATACTGTAAGTCCTTACCATATTTGTAATTCATTATAGGGCTTCAAGTTAGTAGGAGATTTTCTCTAGACCCGAACAGGCAAAGGAAGGGAAAGCAGCAAGCTATTGCTGGTCAAGGTATTTATATGATAAATCCTTGTAATTTCTTTATTTGTGATACTACTAGCTAGGTATTGGATACCATAAGTCCTTACCATATTTGCAATTCATTATAGAGCTTCAAGTTAGTAGGAGATTCAAAAGTGATGAAAGGTTTCTGAATGTTGGGAATAGAAGTCAAGCTCTAGTTCTAGCATTGGAAACTATTTCTTTGTATTTCGAGTCTTGTACTGTCATTCTTAATGATTGTCATTTTTGTCCTTTCTTTTTAGTAAATATCATTTATGTAGGCCTGTTGGCCAAAGGTAGTTATGAATTATCTATAAAGAATGATATTTGCAAAATCACATTGAATGGTTCTAATGTGATGATTGGACAAGTGAAGAATGGCGTATATGTACTGTCATAGCCTATCACTATATTGTACACTACTAATAAACGCACTAGGTTAGATAAAGTTAGTGATGCTTATCTCTGGCACTATAGGCTAGGTCATATAAACAAGAACAGGATAAATAAGTTGGTGGGAGAAGGTCTCCTTGATATCGCTGATAGTGAATCTTTACCAACTTATGAATCATGTCTTCTTGGAAAAATGACCAAGTCACTTTTTACCAGAAAGGGTGAAAGTGCCAGTGATATTCTAAGTTTAGTACATTCTGATATATGTGGACCTATGAAAATCAGTGCAAGAGGTGGATATAATTATTTCATTACTTCATAGATGACCTATTAAGGTACGGTTATGTCTATCTGATGAGACATAAATCTAACTCATTTGAAATATTCAAACGCTATTGTAATGAAGCTGAAAAACAAACTAGGAAGTTTATCTTGAGGAGAATAGGATTCTCTCTCAATGGAGTCCTTCGGGGATGATGGAGGACAAAGGGTAGGATTGTTGGCGAGCCTAGAAGTCACCAAAATTAGGATATCATATTTTTTTGGATTTTTTTTATTAGGGGTGGTGAAGGAAATAATGGGGATGGAAGACAGGGATCTAGATCTCATGGACTTTGGGACTCACACTAACGAAGAGATCTCTCACCTCTAGGGCATTCCACCCTCCTCGATACTTGGAGGCATTAGGGTGAATCTCAAAGGTCATGAGGGGATAAAGAAAATGGAAGGGGAAGGGGAATAACTAGATATGATCTCACATCATGTCCTAGGGTTGGGTCTCACACCCTCTCCTCATGGAGTGGAAGAAAAGAATCTCTCTTTCCCCAAAAATTCATCTTTATTGACTGAACTGCTTTTTTACAAAGGACTGAGGGTGGTATTTATAGACCTGTCCAACCCTCATTTGAATTTGAATACAGAATAAAAAGATAGGGATGACTCAAATTCAAATATAAGATAGGATAAGATAAGCCTATCCATATCTCAATCATAACCAGCCAAATCCTAATTCAAAATTCAAACAAAAGACAAGGATAAATCCCAAGAAAATTTATTCTGGATATCCTCTGAGATTCGTGCAGCTCCAGGATTCGTGCTTGCTTCGAGATCCATGCTGGCGATGTCCTCATCATTCTCCTGAGATGGGGAGAACTCGACTCCATCGAGTCAAGATCAAGGGGGATGTTGGTGAAATCGATCCAATCAATCAAAGGGGCTCTATTCTGAGATCTGTTCGACTCCGAGAATCATGCAGCACTGAAAATTATGCAACTCCAAAATCTATGCAGCATTGCTTCTTGTATCAAAATCTATGCAGCTCTGAGATCGATGCTTCACCATCTTGGAACTACTTTGATATCCATGCAATCCTGAGAACAATGATGGACTTGAAGTCGACAACAGGAAGCTGGCTTTGCCCTGAGAAGCGTGCAAAATTTTGAAATCGATAAACAGGATGGGAGTTGCTTTCACGTTCATGTAACAACCCATCTTCTTCTTCATGGACCAAAATAGAACAGGGGCTCGTGGAGGGGTGTCGCTGGTGGGCGTTCACAGGCGACGATGCTAGGGTGGAAGACGGTGACGTGGTTGGGAGAAATGCGGCACGGATGGAGACAGATCCCACAAAGGAAACCATGGCACGACTGGGCTTGGAGGTGATCTCTCTAGTGAGGTCGCAGATGCTGGCCTCCAAGAAGATGGTGATGGCGGTGGTTGCGAGGAAGATGAGGACCTAGGGGAGCAAGGCACCAGTGGCACCGGCGATGGCGAAGACTCTGGCCAAGGGATCTCTCCAAATGGGATAGATGGAGGAAGACGATGAGGGGGACGGCGAAGTGGATCCATCATCAAGGGCAGCAGCGAAGCGGCGGAGGTCCTCATCGCCGTCGCGGAGCTCGCAGAAGTGGCCGTCACCCCAATCAAGGACGAGGTTGCCGGACTTGGAACGCAAGATCTGCCAGAAGATTGCAGAGGCCCAGCACAAGGCCGGGCGGTCAACGAGGTCCTGGAGCTTGTTTTGGAGGTTGGCGTCACCTCCGATGGTGGTAAGGAGGCCGTCCGAGGACACGTGGCTAAAAAAGAGATAGTTTATGGCTTGGTGGCTGAGGACCGTAATCCCCATGGCTTGGTCCTCGTCTGACCATACGGACAAACCCACTCCCACTCCATTGGTTATGCTAAGAATTTGCAAGACTTGGACCTCTCATTTTCCTGAATCCAAACATTGCCCGAATCCCTGAGCTCCCTTTTAAATCTGCGGTCATTGAGCCTCAGAGATTGTTACAACCTGCATAGTCTTCCAGAGAACATGAAGAACATGGGAGCCTCGTATGTCTAGACGTAAATCAATGTTTTGCACTGGCCTGCATGCCTCCAGGGATAGGACAGTTGAGACACTTGAGGACATTGCCCATGTTTGTGCTTAGTGGGAGGAACAGTTGCAGGCTTAGCGAGCTTGATTGCCTGAAGGAGAAACAGGGCATATGAGGCAACGATGGTTCAGGCAGTTATGGAGGCTCTCTAGTCTGAGGAGCTTCAGCTGCAGAGGAAGGAGATGGCTTACATGGGGCGGAGGGGATGATCGCGAGCTCAGCTTGGAACCTAGGGCTGGGGTGGTTCCGGTTTGCAGTGGTGATTGGCGGTTCGGTGGCACAGTAGTGGCATGGAAGGTAGAGAGGAGGGGGTTGGGTGGAAGTGAGGGATCACCGACCCTGGAATCCGGCGAAGGGAAGCTGAGGCGGGATGGGCATGGGGAATGCTTACGTCTTGCGATGATGGAAGAGCCGAGGCGAGGTTCGGGAGAGGAAGGGCAAGGAAGCCGACGGCCGAGATGGAGAGATCTGCTGATCCAAGAGAAGAGGTCGGCAATGGTGGTGTGGGCAGAGGGGGAGCGATTGGGTGGATTCCGGTGGAGAGGAGAGAGAGGGAGTGCCGGAGAAGCGAGCCAGCGAGGACGACGACGGTGGTGGTGCCATTGCCGGTGGCGGCATCCTGGGAGCGGGAGAAGTCGATGAGGTTGGTCGGCGGGGAAGATTGGCTGGGTTGGCCAGTGACAGCAGGGGCGTTGGTGGGGTGTGGGAGGAGTCACGGGAGGGAAGGCATTGGTTGGGTGTTGGTGGAGTTTGGGAGGAAACATGGAAAAATTAAAAATTAAATTGTTGGCAACCTGGATTAAAAATATATATATATATCCTAATTTTTTTGGGCTCTGAAACAACTTTGATGGAGGATAAAGGGTAGGATCGTTGGCGAGCCTAGAAGTCACCAAAATTAGGGTATCATATTTTTTTGGATTTTTTTTGTTTGGGGTGGTGAAGGAAATAATGGGGATGGAAGACAGGGATCTGGATCTCATAGACTTTGGGACTCACACTAACAAAAAGACCTCTCACCTCTAGGGCATAACACCCTCCTCGATACTTGGAGGCGTTAGGATGAATCTTAAAGGTCATGAGGGGATAAAGAAAATAGAATGGAAAGGGTGATAACTAGACATGACCTCACATCATGTCCTAGGGTTGGGTCTCACACCCTGTCCTCACGAAGTGGAAGAAAAGAATCTCTCTTTCACTAAAAATTCATCTTTATTGACTGAACTATTTTTTTACAAAGGACGGATGGTGGTATTTATAGACCTATCCAACCCTCATTTGAATTTGAATACAGGATAAAAAGATAGGGATGACTCAAATTCAAATACAAGATAGGATAAGATAAGCCTATTCATATCTCAATCATAACCAGCCAAATCCTAATTCAAAATTCAAACAAAAGACAAGGAAAAATCCCAAGCAAATTTATTCTAGATTCCTCCAAGATTCGTGCAGTTCCAGGATTCATGCTTGCTCCAGGATCCATGCTGGCGATGTCCTCATCAGGGGACACCTTAGTTAAATGGTGTGTCTAAAAGGAGGAATCGAACTCTGTTGGACATGGTCTGATCTATGATGGGCTTAGCAAGTCTGCCTAAACCCTTTTAGGGATATGCTCTTGAGTCAGCATGTTACCTTCTGAATAGAGTTCCAAGCAAGTATGTTGATAAGACACCATATAAGATATGAACTGGATGTAAGCCAACTCTCTCTCACCTTCGAGTTTGGGGGTGCCTGGCTTATGTCAAGCTTCTAGAGATGGATAAGCTAGGACCTAAGTTTGATAAGTGTCTTTTTGTTAGGTGTCCCAAAGAATCCAAAGGGTATTATTTCTATCTGCCTGAGAAACAAAAGTTGTTTATCAGTCTTAGGGCAACCGTTTTAGAAGGGAGTACCTTGATGAAGGTACTCAAGCTGCTGAGATTGAACTTGGAGAAGTTCAACAGATAGAAAAACCTTCTCACTCTAAGGCCACTATAGAATCGGATTTGATTATATCAGATATAGAGCCCATAGTGCAACCATTAAAGAGATCTAGTAGAGTACCACATCAACCAGACATATACTATGGTTTCTTGGTCCAAGATGGTGATCCTATCTAGCTTGATGAGAATAATGAGGATCTGATCACCTATATGGATGCCATGTCGAGGTCTGATTCTGAAGCATGGCTGAGAGCTATGAAATCTAAAATGGAGTCCATGGAAATCAATAATGTATGGACATTGGTTGATCCACTTGAAGGAATAAAATCCATTGGGTGCAAGTGGATCTTCAAGAAAAGCGGGGCGTAGATGGGCAGGTGGAGACCTTTAAAGCTCATCTAATTGCCAAGGGGTATCATCAGTGTTATGGTATTAACTATGATAAGACATTTTTTCCTGTGGCAGTGCTCAAGTCTATTTAAATTATGCTTGCTATAAAAGCACATTTAGATTATGAAATTCGACAAATGGATGTCCAAACAACTTTCCTAAATGGTGAGTTGGAAGAGGTGTATATGATGCAACATGAAGGGTTCACATCCACTGATGAGTCTAAAGTGTGCAAGCATTACAGGTCCATTTATGGACTGAAGTAGGCTTCTCGGAGTTGGAATATGCATTTTGATAAGTGTATCAAGACGTATGGCTTCGTTAGGAATGGAAAGGAACCTTGTATATATAAATGGGTAAATGGTTCTGTAGTTGTATTTCTTGTTTTGTATGTGGATGATATTATCCTTATCTAGAATGACATTCCAGCATTACAAGGAATAAAGGTCTGACTTTCATCTCAATTCTCTATGAAAGACTTGGATGAAGCCTCATACATATTGGGTATGAAGATCTATAAAGATAGATCTAAGAGGCTTCTGGGACTATCCCAATCTATGTACATAGACACTGTACTGAAGCGATTCAGCATGGAGAATTTCAAAAGAGGCTATCTTCTAATAGGTCATGGAATTACTCTTTCTAAGAAGGATTGTGTGACAACTCCTGAGAAAATAGTGCATATGAGTAGGATTCCGTATGCTTCAGTAGTGGATTTTATTATATATGCCATGTTATGTACTAGACCAGATGTGGCATACTCACTAGGGGTAGTGAGCAGATACCAGTCTGACCCAGGTGATGCTCATTGGGAAGTTGTTAAGAACATCCTTAAGTATTTGAGAAATACTAAGGACCCATGGCTTATTTATGGAGATTCTAACTTAAAACTTGTGGGGTACACTGACTCCAATTTTCAGTTGAATAGTGATGATAGCAAGAGTGTATCTGGTTTTGTATTTACCCTCAATGAAGGAGCAGTCCGTTAGAAAAGTTCCAAGCAGCATATAGTGGCTGATTCTGTTTACGAGGCAGAATATATTGCATCACCAGATGTAGAAAAGGAGGCTGTGTGGTTGCGAATGTTCTTTGGCGAGCTGGGAGTGGCACCTTCCCTGGATAGTCCTATTTCGATGTATTATGACAGCACTGGAGCTATAGCTCAAGCCAAAGAGTCGAAGTCACATCAGCGCACCAAGCATATTCTACGTCGTTATCACCTTGTCCAGGAGATTATTAAACATGGTAACATCGAACTTTTGAAGATTGATGGTAAGGAGAACTTGGCCGACCCCTTCATTAAAGCCGTTGGGATGTAAGAGTTCAACAAATACAAATGAAAGATGGGAATCAGATTCTTTTCTAATTGGCTTTAGTCTAGGTGGGAGTTGTTGGAATTATATGTTGTTGGGAATTATATGTCCCAAAGCCAATCATCTAGGTTGTAGATGGTGTGTGACTCATGTATATGTATATGAATTATTGAATTGAATAAAAAGTTTATTCTGGTTAATTCATCACATGACATCTTCCTAATTGAACTCTTGTGTGATGATGTCCTTTGAGCTACCTTGTATGCGATGTAAGGAGGATGCGTCATGTAGTTCATAAACTAGTTCGCGACCAAAGGATACGCTATTTCAGGATGATGGTGTATCAAGAGTAGGTCATTGATGTCATGTCTGTTGGTTGTCCTCTTAACCATGTAGCATGGAGATGCTGGCATGACATTAGGTGTTGTGTTTGATACTTCACTGAGCGTGACTCTCATGCAAGATTCTCTTCCTGCCAAAGAGAAGTTTTGCATTAGAATGTGGACATGAATTATTCCTATGACTTGAGTCACTATGGTAGCTTATAAGCAACTCACTGTGCTTAAGTATCGGACTACCCGGATTTCTAATCCGATGATGGAAGGTTGTTGGATACAGTCAAGTACTTGTGTAGCGGTAGTAGGATCAAGATAGGATTGATCACTCCAAATGGTTTGGATTGAATGCTCATTATGCCTCAATTGAGAAAAACCTTGGCCAGGGCATTCCATGTAAGGAGTTATAGGGATTCTTTGCTTGAGACATATTGAGATGGACTGATTAGGGTTGGGTAGTTTAATCCTAAGCCATCCGGAGCATTAGGAGATCAAAGGAATAAGTTTGGTGGTATTCTATGTTCAATATGTTTTTGTTGCTCTGCAACCTTCGACCTACTCGGATGTTGGGTGTTATTGCTAGATGGCAACTTTGGCTGGTACTGGAATTGTTCTTGTGCTACCAGATTAGTGTTTGAACCGACGGGCTCACACACCATGGGGTTTCTTCTTGATTTGGTGGCTTGGGAATGATTAGGAACCGTTTTAGACTCATTTGATAAGAAGTTGTCAAACTACCAATCGAGTTGACCCGAGGCAAGTCAACTCGAGCCAAGTTGACTCGTCTGACGGACTCTGATGAAAACTAAAAATGCTTCATTAATCCCTGTAATCATTATGGGAATTAATGCTTCACGTTACAGGGTTTTAATCACACCAGTTGCTGAATTCCAAAGGTCTTCTAACCTGTAGGAATTCCAAGAGACTCCAAAACTCACCATTAATCTATCATAACCTCCCCTTCATGTCTTGGTTTTAAGACCTATTTTGGGTGAGCTAAAAAGCAAGGATTGGGAAATCGTTCTCTCTTCACCTAGGTCAGGACTCTGCCATTTTTCTCCTGGTTGGAAGTCTTGACCTTTGAGAGATTGTGAGATCTGATCTCATTTTGTGGGAAGGGTTCTAACAAAATAGTGTGAGTTTTAAGTTTTGGAATTCCTGAGTGCTTACCTTCTATTAAAGGTTAGGGACAGAGTATTTTAGGAAGGGTTCTTGGGTACTTCATCCTATTTCAGTTCAGCAACTAGATCTTTAAGGTATTGAAGGAGTCCACCATAGCCACATTGTTTCCGGAGAGGTTAGCACCTCAAAAGAAGGAGGAGAACCCCCTTACCCCGGTGTGAACCACCTGTAGAGGCAGGACGTCTGTGCTACTCATAGAGCTGGTGTTCCTTTTGGAGTGCTTTCCTTGATGGTGATCATCACCTCGTACAAAAGGTTTGTACTCCTATCCCATAGGTCTGAAGATATGTTCTTCGGCACCCTTTTATGTGATTCATAGAATGGTTCCATGAGTCGCATAATTTGCATGCTTGATTTCATACATGTATTACTTAATATACGTAAAGATCTAAGTAGGGCCAGTGTTAATTAGATTAATATATTGGATAAAAGCATTTTATCTTCTTCTGTTGCATCATGCATTTAGAAAAGTTTTAAATTGCATGTATCAAGAGCCCACCCTGGGTTCGCCCAATAGTTGGTTGGTTGTAACCACTTAGATGCCTAACCACCTAAGGAGTCCTAACCAGTTTTGGACCTAGAAGTCCTAAGCCATCCAAGATCAAGAACCTAACCGTCCATTTCATATTAAAGAAGAGGGAGGCCAATGGCTTTTGAGATTGAGAAAGAGGGCATGCGTGAGGGGGCTTACATACGTAAGGGCTTCATAGTTTTGGAGAAGGGGAATGTCATGGAGCATTTTGGTTTCAAGAGCAGATGCTGTGTTGTGTCTTGTGTTTTGTAACAAAGTTTTTCTCCAAGGAATACAATCTTTCTTTTCTCCTATATCTTTCTTTCATCTCCTCTTCTATTTCTCTTTACAAGATTAAATCCAAGAAAAGGTTGCAGCCATCTTGGGTTCTTGTTTTCTTGAGATCAACTCATCCGCTCGCTCTCTTCCACAATTAAGGCATGCCATGGTACCAACATTTGGTATTAGAGCTTGTGGTTCAGCATGGAGGTGGAAGAAGGTTCAAGTTTTCACCAAAGAGTGCAGCAAGGTGTTCTAATCAAGGAGTTTTTTTATCAGGTTTCTCCAGGATCATGGAGAAGGGTTCAGATCTATGATTTCCTCAAGGTGTTGGGAGGAAGGATAATATCTGGGGCTGCTGTCCCCCTCCTTTATATTAGTTATCTTCTTCTTTTTTTTTAATCTTTCACTATTTTATGATTGTTTTGGATCATGGAAGGCAACAGGATGAAGATTAGCTTAGAGAAGTTTGATGGGAAAGGAAGTTTCACCATGTGGAAGGTTAGGACGAAAAATTTGCTGGTTCACTTGGGATTAGATCTGGTCTTGGAAGAGAGGCCTGGGGGTATGAATGATAAGGATGTTGGGAATTATGACCCAAAGCCAATTGCCTGGGTTGTAGGCGGTTGTGCTAAGTATTGTATTATTTTTATGAATTAATAAAATATTATTTTTGGCAGCTCATCACATATTGTATTTCCTTGAAATGAACTCTTTCCTTGTGATGAAGTCCTTAGGACTACACTGACTTTGATACAGAGAGGATGTATCGAGTGGTCCTTAAACCTTATTCACAACCAAAGGATATATTGTACTGGACGGCAATATATCAAGTATAGGTTGTTGTAGTTCACATCGTTTGGTTGTCCTCTTGACCAAATGAGTGTGGTGACACTGATGTGATCTACAAGTGGGATATGTGATATCTCATTGAACATGACTCCGTGCAGCCCCTTTCTGCCAAAGGGATACTCATGATTGGATATGGGTATATATGTCCCTCTGACCTGAGGTCATCACGGTAGCTTGCAAGCAACTCCCTATGCTTTGGTGCCGGACTACCCGGACTTTTAATCCGGTGACGGAAGGTTTCTGGGTACAAGCAAGTACTTGTGGAGTAGTGATGGACCAAGATGGAATTGACCTGTCCAAGCAGTTTGGATTGAATATCTTGCAGTATCTCAATTTAGCAAATCCTCGGTCGGGGTAGCCCTAGTGAAGAGTCACTGGGCTTGCGAGGTTGAGACACATAGTGGACTGACTCTATCTGGGTTGGTAGCCCAATCTCAGTCGTCTTGAGCATAAGAGGTCAAAAGGATGAATTATACGGTAACCATATGCCAGAGGTTCGATAGTTTGCTCTCGCATCTTTGACCTATCTAGATGTCGGGACCCATTGCTAGATGGTTTCCTGTGCTGGTACTGGAATTGTTCCAGTGCTACCATTTAGGTTCGAACCTATGAGGTCACACGCCACAGAGGATTACTCTCTGATCCGGATACCGATTACGATTGGGAATCATCTCGGTTTTATGGTCACAGTATTTTTGAGCACTCTTTTCCCCATCTTGCCCTTGTTTGTGTCAACCGGAAATTATTCTGGGCTGACCAGGACTGCGCCAAGATTTTTCTGAATCAGTTTTGAACTGATTCGGAGCTCGTTTCGGCCTCCAATTGGTTGTGAACCAATTTTAATCCATTGAACCAGGTTCAATTGGATTGAACCATTTGGTTTAAATGGTTTTGGACCGGTCTTATTTGGACTGCTATTTTCCTCTCACTTGGACCGTTTAACACTGTTTTTACGTTGGAGTTTTTCCAAGCGTCCAAGGAAGCCAAAACGACCAAACGAACGTCGCTGGCTATGGCCATCTCTTCTTCTCCTCCCACCCGCTGGCTTTATCCCCTGTTTAATTACTGGTTTATGGAGATCGGTAGCTGCTGCCTCTTGGCCTCCCCACCTCTCCATATCCTTCTCCCTGCTGTCCTATAAATACCTCTACAGCGCCCCTGTTTTCAAGAGTTCAGAGTGAATTTCACCATGAGAAGAGAGGCCCATTTGAGAGAGTTTTTGCTTGCTTCATTTGGGTGCTCATAGGCTGGGTTTTGGAGGGTAGAGGGAGAGTCTTAGGCACCATTTCCTTCTCCTTTGAGTGCTCAAACTCTGGAATGCAGCAAGGCCTATTGCTGCCGTTCATCGTGGCTTTTTTTGATCCTTCCAACGGCTAGCACCGCTCGTGAGGGAGGTTCAGGGATCCCCCGGCATGTCTCCCCTCTAAAGGGAGTTCTCTTCTACTCCTAGGAGCAAGCCACACGAGCCGGGATCGCTCCAGCTGCTCCAAATTGAAGGCCAAAGCCTGCTGCCCAGTTCTGCTGCAGAAAATCTGGCAGCAGACTTTGGTGAATTTATATATTTTTTGGCTAACATTTGGTTGCAAATTTGGTGGCAAATCGAAGAAGACTTGTCCACCTTGCTGCTGCTTCGATTTGGGAGGAAACGGAGCTCCGGAAGCTGCCATTTGGGCGATGTTTTGAAATCCCAAAAACAGAGTTTTCAACGGTCCAAGGAGGAAGAAGACTGGAATAAGTTTATCCCACTTATTCCAGCCTATTCCAGTTTTATCCCAGAGTTATTCCAGCCAGAATAAGGTATGAAAAAAAATTATTTTTTTATCATGCATGAATTGAATTTTTAATTCAAATATTTTATAAATATTTTATATCATCTTACATGCCTATTTGCAACTAGAATTAGATTAGTTTCTGGGCGGAGCAGATTTCCGCTGCGCGGATTTTTAAAAATATTTTTAAAATCCTATCTGCTCCTGCAGTTGTTTGCATGCCTAGTGTAGGATCATGTCAAACCACCTGCACTGTTTATCTTTCAGTGGTATTAGAGCAGGTTGCATGTGTAATCTAATCTAGTATGCATGTTTAATAGATTAAAATTGGTTTAATCTAATATGTATCCAAATTTCTTTTTGGAACCTAGTTGAGACCTTCACCATGACCGTGTGTCTTTGACACAATGCGGATCGTCTGTGTTGGCCTCTTTAGAAGGATCCTTAAAGAATATTAAAAATTAAAAATTATTTTAATTTGGTGATACATGTTATTATGCATGTTTTATATTGGATATAAAATATTTGTAAAATATCCTGATGCATGATTTGGTATTTAAAAATTGTTTTACAAGAGACTTAATTAAAAATTATTTTAATTACGTGTTTGGCTTATTAAAAAATTTTAGGTTTATGAAATCTAATCAAATTTGCATAAGCCATTTTGGGTTAATCGGGTTAGCTGACTAGTTGGGTCCATTAATGGGTTAGACCTAAGTTTAGTTGAATCGGATAACAAGAAGATTAAACAAAAGTTGTCTAAGGCCCTTCTTTAGAACTATCTAATAGTTAGATTAGTTGATCCGTTCATCTAAAATAGATCCAATTAGCGGCTCAGTGGACACCCGAGTCTTTAGGCTAATCTGATCGAGTCTGGTAAACCGACTGGTGTCAAGGTAGGTTTGGCATTGTGATCATGGTTGTATGAGGCTACCTCTTTCCTGGCCAACTTGGTTGGTGTCTAGGAAAGATGGTTAATGGCGGATACTCACCCATGATCTCACCTACCTGGCTAGTCGAGTCGACCAGAACTGATTGGAAAAGCTCAATGACTCGAGTTAACCCATGTCACCCAGGTTGATCGGTCTGACTGATCTATAGGTGCCCATGGATCAATTTGTTGATTTATATCAACTCTCCTGGAATCTGATTGATTCAGTGGGAGGATGATCCATGTCCTTGTCTTTTTCTTCTGTCATAACTAAAAATCCTCTAAATTTATTAGGTCCTTAAAAAGACTAAGTCAAGGAGTTGACAGTGTCTTAGCCTCCCATTAAGTCAGTTAGAAATGTGTCCACTAGCTTGGTGTGCATCGGCAGTTCCATAGAATGGGTGTACATCCGGCGACTGGAATTTCTATCTGATCGATGATGGTTCAATGCAACCTCCTTAACGGGACCAGGTGGGCCGGCCAAAGTTGGGCTTGGTCTTTAGTTAGCTGGAAGCATTGGATTTGTCATTTTAATGGTTGGACCTAACCAGAGACCCGCAATAGGAGGCCCCAAGGCCGATTGGGGTGTTCTCTAGGGCAAAAAAAATACTGAAAATTATTTAGGGAAACAATTGGTTTACGAACCTACCTTTAGGCTCGTATAGGTGAGCTGGCCAAAGTTGGGCTCATGCGTGGCCTATTGGATTTCAGTACCTACTTGGAAAAGTGTTTTCACGGATTGGAGTTTGAGGCTACCAATCTGAAAAATTAGTGGGAGAAACCTTTAGACTAAAGTCCAAGTTTTTTTGTTAAATTATTAATTCATACACTAATTTGGTCTTATTTTCTTTTCAGATGTCTTCTAATCTATCGCTCCGGTCACTTCTCAATAACGAGAAGTTAAACGGTCATAACTTCGATAGTTGGTATCGAAGATTAAGAATAGTTCTGGAGCAAGAACGGATCTTCTATGTGATAACGGATCCGGCACCTGAAATCCCTCCCGCTAATGCACGGAGTGCAGTCAGAGACGCTTATATGAAGTGGGTCTCTGATCGGACTACTGTCCGGTGCATTATGTTAGCGGCGATGAACGACGAGTTCAGTCGCAAATTCGAGGAGGCCCAACCTGATGAAATCCTTCAAAAGTTGAAGGAATCATTCGGCACCCCGGATGATGTAGAACGGTACAAAGTGTCTTGTGCCATCTACAACTCCAAGATGCCGAATGGTGGTTCAGTCATTGATCATGTATTGTACATGATCGAGCTGATTGAAAAGTTAGGCAAACTCGGATGTCCCTTGCACGAGCAGCTCGGTAAGGATGCAATCCTGAATTCTCTTCCCTCCTCTTATCTTGATTTTCTCGATCATTATAGAATGAACAAGCCTGCAGTCAACTACCATGGTCTTTTGGGGTTGCTGCAGACTTTCGAGAAAGACCACCAACTGAATAAGGGGGTGGTGAATTTAGTGGGAGGTAGTAGAGGTCGTTGTCCCTTTAAGAAAGGGAAGAAGAAAATAAATAAAAAGGGAAAGAAGGTGCAGAATGCTTCTGGCCCTAGTCAGACCAGGAAGTATAAGACTGATCAATCTTCTGCAGAGTGCTTCTACTACAAGAAGAAGGGACACTGGAAGAGGAACTGTCCTCTTTATATTGCATCCCTTGATCCGAACAGGCCGAGGAAGCAAAAGTCTGCTGAACAAGGTATTTATATGATAAAACCTTGTAATTACTCAATTGTTGATACTGCTAACTGGGTATTGGATACTGGTAGTCTAATTCACGTTTGTAATTCATTACAGGGACTTCTAGTTAGCAGAAGATTTGAAGATGGAGAATAGTTTCTGAGCATTAGGAATGGAAATCGTGTTCCAGTACTGGCGGTCGGAGTCTTGCATCTTGTCTTTGAGTCTTGTACTGTCGAACTAGTCGACTGTCACTATTGTCCTAGTTTCATTATGAGCATAATCTCTGTAGGCCTTTTGGCCAATTGTGGTTTTGAACTATTAATAAAAGGAGATTTTTGCAATGTTATTTTGAATAACTCTGTTATAATGAAATCTAGATTAAATAATGGCATATACGTACTATCAAGGCCTGTTTGTGTAATGTGCACTTCTAGCAAATGCCCAAGATTAGATAATGTCAATGATTTGTATCTTTGGCACTGTAGGCTAGGTCATATTAACCAAAATAGGATAAACAAGATGCGAGGAGATGGACTCCTCGAGGTCAGTGATTCTGAATCACTGCCCACTTGTGAATCCTGTTTACTAAGTAAAATGACCAAGTCACCTTTTACTTGAAAAGTTGAACGAGCTACAGAACTTCTAAGTCTAATACATACTGATGTATGTGGACCGATGATAGTTAGTGCCAGAGGAGGATACAAATATTTCATTACTTTTTCAGACGACTTTTCAAGGTTCGGTTATGTCTTTTTAATGAGACATAAGACTGAGTCGTTTGAAATGTTCAAACGATACCGTAATGAAGTAGAAAAGCAAACTGGAAAAAGTATTAAAACCCTTCGATCTGATCGAGGTGGCGAATACTTATCTGGTGCATTTTTGACATATCTTGAGGAGAATGGAATTCTCTCACAGTGGACTCCTCCAGGTACACCACAGTTGAATGGTGTGTCTGAAAGGAGGAATCGAACCTTGTTGGACATGGTTCATCCATGATGGGCTTTGCAACTCTGCCGCTATCCTTTTGGGGATATGCGCTTCAAACAGCCTGTTACTTGTTAAATGATGTTCCAAGTAAGTCTGTTGTCTCCACTCCATATGAGATGTGGAATGGACGTAAACCCTCAATCTCACACCTTCGGGTATGCGGCTGTCTGGCTTACGTAAAGCGTTTAGACTCAGACAAACTTGGTCCAAGGACTGATCGGTGTTTATTCATTGGTTATCCTAAGGAAACCAAAGGGTATTACTTCTATTTGGAAAATGAACAAAAGGTGTTCGTTGCTCTTAGAGCTATCTTTTTGGAAAAGGAGTTCCTTGGAGAAGGAACTATAGCTTCTAAGATTGAACTTGATGAAGTTCAGCCAATAGAAGAACCTGCACACTCTAAGGACATCGTAGAACTGGCTGTGATTGAATCACACCCAGAACCCATTAGGAGATCCGGTAGAATACCGCGTCAGCCGGACAGATACTACGGTTTCTTGGTCCGGGACGGCGATCCCATTGAGCTCGATGAGAACAATGAGGATCCGATCACCTATATGGATGCACTTTATGGATCTGACTCTGAGGCATGGCTTGGAGCCATGCGATCCGAAATGGAGTCCATGGAAATCAACAATGTTTGGACATTGGTTGATCCGCCTGAAGGAATAAAACCCATCGGGTGTAAATGGATCTTCAAGAGGAAAATGGGCGCAGATGGAAAGGTAGAGACCTATAAAACCCGTCTGGTTGCCAAGGGATATCGTCAGTGATATGGTATCGATTATGACGAGACTTTCTTCCCTGTGGCAATGCTCAAGTCCATTCGGATCATGCTTGCTTTGGCAGCATATTTTGATTATGAGATCTGGCAGATGGATGTCAGAACCGCTTTCCTAAATGGGGAGCTGGAAGAGGAGGTGTATATGATACAGCCTGAAGGGATCACATCCACAGATGAATCAAAAGTATGCAAGTTGCAGAGGTCCATCTATGGACTCAAGCAAGCATCTCGAAGTTGGAACCTACGGTTTGATAGGTGTATCAAATCGTATGGCTTCGTTAGGAACGGAGAAGAACCGTGTATCTATAAATGGGTTAATGGTTCTGTGATTGTATTCCTAGTACTGTATGTTGACGACATTCTCTTAATCGGGAATGATGTCGCAGCATTACAAGGAATAAAAGTCTGGTTATCATCTCAGTTCTCCATGAAGGACTTGGGTGAAGCTTCTTACATACTAGGTATGAAGATCTATAGAGATAGATCTAAGAAGCTTTGGGATTGTCCCAGTCTATGTACATTGACACCGTGCTGAAACGATTCAGCATGGAAAATTCAAAGAAAGGCTATCTCCCGATAGGTTCTAGAATTACTCTTTCCAAGAAGGATTGTGCGACAACTCCTAGGAAAGAGAGCGCATGAGTAGAGTACCTTATGCTTCTGCAGTAGGCTCTATCATGTATGCTATGACTTGTACTAGACCAGACATGGCATACTCACTAGGAGTAGTGAGCAGATACCAGTCTGACCCAAGTGAGGTGCATTAGAAGGTGGTTAAGTCCATCCTTAAGTATTTAAGAAATACTAAAGATCAATGGCTGATTTATGGAGAACCTGACTTGAAACTTGTGAGGTACTCTGACTCCAGTTTCCAGTCGGATAGAGATGATAGCAAGAGTGTGTCAGGGTTTGTATTTACCCTGAATGGAGGAGCGATCTGCTGGAAAAGTTCCAAGCAGGCAATTATTGCAGACTCAGTATGCGAAGCATAATACATTGCAGCATCAGATGCAGCAAAGGAAGCTGTGTGGTTGCAGAAGTTCCTTGGAGAGCTAGGGGTGGCACCTTCCCTAGATAGTCCTGTTCCAGCGTATTATGACAGCACTGGAGCCATTGCTCAAGCTAAGGAGCCTAAAGCTCATCACCGCACCAAGCACATACTGCGGCGCTACCACCTCGTACGAGAAATCGTAGAACGAGGCGACATCAATCTTCTGAAGATCGATGGAAAAGAAAATCTAGCCGACCCCTTCACTAAAGTCCTCAGAATAAAAGAGTTCGACTATTGTAAATGGGAAATGGGTATTAGATACTCTTCTGATTGGCTTTAGTACAAGTGGGAGTTGTTGGGAATTGTGTCCCAAAGCCAATCGCCTAGTTTGTAGGCAGTTGTGCTAAGTATTGTATTCTTTTTATGAATTAATAAAATATTATTTTGGCAGCTCATCACATATTGTATTTCCCTGAAATGAACTCTTTCTTGTGATGAAGTCCTTAGGATATACTGACTTCGATACAGAGAGGATGTATCGAGTGGTCCTTAAACCTTGTTCATAACCAAAGGATATATTGTACTGGACGGCAATATATCATGTATAGGTTGTTGTAGTTCACATCGTTTGGTTGTCCTCTTGACCAAATGAGTGTGGTGATACTGATGTGATCTACAAGTGGGAATGTGATATCTCATTGAACGTGACTCCATGCATTCCCATTCGGCCAAAGGGATACTCACGATTGGATATGGGTATATGTGTCCCTTTGACTTGAGGTCATCACGGTAGCTTGCAAGCAACTCCCTGTGCTTTGGTGCCGGACTATCCAGATTTTTAATCCGGTGATGGAAGGTTTCTGGGTACAGGCAATTACTTGTGGAGCAGTGATGGACCAAGATGGAATTGACTTGTCCAAACAGTTTGGATTGAATATCTCACAGTATCTCAATTTAGCAAATCCTCGGCCGGGGTAGCCCTAGTGAAGAGTCACTGGGCTTGCGAGGTTAAGACATGTAGTAGACTAACTCTGTTTGGGTTGGCAGCCCAATCTAGTCGTCCTAAGCATTAAAGGTCAAAAGGATGAATTATACGGTAACCATATGCCAGAGGTTCGATAGTTTGCTCCCGCATCTTCGACCTATCCGGACGTCGGGACCCATTGCTTGATGGTTTCCTGTGCTGGTACTGGAATTGTTCCAGTGCTACCGTTTAGGTTCGAACCTATGAGATCACACGCTACAGAGGATTACTCTCTGATTCGAATACCGATTATGATTGGGAATCATCTCGGTTTTATGGTCATAATATTTTTGAGCACTCTTTTCCCCATCTTGCCCTTGTCTGTGTCAACCGGAAATTGTTCCGGGCTGACCAGGACTGCGCCAGGATTTTTCTGAATCAGTTTTGAACTGATTCGGAGCTCGTTTCGGCCTCCAATTGGTTGTGAACCAATTTTAATCCATTGAACCAGGTTCAATTGGATTGAACCGTTTGGTTTAAATGGTTTTGGACTGGTTTTATTTGGACCGCTGTTTTCCTCTCACTTGGACCGTTTAACACGGTTTTTACCTTGGAATTTTTCCATGCATCCGAGGAAGCCAAAATGACCGAACGAACGTCGCTGGCTGTGGCCGTCTCTTCTTCTCCTCCCACCCGCTGGCTTTATCCCCTATTTAATTGCTGGTTTATGGAGATCGGCAGCTACTGCCTCTTGGCCTCCCTGCCTCTCCATATCCCTCTCCCTGCTATCCTATAAATACCTCTACAGCGCCCTATTTTCAAGAGTTCAGAGTGAATTTCACCATGAGAAGAGAGGCCCATTTGAGAGAGTTTTTGCTTGCTTCATTTGGGTGCTCATAGGCTGGGTTTTGGAGGGTAGAGGGAGAGTCTTAGGCACTATTTCCTTCTCCTTTTGAGTGCTCAAACTCTGGACTGTAGCAAGGCCTGTTGCTGCCATTCACCGTGGCCTTTTTTGATCCTTCCAGCGGCTAGCACCGCTCGTGAGGGAGGTTCAGGGATCCCCCGGCGTGTCTCCCCTCTAGAGGGAGTTCCCTTCTACCTCTAGGAGCAAGCCACGCGAGCCGGGAATGCTCCAGCTGCTCCAAATCGAAGGCCAAAGCCTGCTGCCCAGTTCTGCTGTAGAAAATCTGGCAGCAGATTTTGGTGAATTTTTATATTTTTTTCGCTAACATTTGGTTGCAGATTTTGGTGGCAAATCGAAGAAGACTTCTCCACCTTGCTGCTGCTTCGATTTGGGAGGAAACAGAGCTCCGGAAGCTGCCATTTGGTCGACATTTTGAATGCCCAAAAATAGAGTTTTCAACGGTCCAAGGAGGAAGAAGACTGGAATAAGTTTATCCCACTTATTCCAGCCTATTCCAGTTTTATCCCAGAGTTATTCCAGTCGGAATAAGGTATGAAAAAAAATTATTTTTTTATCATGCATGAATTGAATTTTTAATTCAAATATTTTATAAATATTTTATATTATCTTACATGCCTATTTGCAACTAGAATTAGATTAGTTTCTGGGCGGAGCAGATTTTCGTTGCGCGGATTTTTAAAAATGTTTTTAAAATCCTATCTGCTCCCGCAGTTGTTTGCATGCCTAGTGTAGGATCATGTCAAACCACCTGCACTATTTTTCTTTCAAATGAGTGAATGTCCTTGGAGAAAAGGCATGTGCCATAGTTAGGGCTTGTCTGGCGAATGAGGTTTTGTATGGTGTGTTAAAAGAGAAGACACCCAAGGGATTGTGGTCGAGGTTGCATACTATGTATATGAGAAAGAATATATGCAATAAGTTGGTGCTGAAGAAGCAACTATACAGTCTTCGGATGCACGAAGGTGAGGATGTTGCAGGACACATTCAGCGGTTCGACCGGATGAGCATGGATTTGCTCAACATTAGGATGGATTTTGAAGAGGAAGATAAGAGTTTGCTGCTTTTATATTCACTACCTGGGAGCTTCGATCCATTAGAGACTACACTATTGTATGGAAAGGAGATGCTAGTTTTTGAGGAGATCATATTAGTGCTAAGGTCCAATGAGCAACAGGAACAGATGACAAAGAGGGAGGTCTTCCAGGAGGGTTTGGCTGTGTCACAGAGGCAAGGGAATGGAAAAACAAAGGTGAACAGGTGGGACGGGTAAGTCCATGATAGGCAGCTTGGCGGGAAAGTGCTACAGGTGTGGTGTAGCAGGGCACTTTAAGTGGGAGTGTCTGCTTAGGAAGAAGTGCAAGGATGGAGAAAGGAAAAGCCCGCATTTCTCAGGTTTCATCGGCTGGGTCAGAGGAAGAGTTGGATGAGCTCTTGGTTGTTTTGAAGGAACCTACGGGGTGCAGTGTTTTCGAAAAGTTCTCGGAGGGGTTCACGAGATGTGAAGGGTCTATGGAAGCAGGGACGGGGTATGAGGTGCAGTGGCCGGCTTAGAAAAGCAGTGTTGAGTGGCTGTCCTCGGGATTTCATTCTATGGCATCAGGGGGACTTTAGTCTCAGGTGGAGCACCGGAAAGAGGTGGCTTCACAGGTGGAGCAAGATTCGACATGAGGTCAGAGCGGAGGGGTGCACGGGGAGGAGTCACATCCCAGCACCAATGCCAAGGGTGCACCAAGGTAGGTGGAGTAGTGTGCACAGGTAGTGAGGCATGGCTCTAAGGAGATGGTGTCAGGTAGAGCTCCAGTTACAGCAAGTGTCAGCTCAGGATCGCTATGGTCTCTCTAGAAAAGTCCAAGAAAAAGACTTATGCAGCTACCAGGCCGAAGGAAGACTATAATAGTGGTGCCAGGGTATAAGCAAGGGTCTTTAGTGGGGAAGGTGGTCATCCCAAAGGCCTCCAAGGGAGCTCAGCAGCTGAAGGGTGTTGGCAGAGGTAAGGAGGATCCGCACAAGAGGCTGTCAGGATATGCAGTTACTGTGGGGTTGTGTAGGAGGACATTACCAAGTTTGCTAAAGCTTGGAGGCACCAAGGTGGAGATTGTAAGGTTTTATGTGGTGCTCCCAAGCCTTGGAGAGACTTGGGAGGCCTTGGAAAGGATGTTTAAGATGATCCTTAGGTGCTTGGAGGCGTGCCAAGTAGTTTTTGGAGATGTTCCAGAGGTCCTGGAGGTATTCCAGGGGGTTCATGATATATTCATGGACAGGTTTGGGGGCTTAGGTTTATAAGTTCTCAGGACCCTAGAGTCATGTTAGGTCAAAGGGCTTGACCTAGGGTTGAGAGACAAGTGAGACATAGCTGTACATGGGCTCAAGGTTTGAGGGTTTTCTCAATTGACTTGTTAGGGGGGAATTTTTCAGAGATTGTAACATAACCCAGTTGGGTTACGGGATTTAGGTCTAGAGGTATTGCTAGCTACCCCTTTAGTGTGAAAGGGAAGAATAGTTGGTTAGGAGGTTAGGTTAGTTGGTTAGTGGTTGGTTAGTTAGTTAGCCCATCCACCTAAGGATCCTAGTTTGTTGGTTGTAACCACTTAGAAGCCTAACCACCTAAGGAGTCCTAACCAGTTTTGGACCTTGAAGTCCTAAACCGCCCAAGATCAAGAACCTAACTGCCCATCTTATATTAAAGAAGAGGGAGGCCGACAGATTTTGAGATTGAGAAAGAGGGCGTGCATGAGGGGGCTTGCATATGTGAGGGCTTCATGGTTTTGGAGAAAGGGAACGGCATGGAGCTTCTGGGTTTCAAGAGCAGACGCTGTTGTGTCTTTGTTTTGTAACAAGGTTCTTCTCCAAGGAATACAATCTCTCTTTTCTCCTATACCTTTCTTCCATCTCCTCTTCTACTTCTCTTTACAAGATTAAATCCAAGAAAGGTTGCAGCCATATTGGGTTCTTGTTTTCTTGAGATCAACTCATCCGCTCGCTCTCTTCCATGGTCAAGGCACACCATGATTCCAACAGGTTGTTCTGCAAAAGCTTCTCAGCAATGTAACCATTCAAAAATGCACTTTTAACATCCATTTGAAATAAGTTGAAATCCATAAAACATGCAAAAGCTAGAAGTAATCTGATAGCTTCAAGTCTAGCTACTGGGGCAAAGGTTTCATCAAAATCAATTCATTCTTCTTAATTATAACCCTTAGCTACCAGTTTAGCCTTGTTTCTAGTTACTATTTCATTTTCATCAAATTTATTTCTAAATACCCATTTAGTGCCAATTATAGAAGTATTAGATGGTCTTTCTATTAGTGTCCAAACCTTATTTCTTTCAAATTGATTTAATTTCTCTTATATAGCAATCATCCAGTTTGGGTCTTTTTTAGCTTCTTAATATATTTAGGTTCTATTTATGAAACAAAAGCAATGTAGTCACATTCATTTCTAATAGAAGATCTAGTTCTTATCCCTTTTAATGGATCTTCTAAGATTAATTCCTTAGGATGTCCGTGAGCATACATCCATCTTTAGGTAGATCCTTGTTCTTTGGTGAAGAACTTGTGACTTCTTCTCATTCTCCTTGTTTTGATCTTCTTTGTTGTCTTTGAAAGGATGATCATCCAATGTCAGTTTCTTAAATTCTTCAATACCTGTACCATCATCAAAAGTATCCTCTTTTCTAGATGACTTGTCAGTAGACTCTTCAAATACAACATGCATAGACTCTTCTACTACAAGTGTTCTTTTGTTAAAAACCCTATATGCCTTGCTAGATGTAGAGTATCCTAAGAAGATACCTTCATCTGACTTGGCATCGAATTTGCTTAAATTATCTTTTTCATTGTTCAATATAAAACATTGGCAATCAAATAACAAAAATACTTTAACATAGGTTTCTTTCTTTCCAAAGTCATATAGTGTTCTCTTCAAAATTGGTCGGATTAAAACTTGATTTAAATATAGCATGCAGAATTAATAGCTTCTGCCTAAAAATATCTAAGAAGATCATTTTCGTAAAGCATTGTGCGTGCCATTTCTTCTAATAGTCTTCTTTTTATTTCTACTATTCCATGTTATTAAGTGTCCTAGGTGCTGAACAATTAGGTTCAATACCTTTTCATTGTAAAATCTTCAAAATCTTAATTTTTCAAATTTAGTACCATGATTATTACAAATAGAGATAATAGAAGTACCTTTTTATTTGAAATCCTTCTATAAACTTATAAAAGTCATGAAACATTCATCTTTATGTGCTAAAACTAAAACCCATGTAAAACACAAGAAATCATCCACTATAACTAATCCATATCTCTTACCTCCTAGGCTTGTGGTCCTAGTTGGTCCAAAGGGATTTATATGGAGTAGTTTTAGCGACCTAAAAGTTGAAATAATTCTTTTAGTTTTAAAAGAGGTTCTTGTTTATTTTTCAAATTGACAAGCATCATAAATTTTGTCTTTTTCAAATCTAGGTTTTGGTAAATCTTTAACTAAATCATTTTTGCATAACTTGAGAAGTAAATGCATGCTTGCATGATCTAATCTACAATGCCATAACCAACTAGTCTCATTAATTGTGGTATTTATTGCAACTAGGCATTTACCATCTTGTATAGGTAAATTATCAAGATCAACAAGGTAGATGTTGCCATGCCTATTTTCAATGAATTTCACTCCATTATCATCAAGACTAGATACTATACAAAGAGTTGATTCAAAAACTACTTAAAAATCTTTATTGTAAAATTGACTAATGCTAAGTAAATTATGTTTTAATCCTTCTATTAACAATACATTATCAATAAAGTGGAAGGAGAAATGTAAACTTTACCGATACCAATGATTTTGCCTTTACCATTGTCTCCAAAAATTACATTCCCTCCATTCAAAGATTCAAGAGAGGTGAATTGCTTCACATCTCCTATCATGTTTCTTGAGTAACCACTGTCAAGATACCATAATCTTCTTTTCTCCTTGGTTGCAAGACATACCTACAAAACAGATCAAGTTTTTACTTTAGGTACCCAAGCCATCTTGGATCCTTTAGGGTTAGTAGCAATGGTTCCTTTTGGAACCCAACTTTTCTTGATTTATTTACATTTCTTTGATTGTATTGATATACTTTATGTCCAAGTTTTCCACAACAAAAGCATGTAGTACTAGAAGAAGCAGGAATAAAAAATTTTTCAATAATTTTTGTTTCTTTTGTTGTTTGTAACTAAGTCCAGCTTTATCAAAAATAGCTCTTTGATTGTTCAAAGTTGACTTAGTTTTTCAAAACTGAAAGTAAGCTTTTCAACAAAAGGTTTCACCTTATCAAGCTCATCTTTTAACTTTTTGTTTTCTAGCTCAAGGTCTTTGTTTTTCTTTATAAGCTCATTATTTGGAACAAAGGCCTTGGGTCTTTTTAGAACTTCTATTTCTTTTAATAGAGCATTCTTTTCCTTTTCTAAAAATCAACCTTGGCTCTTTTTTTTTTTTCATTAACAAGATGTTTTTTTTCAAGTGAAAAAGAATCAACATACTTTTTCAACTTCTTGTGCTCAATTTACAGTAATTTGTATTCATGCACAAGTTCATCAAAATCTCTAAGTTCTTCAAAAGTAAATTCAAATTTAAATTGTACCTCATTTTCTATTGCCATGAGGTAGAGGTTGGTGCCTTCTTGTTGTTCTTTTTCTGAACTGGAGTCTTCACTGTCGCTCCAAGTATCCATTATAGCTTTCTTCTTGAACTTCTTTTTAAGCTTCTTGAGGAGAGGACAATCAACCTTGTAGTGACCGGGCTTTTGCATTCAAAGCAGATGGTTTGGTCCTTTTCCTTCTCTTTTTCTTTTCCTTTGTTCCTCTCTTTATCTTTACTAGGCTCTCCTTTTTGTGGCTTTTTATTGTTAGAGTACTTCTTCTTTTTTATGCTCCTGAATTTTCTAGCCACTAGAGCCTCTTCATTTTCATTTTCACTTTCTTCTGACTCCACACTTGAAGGTTCATTGGTGTTGTAGATTTGAGAACAATTATTTTCTTCTTTCTATCGGCATCCACTACTTTTTTCATTAAGTTCAACTCATAAGTCATGAGTGAACCAACAAGTTGCTCCAAGAAAAGTATCTCAACATCTTTTGCTTCTTGGATTGCCGTGACTTTCGGATCCCATGAAGTGGCAAAGACCTGAGAATTTTATTAACAAGGTTAGTGTTAGATATAACTTTGCCAAGACTTCTCATACTATTTACAATGTTAGTAATCTTGTATACATATAAGTTATGGATTCATCAGGCTCCATTCTAAACATTTCATATGTATGAATGAGCATATTCACTTTAGTGTTCTTCACTTGATGGGTACCCTCATGAGTAATCTCAAGTATCCCAAATTTTCTTTGTCGATGCACATGTGGATATCCTATTGAATTCACTACGATCTAATGCATAATAAAGCAATTCATTACTTTGGCATTAAGCTCGGATTGCTTAATGTCGTTTTCATCCCAATCCTCTTCAAGCTTGGAACAAAAATGCCATTAACCAAAATCGAAGGAACATGAGAGCTTTTAACAACTACTTTCCAAAGATTATAATTAATAAAGTGCATATAATTTCGCATGCGAGTTTTTCAATATGTGTAATTAGTATCATTAAAAAATGGTGGTCTATTTGAGGCTTGACTCTCAACAATACTAGTACCTATAGGGGCTACCATAAATCTTTAACTCAAAGTGGTTAGACCTACAAGTTGAGTTAAAGGCTCTGATACCACTTGTTACCTAGCTAAAGTAATCCAAGAGAGGGTGAATTAGGTTTCAAAAGTCTTTTAAAAAGATTAAAGACAAGTGCTAGTGTGTTTGCATGTGTTTGTGTGCTTAACTAAAGTATGCAGCAAAAGTAATAAAGTAAATGCAAGAAAAGAAAGATAAGCAATCATAAACACAAGAATTTATAGTGGTTTGGTGCACACCAAGCAACTATGTCCACTCTCCAAGGTCCACTTGGATATTTTACTATAATCCTTCGTTGATTATAGTAGATTAGTTTTCTTGAGCTCACTAATTAAATTCCTTGGTTTTCACAAGGCTAACCAAAAAATCTAGTTTGTTTTTTACAAGATTACCAACAATCTAGTTGGTTTTCAAATAAGGCTCACCAACAAGCTAGTTGGTTGGTTTTTTAAACAAGGCTCACCAACAACCCAAACACTCGTTTCAGTCCACTTGAAATCAGGAACAACAAATAATTCAAGTACAATGAAAGATATAATAAGCTTTCTCAAAATAAAAGTAAATATCTTTGGAAGCTCTTTTGATTGTTGAGAAGCTTGTCTCCAAGTTATTGAAGCCTTAATTAATGCTTAAGAATTGAACTTGAATGCTCTTGAATGCTTGAAGGCTTAACTTTACTCAAAAGTAGTAGTTCTTTAATGAAATTTTGAATGAATGCTCACAAACCTCATTAGTTGCTTTTCTCTTATGTTTGGTGGACTTTAAATACCTTTCCAAGCCTTAAATGATCGTTTATGACCATTAGAGAGGAGAAAGTAGCTGTTAGACATAAAAAGAAGATGTTCAGTGCTTCAAAAAACTAGCCATTACTGTTTATCCAGGCCTGCAAGTGTCGACACTTCAGGTCATTAGTCGATTTATGTGTCGATACTTAAGTCGACACCAAATCAAAAATATTTTTTGAAGCTCTCTAAATATTCTGTGTGTCGATACTTCTTCTAGTGAGTTGACACTTGAGTTGACACTTCATCTTCATGAGTCGATACTTGGACAAAATCTAGAAATCAGCATGTTTGTATCATTTTTTGTCTCAGGCCTTGAGTGGACACTTGCTTGACCATGAGTCGACTCATGTATCAACACTTGATTTTTATGAGTCGATACTTCATGCATGCCAGCTGAAACTCTTTCTGCATATCAGCTCAGGGTTCTGTGAGTCAACACCTTGAGTCAACACTTATCTTCATGAGTCGACACTTGGCTAAAACTTTGCTAAAACTTGTCCAAATTTAAAACTTGAGTCCTTCAAAGTTATTCTTATGTGCCAAAGTCCATATAACTTAAATTCCATGACTTCTTCAATAGTTTGACAAGTATTTGAATTCTTCAACACACTAGAACTTTGATGAGTACCTTTATTCTGATAAACACATTTTTAACACACAGTTAGTACTCAAATATATTTAAGTATTTTGTTATTCATCAAAATCAAGATAGGAGTCAATAGCTTAGCTGCAGGATATGCTTCAAGTATTAAAGAATCCTTTGGTACACCCGATGATGTTAAAAGGAACAAAATGTGATGTACCATTTTCAATGCCAAGATGAGCAAAGGGGCATCGATCGCTGATCATGTATTTAACATAATCAAATTAATCAAATGCCTGAGCAAACTTAGGTTTTCCTTTTCCTTCATGAGTAGCTAAGAAAAGATGCAATTTTGAATTCCATGTCAAAATCCTATCTTAACTTTCTTAGTCATTATAGAATGACTAAGCTTGCAGTCAACTACCACGATCTGTTGGAGTTGCTGTAGACTTATGAGAAGGATTATTAGCTCTACAAATTGGTGAATGTGGTGAGAGGATCTACTTTGACAGGGCATCATCCCTTTAAGAAAGGAAAAAAATAAGAAAAAGTTATAATATGCTCAGCCATGTCAAACCAAGAAGATTAAGTCCAACTAGAATTAGGTAAAATGTTTCTTTTGTAAGAAGCAAGGCTACTAAAAGTGGAACTATCCTCTTTATGTTACCTCTCTAGACTTGAACAAGCGAAGGAAGAAGAAGAATCAGCAAGTGGTTGCTGTACAAGATACTTATATGATAACATCTTGAACTTCTCTATATGTGACATTACTACCTAGGTATTGGATACTGAAAGTTGAATTAATATTTATTATTTGTTGTAGGACTTTAGGTTAGTTATTTGAAGATGGTGAGAGATTCATGAATGTTGGAGATGGAAAGCAGTTCCAATTCTAGCTTTAGGAGTTGTCAAGTTTGTTTTTAATAATAATATCATTAGTTTGAGTGATTGTTATTATTATCCTAGTTTTATGATGAATGTAATTTTTATACATATTTTGGCCAAGAATGACTTTTATTTATCAATAAAAAATTATTATTGTGATGTCATTATGAATAATGTTACTGTAATACATAGATAATTGAAAATAATATTTATATTTTATCACAACCTGTAGTAGAGTGTACACATCTAGCAAACATCCTAAAATAGATAATGTGTCTAATATCTATCTTTGGCACTATAGGCTAGGTCATATTAACAAGAATAGGATAAATAGGTTAATCAAAGAGGGAACCTCGCTCAATGATTCTAAATCATTGTCAACTTATGAATCCTACATTCTTAGCAAGATGACTAATTACCTTTTACTAAAAGGTGAAAGAGCCACCGAGGTTCTGAGTCTAGTACATTATGATGTATCCCATGAATACTTCTACCATAGATAAATATTACTACTTCATCACCTTCACTGATGACCTATATAGATATGGGTATATTTAACTAATAAGACATAAGTCTGAGTCATTTGAAATATTTAAACAATTCTATAATGAGATAAAAAATAAACTAAGAAGAGTATTAAAACTTTTTTATTTGATCGAGGAGGTGAATACCCCATCATTGAGTTATAACATATTTAGAAGATAATGGGATTCTCTCATAATGAATACCTTCCAGAATACCTATGTACAATGGAGTATCAGAAAGGATGAATTGAATCCTGTTAGACATGGTTTGATCCATTATGGGATTTACGAGTCTGCCGATCTCCTTTTAGGGATATGTACTTGAATCAGCTTGTTACATTCTCAATAGAGTACCTAGTAAGTCTATAGATAAAATACCATATGAGATATGGTCAGGGCATAAGCTAAGACACTCACACCTTAGGATTTGGGATTGTCCGACTTATGTTAAATGTTTGAAAATAGACAAGCTTAGATCTAGGTCTGATAAATATATTTTCATAAGGACTCGAAAGAGACTAAGAATTATTACTTCTACCATATTGATGGACAAAATGTGTTCGTCAGTAATAGAGCAGTCTTTTTAGAAAAGGAGTTCCTTGGAGTAGGAACTAATGCGATTAAGGCTGAACTTGAAGAAGTTCAACATGTAGAAGAAGACATTATTGAGTGAACCTACATAACTAGATTTGATTAAATCAAACTCCAAGCCTATTGTAGAGGCAACCTTAAGGAGATTCAGTAGAGTACCAGTTAGCTAGACAAATACTATGATATCTTGGTCTGGGTAGTGATCATATTGAACTTGATAAAATAATGAAGATCCAATGACTTATATGGATGTAATGCTATGTTCCAACTCTGATAAATGGCTAAAAGCCATGAAATCCCAAATGGAGTCCATGAAGGTTAACAATGTAGGACGGACACTCATTGATTAACTTGAAGGGGGTAAACCCATAGGGTGTTAGTGAATTTTTAAAAGAAAAAGGGGCATAGATAGAAGGTAGAGACCTATAAAGCCCATCTGGTTATTAAGAAATATTATCAACATTATGGTATTGACTATGACAAGATAATTTTACATATGGCAAGGCTCAAGTTGTTTATGATTATACTTGCAATAGCAATACATCTTGATTTTAAGATCTAGCAAATGGATGTAAAACTACTTTCTTAAATGGACAGGTGGAAGAAGAGGTGTATATGATACAACTTGAATGATTCAGATCCACAGATGAATTGAAGGTGTGCAAGCTTTAAAAACATTTATGATTTGAAGCAAGTATCTCAAAGTTGGAACATACATTTTGATAAGGTGATCAGAATGTATGGCTTCATTAAGAATGGAGAAGAGCCCTATATATATAAATAGTTTAATGGTTTAGTGGTAGTATTTCTTATTTTGTATGTAGATGACATTTTCTTATCGAGAATGACATTCTTGTATTATAGGGAGTAAAAGTATAGTTATCATCTCAATTCTCCATGAAGGACTTAGGAGAAGCATTCTACATCCTTGAGATGAAGATATATAAAGAGATCAAAAAGGTTACTAGGGCTAGTCCATGTACATAGAAATCATGCTGAAGTAATTCAGCATGGCAAATTCTAAGAAAGGCTATCTTTTGATAGGCCATGGAATTATTCTTTCTAAAAGGATTGTCTGATAAGTCTTCAAGAGATAGAGCATATGAGTAGGATTCCATATGTCTAGGTAGTGGATCTATTATGTATGCCATGTCATGTATGAGAGCAGATATGGTATACTCACAAGGAATAGTGAGTCGATACCAATCTGATTCAGTGAGAACCATTAGAAAATCATAAAAGCTATCCTTAAGTATTTGAAAAATACTAAGGTCTAGTGGTTATAAAGATTCTGATATGAAACTAGTCAATTATACTGACTCAAGTTTTTAGTCAAATAGAAATGATAGCAAGAGTATGTTGGATTATATTTTTATCCTGAATGGAGGAGCAATTTGCTAGAAAAGTTCCAAGCAGCATACCGTGACCGATTTAGTATACGAGATGGAGTACATTACATATCTGATGCTACAAAGGAAGCTATTTAGCTGTGAAAGTTCATCAACAAGCTAGGAGTGGTATCCTTCATTGATAGCTCAGTTCTTCTATATTGTGATAGTACTAGAGCCATAGCTTAAACAAAGAACCAAAGGCTTATCAGCGGAATAAGCATATTTTGTATCGCTATCGCCTTGTCTGAGAGATCATGGATCGCAATGATGTTAACCTTTAAAAGATCGATGAAAAGGAGAACGTGGCTGATCCATTTATTAAAGCCATTGGAATAAAAGAGTTTGATGATCATAAGTGAAAGATGGATATTCGATACTATTCTGGTTAGCTTTAGTCCAAGCAAGAGTTAAAAATATATCTTTTAGCCAATTATCTAAATTATAGACAGTTGAGCTACTTATAATTTGTATATGATTCATTAATAAATAAAAGTTATTTTGATAGTTTACACAAAAGAAAATATAATTTTAGCGATTGATTTTGCAAATGAATTTTTTTTGTTAAATTTGCGACTGATTTTTAAAGAAATATTAATATAGTGATCGATTGCTAATTGGTCATAAAATTAGTTACGAAGTTTTTTATGATTGATTTATTCGACTGATTTAGGGATTGATACATTAAAAATAAAATTAAAAAAAAAATTAATATTTTAATTTATTTTTATTTTTTTAAATAAGTTTGCAACCAAATTCAAACTAATAAATCAATCTCATTTAAATATAGTTTTATTTTTTGGTTTTTAAATTTATTTTTTAATTTTTGAAAATTTTTGCGATTGATCTTTTAGGTGTAATTCTTTTATTTATTTGCAACTGATTCATCGATCACAAATTTTTAAAAAATTGGTTTTAATTTGGTTGATAAATTAGTGATCAATATTTTGGTTACAAAATTATTGCAAGTTTTCAATTTAATTTAATAATTTTTGAAATTCTTTTATGATTAGTTTTTTGGCCATAATTTTTTTAATATTTTATAACCAAAATTGATTGTAGTTTTTTTAAAAATAATATTTATTGTATTAATAAATTAGCAAACAAATTTTTGGTTTATAGAATATTAAATAATTTTGTAACCTAAAATCCTATTTTAATTTTGAATTCTAAAAATAATTATGCTTTTTTTTGGAAAAAATACATTCAAATTTAAATAATTTTAGAACCTAAAATTTAGTTTCAATTTTGAAATCTAAAAATTAATTTCACACCTTTTAAAAAAATGAAAATATATTTAAATAAAATTTTAAATTTTAAAAATACATAAAATATTTTTTAGAAAAACATTTTTGGATTTTTTTTGATTGATATATCATAATTTAGGGTATATAAGCAGTTCCTTAAGTCGTAGCCCATCTTCCTCTCCTACCTGATCATTCTCTCTCCCTAGAAACCTTAGTCATTTATTCTCCCCCATTAAAACCCTAGCCATTCATCCTCTACCCCACACTGGCCATCATCTAAGCTTCTCTCTAGCCTTCGTCTTCCTCTTTATTCAATCGCTAGCTTCTCTATTGAGTTGATCATTCTTCCTCCGCTCCCCTTGAAACCCTAGCTGTTCATCTCTCCCCCTGCTGGCCATTGTCTAAGATTCCCCTAGCCTTCGTCTTCCTTTTTGTTTGGCTGCTACCTTTTCTATTCAGCAGATCATTCTTCCTCTCACCCCCTCTTGAAACCCTAGTCGTTCCTCCTCTCTCTCCCCCGAGTTCATCGTCTAATCTTCCCTCGATCCTTGTCTAAGCTTCTCTATTTGGCTACTAACATCCCTATGCCGATCCAAGCCTCCCCACAATTCAAACTCCTTGAGGATAGAGAAAAGAGGAAAACTAGGGTAAAACATAGGAAAAAATCCCTGATTTAAAAGGTAAGACCTTTTCCCTCAAACATTAATCAATTTTTTTTTTTTTTGATTTTTGGTCTTCTAATTTTATTCTCTTTTTTGGTGATCTATGGTGAAGGAGAGCACTTGAGGGACATTGGAGGGGCTCCTTAGGTTCTGGTTAGGTTTTTTCTTAAAAGGCTCTAGTTGGATTGTTCTCCCTTTACTAAGCTTCTCCGTTCAACAAATCCAAGCCTCTCCTTTTGATTCAGACTCTGTAAGGAAAAGAAAATAGAGGAAAAACAAAAGGAAAACTATGAGGCCCAGTTATCTTGGGCTAAATGGGCTGAACTCAGGAAAAAAAAAAGAAAAGAAGAGAGGGGCGAAAAATAGGGGACGAAGCCCCTGTTTATCTGGCCACCCATATCGCCAGAACTTTTGGAGGGCCGAGATGAGGTAGGGATCAGCCAGTGGGAATCGTGGGGTGGAGGGGGACTTGATCGATCGAGGTTCCTCCTTGTACGGCAAGGAGACTCCTCATCATTGTTCTCTTTAAAACCCTCCTCATAGCCAAGTTTTCTCTTGATTTTCCTTCCATCTTCGGTAGTCAAGTGTTCGTGGATCATCGCAGGTATGCCCTCCACATCCTGGCTTTTAATTCAAGGATTTTTCTTAGATTGGAAGGGTTATATGAGTCTTTGCCAAATCTTCTACGGTGGTCGAGATGGTCGAGGATGTGTCGGCCGACCCTATCAGCACTCCGCCTGGAAACCTCAGTTGTTGCCATCCTTCCTCCGGCTCACCGAAGCAAAGGAGGTGAGCCTGGGCTGAAAGGAGAAGAAGATTGGGAAAGAAAGAAAGAAAGAAAGGAGGAAAAAAATAGGAAAGAAAAGAAAAGAAGAGGAAATAAAAAAAAGAAAAGAGAGGAGAGAGAGGAGAGAGAAGATAGGAGAGAGAGGAGAGAGAAAATGAAAGAGGAAGAGGAGAGAGAAGAAAAAGATAATAAATATATTTTATAAAATTAGTTTGGCATTAACTCGATTTCCATTCACCGGATCCAATAGACATCTAGATCGAGCCTAGCCCTATACCAGATTGAAAAATATTTTATCATATTTTTTTATTTAGATTTAGGATTAATTATTCAACTTATTTTATTAGAGCCTTCATCAGTATGGGAGTATCGAGGATCTAGAGTTTGAGTCACATGCTCTGGAAAGAATCAGTTTTAGGTAAGTTTTTTGACCTCTGGTATTATATGCCAATATGTTATATATTTATAAAATATTAAATATGTGTATTATATTGCATTGGGTTGCATGCATTGTGTTGGTGTGGATTCTCTAGTCTGACTATGATCACACGAGGACCTAGTCTTTTTCCGAGCCTCTAGTGGGGCGATCACTGGCACATAACCGATGTGCAGTATGTGTAGTCAGGAGCTAGTTGCCTTATTTTATTTTTAGCCATGCGTGGCAGTTGCTGGCACATGCTGGGGATGCATGTATTCTCTTGTGATATCGGAGTTAGTTTCCTTCCGAGCCTTTAGTGGGACGATCACTAGTAATGACCGATGTGCGGTATGTATATTCAGGACTCTATTCTCTTTTGGGGCTAGCCATGGATCGATCGTGGCCATAGTCAGAAGGACTAGGAGAGTAAAGTACATAGTTGGCCATCCATAGTCGTGTCAGTTGCAATTAAGTGTACATATTGCATAATATTGCTGGTTATATTATTTTGATACTGGATATTTTGTTTGTATGATGTGTTTAAGCTTGTTATTTGTTTTGGCATATTTATGTTTATATATTGGAGGTGATGATAACTTACTAAGCTTGTATAGCTCACTCCCTATTTTTCTATATTTTTGTTACAGATCTAGAAGATCAATCAGGCTTTGAGACCAGTCAGTGAGGAACTAGGGTTTAAGTATAATCCTTTCATTTTTGATTTATCTTTTAGTTGAATTTTATCCACTGTTAGCCTTTATGAAAAATTCTAGAAATAATTAATGAAATTTGTTCTTTACCACTGCTTAGATATTGAATTGAAGGATATGCCTGGCATGATCTCTAAGGTGAAACATAGGATTGTGCAGTTGGTCGCGTTGCCGATTTCAATATTGGATTTGGGGCATGACAGAGTGGTATCAGAGCAAAGGTTTAAGATCAAGATGCCTTAATTAGTGAGAGTGGGATAGAATTAGGATATTGAAAGATATTTGATGATTTAAAATTATATTAGAGTGCACAGCGAAAGTGAGGTTGACTAAAGATATTAGGAGTAATTTAAAGTGTATTATAATAAAAGAATGGAGGTTCTTATTGGATTAATGAATTTGGATAGAATGGAACATGTGAGTATTAGATTATTTATATTTGAGTTTTGGAAGGCTTAGATTGTTTTTAAAGTTCGAGGATAAAATTTTTTTTAGGAGGAAGAATGTGAGGTCCAGTTATCTTAGGCTAAATGGGCTAAAGTTGGTAGCTTCCGCTGACTTCAGATCGAACTCATGATGCGGGACGACTCTAAGACTGCTAAACATGCATGAAAAAATAAAATAGTTTTTTTTATGATTTTATAATTTTATTTGTAGGTTAGATTTCAAAATAAAGTAAGAACTAGCAGAAAGACTATCAATGCAAAGAATCATCGGATTGCAGGTGAACTCATGCAACCCAATGAAATAGCCAGGACCCAAGAGTTGAGAAACTCCCAGTTTAGGATAGTTTATCTTCATCAAAATCAAATAATAAGAGAAGGAAAGGTTTCTTACCAGTCAGAGATTAAAATTCAGCCACAAAAGGATCACTCACAACTCTGATCGGAGCCTGGAAGAAGAAGCCTTGGTTCCTTGAATTTAATGGCAGATCTGGGTGGTCCGGGCAGCAAGGAAGGCCTCCTCAGGGGAGGGGAAGCACCTCGAGGATCTTGCAAGCATCAGGGTTAATCAAAATAGCAAATAAAAATTAGAAAAGGAACTAAGGTTTGAAAGAAATAAGAATTAGGGCTAAAAGCCGGCAGCCAGGGAAAAAGATGCTCTTGGACTTGGACGGCAGCAAGGGCTTCAATTCCTTGGGTATGGCTGATCTCCAGGGATGAAAAGGGATGCTAGGGTAGCAGGGTTTCAATCCAAGAACACAAGGAGAGCACTCAAAGGGAGAACCAAAACTCAAACACAAGGTAATCAATCATAATTTCAGCAAGGTTTATTCATAAGAAAAAGATGCTTACAAGAGGGGGAGGGGTGGGGTATTTATAGAGTTTCCAAGCCCTCACTAACCATGGTTACATTTGGGATACAAATCCTCTTCTAATTGGAATACAAGTCCTTTTCTAGCTAGGTTAGAATTACAAGGTTTAAAGGGATTAGGAGTCCTAACTAGGTTAGAAAAGACTTCATCTTCTCCCACTTTTCTTCAACTTAGACTTGGTCAAACCTCTTTGGATGCCCCTCCTTTGGGTGCGTGGACTTTAGGGCATCAAATGAAGGTCGGCCATGGGCTTGGAAGGCTTGGGCTTGGGCCCCCTGGAAGCTGGGGTGCCTGGTTCCCTGGGCTAGCATATTCCCGGCATCAAAAGGGAATCTTGTTCTCCTTACTTGGGCTTGCTTCCTGAGCTTGAATTTGGAGTCCTAGAGTGCCGGGATAGCTTGGTAAACATGGGCTCCTGGCATGTGGAATATTTTGAAAGCATTTGGAGGGAATCTAGCATCTGAAATGGCACCTAGGAAAAATCAGGGCACCTGGGTGTCGATTGAGCTCCCTTAAGCTGGTGTAACTACTTCTGGCTTCAAAATGAGGTCTGGTGGAACTCCAAAATAGTATAGCCTCCTCTCTTGTACAAGATGTGAACTCACACCATACTCATAGTGGCATACAGGACTCAATGTACTGGACTAGGTTGAGGTTTGAGACAAATCAACTAACCTTAACTTATTACAGGACTCAATTCTAGTTGATTACAAAATTTGACACATGGCTAGGTAAACCAAATAGGGCCCGGTAATCTGGTCCGATCTTGGTACCCCCACCATTTCTTCCAGGGTGGGAGGAACTCGATCCCGTCAAGTATGGGTCAACCTGGCTCTCATAGTGCTCGAGTAGGTATGGGTTGAGGCGTTGCAGATCCTCACGAGTGATCTACGAGTCCTCAGATTCTGGTCGATCTTGCCACTAGACCAAGTACCTCTAATAGCCACAATTCCAGGTACATATGGCTTGATCATCCAGGATTCTTTCGATCTTTTTTTCACTATTTTGCCAATTGGTTGGTGGACACTCTGGGATGGGTTCTCTCTTAAAGGGAGGGATAGGCTCAAAGTGCTCGCTAGGTGTCACTGTTGGCGCCCTAGACTCTATAAGATCTAAGATGATGAAGGTGGAGCTAATACCTAAATCAGGTAGTATCTCACGCACATAGGCATTGGGTCCGTCGATGTTCATTATCTTGGATGGGCCAGCTTTGCGAGCAGAAAATTCTTTACAATTACAAAATCCCCAGCAAAATTCTTTATCTCTCTTTTGGGAATTAGCCAAGTTGTTATTTAGTTCATTAGTTATGTTCAGCTTTTGACTAATTTTCATATGCATATGCTGTGCAGAGGGTAGTGCAGGTGCAAACATGTAATTCAGGCTATGCATTTATTGGACTCAACTAATCCTAATAGACTCAACTCGACATCCCTATCAAAGAACGTTTTATTGGACTCTAAGGGACAAAACCTAACAGACTATAGATGCATTAGGTTTGATCTTATCATGACATGCACATGAAAATATGACATGAACTCTTAGTAGATACCAGAGGGTCTTCCAGAAGTAGGAAGCAAACATGACAGACTCGATGAATGAATGCAGTATGCAAACCTCTATGAAATGCAATCTAAGGGTTAGAAAATCATGAAAAGTTTCATAAAAGGGTAGAAAATAAGATGTGAACTCAGGATTAGTCTGATTGGGTAAGGAATAAAAAAAGGGTTCAGGGTTAATCGGGTAGAATAGGATGCAGGAAGGGGTATCAGGAATTAGTCTTAGACTAATGAGGTTGATCTTATGGGATTGATGTCTATCTAAAGGGTTTGCATAATGGAAGAAAGGGTCATTGATTTCAGGGAAGAGATCAAGTGAAGTCAAAGAGGTGACTTCATCCTGAGGGTACTGATTTAAAGAAATTAAGTCCTTATAAATTCTTCTGGCTTACAAATAAAAGGACTGGGCTCTATAGTTGGGCTTTCTTTTAGTGGCTCCTCAGGTAGGGCCTTAATAACATATCTAGGTTCTCTCCCTCTAGCTGGTCTTCCACTACAGGTTCAGCTTGGGTCTAATCAGGTTCAACTAACTTTGGATTTGCTTTTACCTGGGTATCTACTAAGTCAACAAATTCTAGGTTGGCTTCTACTTGGGTATATACCTGGTCAACTAATTCTAGGTCTTCTATAGGTAACTCTTCTAGATCTTTAATAGACTCATACTCATCTACCATACTTGGGTCAACCTCATATATTTCTTCTTCTAAGTCATCTTGGTGAACTAATGGGGTGGTAAGAGGGGTTTGGCTAATGAAAATTGGGGGTTTGGCTAATGAAAAATTGACTAAAGTCAGGGATAACAGGGGTGGGTAACTAAAGGTTATGGGTTCATAGGTTATGGGTTTAAAGGTTATGGGTTCAAAGGTTATGGGTTCAAATCTAAGAGTATCAATCCTATAAGGTTTAGGTCGACTGAGGGATAGTGGGTTAATACCGGGTTCATATCTAGGGACTATGGGTTCCTGGGGTTCAGCTCTATGGGTCTTACCTAGGGTTCCTACTCGATTGATTCTTTGGTTCATTTGGTCAAGCTTAGTATTGGATTGGTCAACATTTGGTCTATTTGGGCAAGTTGGGCTTGGGTTTGGGTATTGGCTTGGGTAAGTTGATTTTGGGTCTGGATATTGGACTGGTTTATTTGGGTAAGCTGGGCTTGGGTTTGAGCATTCATTTGGACAAGTTGAGCTAGGATGGTCTCCAAAGTGGTTCCATGGTTGGGCCGGGCTGAGGTTAGGACTTTTGATATTGGGTTCCTAATCTAGTGGTCATGCAACAAATCAAATAATCAAAATGAAATGATGCAACCAAGCATGCAAAAGAGAAAGAAAAGGCTAGTATAATCTAGGGTTTCCTAGACCTAGAGCCAGAACTGGGTAGGTTAGCTCAACTTACACCTAACCCAATAGCTAGTCCTTCCACTGGCCAGGTAGGGGGTGGGAGTGTGGGAGGCCCCCCCTGCTTTCACAAGGACCCAATTAAAATCACAACACCACTTAGGTCATTTGACTCTGGACCCCTAGCCTTAGACACCAGCTTTCAGTAATAGCTGAGAGGTTAAATGCACTAGTTGGCCCACACAGCTCGGACCTAACCTGTTGATGTCTCCTAGCCCACTAGGGCAAATTAGTTCTAATTGATTTTAATTAGGCTTGGGTTAGTATGATGATAGTGGTTTTGGGCCCAGGACAGGTGATGAAATCCTACCCTGATCTGAGATAGAGAATTGTCCTTAAAATTAGGTTAAGAATGATGGCAATCGATAGCCCTGATGCAATCTAAAACAATCAAAAATAATTTTTTTTTAATTATTTATGATATGTCTAGTTAGGTTTAAGTTAACTGGGGTTATCAAACAAAGTTTGGCTTGGGATTGGGGGTTTGGTAGTTGATTAGGTTAGGTTGAGTCAAGATGCAGAATTTAGCAGAAATCAAAAAGAATAGGGTTTTAGTTGTTTCAAAGTTTGACATAGATCCTAATGCAGAAAAAATCAAAAAACATATGAAATAGAGGATGGATGATGATGATGAACCTACCAAATTTCATTTAGAACAAAAATCATATGATGATGCAAACCTAGGTTTTCTGAACTGCTATAGAAATTATTAGGATTCTATTAGAGTTTCTAATATGCTAGATTTTAGAAATTAGGGTTTCAATAAAATTAATTAAAAATTTTGATAATTACTAGGATGGAACAGAGGACATGCAGTGCAAATTTCATAAAAAAATAAAATGTTTATGATACCAAAATCAGATGAAACCTAGACACCTAATGTAGTGGACAGAATACAGAATTAGGGTTTGTGAATGCAAAGCAGATAAAAATCTATCCTAAACCTGCTCTAATATCATACTAATGTGAGATGACTTTAAGACTGCTAAACATGCATGGGAAATAGTAAAATAATTTTGTTTGTGATTTTATAATTTTATTTGTAGGCTAGATTCCTAAAATAAAGTAAGAACTAGCAGAAAGACTAGAAGTGCAAAGAATCATCGGATCGCAGGCAAACTCATGCAAACTAATGAAATGGCTAGGACCCGAGAGTTGAGAAACTCCTGGTTTAG
Source organism: Areca catechu (assembly GCA_021397845.1). NCBI lineage: Eukaryota > Viridiplantae > Streptophyta > Magnoliopsida > Arecales > Arecaceae > Areca > Areca catechu. The sequence continues at coordinate 104,953,769 of CM038050.1, forward strand.
GATAGTTTATTTTTATCAAATTCAGATAATAAGAGAATGGAAGGTTTCTTACCAGTCAAAAATTAAAATTCAGCCACAAAAGGGATCACTCACAACTCTGATCTGAGCCTGGAAGAAGAAGCCTTGGTTCCCTTGAATTTGATGGCGGATCTAGGTAGTCCAGGCAGTAAGGAAGGCCTCCTCAGGGGAGGGAAAGCACCTCGGGGATCTTGCAAGCATCAGGGTTAATCAAAATAGCAAATAAAAATTAGAAAAAAACTAGGGTTTGAAGGAAATCATAATTATGGCTAGAAGCTGGCAGCCAAGGAAAAAGAAGCTCTTGGACTTGGGCGGCAGCAAGGGCTCAATTCCTTGGGCATGGCTGATCTCCAGGGATGCAAAGGGATGCTAGGGAAGCAGAGTTTCAATCCAAGAACACAAGGAGAGCACTCAAAGAGAGAACCAAACTCAAACACAAGGTAATCAATCATAATTTTAGCAAGGTTATTCATAAGAAAAGATGCTTACAAGAGGGGAGGGGTGGGGTATTTATAGAGTTCTCATGCCCTCACTAACCATGGTTACATTTGGGTTACAAATCCTCTTCCTAATTGGAATACAAGTCCTTTCCTAGCTAGGTTAGAATTACAAGATTTAAAGGAATTAGGAGTCCTAACTAAGTTAGAAAAAACATGGTCTTCTCCCACTTTTCTTCAACTTGGACTTGGTCAAACCTCTTTAGACGCCCCTCCTTTGGGTGTGGGGGCTTTAGGGAAGCAAGGGGGAGGTTGGCCATGGGCTTGGAGGGCTTGGGCTTGGGCCTCCTGGAAGCTAGGGTGCCTGGTTCCTTGGGCTGGCATATTCCCGGGTTCAAAAGGCAATCTTGGTTCTCTTTACTTGGGCTTGCTTCATGGGCTTGAATTTGGAGGCCTGGAGTGCTGGGATAGCTTGGTAAACAGGGCTCCTGACATGTGAAATATTTCGAAAGCATATGGAGGGAATCTGACATCTAAAATGGCACTCGGGGATAATCAGGGCACAATCAGGGCAACTAGGTGTCGATTGAGCTCCCCTAAGCTGGTGTAAATGCTTCTGACTTCAGAATGAGGTCTAGTGGAACTCTAAAATAGCATAGCCTCCTCTTTTGTACAAGATGTGAACTTACACTAGACTCATAATGGCATACAGGACTCAATATACTGGACTAGGTTAAGGGTTGAGACAAATCAACTAACCTTAACTTATTACAGGACTCAATTCTAGTTGATTACAAAATTTGATACATGACTAGGTAAACCAAATAGGGTCCAGTAATCTGTGTCTGAACCTGGTGCCCCCACCAACTCAGAAAAAAAATAAAAGAAGAGAGGAGCAGAAAATAGGGGCGGAGCCCTTGTTTATCTGGCCACCCATATCATCGAAACTTTTAGAGGGAGGATTGGGATGAGGTGGGGATCAGCCGATGGGAGTCGTGGGGGCAGGGGGACCTGATCGATCGAGGTTCCTCCCTGTACAGCAAGGAGACTCCTCATTGTTGTTCTCTTTAAACTCTCCTCATAGCCGAGTTTCCCTTAATTTTCCTTTCATCTTTGGTGGTCGAGCATTCATGGATCGTCGTCGGTAAGCCCTCCACATCCTGGGTTTTAATTCAAGGGTTTTTTTGGATTGGAAGAGATTATATGGGTCTTTGCCAAATCTTCTACGGTGGCTCAGATGATTGAGGATATGTCGGCCACCCTATCATCGCTCCACTCGGAAAACCTCAGTGGTCGCCATCCTTCCTCCAGCTCACCGAAGCAAAGGAGGTGAGCCTGGGCTGAATGGGGAAGAATATAAGGAAAGAAAGAAAAAAAGAAAGGGGGAAAAAGGAAAGAAAAGAAAGAGGAATAAAAAAAAGAAAAAGAGAAAGAGAGAAATGAGGAGAGAGAGAGAGAGAAAGAGAAGAGAAAAGGAGAGAGAAAGATTAGAGAGAAGAGGAGAGAGAGAAAATGAAAGAGGAAAAGGAGAGAGAAGAAAAGAATAAATAAATAAATTTTATGAAATTAGTTTGGGCATTAACTCGATTTTCAGTAATTGAATCCAATAGACATCTAGATCGAGCCTAGCCTTGGACTAGATCGAAAATATTTTACCTTATTTTTTTATTTTGATTCGGATTAATTATTCAACTTATTTTATCAGAGCCTTCATTAATGGGAGTATCGAGATCTGGAGTTTGAGTTGCGTGCTCTAGATAGAATCAGGTTCAGGTAAGTTATCTTGACCTCTGGTATTATATATCAAATATTATATATTTATGAAATATTAAATATATGTAGTATATTGCATTAGGTTGCATGCATTGTATTGGTGTGGATGCTCTCTAGTCCGACTATGATCACACGAGGACCTAGTCTCCTTTCGAGCCTCCAGTGGGATGATCATTGGTACATGACCGATGTGCAGTATATGTAGCCAGGAGCTAGTTGCCTTATTTTATTTTTAGCCATGCATGGCAGTTGCTGGCAATGGTGGGGATGCATGTATTTTCATGTGATATCAGAGCTTCTGGGCATCCAGTGGGGCGATCACTGCACATGACCGATGTGCAGTATGTGTAGTCAAAACTTTATTCTCTTTCAGGGCTAGCCATGGGTCGATTATGGCCATAGTCAGAGGGACTCGGAAAGTAAAGTAAATGGTTGGCCTTACATGGTCATGTCGGTTGCAATTAAGTGTATACATTTGCATAATATTGCTGGTTTTATTATTTTGATGATGGATATCTTGTTTGTATGATGTGTTTAAGCCTGCTATTTGTTATTGGCATATTTATGTTCGTATATTGGAGGTGATGATAACTTGCTGAGCCTATATAGCTCACCCCCTATTTTTCTATATTTTTGTTACAGATATGGAAGATTAATCGAGCTTTGGGACAAGTCAGTGAGGAACTAAGGTTTAGGTATTGTTGCCCCTAGATCGTCATGGCCTGCAGCTCCAAAACATCGCCACTATGTCAGGTGCCGCTTCCTCCAGCCGAGAGCGCTCTCCCCCTTCGGGGGTGTCAGCTCTTCGACCTGCTTGGCTTGTAAAATAGGGAGTCTCGGGCCGGGGATTCTGGCAAGGACACTCCGACGATCAAGTTAGTGAGATGATCGAGGGAATAGAACCCTTGTGGCATAAAGCTTTGGGGACTCCCTCACCCCAGGGGGTGACATGATAGAAATATTAGTATGGAAACAGAGAAAGACTGAATGGAGAGCGGGGAGTGAGGAGGTTCTCCGGTCAGCCTGCAGCCACTGGGCTTGCGGTTGCTTGCTTGCTTTTCTCCCCGGGCTCCTCTTACTTGGTCTCCACTTACCTTCCTTACCTTTCTTACCTTCGGACCTCTTGGACCCCTTGGACCCCTCAGACCTCTTCGAACCTCTTGGACCCTTTCGCCCCCACTATCGGGGTGTTGTTTTGCTTATGAGGGCAAGCGCTGGGCTGTTGAGCCCCTTACCATGGGGGATCTTTTTCTTTTTGGAGGGACCGTCCCGGCATTGCAGGGCCTGTGGCTTTGACAAGATTCTTCTTCTAGGGGAACTCTAAGTTTTTAGCCACATGGATTAGCATCCCCCTGGCCGTACGGTGGTGGACATGGCGATGTATTACTGGGCCTTGGGTCTGCGGGGCTAGCCTTATTCAGAGCATGTGGACAGCGTGTTGCAGAATGGTATTGGTGAAAGGCATACACCACTTCTTGGGACTGCAGATGGACAGGGACCTCCATATCGTAGTTTGAATTCTTGCTAACCTTTCCCTCCTCCACTGCTGGCAAGAATTTGGCCTTTACATGGCTTGAAAAGACCTCTTGAAGAGGTCCACCTTCGATAGCATGAGCTCGACCCTGGCCAGGAGCTGACCTCAAATGGAGGGCTCACCAGTGAGCTTACCCTGGCTGGGAGCTGACCTCGGACAGGGAGCTCGCTCCATGAACTTTGCCTCGGCCAGGAGAGCCGACTCTATGAGCTCTACCATAGCCAGGAGTTGGCATCAGACATGGGGCTAGCTCTTCGAGCTCGACCCCGGCTGGGAACTAACCTCGGTAGAGGGCTCGCTTGCAAGCTCGACCTCGGCCAGGAGCTGACCCCGGTATTCCACTTGGGACCATGCCTAGATGGCAGCCCCTATCCACACGGCTGCTGGCTGGTGGCTGTGCAGACTCCACGTCAGCGGATGTTGCCACATCAGATGTCTGCACTTCTAAGCCCAAGAATAAAGCATCGCTCGGGTGATGGGAGTAACGGCTATGTTGACATGGAGGGAAGTGCCTTCTATGTCTTCAATGCTTTGAATGGGAATGCCTCGAATATCGTGCTTCATATTAATGGGGTATTGTGCTCAGTTATCCAATGGAGGGAACATTAATGCCTAAGCTAGATCAAGGCATTTATTCCGTGAACCGATCCGAAGCATCGGGAGGCACCTGAAGTCTACACGTGGTGATCTCTGGTTGGCTACATAGCTTTTAAAAGGCTTTCGGATGCAAGTGGCTAGGTTTTTGCAAAGCCTCCTTCCTCCTTCTTCAGCCTCCTTTTTATTCTAGGGTTGACTTTCATTTTCTCCTTCTTCAATCCTCTCCTTTGGCTTGTGCCGAAGGAGGGCTCATGGTAGATTTTAGGATCTCTACCCAAGGCCCAGGAGAGCCAAGTGCAGGCTCTTCATGAGCGACTGGCCAGCATCAAGATGTGGACATCTAGTTTGGAGAAAAGATCTACCGAGCTCGAAACTTCCCCTTCGGATATGGAGGAGGAGATCTTCCGGTCATGCAGCTGGGGCAGAGAAAGAGGCTACCTCAAAAGCGGAGGTAGCCAGAGCCATCTCCCAGTTTATAAGACCAGAGATCTTATAGGAGGAGGTGGTGGCCCAGGTTGTGGTCACTGCGAAGAGGGCCACGGTCATCATGGTGCTAACGGGAGTATCCTGATGTGGAGCTGCTATAGCTACCCTTGGAATCACAGGATCAATGAATTCCAAGGAGGACGGCATGGTAGAGGCAAAGCCATTGCCAGGCTCTAGAGATCTGACAGGCTCCTGAGGAAGGGTGCCAATGCGCTCGAGCAGAAGTGGAGATGGGGCCTCGGCCCATCTTCCTTTCATCTTGTATCTTAGAATTTCAAGAGGTCTCCCAGCCTGTCGGGAGCCTCCATAGGGTGTAAGAGACTTTTGATTAATGAAAGTTTCTCTTCCTTCATGACTGCAGCTTCTTCTTCTTCTTTTCCTTCCTTTTTTTTAAGCTTGAATCCACTGCTCGTCTTCCCGGACTGTGAGGGGCCTCTCTTCGAGGTAGGGGGCATTTCGATGAGGGTGATTTTTCTTCTTCTTTCGATCGGAATGCTCTATGTCCCCTCCCTTTGCTTGTTGTTTTCCATTCTTTGGCTTGGATCACCACTGGGGGGGTCTCCTTGGCTTGCCAAGCCATGTGTCAGGTGATTGACATGGGGCTTCAAGGATTCCTCACCAACATCCCCGGTCGTAAGCAAGGCAACCAGATGCAGGGCTTCCAAAGTATCCCGGCTTGGTTCGCCATGCTGTAGTCAAGGGGTAGATGGTGGGACTTTTGGAGTTTCCTGGTAGGCATCTCCGGACTGTGAATAAGGTAGTGGATACGGGGCTTCTTGAGTTTTCTGGCTTATAGGTGCCAAATTATGAGTTTCGTGGTAGATGGTATGGTTCCATGAGTCCTCAACTGCACCTCAGGACTGTGAGCAAGGTGATTGAGCACGGGTCTATTGGAAGGACCTAGCTTGGTGATTTCCTAGCTACGAGCCTCCTGGTAGATGGTGGGTTACCCTGCCACTGCCTCTAGATGGTGAGAGGGTGCCGAGCTTCTCGATTCACCATTCCATGAGTCACGCGGTGGGTGACATCTTGGTGCTGCCTCCGGGCTATGAGCGCGGCTATAAGATTCGGCCTGATAGAGGCCTCGGCTTGCAGGTGAAGGGTGTCGAGCTGTGAGTCACGCGGTAAGTGGTGGGTTGCCCCGCTGCCACCTCTGGGCTGTGAACTCAGCGATGAAGAGCATGGGCCTGATGAAGTGGCCCAGCTCATTGATGAGAGTTACCATGCTGTGAGTCTCACGGTAGACAGTACCTTGGTGCCACCTCCGGTCTGTGAGCATGGTCGTGGAAGGCGGCCTGATGGAGGGCCTGTGTTGTTGATGAGGGTGCCGAGCTATGAGTCACGTAGTAAGTGACGGGTTGCCCCACTACCATCTACGGGCTGTGAGCTCAGTGATGAAGAGCGCGGGCCTGATGAAGCAAGCTTGGCTTGTTGATGAGAAGTTGCCATGCTGTGAGTCTCACGGTAGACAGCATCTTGGTGCCACCTCCAGGCTATGAGCATAGCTATGGAAGGCAGGCCTAATGGAGGGCCCATGTTGTTGATAAGGGTGCCAAGTTGTGAGTCACGTGGTAAGTGGCCGGTTGCCCCATCGTCACCTCCAGGCTGTGAGCTTAGCGGTAAGGAGCGCGGGCCTAATTAAGTGGGCCCAGCTTATTGATGAGGAGTTCTCATGCTGTGAGTCTCGTGGTAGACAGCACCTTGGTGGCACCTCCGGCTATGAGCATGGCTATGGAAGGCAGGCTTGATGGAGGGCCCGCATTGTTGATGAGGGTGCCAAGCTGTGAGTCATGCGGTAAGTGGCCGGTTGCCTCGCCACCACCTTCGAGCTGTGAGCTCAATGGTGAGGAGTGTGGGCCCGGCTCGTTGATAAGGAGTCACCATGCTGTGAGTCTCGCGATAGACAGCACCTTGGTGCCACCTCCGGGCTGTGAGCACGGTTGTGGAAGGCTGGCCTAATGGAGGACCCACATTGTTGATGAAGGTGCCGAGCTGTGAGTCACGCGGTAAGTGGCGGGTTGCCCCGCTGCCACCTCCGGGCTGTGAGCTCAGCGGTGAGGAGCGTGGGCCTAATCGAGCAGGCCTGGCTCATAGATGAGTAGTCACCATGCTGTGAGTCTAGCGGTAGACAGCACCTTGGTGCCACCTCCGGGTTGTTAGCACAGCTATGGAAGGCAGGCCTAATGGAGGGCCCGTGTTGTTGATGAGGGTGCCGAGCTGTGAGTTATGCAGTAAATGGCAGATTGCCCCGCCGCCACCTTCGGGCTGTGAGCTCAGTAGTGAGGAGCATGGGCTTGATCGGGCAGGCCTGGCTCGTTGATGAGGAGTCGCCATGCTGTGAGTCATGCAGTAGACAGCACCTTGGTGCCACCTCCGGGCTGTGAGCACAGCTATGGAAGGCAAGCCTGATGGAGGGTATGTGTTGTTGATGAGGGTGCTGAGCTATGAGTCATGTGGTAAGTGGCAGGTTTGATGGGAATTCTTCCAGGGTGCCGGGAATCATACAGCATGCGGAAGTAAATTTCAAAACAAAACTCTAAGCATGAAACCATAATATGACTAGAAAACCCTAATTCCTAGGAACCCCTTATGCAATACCAATCAACGAAACATAAATGAAGTCAGAATATATACCTGGATCGCTGAAATCCAATCTTTTCCATGAGGCTCACAAGTGCATGCCCTCCAACGATGATCCACACGAGAATGGTACCAAGGAAGAATCCCGACCAGGGTTGCTTGCTTCAACAGAGCTATTTTGTTAGCCTTTTAATCTTTGACCACTGTAGGACATCCTAACCTACTATAGGGCTTTCTGGACACAATCCTAAACCACTTTTTGTTTTAGGACAACCCTCCTCTAGGACCCCTTAGGCTTATGTCCTAAACTAAGCCTTGTCCTAGTAGAAAAGACCTTGTCTTAACAAGACAAGTCTTGTCCTAAATTAAGAAGGAGGGAGTAGAAAAACACTCAGACTGACAGACTCTCGAGAAAATGGGATTCCTATTTTTTGATGACCAAAACTATCTCTCATTTCACCGTACCCCCTTTATATAATATTTCAAGGGGCATGAAAACCATCCCGACATCTCTTATCAGATATGTTATTTCATATCTGATAAGACTCTTCAGGATTGAATAGTCTTATCATTGTTCTTTCCCTTTTTCAATTAAATCCCCATGTGCCATGTGGCATTTACTGGTTAGAAGAATGGAAGGAGGTGTCATTTTAGATTTAAAAACCATGGGAAGAGCAGAGTCCTGAGAGCAGGACTCTACCTCAAAACCGTGCGCAGATGAAGAGACGCGACACTTCATCTGCGCGCGCTACTCTTTTTCCCATTTCATGCCAGCCTCTTATTCCCTTTGACCAGTCATTAAAATCCAAAGGATATGGGGATACGATGAGAAGCCCCCTTGATGAAACACTGGAGTGTTTCATCTGCAGAAGGACTTTTGTCCTTCTGTGCGCACCTTCATTTCCCGCATGCGCCAAGAGGCACCAAGAGTCCTTTTATGGTCAACTTTATCTACACCCCATATAACCTTTGACTAGTCAAAGCATATACAATATGGGTGTCAAAAGAAAGATCATCAAGTCCTCTTTCCATCCATATAAATTGGTGGGGGCACCAGGCTCAGAAAGAAGAAGCTTCAACTAATGCCAAGTTCTTTATGGATTGAGACTAGGAACTCAAGTCTCGTATGAGTCCTGTATGTTTATTGAGTCCTATTTTATTTACTTTTGGGTTTTAAAGTTCAATTAGAATTCAATCAAGAGTTCAATTAGAGTCAATTAGGCTTTGTACTAAGTCAAGTTCAAGAGCTACTTGAAATTAGGCCAGACCAGCTTTACCTGGAATGCCACATCATCATGGACCACCAGTGCCAACTCATCACCAGAGGACGTCACATCACCTTTGCCATGTCATCTCCAAGGGGCACCATGGAGAAGGATGCGCCATGTCACCATGCCACCTTGCCATGCCATATCATTTCCCACCTCACCTGCCATGTGGCATCATTCAAATTTTAAATTACATGAAAGCTACAAGTGGTCGACCAAGGAGTGTTTTCAAATTCAAAGGAGGTCGGCCAACTCTATCCACAAATCATGCAACCAGATCCACCAAATCCTCCACATTCCATGTAACCCTCCACCAATCCTTCACATTTCATGTAACCCCCCTAATATTTCTCCATGATATGGGAATTTCAAATTGATTGAAAGGCCATTAAAAGCTCTTGTACGCCCATGGTAGAAAGGAAGCTTTTTGGATGAAATGAAATTTAAGTGAAGTAGTAGTTGAAGAAGGTGTTTTTTTTGGTAGTATCCTCTTGTTTTCTTTGGATGTGTTTGATTTTCTCTTCTCAAGCTTTCAAGTGTCCAACGCCAACATCGACCTCTAGGGATCCATGCCTCCATCGAAGTTCCCTTGCCTGTTTGGTTTCTTTGTTTTGATATCTTTCAAATTGGTCCCAATCTAACCCGTTCATTTTGCAGGATCCTTCTACGATTCGGAGTTCAAGAAAGGGTTCTCTTGCCAAAGATCAATGTTGAATGAAACTAGTTTCTTTGGAATGCCAATCTTCCACTTCAAGGCTAGTTTGTCTAAGAGCTTCAATGGATCTACCAGGGAGTGATCATCTTGGGTAAATAACACCTCCTAATCACTTAAGTCTGAGTTATTGAAGATCGTTGCTAAGGTTTAAATTCAATATTCATTAGCCTAATCTTCTCTAGGATTTAAATAACTACATCGCGGCGTAAGTTCCAAATTTTAGTACTCCTTCCATAGCTTTACCTTAGTACTTTTGATCTGAAATTTAGTACCTGTTAATAGGCTTCATTGCTCTCATTTCTCAATTCATCATTTAGATTGCATTCTCATCATCGTGCCGCGTCAAATGGGTATCAGAGCATGGTTGCATTAGGGTAGAATAGTTCTCTTTAAATCTAAGCAAGATCTAAAATTCACGCCTCCTGAGCGGGTATACTCCAGTACACTGTCACGACCCATGGAAATAATGAGCCCCTGGCTAGACGTGAATTTTTTAGATTGAAGTTTGGGTAAGCCATTGCATTTGTTTGATTAGGTTCTGCTTTCTAAAATTTGCATCTGTTTACTGTAATCCGTCTGCAGCTCCAAAGGCAAGTCACTAATTTTTGTTGATATATTTTTTTATTGTTCCTTTGAAGTTAGTTATCACCATATAAATTTTATAATCAGAAAAAATTATAAAAAAAATGAAAATTTTGCAGTTCGACACTATCATTAGGGTTCTGTTCTGTCCTTTTATTTATCTTCATTTGTAGGATCTGCTTAGAGTAGTACAGATTTTAGTTTTAAAATTTTTTCATCTGAATTGAAACATATAAGTTAGAAATCCTCTATGAATTTTTTAGAATTTTTGGATATTTTTTTCATCATGTTTTCCACACCACTTTTAAACTGCAACACTTCTGCAGCACCTTTGCATTTCATTCATCTCATGAGAAATCAAATTAAGGGCATCAATTTGACATAGGGTCAGGGTTTCATCACCTGTCCCTAGCCCAAAAAATCACCACCCAGCATATCGATCCCAGCCGTTAATTAAAATTGAGTAGAACGTTAATTGCCCTAGTGGGTTAGGGACACCAACAAGTTGGGTTCAGGTTATAGTCAAGTTAACTGTGTCAGCTAATTGGTTGTGTTTACTGGCTTGGTGTCTAGGATTGGTGCATCAGGGCTTGTGATTTGGTCCGCCTACCTGGCCAATCTCAGATTGGTGTCTAAGGTTGGCAACCAGGGACCTTCACTCCCCCCACACCTACCTGGCTAAGTCCCATAAGTACTACTAGCTAGTTGGTTCACTTAATTAGACCTCTAATTTGAGCTCTAGGTCTAGGAAACCATAGCTCGAGCTTGAGTCTACTTGCATGCATGAAACTAGATCAGGAGCCTCATATTCACCAGTCCAGACCCAGTCCAGTGTAGCCATGGACCCGAATCTTGAAACCATGCTGAAAGAACTAATGATCTAATGGCCCAGTTGAACCAAATGCTGGCTAAACAATTTTTCTTAGACCAACCAACTCCTACTATCCCATTAGCTCATATGAATGATAGGAGTAAGAACCCTGAAGTACAAGTTGAGTTCATGAATACTCAAGACTTGGGATATCCTCAAACTGAAGGGCTAGGGAAGGAAGAAGGCAAGTCTGAACCTAGTAAATATATGTATGAGACTGACATCAGTTTAATAGATGAATATGAAGGAAAGACTGTGAAGAGAACAACTATAGTACCTTACCTGAGGAAACCTTTGGTAAAGAAAAGATTATTGAGCCTAGTCCTGAAACATCAGAACAACCAACTTTATTGAGGACTTGGTTCCCGTAAGATAATGCCCTCAGGAAGAACCCAATACTTTAGCTTCGACACAAGAACTCCTTCAGTTACCTGAGAAGAACCCAATCATTATTTTAGAAGACTTTGCTGATGACCTTCAACTACCTAGAAGCGTCCCGCCTGTAGATCAAAATTCTAATCTTAAGGTCATCATGAGTAACCAAGGTCTGTTTCAAGATTCCGCTAAATTACTCCAAGTATCAGATTCCTTTTCCTGACTTTCCCTAAGTCTTATCATAATTTTAGAGCCATTAAGTTTCATTTTGATGAGATTACTAGGATGCATGAGCTTATAAAGCCTATTCCTTTTGCTACCTACTTTTGGAAAACCTTATGGCATTTGCTAGGAACCCATGATAAATTTTCATGTGCATACCAGACCAGGGTCAAACCTAGAGAGTCATTAATCTGTTAGGTTTAGGTCCTAGAAAGTCCAATAAAATTCCTCTCTGTAAGGATGCCTAGTTCATTCTGCATTTCGTAAGTGCTTGTGTAAGTTTCTGAGTCTGCTGAGTCCTATGCATAGCATGCTGAGGATTTGCATCATGAAATAAATTTGAGCAATGAATCCCATAAACAAAGGACTAATTCAAAAAAGAAACTCAAGGAATTCTATGAGAGAGATCATGTTCCCATCCAGTACTTTCAAGGGACTACATACCCGTGGTGCAGGCCCCTTTAAAGTCCTAAAGAAGATTAGATCTAATACTTACATATTGGAATTACCTTCAGACCTAGGTATCAACCGACCTTCAATGTCTCAGACTAGATAGAATATAAGAAACCCATGATGATACACAGTGAGCCTTTTCGGCTTGACCATATTTTTGAGAGTGAACCATTACCCGAGTATCCACAAACAACCATTCCTCAAAAATGAGAGAAAACTGAACAAATCCTGGATAATAAGATTGTCACTATCATAAACAAGGATTACTATCGATATTTGGTTCGTTGGCAAGGGAAATCAAAATCTAACGACTCCTGAATCGCTAGAGAGGACCTGCAACAACTGGACCCGGACTTATTTGAACAATATCAAAGCCAGGCTGAACCATACTCGATAGTGTCGAGTTCCTCCCACCCGGGAAGAATTGGTGGGGGCACCAGGCTCAGAAAGAAGAAGCTTCAACTAATACCAAGTTCTTTATGGATTGAGACTAGGAACTCAAGTCTTGTATGAGTCCTGTATGTTTATTGAGTCCTGTTTTAATTTCTTTTGGGGTTTTAAAGTTCAATTAGATTTCATTAAGAGTTCAATTAGAGTCAATTAGGCTTTGTATTGAGTCAAGTTCAAGAGCTACTTGAAATTAGGCCAGACCAGCTTTACTTGGAATGCCATATCATCATGGACCACCGTGCCAACTCATCACCAGAGGACGTCACATCACCTTTGCCATGTCATCTCCAAGGGCGCCATGGAGAAGGATGCGCCATGTCACCATGCCACCTTGCCATGCCACATCATTGCCACCTCACCTGCCACGTGGCATCATTCAAATTTTAAATTATATGAAAGCTACAGGTGGTCGACCAAGGAGTGTTTTCAAATTCAAAGGAGGTCAGCCAACTCCATCCACAAATCATGCAACCAGCTCCACTAAATCTTCCACATTCCATGAACCCTCCACCAAATCCTCCACATTTCATGTAACCCCCCTAATATTCTCCATGATATGGAGAATTTCAAATTGATTGAAAGGCAATTAAAAGCCTCTTGTACGCCCATGGTAGAAAGGAAGCTTTTTGGATGAAATGAAATTTAAGTGAAGTAGTAGTTGAAGGTGTTTTTTTTGGTAGTATCCTCTTGTTTTCTTTGGGTGTGTTTGATTTTCTCTTCTCAAGCTTTCAAGTGTCCAACGCCAACATCCTCCTCTAGGGATCGATTCCTCCATCGAAGTTCCCTTGCCTGTTTGGTTTCTTTGTTTTGATATCTTTCAAATTGGTCCCAGTCTAACCCGTTCATTGCGCAGGATCCTTCTACGATTCGGAGTTCAAGAAAGGGTTCTCTTGCCAAAGATCAATGTTGAATGAAACTAGTTTCTTTGGAATGCCAATCTTCCACTTCAGGGCTAGTTCATCTAAGAGCTTCAATGGATCTACCAGGAGTGATCATCTTGGGTAAATAACACCTCCTAATCTCTTAAGTCTGAGTTATTGAAGATCGTTGCTAAGGTTTAAATTCAATATTAATTAGCCCTAATCTTCTCTAGGATTTAAATACTACATCGCGGCATAAGTTCCAAATTTCAGTGCTCCTTTCATAGCTTTACCTTAGTACTTTTGATCTGAAATTTAGTACCTGTTAATAGGCTTCATTGCTTTCATTTCTCAATTCATCATTTAGATTGCATTCTCATCATCGTGCCGCGTCAAATTGGTATCAGAGCATGGTTGCATTAGGGTAGAATAGTTCTCTTTAAATCCAAGCAAGATCTAAAATTCACGCCTCCTGAGGGGTGTACTCCAGTATACTGTCATGACCCATGGGAATAATGAGCCCCTGCCGGACGTGATTTTTTTAGATTGAAGTTTGGGTAAGCCATTGCACTTGTTTGATTAGGTTCCGTTTTCTAAAAATTTGCATCTGTTTACTGTAATCCGTCTGCAGCTCCAAAGGCAAGTCGCTAATTTTTTGTTAAATATTTTTTTTCTTGTTCCTTTTTAGTAGGTTATCACCATATTAAATTTTATAATCATACAAAAATTATAAAAAAAATTGAAAATTTTTGCAGTTCGACACTATTATTAGGGTTCTGTTCTGTCCTTTTTATTTATCTTCATTTGTAGGATCTGCTTAGAGTAATACAGATTTTAGTTTTAAAATTCCTTTCATCTGCATTGAAACATATAAGTTAGGAATCCTCTGTGACTTTTTCAGGATTTTTGGATATTATTTTCATCACGTTTTCCATACCACATTCAAACTGCAACACACTTCTGCTATCACCTTTGCATTTCATTCATCTCATGAGAAATCAAATTAAGGACATCAATTTGACATAGGGTCAGGGTTTCATCACCTGTCCCTAGCACAAAAAATCACCACCCAGCATATCGATCCCAGCCCGTTAATTAAAATTGAGTAGAACGTTAATTGCCCTAGTGGGTTAGGGACACCAACAAGTTGGGTTCAGGTTAGGGTCAAGTTAACTGTGTCTGCTAATTGGTGTGTGCTTACTGGCTTGGTCTCTAGGATTTGTGCATCAGGGCTTGTGATTTGGTCCGCCTACCTGGCCAATCTCAGATTGGTGTCTAAGGTAGGCAATCAGGGACCTTCACTCCCCACCACCTACCTGGCTAAGTCCCATATGTACTACTAGCTAGTTGGTTCACTTAATTAGACCTCTAATTTGTGCTCTAGGTCTAGGAAACCTAAGCTCGAGCTTGAGTCTATTTGCATGCATGAAAACTAGATCAGGAGCCTCATATTCACCAGTCCAGACCCAGTCCAGTGTAGCCATGGACCCGAATCTTGAAACCATGCTGAAAGGCCTAAATGATCTAATGGCCCAGTTGAACCAAATGCTGGCTAAACAATTTTCCTTAGACCAACCAACTCCTACTATCCCATTAGCTCATATGAATGATGAGTAAGAACCCTGAAGTACAAGTTGAGTTCATGAATACTCAAGACTTAGGATATCCTCGAACTGAAGGGCTAAGGAAGGAAGAAGGCAAGTTTGAACCTAGTAAATATGTGTATGAGACTGACATCAGTTTAATAGATGAATATGAAGGGGAAGACTATGAAGAGAACAACTTTAGTACCTTACCTGAGGAACCTTTGGTAAAGAAAAGATTATTGAGCCTAGTCCTGAAACATCAGAACAACCAAACTTTAGTGAGGACTTGGTTCCCGTAAAACAATGCCCTCAGAAAAACCCAATACTTTAGCTTCGATGCAAGAACTCCTTCAGTTACCTGAGAAGAACCCAATCATTATTTTAGAAGACTTTGCCGATGACCTTCAACATCCTAGAAGCATCCCGCCTGTAGATCAAATTCTAATCTTAAGGTCATCATGAGTAACCAGGTCTGTTTCAAGATTCTCCTAAATACTCCAAGTCTCGGATTCCTATTTCCTGCCTTTCCTGAGTCTTATCATAATTTTAAAGCCTTAAGTTTCATTTGATGAGATTACTAGGATGCATGAGCTTATAAAGCCTATTCCTTTTGCTACCTACATTTGGAAAACCTATGGCATTTGCTAGGAACCCAGGGTAAATTCTCAGGTGCATACCAGATCAGGGTCAAACCTAGAGAGTCATTAATCTGTTAGGTTTAGGTCCTAAAAAGTCCAATAAAATTCCTCTCACTAAGGATGCCTAGTTCAATCTGCATTTCGTATGTGCTTGTGTAAGTTTCTGAGTCTGTTGGTCCTATGCATAGCATGTTAAGGATTTGCATCATGAAATAATTTGAGCAATGAATCCTATAAACATAGGACTAATTCAGGAAAGAAACTCAAGGAATTCTATGAGAGAGATCATGTTCCCATCCAGGACTTTCAACAAACTACATACCCGTGGTGCAGGCCCCTTTAAAGTCCTAAAGAAGATTAGATCTAATGCTTACATATTGGAATTACCTTCAGACCTAGGTATCAACCCGACCTTCAATGTCTCAGACTTGATAGAATATAAGAAACCCATGATGATACCTAGTGAGCCTTCTGGGCCTGACCTTATTTTTGAGAGTGAACCATTACCCGAGTATCAACAAACAACCATTCCTCAAAATAAGAGAAAATTGAACAAATCCTGGATAATAAGATTGTCACTACCATAAACAAGGATTACTATCGATATTTGGTCTGTTGGCAAGGGAGACCAAAATCTGACGACACCTGAATCGCTAGAGAGGACCTGCAATGACTGGACCCGGTCTTATTTGAACAATATCAAAGCCAAGCTGGACCATACTCGACAGGGTCGAGTTCCTCCCACCCAGGAAGAATTGGTGGGGCACCAGGCTCAGAAAGAAGAAGCTTCAACTAATACTAAGTTCTTTATAGATTGAGACTAGGAACGCAAGTCTCGTATGAGTCCTATATGCTTATTGAGTCCTGTTTTATTTTCTTTTGGAGTTTTAAAGTTCAATTAGAATTCAATCAAGAGTTCATTTAGAGTCAATTAGGCTTTGTACTGAGTCAAGTTTAAGAGCTACTTGAAATTAGGCCAGACCAGCTTTACTTGGAATGCCACATAATCATGGACCACCGGTGCCAACTCATCACCAGAGGACGTCACATCACCTTTGCCATGTCATCTCCAAGGGTGCCATGGAGAAGGATGCGCCATGTCACCATGCCACCTTGCCATGCCACATCATTGCCACCTCACCTGCCACGTGGCATCATTCAAATTTAATTACATGAAAGCTAAAAGTGGTCGACCAAGAGTGTTTTCAAATTCAAGGAGGTCGGCCAACTCCATCCACAATCATGCAACCAGCTCCACCAAATCCTCCACATTCCATGTACCCTCCACCAAATCCTCCACATTTCATGTAACCCCCCTAATATTTCTCCATGATATGGGGAATTTCAAATTGATTGAAAGGCCATTAAAAGCCTCTTGTACGCCCATGGTAGTAAGGACTTTTTGGATGAAATGAAATTTAAGTGAAGTAGTAGTTGAAGAAGGTGTTTTTTTGGTAGTATCCTCTTGTTTTCTTTGGTGTGTTTGATTTTCTCTTCTCAAGCTTCAAGTGTCAATGCCAACATCCACCTCTAGGGATCCATGCCTCCATCGATCGAAGTTCCTTGCCTATTTAGTTTCTTTGTTTTGATATCTTTCAAATTGGTCCCATCTAACCCGTTCATTGTACAGGATCCTTCTACGATTCAGAGTTCAAGAAAGGGTTCTCTTGCCAAAGATCAATGTTGAATGAAACTAGTTTCTTTGGAATGCCAATCTTCCACTTCAGGGCTAGTTCATCTAAGAGCTTCAATGGATCTACCAGGGAGTGATCATCTTAGGTAAATAACACCTCCTAATCTCTTAAGTCTGAGTTATTGAAGATCGTTGCTAAGGTTTAAATTCAATATTCATTAGTCCTAATCTTCTCTAGGATTTAAATAACTACATCGCGGCGTAAGTTCCAAATTTCAGTGCTCCTTCCATAGCTTTACCTTAGTAATTTTGATCTAAAACTTAGTACCTGTTAATAGGCTTCAATGCTCTCATTTCTCAATCCATCATTTAGATTGCATTCTCATCATCATGCCGTGTCAAATTGGTATCAGAGCATGGTTGCATTTGGGTAGAATAGTTCTCTTTAAATCCAAGCAAGATCTAAAATTCAAGCCTCTTGAGCAGGTGTACTCCAGTACACTGTCACAACCCATGGGAATAATGAGCCCCCTGGCCGGACGTGAATTTTTTAGATTGAAGTTTAGGTAAGCCATTGCACTTGTTTATTAGGTTCTGTTTTCTGAAAATTTGCATCTGTTTACTGTAACCATCTGCAGCTCCGAAGGAAAGTCACTAATTTTTTATTAAATATTTTTTTCTTGTTCCTTTTAGTCAGTTATCACCATTAAATTTCATAATCAGAAAAAATTTATAAAAAAATTAAATTTTTGCAGTTCGATACTATCATTAGGGTTTTGTTCTGTCCTTTTTATTTATCTTCATTGTAGGATCTGCTTAGAGTAGTACAATTTTTAGTTTTAAATTTCTTTCATCTGCATTGAAACATATAAGTTAGGAATCCTTTGTGAATTCTTAGAATTTTTGGACATTTTTTTCAACACATTTTCTACACCACTTTCAAACTGCAACACACTTCTGTAGCACCTTTGCATTTCATTCATCTCATGAGAAATCAATTAAGGGCATCAATTTGACATAGTGTCAGGGTTTCATCACCTGTTCCTAGCCCAAAAAACCACCACCAAGCATATCGATCCCAGCCCATTAATTAAAATTGAGTAGAACGTTAATTGCCCTAGTGGGTTAGGGACACCAACAAGTTAGGTTTAGGTTAGGGTCAAGTTAACTATGTCAGCTAATTGGTGTGTGCTTACTGGCTTGGTGTCTAGGATTTGTGCATCAGGATGGATTTGGTCCGCCTACCTAGCCAATCTCAGATTGGTGTCTAAGGTTGGCAATCAGGGACCTTCACTCCCCACCACCTACCTGGCTAAGTCCCATAAGTACTACTAGCTAGTTGGTTCACTTAATTAAACCTCTAATTTGTGCTCTAGGTTAGGAAACCTTAGCTCGAGCTTGAGTCTACTTGCATGCATGAAAACTAGATCAGAATCTATTTCACCAGTCCAGACACAGTCCAGTGTAGCCATGGACTCGAATCTTGAAACCATGCTGAAAGGCCTAAATGATCTAATGGCCCAGTTGAACCAAATGCTGGCTAAACAATTTTCCTTAAACCAACCAACTCCTACTATCCGATTAGCTCATATTAATGATAGGAGTAAGAGCCCTGAAGTACAAGTTGAGTTCATGAATACTCAAGACTTAGGATATCCTCAAACTAAGGGCTAGGGAAGGAAGAAGGCAAGTTTGAATCTAGTAAATATGTGTATGAGACTGACATCATTTAATAGATAATATGAAGGGAAGACTGTGAAGAGAACAACTTTAGTACCTTACCTGAGGAATCCTTTGGTAAGAAAAGATTATTGATCTTAGTCCTGAAACATCAGAACAACCAAACTTTTTTGAGGACTTGGTTCCCGTAAGACAATGCCCTCAAGAAGAACCCAATACTTTAGCTTCGACACAAGAACTCCTTCAGTTACCTGAGAAGAACCCAATCATTATTTTAGAAGACTTTGCCAATAACCTTCAACTACCTAGAAGCACCCGCCTATAGATCAAAATTCTAATCTTAAGGTCATCATGAGTAACCAAGGTCTATATCAGATTCCCCTAAATTACTCCAAGTCTCGATTCCTATTTCCTGCCTTCCCTGGGTCTTATCATAATTTTAGAGCCATTATTTCATTTTGATGATATTACTAGGATGCATGAGCTTATACCTATTCCTTTTGCTACCTACTTTTGAAAAACCTTATGGCATTTGCTAGGAACCATGATAAATTCTCATGTGCATACCAGATGATGCAGAACCAAAGAGAGAGATGATGCGATGCGGAAGTAAATTAAGACTAATTCTTTTTTTGTTGTTTTTTTTTTATATTTTTTTTTCAGAAGTCGCTTTGACTCAAAGGAAAGTTAAACTAATTGAAAGAACTAGGTAATAATTGAAAGCACAATTTAAATGAAACTGGGTTATCAGAGTAGTTCAGAAGTAACGGATCGCTGGGGGTTGAGAACTCCCAGACCTAGGATTTCGCTCTGAACTTTCAACAACAGAAATAAAGAGAAGAGATGGGTTACCAACCATACAGTGATCTTCACAAAGTTTGGTGGAAGAACTCTCTCGAGCAGATTGTTGGATCCTCGGATTCGGATACCTTCGCAATGGATCCTCCAATACTGGTCCTGTGGCTGAGTCGGCTTCTCCTGGACTCAAGATCTGGGAAAGAAGAACAAATGATGTAATCAGATACTCAAGGAAGAATTTACCAGATTGAAGAACTTGAAGTTGATGTTGCTGAAATCCATTCTCCTGGAGGCTGATCTGACTTCCTCGGGGATTGCTCTGGATCTGAAGTATCCGGACTGGACCCGGATGCTGGGGCCGGCCTTGACTTGAGAGAGTGGC
This sequence comes from Areca catechu, assembly GCA_021397845.1. Classification (NCBI taxonomy): domain Eukaryota; kingdom Viridiplantae; phylum Streptophyta; class Magnoliopsida; order Arecales; family Arecaceae; genus Areca; species Areca catechu. The sequence goes on from CM038050.1 coordinate 104,973,707, forward strand.
CGTGAGAGGTGGGATAGGCTAGGGCTTGGTGGAAAGAGAAGGATGATGGGTGGCTAGGGTTTGGGAGTGAAGTGGCTAACCTAGGGTTTGGGATTTGGAGATCTCACACCTCCTCAAGGTTCCTGGGGAACCCGGATTTACTCCCTCATAGAGCTCACACCTGGATGCAAGTGCGGAATAGAGAAACACAGAGTTTGCTCACACAACAAAATTTTATTCATTCATCAGATTACCTTAAGTTTACAAGAAGGGTTAATTTATAGGACTTTACAAGAGAGTAGGGTTTTACATCTTCCTATGTGGGACTAAAGGAGGGATCTTCAAATTAGGATTAGGATCAATCCCTACACTTATGGCCGGCCAAAAAATTCCACAAATGTTGATTGGTGGCTTCAAAAGGAAAGTGGGTGCCCTCCTAGCCTTGATCTTCAAGAAAAATATTTTTCCTTCCATGATCGATCTTATTTGAAGTATTTGGGTGCCTCCTTACCTTGCACTTCAAGAGAAATTTCCTTCCTTTTATACCTGGTTTTATTGGAATTACTTGGACGCCTCCTAGTCTTCCTCCCCAAGCTTTGCTCCTTTCTTTTTATAGCTTGGCTCTTATGGAAACACCTTGGCTGCCCCCTTGAATTGTGGCCCCAATTGTCTTCTCCTCCTAAGTGGCGCATGAGAGGAGGGACCTGCTATCTTGTGGTGTGGGACCAAAGCCTACTGGATGGAGATGTGGCGCCCCCTGGACTCAGCGTGTGGCTGGGAGTGTGGCTGGGAGTGTGGCGCCCACTTGATTGGCCTTGGGAGAAAATGTGACACCCCAGGTTGAAGTCCTAGACCACTACTGAGTCAACATGACTCAACAAAATAAACTGCAGGAATACAGGCTCAAGCTAAAATTGAGTTGATCAGTCAACCCTTATTACAAACCAGAAAACCCTAATTCTTCGGGCAAGGTCAATCAGAGATCCAGATGGAGCTCTGAAGTCTCTCTTCTGAGTCTGGTGCCGCACCAATTCTCCCGGGTGGGAGGAACTCGACCCTGTCGAGTATGGATCAAGTTGGCTCTGGTATCTCTCCAAGAGGTCTGGGTCCATTCTTGTAATTCTTCTCGGGAGATCCAAGAGTCATCAGAATCTGGCCTCCCTTGCCAGCGGACCAGGTATCTTTGGTATCCTCGATATGAGTAGAGATACCTGATCATCCAGATCTTTTCAATCTGCTCTTTCCTCACAGGCCAGTTTGTTGGTGGACACACAGGGTTGGGTTCACTCTCAAGAGCAGGATTAGGCTCAAAAGGCTCACTGGGAATCACAGCTGGCTCTCTATACTCTACTAGGTCTGAAATGTTGAAAGTGGAGCTAATGCCTAGTTCTAGAGGTAACTCGAGCACATAGGCATTGGATCCTACTCTCTTCACCACTCTAAATGGCCCAGCTCCTCTAGCATGTAACTTTGTAACGGTTCCTGGAGGAAACCGTTCAGGCCTTAACCTCATCATTACATAGTCTCCATCATCAAAAGTTTTGACTCGCCTTTGAGATCTTTCAACTTCTTATAAGTTTCATTACTTAAGTTTATTTTGGAATGAATTTCTTTATGCAAGTCTTTTATATGCTGTGCAAAAACTTCGGCAGACTCGGAGACTCGTGTGTGGACTGGTAAAGGAGCTAAGTCAAGAGTTGTGAGGTTTGTACCCATGCACAATTCAAATGGACTCTTACCCGTAGACCTATTGACCGAGTCATTGTATGCAATTCAGCTCTAGTTAGTACAAATCTCAGTTCCTATGTTTTTACCAACAAGACACCTTAACAGATTGCCTAAAACTATGGTTCACTACTTCGGTTGGCCATCAGTCTGGGGATGATAGGCAGTTGAAAACTTAAGTTTTGTCCCTAACTATGCCAAAGGGTTTTCCAGAATAGCTGGTTAACCGGACATCCCTATCGAAAATAATTATCTTAGGTAGGCCATGGAGTCGAACTATCTATTAAAGAACAGGGTGGCTACCTTAGATGCATCAATGTTGGGAACAAGGCAAGAAATGGGCCATCTTGGAAATCGGTCGACTACCACAGATAGAGTCATGTCTCCTCTGGATCTTAGGCAAACCTAACACAAAGTCCATGCTCACATCTTGCCAAGGACGATCTGGGACAGGGAGTGGGGTATAAAGGCCGGTGTTCTGTTTACGATGTTTGGCAACAGCGCAGGTCTGACACCTAGCCATAATGTGTGCTACATCTCTTTTTAACTAGGCGAAAAAGTGGTCTTCAATAGCTAGGGTGGTCTTGTCTTTTCTGAAATGGCCAGCTAACCTCCAGCATGAATTTTCAAATCAAAAATTCCCTAAGAGAAGTTCTAGGATGCAAAGCCTATTCTTAAAGAACAGAAAGCCATCTAAAAGGGTATAATCCTTATAGTCACTAGATGGTCCTTGAGTTAGATCCTGGTACACAGTCTTAAAATCTGGACATGACTCATATTCCTCTTTGATTTGCTCAAACCCTATGACTTCAGCCCTAACAGAATTCAACAACAAAGATCGCCGACTAAGAGCATCAGCTACCTTATTTTCAGACCCAGCCTTATCTTCAAAACAAAGTATAAGACTGGATATACTCTACCCACTTAGCATGCCTAGGGTTAACTTCTCTGGGAATTCAAGAATCTAGAGACCTCATGGTCCGAAAATAGCACAAATTCTTGCGGTAGCAAAATAATGTCTCCAGTAACGCAAAGCTTGCACTACCGCATAAAATTCCTTATCATAGTAGATACCTAAGCTGAGCATCATTAAGTTTTTCACTAAAGAATGCTACGGGATGGTTCTCTTGGCTTAGGACTCCACCTATACCTACTCCTGAAGCATCACAGTCACCTCAATACTTTTGAAAAGTCTGGTAACCTCAAAATGGGTGCCTAGGTCATCCTATCCTTAAGATCTAGAAGGCTTTATGGGCTGCTTTCGTCCACTGGAATTCTCCCTTCCTAATACTGTCTGTGATAGGAGCACTACAGTACAAACCCCTTGATGAATCGCCTATAGAAGGTAGCCAAGCATGAAAACTTCTGACTTCAGAACCGGTCGCTCTGCCATTCTTCTATGGACCTAATCTTTTCTAGATCGGCAGCCACGCCGTTAGGGTTACTACAAAACCAGGAAGATAATTCTACTGGTCCTGAATTCATACTTTTGAGATTACCGTAGAGACTATCATTCCTCAAAACTTGGCAGACTTGTCTAAGGTGGCCTAGGTGGTCTGCAGGGGTCTACTATATATCAGATGTCATCAAATAGACCACTACAAACTTCCCTATGAAAGCTCTAAGTACCTGGTCATAATCCTCATGAAAGTACTAGGGACATTGGACAACCCAAAGGCATAACAACCCATTCATAGAGACCATCCTTAGTTTTGAAAGCGGTTTTGCTACTCATCCCCCTGTCTAATCCTAACCTGATGATAGCCGCTCTTGAGATCAATTTAGAAAAACCATTGCATCGACCATCATATCTAGCATGTCATCTAGTCTAGGGATGGGGAACCTATACTTGATTATGATTTTGTTGATGGCACGACTATCAACACACATCCTCCACGTGCTATCCTTCTTCGGGGGTTAAAGTGCAGGGACTGCACAAGGGCTAAGACTCTCTCTGAACCCCTTCCTCACAATTCTCCAACCTGCTTTTGCAGTTCCTTATGCTCAGATGGATTCATCCTATAATGGGCAAGTTGGGTAAAGTAGCTCCTGGGACTAAATCTATGGAATGCTGGATATCCCTAAGAGGTGGAAGGTGGTCTGGCAGATCCTCGAGAAAAAACAACCTCAAATTCTTTTAACAAGGTTTACTTCCGGAGTGAGGAGGCTTTGGAGGGTAGGAGTCCTAAGTTCCTTAGCAGTCAACATCCAAATAGGTGAACCACTATGAATTTCCTGTTCTAGATCCTTAGCACTATTAGGTTCACTCAGTCTTCATTTCTCTGACCTTATTGGTTCCTTTAGCTACCTTGTCCTTAGGAGGAACTGAATGGATTGTGATTTTCTTCCCATTAAAACTAAAGACACAGGTGTTGGATTTCTCTAAGAGGGTGGCATCATGATCATACAACCAAGGTCTTCCAAGAATTATACTGCTCACACCCCATGGGCAAGACGTCACACCAAATCTTCTCTTGATAGATTGCATTTGGATTTGGACCTGACATCTAGACTGGATGGGTATAGAGGTAGAGTCTACCCAAGAAACCTATAGGGGTTAGGGGTGGGGGACTGGGATTAAGCCTAACATTTTGACAGTGCTAGCAGAATGGCATTCCACACAACAGCTCCCACTATCTATGATGATTTTAACAACCTTATCCCCTAGTTTAAGGAAGTCTGTAGGATGTTAGTCCTACGCCAATCTTCCTGAACTCTATTCTGGGATAGGATGCATCTCACAACACCTAATTGGTCAGACTCTATGGATTCCTCCTCTCCTTCATACTCATGACCAAATTCATTCTGACCTCATAAACTTCTTCTTCAAACTCTTCATTGGGTCCGGAACTCTCTTTTTTCTGCTTCTTCTATGTAAAGGATCTATTAGGGCACTGGCTAGAACATGACCTATCTTGTGACCTTAAAACAAGCTATGGCTATGCACTGGTTGGAGATATGACCGGGCTTCTAGCACTTAAACAGATGATACTAGGGGTTCTCTGGGTCCAGGTGCCTTACTTTGTCCATGGGCCTAGGGGTGGGAATACCCTGATTAGACTTGCTAGGGATACTTGGCTAGGTCCATTTCTTGGGATTGGGCCACTAACCCTAGAAGGCATAGGTCCTCTCTTAAATTTTTCAGTGTTCAATGCAATCTGATAGGCTTGTCTAGGTCAGTAACCTCTCTCAGAAATATCTCCCTCTTTATATCTTCCCTAAGTCCAGCCTAAACCTAGACAAAGTGACCTCATGTGCTTCACTCACATCACATCTCATCAGGGATTCATCAAAGGTGGTTATGTAGTCTGATACGATCGATCCCTTGTTCAAAGTCTGCCATGGTCTAACAATTCTGTTGGTATGAAATGGGTAGGTACTTATCTCTAAGTTTCTCTTTCATACCCTGCCAAGTGGTTATGGGCTCTACATTTCGTCTTCTAGTGGTTAGCTCAATGTTCCCCCAGTATAACCTAGCTTGACGTACTAACTTCATCTTGGCAAACTTGAACTTCCTTTCCTCAGACATGGCATACCACTCAAAGTACTGGTCCATCTCACCCTCCCAATCAGAATACACCTTAGGGTTTAAGCTACCATCAAAAGTGGGTGCATCTAATTTGATGTTCCGAATGAACCTATCATCTCTATCTTCAGGTTCTGGGTCAGGCCTCCTATGATTAGGTTCAGGATCTCTATATAAAGGTCTTCTAGGCTCTTGGTGTGGGTGAGGTTGAGGCACATTAAAATCTGGTTCAGGAGTCCAATTCTGATGCCTAGGTTCCTCAAGTACTTGGACTCGATCCCTAAGCTGGGCAAAATTTTCATGGACCTGTTCCTTAAACTGGGCAACAGTAGCTGTGACATCCTGACTCAATTTGTTCATACTCTCAGTAAGAGCTCTAATCATGGCCTCTAAATCAGGTTGGGTTTGACCAGGTTGGTAGGGTACTCCATTCCGGGTAGACATGATGATGCAAGCAAACACACAAAATGAGACTCAACGGAACGACTACGGGCTAACTAGACCTAGAGCCCAAACTAGATGCCCAATCAGACTGGCAAGCTAGCCTGTAGTAACTCGGGACTCAGCCAGGCAGGTGTAAGGAGAGTGTTAGGTCCCTAATTGCCAATCCTAGACACCAATCAGTGATTGGCCAGGTAGGCGGACCAGCACACAAGCCCTTCGGGACGTAGTCCCTGAACCACCGTTCTAGACACTGAGTACAAAGCACACACAGAGTAACTAGACAAACTGACTCAACACTAGCCTTGACCCGACTTGTTGATGTCCCTAGCCCACTAGGGCAAATTAAGTCTAATAAATTTTAAAATTAGGCTTAGGATCAAATGAGGGGGTGGTGGTTGTGGGCTAAGGAGAGGTTATCAACTCCTCCCCTTATCTTAGATGCTCAAATGCCCTTAGGATGAGTTAGGAGATGTTCACTCAAGATAATTGAATTGCATAACACAAAATAGAGTTGCAGTAATTTAACTCTCAGGAATTTCATGGAAACCAATAAATCACAGAGAAATTATATAAAATAGCTTCAATTATACTGGTTCTAGCAAAATAAAAATCATGCAATTCAAAGTTACCTGCATTGAGAAATAATTCCTACAACAGGATAGTTACGGACTGAAAACAAGGTGCTTCCCCCGTTTACAATTCCTGCTACGAAGTTGTAACCCAACGGATCCCCTACACGCCCTAGGAACACCCCGTGGAATGGGAAGAGGAGGTTTGCACCTCGCTTCGTTCCTAGGATCGGACATCCTGGGGAGTCTACTTCGAGCAAACAAAGTAAAAGGAGAGAGACTTAAAACAAGCAAAACAGAAACCCTAGACTGGGCTCTGATACCAAAAATAATGCAGAACAAAAGAGAGAGATGATGCGATGTGGAAGTAAATTAAGACTAATTCTTTTTTTATTATTTTTTTTTTATATATTTTTTCAGAAGTCGGCTTTGACTCAAAGGAAAGTTAAACTAATTGAAAGAAACTAGGTAATAATTGAAAGCACAATTTAAATGAAACTGGGTTATCAGAGTAGTTCAGAAGTAACGGATCACTGGAGGTTAAGAAACTCCCAGACCTAGGGTTTCACTCTGAACTTTCAACAGGATAGAAATAAAGAGAAGAGATGGGTTACCAACCAGACAGTGATCTTCACAAAGTTTGGTGGAAGAACTCTCTCGAGCAGATTGTTGGATCCTCGGATTCGGATACCTTCACAATGGATCCTCCAATACTGGTCCTGTGGCTGAGTCGGCTTCTCCTGGACTCAAGATCTAGGAAAGAAGAAGAACAAATGATGTAATCAGATACTCAAGGAAGAATTTACCAGATTGAAAAACTTGAATGTTGATGTTGCTGAAATCCAGATTCTCCTGGAGGCTGATCTGACTTCCTCGGGGAATTGCTCAAGATCTGAAGTATCCGGACTGGACCCGGATGCTGGGGTCGGCCTTGACTTGAAGAGAGTGGCCGTGAGAGGTGGGATAGGCTACGGCTTGGTGGAAAGAGAAGGATGATGGGCGGCTAGGGTTTGGGAGTGAAGTGGCTAACCTAGGGTTTGGGGTTTGGAGATCTCACACCTCCTAAAGGTTCCTGGGGAACCCGGATTTACTCCCTCACGAAGCTCAACACCTGGATGCAAGTGCGGAAGAGAGAAAACACAAAGTTTTCTCACACAAAAATTTTAATTCATTCATCAGATTACCTTAAAGTTTACAAGAAGGGTTTAATTTATAGGACTTTACAAGAGAGTAGGGTTTTACATCTTCCTATGTGGGACTAAAGGAGGGGATCTTCAAATTAGGATTGTAGGATCAATCCCTACACTTATGGCCGGCCAAAAGATTCCACAAATGTTGATTGGTGGCTTCAAAAGGAAAGTGGGTGGCGCCTCCTAGCCTTGATCTTCAAGAAAAAATATTTTTCCTTCCATGATCGGTCTTATTTGGAAGTATTTGGGCGCCTCCTTAACCTTGCACTTCAAGAGAAATTTCCTTCCTTTTATACCTGGTTTTATTTGGAATTACTTGGGCACCTCCTAGTCTTCCTCCCCAAGCTTTGCTCCTTTCTTTTTATAGCTTGGCTCTTATGGAAACACCTTGGCCGACCCCTTGAATTGTGGCTCCCAGATTGTCTTCTCCTTAAGTGGCGCATGAAAGGAGGGACCTGCTATCTTGTGGTGTGGGGACCAAAGCCTACTGGATGGAGATGTGGCGTCCCCTGGACTCAGTCGTGTGGCTGGGAGTGTGGCGTAAGTTCCAAATTTTAGTGCTCCTTCCATAGCTTTACCTTAGTACTTTTGATCTGAAATTTATTACCTGTTAATAGGCTTCATTGCTCTCATTTCTCAATCCAACATTTAGATTGCATTCTCATCATCATGCCGCGTGATAAATTTTTTTCAGATCAGAGGACTATAGACTCTTCTTGGCCTTTTTGAATGCCAAGGTATCATTTTGGTATCTAGAGTCCCAACTCAAATGGACTCTTCTATAAAACATCCAAAAGTCCAAAATAAAATCAGATCAAGCTCTGATTTAGCTATCCCCACTTAGGACTCAACCTGATTTAGGTTTTCCTTAATTAGGTTAGCCCAATTAGCAAGCAACCGGATCCAATCCAATTGGGTTAGGAATTGGGTTAGCCTACATATGCTAGTATGCAATCTAGCTAACCAATTATGATCCCATGACCCTAATTAAACCATGAGTAACTTCCTTGGCCTACTCTCTATTGTGTATGACCCATTGGGTTCCACATCTAGCCAGCAGTAGGTTTAGGTTTGAGCTGATACGATTCGGTCGAACCTGATTGACCTAATTAGGTCAAATCGGCTCACCTAATTGTCCAATTCGAATCACACATCGAATTGACTCATGAAACCAATCCAATTAGTTCATGAAAACCCACAAGATAAGATTGACGTCTAGCAACATGTCATGCTTACCTGGAAGATGAGAAATTTGATAAAAATTATCAAAATACCCTTCAATAGTAAGTTACCGTGCAATTCAATCTTTTGATCTCCCATTATCCTGATTAAGTGATGGGTATGGATAAATGTCAAACCCTAACACTTAATCATATCGAATCTCAGCTCGATCATAAGGACTCAACTGATGACTGATTAGAAGCCACTTCTAATCTCATCCAACTTTGCAAAAATTCCTTGAGTCACTCATCGAAGAGATTACATGGGATAACATATCCTCTTACCAGGATTGATCAATTCCTTGTTGGTCCACTCACATCCTTCGTACACCTTCCACCATACCCAGAACACCATGTACATGTCGCAATGCCATGAATGAGTATGAACCAAAGTATGGCTTAGTGTGTACAAGGAACCATGGTGACCTCAGGTCCGAAGATCACATGCACAACTTCTACTCTGGAACCTATCTTTTGACAAGGAGTAAGACTTCCATAAGATAATCCCGGTGCAGATCAATTTAGTGTACTCATAACCTAATGAGCACCCTTATCCTTGTTTAGTGTCTCTACACAAGTGGCTGTGAGACCAACCATCCTCATCAACTAAGCATATATAGGATAAGCTAATCTTACTGGATTCATCGATACTCGAATCGATGGTCCAATGACTAGAAACATTCTAGATTAGGATTTATAGGAATTAGGTCTTACTGTTATTTTATCATAACCCTAATTCCATTGCCCTACTCTATAGGGTTCATCATAGTCAAAAATATGACATAGCAGTATATGATGAATCAAATGCCTTTATTATAAATAATGATATCATGCATCAGTTGGAAGTTTACAAAAAAAGCCCAAACAATGATTGGCTCTTAGGGCATTTTTCTATCAAACTCCCACTTGCACTAAAGCCAATCACCCTTATACTTTATTCCCATACAATCCAAGTGGTGATCTAACTGCTGCTTGGCTAATGCTTTAGTGAATGGGTCTGCTATATTGTTCTTTGTGTTAACTCGTTTGACGACAATATCTTGTCTTTCTATAATCTCTCGAATAAGGTGAAACCATCTTAGAATGTGCTTGGACTTGTGATGAGACCTTGGTTCCTTAGCTTATGCAATAGCCCCAATGTTATCATAGTATAATGGCACTAGCTATTGTACATTATGAGCCATGCCCAATTTCGTGATGAGATTTTCCATCCAGACAGCTTCCTTTGCAGCTTCACTAGTAGCTATGTACTCTGCCTCAATGACTGAGTCAGCTACTATAGACTGCTTGGTACTCTTCCAACTCACTACACCACCATTCAGGGTGAAGACATACCCCGATATAGATTTGGTATCATCTGGATCTGATTGAAAAAAAATCTAGAATCTGTATAGCCTTCTAGTTTCAACTCAGATCCTAGATATTCTAGAAAAACATCTTTAGTCCTTCTTAGGTACTTAAAAATATTTTTCACAGCTTTCCAATGATCCTCTCCTGGATCTTCCTGAAACCTGCTCACTATGCCCAAGGCATAAGCAATATCAGGCCTGGTACATAACATGGCATACATAATCAATCATTCAGTCGAAGCTTAAGGAATTATAGCTATCCTCCCTCTTTCTTCTGATGTCTTAGGAGACAACTTCTTAGAGAGTTGTATGCTTTGACTTATTGGCAAGTAACCTTTCTTACTTCCATCCATGTTGAATCTCTTCAATACTAAGTCAATGTACCTAGATTGGGATAAGCCCAGCATCCTCTTGGGTCTATCTCTATAGATCCTTATACCTAGTGTATAGGATGGTCCTCCCAAATCCTTCATGGAAAACTTTGATGATAGCCAAGTTTTAACCAATTGCAATATTAGGATATTATTCCCAATGATCAGTATGTCATCCACATACAAAACTAAGAAAACAATGGCACTCCCACTTGTCTTCTTATACACATATGGTTCATCCACATTTTTGATAAAACCAAATCCTTTGATTGTTTCATCAAAATGGATGTTCCAACTCCTTGATGCTTGCTTAAGTCCATAAATGGACTTCTTTAACTTGCATACCTGGTTTGGTCTCCCACTTGAGACAAACCCCTCTGGCTGTGACATATAGACTTCTTCCTCAAGGTTTTCATTGAGGAAAGCAATCTTTACGTCCATTTGCCAAATCTCATAATCATGGTATGCTGCTATGGCAAGCAGTATCCGAATATACTTGAGCATGGCTACTGAAGAAAAGGTTTCATCATAGTCTACACCATGTTTTTGTCTAAAACCTTTTGCCACCAGCCTAGCCTTATAGGTCTCAACTTGACCATCTGCTCCAATCTTCTTCTTGAATACCCATTTACACCCTATCGGGTTAATTCCTTCAGGTGGATCTACCAAGGTCCAATCCTGATTGGAATACATGGAGTCCATTTTAGATTTCACAGCACTAAGCCACTTGTCAGAGTCCCTACTCTCGACAGCTTCCGAATAGGTCACAGGATCATCATCATGTATGATACTGGCTTCATTGTCATCACCGATGACAAAGCCATATCTGAGAGGTGCTCCTCGCACCCTCTCTGACCTTCGGAGAGGAGGTGTGTATCGTGGCTGTTCTTGATCCACAAGAATCTCTGGTTGAGGAACTTTACTTAAAGGCTCATCGGTTTGTTGGTTCTGTTCTTCACACAACTCAAGTGAAGAATCACTATATCCTTCTTGGATTAACTCTTGTTCCAAGAATGTAGCATGCTTACTGATAATTATCTTTTGCTCAGTAGCATTATAAAAAAAAAAGTATCCCTTACCTTCTTTTGGGTAACCAATAAACCTACACTTGTCAATCCTAGCACTTAACTAATGTCTAAAGTTATTCTTGGCATAAGCATGGCAACCCCAAATCTTTAAGTACTTAAGACTTGGTCTTTTACCATTCCATAACTCAAATGGAGTGCTACTTACTAACTTAGATGGAACCCTATTTAATATATATGCAGCAGTCTCCAAGGCATGTCCCCAAAATGAAATAGGAAGATCTGTGAAGCTCATCTTGACCTCACCATGTCCAACAAGATGTGATTTCTCCTTTCTGCCATTCCATTTAACTGGGATGTATAAGGAGGGGTCCATTCAGAAATAATGCCTTTTGTCCTTGAGATGGTTCAAAAATTGACTAGACAAGTTTTCCCTCCTCGATCAGACTGAAGAGCTTTAATACTAAGTCCAGTTTGTCGTTCAAACATACTCTGAAATTCTTTAAACTTATCAAAAACTTCGGACTTGTGTTTCATAAGATACACATAATCGAACCTTGATGAATCATCAATAAAAGTGATGAAATAAGAGTATCCTCCTCTGGCCTGAGTTGACATAGGTCCACATACATCAGTATGTACAAGACCTAACAATTTAGTTGCCCTTTCTCCATATCCAGTGAACGGAGACTTGGTCATTTTTCTTTTAAGGCAGGACTCACAAGTTCCTAATGATTGAAAATCATCAGGATCAAAGTAATCCTCTTTGACTAACTTGTTTATCTTTGACTCACTAATATGACCTAACCGGCAATGCCAAAGATATGTGACATTGACATTATCTCTTTTTCTCTTCTTGTCATCTACAAGAAGTATTTCATCATTGAGTACTAAAGTTAGAAGACCATTCACGAAGCAACCATGCCCAAATGTTGTATTATTATGAAGAATAGAGTAGCTACTGCTCTTTACACTTATTTCATATCCTTGTTGTAACAACAAGGGTATTGAAATAATGTTTCTTATAATATTTGGCATATAGTAGCATTCTTCCAACCTTATGATATTACCCGAATGTAATAACAGAAGATAGGTGCCCACAGCTTCAACATATATGGGTTCTCCACTTGTCCCATATAATTTGAAGTCACCTTTCTTCAAATTTCTAATTTTGTGGAGTCCTTGTAAAGATTTACAAATATATGACCCACATGCGGTATCCAATACCCATGAATTAGAAATAGATTTACTCAATGATAAATTGGTTTGTATCATGTACAAAATCCCTAGATGCACCACTTGCATCTAGCTTCACATTTGCAAAACAAGTCTTGCAATCCTTCTTCCAATGCCCAAACATGCTACAATGGGAATAGGCTCCATCAGCCTTCTTCCTCAACCAGTCCACATAGTTTGAATTGGTTAACTTATTAGCATCCAAGATGCCATGCAATGATAAATTTGAAGCCATAAAAATAAATGTCCTATATTTAATTAAAGAACAATATCAGCAGACCACTCAAGATGACATCCATAACTAGATAAGGACTTTCTATCAAATTATGTCTCCCACTATTTTCTTCAAATACCATAACCCTCAACTATGGTAAGCGAGAAACCTTTCTGGTTTCCTTAGTGGGGTTGAGATCCTAATTCCTCATTAGTACCTTGTGTTACAAAACAAACACTAATAAGTTCAAAGGTAGGACTTACTTTTCAATTGCAACCCGTGCAATTCTCAACAATTATCTTTGCCTCTAAGACACTTATAGTCTTATGTTACACAACAAACTATAATGTCTTAGTTTAGTCAAACCCTTCATTTCTATATAGCTATAATTTAAAATTGTTGCCCTTGTGTTACACAACAAAGCAACAATTTCAACCATGCCATAAAGCACTAAGTGCACCAATACAAATTTCATATCAAACCCTAGAGTAGATCTTGTGTTACACAACAAACCTACTATAGTTTTGATATTAATTTAGCTTAGCATGAAGGAAGGCAAATTATATTATACATAATCAATTAGCATTCTCAAGTTAAGGTTTAGATATGACCAAGTTGACCAGGTAAGTGGAAGGGGTGAGAGGGTCCCCCCGTTGCTTTCCTTAGATACCAATTAAATTGGCCAGGTTAGACAACAGAACCAATTAAAAACTTCATTCCCTTTACCTTCCTAGAACCACTTACCTAGACACCAATCAGCTGATCAAACCCTAATCGGTTTTGTATCATGACTAAGTTTTTTTACTATGACTAAATATGATTTTTATAAGGACTTTGATGGTCTCAAAAACACATTCTAAATACTATCACGATAATTACATTTATAACTACAAGTATAAACATAAACACGATAACTATGTTTATAACAAATATAAACATATTGCATATAACTCTAACATATGTAGAACATTTCATGTCATCAAGCATATTATTCTAATATGCAAAGCATTACATGACAACAAGCATATTACCCTAATATGCATAGCATGATAATACGCATATTACCCTAATATGCAAAACATGACATGATTAATGTAAAATACCGTTCACCTCACTCATTCATGGGAATTACCACAAAGTTGCACCCCTACATGCCATAGGAAACCCATAGAATGGACAGAGTAGGCTTTTTACACCCCACTTTACTCCTATGACCGGACGACTATGGCAACCCTAATCCAGAGCAGTTACTTGGTTCAATCAACATGCATAATTTCATACTTGAAATGATAACATGCATTTCATGAAAAATAGAAATTAAACATATTACCCTAATATGCAAAATTTCATATCAATGCATTAACATGCCTTTTTCTTGAAGAAACCAGAAATCTAACATATTAACCCTAATATGCATTTTCATCACAAGATTCTGGTAGAGTCGGCATGACAGGGTTCGAGTCGGCTCGATCACTACTCGGGTCGACTCGATATGTGGAAATCATGAACTACAAAAATGATTCATAATTGGTATGCCACAAGGAGGGCTCTGATACCACTGATGGAAATTCTCCCAGGGTGTCGGGAACCATGCAGCATGTGGAAGTGAATTTCAAAACAAAATTCTAATCATGAAACCCTAATATGGCTAGAAAACCCTAATTCCCAGGAACCCCTTATGCAATACCAATCAACGAAACATAAATGAAGTCGGAATACATACCTGGATCACTGAAATCCAATCTTTTTCACGAGGCTCACAAGTGCAAGCCCTCCAACGGTGATCCACATGAGAATGGTACAAAGGAAGAATCCCTACCGGGGTTGCTTGCTTCAACAGAACTCTTTTGTCAGCCTTTTGACCTTTGACCACTGTAGGACACCCTAACCTACTGTAGGGCTTTCTGGACAAAGTCCTAAACCACTTTTGGTTTTAGGACAACCCTCCTCTAGGACCCCTTAAGCTTATGTCCTAAAACTAAGCCTTGTCCTAGTAGAAAAGACCTTGTCTTAACAAGACAAGTCTTGTCCTAAATTAAGGAGGGAGTAGAAAAATACTCAGATTAATAGACTCTCGAGAAAATGGGATTCCTGTTTTCTGATGACCGAAAACTATATCTCTCATTTCACCGTACCCTTTTTATATAATATTTCAAGGGGCATGAAAACCATCTCGACATCTCTTATCAGATATGTGTTATTTCATATCTGATAAGACTCTTCAGGATTGAATAGTCTTATCATTGTTCTTTCCCTTTCCAGATTAAATCCCCATGTGCCATGTGGCATTTACCGGTTAAGAAGAATGGAAGGTGGTGTGGACACCAGAAGCAGAAGCAGAATAAAACCTCACTCAAATAAGGTTAACCTGATTCCACTTTGAATCGAAAATCACTAAGTTAAATTTTTCTTGTAAAGGGCAATTTACTTTCAAGAGTCCTGTGATTACTTTGTTTCAATTTCATGAATCCTGTAATTATGTCCAATCGAGTCCTGTAATTATGTCCTATCCCAATCTGGGTTCAAATAAGAACTCAATTAGAGTTCCATTAGGTTTATTTAAATCAAGTCCAAGCTACTTCAAGTTGAGGTTCACCAAACCACTTGGAGCTTCCAAATCAAGACCTTGGTCCACCAAGCTGGAATTCCATATCACCATGCCAACAAAGCAGCCACCAGGGATGCCACATCATCAGCCATGTCACCTTCAAATGGGCACCTAAAGGGGAGATCGACCAAGCATTTTAAATTCAAAGAAACTGGCCAATCTCCATGAATTTCTCCTTATCCCATGTAACAAGGCCCCATATCCTCCAACCTCCCTTGTAATCCTCCATAATTTGGGAAGAATCTCCATGAATTTCTCCTTATCCCATGTAACAAGGCCCCATATCCTCCAACCTCCCTTGTAATCCTCCACAATTTGGGAAGTTTTCAAATTTCAAAAGTTTTGTAAGGCTATTAAAAAGCCTTGGACGCCCCATTGTAAAAGGGATTTGATTTTTGGAGATTAATGAAAGTTGAAGTTGAATTGAAGTTTTATGTTTTGAGTGATTGTCTCTAAGCCCCTCTTCCACACCAAACTATTCTCTCTTCCAAGCATCCAATGCCCAAGTCAAGAAGAAGGCCTTGGAGTCGGCCAGGCCATCTCAAATCTCTTTCTTTGCTCACAAATTTTCCATCCCTTCCATATGCATGCCTTTCTTCTTCCTTAACTCTTATTCTTTATATGCAGGGTCCTTCGAGGTTTTCGAGTTGCAAGCAGGGTATTCCTTGACAAGGAACCAACAAGCTGAAGCCCAAGTCCAGGGTTCTGATCTCTGTTATCCAAGGTTCTTCAGTTCTGAGCATTGGTAGTTTCAAGGTATGAATCAAAAGAAGGTTGGAAAGCTCATCACGGTAAGTCCACAATCATTAGCCCCTATTATCTAGATCTTCTTCCTTCTTAATTTAGGATTGTGTCTAATCAAGTAAAAGTCCCTTTTCATGTAATCCTTAAGACTTATTATGATGAGTACAATGCTAATGTAATCAGGTTTCATTGCTCTACATACACTAATCAAATCATTAATCATATGCTTGCCGCATCAGAAGGAGGAATCATTTTAGATTTAAAAACCATAGGAAGAGCAGAGTCCTGAGAGCAGAAGGACTCTACCTCAGAATCATGCGCAGATAAAGAGACGCGATTCTTCATCTACGCGTGCTACTCTTTTTCCCATTTCATGCTGCCCTCTTATTCCCTTTTACCGGTCAGTTAAATCCAAAGGGCATGGGGTAAGATGAGAAGGCGCCCCTTAATTAAACACTGGAGTGTTTCATCTATAGAAGGACTTTTGTCCTTCTGTGCGCACCTTCATTTTCCACGCGCGCCAAGAGGCGCCAAGAGTCCTTTTGTGGTCAACTTTATCTACACCCCATGCAACCTTTTACTAGTCAAAGCATATACAATATGGGTGTCAAAAAAAAGATCATCAAGTCCTCTTTCCATCCATATGAATATCTTTTAGATCAGAGGACTATAGACTCTTTTAGGCCTTTTTGAATGCCAAGGTATCATTTTGGCATCTAAAGTCCCAACTCAAATGGACTCTTCTATAAAACATCCAAAAGTCCCAAATAAAATCAGATCAAGCTTTGATTTGGCTATCCCCACATAGGACTCAACCTGATTTAGGTTTTTCTTAATTAGGTTAGCCCAATTAGCAAGCAACCGGATCCAATCCAATTGGGTTAGAAATTGGTTAGCCTACATATGCTAGTATGCAATCTAGCTAACTAATTATGATCCCATGACCCTAATTAAACCATGAGTAACTTCCTTGGCCTACTCTCTATTGTGTATGACCCATTGGGTTCCACATCTAGCCAGCAGTAGGTTTAGGTTTGAGCCGATATAATTCGATCGAACCTGATTGACCTAATTAGGTCAAATCGGCTCACCTAATTGTCCAATTCGAATCACACATCGAATTGACTCATGAAACCAATCCAATTTGTTCATGAAAACTCACAAGACAAGATTGGCATCTAGCAACATATCATGCTTACCTGGAAGATGAGAAATTTGATTGAAATTACCAAAATACCCTTCAATAGTAAGTTACCGTGCAATTCAATCTTTTGATCTCCCATTATCCTGATTAAGTGATGGGTATGGATAAATATCAAACCCTAACACTTAATCATATCGAATCTCAGCTCGATCATGAGGACTCAACTGATGACTGATTAGAAGCCACTTCTAATCTCATCCAACTTTGCAAAGATTCCTTGAGTCACTCATCGAAGAGATTACATGGGATAACATATCCTCTTACCAGGATTGATCAATTCCTTGTTGGTCCACTCACATCCTTCGTACACCTTCCACCATACCCAGAACACCATGTACATGTCGCAATGCCATGAATGAGTATGAACCAAAGTATGGCTTAGTGTGCACAAGGAACCATGGTGACCTCAGGTCTGAAGATCACATGCACAACTTCTACTATGGGACCTATCTTTTGATAAGGAACAAGACTTCCATAAGATAGTCCCGGTGCGGATCAGTTCAGTGTACTCATAACCTAATAGCACCCTTTTTCTTGTATTAGTGTCTCTACACAAGTGGCTGTGAGACCAACCACCCTCATCAATGAGCATACATAGGATAAGCTAGTCTTACCAGATTCATCGATCCCCGAATCGATGGTCCAATGATTAGGAACATTCCAGATTAGGATTTATAGGAATTAGGTCTCACTATTATTTTATCATAACCCTAATTCCATTGCCCTACTCTATGGGGTTCATCATAGTCAAAAATATGACACAGCAGTATATGATGAATCAAATGCCTTTATTATAAATAATGATGTCATGCATGAGTTGGAAGTTTACAAAAAAAGCCTTAACAATGATTGGCTCTTAGGGCATTTTTCTATCAGGGTTGCCCCGCCGCCACCTCCGGGCAGTGAGCTCAGCGATGAGGAGCATATGCCTGATCGAGTGGGCCTGGCTCGTTGATTAGGAGTCGCCATGCTATGAGTCTCATGATAGACAGCACCTTGGTGCCACCTCCGGGCTGTGAGCATGGCTATGAAAGGCATGCCTGATGGAGGGCCCACGTTGTTGATGAGGGTGCCAAGCTATGAGTCATGCGGTAAGTTGTGGGTTGCCCCGCCATCACCTCGAGGCAATGAGCTCAGTGGTGAAAAGCGCGGGCTTGATGGAGCGGGCCTGGCTCGTTGATGAGGAGTTGCCATGCTATGAGTCTCATGGTAGACAGCACCTTGGTGCCACCTCCGGGCTGTGAGCATGGCTGTAGGAGGCGGGCCTGATTGAGGGCCTGGCTTGCTGGTGGAGGGTGATGAGCTATGAGTCATGCGTTAAGTGGTGGGTTGCCCCACTGCCATCTCCAGGTTGTGAGCTCAGTGATGAAGAGCGCGGGCCCGATGGAGGGCCTGCGTTGTTAATTAGGAGTCGTTGTGCTATGAGTCTCACGGTAGATAGCACCTTGGTGGCACCTCCAAGCTGTGAGCGCGGCTATGGAAGGCAGGCCTGATGGAGGGCCAGCATTGTGCCCACCAGAATTTGAGTCGGATGGGGATGTCCCTGCATAGAAGAAAAGCAAAGTCGCATGAAAAAGGAGCTCAGATGTTGAGAGGAAATTTTACATCACTGGTAGCACTCTCTTGAGTTGCTTGCATTTCTAATTCATGAGCATCCGGGGGTGCTGAGGCTGATGAGGTAGCAGGCTTCATCTGGCTGGATTTTGACAACCCTCGCTGGGGTCCTTTATGGGGGTTGTGGTAGCGCGCCATCTTCCACCGGCGGGCTACCTCTCGGGGTCAGGTCCCATCTCTTGTTAGTCTGTCTAGCTACAGGTCACGCGATGGGTGACATCTCGCCACCATCTCCAAACTGTGAACGAGGCCATGGTGCTTGCCTTCGACGATGATGCAGGGCCTTCTCCTGTAGGACTGTGATACAGTTTTCATATTGCAAAGGTAGTGGGGAAGAGAGTTACCCGTTAAGCTTGCATGAGATGATGGAAGCCCCCACACGCAGGGGAATTCCTGGGTTTCCCTCTCTTTCTTTGGGCGGGCTCCCAGGAGGGAGCTCTCGTGTTCCCTGCTTGCCTCCTAGGGGGGCAGCTTCTGATATCTCCGATGATTGGAGAGCTTGGATCCTCAGCCTTGGCCGGGATCCCTTTAATTCCTGAGTCGTCTGCCGCTCAGCCTGCCTCCCTACCTGGTGTGCCAATCTATTGCCTCCTGGATTGTCATGGCCTGTAGCTCCAGTGCGTCATCGCCATGTCGGGTGCCTCCTCCTCTCGTCAGGAGCGCTCTCCCCTTCCGGGGGTGTCGGCTCTTCGGCCCGCTCGGCCTATAAAACAGAGGAGACCCGGGCCAAGAATTTCGGTGAGGACACTTCGATGATCAAGTCAGTCGGACGATCGAGGGAAAAAAAACCCCTATGGTGGAGAGCTTGGGGGACTCCCTCACCCCAGGGGGTGACATGATAGAAATGTTAGTATGGGAAAAGAGAAAGACCAAATGGAGAGTGAGGAGCGGGGAGTGGGGAGCAGGGAGGTTCTCCGGTCAGCCTCGTGGTCGCCGGGCTTGCGGTTGCTTGCTTGCTTCTCTCCCCCGCTCCTCTCACTTGGTCTCCGCTTACCTTCCTTACCTTTCTTACCTTTGGACCTCTCGGAACCCTTGGACCCCTCGGACCTCTTCGGGCCTCTCGGACCCCTTCCCCCTACTGTTGGGGGTGTTGTTTTGCTTATGAGGGGCGGGCAATGGGCTGCTGAGCCCCCTGCCATGGCGGGATCTTTCACTGTTTGGAGGGATTGTCCCGGTGTTGCACGGCCTATGGCTTTGAGAGGATTCTTTTTCTAGGAGAACTCTGAGTTTTGTGCCGCGTGGATCAGCGTCCCCCCGACCGTATGGTGGTGGACATGGTAGTGTATTACTAGGCCGTAGGTCTGATGAGGCTGACCTTGTTCAGAGCAAGTAGATAATGTGTTGCAAAACTGGCATTGGTGGCAGGGCGTGCGCCACTTCTCGGGGACTGCAGGTAGACAGGAACCTCCATGCCATTTGAATTCTTGCTAACCTTTCCCTCCTCCACTACTGGCAGGAATTCTGGCCTTTGCATGGCTTGGAATGACCTTTCGAAGGGGTCCACCTTCGGCAGCATGAGCTTGACCCTAGCTGGGAGCTGACCTTAGATGGAGGGCTTACCCGTGAGCTCGACCCCGCCTGGGAGCTGACCTCGGACAGGGGACTCACTCCATGAGCTCTGCCTCAACCAGGAGAGACGACTCTATGAGCTATACCTTGGTTGAGAGCTGGCATCAGACGGGGGGCTCGCTCCTCGAGCTCGACCCCGGCTAGGAACTGACCTCAGTAGAGGGCTTGCTCGCAAGCTCGACCCCGACCGGGAGTTGAACCTGGCATTCCATCGAGGGCCGCACCTAGGTGCAAGCCCCCACCCGTGTGGCTACTGGCTAGCGACTGTGTAGACTCCATGTCAGCAAATGTTGCCGCATCAGGTGTTAATCCTTTCGTTTATGATTTATCTTGTAGTTGAATTTTATCTATTTGTTAACCTTTATGAAAATTCTAGAAATAATTAGTGAAATTTGTTCTTTACCATTGCTTGGTTATTGAATTGAAGGATATGCCTGGCATGATCTCTAGGATGATACCTAGTGTTTTGCAGCTGGTCGCGTTGCCGATTCCAGTGCTAGATTCGGGGCATGACAGAAAACATAGAAAAAATCATTGATTTAAAAGGTAATAATTATTCCCTCATATCAAATTTTTTATTTTTTATTTTTGGTAATTTTATTTTATTCTCCTTTTTGGTGATCTGTGTTGAAGGAGAGCACCTGAGGAACATCGGAGGGGTCCTTAGGTTCCGGTTGGGTCCATAGGCTCCGGTTGGGCTTTGGCATGAGAGGCTCCGGTTAGATTGTTCGCTTTTTGCTAAGCTTCTCCATTCAGTTGCTAGCTTTCATATTCAGTTGATCCAAGCCTCCCCACTTGATTCAAACTCTGAGAGGACAGAGAAATTAGAGAAAAAATAAGGGAAAAACATGGGATATATCATCTATTTAAAAGGTAAGACTTTTTCCCTCATATCAATTTTTTTATTTTTTATTTTTGGTTTTTTTATTTTATTCTTTATTTTGGTGATTTGTGTTGAAGAAGAGCACCTGATGGACATCGGAGGGGTTCCTTAGGTTTCGGTTGGGTTTTTCTCAAGAGGCTCTGGTTGGATTTTTCTCTCCTTAGGTTCCGGTTGGATTGTTCTCTCCTTAGGTTCCGGTTGGATTTTTCTCTCCTTAGACATAGACATGTTTAAGGAAAAAACCTAGGCTTGAGTTGATCTCATGCTAGGTATATAGATTTTCTAGCTAAGCTGGATCTAAGGCAACCTCACTTGTATTTGGCTAGTGTACATTCTGACATATAGGTTTATCTTTCCTTTCTAGCATCCAAAGATCCCTCTCATGTGTTATCTTATTTGGCTATCCTACTAAATTTCTACCATAACTTGCAATTGTTGCTTGTCAAGATCAAGTACATCATAGGCAGAGAATTGTTTCTAGGGGTTGTTCAGGTACCAGAGACAATATGTCTTTTTGTCGTATCTCTGTTTTTTTGCAAAGTCTATTTGCAAGTCCTAAAACCATTTTTTTGTAAAGTTTATTGGTGCACTATTTTTATCTTACTATATCACAAGATGGTGTCGAGTTTGATCCAGCTCAAGAAAGTTTAGCTGACATTTTCATTTGCCATTATTTTGTAAATAATGGAGATAACACAACCTGTTCTGGTTGTATTTGTTACTCAATTGACCTTACCCGAGATGCTTTTTCCTTGTTAGATTTATCTATTTTCTAATACTTTTGCTAAATAATAGCCTAAATTTTTCAAAACATGTTTTAGTATTATATGCTTTCTTCTTTTTTCTATGTGTGTGTTGTCTGTGATTTTGGGAATTGACTAAAGTCATTTGGGTTTTGGATGGTTAGTTATGCTTTCCATTGTTCTTACCATTTTGTCTTTTGAGCTAGTAATGTGCTATTGCTGCTTTCCATGGCTTAATATTTTTCAATCATTTTGGTCCTTTATTTTGTCATTTTATTCTTCCCTTTTCTCCTGGATGCTTCATTCTTGCTTTGTTGTTACTTTCTCAAATTTGTCCCGGTAATACACTCTAGATGAAGATTGCATCTATCAAATTCTATCAATCAGATATCTGCTCAACTTGTAAATGGTCCATTAAAAAGTTGTGCTCTCTATAGTTTCATTTTTACCTTCATGTTTTTCATGTCTTCATTTCAACTTTGACTGATACCGAGTTAGTGAATTGATGGATCATATCCTGTTAGACAGGTTCTCTTCATCTTCAGATTATCAGCACTCATGTGCTTCGAGAATTATGATCTTGAATTCTTGGTTATCTTGAGAAAACTTTACTTTCTACAAGCCAATTTGTTTTGTCAATTCAGATGGCGAAATCATCACTTGTTCCATTCTGCAATCCATAATGGCATCTTGTCTTCCTATGCATAATCCTTAAAATTCAATGGCATCTTGAAATTCATTACTTCTGATCTAGATATTTAAATCATAAATTGTTTCAGTTTTTTGACTTACTAAATTGGTCTTTCCATGGAATTGATTTATTCTTTTGAAAGATCTGGTTACTTTTGGGTGTAGGTACTGTGCTTTTATTATGGCATGCTTCTTAGGATGCAAATGTGTTCAGTCATAGTCAATTTAGAGTTTACTTGACCACAAATGAGACCAGTATCTAACTCAAATCTAACCTGAATGTGAGCTGCCTAACTTCCTCTTCAGAGTCTATAAAATCAATTGTAGAGCACAGCTCAAATTTCTGTGTGATTACATTTCCCACTGTCATTCTGTTCCATTGTTTAAGTTGTGCTTGAGAAATCTTACTTTTTTAACAAGGTTGTCCGCTGCTTCAGTGGATCTTGGTGTGCATGGCCACCATAACTTGACTTGTTCTTCAAAACCTGGGCAAGAGAACGATAGACTTTCAAAGTGAAAAGGTTTGTTTGTACTGTACATACCCTGCATCCGTGAACTAAAATGTAATATGATAGGGATATGGTCTAAAGTTGTTCAAACTTGTGGTAAGAGTATTGCAAGAGGAAATTCATTGTGCCATTCCAATGAAACAAAACATCGATCCAGCTTGGCCATTGTTGGATTGTCCCTGAAGTTTGTCTATGTGTATAGCCTGCTTATGAGGTTGATTTCCATGAGTGCTTTGCAATTGACAAAATTATTGAAGATATTTGAGGCTTGGATATTATTGGATCTTTCCCTTTGGCATGAAATAAACCTTGTTGCATTAAAGTCCCCCATTAGCACCCAAGGTTCTTGGTGCTCCTTCTTAAAGTGGAAAGTTTTGCAAAGAATCTCCTCCATTCTGTCTGGTCTTGTGGTCCATAAATGTTCATCAAAATCCAACTTGAGCTTGTTCTTTGTATGTAAACTTGGTGGTGAGGGAATAAAGGCCTTGGCACAAAAACCTGCCATCAAGGTCAATTGGATCCCAGCAAGTTAGTACTCTTCAGCCATCTCTTAGGAGGAAAAGTTTGAGAAGTCCTATAACTAGGTAGTATCATAATTATCTCAAAGATGCTAATGGATTTTTGGATGACAAAAACAATTAATGTGTCACATTATGTACACTTGTTGCTAAAGCTTTGATTAGCATTATTGCTTTAATATAAGACAAGTACTAAGAAAAATAGTTACTTAATTAGGACATCTGATTAATTATCCTCAGGTAACATTCACCCCTCATCTCCTAGTAACATTTATAGCTACTCCACTTATCTCATTAATCTTTTCTTTATTTTATGAATGGATGGTGCTTCCTTGCATTGAAAAGGTTTAGTATTGCTTCTCCATGATGCAGTCTCTTAAAGAGGTTTGAAAGCAAGGTCATTCATGGACAAGGAAAAGTAATTTATAAAATTGAATTTATTTTTCTTTGATTTATCTATTTGCTAGAAAATTAGAAAATTCTGAGAAAGGAAAAAAGCTGATGCCAAATAATGAAATAGCTGATTTTTTGATTTCAAGACTTTTATTTAAGAGAAGTGTTCCTAAGCTACGCAAAACTACCTTCAATCACTTTTATTTTCCCATATGTTACATTTTCTCCTGCAAAACAAAAAGAAAAGAAGAATCTGTTCTCTTTGAAACCAACCAGACCTATTGTTCTTAAGCTTTTAATTAACGATTATTTTACCATCATAATACATGCATTAGAGGGTTGGCACAATAGCAAAGTTGCTCCACTGTGACTTGAGTATCATGAATTTAAAATTCAAAAATGGTCACTCTGTATGTGAAGGTAAGGTTGTATAGATCTGACTATTTCTTATACTATAATGGGAGCCCCATGTATTAGAATGTATTTTTATGCATGCATTAGAGAAGTGGGAGGAGGTTCTTTTGAAAGATAGAGGATTCATTGAATTTGGCAAATTCAGTATCTTCCAATGGCCTTTTGTTAATTGGGTAGGGTTTCTATTCTCTAAGATTATTATAGTGGATAAAAAATTTTAAAGAAATGACTCGTATAAATAGGCATGATTTAAGCATGCTATATATCTTCTAAAGCTTAACTTAATTCATTTCTAAAATCTTTGATGGCTTCTAAAATCTATGATGGCACACCACCTATAGCATAGGACATATCACTATCTTAAACCATCATTTTCTTTGAGAACATGGGGCCTCACCTTTTGATTTAGGAAATTTTTGGCACCATAGTTCATGCTCTTATCGGCCTAGCAAAGAGAAAGTCACCTCAGTTATTTGAGAGTGTTAATTACATAATAGAATAATTTAAAATGAAATCTATTTGATATATTTCAGGAGTTCCCTACCGAAGCTATAGATCCTGTGGAAAGTTTCTGAAACTATGGGCAAGGTTTCAAATATCCTAATGGTAAGGAGGCTAAGCTTAAACCACTATCATTTATTTATTAATATCTAATCCATAAGGCTAAATTATTATTGGTGAGGACTTTAAGATTTAACTTAGACTCCTTTTTCTCCATTTCGGAGTTTAATGCATACAAATGGGAAAGATACTATGTCAAACACTTGGAAAAACATGGCTAGCCTATAGTTTAAACATGAAACATCCTTTTAAAGAAAGAGCTGCGCAACTATTAGATCATCGCTCTTTTTGCTAGTTTAAAATATGGATATAGTGATGCTTCCATATACTTTGAGATCCATGCCAATTAACTTTTAAATTTCTGTATAAATGTTTGATTATCCTCCTCATCCATGAACTCCAATACACAATCTAGGGCGATGAAATAATAAGATTGTTTTCTTAATGAACATGTATAAGTATATGTTAATATTACACTTCTTTAATTTTATTACTTCTGCCCCATATTTATAATAATACAAAGTTTGCTTTCAGCCTTCACTAATAGGAAACAAAATTTGACATTCTAAATTTTGATGTTTAGATTGATTCTAGCCTCCATGAATAGCCAGTGTCAATAGCATGACTTACAAAAGATCACACTTTATGTTCCCAACTAATTAGTAACAACAGTAGGTCAATCCTATACCAAACTGTACTGCAAGCCAGTTAGTTGTTGTCCATCTCAACATAGAGCTGCATGAGTTTATCATATCCTTCTACTTTATTATATATACAAAAGGTTTCATTCTATCTACCTTTCAAGTATTATAGCAGCTAGTCATTTTCCAATTGATACCTTCATTAGGAATTCAATAATAGGTTTTAGTCCAGTAATAGTTTCCAAGAATTTTGCATATGGAAGGTTGGAATGGATAATTTGTAAAGGTTGAATAAATTAGCCAATCTTTAATATATCAATGAATAAAGGCTGAACTTAAACTCAGTATTTTTGCATTCATTCATATATATATATATAATGACTACATGTATGCATGCATGCATGAGAGTATGCACATGCACTACACACATCCACATCCAATTATAGTTCCATAGACTATATAGTTCATAATTGTTTTGAGGTTTCCGATAGCGGTATCACATATCATGTGTTCCCTCCCCTCTCCTAAATAATTAGATCTTTATTTTTACAAAACTTACATTGCATAAAACCATAAACCTGTCTATTGATTAATGTATATATTCTTTGGCATTCGTGCATTTAAATTTTTTTATACGAGTGGGAGAATTATTTATATTGGTCAATTGATTGTCTAATTTGGATAGTTTGGAAATTATAAATAATTTTATAGATAATTACAGTAATCAAATAGTATGTTAAGGGATCCAGAAAAATTTGGATAGTATTTTTCTTTAGTTCTCCTCATACATCTTCAGCCATGTCAGAAGAATTAAGGAAAAATACTATCGAAATTTCTTTCAACCCCAATTAGATATCGTTTGATTACTATAATTGATCTATAGAATTAATACAATTTTCAAATGGAATAGGATCCTCTTTACCTATTAATTGGTGGTAGGATGCATTTGTTATGTAAGCCTTAAATTAACCTTGAGCCCTACACTCAAAATTAATCCTAAATCCCAAATTAATCCTATACCCTAAACCATAGATCCTTAAACCTAACTTAACCTAAAATCCTAAACCCATGCTGATTGAGTTCATGTTATAAATTGTTTGTTTTGGTTTTAATTTTTTTTTTATGTACTAATGTCTCTACTAAAATTTTTGATATATCAGGTAAGTGAAAATATGAAAAGTTATAATTGTATGCTTGCATTTTGTTCTTTTACAGAATATGAATATCCGTCATAATCATAATTGGATATATAATAAACTTTTATTGGGTCAAAAGGGATATGTTGAAATTTTTTAAAAGGGGTGGAGGAGTTTATTTATTTTGCTTGCCAACAACCATGCTTTTTAAGACATGGAAAAATTAGATATCCTTGTTCAAAGTACAAATATCAAAGGTACTTAAATCCTGATGAAGTGAATGTTGATCTTTATAAAAAGAAGGGTTTATACCTAATTATTGGTATTGGATATCACATGGAGAGAATGATCCTCATGTCAGTGGGGTCTTTGATGTGTGTGTATTCAAGTACTCCTAGTAGTGCACAATTAGATAATGATGAATAGAATAGATATTGACGTATGATTTTTGATGCTATTGGCATAAAATATGGGTCTCATTATGAATAGAATGTGGAGGAGCTTTCAAATATGGATGCTCATAACTTTTATGATATATTATATGCAGTCCAACAATCATTGTGGCTAGGATGTAATGATCATTTTGAGATATTAAGCATAAAATCTGAGGGCAATATTTTACAATGATCTTTTGATCAAATAGTGGAACTTATGAAAGAGACACATCCTACTGATAACTCAATACCCCAAGATTTTTTTAGAATGAAAAAATTGGTGTCAAAACTTGGCCTTACTGCTCAAAAAATAGACTATTGCATTAATGGTTGTATGTTATATTATGGGGATAACAATAAAAAAGAGGAATACAATTTTTGTGGTGCAGCTTGTTATAAAATACAAAATGCTACTAATAGACAACATAAAGAGATCTTGATGAAAAGAATGCATTATTTATTTCTCATTCCTAAGTTAAAAAGATTGTATACTTCCATGAGTTCTGCTCCACACATGAGATGGCACTATAAGATTAGACGGGATTCAGAGATATTATGTCACCCATTAGATGGAGAAGTTTGGAAATACTTTGATCAAAAGTTTTATAATTTTATAGCTGAACCATGAAATATCAGTTTAGGCTTAGGTGATAATGGTCTTATCCCATACAATCAATCAGCAGCACCATATTCTTGTTGGCCAGTAATTATTACTCGTTATAACCTTCCTCCAAAACTATGCATGACCACTCTTTATATGTTCTTGATGTTGATTATTTCTGGTCCGCATAATCCAAAGAGTAAGATAGATGTGTATTTATAACCTTTGATAGATGAGTTGAAACTATTGTGAACAGAGGGTGTGCTTACATATAATATTTCAAGAAAGCAAAATTTTTTTATGAAGGCTACATTAATATAGACCATCAATGACTTTGTAGCATATAGCATGTTGCTAGGATAGAGTACAGTAAGAAAATTGACATGTCCATATTGTATGGAGTGTTCAAAGGCATTCACTTTGAAACTTGGTGGTAAAAATTCCTGGTTTGATTGTCATTGCCAATTTCTACATATGGATCATATACTAAGAAGAAATATGGATGCTTTCTATAAAAACTGGATGGAAAAAGATCAACCTCCCCATAGGTTGACTGGGGATAAATTATGGGAAGCTATTTCTTCTTTTCCAAAGATAACCAAGGAGGGTTCATGTAGATGTAATGGATATGGAGTTAGGCATAATTGGTTAAAGCAAAGTATATTTTGGGAGTTACCATATTGAAAAACTAATATAATCAGACACAATCTAGATGTAATTTATATAGAAAAAAATGTTTTTGATAATATATTTAACACAGTCATGGATGTTAAAGGCAAAACCAAAGATAACATGAAAGCAAGAATGGATTTAAAGGAGTACTATAAGCAAAGGGATTTAGAGTTGCAAAAATTAGCCAATGAAAAGTTGTTAAAACCGAAAGCAAAACTCACCTTAACCTTGGAGCAAAAGAGAGCTATATGTAAATGGGTCAAGGAGTTGAAAATGC
Organism: Areca catechu; assembly: GCA_021397845.1. Classification (NCBI taxonomy): domain Eukaryota; kingdom Viridiplantae; phylum Streptophyta; class Magnoliopsida; order Arecales; family Arecaceae; genus Areca; species Areca catechu. The sequence goes on from CM038050.1 coordinate 105,002,766, forward strand.
TTGATGGATATGCCTCTAATTTATGTAGATGTGTAAGTTTGAAAGAGAAAAATATTTAGAATGAAAAGTCATGACTATCACGTCTTTATGGAGTGTTTGCTACCAGTCGCCTCTAGTGCACTACCAAATCAACTATGGAAGCCAATAACTAAGTTAAGTTTTTTAGGAACCTGTGCTTAACAGTATTATGGACGGCTGAATTGTTATAGATGGAACAAAATATTGTTGTCATACTATGCAAATTGGAATGGATCTTTCCACCCGGATTCTTTAACTCAATGGAGTACTTACCTATTCATTTGTCATATAAAGCAAGAGTTGGTGGTCCCAATCAATATTAGTGGATATACCTATTTGAGAGGTAAGTAAAAATTACAACAATTTAATGAAACTAATAAATGATGCTTTATATTTTATATATCGCTGGAATTATTATAGGTTTCATTTAATTATTGTAGGTTTCTTAATAAATTAAAATACATGGTCAAGAACAAAGCTCGTATGGAGTCGTCCATATACAAGGCATACTTGTACCAAGAGTCTTCTAATTTTTATTCATATTATTTTGAACCACATGTATAATCAATAAGATATAGAGTTGGACAAAATGATGACGGGGGTGAAGATAAGACAATCCAACCAACTATGTCAATTTTTAATAACCTGGCGATCCATTTGGAACTTGTAAAAGTCAATTTCTAAATGGTAGGGAATTAGCTGCTACACTTTACATGTATGACTTAATTATGATGAGGTTCAACCATATATTAGGTAAGTGAAAATACTCGATGTTTAATTAACTTCACATCATATCGAATATTACATTACTAATAGTATTATAATTGTCAAAATTTTTACCCAGCATTTACAAGTGTTCAAACCAAATATTTATGCTACTAACATTGATGCTAAGATTGCATCCGAGTTTCCATATTGGTTTCGGACTTATGTAAGTTTACCGATACCCTCATGTATTTATATCAATGCCTATTACCTTAATTATGACCTTATTTATGATTTATGGTTATATCATGTTCATAATCGACATAATTAATACAAAATCAATATTTGCATAATTTAGCATGGGATCCTAAGAGAAAGATTCACACGTGGTCTACTTATTTTATTAACTGTTACAAGTTTCACATAGAAGAAAGGAATGTTGACAAAAAAATAATTAATAGTGGAGTGTGCGTTAAGGGTTTTGATTAAGGAGATGAAGAAAGTTATTATTATGGCATCCTTAAGGAGATAGTGTAGCTAGAATATAAAGGGCATCCAATGAAATGATTAATACTATTTAATTATAAATGGTTTGATGCATTAATGAATCATGGTATGAAGGTGCATAGGAGTATAGGATTGTTGAAATTCAGTATACTTGAAGGTATGCAAGATTTGATCCCTTCATATTTGTAGAAAATGCAATTTAAGTATACTATCTACCTTATTCTGAAAAAGATAAGAGACAAGCTACAATGACGGGTTGTCATCAAGATCAGACCAAGGGATATAATAGATGATTAATATACATTGGAGGTTGCTTACCAAGATAATGCAATGTTTCATGTAAATACTATATCGAATGATGATTGCTTGAAAATTTAAGAGACATTGAGGGTGGTTTTGAGAAAGTTGAGGGATATGATGATACAAACTTGGACATTGATGAAGAAGATGTGGAGGATGCTATAAAGGAAGAACATTATGATGACATTGATGATTCACAAGATGAGGATGAAGAACATGATAATATGAAAATTTTTCAGATGATGATGAATAGTCGTAAAAGCTTTTTATTATTTATGCATGTGAGTTAATCCTTTAAAGTCTTTAATCTAATTGTTAAGAAATATAATATTTTTATGTTTATTATAAATGATATATCCAAACTGGGAAAAGGGAGTGTCATCGTAGAGCCATCCTAGGAATCATCAACCTTCCTGTTCTATCCCATCATTATCAGCTACTATCCCACCATTATCATCAACTATTTCACCATCATCATATATTATCCTACCTTCTACCATTCCTATGGCACCATACTTCAATTTGCCACCTATGATGATTGGTGTATATTCACCACCTCCTGCTGCATCATCAAGTGACATGCATTTGCCTCCATTCTATTTAGGACCTCCTATCCATGCTCTAGCACCTATCATCTATTCTAGACCACCTCCTATCTATTCAGCATCTTCTCTTGTCCATTCAAGATCGCCTACATTCAAATCATCATCTCCTCTTGTTCATCCTACTTATTTTGAGGCTAACCCTTCTCAGGATGCTATAAGTACACAGAATAGTGATGGCAAGCCAATGTTGTATCTTGATGGAGATGGATAAGTAAAAATTTTATTTAAGAATATTATGATCACTTTAACATTTTGAATATATAGATCTATTCTAACTAATATATAATATTTGTAGGCTTTTACTATCTCTACGAATGCCATTGTTGAAATAATGAGACTTTGATGAACCATGGTTATCATGGAAAAAGATACCTTCTACTGTTAGAGATATATGGTTTGTTGAGTTTAAAGTAAGTAAAATATTTATAAATTAAATTTAATTTACTGGTGTATATTTTTTTATGTCATTTAACCTGATATCCATATTCATTATAGAGGAGGTATCGGTTTGAGCCATTGAATGACCAAGGGCAAAAAAAAATTTGAAAGATGTGGTGCTACTCATTTGAAGAATTTCTTTGATAATTCTTGTAGAATTATGGAGAGACCACCTTGGCTTGGAGATCATGTATGGATAGATTGTGTGAGCACTGACATATTGTCCATAGTAGAAGAAGTGTGAAAAAGCAAAACAAAATCATGCTTCTGATTATGGAGGTTTTGGTGCTTCTCTTCACACTGGTAGCCCCATCACTACATTGCAGCATAGACACAATATGGTAAGAGCTATGATTTTTTTATTAATCATATTTGGTTCGTACTCATAAAATATTACAAACTGTACAACATTTGATATTTATAATATAAACTCTAAAGACTGATGCTATACCATCTCCATCTAAATTATTGATGCACATCTATCAGAAAAAGGATAAGAGCTAGGTGGATAGGAGATCAGAGCATATTGTGTAAGTAACATATTATATTACTTCTTATATGTTTTTTATGATAATTAAGATAAATTTAACAAGCCGAATTTAGACATAATATGGAGGTATAATCTCAGAGTGATTTTGATCCTGGCCACCAGCAGACTACACCATCAGAGTTAGATGTGTGGGTTTGCAAAGTTGGTGGAAAGAAGAAAGGAAGGATTTACGGCCTAGGATTAGAGTCTACTATATTGATAGGCCCATTATATTTTCATGGCCAAGCTTCATCATGCTCATAATGGATGCAAAGTCAACAAATTGAAGATCAAGTAAGAAAGTAGGTTGAAGCTGAATGGAATTCTCGTGTATAGGCTATCAAACATGAAAGGGATGAACTTAGGAAGAGGGTAGAATATAATGAAAGATTATTGCATGATCTAATTGCAAAGATTACTACTGATGGGTGTCGATCGGTTTTGACATGATTGATACATTTGGCATGAGGTATGCTTATATTTTATTCCCATATGATGTGTTAAACCTGATTTGTGACAATCAATTTTTGCCTGCTATATTTTTATGGTTGTTATCTTGTTTTTCCCTGATGATGATCTAAAATTATTGGATATTGAAGGGGATGGCTCCAACAAATATAACATGGCCTCTTTTTCTTATTTTCATATGATGTGTTAAACCCGATGGGTGCCGATTGGTTTTGCCATGATCGATATATTTGGCATAAGGTATGCTTATATTTTATTTTCATATGATGTATTAAACCTAATGGGTGTCAATTGATTTTTGCCTGCTATATTCTTAGTTGTCATCTTATTTTTTCCTGATGATGATCCAAAATTATTGGATGGCTTCGGCAAATATAGCATGGCCTCTTTTTCTTATTCCTATATATTGTGTTAAACCTGATGGGTGTTGATCGGTTTTTCCATGATCGATAATACATTTAGCACGAGGTATGCTTATATTTTATTTCCATATCATGCGTTAAACTTGATAGGAACCGATTGGTTTTTGCTTGCTGTATTCTTATAGTTGTCATCTTGTTTTTCCTTGATCGTGATCCAAAATTAATGGATATTGAAGGGGATGGCTTCAGTAAATATATCATGGCCTCTTTTTCTTGTTTCCATATGATGCGTTAAACCTAGTGGATACCAATCGGTTTTATCATAATCGATACATTTGGCACAAGGTATGCTTATATTTTATTCATATATGATGTGTTAAACCTGATGGGTGCCGATCGGTTTTTACTTGCTGTATTCTTATGGTTGTCATCTTATTTTTTCCTAATGATTATCCAAAATTATTGGATATTGAAGGGGCTGGCTCCAGCAGATATAACATGGTCTCTTTTTTTATTCCCATATGATGCACTAAACCTGATGGGTGTCGATCAGTTTTGCCATGATCGATATTTTTCATGTTTTCTACTGGATTTATTTTGTTCTTACATGAGGTGGTATTGGAAAAGATTCTTATTGATGCAATGCTCGATCTTAGAGGTTTTCTTAATTACCTTTATGGTTTTAATATGATGCCTTTTGGTTTGAATGCATGTTGTGCATTGTTTCTTGTTAACTTGATCTTTCTTTTATGTATTATATGGAGCTATTAGTTCTTTCTTTTGACATAAATGCAGGTGGTATTGGAAAACAACCCATCCTATTCTTTTTATTTATTCCATTTCTGACTATGATATTCTTTTAATTGGTTTCATAGGCATTTTCTGCTCTTATGGGGCAAATTCATGAAAGACTACAGGTATTTGGTGAATTCAAGGTAACCTTCTATTTCTAAATCTTTCTTGAATGGTTATTCAATGAGCATCATTTTGTATACCATGACATACTGATTGGTACATGACATTCGTTACTGAACTTGTAGGGAACTGATATGCCAATTAAAACCCCCCATGCCAAGTGTCAGCACCAGGATATGTGCCATACTGACACTGGGTATATGGGTTACCATTTAGGTAGAGGTACAGGTACTGAAATAGATACTTAAAAAATTTGCTTGAGTATTATAATAGTTACCAATCATGTGCATGTGTTTTTCCATTGCAAGTGGATATCTATATGGCCTTTTAGTATCTATTAACTCTTTTGTATTTTAGACAAATGATATAGTTAAATGTTGTGTTTCAGGCTAGTTGATTTTAGCATTGTTATCATCTTTTTCCTTCATAGTTTAAATGGGAAGGGGAGTGTAAGGGTACTACTTTCTTTTTTTCATAAACATATAACATCTCTGTTTTTTGTTGTTTGGAGGGGGGCCATGGAAAACAAGAGCCTGAAAGCATTTCTGGATTTCTTCAGCTTAATTACTACCACAAATTTCTAGTATTTTTCCTGAGGGTATTAATGTTTAAATGGGTAGATATTCATCTCTAAACTTGTTTTGGCATCACCTGAAACTGCTACAGACGTAGACTATGCTGCAATCCGAGGAGTAATTGGTCATGAGGTAGGTGCTATGCAAAACTACTTTTTCTTGTATAATGTTTTAATTGGTATATAATGCTATTTTTGTCTTTGGAATTGATGCTAATGTGGGCTTTGACTTGGATGAATTGCAATATTTCCATAACTAGACTGGCAATAGGTTTGATCATTTACTTAATGAACTGCCTAAGATCTGTTTATTTTTTATGCCCTCAATATTTATGAGATTTGCTGCCATGTTTATGTATTTGTGTTTGTCCAAGTGTTTATGGAATATCTCTACATAGCTTTAATGTGTGCTTGCTTAGAATGTGTGATATATGGATTTTCATTTTCTAGTTATCGGTCACATTTTGTGTACGATTTACAAAGAACTTGTACTTGTGGAATTTTGAGTGCATGTGTGACTGTCATGTCACCAAACAATTGTACTTTCTGGCCACAAAACTAGCTTCCCTAGAAGAGTGGGCTCTTCTCTTCATTTTTGTTGTTCCCATCACAAGTTTTGAAAAATGGATGTCCAGATGTCTATTAAAAAAGGGAGTTATTTTGAAACCATTGCAGAGTGACATGCCGTGACTGCTATCAGCTCAGTCTAAAGGAAGGTCTCACTATCTTTAGAGATCAGGTAATGCATTCCGTGCTTTATGCTCTTTATAACATGCTTCTTAGATGATGCAAAAACCTTATGAATGTCTGGAAGTCATTTTTTTAAATGGTATTGGCAAGAGCTTTCATCTGACATGGGCAGCCGCACAGTCAAGTGCATAGCTGATGTTTTGAGACTTAGGAGTTATCAATTTTCACAGGTTTAAATGTTTTTTGGTTTGTCTGTTGAATATATTCAGATGACATCAATTTTTTTTTCAATCAAACATCATGCATCTAATATATGGAAATTGGTTAAGGTAAAACCATAGTACTATATCTAACTCCTTAACTTTCCTGTAATTTTTTCCAGTTCTATATTAAAATTTGAGTTTCTTTTTAAAAAAAATATTTTGAGGGCTTGGAAGGGGGGGTGTTGGAAACTAGTTATTCCCTTATTCTGTGGTTTAACTGTTCTTGGACCTGTTGAGTAGGCTTTGTAGATCAGGTGAAAACTACGGTCAATTTCCACTAGTAATGAGTACAATTCACAAAATAGTGTCATTAGAAATACCACTAACATCAATGTATACTAGAATTTCCAAATTCTTAGACTTGAATTGTTTAGTTATAATTGTTATTAATAGCCTGATTCAGGTGCTAGTGAGCCTGATAGGTGCTAGTGGTGCATAGGATTGGCCATTGGATTTGATTAAAGTCTCTTGATCTCCTATGGATTTCGTTGATGAAAAGAGATGGTTTTTTCCATGTTTTTTTTTGGGGTTTTTGTGAACAATTGTGAGAGAATGGGTTTGATTGTCTATAACAACTGAGATGTTAAAAAGCAGTGCTCCTTTATGATATATGATTATTTAGATATACGATTATTTACTTGAGTGATTCTTCTATAAATTCCATTTCCCTTATATAGGCTTCGGCACATGCTCTCTCTCTCTCTCTCTCTCTCTCTCTCTCTCTCTCTCTCTCGCTCCATATCAGGAAGAGATTGAAAGCAAGAGAAAGGGAAACATGCATTCAAAGTTCTTAATGATCAACATTTGTATCAGCATAATGTAAGGGAGATCCAATGGACTCAAGCTTGTTTCCCTGCACAGGGAGTTTGTAGTTTGGAATTAGCCCTTTGCATTTTTGCTCCTGGATCCTGTTGGGTTACCTAGGTCAGGTGTAGTGGAAGACTAGGTTTCAAAATTTTCATTTTCGAAACCCCAACCGGCCGAAACCCTAAACCCTAAGATCACTTGTGCATAACAATCAGTAAATCAAAACTTTAGGATAATAGAGGAATACCTAGAATGCTATATTCCTTTGTTTCCACTAGGCATACAAGTGCATGTCCTCCAAAGGTGATCCACATAGAAATCGGACTAAGAACACACTCCTACACAGTTGCTTGTTTGACTGGGATTCTTCCGGCAGCCTTTCAGACATTCCTCCTTTGCTGGACTTCCTACCCTCCTGTAGGGCACTCTAAGACCTCTCTATATCTACTCTCGGATCTTGGATACCCTTTCTATTATTCTCCTTAGGCTCTTGTCTTGATTAGACCAGCCTTGTCTTGAAGGAACGAGTTTTGTCTTAAAGAGACAAACTTGTCTTAAGGGGAGGGAAAGAGAAATAGAAAGTTAGGAATTTCGTTGGGATTGAGTGAGTCTAGCATCAAATCACCGATGCCCTTTATAGAATAGGTTGGGGCACCTGATATGCCTCTTCTGTAGCCATCTGATAAGACCCTTCAATGATAAGGAGTCTTTTGGATGGATAATCATATCATGATAGCCTTTTATCATGCGCCAAGAGACATTTCTTTATCTCTTCGATTTCGAGTATTTAATCCCCTTATGCCACTTGGAATGTCCAGTTAAAATAAAGCTAAGAGATGTGACTTCAGAAAGGAAGCGTTGGAGAAAATTCAAGAGCCTTCAAATAGAAGGACTCTTGATCTCAAATTTGCGCCAACAAAGAAGAGATGCGTCCCTTCAATGTGCATCATTCCTTTTTCATGCCAAAACCCATATGTTGACTGGTCCAACCTCTTCCAAAGTGGCATGGAGATAAAAATGAGGCCTTTGGACTCTTATTTGCATTTGTGATTTATCTGCAGGACTCTTGGTCCTTCTGCATGCACATAATATGCATGAATGAAATATGGCACCCATGAGTCCATGCTAACATGGACTCTATCACATAAGCAAGATAAGTCCAAAATAATTCAAATAAAAATTGAAATTGGCAGGCCTACTTAGGACTCTAACTAATTTAAGTCCCACTTAAATTAAATAGCCCAAATAACAAGCAACTAGACCTAATCCAATTGAGTTAGGAATTAGGTTAGCCAACATATGCTAATATGTTAATAGCTAGCCAATTAGGATCCCATAACCCTAATAAAAATCCAATTGATATCCTTGGCCAATTCCATAATGTGTATGACCCTTTGGATTCCACATCTAGCCAGCAGTAGGTCTAGGTCCAAGTCGATTCGAACCGATCGAACGTAATTGACCTAATTAGGTCAAATTGAGCTAACCTAAGTTGTCAATTCGAACTAGCTTTCGAATTGACTCATGAATTTAATCAAATTGATTCATGAAAACCTACAAGACATGATTGACGTCTAGCAACATGTCATGTCTACCCGAAAGATGTGGAATTTGATTAAAAATACCAAAATATCCTTCAGTAGAAAGTTTCTGTGCAATTCAATCATTCTATCTCCCTTTATCCTGATTAAGTGATGGGCATGAATAAATGTCAAACCCTAGCACTTAATTATTTTGAATCTCAATTTGATAATAAAGACTCGATTAAAGATAGATTAGAAACTTTATCTAATCTCTTCTTGTTTTGATCAAAGACTTTCTGAGTCATCATTCGAAAAGATCACATGGGATAACAACTTCCTTTTACTATGAGCGATCAATTCCTTATTGACCTACTCATTATCTTCATACACAATCCACCATATCCAAAAACACCTCGTATATGACTTAATTGCCATGAATGAGTATCACCAAAATATGGGTTCATGTGCACAAGATACTATGGTAGTCTCAAGTCTAAGGATCACATGCACAACTCCCACTAAGAGAACATTCCTTTGACAAGTAAGTAAGACTTCCATTTGATGTTCTCTTATCGGATCAGTTCAGTGGACTCATAACCTAATGAGCACCCACATCCTTGTATTAGTGTCTCTACATAAGTAGCTATGAGACCAACCACCCTCTCCAACGAGCATACATAGGATGTGCTAGTCTTTTTGGATTCATCGATCCCCGAATCGATGATCCATCGACTAGGAATGTTTTAGATTAGGGTTTATAGAAACTTAGGTCTCATTGTTATGATTTCCATCATAACCCTAATTTCATTGCCCTAACCTATGGGATTCATCATAATCTAATATAAATGCAGCAATATGATGAATCAAAATTGCCTTTATTTAATTAAATAATGTCATACAAGAGTTGATAGATTACAATAATGCCCTTACAAAGATTGGCTTTTAGGGCACTTTTCTTTAAATCTTCCACTTGCACTAAAGCCAATCGCCCTTGTATCTTATACCCATACAATCTAAGTGGTGATCAAAATGCTGCTGAGATAATGCTTTAGTGAATGGGTCTACTATATTGTTCTTTGTATCTACTCGTTCGATGATAATATCTTGTCATTGAACGAGGTGGAAGCATCTTAGGATGTGCTTGGGCTTATTATAAGACCTTGGTTCCTTAGCTTGAGCAACAACTCCAGTGTTATCACAATAAAGTGGCACCGGTTGTTGTATAGCAGGAACCATGCCCCAATTCTGTGATGAATTTCTTCATCCACACAGCTTTCTTTGTGGCTTCACTTGTAGCTATGTATTCTGTCTCAGTGACTGAATCAGCTATAGTTGGCTACTTGGTACTCTTCCAACTCACTGCACCATCATATAGGGTGAAGACATATCCTAATATGGATTTGCTATCATCCGGATCTGATTGAAAACTAGAATCTGTATATCCTTCTAGTTTCAACTTTGATCCACCATATATAAGAAAAACATCTTTAGTCTTTCTCAGGTACTTAAGAATATTTTTCATAGCTTTCCAATGATCCTCACCTAGATCACTGTGGAACCTGCTTACTATGCCCAAGGCATGACAACATCAGGTATGGTACATAACATGGCATACATAATTGATCCTACAGCCGAAGTATAAGGTATCAAACTCATCCTTTCTCTCTCCTCTAGTATCTTAGGAGATATTTTCTTGGAGAGATGTATGCCTTGACTTATAGATAAGTAATCCCTCTTACTTCCATCCATGTTGAATCTCTTCAATACTAGTCAATGTACCTAGATTGAGATAAGCTTAGCATCCTCTTAGATCTATCTGTATAGATATTTATACCTAGTATATATGATGCCTCTCCCAAATCCTTTATGGAAAACTGCTTTGATAGCCAAGATTTGACCGATTGCAACATTGGAATATCATTTCCAATGATGAGTATGTCATCAACATACAAGACTAAGAAAGCAAGTGCACTCCCACTTATCTTCTTGTACATACATGGTCCTTTCACATTCTTGATAAAACCAAACTTCTTGATTGTTTCATCAAAGCGGATGTTCCAACTCCTCGATGCTTTTTTAATCCATAAATGGATTTTCTAAGCTTGCATACTTGGTTTGGTCTCTCACTTGAGACAAAACCCTCTGGCTGTGTCATATAGACTTATTCTTCAAGATTTTCATTAAGGAATGCATTCCTAACATCCATCTGCCAGATCTCAAAATCATAGTATGCTGTTATAGCAAGTAATATCCGAATAGATTGAACATGGCTACTAGTGAAAAAGTTTTATCATAGTCAATGCCATATTTTTGTTTGAAATATTTTGCCACTAGCCTGGCCTTGTAGGTCTCTACTTGACCATCTACTCCAATCTTCTTCTTGAAGATCCATTTATACCCTATTGGGTTAATTCCTTCAGGTGGATCTACTAAAGTCCAAACCTGATTGAAATTCATGGAGTCCATTTCAGATTTCATGGCATTTAGCCATTTTTCAGAGTCTTTACTCTCGATAGCTTCCGTATAGATCACAGGATCATCATCCTATATGATATTAGCTTCATTGTCATTTCCAATGACAAAGCCATATCTGAGAGGTGCACCTCGCACCCTCTCTGACCTTCGGAGAGGAGGTGTGTGTTGTGGTTGTTCCTAGACTTTTGGAACATCTGGTTGAGGAATTATTATAGGTTGAACTTCTTCAAGTTCAAATATCCTCCCACTGCCCCTTTCTTGGATAACTTCCTTTTCCAAGAATGCGGTATGCTTATTGATAATGATCTTTTGCTTAGTAGGATGGTAGAAAAGATAACCTATACCTTCTTCAGGATATCCTATAAACGTATATTTATAAGCCCTAGTACTTAACTTATGTCCAAAAACATTCATGACATAAGCAAGGCAACCCCAAATCTTAAAATACTTAAGACTTGGCCTTTTCTCTTTCCATAATTTATATGGAGTGCTCTTAACTGCCTTTGATGGTACCCTATTCAATATGTAGGTAGCAGTCTCTAGGGCATAACCCCAGAAAGATACTAGAAGATCTGTGAAGCATGTTGCCGCCAAGATCGTCGTGGCCTGTAACTGCTGTCGAGGTCAGAGAGCACACCTTGATGCTCTGGGAAATCCCGTTCTACTGGACCTGCAAGAAACAGGGTTAGTGACCCAGCTGGGAATTCCGGCGGGGCACTCCAACATCAAGTCAACGATCCTGGAAAACAGGTCCTCCTAGTCAAGCCCCTCTTGATAGACTCCATGCTAGGAGGAGTGAATAGTGTGAGAGTGGGGTGCAAGTGTGTCGGAAGGATGGTGGCCGAGCCAAAGGGATTCTTTGTATGGCCTTTTCTCCTTCACTTGCTTGGATTTGGTGGTGTGTTGCTCTGTGGTTAAGCTTGCACTTATGTTTGCAATTGCGTACCTCTCTCCCATTGGGGATGTCGAACATTCTTTGTAGTCCAGGTGACCGTTGAGCACCTATCTCGAGACCTTCGCTGGGTTGTCAGGCACGTGCGGTGGTGTCTCGGGCCATGGACGGGACGTCTTTCTCGATTCATAATAAGGGAAACTATCATGTGTTCTGACATTCCTTCTGGTCATCCCATTCTGGGAAACCTGGCAGTGCCTTGATTGGGGGACCACCGCCCCCGAGATTCGAATCACCTGGTTGACTTTCTCTTCCAGGTGGTTCAGGTGGTTGGTGAAGAGTGTGGTGTCTCGATTAGAGGGCATCTCCCTTTTATGGTGTAAGTAGAGGCCGCGGGTAGTTATTACGTCCTGGTGGGTGTCTCACTACGATCCTCGGGTGGCTCACCGGTGTCCTGGGATGATGGTGCTGTCTCTCTGCTCACCGGTACCTTCGCCTGAGCTAGGGGCCGACCTGGAGAGGCAGGGCTCGACTCTGTGGGGCTCGACCTTGATGTGGCTCCACTTGGCAGAGGAGGGCTGAGCTCGACTTCGGACCAGTGGAGCTCAACTTTGGGCGAGCTCGACCTGACGGAGGAGGGTAGAGCGCGGCCCCGACCCAGAGGACTCAACCTTAGAGAGGCTCCACGTGGTGGAGGGTAGAGCTCGACTCCGGACCACGGGGCTCGATCTCGAGGGGTTCGATCTGGGAGGCACCGCTCGTCTCTGGCCTAAGCATCCCAAGCTCACGGGCTTGACCTGGTGGAGGGTAGAGCACGGCCCCAGCCCAGAGGACTTGACCTCGAAGAGGCTCCACATGGCGGAGGAGGGCAGAGCTCGACTCCAGACCACGGGACTCGATCTCGAGGGATTCGATCTGGGGGACACCACTCGGCTTCGGCCTAAGCATCCTGAGCTCACAGGCTCAGCCCGACGGAGGATGGAGCTCAGCTTTGACAGGCGGCCCCGTTGTTCCGACAGAGCTTAGCCCGATAAAGGAGTCTGAGTAGAGTATCTGACGTGGCATCTGACAGCTACTCCACATCAGCGATCGTGCTACATCATTTGCCCCCCATCCCTGAGGCTCATTAGTGTGCAGTGCTCAGGTCAAAGGGAGTAATTGCATTGTTGACATGGAAGATAAAGATCTGGTGCAATTATGGCCATGATCGCCGGTGCTTTGCGAAACGATTCCCCAGGCCATAGCGGGGGTGCCACATGGCCACGTCCGAGGAGTAGTTATTACTGGCATGGAATTCAGAGCGGCCGGGATGTCTTACCCATCGATGGCCAACACGTGGTGTGAATCCGTTGGTGGAGGGGCTGTAACAGTATGGATGAGATGGGTCATTTCGAAATGAAAAGAAGTTTTTACCCAAAACATCCATTCTTTCGAATTCTTTGTGCCTGCTGCTGTACCCAAGCTTCCTCTCTTCCCCGATTGCCTCAAACCCTCTAAGAAACCAGGCTAGTCCTCTTTCTCTTCTTCTTCCCATCAGAGCAGGGTTCTTCTTCTGAGTCTAGAGCCTTCTCCAAACTGAGTCCATCCCTTCTTCTTCTTGAGTCTCCTGCTCCTTCCTTCTTCAAAGATGTCTCGTTTCGGTCTGAGCTTTTGCCCTTCTACCAATCAGGGTGAAGCCAGTCCTTCTGTACTGAGACCACCATCTTCTTCCTCCGATGAAGAGGGGGATAGGGTGCATTTTGAGTTCAATAGGAGGCATCCCCTTGGTCCCGTAGCTATTAAGGAACCGGGGGCTAGTCCTTCCCATCCTTCTCATCCTCTTCCCCCATCTGAACCTATCCTCGAGTCTGTCCGGTCAGTAGGTCCCGATAGGATCGCTTCAATGATTACTACTGAGGAACTGGGGACCATCCGGGATGTCTATGGCATCCCGCATTCCATCCGACTTTTAATCCCCGACCAGGGGAGCGGGTTACTTCCAGTAGCCCAGGCCGAATAGCTTTTTATGAGGAGACCTTATCAGGAGGGCTCCGCTTCCCTTTTCATCCTTTCTTCTTGTCGGTGCTGGATAACTACTGACTTGTCCCTGCTCAGTTGGTCCCGAATGCCATTAGGACCATCTTCTCCTTCATCGTACTCTGCCACTTTCATGGGTTTGTTGCCCGGTTCTCCTTGTTCAGGACGTTCTTCATCCTAAAGCGCCACCCTACTGAGGACGGGTGGTGGTCCTTTCTTCTCACCTGAAGGCATTGAGTTTGAGCTCCCCTCTTCCATCAAGGGATGGAAGAGCAAATTCTTCTTCGCCATGGTTGAGGGAGTTGATTGGGTCTGGAGTGACCCGGATCAGTCCCCCAACTGAAGCTCTACGGTTGATGCGGCTGACCGGGATGACTACGAGCAGCTCCGCACCATCCAAATTCCTTTCCATGAGGTCTTGCTATCAGAGCATAACCTCTCTAAAGCCAGGGTCGACCCAACGAGGGGGTTGGGTGAGTTCGGCTCAAGCTTTCCTTTCTTTTGTGCTCTTCATACCTTCCCTTCTGAGCTCTGATCATTGTGTGGTTTGTGTACATGTATGATCTTCATGGAGAGCGACCTGCTAGCGATCACCAGGAAGAGGCCGCCGATCAGGCTGGCCGATGAGCCTCCACCGAGATGGGCTCGGTGCGAGAGCACATCGACGGCCACTCCCACTGCACCGGCTGAGCCAAGTAGGGGGAAACTAAAGCCACTCCCGCACAAGTGGAGAGGATGATGTTCACAGCACCGGGGCTAGGTCAGCGGGCAGACCAGAAGGTTCTAGAGCGATCGAGGCAAAAGAGATGGCCCCCACCCCGGAGCCTGAGGTGGTCGTCCAGGCTAGGGCCGCCGCTACCGCCATGTCCCCCCGTTCTCCAGGGTCTGCCATCATTGAGGTCAAGGAGGAGGAGGCTCAAGGGGGAGTTGTACATGTGGCCGAGGCATCACCTGAGAGGAGGCCGAGCCCTCAACCCGCACCGAAGGGCACTTCCACTGGAGGGGCAAGTGATCTGGCTCCTGAGGTGGGCAGGAGGGAAAGGGAGCATCACCGAATCCCTTTCAAGCTGGGGTCGGAGAGCTCTTTGCTCCGAAACCAAGCACTGGTGGAGCGCATGATGGATTTCTCCATCCAGGCATGTGATCGTCAATAGATGGTCGAACAGCGTCTGGGGGATGTGATCAGCAGCATCTTCCCGCAGCTCTTGGTAAGTGACTCTACCCTTTTCATTTCCTTCTTTATTTTTTTTCTTGCTAACCTTTTGCATGATGCAGATCGGCGTTGACGTCCTCCTGATTAAAGATTGCTGCAAGAACTGGCTGAAGAATGATTAGCAGCGAGCAGCAGAGGTCGAGTCTCTGAAGGCTGACCCGAAGGAGGGGACCAATGCCAATGGGGTGCTTGGTCAGAAGATCAAGGATCTCGAGAAACAGCTCGCTGACTCTGAGGGACTAGCAAAGGAGCTCCAGGAGAGCCTCGACCAGGATCGGGGCCGGTCAAAGAGGAAGGTCGAGGAACTCGCGGCCACTGAGAAGAGGTTGACTTCGTTCAACATCGAGGCAGTTCGGTAGAAGGAGAAAGCACAGTCCCTTCAGACCGAGCTGGCGGTGGCGAAGGAGAAGTTGGCTACGGCTGAGAAGGCAGCAGCGGAGGTGGCTAAGTTGGCGAAGATGGCAGGGAAGCAAGCCACCGAGGTGAGGAAGGAGGCTGAGGGGGCCGTGGCTAGGTACAGAGCTTCGGAAGAGTTCACCGTCGAGATCTAATAAACAGCATCGGACTCCTTCAAAGGTTTCATGTACCGACATGGCTGAATCGAGGGATTCGTTCCTGATGAGGGCCGCAGCCGCCTTAGCTACCCTCGGGCTTCTGATGCGGAGCCGAGCCGGGAGGCAGACATTGAAGAAGCCGCTGCTCCAGAGCCTTCCTTGCCAGTCGAGGCCAGAGTTGTGCCACCTGAGCTGGAGCTGCACAGTTGGAGGCCCTTGGGGATGGAATCTCGCAGCCTTATAGCCTGGCTGGGGCCAGCCTGAGTAAGTAGGTTTTTCTTGCCTTCTCCTTTTTGTACTTGGTTTGGGTCACTTGTCATGTCAGGGGCCTAAGGATGCTTTTGTAAATAGATTTTACTAATGAAATGAATCTTTTTAACTACCTCATCTGAGCACTTTTTGCGCCCTTTTCCTTCTTTTCTTTTCTTCTCTCTCACTTTTTTTTTTTTTGAGGTGTGTGGTGAGATCAGAGAGGAGGGTTCCATCTTGTCTGGGATTTGGCATTCAGGCTTCAATGTTGGTAAGTTAGGTTCAGGACTTTGATAGTTTAAGAGCAATTGGGCTCAAAGACTTGTTGGCCAAAGAGCTGGGCCCCGGTCCAAGGTTGCCCGAGAGCTGGGCTCAGGTCTTGGTGTCTTGGAGATGGACTTGAAGACTTCTTGGTCGGAGAGCTGGGCCTTGGTCCAGGGTTTCTTGAGAGCTAGGCTCAGGTCTTAATGTCTTGGAGCTAAGCTCGAAGACTTCTTGGTCGGAGAGCTAGGCCTTGATTCGGGGTTGCCTGAGAGCTGGGCTCAAGTCTTGATGTCTTGGAGCTAGGCTCGAAGACTTCTTGGTCGGAGAGCTGGGCCCCAGTCCAAGGTTGCCTAAGAGCTGGGCTCAGGTCTTGTCAAGGGTGACTAGGTACGGGCAGAGGTGTGTAAAGGCCACTATTCTGCTTCTGCTGTTTGGCCACAGCACAAGTCCGGCACCTAGAGACGATGTTGGTGACATCTTTCTTGAGGCCAGGCCAAAAGAACTGGTCTTCAACAGCCAAAGTGGTCTTCTCCCTACCAAAGTGACCAGCTAGGCCTCCCGCATGGATTTCCCACACTAAAAGTTCTCGGAGTGAAGTCTTGGGAATGCACAACTTATTTTCCTTGAAGAGATAACCATCCTGTAAGGTATAGTCATTATGGGCACTAGATGGTTCTTGAAGCTTAGACTGGAAGATCTCACTAAAGTCAGGACAAGATTCGTATTGTTCCTTAAGTTGGTAAAATCCTACAACCTTAGTCCTAACCGTGTTTAACAACAGGGCACGACGGCTAAGGGCATCAGCTACCTTATTCTCAGTACCAGCACGATGTTTAAGCACAAAGGTATAAGCTTGGATATACTCGACCCACTTAGCATGCCTAGGGTTCAATCTTTTTGGGCGTTCAGGTACCGAAGGGCTTCATGGTCTAAAAACAGAATGAACTCATGGGGTAACAGGTAATGCCTCCAGTACCTAAGGGCTTGGACGACTGCATAAAACTCTTTATCGTAAGTCAAGTACTTAATTTTGGCCTCATTAAGTTTTTCGCTAAAGAAGGCCATGGGATGATTTTCCTGACTAAGTACCCCACCAATTCCAACTCCCGAAGCATCACAAGCAACCTCAAAAACCTTAGAAAAATCTGGCAATCTTAGGACAGGTACTTGTATCATTCTATCCTTAATTTCATGGAAGGCCTTGTCTGCAGCTTTAGTCCATTGAAAACCTCCCTTCCTGATGCAGTCGGTTATAGGTGCTACAATTGAACTAAACCCCCAATGAAACATCTATAAAAGGTAGCTAGGCCATAGAAACTATGTACATCATGGATACTAGCAGGGACAGACCACTCAACTATAGCTCTAGCTTTTTTGGGGTTGGCGGAAACTCCTTCAGGGGTAACTACAAAGCCTAAGAAGATAACCCTAGTTGTCATGAATTCACACTTCTTAGGGTTGGCGTAAAGGCTACTCTCCCTAAGGGTTTGGCAGACTAACTTTAAGTGGTTAAGGTGGTCCTCTTTGGTCTTGCTATGTATCAAGATGTCATCAAAATATACTACTAAGAATTTTCCAGTAAATTCTAGCAAGACTTGAGTCATGACCCTCATAAAGGTACTGGGAGCATTAGACAACTCGAAGGGCATCACTACCCACTCGAATAGACCATCCTTAGTCTTAAACGCCGTCTTCCATTCATCCCCCGGTCGAATTCTAATTTGATGGTAACCACTCTTGAGGTCTATCTTGGAAAAGATAGTGGCACCGGCCATCATATTGAGCATATCATCTAAGCGGGGAATGGGAAACCTATATTTGATTGTAATTTTGTTGATAGCCCTGCTATCAACACACATTCTCCAGGTCCTATCTTTCTTAGGGGTAAGTAGGGCAGGGACGGCACAGGGACTTAAACTCTGCCTAAGAAAACCCTTCCTAAGCAACTCTCCCACTTGTTTCTGAAGTTCTAGGTGTTCAGTGGGGTTCATCCTATAGTGGGGAAGGTTAGGCAAAGTGGATCCTGGGACCAAATCTATTGCATGCTGGATGTCCCTAAGGGGTGGCAATTGATCAGGTAATTCTTCAGGGAAAACATCCTCAAATTCTTTTAGAGTCTTCACTACCTCTTAGGGGTGTTCTACTTTGGTTGGTTCATGACTCTCCTTGGTGGCTAGAATCCAAATAGGGGCTCCCTCTGTAATCTCTTTCTCTAGCTCCTTGGGTTTGATCAGGTTGACACCTGTTTTCTTCTCTTTAAGGCCACTAGATCCTTTCTTGACTGGGTCCTTTGGTTGGATTGAGTTGATTGTAATCTTTTTCCCATGGTGGAAAAAGACATAGGTATTGGATCGACCATAAAGGGTGGCATCATGGTTGAAAAGCCAGGGTCGACCTAGGATGATACTACCAGCACCCATGGATAAGACGTCACACCAAATCGATTCTTCATAGGAACTCATTTTTATCTTGATTTGGCACTTAGATTTTATTGGGATTAAAGTTGAATCTATCCAGGAGACTTTTTAAGCGTTGGGGTGGGGAACTGTGACTAGTCCTAAAGATTTGATAGTACTCATGGAAAGGGCATTGACATAGCTTCCACTATCAATAATGACCTTACAGGCCTTATCTCCTAGCTTGATCAGGGTCTATAGGACATTAGTCCTACGCCAGTCTTCCTGCACTACGTTTTGGGCTAGGATGCATCGACTACTCCTAGAAGGTCTTCAGATTCATTCAGCTCTTCTTCTCCCTCGTACTCTTCCAACAATTGATTTTTAAGATCATAGACTTCCTCCTCGGGTTCAACAATGGGTTCGGGTTCAGTTTCAGTCAGTTCATCTATAAGTAGGGCAGGGGTGGTGCACTGATTAGCAAAATGTCCAGGTTTATGACACTTATAGTAGTTACCTTGGGGATCGGGTCTCTTCTGGACTTCAATAGCCTTACCCTTGTCCTCTCTAATGTATTGGGGTCGATTCATACTGGGACGACTAGGATTGGGTTGGGCTAGGCTTGGTCGACTTAGGTCAGATCGGTTCGGGCTTGGTCAACTTGGGTAAGCCTGGCTATAACCTTGGGTGGATCCGAGAATATGGCTCTGGTTCCTAAAGGGCTCAGGTCCTCCGTAGGCGAGAGCTCTCTGGAAATGCACACAAAGCCTAGCAACTTGGTAAGCTTCTTCCAAGATTTTGGTTGCCCTAAAGTCTAGCTCTCTCTGAATGTCTGGGTGTAGGCCAGCCCTAAACCTAGACAGGGTTATCTCTGGCGACTCTACAACCTTACATCGTATAACATATTCATCAAACTTGGCGATGTAGTCGGCCACACTCTTACTCCCTTGACTTAGGGTTTGCCATTAGTCCAACAGTTTCTGGGTATAGGATGCAGGTAGGTATTTCCTTCTAAGCTTATCTTTTATTTCCCCCTAGGCTGTTATGGGTAATTGCCCTTTCTGCTCTATGTAATTCTCGACGCTATTCCAAAACAACCTAGCTTGGTGAACCAACCTAAGCTTGGTAATCTTAAACTTAGTTCTATCAGATATAGAGTACCAATCAAAATACTGTTCCATAGCTGACTCCCAATCTTCATACACCCTGGGATCTAAACTTCCATCGAAAGTGGGTGCATCAAGCTTGATGCTCCTAATGGCTCTTTCTTCACGATCCTCTAGATTGGGTCTCCTAGGACGGGTATCAACGAAGGGATCAGGGTCTCTCCCAAATTCATCCTCATAGTAAGGGTCTTGTTACAGGTTTCTCCTAGGATGAGGGGACTCAAGACCGGCTTCAAGTCGGGGCCTAGCAGCTTCCTCTATGGGTCCTAGTCTGGCCTCTATTTGATCAAGTCTATTAGTCAACTGGTTGCTTAATTGGGTCATGGATTGAGTTAGGGCTCCAATGTCAGCTCGAAGTTGGTCCATGGCTTCGATAGGGGGTAGAGAAGGTGGGTGAAAAGAGGTTCCTGATCTAGTGCACATGTAACACACACAGAACGGTGCTATGGTTCTCTAGACCTAGGAGATCTCACCAAATGTGAGGTCAAGAAAATGAACCTGGAAGTAGTAACTTGGCACCTGGTCAGGTAAGTATAAGGTTAGTGGAGGTTCCTCTCTGCTTGCCTTAGACACCAATTTGAAATTGGCCAGGTAAGCGAACTAACCCACTTCCCTTCGGGATCTAGTCCCTAAACCACTTTCCTAGACACCACTACTCAAGCACACACCAACAAGTGATTTAGATTGGCTCGGCACTTGGGTTGACCCGACTTCGTGGGTGTCCCTAGCTCACTAGAGCAGATTAAGTGTCTAATAAATTTTAGTTAATGGCTAGGGTTCGATATGTCGGGTGGTGGTTTTTGGGCTAGGGACAGGTAATGAAATCCTAACCCTATGTTAATTTGATGCCCTTAGGATGAGTTATGCAAAATGATGCACACAAATGACGAATGAAATGACTTAAAATTTTCTTGTTTTTTTGTGTCTTTCAGATGTGTGAATGCTAAACAAAATGCAGGAATTGAAATATGCCCCTAAATGCAAGAAATAAGGTAGATGGATGAATGAAGCAAGAAATGAGATGCTTGCTAGAATTTCAGACTTGAGATTTTCTAGCACTAGTCCTAGCCATGCTCTGATACCAATAAATGATGCAGGAAAGAGGACTAAAGATGCTAGTATGGATGCTTATGATGCAAAGGGGTTTTTGAAAGGATTCCGGTGCAACGCAGCGGAAAGATAATTTCAAAATGATGAAATTTACACCAAAACCCTTAGCCAGGATCTCCTTATTCAGGATTAAAACATATGAGAAACATGGAAACCTACACTATTAAAATTAGGGCACCAACCTGTTATCGCTAAACCCAATTTGATGTAGGATCAAAACTTGATGTTGAATGACCCTTTTGAATTCACCAGGCATCCAAATGTCCACCCTCCAATGGTGATCCACAAGAAAATTGATCAAGATGCTCGCTTCTTCAAAAAGGTTCCTTCACTTGAGTTCTTCTCCCAGAACTCAAGATGACTATGGCTGAAAAACTCCATGGCAGGGACTTCTTACTTCCTTTGTTTCTTCTTCCTCTCCCTTTCTTAAGACCTTGTCCTAAGAATACACTCTTGTCTTGAAGGAGGAGGAGGATTTAAGACACTAATGTCTTAATGTAAAGGAAATAGGAAACATAGTATATCTTCTTTTCTTTTACTGTTCGAGAGATTCTTCCTATCTCTTGTTTTAGACTTGGGTTTCAATAGAGAAGAGAACTCTGTAAAAGGGAAACTCTTGTGTCCTAAACAAGCTAAGGATGAATTAGTCTCCTGGAAAGAAAAGACAAATAAAAAAAAAACTCTGTTGTACATTAGCCAAAACACTCGAGGCCTCTGTTCCTTAAATAGACTACAAAAAGTTGTCTTCTCAAAAGAACACAACTCTCCGTAAACACCATTCCCTTTTTTTCTCATGCCCCTTCCCTATTTTCTCACGCCCCATCCTTCCTTCTCACGGCCTTCCGGATAAATCCCATGGCCTTTCTTAAAGGAAAAGTCCTGATGTTTTTAAAAGAAAGGAGTCACGAATTTAAATCTCCGAAGAGATGTTATTTTGCACAACCGGGAAGCAACAGGCACTTTCTTCCTTTCTTAAAAACCCATCAACCATTGGATTCCCATCCAAGGGGGCATATCTGAGGTGCTAACTCTAAGAAAGGAGGCCGCCCCATCTTAATTCATCGGAGAATTAAGTGGGGCGCGCCAAGAGTCCATGCACCATGGACTCTTCCAAATGGCGTGCCAAGAGTCCATTAGCGCATGGACTCTTGGCATTTTGGCGTGAAAATGCTAAGTGGCGGGTGGGGGGCCAGCCTAGGTGCATGGTTAGCCAATAGGGTTAGCCATAATCCCTATAAACTCAATTAGGGTCTAATTAGATCCAATTAGAATCCAAATTGAACCAATCCAGAACCCTAATTCGAATCTAATTCGAATAGAAGCTAGGATTTGCAACACCTGCTAGAGTGTCATCATGCAAAATGATTTAATTACAAAATTAAACCCTTGATCAATTCTCTTAAGTGTGTGACCCATTGGGTTCCACATCTAGCCAGCAGTGGGTTCGAATACAAGTTGACCTAATTTGATTAGAACTCTTTCTAATCGATTTAGGTCAAATCGGGCTTACCCGATTATGATCAATTAGGACTTTTCCTAATAAGTGATCATTCAGTTTAATCAACCCACAAGACAAGATTGACGTCTAGCAACGTATCATGTCTACCCAGAAGATATGGAAATTCTTGTGAAATACCAAAACTACTCTTCAGTAGAAAGTTACCGTACAATTAAATCCTTCGATCAGTCTGCACCCAGAATATAATTATGGATATGGATATATGTCAATTCCAATATTACATTCATTTCTAGCTCAATCTTATATTGATGATTCAATTATCTTGATATTAGAAATCATCTCTAATATCTTTACTTTGATCAAAGATTCCCTGAATCATCATCCGATTGATAACTAGCTGGATGCAATCTCCTCTTACTAAGAGTGATCGATTCCTTGTTGACCTACTCATTACCTTCATATCCAATTCACCATTCCCAGTATCAATCCTGTGCATGACTCAGTGTCATGATTAGAATTGAACCAAAGCATGGGTTCATGTACATAAGGTACTTATGGCAGTCTCAGGTCAAAGGATTACTTGTACCACTCCCACTATGAGAACCTTCTATTGACATGTAGCTAAGACTCCATTAGATGTTCTCAAGTTGGATCATATCAGTGAACTCATTCTCTAATGAGCACCCACATCCTAGTATTAGTGTCATACACTAGTGACTGTGAGAGCAGTCACCTTCTCCAGTATACATGGGATGTGCTAGTCTTACCGGAAAAACCCTGATCCCCTACTCAAGGTTTCTTTGACTAGGAATATTTTATATTAAGGTTTTAAGACTTTAGGTCTCACTGGTATGATCTCATCATAACCCTAAAATCATAGCCCTAATCTATGAGGTTTATCATATAATATAAACACAGCGTATGATGAAAAATAATGCTTTTATAAGAATATTGTCAATTACAATGGTTTGGGAGATACAACATAGATTGGCTTGTAGGGCATATCCCTTTCAATCTCCCACTTGCACTAAAGCCAATCGCCTTTAAATCTTAATCTCATACACTCGAGGTGGCGATCAAACTCTCGCTATGGTAGAGCCTTAGTGAATGGGTCTGCTACATTGTTCTTTGTATCAACTCTATTTATGTAGACATCTTGTCTCTCTACTATTTCTTGGATGAGATGGAAGCGTCTCAGAATGTGCTTGGACTTATGATGAGCTCTTGGTTCCTTAGCTTGAGCAATAGCCCCAGAGTTGTCACAGTAAAGTGGCACTGGGTTTTCAATCTCAAGAACAACACCCAACTCTGTGATGAACTTCTTCATCCAGACTGCTTCCTTGACGGCTTCACTGACAGCTATGTATTCTGCCTCTATGGTTGAGTCAGCTACAGTCTGCTGCTTGGTACTCTTCCAACTCATTGCTCCACCATTTAGGATAAAAACATATCCCGAAATGGATTTGCTATCATCAGGGTCTGATTGAAAACTAGAATCAGAATAAGCTTCTAGTTTAAGATCAGAACCACCATAAACCATAAAAATATCCTTAGTCCTTCTCAGGTACTTAAGAATATTTTTAACTGCTTTCCAATGATCCTCTCCTGGATCAGCCTGAAACCTACTGACAATGCCTAAAGCATATGCCACATCAGGCCTGGTACATAACATGGCATACATTATGGATCCTATTGCCGAAGCATAGGGTATAGAATTCATTCTATCTCTTTCTTCAGGTGTCTTAGGAGACATCCTTTTAGAAAGATGTATGCCTTGACTCATAGGAAGATAACCTCTTTTACTTCCTTCCATGCTGAATCTTTTCAGTACTAAGTCAATGTACCTAGATTGGGATAAACCTAGCATCCTCTTAGATCTATCTCTATAGATCTTAATACCTAGTATATAGGATGCTTCTCCCAAATCTTTCATGGAAAACTTGTTTGATAGCCAAACCTTGACTAATTGCAACATTGGGATATCATTCCCAATGAGAAGTATGTCATCTACATACAGAACCAAGAAGACTATGGCACTCCCACTAGTCTTCTTATAAACACAGGGTTCATCCATATTTTTGATAAAACCAAACCTTTTAATAGTTTCATCAAAGCGAATGTTCCAACTCTTTGAAGCTTGCTTTAATCCATATATGGATTTCTTTAGCTTGCATACTTGATTAGGTTTATTCTTTGAAATAAAACCTTCTGGCTGTGACATGTAGACTTCTTCCTCAAGGAAACCATTGAGGAATGCAGTCTTCACATCCATCTGCCAGATCTCATAATCATGGTATGCTGCTATAGCAAGTAAAATCCGGATTGATTTGAGCATGGTAACATGTGAGAATGTTTCATCATAATCAATTCCCTATTTTTGTCTAAAACCTTTTGCCACTAATCTGGCTTTATAGGTTTCAACTTGGCCATCAGCCCCAATCTTTTTCTTATAGACCCATTTGCACCCAATAGGATTAACACCCTCTGGTGCATCGACCAAAGACCATACTTGGTTTACATACATAGAGTCTATCTCGTATTCCATGGCTTCTTGCCATCTATCTGAATCAGTACTCAAGATAGCTTCCGTATAGGTCAGAGGTTCATCATTTTGAATGACTTGGGATTCATTATTTTCAATAATAAACCCATACCTCTCAGGTGCCCGTGGCACTCTATCAGACCTACGGGGAGTAGTTTTGTGTTCTGGTTCTATCCTAACTATATGTTCTAATGGTTGAGAACTGTCTATCTGTGTTTCTTGTACTTCTCCAAGTTCAACAGTTCTACCATTGCCCTTTTCTAAAATGAACTCTTTTTCTAGAAAAGTGGCATGCCTGCTGACAAAAATCTTTTGTTCAGTAGGATGGTAAAACAGATATCCTCTACCCTCTCTAGGATATCCTATAAATAGACATTTATCCGCTCTATGTTCCAACTTATGTCCAAAATTTCTTTTAACATAAGCTGGACATCCCCATATCTTAAAATATTTAAGATATGGTTTCTTTCCACTCTAAATTTCATATGGAGTACTAACAACGGATTTAGAAGGTACCTTGTTCAGAATGTAAATAGCAATTTCTAGGGCATGACCCCAGAAGGAAATGGATAAATTTGTGAAGCACATTATGGATCATACCATATCTAATTAGGTACGATTCCTCCTTTCAGCTATACCATTTAGCTGTGGTGTATAAGGAGGGGTCCATTTAGAAAGAATTCCATTAACTTTAAGATAGTCTAAAAACTCCGTGGATAAGTATTCTCCTCCACGATCAGAACGAAGAACTTTAATACTTTTCCCGGTTTGTTTTTCGACCATACTTTGATACTCCTTAAATTTATCAAAGGCTTCAGATTTATGTTTCATAAGATACACACATCCGAACCTAGATAAATCATCTGTAAAAGTGATAAAATTTGAGAAGCCTATCCCTTTATTAGAATATTGTCAATTACAATGGTTTGGGAGATACAACATAGATTGGCTTGTAGGGCATATCCCTTTCAGTTTTTATAGTGGATGAGTTTTAAATATTTTTATAAGTTTTTGATTCTCGATCACAAACAAAACCTCGAAGCCTATGCTAGCAAATCAAGTCCCTAAATAGTAAAAAAAGAGAACAGGATCCCGGATTAAGAAACCCCAGTAGGACTAAGCTCGATATGCAATACCTACTTAGGAGATAAGGTTAAACCTTACACGTCTGAAGTGCCCAATGCAGAGATCGCTCAACTCGGTGGATGCAACCTAGATGCACGAGCAATCGAACCCGCGGATGTGCCAGCTTTTGGTCAGGTGGTCGCGATGGCAAAGCAGACCGTCTCCGGTGCCCGTGATACCAAGGGGGACCTGTAGGCAAGCAAAGGAGGGATTAGTGAAATGGAGAGAGGTATCGAAATGGAACTAAGGGAGGGTTGAGAAGGGGCTTCGAGCCTGATGTCTGGCTGGATTCCAAAGTCGAAGAAGGGGATAACTTGGGGCCTCGCACCCCGCGACGTCCTAAAGGACGAAGAAATGTGGCCTCACATCACTCGACATCCCGGAGGATGAAGGACTTGCGACACCCTGGGGTGACGGAAAGGTGGCCTCACACCACTCAACGTCCCTGGGGATGAAGGAAGCTTCACTCAAACCTAGTCTAGGAGATAATGGATGGAAAAGATAGTGTGTATTTTATAATTACTGTATATTCACATTTATCAAATGATATTAGACATAGTGTGTATCACACAGATTGAGTATCAAGGTATCAACACAGTGTGTCACAATGTATCATATGTATCAAATGTATCAACTATATAAAACTGAAAACTATTAACACTAAGTATCATATGTATCGATACACTGTATTATCTGTATCATATGAGCAATAAGTATCGAAACATAATGTATCAAATGTGTATCGAGTATCGAAACATAATGTATCAACACATAATATATCAAGAGTATCATCTATATATTGCATATCAAAACTTACAAAATTAACAAGTATTTGAAGTAAATTTCATGAAAGTTTAACAAGAAACTTGACAAAAGCTCCACCTTACTATTGTAATAGCATTTCTTTTTATTTTCATCAAATTTTCATATAAACATTTTCATAAATTAACATTCTAGCCATCATATCATTTTCATGCACATTCTCTCTTCTCCCCCTTTTTGTCATCAACAAAAGGTATAAAAGATAGGAGAACATAGATTCACAATAAGTCATTCTTAACAAAAGTAAGAGATGAGTGTATCATAAGAAGACATGTAGCATAAAAAGTGATATATATATATATATATGAATAGTCAGTACATAAGTGATACATTACAAATGTACCTCAGCACGACAAAATAGTATCACAACATCAAAATATAACCAGCATAGAGTCCTAAAAACATCAAAATGAAAGACTAAAAAATATCAAAATGATGGACTAGGATCATCATTGTTGCCGCCAAGATCGTCGTGGCCTGTAGCTGCTGACGGAGTCGGGTGTCGCACGTCTGCCCGCCTAGGAATGCCTCTGGCACCTCGGGACCTGCAAGGAAGCAATGTCAGTGACCCGGGCCAGGGATTTCGATGGGGGCACTCCGACGGTCAAGTCAGTGATGATCCATGGGAACAAATCCTCCTGGTCGAGCCCCTCTGGATGAGCTCCACACTAGGAGGAGTGAATATAGTGTGAGTGGAAGATGAGGACGAGCTGGGAGTGGTGTTGGCCGAGGTGGTCTTGCCCTCCTCTCTGGCCTTCCTCCCTTGTGTTGCTCTAGTTCCTCTGGTGTTCTTGAATTGAGAAGTTTGCTATGGATGTAGTGATACTGGATCAGATGCCGATACCTCTTTTGCTTACTCTAGCAGGATTTTCTACCTTGGTTTGCTTTGGGATCTCCCCCCGTTGTCGTGTACGGCGAGGTACCGTGATGTAGATGGGACGTCTCTCCTATTTTGATAGTTGAGGTAGCTTCCATAAATCTCTGACATTCCTTCTGCCTGTCCCCCTCCTGGGAGCCTAACAAGGCCTCGATCGGCAGGCCACCGGTCTTGGAACCCGCGCTCTTCGATAGGGTCTTTTCTTTGTTTGTACGATGGATTGACGGAGGGCATGGTGCCTTGATGTGAGCTTTCTTTTCTTTCTAGAGTGAGTGACAGCCATGGGCATTAATTGCGGCATGGTTGGTGTTGTCGTACGGCCCTCGGGAGTATCGTCATTGTCCTCAGAGGGGAGGCATGGCTCCCTTGGTGGCTGGCATGTTGGTTTGAACTGAAGGCCGAGCTGGAAGGGTTGGGACCGCCTTCGGTGGACTCACCTCGGTGCTGCTCAGCAGGGTGAAGATGGGCTGAGCTCGGCTACAGAGGGGCCCCTCGTGGCGGAGGTGGCTGAGCTCGACTCCTGACCATGGGGCCTGGCTTCAGGCAAGCTTAGCGCTGGGGTGCTGCCTAGCCCAGGGGACCTGAGCTTGGAGGGGCACCTCGTGGCGGAGGAGGCTGAGCTCGACTCCTGACCACGGGGCCCGATCCTGAGGGGTCTGCCTTGGGTGAGGACTCAGACTCGGCTCCGACCTAGGTGTTCCGGGCTTGCGGGAACGAACCTGGTGGAGGACGGAGCTTGGCTTCAGCGGGTAGAGATGTTGCTTCAGGGGAGCTCAGCCCGGCGAAGGCGCTCGTGTTGAAAGCTTGTCATGGCGTCTGATGGGGGCTCCATGTCAGCTACCTCATGCCACGTTAGCTACCTTGTGCCACATCAGCGATCTGGCCCTATCATTTGCACCCCATGCCCGAGGCCCATCAGTGCACGGTGCTTAGGGCGAAGGGCATAATTATGGTGCTGACATGGAAAGGCGGAGAAATCTGATGCAATGATGGCCAAAATTGGTAGCGCCTCGCTCTGTGGTCCTACGAGCCTGTGGGAGGATGCCACGTGGCCACGTTGGGGGAGCTGTTGAGGTGGGCATGGAAGTCGGAGCGACCGCGGTCGAATGGGCACGTTGGCCCAATGGATGGTTGACACGCGGCGGGCGCCTTCTGGGGGGCCGCAAAGGTACGGTCGGGCGTAGGTAGTTTAGGAAGGAGGGGTAAGTCTTTTCGAAGCTTACCCTCATTCAAACTTTGCACGCCCAGCATCTCGCAGGAGTATTCTCCCTCTTCTTCTTCCTCTTCGGCCACCGGTGACTTCTTAGGGTTTTTGCAGGTTAGCCCCCCTTTCTCGTCCTTTAGGAGTCGTCTTAGGGTTTCTCCTATCCCTTTCTTTCTTTTTCCTTCTTTCTTTTCTCCATGGATCGCTTTGGTCCGGAGTTCCATCCCTCTTCCTAGGCCGAAGTTGGACCCTCCTAGCCGAGGACTCCCTCCTCCTTCGACGAGGAGATGGAGGCGGCAAGGTTTGAGTTCAGCAGGAGGCCTGTCCAGGGCCCGGTGACCATTAGGGAACCCGGGTCTTCTCCTCCTGCTCGTCTAGCCTTAGTTCCTGCTCCTTCTCCTGCTCCTGTTCTTGAATCCGAGTCATTCCAGTCAACAGGTCCCGGTGGGGTTGCTTTGGCGATCACCTCTGAAGATTTGTTGGCCATCCAGGATGCCTTTGGGATTTCCGAGTCTGTCCTTCTCTCTGTTCCTCGTTTGGGGGAAGCGGGTGACTTTTAGCGGTCTTGGGCGGATCGCTTTTTATGATGAGGCCTTCGTTTGGGGCCTCCATGTTCCTCTTCACCCCTTCTTCCTCTCATTTTTGGCCAGCTACCGTCTTGTCCCGGCACAGTTGGTCCCCAACGCCATTAGGACAATCTTTAGCTTCATAGTCTTGTGTCACTTCCATGGGATTGTTGCTCATTTTTTCCTTTTTAGGACTTTTTCTCCTTGAAACGCCACCCCACCGAGGAGGGGTGGTGGTCTCTTTCTTCCTGTCCTCGGGGAATAAAATTTGTTCTCCCCTCTTCCATCAAGGGATGGAAGAGTAGATTTTTCTTTGCTTCCGTAGAGGGGGTCGCTGGGTTTGGAGTGACCCAGATCGGTCCCCAAATAGGAACTTTTCTGTCGAGGCGGCCGATGTTGAACTGTAAGAGCAGCTCAGATCGGCAGAGACCCCCTTGCTCGAGGTTTTGCTGTCCGAGCAAAATCTTCGCGAGGCTGGGGTCGGCTCAGTGCAGGAGTTGGGTGAGTTCCACTTGGTCACCCTCTTTTTTTTTCTCTTTTTTTTTTTTGAGGTATGACCTTGTTTCTGTCTTGGTGCAGCAATGAAGTTCTCGATGGACGAGCTGCTCTCATTCTTTGAGGAGCGAGAGCAGGCCACCGGGGTTGCCGAGCCAGTGCCAAAGAGAGCCCGAGCTGAGGATGGGGCGAGGCTAGTGCAGGCTGGGGTGGATGCACCAGTACAGGAGCGCAGGTGGAAGAGGGCGGCCGAGCCTGTCCCTGAGCCAGCACGAGCCGGTAGCAGTGTCCAAGCCCGAGGTGGTTGTCTGCGCGAGGTCAACCACCACTGCCGCCAGGTCGGCGCCCCCCACCCTGGAGGTCGCCAGCATGGAGGAGGACGGGGGGGCATAGAAGTCAGGCCGGCGCCCCAAGTCTGATCCGATGTGGTGCCGATCTCCCAGTTAGTGCCAAGGGAGCCTTCTGCCACCGAAGGAGCCAAATCGGCGGGAACACAGGAGAGGGACTACCATAGAGTCCCTTTCGGCTAGGCCCAAACGTGTCCTTGATGAAGGACACGAGCCTGGCGGAGCGCATGATGGACTTCTCAGTCCAGTCATGCGACAGGCACGAGGGGAGTGGGCGACTCCTCGGTGACATCATCACGACATCGTTCGCCCAGCTATATGCTGTAAGTTGCTTCTCTTTACCTTGATGTCCTTTTGCCTTCTTTTACTTCATTTTGTTGCTAATTTGGCTCTTTCCACTGCAGCAAGGGTGGGAGCTAATCCTTATAAGGGATTACAGCCACAACTAGGCAAGGAGGGATAGACAGTAGGGAGCTGAGCTCACGTCCCTCAAGGCAGAGGTAGGCCGGAAGGATGCGGAGGTCCGGGAGGCTGGCCAGAAGGTGAAGAGCCTCCAGACCGAAGTAGCCGACGCGGCCAGAATAAGGAAGGAGCTCGACAACGAGCTCGAGTCCAAGCGGGCCTGGCTAAAGGAGCTCCGGCTGAGTCGAAGGCGGCCAAAGAGAGGGCCACCTCCATCGAAAAGAAGGTGGTTGCGGCCAAGAAGAGAGTTGCTGATGCGGAGGAGAAGGCCGCTCTTTCCCACCGTGCCACCGAAACTGCTGAGAAGGGACTGGTGGTGGCTGTCCGTCAGTCCAAACACCTGGGAGCACAGCTGGAGGAGGTCCGGCGCCGGGCCGAGGCTACAGAGAAAGTAGCTACTGATGCAGTGGCTACTTTCAAGACGACCCCGGAGTACCTCAAGGACTTCCGAGAAGCAGCGACGAACTCCTTCACCAAGGGGTTCGCGTACTGCCGGTCCCAGCTACAGGGAATCCTATCCGAGCAGCTGGCCGCGCTGAGTCCTGGGGAAGAAGGTTTCCTCTGCAACGATGATGGTGGCAGCAAGGCAGGGAGCTGCTCCAACCAAGGCTCATACCCTAGTGACCTCAACGGTGCCCGGCCCCAAGGAGCCGACACCAACGGCGGCAATGGCAGCACCTGCGCCGCAGCCGGAGGTAGTTGATCCGGCCTTAGCGGCTCCAGCAGCTAAACTTGCTCCTCCAGCGGAGGTCGCCCAGGGGCATGCCCAAGCAACGGAGGTGGAGGAGGGAGAGGTCCCAGTCATGCACCACCCGGGAAGGAGCCAGCTCCTTAGGATAGGATCTTTTTTCTTTTTATACTTGTACTTTTCTTTTGTTTTCTTTTCTTCTTGACCGGGTCACCCAGCCTGTCGGGGCCCAGAAGATAGTGTAACCAACTCCTTCAGTAATGAAATTCACTTTTGCAATCACTGTATCTCTATTATCTGTAATGTGGAATGTCTCTTCTCTCTCTTCTCCTCCCTTTCTTTACTTTTTCTTCATTTTCAGTGCAGGGAGGTCCGAGAGGGGAGCCGAGGACTTCGACTGGCATGGACCCGGCATTAAGCTTGAGGTCATGCCAATGATGAATGTTGGCCTTGGACTCAGTTGCTTAGGGACATGATTTAGTAGTCGCCATCTTGGAGCTGGGCTCGAAGACGTCGAAGGCTGAGATCCCTGGTATTGGAAGTCTGAGTCTTGAACCTTAGTGTCTCAGAGCCTGTCCCAAGGACGTTGATTATTGAGGATTGCGGTGCTGGAAATTTGAGTTCTGGACCTTAGCATCCTGGAGTTGGGCTTGGAGGCACTAAGTGCCTGGGGGCTTCCCAGGTCTTTGTGTCGGAGGACTTTTCTCCGGGCTTTGATGCCGGGGAGCTGGGCTCGCCGGTGCCTGGGGTCTTCCCAGGTCTTTGTGCCGGAGGACTTTTCTCCGAGCTTTGATGTCGGTGAGCTGGGCTCGCCAGTGCCTGGGGACTTCGCAGGTCTTTATGCTGGAGGAATTTTCTCCGGGCTTTGATACCGGGGAGCTGGGCTCGTCGGTGCCTGGGGGCTTCCCAGGTCTTTGTTCCAGAGAACTTTTCTCTAGGCTTTGATGCCAGTGAGCTGGGCTCGCCGGTGCCTGGGGGCTTCCCAGGTCTTTATGCCGGAGGACATTTCTCCGGGCTTTGATGCCGGGGAGCTGGGCTCACCAGTGCTTGGGGGCTTCCCAAGTCTTTGTACCGGAGGACTTTTCTTCGGGCTTTGATTGGTGATGATGCTGCCCAGCCCAGGGGACCTATGCTCGGATGGGTGCCTCGCGACGGAGGAGGCTGAGCTTGACTCCTGACCATGGGTCCCGATCTCGAGAGGTCCGCCTTGGGTGGGAGCTCATGCTCGGCTCTGGCCTAGGTGTCCCGGGCTTGCGTAAGCTAACCTGGTAGAGGAAGGGGCCCGACTTCGGCCGTCATCATGGAGCCGAGCTCGGGGGTGTTGTCGATGATGAGCTGCATGGCTCAGAGGTGTTTTTGGCTGGAGGTCTGAGCTCCAATCTTGAGCAGGCATCCCAGAGCTAGGCTCTGGGATGTTGATGATGACGATCTACGTGGCTCGGTGGTGCCCTTGGCCAGAGGTCTGAGCTCCGGTCTTGAGCAGGCATCCTGGAGCTGGGCTCGGGAATGTTGATGATGACGAGCTACATGGCTCGGTGGTGCCCTTGGCCGAAGGTCTGAGCTCTAGTCTTGAGCAGGCATCCTGGAGCTGGGCCAGGGATGTTGATGATTAGAATTTCTAGTGCCGGGAGTCGAGGTTCTAGACCTTGGCATCTTGGAGCTAGGCTCGAAGAGTTGGTGCCGGAAGACGTCTTCCCGAATTTTGACGCCGGAGAGCTGGGCTCGTCGGTGCCTGGGAGCTTCCCAGGTCTTTGTGCCAGAGGACTTTTCTCCGGGCTTTGATGCCGGGGAGCTGGGCTCACCGGTGCCTGGGGGCTTCCCAGGTCTTTGATGCCGAGGAGCTGGGCTCGCCGGTGCCTGGTGGCTTCCCAGGTCCTTGATGTTCATTATTGATAGTACTCCTCATATTATAAGCATTCCATGTCCAAGGGAATCTGGTACCATCTAGGTCCTCGAGATAGTAGGCCCCCTACGAGAGGGCCTCGGCCACTTTGTAGGGGCATTCCCAGTTCGACGAGAGTTTGCCGCATTCTTTAGGTTGAGAAGCCTCAGCTCGGCGTAATACCAGGTCGCCAGGTCGGAAGGTCTTCAACTTCACCCTAGCATTGTAATATCGGGCGACCCGTTGCCAGTACGCTACCATCCAAAGCCGAGCTTTGTCCCTCGTTTCTTCGAGAAGGTCTAGGTTGAGGAGGAGGTGTGTCAAGTTCCGTGCTTCGTCATACTGCTGTATGCGGAGCGTGGGCACGCTGAGCTTAACTGGAATCACTGCCTCCATGCCGAAGATAAGGTTGAATGGGTTTCGCCCATTGCCATTCTAGGCATTCTGTGATAGGCCCACAGGATGCTCGGGAGCTCTTCCGCCCATCTGCCCTTCGCCCGGTCTAGCCTGGTGCAGAGCCCTTGGAGGATGGTTCTATTGGTGACCTCGGCTTCTCCGTTCGTCTGGAAATGTACAACCGAGGTGAACCGATATTGGATCCCGTGCTCGGCATAAAATCCTTCGAACTCCTTGTTGTCGAACTGTTTTCCATTGTCGGTAATGACATAGTTGGGGCATCCAAAATGGTAGATGACTGACTTTTAGAAGAATTGCCGGACGTTGGCTTCTGTAATCCGGGCCAATGGCTCGGCTTCAACCCATTTGGTGAAGTGGTCCACTTCTACCAGCAAAAACTTCTGCTGCCCCGGCACCATGGGGAATGGCCCCAGAATGTCCATCCCCCACTGTGCAAAGGGCCAGGGTAATGACAGCTGAGAGATGGGCAGGGCCGGTAGGCGCTGGACGTTGGAATGATGTTCGCACTTATCATATTTCTTGATGAAGTCAGCAGCGTCTTCCCTCATCGTCTCCCAGAAGTATCCCTATCAGAGTGCCTTGTGAGCTAGAGTTCTTCCT
This sequence comes from Areca catechu, assembly GCA_021397845.1. Taxonomy (NCBI): domain Eukaryota; kingdom Viridiplantae; phylum Streptophyta; class Magnoliopsida; order Arecales; family Arecaceae; genus Areca; species Areca catechu. The sequence goes on from CM038050.1 coordinate 105,037,291, forward strand.
CCCACATGGTTCCCACAGAGGCCCTCATGTATCTCTTGGAGCACGGAGGCTGACTCCGTGGGTCTGAGGTACTTCAAGAGGGGATAGGAATAAGATTGGTGATAGAGATGACCATCCATTAAGACAAAATGGGCGGCCTTTCTTTTGATGAGGCCAGCTTCCCGGCGGTCCTCTGGTAGGAGGTCGTCCTGGATGTATTTGACATATTTGTCCATCCAGCTCGGCTCATGAGCCACTTGTTGTACCTCTTCAAGGCCCTCGTAGCTTGGACTCTCGAGGTACTCGACGCAGGCACGCCCCAGGGATGAGTCCGATAAGGTTGAAAACCTTGACAACGCATCCGCCCGAGCATTTTCTCCACGAGGAATGTGGGAAACGTGGAAGTAATGGAAGCCCGCCATGCTTACACAAACTTTTTCTAGGTACTTCACTATCTGGGGGTCTCGGGCCTCGTATTCCCCGGAGACTTATCCGGTGACCAGTTGGGAGTCGGTGAAGACCCTCAAGTTCTGCACGCCCAATTCACGGGACACCCTTAGGCCCGCGTGGAGTGCTTCATACTCCACCTGGTTGTTCGTGGCAGGAAACTTGAAGCGAAGGGCACATTCCATCACCAGCCCATCAGAATTGGTGAGGATGAGGCCTGCCCTACTTCCACACGAGTTGGAGGCTCCGTCCACGTGGAGGATCTAGGGGTCCTCCAGTGGTACAGGCTCAGCTTGGGTCTCCGGGACTGTCCGCTCTGGCTCCTCGAGGAGTCCCGTGCATTCGACTACAAAGTCGGCTAGGACTTGGGCCTTCTGTGATGACCTTGGCTGGTACGCAATGTCGAACTTGCTCAGCATCAGGGACCGTTTGGCCAGTCTCCTGGAGGTCTCGGGATGGGCTAGCATGGTCCTCAGTGGCTGATCGGTGACAACCACAATGGGGTGCGCTTGGAAGTATGGCCTGAGGCATTTAGCAGACATGATTATTGTAAAAATTAGTTTTTCGGAATGGGTATACCTGATCTCTGCATCTCGAAGGATTTTACTGGTGTAGTACACCAACTTCTGAGATCTGTCCTGCTCCATACGGATGAGGACCAAGCTGACAGCCCCTGGAGTCATCGCCAGGTAGAGTAGGAGCTCCTCCCCTTCTTCCGGTCTGGACAGTAGAGGCGAAGAGGCGAGGAACTCCTTCAGCTCCTCAAAGGCTGTCTTGCACTCTTCGGTCCAGGTGAAGTCATGCATTTTGCACAGCACCTTGAAGAAAGGGAGGCAGCGGTTGGCCGACCTTGAGATGAATTGGCTTATGGCTGTGATCCTCCCTGTCAGGCATTGGACCTGCTTCTTGGATGTTGGGTGCTCCATGTCGAGGATCGCCTGGACCTTCTCTGGGTTTGCCTCGATGCCCCTTTGGGTGACCATGAAACCGAGAAATTTCCTTGCCGCCACCTCGAAGGAGAACGTCACTGGATTGAGCTTCATTTGGTGCTTCAGGAGACTGTGGAAGGCTTCGGCAAGGTCGGCGATGTGGTCCGAGCTCGGCTTGCTCATCACGAGCATGTCATCCACGTACACTTGCACATTCTGGCCGATCTGGTCTTTGAACACTTTGTTGACCAGACGTTGGTATGTGGCTCCAGCATTCTTTATGCCGAAGGGCATCATCCTATAGCAGTATGTCCCTCGGTCAATGACGAAGGCAGTTTGCTCCTCGTCCTCCAGGTGCATCCGGATTTGGTTGTATCCGGAGAATGCATCCTGAAGGAAAGCAACCTATGCCCTGATGTGGAGTCCACCAACTGGTCTTTCCTCGGGAGAGGGAAGCTATCCTTCGGGCATGCTCTATTGAGGTCGGTGTAGTCCACACAGATCCTCCACTTGCCATTTTTCTTCTTTACCATCACCACATTTGCCAACCAGCTCGGATAGTGCACTTCTCGAACAAAGCCGGCGGCCAGAAGTTTTTCAACTTCTTCATTGATGGCTACTTGCCTCTCAGGGGCGAAGCTCCTCTTCTTCTATCGAACTGGTTTGTACCTCGGATCGACATTGAGCTTGTGGGTGATGACTTCAGGGGGTATGCCTAGCATGTCTGCCACTGTCCAAGCAAACACATCTGTGTTGGCACGTACGAATTCCAGCAATGGACCCTTCTCCTCGGGTAGCTGAGCTCCGATCTAAACGGTCTTTGTCAGGTTGGCCCCGAGCTGGCAAGGAAGTAGGTGCTCAGCCAGGCCTCCTCTGGGGTCCTGGACCTGCTGGTCGAGCTCGTCCGGCTCAAGAACCTCCTCGGGCACCTGGGCCCCGGGGAGGGTTTGGAAGCAGTGCTGCACCGGCTGGGGTGTACCCCTCATCTCTCCGATGCCACACGGAGTTGGGAATTGCATGAGCAGTCTCTTGGTAGAGACCACAGTGTCGAGAAGGTTGAGCCCAGGTCGGCCCAAGATCACGTTGTAAGGCGAAGGGAGCCTAACAACCGTGAACGTCATCATGACGGTACTCTATCGAGGTGGTGTCCCGGCAGTGACTGGGAGAGTGATCTCCCCCTCCACCCTCACGGAATCTCCAGTGAAACCAACGAGGGGTGTATGTACAGGCTTGAGCTGAGCAGAGATAAGATTCATCCTGGAGAAAGCATCGTAGAAAAGCACATCTGTGGAGCTTCCACTATCTACCATGATGCGTTTTATAAGATGTTTTGCGATCGTCATATTGATGACCACAGAATCATTATTTACATTTTTCACTCCATCTCTCCCTTCCCCTATAAAGGGAAGTACAATCTTAGGGTTCCCTGCCCCCGGGCCTTCTTGGAGGTGCACCCAGTCTCCCAGTGTATCATCCCCACCGGCTTCTCGATAGGGAGATTATCGACCGCCGGGACTGGTGGAAGGGCGACGAGTGCCTGAGATTCCAGCTGAGATCTGCCCCCCACATACCTTCCGAGGTAGCCTCTCTTGATGAGCTCCTCAATCTCCCATTTGAGGTTGCAGCATTCCTCAGTGTCGTGGCCATGGTCGAGATGAAAGCGACAGTACTTTAACTTGTCACGGGTGGCCGACGGCTTCAATGGCGGTGGGCGCCTCAGGTAGGTCTCGCCCTCTATCTCCATGAGGATCTTCGTCCTCGAGGCAAGAAGGGGAGTGAGATTCCTTTCAGGGATAGGAGTGCTCCTTGGCCCCGGTCCAAGATGGGAGCTCCGAGCTGGTGGCACCGGCTTCCGTGCCCCGAGCACCTCGGCAGGTGTGGGCCTCCTCGATGGTGGAGGAGTCTGAGCTCGACTCCTGACCACGGGGCCCGGTTTCAGGTGAGCTCAGCACCGGGGTGCCGCCCAGCCCAGGGGACCTGAGCTCGGAGTGGCGCCTCGTGGTGGATGAGGCTGAGCTCGACTCCTGACCATGGGGCCCGATCCCGAGGGGTCTGCCTTGGGTGGGGACTCAGACTCGGCTTCGACCTAGGTGTTCCGGGCTTGCGGGAACAGACCTGGCGGAGGACGGAGCTCAGCTTCGACGGGCAGAAGTGTTGCTTCAGGGGAGCTCAGCCCGGCGAAGGTGCTCGTGTTGAAAGCTTGTCATGGCATCTGATGGGGGCTCCACGTCAGCTACCTCATGGCATGTCAGCTGCCTCGTGCCACATCAACGATCTGGCCCCATCAATCACCACTAAGGTCTTCCTCACTAGAGAAGGAACTGACATCTAAGATGCCTGGACTAGGCTTAAACTTAGGAAACCTAGGTCTAAGATCCCTGATTCTAGTCCTAGTAGGTGTGGTAGTCCTAGAAGCTTTGGTTTTGGCTCTAGCTTTTACTTTGGACTTAGAAGAAATGATAATGGGATTGGGTCTGGTAGTGGAAGGATCAAAGGACAATGCCAAAGTGCTGGTAGTAGATAATATCTCTGTAGCTGGAGTCTGTCCAGCATCAGATCCTGTAACCTCAATACCAGTCTCAGCCTCAGCAGGAATGGCCTGTGAAGGAATGTTACTAAAATGTGCTGCCTATCCCTGCTCGCAATCAGTGTCAGTGCTAGTGTCAGGTGCTGCTGTGGAAGTGGTCGGTACAGACTGGCTGGTTGCAGTAAGCTGTCAAAGAATAGACATGATATCATAGAATCCCTACTACATCTCAGACTGAAGTAGAGCTATCCTAGTATCAGTGTCAGATCTGAGACAAGATATCTCATCCATTACCCTCTGTAATCTGCCATTAGCATTAGGTCCAACAGCTGTAGATCCCCTGAATGGTGAACGAGGAGTGGTAGGAGCTGGCTCTGAGCGTCCAGCCTCATCAGTATGTGCATCTGCCTCCGCACCATGTCCCTCTGCTGCCTGAATGTCCTCATCTGAGTCATCATCTGAGTGAGCTACTGGAAGACCTGATGTCTTCCGAATCCAGTGACCGTCTACTTTGATAAATCCCATTTGAGTAAGAGATTTCAAATTGTATCTATCAGTGTGTAAAAGTAGCCGACTGTCCTCACCTGTCAAGTCAACAGGGCATCCTGAAATAGAAGTACAAAAACCATACCATATGGTAGACATGCATGTGCCCTACGAGCAGCCTCTCTCATCTGTGAAAGCATAATAAATGGTAGATTGAGGGCCTCCCCCTCAATCAGACATCTCATAAAAACCAGGTCATGCTTACTGACCCAATCAAACCGCCCTGTCCGGGGCAAGAAGATACAACTAATGATGTTGTGCAATAATCTCATTTCCAATGATAACTGATTTGCACTAACATTGATAATACCCTTTACATTTGTTCTTTCCAGTACTAATCTCAAGGTCTTCTGCTTCTCCTTCAAAACTGGGTAACATTCACCTTCTTTTGGAATGTGAAGTATGCTTGATAATTTTTTTTCACTAATTTCAATGTGTTTTCCCTTCACAGTCCCTTCAATATGGAATGCACCTAAGGACATACTTTCAAAAAATTGCCTGACCAAGTTGGGATAAGTGGGTACAATCAACAAACAGAAATCTCTCCAATCCTGTTTATCCAACCAATCCCCAATGTGCAAATGCTCTTGCTCCAAAAAATTGAAATCGATACATCTACCAGGAGTAACTTGTCTATTGCCCATTAAAATGACTTGCCTGTGTGCCTGTGGCTCTTCCTCTTGTTCTATTTGCTATTCTTCTTTCAGATTCGAGGTGTCCAAACACTGTTTCATCCTCCTTTCCTCCGCAACCGTCCGAACCACTCTCCTATGTTTTTTAGCTATGGCCTTACGAGGTGCCATCTAGCTAGGATTAGGAGTTTGGAGGGTTTAGGAAGTGTTCTATGATGTTTCCTTAGGATGGAAAGAGGAGTCGGCTAAGTGGAAGAGAGAATAATGGAAAGATATAATGAATACAAACCTACAAAACCCTATTTAAAAATGTTTGGCCCAACTTTTGAGTCGACTCGCCGAATAGCCTGATGACTCGAGTCAGCTCGAGCCAAAAATCAGTCTAAAGATCGAAAAAGGTTAAAATCAATTTCTTTGGGTTTCTAGATACTAAAATAGGTTGTCCTAAGCTCTAGAGAGAAATTTGAAATACCTAGATACATTTTCCTTATTTTTCAAAAATTAGGTCAAAATGTTTAGAATGGGTCACACAGCCCTAATTCGCCTATAATCTTCTCAAATCTATCTAGACTAAGAGGTTTAGTAAAAATATCAGCAAGTTGATCTTCAGTAGGTACAAATTCTAGCTCAACAACATTATTTAAAACATGATCATGAATAAAATGATGTCTAATTTCTATTTGCTTAGTTCGTGAATGCTGAATTGGATTTTTGGATAAATTAATAGTACTAGTATTGTCACATTTAATATAAATTTTAGATTAAATAACACCATAATCTTCTAGTTATTGCTTGATCCATAACACTTGAGCATAATAGCTTCCAGCAGCTACATATTCTGTCTCAGCAGTAGAAAGTGCTATAGAGTTCTACTTGTGACAGTGCCAAGAAATCAAGTTAACACCTAGAAATTATTAGGTGCCACTTGTGCTTTTTCTATCAATCTTACATCCTCCATAATCAGCATCAGAATAACTAATTAATTTCAAAGATATGTGCTTAGAATACCATAAACCTACATTGCATGTGCCTTTTAGATATTTAATGATTTTTTTAACAGCTATGATATGTAACTCTTTTGGATTAGATTGAAATCGTGCACACATATAAATACTAAATAAAATATCAGGTCTACTAGCTGTCAAATAAAGTAATGAATCGATCATACCTCGGTACAGCTTTTGATCAATATTTGTGCCATTCTCATCTTTATCAAGTCTACATGCATGACTCATGGGTGTTCCAATTTATTTGCTTGATTCCATGCCAGTTTTTTTGATAATCTCCTTGATGTATTTGGCCTAGTTGATCAGGATACCTTCTTTAGTTTGTTTGATTTGAAGTCCAAAAAAGTAACTCAACTCACCCATCAAGCTCATTTCGAATTCTCCCTACATCAGCTTAGCAAAATCTTGACATAAAGATTCACCAGTAGATCCAAAAATAATATCATCAACATAGATTTGAATAACTAAAATATTATTATTTTTTCTTTGAATAAACAATGTAGTGTCAACACTACCTCTTACAAAATCATTTGAAGTTAAAAACTTAGTCTATCATACCAGGCTCTAGGTGCCTGTTTCAGATAGTACAAAGCTTTGTTCAATTTGAAAACATGATTTGAAAAAGTGTGATCAATAAAACCTGGTGGTTGCTCAACAAAAACTTCTTCAGATAGAAAACCATTCAAAAATGCACTCTTTACATTCATTTAAAATAATTTAAAATTCATAAAGCATGCATAAGCTAGTAGTAATCTTATGGCTTCTAATCTAGCTACTGGTGCATAAGTTTCATTAAAATCTATTCCTTCTTCTTGATTATATCCTTGTGCTACCAATCTAGCCTTATTTCTAATTATATTTCTTTCATCTAACTTATTTCTACAAACCCAGCTAGTACCTATAACAGGATAGTCATTAGGTCTTTCTACTAGGGTCCAAACATTATTTCTCCTAAATTGGTTTAATTCATCATGCATGGCTAACATCCAATTAGGATCAGTTTTAGCTTCTTCTATAGTGTGTGGTTCTACATGAGAAACAAAAGCAATTATATTATGTATATCTCTATGTACAGCTCTAGTTCTAATACCTTAAGATGGGTCTCCTATAATTAATTCTTTAGGGTGTGATTTTATATACCTCTATTCTTTGGGTATATCATTATGATTTTTGCTTACCTCTTATTCATGTGGTTCACTTGATTGTTTGTCTTTGAGAGTCAAATCTTTCAGTCCATGTTCTAGAGTACCTGCATCATCAGCAAGATCTTCTTTTCTAGAAGATGTAATGTTAGATTCATTGAAAACAATATATACGGATTCTTCTACAATCAAAGTTCTTTTATTGAAAACATGATAGGCTTTACTATTTAAAGAATATCCAAGAAAAATAGCCTCATTAGATTTTGTATCGAATTTACCAAGATTATCCTTTTCATTGTTAAGAACAAAACATTTACAGCCAAAAACATGAAAATATTTGATAATAGGCTTTCTATTGTTCCAAAGTTCATAGGGGGTTTTTCTAATAATAGCTCTAATCAAAACTCTGTTCAAAATATAGCATGTAGTATTTACAGCTTCCGTCCAAAAGTATTTTGGAAGATTTCCTTCACAAAGCATTGTTCTGGATATCTCTTCCAAAGTACGATTCTTTCTTTCTACAACATCATTTTGCTATGGTGTTATAGGTGCAGATAAGTTATGATCAATACCATGCTTTGTGTAAAAGTGATCAAAATATTGATTTTCAAACTCGGTGCCATGATCACTACGAATTGAAATAACAGATACATTTTTCAAATTTGTGACTCTTTTATAAAATTTTTTGAATACTTTGAAAGTTTCATCTTTATGTGCAATAAACAAAATCCATGTGTATCTTGAAAAATCATCTACAATCACAAGGCCATATTTCATACCACCTAGGCTGGTAGTCCTTGTAGGTTCAAATAAGTGCATATGAAGTAGCTCTAATGGTCTAGTAGTAGAAATGATATTTTTGGATTTAAAACCCCCCCTCACTTGTTTTCTTAATTGACAAGCATCGCAAATATAATCAAAATTAACTTTAAATTTTGGCAATCCTTTGACTAAATCTTTTGAAATAAGTTTGGCTATAGTATCCCTACTGGCACGTCCAAGTCATCTATGCCATAGTAAACTTGATTCCTTGCTCTTATCATTCATTGCTAAAAGACTTGTGTTGCTTGACATAGCTAGATCATTAAGATCTATTACATAAATGTTACCAAGTCTATGTCCAATAAATTTAGTACTAGAGTCAAGTGGATCAACTACTATACACATTGATGACTTGAAGAAAACATTAAAACAATGTCACATAGTTGACTAATACTCAAAAGATTATGCTTTAACTTTTCTACAAGTAACACATTTTCAATAAATATAGGAGTAATTTTAATTTTACCGATACCGATTATCCTTCTTTTTTGATTATCACCAAATGTTACCATTCCACCATCTTTTTGTTTTAGGGTGAAGAATTGATCAACATCATCCGTCATGTGTCTTGAACAGCCACCATCCAGATACCATCTTTTCTTTATATTTGTGGCTGCAAGACATCCCTCATCCTCCAAACTCATAAGACATATTTGTGCAGTCTTTGTTGTCTCTTCATCCTCTTTAGTGGATGTAGATTCATCGCTGTCACTCCATGATGCAAGCATTGACTTCTTTTTTTTAGTGATCATCTTTTTCTTTGCTTCAGGACAGTCAGGACGAATGTGTCCCGGCTTCTTACATCCATAGCAGATTGGTATTTGATCTTTATCTTTATCCTTCTCTTTTTCTTTGTCTTTTTCTCTTTCTCTTCCAAAATCTCCTTTTCTAAATTGCTTTCTCCATCTATTTGTTTTTCTTCTGCCTATAAACCTTTTAAATCTTCTCATTACAAGGGATATCTCATCATTTTCTAAATCATCATCATCTGATGAGTCTGAGTCTTCATTCTTGTCCTCTTCTGTAGCTTTAAATGCTATAGCTTTCTTTCTTTTGGTATCTTCATCAGTCCTTTATTACATAGCTAATTCATGTGTGATTAGTGATCCAAGCAGTTCATCTAGTGGTAGAGTATTTAGATCCTTCGCCTCTTGAATAGCAGTCACCTTAGCTTCCTATTTATCTAGCAAGGATCTCAAAATCTTTTGAACAAGATCAGCATTAGTGTAAGTTCTACCAAGACTTTTGAGATCATTTATAATATCAGTAAAGCGAGTATACATAGCAGATATAGTCTGACTAGGATCCATCTTAAATAACTCATAGTTATGCATAAGAAGATTGATTTTTGATGTTTTAAATTGTGAAGTGCCTTCATGTGTAATTTCTAGCTTATCCCAAATTTCTTTAGTAGAATTATAAGTTAAAATTCTGTTAAACTCATTTGGATCCAAAGCATAATATAATAAATTTATCGCTTTGGCATTCAGCTAAGCTAAATTCATATCATTCTTGTCCCATTCCTCTTCTGGTTTGGAAACCTCTACATCATTAACTCTAACAGTGGGTGTGTGAGGTCCTTTCAAGATAATTTTTCATAAATAAAAATCTATGGCTTGAATATATATTTTCATTCTTGCCTTCCAATATGTATAATTGGTTCCGATGAAAAGTGGAGGTCGATTTGTGAATTGACCTTCGGCCAATGAAATGCTCATGGGATGTGCCATCTATCTTTTACTCTAAGTAACTTTCAGAGACTCCACTTTGATACCACTTGTTGCCCAGGTGGCTTCCCAAAAGGGGGGTGAATTGGGTTTAAAAAACTTTTCACAATTATGTACACTTTGAAATTCTTTTAGTGTTGTGGTGCAATATACAATGCAAAAATAATTAAGTAAAAATAATAAGATAATAAGAGCACAAGCACAAACACAAAGAAATTTAGAGTGGTTCGGAGCAACTGACTCCTACGTCCACTATCCAAGCACCACTTGGGATTTCCACTATATCCCCCAATCAGAATATAGTCGAATTATTTTAACAGGATCCAGACCTATATACTTTGATTTTACCGGGATCACCAAAGAAATCCAAACTCTCTTTGGTTTTAAATGGGATCACTAAAGAAAATCCTAACACTTGGTTTTATACCGGGATCACCAAGAACCCAATTTAGGTTTTTACAAGGCTCACCTAAAAACCTTCAACTCTTTCTTAAGACACAGTCCTTTGCTGTTCTTAGAGAGAAAACAAAGATAGAGAGAAAATAAACAAGCAACTATAACAAACCGAGTTTGTTTAAATGTTATCGATGTAGATCAAGATGAAGCCTAGCTTTGAATGCTCTTTAATTGCTCTTCAAGCTGCTTCTTTTCTTCTTCAATGAGTGGATTCAATGATGAAGTGGATTTGGTAAAGCTTTGAATTCTAACTTGAAAGCTTTTGAAGTAGGTAGGTGAAAGACTTGAAGGCTCTTCAATATCTCAAGATAAATCAATAATAATGCTCTAATAATTGTTTAATCCTTCAAAAATAATCCTTTTTACAGTTTTTCATAAGATATGGTCATTGTAGGGCCTAGGGATTCGTGAAAGAGCTATTGAAGATGAAATGGAATTCAAGAATCACTTTCAGCAACTAGTCGTTGAAGTGTAGAAAATGGCTACTCGAGTTGGCTCGAGGTCTACGAGTTAGCTCGAAGTCTCAGACAGCCCAAAATAAATTTCTGTAAGAGTCAGCTCTTCAAGCTAGAGTCGGCTCTTGCCTTCAATCACTTCAAAATAACAAATACCTAGAGTCGGCTCTTAAGGGCAGAGTCGGCTCGAGTTCTTAGTTCACCAAAAAATAAACTTTAGATGAGTCGACTCTTGGGGCTCGAGTCGGCTCGAGATCTCAGGCTTCAGAAACAAGTATTTTTTCATGAGTCGGCTTTTGGAACATGAGTCAGCTCTTGATACTGAAACTTTGAAATTTTCTCTGTGCCGTGCCATAACGAGTCGGCTCTTGATCCATGAGTCAGCTCTTGCCAAGACTTCAATTGATGCTTCAAGCTTCTCCAAAACTCTTCGATACTTGAATCAAACAAGAGCTAATCTACATACTCTCAATTTTACAATTTTCAGCCCTTTTTACAAAATTACAAAATTGACAAAACTAGGACTTTTACAAGTTAAAGTTTATAAGAGTATATACATAATTGAATTACCTCTTCATTAATTTGAAAACAAATTTAAACTAAAGGTAACCAATTTCCTGAAAAAACTTCTTAAGTAATTAAAAGAATTAGTATCAAATATATGCTCCAATATTTTATGATCATCAAAATCATCCCAGGGGTCAACAGAAAGCAATTTGTAGTGTGCTTAATCAATTAGCATTTCCAATTTAAGATCTAGATATGACCAAATTGGCCAGGTAAGTGAAAGGGGTGAGGGGGTCCCCCGTTGCTTTCCTTAGATACTAATTGAATTACCTAGGTCAGACAACGGAACCAATTAAAAACCTCATTCCCTTTACCTTCCCATAACCACTTGCCTAGACACCAATTGGCTGATCATACCTTAATCGGATTTGCATCATGATTAACTTACACTATGACTAAATATGATTTTAATAAGGGCTTTGATGGTCTCATACACATCCTAATTAATCATGTTAACATGACATTCATTCCAACACATAAGTATATTAATCCTAATATGCATAACCATAGCATGATTAAAACAATACTCTGTTCACCTCACTTGTTCATGGGATAAGGCCACAGCGGCACCCCTACATGCCATAGGAGATCCCATTGAATGGAAAAAGATGGCCTTTAAACCCTACTTGGCTCCTATGACCGGACAGCCATGGTGACTAACCCAATCTGAAGCAGTTACTATGATATAACATATCACATGTATATATTTGAATTAATCATGCATCAATACATAACATAGTAAACAATCAACACCAAAGAGAGTTCATATTGTATGCATCAAGATGGCTCTAATACCACTGTTGGGTTACTTAGGCCAGGTGCAGTGAAAGACTACATTTCAAAAATTTTATTTTTGAAACCCTAACCAGCCGAAACACTAAACCCTAGGACCACTTGTGCATAATAATCAGTAAATCAAAACTTTAGGATAATAGAGGAATACCCGAAATGCTATTTTCCTTTGTTTTTACTAGGCACCCAAGTGCATGCCCTTCAAAGGTGATCCACATGGAAATCGGACCGACCAAGGACACACTCCTATGCAGTTGCTTGTTTGATTGGGATTCTTCCAGTAGCCTTTCGGACTGTCCTCCTTTGCTGGACTCCCTACCCTCCTGTAGGGCACTCTGAGACCTCTTTATATCTACTCTTCGATCTTGGATATCCTTTCTATTATTTTCCCTAGGCTCTTGTCTAAATTAGACCAGCCTTGTCTTGAAGGAACAGGTTTTGTCTTAAAGAGACAAACTTGTCTTAAGGGGAGGGAAAGAGAAATAGAAAGTTAGGAATTTAGATGGGATTGAGTGAGTCTGGCATCAAATGATCGATAACTTTTATAGAGTAGGTTAAGGCACCTGATATGCCTCTTTTATAGCCATCCGATATGACCCTTCAATGATAAGGAGTCTTTTGGATGGATAATCATATCATGATAGCCTTTTATCATGCTTCAAGAGACATTTCTTTATCTCTTCTGTTTCTAGCATTTAATCCCCTTCTGCCACTTGGAATTTCTAGTTAAAATAAAGCCAAGGGATGTGACTTCAATAAGGAAGCATCGGAGAAAACTCAAGAGCCTTCAAACAGAAGGACTCTTGATCTCAAGTTTGCACCAACAAAGAAGAGACACGTCCCTTCAATGTGCACCATTCCTTTTTCATGCCAAAAGCCATATGTTGACTGATCCAACCTCTTCCAAAGTGGCATGGAGATAAAAATGAGGCCTTTGGACTCTTATCTACATTTGTGATTTATCTGCAAAAAGATTCTTGGTTTTTCTGCATGCACATAATATGCATGAATGAAATATGGCGCCCATGAGTCCATGCTGACATGGACTCTATCACACAAGCAAGATAAGTCCAAAATAATTCAAATAAAAACTAAAATTGGCTGACCCACTTAGGAATCGAACCAATTTAAGTCTCACTTAAATTGGTTAGCCCAAATAACAAGCAACTAGATCCAATCCAATTGGGTTAGGAATTGGGCTAGCCAACAGATGCTAGTATATTAATTAGCTAGCCAATTAGGATCCCATGACCCTAATAAAAATCCAATTGACATCCTTGTCCAGCTCCCTAATATGTGTGACTTTTTGGGTTCTATATCTAGCTAGCAGTAGGTCTAGGTCCAAGCCGATTCGACCCAATCAAACCCGATTGACCTAATTAGGTCCAATTGAGCTGACCTAAGTTGCCAATTCGAACTAGCTTTCGAATTGACTCATGAATTCAATCAAATTGATTCATGAAAACCTACAAGATATGATTGACATCTAGCAATATATCATGCCTATCCAAAAGATGTAGAATTTGATGGAAAGTACCAAAATACCCTTCAGTGGAAAGTTACTATGCAATTCAATCCTTCGATCTCCCTTTATCCTGATTAAGTGATGGGCATGGATAAATTTCAAACCCTAGCACTTAATCATTTCAAATTTAAATTTGATAATAAATACTCGATCGATGATAGATTAGAAACCCTATCTAATCTCATTCTGCTTTGATCAAAGACTTCCCGAGTCATCATTCGAAAAGATCACATAGGATAACAACTCCCCTTTACTAGGAGCGATCGATTTCTTGTTGACCTACTCATTATCTTCATACACAATCTACCATATCCAGAAACACCTCATATATGACTTAATTGCTATGAATGAGTATGAACCAAAACATGGGTTCATGTGCACAAGATACTATGGTAGTCTCAGGTCTAAGGATCACATGCACAACTCTCACTAAGAGAACATTCCTTTAACAAGTAAGTAAGACTTCCATTTGATGTTCTCTTGTCGGATCAATTCAGTGGACTCATAACCTAATGAGCACCCACATCTTTGTATTAGTATCCTACACAAGTGGCTGTGAGACCAACCACTCTCTTCAATGAGCATACATAGGATGTGCTAGTCTTTCCAGATTCATTGATCCCTGAATTGATGGTCCATCAACTAGGAATGTTTTAGATTAGGGTTTATAGGAACTTAGGTCTCACTATTATGATTTCCATCATAACTCTAATTTCATTGCCCTAACCTATGGGGTTCATCATAATCTAATATAGATGCAGCAATATGATGAATCAAAATTGCCTTTATTTAATTAAATAATGTTATACAAGAGTTGGTAGATTACAATAATGCCTATAAAAAAGGTAAGAGGGGATCTCCGAGGTAAGCGAGTCTAAGGCTATCTTAGGCAATTTTAAAGCTGATAGGCCTCAAGTCAAAATGGATTGTGATTTCCAGTCGACCAGTTGCTTCGGAGTATGCCGATAGTCGATTGCATGTCATATATTGTTGTCGATTGATGTGCTAAGCCGATCCATTCTCATGTCAGATCTTCGAAGAGTTGCACTGCTAGGTCGACCGGCCTGGATAGATTAATTAAATATTTGGTCATATAATTAGATCTCAATTCAGTTTATCATAACACTTTCCCCCCACTCTTAATTTCAAGACAATTTATTATCTTGAAAGATGGGAGTATTAATTTTTGTCTTTTTTTAGCAAAAGAGAAAATAGCTAATGATGGCAAATCTCAGGCCTGGCTGGCCATGATAACTGTTTTCCATTTTGAGTGCCGTGCTTGGGATAGATGTTAGGCTCTCATTAGCTTCAAGAGAGTTGGAATGGATTTAAGGGTCATGCCAACTCTTTTCATTTCGGTGCTTAGGCTGACTCTCCATCTCTGATCTGGATTGTGGGACGTGGTAGCATCATAGCCATCCATCATCATGCAAAAACTTCATCTTGGCCATTAGTCAGATTCTCACAGATCAAGGCTAATAGGTTGGTTTTTCTCTCATCAAGTCAGCTTCCATCTCTTAGTAGTTCGTACCCATGATCAGCACCTTTTTTACATGGCACAATGAAGGTGCTTCACATCTTCCGACTGAGGTATCCGAGTTGTCGCCATCGCCTATATAAAGGGTGTCCACTCCATAGAATAAATCTTCTTGCCTGAATCTTCCTTATAGAGGTCTCCATCTTTGCTTTGACTTTAGGTCTTTGTTCCTTCAGATCTTCTTGTATCTCTTAGGTTAGAGATTTTCTCTTCTTCCCCATCATGGTTAGGTCTCCAAGGGTCCCCGTCGCTGGCGGGCCTCCGGCCAGTAGGGGAGAAGGTGACTCTTCCGACCCCATAGGTTCTTCTAGACAAAGGGGTATTGAGTTAAGACCCAAGTCCATTAGTAGCTCTGTGTTCTTCTCTAAGCTGGCCTCTCTACGGGATTATTACAAAATCCCTGAGATCCTTCCGCTGATGGTTCCTCACCTTGAGGAACGAGTAAACCATCCTCCTTCTAGCACCATTTTAGTGTATGAAGACCACATGAAAGCTGGTCTTCGATTTTCTTTACACTTCTTTTTTATCAAAATTTTTAATCTATACCATATAATCCTAGCACAGCTGACTCCGAACAGTATTCGGGTCATCTATGCTTTCTTGGTCCTTTGCTAGCAGTTGAGTATAGAGCCTAGGACCTCCTTATTAACTTCCTTCTTCATGCTGAAGAAGGACTTCCATGACCATGGGTGGTGGGTCATCGACCCTCGCCCAGGCCAAAAATTTATCACAAGACTGCCATCTGCTATTCATGGATGGAAGTCTTGTTTCTTTTTTATGTTTTCAATATATCCCTGGGGTTTTAATACCAAGTGGAGAGAACCTCGTCTGACTGCCAATGATGGTAAGAAAGTCCTGAAGGCCAATCAGAAAGACTTCAAAAAGCTCGGGAGTTGAGGTTCCTCTGATAAGGGAGTTATTGAACAAGCATAACTTGTATCTCACTCAGAACAGTGAGTCTCTGACCCTAGGTACACCCTGTAAGACATAGCCTCCATTTTGTTTTGTCTTCGTGTTACCTTATTAGTTAACCACCATAGTCTTTTTGTTTTACAGGAAAAAAGATGAAGCCAGACTTCAGTAAGCTTCGTCAGGCTACCCGCAAGATGCCTATGCTGGTCCCTTCAATAGAATCGGAGGGTCGAAAGAAAGCTTGGGCCAAAGAGGCCACTATAAGTGTTTCTGCACAACTGAGGAAGATGTTGGATGCCAACAACATTCTGCTGATAGAGCTCCAATCTAGGGCTACTACCCCAACTCAAGCTTCGGAGCAGTCGATGCCATCTTCAGCCACCGACACACCACCACTTCCGACTCTTTGTCAGGATAGAGGCAAAGCCTCCCAAACTGAAGAGAGGTCAAAGGGAACCAATCCCCTTAAGGGGGAGTATGAGGTAGACTTCGTGGTCTTCTTTAATGGGAGGGGCTTGGATACCCCAAGCTAGCTAAAAAGTTGATTAAGGCCATGCTTCTCCCGAAGGTAAGTGGTACTCTTTCTATCATCTTCCTTGAAATTGTAAGAAGTGTATAACTAACTCTTTTATGGTCTGATGCTACTTATTCATGAAGTGACCTTGATAGAGGAAGGCATATCAAGGTTCGCGGGTCTTAGTAAAGGCCTTCGTGAGGAATTAGAGATGGTGAAAGCTGAAAAGGAGATGGTTGAAGAGTTGAAATCGACCATGGAAGAGAAGTTCAGTAAGAGCGTTGCCACTATTCAGTCTTTGAAGGCTGAACTGAAGAAGACCCAAGCCAAGGTGGCTGAACAGGAGGCAAAGCTATGGAAGAAGAAGAAGATACACTCCTTGGAACATTCAGCCAAGGATAACCAGAAGAAGGCTGAAGAGGCTTCACAGAAGGTTGACCTAGCTGCCAAGGAAGTGGCATCGATAAAGGAGCAAGCTATCCGAGTTGTTGAAGATTACAAGAAGTCTTCAAGCTTTAAGGATGAAATGACTGAGGCTGGGATAGTCAGCTACCAGGTGGGTTTCAAAGACTGCTTCAAGGAGAATCTCAAGCTTCACCCAGGTCTGGATGTCTTGGGCATACAATTATATGAAATCGAAGAAGAGCCTGCGATGCAGGTTAATGCCGAAGAGGTTCCAAGACAGCAGGAAGAGGCTCCTCCTATGGCTGACCCGGATGTTGCTCTGATTGCTGACAACTGATCTCTTTATTCTTCTTTTTCTTTTGTAATGAAATAGAAATGTAAAAGAGCTTTTTGGAAATGAATGAAGAATTTCCTTTTTCTCAAGTTGTGTCTTCTGCAATGGACTTTCTTCTAAAATTTTTCTAAGTATAAAGTAGTCGATGTCTTTTAACTCCTACTCGAGAAGAGAAGAAAAGAAAATTTTCTAAATATAGATCCATTGGATCTTTTCCAGCTTCCACTTGAGAAGAGAATTTTTTTAAGTATAGGGTCATCGGCATGATAACTTGGCGACATAGGAGCATTTTTACACAAAGTACTATAGTGTAGTTCATCTTCATTGTTGATCCTGATCACTTTTGTTGATACAGTAGACTGATAAGCCTAGTGTTGTTGGTATAGCAGGCGGGTTAGGCCCACTTGCACGTTTGTTGAATATACCGATAGAGTAGGCTAGTTAGGCCCCCTCTTATGCTTATCAGCTATATTTGATAAGGTAGGTTGATTAGGCTTGTCTTTGCACTCGTCGAACATACCAATAAGGTAGGCTAGTTAGGCCTGCCTTTGTGCTTGTCAATTATATTTGATAAGGTATGTTGATTAGACCTGTCTTTGCACTCATCGTACATACCGATAAGGTAGGCTGATTAGACCCACCTTTATGCAATCGTCGATTATGCTTGATAAGGTAGGCTGATCAGGTCTACATTATTTGAGCATTTTGATGAAGCCATCAGAAGAAAATCTTTATTGATAATATTTGTGAAGATTTTTTACATTCCAAGGTCGAGGCAGTAGGGAGCCATCCAAAGTTTCAAGTCGGTAGGTCCCAGGGTGTATGATCTCATTGATCAACAAGGTCCCTCTCAATTGGGAGAGAGTTTTTCTTGTTCCATCGGCCTGGATACTTCGAACCTTTGCAATACCAAATTTTTGGGTTGAAAGGTTCATGTCTTAACCCTGGAGTTGTAGTATTTGGCAACCTTTTGTTGGTACATAGCCATCTTCATTTGAACCTGCAGTCTGGTGCCTTAGAGTAGATCTAGGTTTGCTCAGTGACGTTCAAAATTTTTAGGCTTTATGAAGTGATCAATCCTCAAGGATTGTAATATGATTTCCATCGGAAGGACTACTTCACTGTCATATACCAGGTTAAACAGGGATTCCCCATAGCCATTATGGGGGTCATCCTGATGGGGAACTAATATGCATTCAATTTTTTTTGTATGTTTTATATGTAGGGTTGAGTGATTAATTCCCGAATTTCAGATTAAAATAAGTTATAGGGAATTTTATATGAATTTTAGAAGATCAGCATGCAGATTAGGACCTATAAAAGTAGAAAAGAAGGATCACCGGGGCTGAGAAGCCTCGGTTAGGGCAAGTTCTCCAACAATAAAACTACTGGAGGTAGAGGGGGTGTACCTGACAACGTCTGTGAAGATCGCAGCAAAAGGGTCTCTCGTTCCTCGACGGATGCGGCATGGAAAACCGAGCCAAAGACCCGCGGATACTCGGCTTTCTGCTCGGTGATCCAATTGAGGCTTGGCTGGAGTCGTTGGATTCGTAGGAACTCGGGGACCTGTAAACGACCTGTCAGGGGTTAGAAAACTCACAAAGGAACAAGAAAACAAAGGAAAAACAGCAAGGGAAGGCTTCTTTTGGAGTGGACGTCCAGGGATTTGAGATGTTTGTTGGCAGCAGGAAGATGATTGCAGCACTGGGAAGAAAAACTCTCTCAAACCCCTTTATGCACACAGCAGGGTATCACACAACTCAATAGAAGAACTCATGGTTTTCATTCATCAAAAATTCTCCCTTCATACAAGAGGCTAGGGTCCCTTAAATAGACCCTTAACCTTGGGCTCCAAGTAAGGGCACATTAGTCTTTACATGAGAATCCTTTTCCCTCTCAAACCCTAGCTAGAAAATAAGGAAACATTAGGTAGAAAAAATCCCTAAAATTTCTCTTGACTTGGCCAACACTCCAAGGACACCTAGGGGGGCGTGTTGGGCTTCTAAGATCAGCAAGGGGCCGGCCCAAAGGGGCCCGGGTGCATGGGTTTGGGCCTCTGGAAGCTGGGGTGGCCTGGTAGCCAGGTAGCAGGAATATTCCCTGGTATCTTGCTTCTTAGGGGCTTGGGCTTGGTGCCTGGGCTTGATTTCTTTGGGCTAGGATGCAGATGGACCTCTAAAATCATGGATGCCTTGGTCTATGAATATATTTTGGCATCTGGAAGGAAATATAGGCATCTGGAGGGCATCTGTAAGGAATCAGGATTTCTGATTTTCCTCCTGGGGTCTTCAAATCTTCAAGCTGGGTTGGACTTGGGCTAAACTTCCATGTCTTCAATCTAATTGGACTTGGTCTTTACTTGTATGATGTGGTCTTGAGTCTTCAATATGGTTGAATATGACTCAAAAAAATAAAATTAGCTCGACATGAGCTGACTAACATTGGACTGAACTAGCTCAACATGAGCTAACTAGTACAGAACTGAAACTCAAAATCAATTAAAATGGACTCAGATAGGCTAAGCCCTTATTACAGATGGACTCATAAATTATTGATCAATTCATAGAGGGTTGAAAAGCCTCTATCTTATTCTGGTGCCTTTGGTGTCCCCACCACATCCCGTATGCCCAAAGAATTGAATTGAATTCTTTAGCCTAGAGACCTTTGGCATCATTCAGTCTGGTCTTCAAATCATGAAGAATTGCCTGATTAGTTACTTTGACTTCTCTATTGATTAAGGATGGCCAACGGAGGTCAACTTGTAGAGGATATGATATTAAGCATAGAATTTCTGAACTTCTAGTTATCAAATTGTTTCCCGTTGTCGGTAATGATGGCATGAGGGATTCCAAACCGGAAGATGATAAAATTCTTGATGAATTTCTTGACCTTCCCTTCGGTTATGTGTGCCAGGGGTTTGGCTTCGATTCACTTAGTGAAATAGTTAATGGCCATGATGAAGAACTTTCGTTGACCTGAAGCCGGAGGGAATAGGCCAAGAATATCCATTCCCCATTAAGCGAATGGCTAGGGAGCTGTAAACTGAGTCAACTGACTCACGGGATGTCTTTGGATGTTAGAGTATCTCTAACATTGGTCATATCTTCGGATATAGTCAGCTACATCATTTTGGATGGTTAGCCAATAATAACCTTGATGTATGATTTTGTAGGCTAGAGATTTGTCCTTCAGATGATCTTCACATATATCCTCATGTACTTTCCTTGGGGCTTAATCGACATCCGACAGCCCTAAGTACTTCAACAGGGGTTGTGTGAAAGATCTTTTGTAGAGTACTCCATCCAAGATAATGTACTGAGGGGCCATCCAATGGATTTATTTGGCTTCAACCTTATCTTTTGGCAATATTCTATCATTCAGGAACTTGAAGATAGGGTCCATCCAATATGGCTTATGCTTGATTTGATGCACCTCCAAAGCTTTCTCCGATATGCTAGGATCCTCCAAGTATTCTATGAAAGTCTGACCAAGGGAGTCCGGAGCAGTGATCGCCAGTCGAGAAAGGGCATCTGCTCGAGAATTTTTGATCCGTGGTATATGGGCTATCTCAAAGAATTCCGTTTGGGATATTAGGTCTTATACTTTTTCTAAGTACTTGATCATAGTTGAGTCTCGTGCTTCAAACTCTTCTTTTACTTGATTCACCACTAGCTGGGAATCTGAGAAGACTTGATCCTCCTAATTCCTAGTTCTTTGAAAATTTTTAGTCCTGCTACGAAGGCTTCGTATTTCGCTTGGTTATTCGAAGCTTGGAAAGAGAAACAGAGAGCGTACCCCATAGTTTGTCCTTCGGGATCAGCTAGTATGAGCCCAGCCCCATAACCAGCAGAACTGGATGCTCCATCTCTATGGATTACCTAAGTGGACTTCGAACTTCCTTCGGCTGTCTCTCCATCAACAGTCTGTTGGTCATTTTCGTGGCTCCATGTACATTTAACAAAAAAATTGGCCAATACCTAGGCCATCATGGTCAATCTAAATAGAAATGTGACGTCAAGTTCACCTAGCTTGACTACCCACTTAGCTATCCTTCTTTAGTAGGGACACCAGGATCAGACACAGATCACTGGATCCCATATGGTTTATTGATTAGAATTTTTAGAACCTTAGTTATGTGTCACAATTTTGTAAGTAAGTAAGATTGAGTCCTATAATAAGTTGAGACTAGTTGATTATATCTAAATCCTAGTCCAGTATTGAGTCCTGTATTTCAATATGAGTCAAGTATTAGTCCAGTTCATGTACAAGGGAGGAGGATATTCTATTTTGCAGTCCCACCAGACCTCATCCAGGAGTCAGAGGCCACTACATCAACTTATTGGATTTTGTGTGACACCCCAGGGTCCAAGATGCCTTCCGGATGCCTAGATTCTCCCCATATGCCATTCCAGATGACAAATTCCTTCCAGATGCCTTGGAATATTCTCAACCCAGGGCATCCCTTGATTCCAGGGATATACCAGCATCTTAGTCCAAGAAATTCCAAGCCCAGGAGCAAGGCCCATGCACCCCAGTGTTGGAATTCTTCCAGGAATAGAAAAATTGCAATGGAACAGGCATCAACAGCCTGTCACAGCAGAAGCAGATAAAAGAATAATTTATATCTAATGATGCAATTCATAAATAAATCTAATTTATTTATCATAAATTCTTAACATACTGCAGCATATGAGAAAAATATCAGATCTAAAATAAAAATTATTTTAAGCATAAAATACTTACTTGGATCGCTATTCGGGACTGCTCTGAAAAGCATACAGATCCGCTACTGAAAAGCCTGGATTCTGTCGGAGCCACGCAAATGCCCGGCCTCTACTGGTATCTACATGAAGCTCGTACAACTGAATTGTAGAGGGCACCGGACTGCTAGATCCTTGCAACCTCTCCTCTTTCAACAAATGCCTGCTTTAAAAACTATGCTGATCCGAATCCAGACCAACTTTCAACTTCTGTCTTGCAAATAGGACTATACAAGACCTTTGGGCCCTTTTTTCTTTTCTTTCTTTTGTAGAAACAACTCTTTCAATCTCTCAGAAGGAAGAAGGAATCATAAAAAGGGAGAAGAGGAGAACTTGGAGCTGGAGAGAGAACCTCAAGTGTTCTCACCAAGAGAAGAAAGATGCCCAAAAATAGTCATGGCAAATTTCTTATCTCCTAGTGGTCGGCCACTTCTCCTCTATTTTAAATTTAAGTTCTCTCATCCCTTTAAATCAAAACACTGATGTTTCAATTTCAACCGGTTGAAAATTAAAAGGAGTGGAAGAGAAGGAATCTTCCCTCTCTTAATTTCTCCACCCCAAATCCATATTTGCGCCCTCCTTTTGTCGTACAAATATTCTCCATGCCAAAATAAGGATAAGCCTCTTAGTTTTTGTCTTACAAAAATTCTCCACTCCAAAATAAAAGGAGTTTGAACTTATCTAGTTTAGGTTTTTAAGAGGAGTAGAAGAGGACTCTTCCTCCTCTTTTATTTCTCCATGCCTAAACTAAATCAGTGCCCATTATTTTCACGCCCCACTATTTGCTGCACAAAATAAATGGGACCCACCCTTTGGCATGTGGAGGGAAGGGGAGACAAAGAGAGAGAGTCACAGTCTAACTGGACTCTAGGTCATGGTCCAAATGTGATGATTTTATAATCAAACTGAAGCCAATTTTAAATCCAATCAAACCCTTTCGAAGCAGACATTGACTCGACTCAACTAGGATTAATTAATTGAGTCTAACTCAATTAAATTAAATATAATTTAATTTAATTAGTAATTAATCTATAACTAATTAATTGTAATATTTATAATTAGGTCAAATCTTAATTGTAACACTTACAATTAGGTCAAATTGATTTACTGATTGGTTACTTGAGCTCCTAATGTGTGTGACCCCTCAGGTCCTATCCTGTTGGTAATGAGACATGCTATAATCTAGATTATACATCATCGAAACTCCTTTCGATGGACTAAAACAATTTTAGCTCAACCCTAATGAAAGGGATATGCCCTACAAACCAATCTCTGTTGTATCTCCCAAACCATTGTAATTGATAATTTTCTAAATAAAGGCATTATTTTTTATCATACGCTGTGTTTATTATATGATGAACCCCATAGATTAGGGCTATGATTTTAGGGTTATGATGAGATCATACCAGTGAGACCTAAAATCTTAAAACCTTAATCTAAAGTATTCCTAGTCAAAGGAACCCTGAGTAGGGGATCAGGGTTTTCCGATAAGACTAGCACACCCCGGGTATACTGGAAAGGGTGACTGCTCTCACAGTCACTTGTGTATGACACTAATACTGGGATGTGGGTGCTCATTGGAGAATGAGTTCACTGATATGATCCAACTTGAGAACATCTAATGGAGTCTTAGCTACATGTCAATAGAAGGTTCTCATAGTGGGAGTGGTACAAGTAATCTTTTGACCTGAGACTGCCATAAGTACCTTATGTACATGAACCCATCCTTTGGTTCAATCCTAATCATGACACTGAGACATGCACAGGATTGATACTGGGAATGGTGAATTGAATATGAAGGTAATGAGTAGGTCAACAAGGAATCGATCACTCTTAGTAAGAGGAGATTGCATCCAGCTAGTCAACAATCGCATGATGATTCAGGGAATCTTTGATCAAAGTAAAGATATTAGAGATGGTTTCTAATATCAAGATAATCGAATCATCATTATAAGATTGAGCTAGAAACAAATATAATATTGGATTTGACATATATCCATATCCATAGTTATATTTTGGGTGCAGGCTGATCGAAAGATTTAATTGTACGGTAACTCTCTACTGAAGGGTAATTTTGGTATTTCACCAGCATTTCCATATCTTCCAGGTAGACATGACACGTTGCTAGACGTCAATCTTGTCTTGTGGGTTGATCAAGTTCAAAGATCACATGTTAGGAAGAATCCTAATTGATCGATTCGGGTAAGCCCGGTTTGACCTAAATCGATTAGAAAGAGTTCTAATCAAATTAGGTCAACTTGTATTCGAACCCACTGCTGGCTAGATGTGGAACCCAATGGGTCACACACTTAAGAGGATTGATCAAGAATTTAATTTAGAATTAAATCATCTTTGCAAGATAACACTCTAGCAGGTGTTGCAAGCCCTAGCTTCTATTCGGATCGGATTCGAATTAGGGTTCCGGATTGGTTCAAATTGGGTTCTAATTGGACCTAATTAGACCCTAATTAAGAAAAACGGGAATGTGGCTAACCCTATTGGCTAGCCATGTAGCTTGGCTAGCCTCCCCACCCGCCCCTTTTATTTCTCACGCCAAACACCAAGAGTCCATGCGCATATGGACTCTTGGCGCGCCTTAAGGAAGAGTCCATGGCGCATGGACTCTTGGCGCGCCCCAAATAAAATTCTCCGATGTTTTTATTTGGGCGGCCTCCTTCTTAAGTGATTAGCGCACCTTCTCTCCCCCTTTGGATGAGAATCCAACGGCTGATGGGATTTTGAGAAAGAAAGAAAGCGCTAACTCCTCCCGGGCGCGCGAAATAACATCTCTTCGGAGATGAAAAGTCGCGACTTCCTTCCTTTTAAAACACCGCGGTTTTTCCTTTAAGAAGAGCCGTGGGATTTAATCTGGAAGGCCATGAGATGGGAGGATGGGGCGTGAGAAATTGGAAAGGGCGTGAGAAAGAAATTACGGAGAGGTGTGTAGGCGCCTATCTGATTTCTATTTAAAGGGTCGGGAAAAATCAGAACATGATGTAATCTTTTTCTTTCTTCCTCTCCTGAAGACTCTTTTATTTTTCCTTGCTCTTGCATTGTTTCCTCTACAGAGTAAACCTCTGTCGAAACTCTGCTACTGAACAAGATAAAAGTAAAAGTCTCCGACGGTAAAGGAAAGAAAGAAGTTCTGATTTCTTCCTTTCTTTCATACATTAAGACATCATTGTCTTAATTTCTCCTCCAACTTAAGACAAGCCTATGTCCTCTTAGGACAAGGTCTTTTTCTTCAAGACAAGGGTGTCTAAAGGGCCAAGGTCTTGGTGGAAGGAGGAGAAGGAGTCAAGGAAAGGAAAGCAAGCCTTTGTGTGAAGGAATTCAAGCCATAGTCCAAGCAATTGAGTTCTAGGAAGAAGAACTCAATAGAAAGAACCTTTGAAAAGAAGATAGAGTTGTCTTGATCACTGCTCTGTGTGGATCACCATCGGAGGGCGGACACTTGGACGCCTGGTGAATTCAATCAGCCCCTTCAACATCAACTTTGTTGGAATTAGCGATAGCAGGTTGGTACTCTAATTCTAACAATCTATGTTTGAATGTTAGTATGTATGTTTTAATTAGTAAAAGGAGATCTTGGCTAAGGGATTTCGGTGCAAATTTCATCATTTTGAAATTACACTTCCGCTGCGGTGCACCTGAAACCCCATCAGTGGTATCAGAGCCATCCTTATTACAATTAAAACATATGATATGCATTTTTGTTGTAGTATCGAAATTAGGGTTTTAAACCCTTGAATGCTGATACACTTAGCATAATTTAAGGAATTCATATATGATAATTAATGTTTTGATGTATGCCACTAATTAGGGTTTTTCACTCAAACCCTAATTATTATAGAGATATGATTAGTTTTGAAGTCATCATACTGAAATAAGGTTGCCCTGGCATAATGGTGGATCCATTATGTGGTAAATGGTTGTCCTAGTATGATGACACACTTAGCACATATATGTTTATCAGAGTGATATCATTATGATATGTTTTTATGTAAGAATGTGCTGGCAATTTTATAAAGCCCTCTTCTTAAAATCATATTAAGTCATAGCATATTTAACTAATAAGCATCACTAGTCATGATGAACAATTGATCATTCGGTGTCTAGAAAGGTGGTTCTGGGAAGGTAAAGAGAATCGTGGTTTTTAATTGGTTCCGTTGACTGACCTGGCCAATTTTTATTGGTGTCTAGGAAAGCAACGGGGGGACTCCCACATCTCTTCCACTTGCCTGGCCGATTTGATTATATTTAAATCTTGACTTATATGCTTAGTGTTAAAAAAAATGCTATATGTTGGCCTTCCTTCATGCTGAATCATTACTGTGTTATGAACCACATTAGGTTTGTTGTGTTATCTGCAAGACCTAATAGGGTGATTGACATAATATTGGTCTAGTGCAAAATATGCTTACAGTATATTCAGTATAATGCCTTGTTGTGTTATCTACAAGGGCATTATATTTGAATATTGACTGTATAGAAATGAAAGGGTCTTGACTTAACTAGAACATTATGGTTTGTTGTGTTTTCTGCAAGACTTATAATGTTCTAGAGGCCAAGTTATTTTTGAGAATTATATGAGATATAATTGGAAGAGTTTCCTACCTTAGAACTTATAAAAGATTTGTTGTGTTGTCTGCAAGATCTTTTATAAATTATAAGGATCTCGATCTCACTAAGAAAACCGATCAGGGTTCTTCTCGATTATCATAGTGAGGGCTATGATTTTTGATAAAATAGTGGGAGACATAATTAAATTGAAGGCCTAATTTAATTATGTAAGTCATTTCATGGTTGTTTGCTTATGTATTGTTCTTAATTAAATGTAGATAAATGGCATCTTCATTATCACTGAGAAGCATCTTAGATACCAACAAATTGACTGGTCCAAACTATGTGGACTGGTTGAGAAACTTAAAGATTGTACTGAGTTCAGAAAAACTTTCTTATATTCTTGATACCCCTAATCTTAATCCACTAGGGGATGATGCCACACAGGAAGATATGGCCACATACAAAATGTGGCAGAATGACTCCCTCACTGTCAAGTGTATCATACTGGCCTCTATGACCAATGAGTTACAGAGGCAGCATGAAAGCATGGATACTCAATCCATAATGCTCAATTTAAAGGAGCTTTATGGAGAACAAAGCAGAACTGCTAGATACGAAATATCTAAGCAGTTATTCCGTGCTAGGATGACAGAGGGTACATCCGTTCAGGATCATGTCCTGAAGGTAATTGACTTAATCACCAGATTAGGTCAATTAGGGTTTATTATGGATGGGGAGCTGAATCAGGATTTAATCCTGCAATCACTCCCAGAGTCATTTTCTCAGTTTGTCTTGAATTATCACATGAACAAACTGAACACTTCCTTGCCTGAGCTGTTAAATATGTTAAAAACAGCAGAGAGCCATGTTAAGAAAGAAAAGGCTCCACTTCTTCTTGTTGATAAGACCAATAAGAAGAAATCAGGCAAAAAGGGTTTTAGCAGGAGACTAAACCCTAAGGGTGGCATCAATAAGAACAAGAAAGGAAAGAAGGTCTCAAAACAGTCAACCTGTTTCTTTTGCGGCAAAGCGGGACATTGGAAAAGGAATTGCAAGGCTTACCTTGCAACTGTGAAGCCTGGTGCGGCAGACGCACCAAAAGGTATGTATGAGATACATACTATATTGACATTAAATTCGTCTATATCAAATACTTGGGTATTGGATACCGCTTGTGGTTACCATATATGCAAATCTTTGCAGGACCTCCACAAGCTTAAAGTATTGAAGGAAGGCGACTTCAATCTCTACGGTGCTGGTGGTGATATCATCCAAGCAGAAGCTGTAGGGACCTATATTCTGAAGTTGCCTTCAGGGAAGATCTTGGAGCTAGAGAATTGTTACTATATGCCAAAGATTATTAGGAACATTATATCTATTCCTTTGTTATTAAAACAAGGATATGTAATGGATGTAACGAGCACTGGTTGCTCAATAATGTTATCTAATAAAATTATTTGTTCTGGCATATTTAGCAATGGGCTCTTAACTCTTTCTTCCAATGATAGTATTTTTCATGTCAATACTAAAAGGAAAAGAAAAGACTTTAATGATACTTTACTTTGGCATCATAGACTTGGTCATGTTAATGAGTCTAGGATTAGCAAGTTATACAAGGAAAAATTCCTTGATCCTTATGAGTATGAATCATTAGGAACTTGCGAATCATGTCTCATGGGTAAGATGACAAAAACTCCATTCACTGGACATGGGGAAAGGTCAACTGAGTTATTAGGACTTATACATACTGATGTATGTGGCCCAATGACAACTCAGGCCAGAGGAGGATACTCATATTTTATCACTTTTACAAATGATTTATCTAGGTTCGGATATGTGTATCTTATGAAACACAAATCTGAAGCCTTTGATAAATTTAAGGAGTATCAAAGTATGGTCGAAAAACAAACCGGGAAAAGTATTAAAGTTCTTCGTTCTGATCGAGGAGGAGAATACTTATCCACGGAGTTTTTAGACTATCTTAAAGTTAATGGAATCCTTTCTGAATGGACCCCTCCTTATACACCACAGCTCAATGGTATAGCTGAAAGGAGGAATCGTACCTTATTAGATATGGTACGATCCATGATGTGCTTCACAAATTTGCCCATTTCTTTCTGGGGTCATGCCCTAGAAACTGCTGTTTATATTCTGAACAAGGTACCTTCTAAATCCGTTGTTAGTACTCCATATGAAATTTGGAGTGGAAAGAAACCATATCTTAAATATTTTAAGGTATGGGGATGTCCAGCTTATGTTAAAAGAAATTTTGGACATAAGTTGGAACCTAGAGCGGATAAATGTCTATTTGTAGGATATCCTAAAGAAGGTAGAGGATATCTATTCTACCATCCTACTGAACAAAAGATTTTTGTTAGCAGGCATGCCACTTTTCTAGAAAAAGAGTTCATTTTGGAAAAGGGCAATGGTAGAACAATTGAACTTGGAGAAGTGCAAGAAATACAGATAGACAATGCTCAACCATTAGAACATATAGTTAGGACAGAACCAGAACACAAAACTCCTCCTCGTAGGTCTGACAGAGTGCCACGGGCACCTGAGAGGTATGGGTTTATTATTGAAAATAATGAAGCTCAAGTCATTCAAAATGATGAACCTCTGACCTATACGGAAGCTATCTTGAGTACTGACTCAGATAAATGGCAAGAAGCCATGGAATCCGAAGTAGACTCTATGTATGTAAACCAAGTATGGTCTTTGGTTGATGCACCAGAGGGTGTTAATCCTATTGGGTGTAAATGGGTCTATAAGAAAAAGATTGGGGCTGATGGCCAAGTTGAAACCTATAAAGCCAGATTAGTGGCTAAAGGTTTTAGACAAAAACAGGGAATTGATTATGATGAAACTTTTTCACCTGTTGCCATGCTAAAATCAATTCGGATTTTACTTGCTATAGCAGCATACCACGATTATGAGATATGGCAGATGGATGTGAAAACTGCATTCCTCAATGGTTTCCTTGAGGAAGAAGTCTACATGTCACAGCCAGAAGGTTTTATTTCAAAGAATAAACCTAATCAAGTATGCAAGCTGAAGAAATCCATTTATGGATTAAAGCAAGCTTCCAGGAGTTGGAACATCCGCTTTGATGAAACTATTAAAAGATTTGGTTTTATCAAAAATGTGGATGAACCCTGTGTTTATAAGAAGACTAGTGGGAGTGCCATAGTCTTCTTGGTTCTGTATGTAGATGACATACTCCTCATTGGGAATGATATCCCAATGTTGCAATCAGTCAAGGTTTGGTTATCAAACCAGTTTTCCATGAAAGATTTGGGAGAAGCATCCTATATACTAGGTATTAAGATCTATAGAGATAGATCTAAGAGGATGCTAGGTTTATCCCAATCTAGGTACATTGACTTAGTACTGAAAAGATTCAGCATGGAAGGAAGTAAAAGAGGTTATCTTCCTATGAGTCAAGGCATACATCTTTCTAAAAGGATGTCTCCTAAGACACCTGAAGAAAGAGATAGAATGAATTCTATACCCTATGCTTCGGCAATAGGATCCATAATGTATGCCATGTTATGTACCAGGCCTGATGTGGCATATGCTTTAGGCATTGTCAGTAGGTTTCATGCTGATCCAGGAGAGGATCATTGGAAAGCAGTTAAAAATATTCTTAAGTACCTAAGAAGGACTAAGGATATTTTTTTGGTTTATGGTGGTTCTGATCTTAAACTAGAAGCTTATTCTGATTCTAGTTTTCAATCAGACCCTGATGATAGCAAATCCATTTCGGGATATGTTTTTACCCTAAATGGTGGAGCAGTGAGTTGGAAGAGTACCAAGCAGCAGACTGTAGCTGACTCAACCACAGAGGCAGAATACATAGCTGTTAGTGAAGCCGCCAAGGAAGCAGTCTGGATGAAGAAGTTCATCACAGAGTTGGGTGTTGTTCCTCAAATTGAAAACCCAGTGCCACTTTACTGTGACAACACTGGGGCCGTTGCTCAAGCTAAGGAACCAAGAGCTCATCATAAGTCCAAGCACATTCTGAGACGCTTCCATCTTGTCCGAGAAATAGTAGAGAGACAAGATGTCTACATAGATAGAGTTGATACAAAGAACAATGTAGCAGACCCGTTCACTAAGGCTCTACCACAGCGAGATTTTGATCGCCACCTAGAATGTATGGGATTAAGATTCAAAGGCGATTGGCTTTAGTGCAAGTGGGAGATTGAAAGGGATATGCCCTACAAACCAATCTCTGTTGTATCTCCCAAACCATTGTAATTGATAATTTTCTAAATAAAGGCATTATTTTTCATCATACGCTGTGTTTATTATATGATGAACCCCATAGATTAGGGCTATGATTTTAGGGTTATGATGAGATCATACCAGTGAGACCTAAAATCTTAAAACCTTAATCTAAAGTATTCCTAGTCAAAGGAACCCTGAGTAGGGGATCAGGGTTTTCCGATAAGACTAGCACACCCCGGGTATACTAGAAAGGGTGACTGCTCTCACAGTCACTTGTGTATGACACTAATACTGGGATGTGGGTGCTCATTGGAGAATGAGTTCACTGATATGATCCAACTTGAGAACATCTAATGGAGTCTTAGCTATATGTCAATAGAAGGTTCTCATAGTGGGAGTGGTACAAGTAATCTTTTGACCTGAGACTGCCATAAGTACCTTATGTACATGAACCCATCCTTTGGTTCAATCCTAATCATGACACTGAGACATGCACAGGATTGATACTGGGAATGGTGAATTGAATATGAAGGTAATGAGTAGGTCAACAAGGAATCGATCACTCTTAGTAAGAGGAGATTGCATCCAGCTAGTCAACAATCGCATGATGATTCAGGGAATCTTTGATCAAAGTAAAGATATTAGAGATGGTTTCTAATATCAAGATAATCGAATCATCATTATAAGATTGAGCTAGAAACAAATATAATATTGGATTTGACATATATCCATATCCATAGTTATATTTTGGGTGCAGGCTGATCGAAAGATTTAATTGTACGGTAACTCTCTACTGAAGGGTAATTTTGGTATTTCACCAGCATTTCCATATCTTCCGGGTAGACATGACACGTTGCTAGACGTCAATCTTGTCTTGTGGGTTGATCAAGTTCAAAGATCACATGTTAGGAAGAATCCTAATTGATCGATTCGGGTAAGCCCGGTTTGACCTAAATCGATTAGAAAGAGTTCTAATCAAATTAGGTCAACTTGTATTCGAACCCACTGCTGGCTAGATGTGGAACCCAATGGGTCACACACTTAAGAGGATTGATCAAGAATTTAATTTAGAATTAAATCGTCTTTGCAAGATAACACTCTAGCAGGTGTTGCAAGCCCTAGCTTCTATTCGGATCGGATTCGAATTAGGGTTCCGGATTGGTTCAAATTGGGTTCTAATTGGACCTAATTAGACCCTAATTAAGAAAAACGGGAATGTGGCTAACCCTATTGGCTAGCCATGTAGCTTGGCTAGCCTCCCCACCCGCCCCTTTTATTTCTCACGCCAAACACCAAGAGTCCATGCGCATATGGACTCTTGGCGCGCCTTAAGGAAGAGTCCATGGCGCATGGACTCTTGGCGCGCCCCAAATAAAATTCTCCGATGTTTTTATTTGGGCGGCCTCCTTCTTAAGTGATTAGTGCACCTTCTCTCCCCCTTTGGATGAGAATCCAACGGCTGATGG
This sequence comes from Areca catechu, assembly GCA_021397845.1. NCBI lineage: Eukaryota > Viridiplantae > Streptophyta > Magnoliopsida > Arecales > Arecaceae > Areca > Areca catechu. The sequence continues at coordinate 105,069,568 of CM038050.1, forward strand.
GATTTTGAGAAAGAAAGAAAGCGCTAACTCCTCCCGGGCGCGCGAAATAACATCTCTTCGGAGATGAAAAGTCGCGACTTCCTTCCTTTTAAAACACCGCGATTTTTCCTTTAAGAAGAGCCGTGGGATTTAATCTGGAAGGCCATGAGATGGGAGGATGGGGCGTGAGAAATTGGAAAGGGCGTGAGAAAGAAATTACGGAGAGGTGTGTAGGCGCCTATCTGATTTCTATTTAAAGGGTCGGGAAAAATCAGAACATGATGTAACTTTTTCTTTCTTCCTCTCCTGAAGACTCTTTTATTTTTCCTTGCTCTTGCATTGTTTCCTCTACAGAGTAAACCTCTGTCGAAACTCTGCTACTGAACAAGATAAAAGTAAAAGTCTCCGACGGTAAAGGAAAGAAAGAAGTTCTGATTTCTTCCTTTCTTTCATACATTAAGACATCATTGTCTTAATTTCTCCTCCAACTTAAGACAAGCCTATGTCCTCTTAGGACAAGGTCTTTTTCTTCAAGACAAGGGTGTCTAAAGGGCCAAGGTCTTGGTGGAAGGAGGAGAAGGAGTCAAGGAAAGGAAAGCAAGCCTTTGTGTGGAGGAATTCAAGCCATAGTCCAAGCAATTGAGTTCTAGGAAGAAGAACTCAATAGAAGGAACCTTTGAAAAGAAGATAGAGTTGTCTTGATCACTGCTCTGTGTGGATCACCATCGGAGGGCGGACACTTGGACGCCTGGTGAATTCAATCAGCCCCTTCAACATCAACTTTGTTGGAATTAGCGATAGCAGGTTGGTACTCTAATTCTAACAATCTATGTTTGAATGTTAGTATGTATGTTTTAATTAGTAAAAGGAGATCTTGGCTAAGGGATTTCGGTGCAAATTTCATCATTTTGAAATTACACTTCCGCTGCGGTGCACCTGAAACCCCATCACCTAATTAGGACCATCGATCCGAAAATGGTCCTAACGGGCTCTCATAATCCACTAGTGACACCTAGCAATATGTAGTGGCAACCTAGTAGAATAATATTAGAATCCCTAGGTGTAGTTACCATGTGATTCGGTTCCTTTATCAAAAATCTCAACATGATGTTGGTTGCAGAAACTCGTCAAACCCATCAGTCATATGCTTAACCTAATTGACTCAAGACCAATTGTGATACTAATGAAAATACCTTTTCATTATCACCCTACTATGATCATAGATTTCTGAACTTAGTCTCATTAAGCTTGCATAGAATTATACCTTACTACTAAGGCTGATAGATCCCTACAAGTGAACACCCTACTCCTACAATAAACTTACTATAGCTAATGAACACCACAAGGTCTTGTATGGATAAAAACCAAGTGATTGTGCTGTCAAACTACAGCAACCTTATTGTGAGTAGCTGAGACACTCTAGGTCAAGGAACTATTCACACGACTACAACATCAGGAAGTTATCGATGAATGAGTAGCCATCTGCATAACTTCTTGTACTTAGTCACGCTCAATACCGTTGATCTCTATCAACTACTTGCACTCTCACTCCAGTGTCTCCACACTATAGGTCAGAGACTCATCTATCCAAAAGGAAAGTGATATGTGCACCGATTTTAGTAGATCAATCACCGTCCTCATGATATTTCAATAATCGGGAGCTTTTAGGAGTTAATCTATAAAGACACATGCCTCAGATTTTCAACTCTTGAGAATATATGTCATTATCCATTAACTCCATGGACCATTCATAGACATAGTAATATGAATGAAACTAATGCCTTTTTATTAACAAGGAAAATTAAGTACAAAGTTCATGCCCTAAAATTAAAATGTGTCAAGCCAACATGGCTTTCAAGGCATACATCTAACATCCAAAACCAAGATTCCAAGAATATGCCAAATGAGAGGCACCCCGCTACCAGGGCCCAAAGCCTAGGCACCAAACCTAAGGAGGCTGACTCCTTGCTACCCTTTGGAGCCCACAAGCCCAAGCTAAGTCCAAGAGGCATCCTAGCCCAATCCAAGTGGCTTTGATTGGTCCAAGAAAGGAGGAAGAATCCAAGTGGAAGTAGGAAAACAAGTTTTTCTTTCATTCAACTATGTACTCCTAGTTCTAGGTTAATATTATAGTCCTTCTCCCACTCAAAGCTTGTAAACCTATCCTAACTAGGAGAGAGCTGAAGTCCTAATAAAAAGAGGGCATGGGAACTCTATAAATACCCCACCCCTACTCCAAGCAGCAGCCACGTCCAAGAAGAGAAGCTTTGAAGATGCCCCAGATCAAGAGCTCCTTCTTCTTCCCTGTTGCCAGCCCTAACCCTGATTCCTCTTATTCTTTCTTTCATATTTTATTTCTTTTCATTGATTACCTATTTTGTGCCTAACCTTGATGCTTGCAAGATCCTCGAGATGTTTTCCCTCCCTAGAGGAGGCTTTCCTTGCCTTCAGAGTGGATCCAGATCACCTTCAGATTTGGGAACCAAAGGCTTATTCTTCCAGGCACCATCCAGAGTGTTGAGGGATCTCTTCTTCAAAGGAACTGAGGAACTGCAATCGCTACCTGGTAAAAGCCTTCCCCCTCCTGAGTTCTGATCTGGTGATAGGTACACTATCCTAAGCAGGAAGTTTCTCAATTCTCGGATCCTGGCTTTATTATTCTGCATGAGTTATTTTGTAGGTATGATAGTTTCTTTCATTACTAGTCTTCCTACTGATCTTTACATATTTTTTGGGTCTTTAGCCACTGAATTAAAAATCTTAGAAATTATAAAAAAATTAGTTTTTATTTCTCATCAGTCTTAGGATTGTCCTGCTTCATTCTTGAAGTGTCGGGGTGCCAAAGGATGGCCTTTAATAGCCGATCCATCAAGACCACAATAGCATGGGACTGAAAGAAAGGTCACAGACGTTTTGCTATGATAATCAATGAATATATGAGTTTCTACACTTTCGGATACCTTACTTCGGCTTCATATAGCACTTTGCTAGTATAGTAGATCAATTTTTGTGTGTTGTCAGTTCCTTTTCTGACAAGCACTAAGATGACAGCCTCATCCAAAGCAGAGATACAAATAGAGAGTTTTACCTTCCTGAGGTTTCGAAAGCAAGGGAGGACTTCTCAAGTATTTTTTTAACTCTTCAAAGGCGAGTTGGCAGTCATCTAACCACTCGAAGCCTCTTGTTTGGTGTAAAGCTTTGAAGAAGGAGAGACATCTCTCGACTGACCGAGAAATGAATCGGCTTAATGAGGAAATCCTCCTAGTTAGTTATTGCACCTCTTTTTTATTAGAGGGATGCCTCATATCTTGGATAGCATGGATTTTCTCTAGATTGACTTCTATCCCTCATTTGGTGACAAGAAATTCCAAAAACTTTCATGATGTTACTTGAAAGGCGCATTTGGTTGGGTTCAACTTCATCCAATGACATCGTAGGGCATCAAATGACTCCTCCAGATCTTTGATATGATCAGTCTTTTGAAAGTTGTTCACGATCATGTCGTTAACATATGTCTCCATATTTTTTCTATGTTGCTTTTTGAATACCTTATTTATTAGCCTTTGAATGTTGCTCTAGCATTTTTTAGGCTGAATGGCATTACCTTATAGAAATACAGTCCTTTCTCTATTACAAATATCATTTTTTCTTCATCCTCGGGGTCCGTTTGGATCTAATTATATCTAGAAAAGGCATCCATGAAACTCAATAGTTGGTGCCTAGTAGTGGCATCAACTAGCTGATCTATTTATGGCAACGGAAAGTGGTCTTTTGGACAAGCCTTATCGAGGTTAGTATAGTCGATGCAGATCCTCCACTTGTCATTAGCTTTCTTCACTATTACAACATTGGTAACCAGTCTAGATAATGGACTTCCTTTATGAATCCAGCATTGATAAGCTTATTCACCTCTTCATCAGTCATCTTTAATCTTTCTGGAGCAAAGTTCCTCTTCTTTTATCTGGCTGGTCTGTGGTCGGGGCCGACCTCTAATCGATGTGTGATGACTTCGACTGGGATCCCTGGCATGTCAGTGGCCGACTAGGCGAAGATGTCGATGTTGCTTCGTAGGAAGTTGGTTAGCCTGGTCTTCTCTCTTCGTCGAGCAGACTTCCGATCTGCATGACTTTTGTTGGATCATCTTCCCTTAGCTATATAGAAATAGTCTTTTCAACTATCTCCCTGCAATCTTCCATTTGATCTCTCGGGTCCAGTTGCTTTAGAGTTATGTGGTCGGCCAACTATTTGTCTTGCATCATCAAGCACTATCAGGTGACTCTTTGATCTCCTTTTATCTTCTCGATCCCATTTTTAGTTGGAAATCGTACTATAAGGTGGTAGGTCAATACTATGGCATGAAACTTGTTCAAAGCAGGCCATCCAAGTATAGCATTATACATTGAGGATATTTGTACGATCACAAAGTTAATGGGGAGTGTCTTTTGAAATGGTTCCATGCCAAGGGTCATCGATAATACTATTTCTCCTTCTACTCTAACATGATTACCTTCAAATCTTGTCAGGGATATGGGAGACCTTTGCAACTTATTTTTAGGTAGATTCATTCTAAGGAAAGTATCATAGATCAAGATCTCTGTGGAACTTCCATTATCTATCAAAATCCTTCTTATATCATAATTGGCTATAACAGTCAATACTACTACAGGATCATCATGAGGAGTCTGGATTCCTTATAGATCATCATCTGAAAAGCATATGGCATTGTTACTCCTGCACCTTTTGGGAGCACCTTCTTTATCTCTACTCCTCCATTCGATCCGACGATGCAGCATGCCTACCCTTCCATCCGTAGGCCTTTGGTTGGGTAGTTCTGCTTCCTCAGCAGCTCTCTTGGGGGCAGTAACTTTGGTTCGGGATTCATAGTTATTGACATACTTCCATAGTTATCCTTGCCTGATCAAATCATCAATCACATCCTTGAGTTGGATGCATTCTTTAGTATTGTGGCCATGGTCATGGTAGAACCGGCAATATTTATTTTTATTTCTTGATGCAGGAGGTGCCTTCATTGGACGAGGCCTTTGTAGGTAACTTTCCTTCTCTATCTCCATCAAAATTTTTATCCTTGGGAGAGTGTTGACCCCTGGAATCATTTTGATGATTACAAAATATTGGAGTATGTATTTATTCATTTTGATGATTACAAAATATTGGAGTATGTATTTATTACTAACTTTTTCAATTATTCAAGAAGTTTTTGTAGGAAGTTTTTATCAATGTGTTATTTTATTTCTTACTTAGTTGAAGTATATTCCAGTGTAATTGTGTTATTTGATGAAGAGTTGTATGAACAAATTGTATTGAAAATCTCAAAGTTGTAAAGCCCTAATTCTTATTCTTGTAATCTTGTAAAAAAGGGCTAATAATTAGTAAAAATAAGTTTGAATAGGTTAGATATCTTTTGTAAAATATTTTGAAGTATTCGGAAGACTTGTATCGACTGGAGATACATTTGGTTGAAATTTTAAAGAAGTTTTGCTCAAACCGACTCATGGACCAAGAGCTGACTCTTGTTCTGGCACGACACGAGAGTTTCAGAGTTTTAGAAGTCCGAGCTGACTCGAAGATATTGAGCCGACTCGTCCAGAAGTTTCAAATCACACGATTCAGAAACCTAGAGATTCGAGTAGACTCAACCTAGAAGAGCTGACTCGTCTAGAGTATGTTTTTCTCCTGTCTGAGACTTCGAGCCGACTCGACCATCTCGAGCCGACTCGAGTGTCGGGATCAGACCTATAAGGCTAGTTACATAATTGATTTTTTGAATTCCAAGAAGGCTTCAACAGCTCTATTTCGATTCCCTAAGCCATACAATGATTAGAACTATTGGAAAACTATAAAAGGGAGGTATTTGTGATGGATTGAATATATTCTTTGAAAAATCATTGAGTATTTGATGCTTGTCGAATTCACTAAAATTAATTACTATTTCACTAATTCTTATAATTTTTTTTGTAGTATTAATGAGTCCAAGTCGAACCATAGAGACTGAATATGATGATCAAATTAACAATTAAATGGGGGGGTTTTTGAATAATTATGAAATCAACTAACTAATTATGCAAATAAGGAAAAACTTTAATTAAATTTAGATTTATTTCAAATTCAACTTAAGTTCGATTTAAGGGATTTTTGCACTAGTTAGCAGATTGATCATCGATATATAATATATCATTCTCTCTTTGAATACTTGGCCAAGGATTTACCTAGGAGCTAGGTAAATCTAATCATCCCCACGTTCATTAATTCAAGTCAAGTATCCAAATTAAATTTTTATCAATGAACCAATTGGTCTTAAGCAATCCTCATGATTTCATTGATAGCATTACATACTAGGGTGAAGCTAAAAATGAACAACAATTTGACAAGTGTCAAATTATTTAATTCATTCTATGTTTTCTTTTAGATAAAGATGAAAACTGGGATCATAATCATTTTGCCTAAGTACTACCTTAACCAAGTTGCATAACAATTACGGATTAAGAACTTATTTTAGTAATTAATCATATAGACAATCAATTAATAGACCTCTTAATCAATTAATCTATACAATAAATCAACAATAAAAACAAGAAAATATAGATATTCAGCAAAAGAATAATATCAATTAACATCACAACCTCATAATCATTTAAACATAGCTAGCTGTCCCTTGAATCGAAACAAAGAAATCAACTCAATCATGGAAAAGGCAAATAACATAAAGTTGATTTGATTTCATTCCCTTTTCATAATAGAAAACTCGTCCTATTCTTCCAGCAGAAATAATTACAGCAGCAACAATATTTTCCTTCTAGCAGAAAACAATGCTCTGTTTCAGCAGAAAACAGAGCATTTCTTCTTCTTCCAGCAGCCAAAAACTCCTCTTCTTCTTTGTTCAAACAACTGCTAACTTCTCTACTAATTTCTGCTGCTAATCCCTCTGCTGTTCTCCACCAAACTCCCCTCGTATCAGTACGAGTCCAGCCCCCCCTAAAACTTCTTCGACGTCTCCAAACAAACCAAAAAACTCTGTTCCGTGACTGCCTCAACAACTCATTCCCGCATCCATCCCGCGTTCGTTAGTCTTCCAATAAATAGGGACTCTATTCCAGCGATCCCACATCAGTCCTCATCTCCAACTACTCATAAATCTAGCAAAAATATGATTACTCGTCAAATCCAACCATCTCCATGTCATTCTAATTCACTTGTTTGATTCCAACAGCCAGGATTTCCAGCTCCTAGCAAATCTGGTGCTTGTGCTCTATTCTTTCCATGTCCAGGATGATGTTTCACCTCCCACATCCAATCATTAGCTCCCAAAATCCCACTCATCTTGCTCTGTTTTGCCTTCCCATTCTTGGTTCAAACATCCGTTGCCATCATCCCAACAACTGCTGCAACATCCGATCATCCAACCAGTAAACCATATAAAAATCAAGTGAAACCTAGTCCCTAGGCCGTCATGTTATTTTCCCATTCTTTCCTACTGCATGGGTGAAGTTTTGATCGTTGTTTCTCTTGATGGTCTACGGTTGTCTCTTGTGGACCGTGGTCAATGGCACATGGACCATACCCTTCCTTTAGTAGACCGCATGGAATTGTTTCTTCTCATGACTTCAGTGGAAAAACCTCGTATACCAACCCATTCACTTGTTTACTCCATGCATCATGCATTAATTTGCTTGGCCCCACTTTATGTATTAGTTCCCTGCATGGTCTTTTTGTGAACCGTTGAAGCCCAGCACATCCCAACAAAACTTGTTGCACCAATTGTTTTCAATATGATAGCCACGTTTTTAGGTCTTAGGATCTTCATGAAACTTGTAGCTAATCAAATGCACTTGAATTTAAGCCTTTGGATCACATCATTTGGCCCTTGGAAGCTTAAGATATTCCCTTCCAAAGCTTCAGCCTACGGACAGAAATTCCAATTTCCAGATTTCACTTTGAAGCCGCATTTGGAGGTCCAAAATGAATTCGGATTTTAACGCACCATAGTTCTCCGGAAAGCTTAGGATGTTCCCTACAACTTCATTGAAGACCATTTCTTCCAATTTTAACTCTAAGATTATCAAAAATTTGCAAAAAATCAAAGGGACAAAATTATACAATGCTGAAAATTAATCCTCATACATAAACTTATGCATTAATCATCACAATGAAGAAATAAATATATCAAATAGACTAAATATAAGGAGAAATAAAATGTGTAATTATGTCTCTATCGAATTCCCCCACACTTAACTTTTGCACATCCTCGAGCAACTAGGCTAGATAATTTATTAAATACCATCCACAAATCACTAATTCCCCCAATAACACCTTATAGATATTATATACCATGGTTCTTAAATAGAATCAAGAATTCAAATACCATAACACAATATGAATTAAATCTACCTAACAAATTTAAACCGAAAGAAATAAGAAACTTTCATTCAAAAAATAATTAACAAGTTTGGTAAATACTCGTAGGTCACTTTCAATTCACTCAAGTGTTTAAAGGATAGAAAAAGAATTTCACTCAAAATTCAATTCAAACCAAATCACTACCATAGGCTTACTTGCTTATCCAATCTCCATCACTTGTATCACTTGTCACACATAGATCCAATGGTTTTTAATCAGAGTTGTAATGGGGCTTAGGTTCAGGGTAAGAATAAAAGGGGATACTGAGGTTAAAACCCAAGAGACTAATAGAGCATTAAGACATAAATTGGGTAAATTAAGACATTAAATGCTCCAACATTCAACCCTTCTAATTTCTTCTTCTCATAGACTGAAAATGTTTCATGATGAGAAAGCTTATGTCTATGTAACACTGTGCACAATTGATAAGACATGTGGATTTCTTGAACTGAACTTACTACCAGGGGTCTTAGTGATACATTTGGCGCCCCATATATTTGTGATCTTCCCCACTATCTCACCAGCCATAACTTTCTATTTTTCTTTCTTTTTTTTTTTTTTGTTTTTTTTCTTTTTCCCTATATTTTTCTTCCAGCAAAAAGACATTGAAACATAGCAAGACATCTTACTCCCATTGTATTCTATTTTTCAAAATAGAGGTGTAGCAATCAACAGTAGCTCCCCCACACCTATTCAATATATATTCTTGTCTTAAAACCCATCAAACAAATCTTAATGCTCTACTATCTCTTGAGGTAGGTAAAATATAAGGATAATAAATTGGCTCAAGGCTCATAAATAAGGGCTTCAATCAATAAAAGAGTTTAAAAGCTCAAAGCGGGTTCACTAAAGTTAATTGATTCAAGGTTGGCCATTTAAGCTAAGTGGTATAAAATCCTATATGCCATTATCATTTCTTTGTATGCATGTGAATTTAGTAACCTTGACTAGCATTTACAAGCAAGTTCTAGAGTAACCTAGTATGAATGGACACACTCCCAAAAGAAACATGTATATATATAGGTTCAAAAGCTCACCCAAATATGTTTTTGGTCTACCAAAATAAGTTAATACATTCCAAAATCAAGCTCAAGTCAACTTTTAGCCTAAATATGCAAGTTATTCATTCAATCATGTTATGACACTCTTATCTCAATTTTGTCTAAGTTTATAGCACATGAATCCATAGACATCATTGGGAAAACATCTTAAAAACACTCAAATATTTTTTTTTTCTAACTCTCAATGCAAAGCCCTAAATGCAAAGAAAAGATGAAAATAGATTTAATACCTATAAATATAAATAGAGAAGGGATAAAGAACGCAAATTTGATTATGGCTAGTTGGCCACCCTTGGGTTGCCTCCCAAGCAGCACATTTGTTTAATGTCGTTAGCCCGACACTGCAGTTCTCCTCAATTTGGATCATTTAGTTGCACTTCATTTATTGTATGCTCCTTAAAACCTTCATAAAATGGTTTGGATTTATGTCCATTCACCTTGAACACTTTATTAGTCTCAAAGCTCTGCACTTCAACTGCACCATAAGGAAACACACTAGTAACTTTAAAAGGGCCAATCCAACAAGAACGTAATTTACCAGGCATTAATTTAAATCATGAATTATGAAGCAAAACTTTCTGTCCAACCACAAATTGCTTCCTAACAATTATTTTATCATGAAATGACTTTGTCTTATCCTTGTAAATTCTTGAATTCTCATATGCCTCAAGTCATAACTTTTCCAATTCTTGCAATTGCAACTTTCTTTGCACACCAACTTCATCCATATCTCTCAATTCAAAAGACTCCTATGCAAACACATCCACTATGTCAATAGAAAATACAGATTGACTATCATTAGGATATCTCATTTCTTCAAAAATATTAAATTTTACAATCTTCCCATCAAACTCCATGGTAAGGGTACCATCATAAACATCAATCTTTGTTCTTGTTGTTTGAGGAATGGCCTTCCTAACAAAAATGGGGCAGGATTTGGAGAGGTATTATCTTCCATATTCAAAATATAGAAATTGACGGGAAAAAGCAACTTATTCACCTATACCAAAACATCCTCAACTACCCCTTCAGGGTATGCATTAGAACGATCAGCTAACTGGATAATTACACTTATTTCTTTTAATGGATCCAAATTCAGAGATGCATAAATTGAATATAGCATAACATTTATGGATGCACCTAAATCTAGCATGGCATGTTCAAACTTAGTATTACCATCACACATGGAATTGTAAATATACATGGATCCTTGCATTTTGGAGGTAACTTATGTTGAATCATTGCAGATACATTTTTTCCCACACTGATTTTCTCATTACCTTTTAGCTTCCTTTTCGTAGTGCATAACTTTTTTAGAAATCTTGCATACCTTGGGACTTGCTTGATTGCATCTAATAGAAGAATATTTACTTCTACCTTCCAAAAAGTCTTAAGGATTTTCCTTTCTTGATCTTCCTTCTTAAATTTGGATAACCTGGTAGGAAAAGGAAAAGGAACAGAATTAGTAGAATTATGCACAACAGCTTGAGATTTTACCTTAGGAAAACTTTCAGCATTGAATTTGGTCTCCTTCTCCACTTGATCTTTCTTAGCCACTTCTAAAGGTTTCTGAGCGGAAGCTTCAATTTCTTTTCCACTTCGTAGTGTAATAGCACTTGCATTCTCACATGGGTTTATGATCATTTGAGAGGAAAATTTTCCAGTCTTTAGCCTCAAGCTTGCTCATTGATGTTGCTAGCTGACTAATTTGCTTCTCCAAGTTTTGAATACTATTTCTTGTTTCAAGTTGAAATTGTTGTGTATTGGTTGCCAGCACCTTAACAATCTCATCAAGTCACATATTTGGACCTTGATTTACTTGTTACCTAGCTTGAAATGGAGGTTGGTACCGATTCTGAGTAGCTTGGTTTTCATAGCTCAAATTTGGATGATCTCTCCATCCAGGGTTGTATGAGTTGGAATATGGGTCATATCTATGCTGAGGCTGCCCTGGAAAGCTACCTATAATATTTGCTTGCTGGACTGGTTCTCCTTCTTGTAAAGTTGGACACATATCCGTAGCATGACCTGTGATCGAGCAAATACCACATGCTTGGACTTGCTGCTTATTTCCTACAACAAATTGATGCATAAGCGAGGTTAGTTCTTCTACTCTTTATTCAAGGGAAGATGTGCTTACCTCATTCGCTCTCTTAAGTGTATGATCCGTTCTTGTCCCAAATTGTTGAGAATTTGCTGCCATGTTGGAAATCAAATTCTTCGCAGCCTCCGGCATTAGATTTACCAAGGCTCCTCTACTAGCAGCATCAATCATACTCCTGTCTATTGGTATCAAACCTTTATAAAAATTGTGACTCTAGTTTTAATTATGATAAAACACTTAAGTATATTTGAACACTAATTATGCATTAAGTGTGTAAATCTAATATAGGTACTCAAGATTTAATTTTGAAGAAGTTTTAGCACTGGTACAGCCAAGTGTTGACTCATGAAATCCAAGTATCGACTTAAAGTGTCTACTCATGAACAATGAAGTGTTGACTCAAGGCCTGAGACCAAACAGGATATAGAATATGGTGATTTCAGAAATTTGGTCAAGTATCGACTCACAGAACTAAAGTGTCGACTCAAGGTATCGACTCACCAGATGAAGTGTCGACTCATCAATGCAGAGCAGAAGACTTCAGAAGATATTTTTGGTCAAGTGACGACTCAAGTTGTCGACTCACGAAGGTCAAATATTAATACTTGCTGTAATGGCTAGTTTTTCTGAAGTACAGAACGTCCCCAACTTAGCTCCAACGGCTATATTTTCTTCTCCAATGGTCACCAACGATCAAAAAGGTATGGAGGGCTATTTATACACCACTAAGCTCTTGGGAAAGAAGAGAATCCATGGTTTGAATGATAAATCCTTTGGTTTACAAGAAAAAATGTGTAAAGATTTTTTAAGGATTCAATATTGAGAGTGTTGAGCCTCCAAGGATTCAAAATGAAGAGGGAGCTTCCAAGAGTGGCATCTTCAAGCATCCATTGAAGCTTCTTCAACATGGAGACAAGCTCAACACAACAATCAAGTGCCTCAAAGACAAATCTGCTTTTTGTAAGAAAGCTTTTATATTTTCATTGTTATTCTTGTACTTGTATTGCTTACTAGTTTCAATGAAATTGAAACTAGTATCTAGGTTGTTGGTGAGCCTATGTGATGAAAACCAACATGGGTTTTAACTTGTGAGCCCGTGAAAACAAGTTGGGTTGTTGGTTAGCCCAGAAAACCATCAAGGTTGTTGGTGAGCTCGTAAAACTAACTAGGTTGTCGGTGAGCCCATAAAACCAACTAGGTTCTTGGTTAGCTCACAAAACCAAGGGTTTTTTAGTGAGCCCGTGAAAACCAAGGGATTTTGACTTGTGAGCTCGGAAAACAAGTTGGCTGTAATCTATATGATTTTAGTGAATTTCCAAGGAGAACTTGGGGAGTGGATGTAGGTGCCTTTGAATGTACCTGGTGAGGGATAAGAAGCGGGGAATCGCTGGTGAGCGTAGAAGTCACCAGGGGATTAGGGCTTGCACTCAAAAATAGGAACCCGGGCGTCACACCCACTCCAATCCAGAGAAAAACTCGAAACTCAGACCAAAATAATTTTTTTTAATTTGTATTCATAAGAAAAAGATACTTCATACAAGAGGGGAGGGGCGGTATTTATAGATTCACCCCATGATACATGACTCGAGGGCTAAGAAATCATGACTTATGGGCCAAGAAACCCTGGTGAACTTAGTCCATAGTGGGCCTTTATCTTGGACTGGAGCTCTCTCTTGTGGGCCTGGTGGCATGAAAGGGTCTAGGTGCATGAAGGCCAGCTCTGGTTGGAAAGCCTGGTGAATCTCCTGTTCTGCAGACTCTCCTCTTGTACATGACCTAAATGAAAACTACATTGACTTGATTGGATTTGGCTGGACTAAAAGACTGGACCTGACTAAGTGGACTCAACTAAACTCAATTGTCTCACTTTATTACAAGACTCAATTGGCTCACTTTGACTCAAGTGACACAGGACTAATGGACTCAAATAAAATAAAATAGAGTTTCGGTCCCCATCATTCCCCTGCAGTGGAGAGAACTCGACTCCGTCGAGTTTGGGTGAGCGGGGGTTTAATGGAACTGAAACCAATCACAAAAAGGATAGGTTTTTCACTTTTTTTTTCTTTTTTTTTAATCATCTCTGCTCTAAAAGCCATGCAACTTTGGAAGCCATGCAATGCTGAAATCCATGCTGCTCTGGAAATCATGTAGCTTCAAAAACAGTGCAATGCTAAAGTCGGCAACAAGGTGGGAGAATGCATTCACGTTCGTGCGCTGGACTTCCTTCTTCTCCACGGACCAAAGGCTAGAACAAGGGAGGTTTCGAAGGGCAGTCCGGCAGGTGTTCGCTAGTGACGATGTTGGGGTGGAGACGGGAAGATGGAGGCCTCGACGAGAGGATCGCGGGTGAGACCAAGATCGAAGCGGCGACGCGTGGGTAAGGCTCTAGCACGAGAAGGTCTCAGCGGGCTGCAGCACCTCCTGGACGGACATGTGTACTCCCCCGTACCGCCCTTCCGGTTGATGGCCTGTGTGAAGATGAAGCCGACACGGTGCAAGTCGAGGCTGGCGGTGATAACCTCGACGAGGACCTCCTTGTCGAGGTCACGAAGGAGGGTAAGAGCCTCCTCGGTAGTGGGGCCTGTCCCGCATCAGTACCGAACCACTATAAATCTTTATGTGTTTGTGATTGTTTTTATTCTTGCATTTATTTCTTTATTTTCACTGCACTTTATTATCATGCTCACAAACACATGTTTTAAATTGGCACATTATTTGAAGCATTTCATTTAAATTTTTAAAGTCCAATTCACCTCCTCTCTTGGGTTGCATCATCACCCTAGCCTATAAAAATATTGAATCAAGAGCTGATCACTAATCTGAAATGAGGGTAGCTAGCACATAATCTCTTAAATCGCTCCCAATATTCATTCAATGTTTCTCCATTATTTTTCCGAATACCACATATCTCTTTCCTTATGTTGGCAGCTTTGGATGTAGGAAAATATTTCTTCAAAATAATCGCTTCATCTCATTCCACGAATCAATAGAACTAGATGGAAGGTAGTACAACCAATCTTTAGCCAAATCTGCCAAGGAAAATGGAAAAGCTTGCAGTTTGATTTGTTCTTCTGAAATTCCTTGCGGTTTCATGCTTGAACACACCACATGGAACTCTTTCAAGTGCTTGTATGGATCCTCTCCTACAAGACCATGAATAGTGGGAAATAATTGTATTAGTCCCGATTTTAATTCAAATGCAGCATCTAAAGTAGGGTACTCAATACACAAAGGTTGTTGATTTAAATCAGGGGCAGCCAACTCCTTTAAAGTTCTGTTATTTGTAGCCATGAATTCCTCTACTTCTAAACCACTGTCAGAATCTAATTCAAGAGCTATGTTGATGCTCGGTGAAGAAACAAGTGCTCTCCTAGATATTGAAGTTTGCTCTGTCAAAGTTAGCCTAACTTCTCTCCTTAATCTATGCAAGGTCCTTTCAATTTCTAGATCAAATTTCAATTCACCCGAATGAGAGGTTCGAGTCATAAAACATAAACCAGCAGGAAATTACCACCAAAGTGCCTAATTAAGACCTACAACTGCAAATAATTTGATTAGAAAAATTCGGTCCCCGGCAACGGCGCCAAAATTTTGATGCTTGTTGAATTCACCAAAATTAATTATAGTTTCATTATATTCTTATAATTTTTCTTGTAGTATTAGTGAGTCCAGGTTGAACCCTAGAGACTGAATATGATGATCAAATTAACAATTAAATGGGGGGGTTTTGAATAATTATGAAATCAACTAACTAATTATGCAAATAAGAAAAAACTTTAATTTAGATTTGTTTCAAATTCAACTTAAGTTCGATTCAAGGGGTTTTTGTACTAGTTAGCAGATTGATCTTCGATATATAATATATCATTCTCTCTCTGAATACTTAGCCGAGGATTTACCTAGGTGCTAGGTAAATCTAATCATCCCCACATTCATTAATTCAAGTCAAGCACCCAAATTAAATTCTTATCAACGAACCAATTGGTATTAAGCAATCCTCATGATTTCATTGATAGAATTACATACTAGGGTGAAGCTAAGAATGAACAACAATTTGACAAGTATCAAAATTATTTTATTCATTATATGTTTTCTTTTAGACAAAAAGATAAAAACTGGGATCATAATCATTTTGCCTAAATACTACCTTAACCAAGTTGCATAACAATTACGGATTAAGAACTTAGTTTAGTAATTAATCATGTAGACAATCAATTAATAGGCTTCTTAATCAATTAATCTATACAATAAATCAACAATAAAAATAAAGAAATATAGATATTCAATGAAAGAATAATATCAATTAACATCACAACCTCACAATCATGCAAACATAGCTAGCTGTCTCTTGAATCGAAACAAAAAAATCTATTCAATCATGGGAAAGAAAAATAACATAAAGTTGATTTGATTTCCTTCCCTTTTCATAACAGAAAACTTGTCCTATTCTTCCAGCATAAATAATTGTAGAAGCAACAATATTTTCCTTCTAGCAGAAAACAACGCTTTGTTTCAGTAGAAAACAGAGCGTTTCTTCTTCTTCCAGCAGCCAAAAACTCCTCTTCTTCTTTGTTCAAACAACTGCTAACTTCTCTACTAATTTCGGCCGCTAATCCCTCTGCTGTTCTCCACTGAACTCCCCTCATATCAGCACGAGTCCAGGCCCCCCTAAAACTTCTTCATGGTCTCCCAACAAACCAAAAAACTCTGCTCCGTGACTGCCTCAACAACTCATTCCTTCATCCATCCGGTGTTCATTAGTTTTCTAATAAACACGGACTTTATTCCAGCGATCCCACATCAGTCCTCATCTCCAACTGCCCATAAATCCAGCAAAAATATGATTACCCGTCGAATCCAACCATCCCACGTCACTCCAATCCCCTTCCTTGTTTGATTCCAACAGCCAAGATTTCCAGCTCCTAGCGAATCCGGTGCTTGTGCTCTATTCTTTCCATGTCCAGGATCATGTTTCACCTCCCACATCCAATCATTAGCTCCCAAAATCCCACTCATCTTGCTCTGTTTTGCCTTCCCATTCTTGGTTCAAACATCCGTTGCCATCATCCCAACAACCGCTGCAACATCCGATCATCCAACCAGTAAACCATATAAAAATCAAGAGAAACCCAGTCCCTTGGTTGTCATGTTATTCTCCCATTCTTCCCTACTGCATGGGTAAAGTTTTGATCGTTGTTTCTCTTGATGGTCTACGGTTGTCTCTTGTGGACCGTGGTCAATGGCACATGGACCATACCCTTCCTTTAGTAGACCGCATGGAATTATTTCTTCTCATGACTTCAGTGGGAAAACCTCGTATGCCTACCCATTCACTTGTTTACTCCACGCATCATGCATTAATTTGCTTGGCCCCACTTTATGTATTAGTTCCCTACATGGTCTTTTCGTGAACCGTTGAAGCCCAGCACATCCCAACAAAACTTGTTGCACCAATTTTTTCCAGTACGATAGCCAAGTTTTTAGGTCCCGGGCTCTTCATGAAACTTGTAGCTGATCGAATGCACTTGAGTTTAAGTTTTTGGATCACATCATTTGGCCCTTGGAAGCTTAAGATATTCCCTTTCGAAGCTTCAGCCTAAAAACAGAAATTCCAGTTTCCAGACACCACTTTGAAGCCACATTTGGAGGTCCAAATGAATTCAGATTTTAATGTACCATAACCCTCTGGAAATCTAAGGATGTCCCCAACAACTTCATTGAAGACCATTTCTTCCAATTCTGACTCTAATATTATCAAAAATCTGTAAGAAATCAAAGGGATGAAATTATACAATGCTGAAAATTAATCCTCATACACAAACTTATACATTAATCATCATAATGAAGAAATAAATATATCAAATAGACTAAATATAAGGAGAAATATACTGTATAATTATATCTCTATCAATATTCAAGAGAGTTTCAAGTCTTTCACCAACCAACTTCAAGTAAGCATTTAAGAGATGATTCAAAGCTTCACCAACTCATCTTCAATTATTGAATCCAACTTTTGAGGAAGTCAAGAAGCAGCTTTAAGAGCATTTAAGAGCATCTAAAGCAAGGTTTTAATTTGAGCTTCATCGACAACTACTAAATAACTTCGGTTTATTATAAAGTTGCTAGTGTTTTTCTTGAATATCTTGTATCTTCTCCAAGAGCAGCAAGAGGCTGTGTCTTGTGAGTATTGAAAGGTTATTAGGCAAGCCTATTAAAATCTAAGTTAGGTTTCTTTGGTGAGCCCAGTGTTAAAACCAAAGGGTGTTGGGTTTTTTTGATGAGCCCGATGTTAAAATCAAAGGGTGTTGCATTTGGATTGTGATCTCGGTAAAACAATCCAACTGTATTTTAGGAAGAATATAGTGAAAATTCTAAGTGATGCTTGAGTAGTAGACGTAGGAGCAAGGTTGCTCCGAACCACTCTAAATTTTTAGTGTTTGTAATTGTGTTTGCTTGACTTGTTTGTGATTATTGATTTACTTGCTTCCGTTCCATAATCTATCATAACACCACAACACTAAAAGATTTTCAAAGTGCACATACTTGCAAGTTTTTTTTATCCCAATTCACCCCCTCTTGGAAAGCCACCTGGGCAATAAGTGGTATCAGAGTAGTCTCTGAAATTTCTTAAAGTAAAGATTGATGGCACATCCCATGAGTACTTCTTTGGCCAAAGGCCAATCCACAAACTGACCTCCACTTTTCACCAAAATTAATTATATATATTGGAAGGCTAGGATGAAGATATACATTCAAGCCGTAGACTTCTAATTATATAAGATATTTCTAAGAGGACCTCACTCACCCACTACTAGAGTTAATGATGTTGAAGTTCCGAAACCTGAAGAGGAATGGGACGAGAATGATATGAAAATGATCAAGTTAAATGCCAAAGCCATGAATTTACTTTATTGTGCTTTGGACCCAAACGAATTTAACATAATTTCCATGTGTAATTTGAAAGTAAACCGATGCAGGTGGTTTGACAAGATTCTACACTAGGCATGCAAATATCTGTGGGAGCAGATAGGATTTTAAAATAATTTTTAAAATTCACGCAGCGGGTATCTGCTCCGCCAGGAATTAATCTAGATCTAGTTGCATTTAGGCATGCATAAACATATAAAATATTTATAAAATATTAAACAATTTAATCTATCCATGCATGATTAAAAAATAAATTTTCCATACCTTTATTCCATCTAGAATAACTCTGGAATAAACCTGGAATAGACTGGAATAACTGGAATAAAGTTATTCCAGTCGTCTTCCTCCTTGGGACCCTATTTTTGGCTTGCAAAACGTCGCCGGAACACTGCCTTCCGGACCTCCGTTTGCTTCCAAATTTGAGCAGTGGCTTCTTGGACAAGTCTTCTTCGATTTACCACCAGTTGCTGCAATCAAATCTAAGCCAAAAAAATTAAATAAATCACCAAATTCTGCTGCTAGATTTCTGCGGCAGAACTGGACAGCAGATTTTGGCCTTCATTTCGGAGCGATTGGGGCGATCCCGGCTCGCGTGGTTTACTCCTAGGAGTAGAATGGTACTCCCTCTAGAGGGGAGACATGCCCGGGACTCTCGGATCCGCCTCCATGCACGGTGCTAGCCGCCGGAAGAGGGCTTCACGGTCACGGGAATTCTGCAACAGGACAGAACTAGAGCACTTGAAATAATGGGATTAAGGCCTTGTTTCTCTCTCACAAAAACTCCTAAACCCAGCCCCAAAGATCTCTGCTTAAGCCTCTCAAAGAATGCCCAAAGCACTCTCTCTTTAAGCCTCTCTCACGGTGAAGAGAAAATTTTCTCTCTTGATTTTAAACCTTAACTCAAAACAGGATGCTGGTTTGTGCTTTTATAAGCTAGCTGGGAGGGAGAGGGAGTTGGAGCGACGGAAGGCCAAGAGAGGCAGCAGCAAGTAAACCAAATAAATTAGCCTTAATCCAGGATTAAAGCTATTAATCAACAGAGGAGGGAGAAGAGGAAAACGCTAGCTTGGGAGTTTCATCATTTGGCCTTTCCAAACATTTGGAAAATTTCTCCATTCGTTTGGCCTTCCACAAAACACAGTGTGAAATGGCCACGGGAGAATAAAAAAAATGGAACCAAAACCGGTCCACGGCAAAAATGGTTCAAACCATTTAAACCAACCCATTTTGGTTCAATCCCATTAAACCAAACAGTTGAACCTGATTCAAGGAATAAAATTGGTTCATAACCAATTGGAGGCTAAAACGAACTCCGAATCAGTTCAAAACTGATTCAGAAAAATCTTGGCACAGTGCTGGTCAACCTGGAACAATTTTCGGTTGACACAGACAAGGGCAAGATGGGAAAATGTGTGCTCAAAAATACTGTGACCATAAAACCGAGACGATTCCCAATCGTAATCGGTATCCGGATCAGAGAGTTATCCTCTGTGGCGTGTGACCTCATAGGTTCGAACCTAAACGGTAGCACTAGGATAATTCTAGTACCAGCACAGGAAACCATCTAGCAATGGGTCCCGGCGTTCGGATAGGTCGAATATGCGGGAGCAAACAATCGAACCTCTGGCATATGGTTACCGTATAATTCATCCCTTTGACCTCTAATGCTCATGACGACTGAGATTGGGCTGCCAACCCAGACTAGGTCAGTCGACTATGTGTCTCAACCTCGCAAGCCCAGTGACTCTTCACTAGGACTACCCCGACCGAGGATTTGCTAAATTGAGATACTGCGAGACATTCAATTCAAACTGTTTGGACATGTCAATTCCATCTTGGTCTATCACTGCTCCACAAGTACTTGCCTGTACCCAAAAACCTTCCATCACCGGATTAAAAATTCGGGTAGTCCGGCACCAAAGCACAGGGAGTTGCTTGCAAGCTACCGTGATGACCTTTGGTCAAAGGGACACATATACCCATATCCAATCGTGAGTATCTCTTTGGCAGAAAGGGGCTGCACGGAGTCACGTTCAATGAGATATCACATATCCCACTTGCAGATCACATCAGTGTCACCACTCTCATTTGGTCAAGAGGACAACCAAACGATGTGAACTATAACAACCTATACTTGATATATTGATGTCCAGTACAATATATCCTTTGGTTGTGAACAGGGTTTAAGGACCACTCGATACATCCTCTCTGTATCGAAGTCAGTGTAGTCCTAAGGACTTCTTCACATTGAAAGAGTTCATTTTAGGGAAATTAAGTATGTGATGAGGGGCCAAAAATATTATTTTATTAATTTATAAAATGAGTACAATACTGAGCACAACCGCCTACAACCCAGGTGATTGGCTTTGGGACACAATTCCCAACAACTCCCACTTGTACTAAAACCAATCAGAAGAGTATCTAATACCCATTTTCCATTTACAATAGTCGAACTCTTTTATTCCGAGGGCTTTAGTGAAGGGGTCGGCCAGATTTTCTTTTCCATCGATCTTCAGAAGATTGATGTCGCCTCGTTCCACGATCTCTCGTACGAGGTGGTAGCGCTGCAAAATGTGTTTGGTGCGGTGATGAGCTTTAGGCTCCTTAGCTTGAGCAATGGCTCCAATGCTGTCACAGTACATCGGAACAGGACCATCAAGGGAAGGTGCCACCCCTAGCTCTCCAAGGAACTTCCGCAACCATACAGCTTCCTTTGCTGCATCTGATGCTGCAATATATTCTGCTTCGCATACCGAGTCTGCAATAGTTGCCTGCTTAGAACTTTTCCAGCAGATCGCTCCTCCGTTCAGGGTAAAAACAAACCCTGACACACTCTTGCTATCATCTCTATCTGACTGGAAACTGGAGTCAGAGTACCCCACAAGTTTCAAGTCAGGTTCTCCATAAATCAGCCATTGATCTTTAGTATATCTTAAATACTTAAGGATGGACTTAACCACCTTCCAATGCGCCTCACCTGGGTCAGACTGGTTCTGCTCACTACTCCTAGTGAGTATGCCACGTCTGGTCTAGTACAAGTCATAGCATACATGATAGAGTCTACTGCAGAAGCATAAGGTACTCTACTCATGTGCTCTCTTTTCTCAGGAGTTGTCGCACAATCCTTCTTGGAAAGAGTAATTCCAAAACCTATCGGAAGATAGCCTTTATTGAAATTTTCCATGCTGAACCGTTTCAACACAGTGTCAATGTACGTAGACTGGGACAGTCCCAAAAGCTTCTTAGATCTATCTCTATAGATTTTCATACCTAGTATGTAAGAAGCTTCACCCAAGTCCTTCATGGAGAACTGAGATGATAACCAGACCTTTATTCCTTGTAATGCTGCGACATCATTCCCGATTAAGAGAATGTCATCAACATACGGTACTAGGAATACAATCACAGAACCATTAACCCATTTATAGATGCATGGTTCATCTCCTTTCCTAACGAAGCCATACGATTTGATACACCTATCAAACCGTAAATTCCAACTTCGAGACGCTTGCTTGAGTCCATAGATGGACCTCTGCAACTTGCATACTTTTGATTCATCTGTGGATGTGAACCCTTCAGGCTGTATCATATACACCTCTTCTTCCAGCTCCTCATTCAGGAAAGCGGTTCGGACATCCATCTGCCAGATCTCGTAATCAAAATATGTTGCCAAAGCAAGCATGATCCGAATGGACTTGAGCATTGCCACAGGGGAGAAAGTCTCGTCATAATCGATACCATATCGCTGACGATACCCCTTGGCAACCAGATGGGCTTTATAGGTCTCTACCTTCCCATCTGCGCCCCTTTTCCTCTTGAAGATCCATTTACACCCGATGGATTTTATTCCTTCAGGCGGATCAACCAATGTCCAAACATTGTTGATTTCCATGGACTCCATTTCGGATCGTATGGCTCCAAGCCATGCCTCAGAGTCAGATCTCTGAAGTGCATCCATATAGGTGATCGGATCCTCATTGTTCTCATCGAGCTCAATGGGATCACCGTCCTGGACCAAGAAACCATAGTATCTGTCCTGGTGACGCGGTATTCTACCGGATCTCCTAATGAGTTCTGGGTGTGATTCAATCACAGCCAGTTCTACGATGTCCTTAAAGTGTGTAGGTTCTTCTATTGGCTGAACTTCATCAAGTTCAATCTTAGAAGTTATAGTTCCTTCTCCAAGAAACTCCTTTTCCAAAAAGATAGCTCTAAGAGCAACGAACACCTTCTGTTCATTCTCCAAGTAGAAGAAATACCCTTTAGTTTCCTTAGGACAACCAATGAATAAACTCCTGTCAGACTTAGGACCAAGTTTGTCTGAGTCTAAACGCTTTACGTAAGCCAGACAACCCCAGATCCGAAGGTGTGAGATTGAGGGTCTACGCCCATTCCACATCTCATACGGAGTAGAGATAACAGACTTACTTGGAACTTTATTTAATAAGTAACAGGCTGTCTGAAGTGCATATCCCTAAAAGGATAGCGGCAGAGTTGCAAAGCCCATCATGGATCGAACCATGTCCAACAAGGTTCGATTCCTCCTTTCGGACACACCATTCCACTGTGGTGTTCCCGGAGGAGTCCATTGAGAGAGAATTCCACTCTCCTCAAGATATGTCAAAAAATCACCAGATAAGTATTCACCATCTTGATCAGATCGAAGGGTTTTAATACTTTTCTCAGTTTGCTTTTCTACTTCATTACGGTATCGTTTGAACATTTCAAACGATTTAGACTTATGTCTCATTAAAAGACATAACCGAATCTTGAAAAGTCATCTGTAAAAGTAATGAAATATTTGTGTCCTTCTCTGGCACTAACTGACATCGGTCCACATACGTCAGTATGTATTAGACTTAGAAGTTCTATAGCTCGTTCATCCTTTCCAGTAAAAGGTGACTTGGTCATTTTACCAAGTAAACAGGATTCACAAGTGGGCAGTGATTCAGAATCACTGACCTCGAGAAGTCCATCTCCTCGCATCTTGTTTATCCTATTTTGGTTAATATGACCTAGCCTACAGTGCCAAAGATACAAATCATTGACATTATCTAACCTTGGGCGTTTGCTAGAAGTGTACATTACACTAACAGGCCTTGATAGTACGTATATGCCATTATTTAATCTAGCTTTCATTATAACAGAGTTATTCAAAATAACATTGCAAAAATCTCCTTTTATTGAAAGTTCAAAACCACAATTGGCCAAAAGGCCTACAGAGATTATGCTCATAATGAAACTAGGACAATAGTGACAGTCGACTAGTTCGACAGTACAAGACTCAAAAACAAGACACAGGACTCCGATCGCCAGTACTGGAACACGATTTCCATTCCCGACGCTCAGAAACTGTTCTCCATCTTCAAATCTTCTGCTAATTTGAAGTCTCTGTAACGAATTACAAACATGAATTGGACTACCAGTATCCAATACCCAGTTAGCAGTATCAACAATTGAGTAATTACAAGGTTTTATCATATAAATACCTTGTTCAGCAGACTTCTGCTTCCTCGGCCTGTTCGGATCAAGGGACGCAATATAAAGAGGACAGTTCCTCTTCCAGTGTCCCTTCTTCTTGTAGTAGAAACATTCTGCAGAAGACTAATCAGCCTTATACTTCCTGGTCTGACAATGGCCAGGAACATTCTGCACCTTCTTTCCCTTTTTATTTATTTTCTTCTTCCCTTTCTTAAAGGGGTGACGACCTCTACTTCCTCCCACTAAATTTACCACCCCCTTATTCAGTTGGTGGTCTTTCTCGAAAGTCTGAAGCAACCCCAAAAGACCATGGTAGTTGACTGCAGGCTTGTTCATTCTGTAATGATCGAGAAAATCAAGATAGGAGGAGGGAAGAGAATTCAGGATCGCATCCTTGCCGAGTTGCTCGTGCAAGGGGCATCCGAGTTTGCCCAGTTTTTCAATCAGCTCGATCATGTACAATACATGATCAGTGACTGAACCGCCATTTGACATCTTGGAGTTGTAGATGGCACAAGACACTTTGTACCGTTCTACATCATCTGGGGTGCCGAAGGATTCCTTCAACTTTTGAAGGATTTCATCAGGTTGGGCCTCCTCGAATTTGCGACTGAACTCGTCGTTCATCGCCGCTAACATGATGCAACGGATAGTTGTCCGATCAGATACCCACTTCAGATAAGCGTCTCTGACCGCACTCCGTGCATTTGCAGGAGGGATTTCAGGTGCCGGATCCATTATCACATAAAAGATCCGTTCATGCTCCAGAACAATTCTCAACCTTCGATACCAACTATCGAAGTTGTGACCCTTTAACTTCTCGTTATCGAGAAGTGACCGGAGTGATAAATTTGAAGACATCTGAAAAGAAAATAAGACCAAATTAGTTTATGAATTAATAACTTAACCAAAAGACTTGGACTTTAGTCTAAAGGTTTCTCCCACTAATTTTTCAGATTGGTAGCCTCTAACTCCAATCCGTGAAAACACTTTTTCAAGTGGGTACTGAAATCCAATAGACCTCGCATGAGCCCGACTATGGCCGGCTCACCCATACGAGCCTAAAGGTAGGTTCGTAAACCAATTGTTTCCCTAAACAATTTTCAGTATTTTATTTTGCCCCAGAGAGCACCCCAATCGGCCTAGGGGCCTCCTATTGCGGGTCTCTGGTTAGGTCCAACCATTAAAATGACAAATCCAATGCTTCCAGTTAACTAAAGACCAAGCCCGACTATGGCCGGCCCACCTGGTCCCGTTAAGGAGGTTGCACTGAACCATCATCGATCAGATAGAAATTTCAGTCGTCGGATGTACACCCGTTCTATGGAACTGCCGATGCACACCAAGCTAGTGGACACATTTCTATCCAACTTAATGGGAGGCAAAGACACTATCAACTCCTTGACTTAGTCTTTTTAAGGACCTAATAATTTTAGAGGATTTTTTTAGTTGTGACAGAAGAAAAGAGACAAGGACATGGATCATCCTCCCACTGAATCAACAGATTCCAGGAGGGTTGAAATAAATCAACAAATGATCCATGGGCACCTATAGATCAGTCAGATCGATCAAGTTGGGTGACATGGGTTAACTCGAGTCATTAGGCTTTTCCAATCAGTTCTGGTCGACTCGACTAGCCAGGTAGGTGAGATCATGGGTGAGTATCCGCCATTAACCATCTTTCCTAGACACCAACTAAGTTGGCCAGGAAAGAGGTAGCCTCATACAGCCATGATCACAATGCCAAACCTACCTCGACACCAGTCAGTTTACCAGAGTCGTCAGACTAGCCTAAAGACTCGGGCGTCCACTGAGCCACTAATTGGATCCATTTTAGATGAACGGATCAACTATTCTAACTATTAGATAGTTCTAAAGAAGGACCTTAAACAACTTTTGTTTAATCTTCTTATTATCTGGTTCAACTAAACTTAGGTCTAACCCAGTTTTGGACCCAACTAGTCAACTAACCCAATTAACCCAAAAATGGCTTATGCAAATTGTATTAGATTTCATAAACCTAAAAAAATTTTTTTAATAAGCCAAACACTTAATTAAAATATTTTTTAATTAAGTCTCTATGTAAAACAATTTTACATACCAAATCATGCATCAAAAAATATTTTACAAATATTTTATAAAACATGCCTAAAACATGTATCTTCAAATTAAAATAATTTTTAATTTTTTAATATTCTTTAAGGATCCTTCTGAAGAGGCCAACACAGACGATCCGCATCGTGTCAAAGACACACGGTCATGGTGAAGGTCTCAACTAGGTTCCAAAAAGAAAACTTGATACATTTTTAAGATTAAACAAATTGTAATCTATAATCATGCAGACTAGATTAGATTACAAATTCAACCTGGCTCTGATATCATTGAAAGAAAACTGATGCAGGTGGTTTGACAAGATTCTACACTAGGCATACAAACATCTGCAGGAGCAGATAGGATTTTAAAATAATTTTTAAAATTCACGCAGCGGGTATCTGCTCCGCCAGGAATTATTCTAGATCTAGTTGCATTTAGGCATGCATAAACATATAAAATATTTATAAAATATTAAACAATTTAATCTATCCATGCATGATTAAAAAATAAAATTTCCATACCTTTATTCTGCCTGGAATAACTCTGGAATAAACCTGGAATAGACTGGAATAAAGTTATTCCAGTCATCTTCCTCCTTGGGATCCTGTTTTTGGCTTGCAAAACGTCGTTGGAACACTGCCTTCCGGACCTCCGTTTGTTTCCAAATTTGAGCAGCGGCTTCTTGGACAAGTCTTCTTCGATTTGCCACCGGTTGCTGCAATCAAATCTAAGCCAAAAAAATTAAATAAATCACCAAAGTCTGCTGCCAGATTTCTGTGGCAGAACTAGACAGCAGACTTTGGCCTTCGTTTCGGAGCGATTGGGGCGATCCCGGCTTGCGTGGTTTGCTCCTAGGAGTAGAATGGTACTCCTTTTAGAGGGGAGACATGCCCGGGACTCTCGGATCCGCCTCCACGTATGGTACTAGCCGCCGGAAGAGGGCTTCACGGTCACAGGAATTCTGCAACAGGGCAGAACTAGAGCACTTGAAACAATGGGATTAAGGCCTTGTTTATCTCTCACAAAAACTCCTAAACCCAGCCCCAAAGATCTCTGCTTAAGCCTCTCAAAGAATGCCCAAAGCACTCTCTCTTTAAGCCTCTCTCACGGTGAAGAGAAAATTTTCTCTCTTGATTTTAAACCTTAACTCAAAACAGGACGCTGGTTTGGGCTTTTATAAGCTAGCTGGGAGGGAGAGGGAGTTGGAGCGACGGAAGGCCAAGAGAGGCAGCAGCAAGTAAACCAAATAAATTAGCCTTAATCTAGGATTAAATCTATTAATCAACAGAGGAGGGAGAAGAGGAAAACGCCAGCTTGGGAGTTTCATCGTTTGGCCTTTCCAAACGTTTGGAAAATTTCTTCATTCGTTTGGACTTCCACAAAACACCGTGTGAAACGGCCATGGGAGAATAAAAAAATGGAACCAAAACCGGTCCATGGCAAAAATGGTTCAAACCATTTAAACCAACCCATTTTAGTTCAATCCCATTAAACCAAACGGTTGAACCTGGTTCAAGGAATAAAATTGGTACACAACCAATTGGAGGCCGAAACGAACTCCGAATCAGTTCAAAACTGATTCAGAAAAATCCTGGCGCAGTGCTGGTCAACCTGGAACAATTTTCGGTTGACACAGATAAGGGCAAGATGGGAAAATGTGTGCTCAAAAATACTGTGACCAAAAAACCGAGATGATTTCCAATCGTAATCGGTATCCGGATCAGAGAGTTATCCTCTGTGGTGTGTGACCTCATAGGTTCGAACCTAAACGGTAGCACTAGGACAATTCTAGTACCAACACAGGAAACCATCTAGCAATGGGTCCCGGCGTTCGGATAGGTCAAAGATGCAGGAGCAAACAATCGAAGCTCTGGCATATGGTTACCGTATAATTCATCCCTTTGACCTCTAATGCTCATGACGACTGAGATTGGGCTGCCAACCCAGACTGGGTCAGTCGACTACGTGTCTCAACCTCGTAAGCCCAGTGACTCTTCACTAGGACTACCCCGACCGAGGATTTGCTAAATTGAGATACTGCGAGACATTCAATTCAAACTGTTTGGACAAGTCAATTCCATCTTGGTCCATCACTGCTCCACAAGTACTTGCCTATACCCAGAAACCTTCCGTCACCGGATTAAAATTCCGGGTAGTCCGGCACCAAAGCATAGGGAGTTGCTTGCAAGCTACCGTGATGACCTCAGGTCAGAGGGACACATATACCCATATCCAATCGTGAGTATCCCTTTGACAGAAAGGGGCTGCACGGAGTCACGTTCAATGAGATATCACATATCCCACTTGCAGATCACATCAGTGTCACCACACTCATTTGGTCAAGAGGACAACCAAACGATGTGAACTACAACAACCTATACTTGATATATTGTTGTCCAGTACAATATATCCTTTGGTTGTGAACAGGGTTTAAGGACCACTCGATACATCCTCTCTGTATCGAAGTCAGTATAGTCCTAAGGACTTCATCACATTGAAAGAGTTCATTTCAGGAAAATTAAGTATGTGATGAGGGGCCAAAAATATTATTTTATTAATTCATAAAATGACTACAATACTGAGCACAACCGCCTACAACCCAGGCGATTGGCTTTGGGACATAATTCCCAACATAATTATGCTAAAGAAATTTGGGATAAGATTGAAATCACACTCGAGGGCACATCACAAGTAAAGATTTCTAAAATTAACTTTCTTATTCATAATTATGAGTTATTCAAAATGGAGCTAAATGAAACTATATCTTCTATCTTCTCATACTTTACTGACATTATAAATGGTCTTAAAAGTCTTGGCAGGATCTATACTAATGCTAATTTAGTGTAAGAAGTTTTGAGATCTTTGCCAGAAAAATGGGAAGCAAAGGTTATAGCTATTCAGGAGGCAAAGGATTTGAACATACTACCATTGGATGAGTTGCTGGAGTCATTGATCACACATGAGTTAACCATGCAGCAAAGAACAAAAGAAGATTCGAAAAAAAAAAGGCCATTGCATTTAAAGCAATTGAAGAAGATAAAGATGAAGATTTAGATACCTTTGATGATGATGATATGGAGGATAATGAAATTGCCTTAGTAATGAAAAAGTTCAAGAGATTTATGGGGAAAAGAAGAACCAATAATTGGAGAAAGCAATTTAGAAGAGGAGACCATGAAAAGGAAAGAGAAATAGATAAGGAGAAGGAAAAGAATAAAGATCAAATCCTAATCTGTTATGAATGCAAGAAACCAGGACACATATGTCCTGATTATCCAGAAGCCAAGAAAAAATTGTTCAAAAGGAAGAAAAAGAAAGCCATGCTTGCAGCATGGAGCGACAGTGATGAGTCTACATCAAATGAAGAAGAAGAAGATACAACGAAGATAGCTCAGATTTATCTTATGGGTTTGGAGGATGAGGTAACAACTTCTGAACCAAATTTTGATTTTACTTATGATGAGCTTCATGATGCCTTTTGTGAATTATTGTCAGAATATAAAAAGGCTAGTTTGAAAATGAAGAGTTTAAAAAATAACTGTGATACATTTGAAAAAGATAAAAATGAAGTTTGTGAAAGAAACAAAATTTTGCAAAGAGAATTAAGTATGACTTGTGAAAGACTTAAAACCATCTAATTTGAAAAGGAAGAATTATTGAAAAGAATAAAATTTTACAAAAAGAAAATACTGATTTGCAAAAGTTCAAAAGCTGAAATCCTTAGTTGAAAAATTAACTTTAAGCTCTAACAAACTTAAATTGATTTTGAAAAATCAAAGAGATTCTAGTAATAAGTTTGTAATCGATTATAAAGGTACAACTGCAAATAAGTTTTCTGCATCCACTTTTTATGCTTCAAAGTTCATTGCATCAAAACAATATAGACTAAGTTTACATCACATTCTCCTTATCTAAAGTCAAGAATTTTTTGCTATGCATGTAATAACATAGGTCACAAAGCATTTGAGTGTCATTTGAAATATAATGGCAAAAAAAAATCAAGAAAATTTGAGTTTCAAAAGGAACCAATCCTACTAACTTGCAAGGACCCAAGAGAGCTTGGGTACCTAAATCCATTACTTGATTGTTTTACAGGGGTATCTTGTAGCCATAAACGCAAAGAAAAGATGGTATATTGATAGCGGCTATTCAAGACACATGATGGGTGATATAGATCAATTCTTCACCCTTAAAGAAAAAGTTGGTGGCATGGTAATATTTGGTGACAACCGTAAAGGAAGGATAATTGGTATTGATAAAATTAAAATTACTCCTTCCATCTTTATTGAGAATGATTGCTAGTAGAAAAATTAAAGCATAATTTGTTAAGTATCAGTCAATTATGTAATATTAGCTTTAATGTTTTCTTCAAGGCTTCAATATATATAGTAGTTGATCCTGTTGACTCTAGTACAAAGTTCATTAGACATAGACTTGGCAATATATATGTGGTAGTTTTTAATGATCTAGCTATGTCGGGTAACACAAGTCTTGTAGCAGTGAATGATAAAAGCAAGAAATCAAGTCTACTATGGCATAGACGACTTGAACATGCTAGCATGTATATTATTGTAAAACTTATCTCAAAAGATTTAGTCAAAGGTTTGCCAAAGTTTAAAGTAGATTTTGATTATGTTTATGATGAGTGCCAATTAGGAAAACAAATTAGGGGGAGTTTTAAATCTAAAAATATTGTTTCTACCACTAGACCATTAGAGCTACTTCACATGGATCTATTCGGACCCACTAGGACAATAAGCCTAAGTGGTATGAAGTACAGTCTTGTGATTGTAAATGATTTTTCAAGATACACTTGTGTTTTATTTATTGCACATAAAGATGAAACTTTTAAAGCATTTAAGAAATCTTATAAAAGAGTTTCAAACTTGAAAAATCTTTTGGTTATTTCTATTCTTAGTGATCATGGTACGGAATTTGAAAATTAATTTTTTGATCACTTTTGCATAAAATGCGGTATTGACCACAACTTCTCCGCTCCTAGAACACCACAGCAAAATGGTGTTGTAGAGAGAAAGAATAGGACCTTGGAAGAGATGGCTCGAACTATGCTTTGTGAAGGCAATCTTCCAAGATACTTTTGGGCAGAAGCTGTAAATACCGCCTGTTATATTTTAAACAGAGTTTTAGTTAGACCTATTATAAGAAAAACCCCTATGAATTATAGAACAATAGAAAGCCAAACATTGATTATTTTCATATTTTTGGTTATAAATATTTTATACTTAACAATGGTAAGGATAACCTTGGTAAGTTTAATGCTAAATCTGATAAAGCTATTTTTCTCGGTTATTCAACTAATAGTAAAGCTTATCGAGTATTTAATAAGAGAACTTTAACTGTTGAAGAGTCAATTTATGTTATTTTCAATGAGACTGATATTGCATCTTATAGAAAAGAAGATTGTGCTGATAATGATATAGGTACATTTGAAAATGGATTAAAGGACATGACTATCAAAGATAAGCAAGCAGGTGAACAACAAAAAGAGGTGGTAAGTAAGAATCATGAAGATCTACCTAAAGAATGGAAGTATGTACAATCACATCCCAAAGAACTCATTATAGGAGATCTATCTCAAGGTGTTTGGAATAGAGCTTTACATAGGGATGCACATGATTTAATTACTTTTGTATCTCATGTAGAACCACATACCATAGAAGAAGCTAAAATCGACCCTAATTGGATGTTAGCTATGCATGATGAGTTAAACCAATTTAGGAGG
Source organism: Areca catechu (assembly GCA_021397845.1). Taxonomy (NCBI): domain Eukaryota; kingdom Viridiplantae; phylum Streptophyta; class Magnoliopsida; order Arecales; family Arecaceae; genus Areca; species Areca catechu. Next base: position 105,101,372 of record CM038050.1, read on the forward strand.
AACAATATTTGGACACTTGTAAAGAGACCATCTGACTACCCTGTTATAGGTACTAGATGGGTCTATAGAAATAAGCTAGATGAACAAGGTAATGTAATTCAAAATAAGGCTAGACTGGTAGCTCAAGATTACAACCAAGAAGAATAAATAGATTTTGATGAGACTTATGCACCAGTAGCTAGACTAGAGGCCATTAGATAACTTTTAGCATATGCATGTTTCATGAACTTTAAATTATTTCAGATGGATGTAAAAAGTGCTTTTCTAAATGGTTTTTTATCTGAAAAAGTTTTTGTAGAACAACCACCTAGTTTTATCGATCACTCTTTTCCAAATCATGTTTTCAAGTTAAATAAAGCTTTATATGGTCTTAAATAGGCACCTAGAGCCTGGTATGATAGATTAAGTAAGTTTTTACTTGAAAATGATTTTGTAAGAGATATTGTAGATACTACTTTGTTTATTCAAAAGAAAAATAATAATATTTTGGTTGTTCAAATTTATGTTGATGATATAATATTTAGATCTACTAATGAATCTTTGTGCCGAGATTTTGCTAAGTTAATGTAGGGTGAATTCGCAATGAGTCTAATGGTGAGCTGAACTACTTCTTCGGGCTTCAAATCAAACAATCGAAGGAAGGGATTCTAATCAACCAAGCCAAATACATTAAAGAGATTATCAAAAAGCTTGGCATGGAATCAAGCAAAGAAGCTGGAACACCCATGAGTCTTGCATGTAGATTAGATAAAGATGAAAATGGCACAAGTGCTGATCGAAAATTATGTAGAGGTATGATCATATCTCTACTCAATTTAACTGTCAGTAGACCTGATATTCTATTTAGTGTTTGTATGTGTGCACATTTTTAATCAAATCCAAAAGAATCACACATTATCGCTGTTAAAAAAATTATCAAATATCTTAAAGGCACATGTAATATAGGTGTTGCCACCTATATCACCGTGGCTTGCAGCTCTCACGTGGCCTAGGTGAGTGGACTCCCCGCCAGCGTCACCGGGCTAGTCGGTCGGAGGTGATCAAGGGGAACATATCCTCCATCATGGGGCTTGGTGGAGTTGTCGTGCTCAGAGGGGTCGTTGTAGGGATGAAAGGGGCTTGAAGTTGTGCTGTGGTCCTCCTGTGGACCTCTCCAGTGGGGAGCAATCCTCCACCCCGTCACTCCTCGTGAGTGAAGACCTGCAAGACAGGGGAGACTTGGATTGGGGATTCTGGCAAAGACACTCCGATGATCAAGTCAGTGGGACGATTGAAGGGAATAGAAGACCTCTGAGGTGGAGAGCTTGGGGGACTCTCTGCTCCCAGAGGGTGCAGAAATGGAAGATAATGTAAGAATAAAGAGAGTTTGTTATCTCTTACCTCTCCTTACCTCTTCATGCTGGTCTTATGTAGATGAGCAACTCTTGTCATTTGGAAAGGCATGCTGGTCTTGGTATAGACTTGCTAGGATAGGCCTGTGAGGCTATGAAGGGTTGGTGAGCCTTCCTTTTCTTGGAGGTTCAGAGAGTTGGTGAAGAAGTGCGGTGCCTTGGGTGGAGCACTCTTTCGTGATTAGTGTAAGGAGTGGCTTGGGAAACCTGAATGCATACCTTCTTTGCAGGCGGCGTACCACACGACCCACATGGATGGGATCCTAGGAAAGCATGCCGGGCCCACATGGATAGGGCCAAACCATGTGATGCTCCCAGTGGCCGAACCAGGTTGAGATGCCGAAGTGCCGAAGTGGACGATGCACTGGACTTTACATGCCAGTTGCCATGTAGACATGCGAACCGAGAGAAGGCGCGCAGAGGCTTTCCATGCATGCTAGTCGAGGGGAGGTGCGAGGCTCCATGCACGTGGGTGTGAACCCATGCGTTGCGGACCCACGCACTGCTCCCGATCAGAGCTAGATTGAGAGAGAGCAGGCTAGACTGCAGGCATGCTGGGGTGCGGAGCAGGTGCGGACGGAGCTGGGGTTGCCGTGGGCGTGCCGCAAGCGGAGGGTCTCCACGCGGGCATGCTGGGGCATGGAGCAGGTGTGGACCTGGGGCACGACGTTGATGAGTTGGAGCAGGCATCGCCAAGCTGGAGCTGTCGGAGCCAGGGCCGGTCCCCTGCTGGCGTGCCGTTTGCGTGCTGGATCAGGAGTCATGCCAGACTTGGCATGGTCGGTGTGGAGCTGTGTCACCGGAGTCACGCTACCCTGCAACATGCCAAGCTAGTCCGACACGGGCTGAGGTGGGCGGAGCCGGGCCGCTCTCCCGCAAGTGCAGCCGAAGAGGGTAGAGGAGGTGCACCGCGCGGAGCTGACCGGGTATGCGAGGGGGGAGTTGATCGAGCTCAGGCATGCTGGAGCCGATGTGGATGACTGAGCCTAGCCTGGGGTGCAGGGGTGCTGGACCGGGCGGAGTCCCGCCGGGCTGAGCTGAACCGGGAGGAGGTGCACTGCATGGAGCGGACCTAGGGCACGGGCGAGGTTGAGCGGAGCCGTGCGGGGCACTATCGAGGTGCTGGCCTGGGCAGTGGCGAGCATGGAGCTGGAGCTGTGCGGAGTGGGACCCGGTGCAAGACCGTGGGCGAGCGTGCGCACGAGCATGCCGGACCAAGCGGAGCCGAGGTGGGGATGCTGCGGTTGGAAGGACCCATGCGGGCTCAACCCTAGCATTGACTTGGTGCCCTAGCATGGGCGTGCTACACTTGGCTGGAGCGTGTGGAGGCACCAAGCTGGGTGCGGCTGAATCCAGCCTAGGGTTGACCTGGGCATAGACTGGGCAGCAAAGAAGTAGGACTCCATTCATGACCGAGGTGGGGCTGGGGTAGAGAAGTACACTTCGAGGTGGGGCCGATATGGAGAAGTACGTGGCCATGTCAGCCACCAAGAAGGATGTTGTGTCAGGGCTGAATGGATTTTATTCATACTGTAACAATAGGATTGTGGTATTCCAAGCATTCATCTTTAAAGTTAATTAGTTATTCAGATGCTAACTATGGTGGTTGTAAGATTGATGGAAAAAGTACCAGTGGCATATGTCAATTTCTAGGTGTTAACTTAATTTCTTGGCACTGTCGGAAACAAAACTCTATAGCACTATCCACTACCGAGGCAGAGTATGTAGCTGTAGGGAGCTGTTGTGCACAAGTGTTATAGATTAAGCAACAGCTAGAAGACTATGGTGTTATCCAATCTAAGATTCCTATCAAATGTGATATCACAAGTGCTATTAATTTATCAAAAAATCCAATTCAGCATTCTAGAACTAAACATATAGAAATAAGGCATCATTTCATTAGAGACCATGTTTTGAATAATAACATAGAATTAGAATTTATGCCAACTAAGAACCAGCTAGCTGATATTTTTACCAAGCCTCTTAGCCAAGATAGATTTGGCAAGATTAGAGGAGAGTTAGGTTTATATGACCTATCTTAAGATTGTTGACCTTTTTTTCTAAAAAAAAATATAGGAAAAATTATTTAGAGTCTTCAAAATTCAATTTAGAGCTATCGACCACTTCATACTGATTTAGCTATAGAAACCTTTAGTTTGATCTTTTGAGCTTTACCCTATGTTTTTGCTTGAGCCGACTCGAGCAATTCCCTATCCTGTCAAGTCAACTCGAAGGATGGATTGGGTCTTTTTTTAAATAGGGTTCTGTAGCTTTCAATCTAAACCATTTTTTCATTTCCACTATTTAACTCCACCAGATTCTCCTCATAAGCCTTAGGAACACCTCTAGAACCCTTCCTAATCCCTAATCCAAGTTCAATGGCTCCTAAAAATGTCGTAGCAAAAAGACCTAGGAAGGTGATTTGATCCGTTGTGGAGGAACGGAGGACCAAACGGAGGCAAGATGCTTGGGCTTATCAATCCATTGAATAATAGCTTGAGTTGCAGCCAACCGAAGCTCTACAAGCTCCATAAAAGGTCATTCTTATGGGTAATCGGTAGATAACCTCTGGAAGAACTATAGATTTTAGTTTCCTAGAGGGAGAGAACTTGAGGATAGGTGATTGGTTTGATGTTCAGGGTTGGAGACACTTTTGTATGCTTGATTTGCCCACATATCCAACCTTAGTTAGACATTTCTTTGAAAACCTATCTCTTGGTACTTTTCATCTTGAATCTATTGTTAAAGGAAAAAGTATTGATGTGGGACGGAAGCGAAAAACCCATGGTTATTCTAAAATGGGAAAAAAAACCTAAAGCAAACCAAGGATTGTGGGAGGGCTAAGAGCTTCCCGGGACTAGGATAGAACGACCCCTCAAGATTAAAAAACCTAAAATGGCTGGACTCTTTTAGTTTTCAGTTTTCTTGGCGGAGGTGGCAAAGGAAGGATGGGGATGGGAGACTCGGGACTGGACTCATGATCCTTGGGACTCATCCTAACGAATAGACCATCCACCTCTAAGGCATTATGCCCTCCTCGATACTTGGAAGCGCTAGGATGGATCTCAAGGTCACGAGGGGAAGCAGAGGAAGACATGAAGGTGGGAGAGAGAATGGAGATACCTGGGGCTTCACACCCCTCGACGTCCCGAAGGACGAAGGCAAGTTGGGGCCTCACACCCCTCGACATCCCGAAGGATGAAGGCAACGGGCTTCAGCCTAGAACCACAAACAAGTGGACAAGAAATCTCAAAATTCATTTTTCAACTGCTTTATTACAAGAGGAGTATGGGTATTTATAGATGCCCATATCCCTTTTAAAATTCAAAAATAAAATCTCATGAAATCCTCCCTTGATTTTGAATTCAAATTCAAAATCAAAAATCCCAAATTTTCCTTTTTTAAACCCAACTTACATTCATGAAAAAAAATACCAAATAAATCCCTTTTATTTAAATTTTGAAATCCCCTCCGCTTTGAAATTCGTGTTGCTCCAAAAATCATGCAGAACAACTCTTCTCCCAGCTACTTTGAGAAGCGCACAGAACTTCTTTGGGTTGCTTTGAGAAGCGTGCAGCAACTCTTCACGGCGAGCAACAGGGGTCTTCACGGCCGTGCAACAGGGGGGCCGGATCTCCAACGGGCAGCGGCGGGGCACGGCGGTGCGGGCTGGCGAGCGGCCAGGCAGCACGGCGGCATGGCAGCGCGGACAGGCTTCGCGGAGCATCACGGGCACCCGTTCGCCTTTCACGGTCATGGGCGGCGGCTGGGCACCGGCGAGGCCTCCGGTCGGCGGGCGGGGGCCAGCGGGCGACAGGCGGGTGGCGGGGCGGCATGGCAGCACGGACGGGCGTCACGGCGCCCGTTCGCTTTCCGTGGCCGTGGGTGGCGGCTGGGCACCGACGGGGTCCTGGCGGCCGGGCGGGGGCCAGCGGGCGACAAGGTGGCAGGTAGGCGCGGCAGCGGGGCGGCACGGCGCATGGTGAGGGCAGCACTACGATTCATCTCCCTCGCATGTTGGGGCACTTTTCGGCAACTCTCCGGTGGCTAGGGCGGTTCCCCTGTGAGAGGGAAGACTGGCGAACACCGGCGACCGGTAGGGGGTGCGGCCTGGGTCGGGTAGCCCGGAATGGGGGAAGGGGATGGCGGCTAGGTTTTTAAAAAGAAAAAACTTTACGGGATCGTAAGGTTGAAGATGGAATAAGCCGGGGTAACACGGGGATAAACCTGGAATAACATTGGGATAATAGGAATAGGCAGAATAGCGGGGATAAAAACTTAAAAAACCTAGAAAATTAAAAGAAAACCCAGATGGATTTCGGGTCCCCCATCATTCTCCTACAGCGCGAAGAACTTGACTCCGTCGAGTTTGTCGACGAAGCAAATGCTAGTCCGCTGTTGGCTCTGATACCAAAAAATGATGTGGGACGGAAGCGAAAAACCCATGGTTATTCTGAAATGGGAAAAAAAATCTAAAGCAAACCAAGGATCATGGGAGGGCTAAGAAGCCTCCCGGGACTAGGATAGAATGACCCCTCAAGATTAAAAACCTAAAACGGCTGGGCTCTTTTGGTTTTCAGTTTTCTTGGTGGAGGTGGCGAAGGAAGGATGGGGATGGGAGACTGGGGACTGGACTCATGATCCTTGGGACTCACCCTAACGAAGAGACCATTCACCTCTAAGGCATTACGCCCTCCTCGATACTTGAAGGCGCTAGGATGGATCTCAAGGTCACGAGGAGAAGCAGAGGAAGACATGAAGGTGGGAGAGAGAATGGAGATACCTGGGGCCTCACACCCCTCGACGTCCCGAAGAACGAAGGCAACGGGCCTCAGCCCATAACCACAAACAAGTGGAAAAAAAACCTCAAAAAATCATTTTTCAACTGCTTTATTACAAGAGGAGTATAGGTATTTATAGATGCCCATATCCCTTTTGAAATTCAAAAATAAAATCCCTTGAAATCCTCCCTTGATTTTGAATTCAAATTCAAAATCAAAAATCCCAAATTTCCTTTTTTTTTAAACCCAACTTACATTCATGAAAAAAAATACCAAATAAATCCCTTTTATTTAAATTTTGAAATCCTCTCCACTTTGAAATTCGCGCTGCTCCAAAATCGTGCAGAACAACTCCTGTCCCAGTTGCTTTGAGAAGCATGCATAACTCATTTGGGTTGCTTTAAGAAGCATGCAGAAACTCTTCATGGCGAGCAACAGGGGTCTTCATGACCGTTTAACACGGGGGGGGCTCGGCAGCGGCACGGGGGCGACGGGGGGCGGCGGCGACACGGCGGCGCGGACAGGCTTCGGGGAGTCACGGGCTCTCGTTCGCCTTCCACGGCCGTGGGCAGCGGCTGGGCACCGGCAAGGCCTCCGGCCTGCTGGGCAGGGGCCAGCGGGTGGCAGGGAGACAGGCGGGCGACGGTGGCGGGTGGCACGGTGGCGCGGACGGGCATCGTGGGGCGTCACGGGCGCCCGTTCACCTTCCATGGCCGTGGGCATCGGCTGGGCACCGACGGGGTCTCCGGCGGCCGGGCGGTTCCCAGCAGGCGGCAGGTGGCAGGGCTGCAGGCTGGGGGGGGCGGCCGGGGTTGGGTAGCCCGGAAGGGGGGAAGGGGATGGCGGCTAGGTTTTTAAAAAGAAAAAAGTTTACGGGATCTTAAGGTTGAAGATGGAATAAGCCGGGATAACACGGGATAAACCTGGAATAACATTGGGATGATAGGAATAGGAAGAATAGCAGGGATAAAAACTTAAAAAATCTAGAAAATTAAAAGAAAACCCAGATGGGTTTTGGGTCCCCCATCAAGTATTGTTGTGGATGAGCAACAGTTAAGTAGAGAGTGTTTTTTGGTTATGAAAGAGAAACAAAAGACTCTAAGAAGAGTTTTAGAAAGGAGTGATATATTAGGGATAGTACATGTTTGAGCTAACCAATTGTCTTTGGAAATGAGGCTGTTACATAACATCATTAGCAGAGTATTTTTACCAAGAACTGGAAGATTTGACTGGGTGAGCGAAAGAGATTTAATGTTCATGAAATTTTTGATTGAGGGGGAGGCCCTCAACTTGCCATATATTATGATCTCACAGATGAGGGAAGTAACTCGCAGGGCACGAGCCTGTTTTCCATATGGGATGGTGTTTACTTTACTCTTTCCAGATGCTGGGTTGACTTATCAGACGAGGAGAGCATTCCTTTATTACATACTGACAGATACAATGTTAAAACAATGAAAAGAATTAGATTTCATAAAGTAGAAGGCCAATGGATTCGGAAGACCTCAGGATAGAGAGTTGTACATTCTGATGATGAGTCTTCTAAGGATGAGTAGACTGGACAGCCATAGGACATCAAGACTGAGCAACCTACAGATGAGGCTGGACCCTCTGAGCCAGCACCTCTTCACCTCGATCACCTGTGAGAGATCCAGATACTGGAGGTTCGCATGATGATTAGAGATTGCAGACTATCTTGGATGAGCTCTTTGCTTATAGCGAGGTAGGGCTGAGACTGATGTTAGGATAGACATCTTACAGACTGAGATGAGGGATGGATTTTATATGATCTTAGCAGCTCTTCAGGAGATCAGTGTAGCTGGACCATCATCACCTCCTCCACCACCAGATGATGGACTTAGACCGGATGATGGTATTGACTTTGGACATGGAGAGCCTGAGCACTCTTTTGGCACACCTGTTGTAGACTCTCTTATAGATAAGCATTGTACTGGCACATAGGCCACTGATTCACCTGCAGTCACTGAGGAGCAAAGCACTGATATCTCAGATACTCCAGTGATGCAAATTCTTTCGGTACCAGTACTTTGGCATTGTCAAATCCTCCTTCAATGCAAACAACTCCTATCTTGATTTCAGCTGAGTCTTCACCTTTTAGACCTAAAGTTGCTAGACCACCTATTCCTACTAGGACCAGACTTAGGGACCTTAGGCTTAGGTTTTCTAAGTTCCAACCACAATCTAGCATCTTAGAAATTAGCTCTTCTTCTTCTAGTCAAGATGAGCCCAACCCTACTTTTTGAGTTTAGATTTTACTTATTCTATCCTTTTTATTGTATGTGATACTATTTTGTAGTGCATTGACACTTTTGTATTGTATCACATCTTGTACTGACAATCTATATATATATATATATATATATATATATATATATATGTGTGTGTGTGTGTTGTGTGTGAAATCTTGTGTTATGATTGATATATAAATGTTTATGAATAATTGTGGATAAATGATTTGAATTATATAAATTAAAATCTTGGTGAAATTATCTCAAACAATATTTTTACTTTTATCTTACTATTTCAACTTGTTAACCTTTTCCCCGGTAAATGTATACTTTTATTATGTTTTGTTGATGACAAAAAGGGGGAGAAGTGCATGAAAATGAGCATGAAAATGAGAAGAATTGCATAAAAATGGAAATTAACCTTGTTACATGAAAAAAGGGGGAGCAATTGTTGAAAATTCTTCTAAATATAAAGTATTGAAGTAGTATTGAAAAGTTTTCTTGAATATAATTGGAGATTAGTAAATAATGTAAGGGGGAAGCTTTATTTGATACATTATGATTCCTTATTGATCTGATACATGATTATAGCTTTAATGCATGATTAGTATGTTAACCTTATTGCTCTGATACATGTTCTTAATTGTTGATACTTTGACACTAGTTCATTTTAACTATGATACAATATCATGATATTTCATTTATTCCGATACATACTATTTTGAATATGCATTGATACATGCGAATATCGGTATATAGTATGTTATAATACATGCAATTATAAAGTATTTTTTAAAGCTTTTCATGCCTAATATTTTGTCATCATCAAAAAGGAAGAGATTGTTGACCCCTGGAATGATTTTGATGTTTACAAAATATTGGAGCATGTATTTATTACTAACCTTTTCAATTACTCAAGAAGTTTTTGAAGGAAGCATTTATCAATGTGTTATTTTATTTTCTACTTAGTTGAAGTTTATTCCAGTGTAATTGTATTATTCGATGAAGAGTTGTATGAACAAATTGTATTGAAAATCTCAAAGTTGTAAAGCCCAAATTTTTATTCTTGTAATCTTGTAAAAAATAGCTAAAAATTAGTAAAAATGAGTTTGAATATGTTAGATATCTTTTGTAAAATATTTTGAAGTATTCGGAAGATTTGTATCGGTTGGAGATATGTTTGGTTGAAATTTTGAAGAAGTTTTGCTCGAGTCGACTTATGGACCAAGAGCTGACTCCTGTTCTGGCATGGCATGGGGAGTTTCAGAGTTTCAGAAGTTTGAGCCAACTCGAAGAGATTGAGCCGACTCATTTAGAAGTTCCAAATCACATGATTCAGAAATCCAAAGATCCGAGTTGACTCGATCCAGAAGAGCCAACTCATCTAGAGTATGTTTTTCTCTTGTCTGAGACTTCGAGCTGATTCGACCATCTCGAGCCGACTCGAGTGTCGGTTCAGACTTGCAATGGCTAGTTACAGAATTAATTCTTTGAATTCCAAGAAGGCTCCAACGGCTTTATTTCGATTCCCTAGGCCCTACAACAGCTAGAACTATTGGAAAACTATAAAAGGAAGGTATTTATGATGGATTGAATAGATTCTTTGAAAAATCATTGAGTATTCAAGAGAGTTTTAAGTCTTTCACCAACAAACTTCAAGTAAACATTCAAGAGAGGATTCAAAGCTTCACCAACTCATCTTTAATCATTGAATCTAACTTTTGAGGAAGTCAAGAAGCAGCTTTAAGAGCATTCAAGAGCATCTAAAGCAAGGTTTCAATTTGAGCTTCATCGGCAACTACTAAACAACGTCGATTTGTTATAAAGTTGCTAGTTTCTTTCTTGAATATCTTGTATTTTCTCCAAGAGCAGCAAGAGGCTGTATCTTGTGAGTGTTGAAAGGTTATAGTGGTGAGCCTATTAAAACCTAAGTTGGATTTCTTTGGTGAGCCTGGTGTTAAAACCAAAGGGTGTAGGATTTCTTTGGTGAGCCCGGTGCTAAAACCAAAGGGTGTTGGGTTTGGAATTTGATCCCGATAAAACAATCAAACTATATTCTAGGAAGAATATAGTGGAAATCCCAAGTGGTGCTTGGGTAGTGGACATAGGAGCAAGGTTGCTCCGAACCACTCTAAATTTTTTGTGTTTGTGATTGTGTTTGCTTGACTTGTTTGTGATTGTTGATTTACTTGCTTTCATTGCATAATCTATCACAATATCACAACACTAAAAGATTTTTAAAGTGCATATACTTGCAAGTTTTTTTTTTTAATCCCAATTCAGCCCTCTCTTGGGAAGCCACCTGGGCAATAGAGAGAGAGAGGAGTATATGAGTCGAACTTGCTGACTAGTTGCTTGGGCTTGGGGCTGCGCCATTGAGTCGGTGTGCCGTCGTTGCCAGGAGGTCCAGGTTCCAGCACTTCGCTACTCTTTTTCTTGGGAGCCGACCTCTCTTCAGCTTGGCATCAATTGGCTGCTTGCTCTTCGGCTATTGCATATTTTTGAGCCATGGCCAGCAGTTCGGTGTAGCTCATAGAAAACTTCTTATCTAGAGAGAAGGTAAAATTGGACGATTGGAGATCCTTCTTCATGGCAGACATGGCCACATGTTCATTAAGATCAGGGATCTTAAGGGTAGCAGAGTTGAATTTGGCCACATAGTCCCTTAAGCCTTTTCATTCATTCTATTGTAGAAGGAAGAGGCTATCCAAATTACGAGACATCCTTCGACAAGTCCTAAAATGTAATACAAATAATTTTTCTAATTCATTAAAAGAATGAATCGTACCTGGATGGATGCTCGAAAACCATATTCGAGCTACTATTTTCAGAGTGACAGGGAAAGCGAGACAATGCAGGGCATCAGAAGCTCCCTATATCATCATGTGTGCTTTAAAGCTTCCTAGGTGATCAAAAGGATTGGTAGTACCATCATATGGCTCCCATTATGGAACCTTGAAGTGGTTTGGAATCACTTCATCCATTATTCTTTGAGAGAAAGGAGGCCGTGAGTCATATACCATGGTTTCATTATTCCTCCGCTGGTAATCGAGTCTTGCAATCTACATCTCCAGTTTCTTGAACTTCTTTTCATAGTCATCATGTATTCCATCTCCTCGTTGGGTGTTCCCAGGAGTGGAGTCTTTAGAAGATACTAAGAAAAATCTTCTAGCTCTTTTCCTTTCGAGTCGGCTTTCAGCGTGCCTTTGGTGTCGAGAGCTTTGGGGTTCGAGAGATTGCCAATCCCAAGATGACCGTCGAATGAAATCTTACTGTTGGCCTTCTCTCCTTGAGAGCCGGTGGCTGAGTCTTGAAGCTACTGGTGGGTGTTGTCCATTAAGGGAGTTTCTTGAAGATTTTGTACCACAGCCATCAGTGCATCCACTCAGTTCAAGAGGGCTTTTATTTATTGCTAATCCACACCGTGGGAGGTGCCATATTATTTCTACCAGAGGGTCATTCCATTTGGAGGGAGGACATCCCCTACTTGCTGAGACATTTTGTGCCTTCCCTTTTACCATCTCACCTTTTCCTGAGAACTCTCCTTTCCAAGAGGGGTAGTTCACATAGCTAAGTGCCCTCGCACCCCCTACCTGGCATGCCAATCTATTCATGCTAATCTCCATAGACCAGATGGAATGCCTGGATACCGGTTCATCTCCTTAGGTTCCTGCAAAACAAACTCCTGACTGAAATTTTTCCAGCGGGGGATACTTTGATGCCTAAGTTAGTGGAGGTCTGGCAACAGAATAGAGAGTTCAAAGAGAGCGTAGAAAAAAGGGAAGAGTCCAATTGGCTTGGCCTAAGATAGCCTTGACTCGCTTACCTCGGAGACTCCCTCTTACCCCTTTTTATAAGCATTGATCTAACTGAAAGTGGTTAAGGCTTTCTTGTAACCAATTGCTGTTAGGAAAGATAGTTAAGATAACTTCTCTTCAGCTAATTGTAGTTACTGCTGGTGGTTACTCATCTTGATCTTTACTGATGTTGTGGCTATCAATTATACGTTTGGTTGGTTACAACAACCAGACTTATTCTTGATGGGCTTAAAGCCGACGAGCCTCAAGTTGAAATGGATTGCCGACTACCAGTCGGCCAATTGCTTTAGAGTATGCCGATGGCCAACTACATGTCGTATATTGTTGTCGGCTGATGTGCTGAGCCGATCCATTCTCATGTCGGATCTTCGAAGAGCTGTGCCGCTATGTCAACCGGCCCGGATGGATTAATTAAATCTTTGGTCCGATAATTAGATCTCCGGTCCGGTTTATCGTAATAGTTCCTATTTATTTTTTTCTGCTTCGTATTCATTATTATTAAGGAATACTTTTATGCTTCAGTTTGCTTTTCATTTAGATGACTTTTATCATGGGCTTAAGGGAATATATTTATATGCAATGCAGCATCTGTTGTGGATCCTTTGCACCTCAAATGTTTCAGCTTCACTGGATGGGTGATTGCATTAGACTTGATGCATAAAGTGCAAGCGGGCATTGTGTTTGATCATGTGTTTTTCTTACAACTAGCTAGGAAATCAGTTACCCTTGAAGATACAAAGAATGCAAACCCATGCTTGTATATTAGTTGTAAACAAATTCTAGATATGGATGCTGACCTTAATCATTCAGATGCTTTTTGGGTTAACATTTGTCAAAGGAACTTGGTTCTTGGAGGACTATTGAGCTCTGTCCTAAGGGAAAGGATATTGTTGTAAATAACAAGAATAAAGAGGAATATGTCAACCTCTTGATTCAACATCATTTTGTTGCATCTATCTCTGAACAAGTGGCTCATTTTGCTCAAGATTTTGCTGATATTCTTTCCAATTTAAAGCACCATAAGTTTTTCTTTCAAAGTTTAGACCTCGAAGATTTTGCTCAAATGATAGGCGGGAGTGATATTGTCATTATTGTGAAGGAATGGAAAGCACATACAAGGCAAAAGATTGCCAGATTTGTTGGTTCTGGAAGGTAGGTACATATTATATTGAAGTATAACTAGTAAATTTTTTAATTTTTATATGAACCTTTTTATGTGCACAACTAGTTCTACATTCTAGATGAATAATTTTATCATCTCTCTAGTATTGACTTTGTCTAGTGGTACTTGGACCTGGAAAATGTATTTAATGTATTATTTTCTAATCTACCATTGAGTTTTTGCTTTTTGTGATTTGTGCAGTAGTTAGGAAAATGAAACTCTGGCATAGTTCATTTTAGCCTTGATTACTTAGCCATGATTGACAGCATGATATCATGTTCTATGTCAAGGGAAGTTATGTTGCAACCATTCCCAGCATGATTATATTCTTTACTATTTCTTAGAGAAATGGTTGTCATCTCTATCAAGCTTGAATTGTTAAATAGTTCGAGCTTCTACTTTACACAGTGATTGCACATATACAATTGCTTGTTATATATACAGCTGACACTAGTATGTTGATGCAAGCTGCTAAATGCTACTACGTGTAATGTGTGGTGAGGTGTTAGAAGGCAAAGAAAATAAAAGAGGAAGAATGATTCCAAAAAATTGGCCTCGTCCCCTATGTAAAAAAAGCAACCAAACTTTTCTACTATATTATGTAGAACTGTAGATACTACAATGCTCCTTTGCTATCCTAATTTGCATTTTTCATGATTGGATATATACCTGATTGTACGGAATATTGGGTGGTCCATTGGAAATATTTTGTTCTCTTCATCATGTTAGATGTTGTTAGAGAACCATGTTGGATAGAAATGGTAGAGCATCTATGCTTCAAAGAAGAGAATATTGTCTTAGTGAGTTCTTAAATTCTTGGCATGTGATGTTTCCTTGCATATGGAAATATTTTAGACAAACTGATTGCTATTATTATGGAAAATATAGGAAAGCATAGTAGATGTTTCAAAACTAAATGCCGGAAATGTTGCATTGAAGTTATAGATTTGAGAAAGAGTTTGCTGCATTGATGTCTTTCTCAACTACAAAACATAGTCATTTATAGGTCTTTGTTTATCATCCTAATAGGTGTTATTAAGAATCCTTCTTGATAGTTCATGTTTGATTAATGTTGACACTGATCCCCACGGATTGGACGGAATGCTTGGGTTGCTGGTTCACCTTTTAGGTTCCTATAAAACAAACCCCTAACCGGAATTTCTCCGGTGGGGGACACTCTGATGCTTAAGTCAGTAGAGTTCAGGCCATAGAATGGAGAGCTCGAAGAAAGAGAGATGGAAAAAGAGAAGAATCAATTTGGCAAACTTCGCAAGGCAGCTCGTAAGAGGCCTATATCGGTCCCTTCAGATGGATCAGAGGGTCAAAAAAAATCTCGGGCCGAAGAGGCCACGAGAAGTACACCTTTGAGGATGGCGTTAGACGATGACAACGTGCCTTTGACGGAACTTCACTTTAGGGGCACTACCTCCGCTCGGACTCCAGAGCGGTCGACTTCAGTTTCTGCTACCGTCATATCATTAGTTCTACCTTCTCCCCAAGACAAAGGCAAGGCTCAGACCGAAGAGGGGTTGGGGAGAGATGCTCTTCCCGAGAGGGAGTACGAAGTAGACTTCTTAGGTTTTTTCGATGGAAGGGATTTGGAGAACCTTGAACTAGCCAGGAAATTGCTGAAGGCCACACTCCTCCCAAGAGATTGGGAGGTGATGAAGAATCGCCGACTTGAGCAGGTCACTGATTCAATATACCCAAACATTCAGAGAGTAAGTGTCATTCTTCTCATCAATTTCTTTATGTTTATGGCTAACATAACTAACTTATTTTTTTCATTGTTTGGAATAGCTTATTCACGAGGTAACCCTGATAGAGGAAGGCATATCAGGGTTCACTAGTCTCAGTAAAGGCCTTCGAGAAGAGCTCCAAATAGCGAAAGCCGAGAAGGAAGTGGCCGAAAAGTTAAGAGCAGCCACGGATAAAAAGTTAAATAAGAGCATCGTCGATGTCCAGACTTTGAAGGCCGAACTGAAGAAGGCCCAGTTGAAGATATTTGAAGGAGGCGAAGCTTAGGAAGAAGAAAAAGAAGATCCATTCCTTGGAACACTTGGCCAAGGAAAATCAGAAGAAGGCCGAGGAGGTAGCCAAAGAAATGGAGGCTGTAAAGGAACAGGCTGCCAGGGGCATCGAAAACTACAAGAAGTCTTTAAATTTCAAGGACAAACTGACTGAGTCCGGGGTGGTCAGCTATCAAGTGGGTTTCAATGATGGCATCAAGGAGGTTCTCGGACTTTACCCAGATTTAGACCTCTCGAGCATTCAACTGTACGAGGTCGAAGAAGAACCTGTGCCTCAAGCTGAAGCTGAAGAAGTTCCAAGATAACCAAAAGAGGCCCCTTCTTTAGCTGATCCAGAAGCCTCAAGTCAGCCAGAAGAAGTTTCGATTATGGTCTCTTCGGAAATGGCTCAGACAATAGAATGATTTTGTAATCTTCTTCTTCTCTTTGTAATAGTGACAAGATGTAAATGTATAAACCTTTTTGATGTGAATGAAGAACAACTTTTTCCAATTTGTGTCACTTTGCAATTTTCTTCCAAATTTCTCTAAGTATGAAGCAGTCAACTATCTTATAACTTCCCATTTTGAGAGGAAAAAAATTTTCTTAGTAGGAAGTCATCGGACCTCTTTTAATATGGATGCCAGTATGATAAATGAATGGACCTAAAGTATTTCTATGGTGATGCAAGATGACTCTAAGATTGCTAATCATGTAGAAAAATAGTAAACTAATTTTTTATATTTTTTTATAATTTAATTTGTAGGCTAGATTCCCAAAATAAAGTATGAACTAGCATAAGGAATAGCAATGCAAAGAATCATCGTATCGCAGGCAAACTCATGCAAAATAATAAATTACCAGGACCCGAAAGTTAAGAAACTTCCAGATTAGGATAGCTTATCTTCATCAAATTAGAAATTAAAAGAAGGAAAGGATGTTACCAATCAGTGATTTGAAGAACGTCCGATGAAGAGATCACACAGCACTCTCATTGGAGCCTGGATGATGAAGCTTGGTTTCTCTTAAACTGATGACTGATTTGGGTGGTTCTGGAGGCAAGGAAAGCCTCCTCTGGGGAGGTGAAACACCTCGGGGATCTTGCAAACATCAGGGTCAATCAAAACAGCAAGTAAGAAAAAGAAAGGAAACTAGGTTTAGAATGAATCAAGTTAGGGTTTAAAAGCGGGGCGGCTTGAAGCTTGATGAAGATCTCCTTACTTGGCAGCCTAAGGCACTCCTTCTTAGATGTGTGAAGGCTTGGATGGCAGTGAGTTAGGGCGTGGAAGGATGCTAGGGCAGCAAAGAATTCAGCCAAGAATAATAGTAACCAAAAAAAAATAAAAACAAAGTAACACACAAGCTCGCAAGCTTAAATAAATTCACTAGGGTTTTGATATCATGAATAAAAATTGATTATAAGAGGGGGAGGGGCAAGGTATTTATAGAGTTCCATGCCCTCTAACTAGGGTTACACACTTGGGTCACAAGTCCGCTCCTAGCTAGGGTAGAATTACAAGTCCTAAACAAACTAGGAAGAACTCCTATTAGGTTAGGATTTGACCTAGTCTTCTCCTTCTCCCTTCATGTTTTGACTATTCCACTCAAGGACACCTCTTGGACTTGGTCAACACTTCAAGGATGCCTAGGAGGGCGTGTTGGACTTTTAGGGGCAGCAAGGGGCCGGCACAAAGGGGCTTAGCGCATGGGCTTGGGCCTCAGAAAGCTAGGATGGCTTAGTAGCCTGGTAGCAGGAATATTCCATGGAATCTTGCTTCTTTAGGGCTTGGACTTGGTTCCTGGGCTTGATTTCTTTGGGCTGGGATATAGGTGGACCTCTGGAATCATGGATGCCCTGGTTTAGGAATATGCTCTAGCATCTGGGGAGGAATCTGGGCATCTGGAAGGCATCTAGAAAGAATCAGGATTTCTGGAAGCATCTTAGATCTTGGGTTGTCACACAAAATCTAATGGACTGATGTAGTGGCCTCTGACTCTTAGATGTGGCCTAGTGGAATTCCAAAATAGGATAACCTCCTCTATTGTACAAAAATTAGGCTCATACTGGACTTATAATTGATGTACATGACTCAATATACTGACTAGGTTAGGGTTGAGACAAATGAACTAACCTCAACTTATTACAGGGCTCAATCTTAATTGATTACAAAGTTTTCAAAACTTTGACACATGACTAAGTAAACCATCTAGGATCCAGTGATCTATGTCTAATCCTGGTGTCCCACCAATTCTCTCGGGATGGGAAGAACTCGACCCCATCGAGTAAGGATCAATTGGCTCAAGGAGGTTGGGTTGAGGCACTGCAGATCCATACCAGCATTCCACAAGTCCTCAGATTATAGCCAACCTTGCCACCGAACCAAATACCGCTGACAGTCTCTATTCCAAGTGCCGATAGCTTGATCATCTAGAGTTCTCTCAATATTTACCTCACCATAAGGCCAAATTATATGTGGTCTCTCTGGGGTGGGCTCTCTCTCAAAGAATGGGAGTGGCTCAAGGGGCTCGCAGGGTATCACTACTGTCTCCCTAGACTTTACAAAGTCTGAGATGATGAAGGTGGAGCTAATACCTAAATCAGGTGATATCTTAGGTACATAGGCATTGGGTCCACTACTATTCATTATTTTAGATGGGCCAGCTTCGCGAGCAGAAAATTCTTTAATAGTCACATATTCCTCTACAGAAAATTCTTCATCTTTCTTTTGGGAATTAGCCAAGTTGTTATTTAGTTCATTAATTATGTTCAACTTTTGACTAATTTCATGATGCATATGCTTTATAGAGGCTAGTGCATGTGTGGACAGATGAATCAGGGTTGTAAATTTATTGGATGCAAAACTAACATCTAAAAGACTTGACTAGGCTTTCCTATTGAAGAAAATTTTATTAGACTCTTCAGGATAAAACCTAACAACTATAGACTCTTTAGGTTTGATCCTATTATGACATGCACATGAAAATGTGACATGAACTCTTAGTAGATGCCAGAAGGCTTTCTAGAAGTAGGAAGCAAACATGACAGACTCGATGAATGAATGCAGTATGCAAACCTCTATGAAATGCAATCTAAGAGTTAGAAAATTATGAAAAGTTTCATAAAAGGATAGAAAATAAGAAGTGAATTCAGGATTAGTTTGATTGGGTAAGGAATAAGAAAAGGGTTCGCGGTTAATCATGTAGAATAGGATGCAGGAAGGGGTATCAGGAATTAGTCCTAGACTAATGAGGTTGATCTTATCGGGTTGATGTCTATCTAAAGGGTCTGCATAATGGAAGAAAGGGTCATTGATTTCAGGGAAGAGATCAAGTGGAGTCAAAGAGGTGACTTCATCTTGAGGGCATTGATCTAAAGAGATTAAGTCCTTAATAAACTCTTCTAGTTCATAAATCAAAGGATTGGGCTCTCTAATTGGGCTTTCTTCTAATGGCTCCTCAGATAAGACTCTAATAGAAATATTAGGGTTCTCTTCCTCTAACTTCCCTTCCATTACATGGTCAGCTATCTTTATGTTGGCTACTATCTGGGTATGGCTAGGGTTAGCTAAATCTAGGTCTACACCTACTTGGGTATGGTCAGGTTCCACTAATATTGGATGGTCTTCTACCTGGGTTTGGTCATAATCAACTAATCCTGGGTCTTCTATAGGGTACTCTTCTAGATCTTCAATAGACTCATTATCTTCATACTCCTCTACTAGACTTGGGTCAGCCTCATATATTTCCTCTTCAAGGTCATTTGGGTGAACCAATGAGGTGGTAAGAGGGGGTAGACTAAGGGATATCTGACTAATACTAGGTTCAAATCTAGGGATATTAATCCTATAGGGTTCAGGTCGATTGAGGGATAGTGGGTTACTGCTGGGTTCATAGGTATGGGTTCAGTCTTATGGGTCTTGTCTAGGGTTCCTAACCAATCTCCTACTTGGTCAAAACTAGTAGTTAACTAGTTGATCCTAGTAGTTGCCTGGTCAAATCTTGGTCTACTTGATTGAATCTATGGTTTATTTGGTTCTGGGATTAGGTCAATTGGGTTAACTGATCTTTGGCTTGGTCAAGCTTAGTATTAATTTGGGTATTGGCTTGGTTAATTTGGGTAGTTAATTGGGCAAGTTGGTTCAGATGGCCTCAAAATTGGGATCCATGGCTGAGTCAGTTTGGGGTTTAGACTTATGGTATTGGGTTCCTAATCTAGTGATCATACACTCAAACAATCAGTCAGAATGAGATGGTGCGGCCAAGCATGCAAAATGGGTTAGCTTAATCTAGGGTTTCCTAGACCTAGAGCCAGAATTGGGTGGGTCAGCTCAACTTACACCTAACCCAGTAGCTAATCTTTCCTCTGGCCAGGTAGAGGGTGAGAGTGTGGGAGGCCCCCCTGCTCTCGCAGGAACCCAATTAAAAACCACAGCACCACTTAGGTCATTTGACTCTAGACCCTTGGCCTTAGACAACAGATTTCAGTAATAGCCATAGGATTAAATGTACTAGTTGGCCCACACAATTCAGACCTGACCTGTGGATGTCACTTAGCCCTTTAGGACAAATTAAGTCTAATAAATTTTAATTAAGGCTTGAGTGGAAATGCTGGGTGGTTGTTTTGAGCCCAGGACAGGTTATGACCACCTGTCCTGATGTTATATTGATTGCCCTTAAGATTAGAATAAAAGATGATGAACATTCAATGGTCCTGATGTAATCTAAAACAATCAGAAAATAAAATATTTTTTTGTGTGTTTTATGAAGTGGAAATTAGGTTTGAGTTGATTATGTTAGCAAACAACTTGGGCTTGGGATTGGGGTGTGTGGAAGTTGATTAGGTTAGGTTGAGTTAAGTATGCAGGAATAGCATAAATCAAAAAATTAGAATTTTAAATGATGCAGAATTTTGGCATAGATTCTGATGCAGAAAAAAATCAAAGAAAAAATTAGAATAGAGGATGGACGGTGATGATAATACCTACTAAATTTCATGTAGAACAAAAATCAAATGATGATGCAAATCCTAGGGTTTTTGGACTGCTACAGAAATTTTAGGAATTTGTTAGGGTTTCTAATATGCAGAATTTTAATGATTTAGGGTTTGTATAAAATTAACTAAAAATTTTTATAAAATATAGGACACAATAGAGAACAATTCCTACAAATTTCACAAAAAAATAAAATTCCTAGATGGTCAAAATTAGATGTAAAACAGATACCTAATGCAGTGGACAGGATGCAGAAATTAGGGTTTATGATTCTAATGCAGATAAAAACTATCCTAAACCTGCTCTGATACCAAACTGATGTGAGATGACTCTAAGATTGCTAATCATACAGGAAAAACAGTAAACTATTTTTTTAATATTTTTTTATAATTTAATTTGCAGGCTAGATTTTCAAAATAAAGTAAGAATTAGCATAAGGAATAGCAATGCAAAGAATCATCATATCGCAGGCAAACTCATGCAAAATAATAAATTACCAGGACTCGAAAGTTGAGAAACTCCCGAATTAGGATAGCTTATCTTCATCAAATCAGAAATTAAAAGAAGGGAAGGATGTTACCAATCAGTGATTTGAAGAACGTCCGATGAAGAGATCACACAGCACTCTGATTGGAGCCTGGATGATGAATCTTGGTTTTCCTTGAACTGATGACTGATTTGGGCAATTCTAAAGGCAAGGAAAGCCTCCTCTAGGGAGGTAAAATACCTTGAGGATCCTGCAAATGTCAGGGTCAATCAAAACAGCAAGTAAGAAAAAGAAAAGAAATTAGGTTTAGAAGGAATCAGGTTAGGGTTTAGAAGCGGGGCGGCTTGAAGCTTGATGAAGATCTCCTTGCTTAGCGGCCTAGGGCACTCCTTCTTGGACGTGTGAAGGCTTGGATGGAAGTAAGTGAGGGCGTGGAAAGATGCTAGGGCAGCAAGGAATTTGGCCAAGAACAATAGTAACCAAAGAAAAAATAAAAACAAAGTAACACACAAGCTTGCAAGCTCAAATAAATTCACTAGGGTTTTGATATCATGAATAAAAATTGATTACAAGAGTGGGAGGGGCGGGGTATTTATAAAGTTCCCATGCCCTCTAACTAGGGTTACACACTTGGGTTACAAGTCCTCTCCTAGCTAGGTTAGAATTACAAATCCTAAACAAAATAGGAAAAACTCCCATCTAGGTTAGGATTTGACCTAGTCTTTTCCTTCTCCCTTCATGCTTTGACTATTCCACTCAAAGACACCTCTTGGACTTGGTCAACACTTCAAGGATGCCTAGGAAGGCGTGTTGGCTTCTAGGGGCAGCAAGGGGCCGGCACAAAGGGGCTTGGCGCATGGGCTTTGGCCTCCTAGAAGCTAGGGTGGCTTGGTAGCCTGGTAGTAGGAATATTCCATGGAATCTTGCTTCTTTAGGGCTTGGGCTTGGTGCTTGGACTTGATTTCCTTGGGTTGGGATATAGGTAGACCTCTGGAATCATGGATGCCATGGTTTAGGAATATGCTCTAACATCTATGGAAGAATCTGGGCATCTGGAAGATATCTGGAAAGAATCAAGATTTCTGGAAGCATCTTGGATCCTAGGTTGTCAGACAAAATCCAATGGGCTGATGTAGTGGCCTCTGACTCCTGGATGTGGCCTGGTGGAACTCCAAAAGAGGGTAACCTCCTCTCTTGTACAAAAATTGGGCTCATACTAGACTCATAACTGATGTACATGACTCAATATACTGACTAGGTTGAGGGTTGAGACAAATCAACTAACCTCAACTTATTACTAGATTCAATCTTAATTGATTACAAAATTTTCAAAACTTTGATACATGACAAAGTAAACCATCTAGGATCCAATGATCTGTGTCTAATCCTGGTGTCCCCACCACATGGAATAGTTTTGGGTTTTGTACTGATTCTGAGTGATCTCATCCTTGTCATGGACTAAAGAGTCCGATTTAGCTAATATAGTAGGCGAGTTAGGTCCACCCGCTCTTTCATCGGGTATGTCGACAGAGTAGGCCAGTTAGGCTCCCTCTTGTGCTTGTCGGCTATATGTTGGTAAGGTAGGCTGGTTAGGCCCATCTCTATACTTCGTCGGACATACCGATAGGGTAAGCAGATTAGGCTCGCCCTTATGCTTTTTGTTGATGATAAGGTAGGCTGGTCAGGCTCGTCTTTGCACTCGTCGGATATACCAATAGGATAGCTTGATTAGGTCTACCCTTATACTTTTTATTGATGATAAGGTAGGCGGTCAGGCCTGCCTTTGCACTCATTGGACATACCGATAGGGTAGGCTGATTAGGCTCACCCTTGTACTTTTTGTTGATGATATAGTAGGCTGGTCTGGCCCACCTTTAATTAGACATTTTGTTGAGGCCATCCAAAGAAAGCTTTTTATTGATATCACTTGCAAAGGTTTTCTACATTCCAAGGATGAGGTAGTAGGGAAATGTCTAGAGTTTCGAGCCGATAAGTTCCAGGGAGGATGACTCTCTCTGATTTAGTAAGGTCCTTCCCAATTAGGAGAGAGTTTGCCTTGTTTCGTCAGCCTGGATACTTCGAACCTTTGTAACACCAAGTCTTCAGGTTAGAAGGTTTGTGCCTTCACTGATGCAGAATGAAAGCTCTGGTACCAAAAATGATGCAGAACGGATATGTGAAATACGGAAGCAAATTAAAATTACTATTTTTTTATATATATATTTTCAGAAGTCGGCTTTGATTCAAAGGAAAGATAAACTAATGTTGAAAGAAACTAAGAAATGACAGAAAGCACAATTAAAAGAAACTAGATTATCAAAGTAGTTCAGAAGTAAAGGATCACTGGGGGTTGGAAACTCCCAGACCTAGGGTTTCGCTCTGAACTTTCAACAGGACAGAACTAAAGAGAAAGGAAGGGTTATGTACCAGGCAGTGATCTTCACAGAGTTTGGTGGAAGGACTCTCTCGAGCAGATTATGGATCCTCGGATTCGGATATCTTCGCAATGGATCCTCCAATACTGGTCCTTTGGCAGAGTTGGCTTCTCCTGAACTCAGGATCTGGGAAAGAAGAAGAACAAGTTAAGGAACCAGATACTCAAAGAAAGGATTTACCAGATAAGAAGAACTTGAAAATTGATGTTGCTGAAATCCTGATTCTCCAGGATGATGATCTGACTTCCTTTGGGATTTGTTCTGTATTCGAAGTAGCAGATCTGGACCTGAATGCTGGTGGTCGGCCTCTACTTGGAAGAGAGGGGCCGTGAGATGATGAGGTAGATTAGGGTTTGGATGATTGGTGGAATGAAGAGATGATGGGTGGCTAGGGTTTGGAATTGAAGTGGCTAACCTAGGGTTTTGGTAGGGTTTTGGGGTTGGAGATCTCACACCTCCTCAAGGTTCCTAGGGAACCCGGATTTACTCCCTCACGGAGCTCAACACCTAAATACAAGTGCAGAAGAGAGAAACACAAAGTTGCTCACACAGAAATTGATTTCATTCATCATTTTTTTAATTCAAGAGTTACATAGAGTTGAATATATAGACATAACAAAGAAATAAAATTTTATACATTTTCCATGTGGGACTAATAGGACTAACCCACACTTTAGGCATCAAATTCTCTTCCCAAGACTCCTTCCATGAGTGGGCAGCCCAAAAACTCCAAGAAAACTTGAAAATCAGCTCCAAATGGCAGGTTATGGGGGTGTCTCCTAGTATCTCTCCATGAATCAAGGATTTTCCCTTCATGGTTTGGCTCATTTGGACACCTCCTAGTCTTGCTCCACAAGTTTAGGCTTCTTCCTTTCATGGCTTTGGCACTTTTGGAAACTTTTGGGTGCCTCCTTGATTTTCTCCCCAAGACATGCTCTCTTCCCTTTTATAACTTGGATTTTTATGGAACATTGTGGGGCACCTCCTTGATCCTCTCTTCAAGAAAAATTCTTGCCATCCTGGCTTGGGTTTATCTAGAAAGAAGTTGTCTCCTCCTTGGATTGAGGTCTCTTGATGGATTTCTCCCCCAAGTGGTGCAAGAAAAAAGAACCTGCTCACTTGAGGCGTGGGGACCAAGGTACACTGGATGGAGATGTGGCAGGGAGTGTGGCACCCACTTGTAGCTGGAAAATGTGGTGCCCTATGGCAAAGGGAATGACACCTACCTGGGCCTTGGACTTGGACTGAGTCAACATGACCCAACAAAAATTGAAATGACAAAATTACAGACTCAAAATTGAGTTGATCAGGTCAACCCTTATTACAAAACCAGAAAATCCTAATTCTTCGGGCAAGGTCAATCAGAGATCCAGATGGAGCCCTGAAGTCTTCTTCTGAGTCTGGTGCCCGCACCAATTCTCCCGGGGTGGGAGGAACTCGACCTTGTCGAGTAAGGCTCAAGTTGGCTCTGGTATCTCTCCAAGAGGTCTGGATCCAAATCTTGTAGTTCTTCTCGGGAGATCCAAGAGTCATCAGAGTCTGGCCTTCCTTGCTAGCAGACCAGGTATCTTTGGTATCCTCGATTATGAGTAGAGATTACCTGATCATCCAGGATCTTTTCAATATGCTCTTTTCTCACAGGCCAGTTTGTTTGTGGATACACAGGATCGTGATCACTCTCAATAACAGGATTAGGTTCAAAAGGCTCACTGGGAATCACAGTTGGCTCCCTGTACTCTACTAGGTCTGTAATGTTGAAAGTGGAGCTAATGCCTAGTTCTGGAGGTAACTCGAGCACATAGGCATTGGATCCTACTCTCTTCACCACTCTAAATGGTCCAGCTCCTCTAGCATGTAACTTTCTAATGGTTCCAGGAGAAAACCGCTCAGGCCTTAACCTAATCATTACATAGTCTCTCTCAACAAAAGTTTTGACTCGTCTTTGAGAATCAGCCAACTTCTTATAAGTTTCATTACTTAAAGTTATTTTGGCATGAATTTCTTTATGCAAGTCCTTTACATGCTATGCAAGTGCATCAAGAGACTTGTGTGTGTGGGCTAATAGTGAAATCAGATCAAGTAGTGTGTGAGGCTTGTATCCATAAACAATTTCAAAGGGACTCTAGCCTATAGACCTATTGATCGAAACATTGAATGCAATTTCAGCCCTGGACAAAATACAAATCCCAATTCCTGGTGCTCTCAATCAAACCAAAATCTGAGCCAAAGCCTAGTAAAGGGTCAAGAAAACTAAACTAGACTGACGATGCATTCCTAAAGAATGGACTTTATTACAAAGGAACCCTAAGTCTAAACCTAACAAACTAAGGCTCTCTAGGTTTGACCTTGGGTCGGAGGAGGGCATGCAGAGCATGAAAACTTATTATGGATGCCTAGTAGGTGCCATAAGGTCTTCCAGAAGTAGGTGGCAAACCTAATAGGTTCTGACACGTGGTTCACTCTAAAGGCTTCGACAAAGTATACTTGGATGGTGTAAGAAGCATTGGAAGTCCTAGAGAAAGGGAGGAGATATGAGGTGGAGTCTCGAATTACCTGTTGACTAAAGGTGGTGACCTGAAGGTTTGAATGGTGATCTATAAGTGTCAACTGGTCATCCTTACGGAAGGAAAAGTTTGCTACTCCCAGAATGGATCAAGAGATGGTTCGGGAAGTAGCCTAGGACATGTGATTGCAATAGTTAAGGTTTGTTCTCTAAGCAAATAATGATCCACTTTCTCAAGAACTGGATTAGAGAATGATTCATGGGAGGGCCTATGGATGATGACCTCAAGACTTAAAATTTGACCTATGGGTGCGAAAAGGTATACTCTATAGAAGGGTAGGTCAGTCATGCGAAGGAAGGGGTCTAGGGCCATAAGGAGGACTTCTACAGGACTGGGTGAATCAATCCGCTCAAGACAAGGATGTTCAACTGAGATTATGGGAGAGACCTTAGTGGCTGGGCATGGGACAAGGTCCAATTGTAAGAGGCTTGATTCAGTCATCCTAAGGAGAGGATCTACCATAGGGTGGGCAAACTTAAACAGTTCAGTGCAAAGATCTTCAATTGGTACTAGGGGAATGACTGTCATTAGAGGGTATGAACTGATAGCTCGGGCTAACACTATGAGTTCTTCCTGGGGGTATTTGACTAAAGGAACCTGATTCTCATAAATCTTTTGAATTTCAGAACTAGGTCCTACCACTTGGTTGCTCTCCAAGGTCTCCTCAGGTATGGAACCAATAGTATCGATGTCACATTCTTCAAGTTCTTCCCCCTCATATTTATCAACTAGACTCAAGCCAGCATCATATACTTCCTCGATGCCATCTTCAATGGGTTTCGGGTCAGTGGTAATCGGGTCAACTGATTCTAGGCTTGTCATACCTAACCTTTCTTCCTCATTGGTACGCTTGGGTTCTCCCTCATTAATGTCGTCCTTAGGATTCTTACCACTTAGCTGTGCGCAAGCCAGTCCTATGCATGGGCACTGACAAGATTTATGGCCTCTTTCTCTACAAAACAAACATTCTTGCGATATAGGAACCTGGGTCACACTGGGTTTCAAGCTAGTAGAGACCTTACTTGGGCATGGGTGTGGATCTAAATGGTTTGATCTAGAAGACTTGGGTTGTTGAGTGACTGGTCTAGAATATTGTAAGGACCTCTCATAGACACGATCCACACTATAGATATCATGGTTAGGCTTCCTAAGGTTATGCTCGGGATCACGGTATAAGGTCCTCCTAGGCTCCTGGCATGGATGAGGTTGGGGCCTATTAAATTTTGGATAAGGGGTCCAATTTTGATGTCTACGTTTCTCAAGTACTTGGACTCGATCCCTAAGCTGGGTAAAATTCTCATGGACTTGTTCTTTACACTGGGTAACAGTAGCAGTCATATCCTGACTCAATTTGTTCATACTTTCAGTAAGAGCTCTAACCATTACGTCTAAATCAGGTTAGGTTTGACCAGGTTGGTAGGGTACTCCATTCCGGGTATACATGATGATGCAAGCAAACACACAGAATGTGACTAGACTAAAGCGACTACTGGCTCACTAGACCTAGAGTCCAAACTAGATGCCCAATCAAAGTGGCTAGCTAGCCTGTAGTAACTCGGGACTCAGCCAGGCAGGTGTAAGGGGAGTGTTAGGTCCCTAATTGCCAATCCTAGACACCAATCAGTGATTGGCCAGGTAGGCGGACCAGCACACAAGCCCTTCGGGACGTAGTCCCTGAACCACCGTTCTAGACACTGAGTACAAAGCACACACAGAGTAACTAGACAAACTGACTCAACACTAGCCTTGACCCGACTTGTTGATGTCCCTAGCCCACTAGGGCAAATTAAGTCTAATAAATTTTAAAGTTAGGCTTAGGATCGAATGAGGGGGTGGTGGTTGTGGGCTAAGGAGAGGTTATCAACTCCTCCCCTTATCTTAGATGCTCAAATGCCCTTAGGATGAGTTAGGAGATGTTCACTCAAGATAATTGAATTGCATAACACAAAAATAGAGTTGCAGTAATTTAACTCTCAGAAATTTCACGGAAACCAATAAATCACAGAAAAATTATGCAAAATAGATTCAATTATACTGGTTCCATCAAAAGAAAAATCATATAATTCGGAGTTACCTTCATTGAGAAACAATTCTTGCAACAAGGTAGTTATGGACTAAAAACAGGGTGCTTCCCCTGTTTACAATTCCTGCTACGAAGTTGTAACCCAATGGATCCCCTACACACCCTAGGAACACCCGTGGAATGGGAAGAGGAGGTTTGCACCTCACTTCGTTCCTAGGACCGGATGTCCTGGGGAGTCTACTTCGAGCAGACAAAGTAAAAAGGAGAGAGACTTAAAATAAGCAAGCAAAATAGAAACCCTAGATAGGGCTCTGATACCAAAAATGATGCATAACAGAAGCTCTGATACCAAAATGATGCAGAACGAAAGCTCTGGTACCAAAAATGATGCAGAACGGATATGTGGAATGCGGAAGCAAATTAAAATTACTATTTTTTTTTTATATATATATTTTCAGAAGTCGGCTTTAACTCAAAGGAAAGATAAACTAATGTTGAAAGAAACTAAGAAATGACAGAAAGCATAATTAAAAGAAACTAGATTATCAGAGTAGTTCAGAAGTAAAGGATCGCTGGGGGTTGAGAAACTCCCAGACCTAGGGTTTCGCTCTGAACTTTCAACAGGACAGAACTAAAGAGAAGGGAAGGGTTATGTACCAGGCAGTGATCTTCATAGAGTTTGGTGGAAGGACTCTCTCGAGCAGATTGTGGATCCTCGGATTCGGATATCTTCACAATGGATCCTCCAATACTGGTCCTTTGGCAGAGTTGGCTTCTCCTGAACTCAGGATCTGGGAAAGAAGAAGAACAAGTTAAGGAACCAGATACTCAAAGAAAGGATTTACCAGATAAGAAGAACTTGAAAATTGATGTTGCTGAAATCCTGATTCTCCAGGATGATGATCTGACTTCCTCTGGGATTTGCTCTGTATTCGAAGTAGCTGATCTGGACCTGAATGCTAGTGGTCGGCCTCTACTTGGAAGAGAGGGGCCGTGAGATGATGAGGTAGATTAGGGTTTGGATGATTGGTGGAATGAAGAGATGATGGGCGGCTATGGTTTGGAATTGAAGTGGCTAACCTAGGGTTTTGGTAGGGTTTTGGGGTTGGAGATCTTACACCTCCTCAAGGTTCCTAGGGAACCCAGATTTACTCCCTCACGGAGCTCAACACCTGAATACAAGTGCGGAAGAGAGAAACACAAAGTTGCTCACACAGAAATTGATTTCATTCATCATTTTTTTAATTCAAGAGTTACATAGAGTTGAATATATAGACATAACAAAGAAATAAAATTTTATACATTTCCCATGTGGGACTAATAGGACTAACCCACACTTTAGGCATCAAATTCTCTTCCTAAGACTCCTTCCATGAG
This sequence comes from Areca catechu, assembly GCA_021397845.1. Classification (NCBI taxonomy): domain Eukaryota; kingdom Viridiplantae; phylum Streptophyta; class Magnoliopsida; order Arecales; family Arecaceae; genus Areca; species Areca catechu. Next base: position 105,130,659 of record CM038050.1, read on the forward strand.
TGGGCAGCCCAAAAACTCCAAGAAAACTTGAAAATCAGCTCCAAATGGCAGGTTATGGGGGTGTCTCCTAGTATCTCTCCATGAATCAAGGATTTTCCCTTCATGGTTTGGCTCATTTGGACACCTCCTAGTCTTGCTCCACAAGTTTAGGCTTCTTCCTTTCATGGCTTTGGCACTTTTGGAAACTTTTGGGTGCCTCCTTGATTTTCTCCCCAAGACATGCTCTCTTCCCTTTTATAACTTGGATTTTTATGGAACATTATGGGGCACCTCCTTGATCCTCTCTTCAAGAAAAATTCTTGCCATCCTGGCTTGGGTTTATCTGGAAAGAAGTTGTCTCCTCCTTGGATTGAGGTATCTTGATGGATTTCTTCCCCAAGTGGTGCAAGAAAAAAGAACCTGCTTACTTGAGGCGTGGGGACCAAGGTACACTGGATGGAGATGTGGCAGGGAGTGTGGCACCCACTTGTAGCTGGAAAATGTGGTGCCCTATGGCAAAGGGAATGACACCTACCTGGGCCTTGGACTTGGACTGAGTCAACATGACCCAACAAAAATTGAAATGACAAAATTACAGACTCAAAATTGAGTTGATCAGGTCAACCCTTATTACAAAACCAGAAAATCCTAATTCTTCGAGCAAGGTCAATCAGAGATCCAGATGGAGCCCTGAAGTCTTCTTCTGAGTCTGGTGCCCGCACCATTCACCCTAGAGTTATAGTATCTGGCGATCTTTTGCCAGTATGTAGCTATCTTCATCTAAGCCTAGAGTCTGGTGCCCTTGAGTAAATCTATGTTTGCTCTATGGTGCTCCGAGTTTTCTGGTTCTATGAAGTGGTCGATCCTTAGGGATTGCAAGGTGGCTTCCACTAGGAGGACTGCTTTAGTGCTAAAAGTCAAATTAAATGGGAATTCCCCGGTAGCCATCCTGGGAGTCATCCAATATGCCCAAAGGATTGAGTTCAGTTTTTCGGCCTAAAGCCCCTTAGCCTCGTTCAACCTGGTTTTCAGACGATGGAGGATCATCCTGTTAGTTACTTCGACTTCTCTATTAGATTGGGGATGTTCAATGGAGGTTAGCTTATGAAGAATATGATATTGGATACAGAAGTCTTTGAACTTGGGATTGTCAAATTGCCTTCCATTGTCGGTGATGATGGCATGAGGAATTCCGAACTAGAAGATAATAGAATTCCTGACAAAGATTTTGACCTTCCTTTTAGTTATATGAGCTAGGGATTCGGCTTCGATCTAGTTAGTGAAATAGTCGATGGCTATGATGAGGAACTTTCGTTGTCCATAAGTTGGAAGAAATGGGCCAAGGATATCCATTTCCCACTAGGCGAAAGGCCATGGGGCTATTAACTAAGTCAACTAACTTGTAAGGCATCTCTGGATGTTAGAGTATCTTTGACACTGGTCACATCTTTGGACGTAGTCAGCTGCGTCTTTCTGGATGGTCAGCATAATAACTCTAGCGAATTACTTTGTAGGCTAGAGATCTGTCCTTCAGATGGTCCCCACATATGCCCTCATGCACTTCTCTTAGGGCATAGTCGGCATCTGACAGCCCTAAACATTTTAGTAGGGGTTATTTGAAGGACCTTTTATATAATGCTCCATCCAGGATATTATACTGGGAGGCCATCCATCGGACTTGTTTGGCATCAGCCTTGTCTTCAGGTAGTACACCATCGCTCAGAAACTTAAAAATAGGGTCCATCCAACAAGGCTCATGTTCGACTTGGTATACCTCCGAAATCTTTTTCGATATGCTAGGATCTTCCAGATTCTTTATGTAGGTCCGACCAAGGGAATCTAAAGTAGTGGTTGCGAGTTGAGAAAGGGCATCGGCCCGAGAATTCTCGATCCATGGCACATGGACTATTTCAAAGAATTCCAATTGGGATAGTAGATCTCGTACCTTTTCTAAGTATTTGATCATGATGGAGTCCCGAGCTTCGAACTCGCCTTTTACTTGGTTCAACACTAGTTGAGAATCCGAGAAGACCTTGATCTTATGAATCCCCAATTCTTTGGTGATTCTAAGTCCTGCCAAGAGGGCTTCAAATTCAGCTTAGTTATTTGAAGCTTGAAAGAAAAAGCGGAGGGCATATTCCATGGTCTGCCCATCGGGATCAGTTAAGATAAATCCGGCTCCACAACTGGTAGAGTTAGATGCTCCATCCATATGGAGTATCCACGCAGACTTTGAATTCTCTCTTGTTGTTTCTTTGTTATCGATCTCTTTCCTACTACCTTCCTAGTTCCATGTACATTCGGCAAGGAAATTAGCTAGTACTCGTGCCTTCATCACTGATCTAGGTTGGAATACAATATCAAATTCGCCTAACTTGATGGCCCATTTGGCTCTCCTTCCCGAAGTGTTAGGACATCGGAGGATAGCTTTCAGGGGTTGGACCATCAAGACCATAATGGTGTGGGATTGAAAGTAGGGTCGCAAGTACTTTGCCACAATCATAAATGTATATATGAGTTTTTGCACTCTAGGATACCTTACTTTAGCTTCGTGCAACACCTTATTAGTATAGTAGATCGGCTTCTGCAGATTGTTAACTCCTTTTCTGACAAGTACTTAATTGATAGCTTCATCCGAAGTGGAAAGATACAAATAGAGAGTTTCACATTCTTGAGGTTTCGAGAGCATAGGGGGACATTCCAAATACCTCTTTAGTTTTTCAAAGGCGAGTCGGCAGTCCTCTGACCACTTGAAACTTTTTGTTTGGTGCAGGGCTTTGAAGAATGGAAGACATCTTTCGATTGATCAAAAAATGAATCGGATTAGAGAGGCGATTCTCCTAGTTAGTTGTTGCACTTCTTTCTTGCTGAAAGGATGTTTCATACTTCGGATAGCTTGGATTTTTTCTGGATTGGCCTCTATCTCTCGTTTGGTGACAAGGAATCCTAGGAATTTTCTCGATGTCACTCCAAAGGTGCACTTGGTTGGATTTAGTTTCATCCGATGACAGGTGGGGACACTAGGATTAGACATAGGTTACTGGGCCCTATTTGGTTTACCTAGCCATGTGTCAAATTTTGTAATCAACTAGAATTGAGTCCTGTAATAAGTTGAGGATAGTTGATTTGCTCAACCCTCAACCTAGTCCAGTACATTGAGTCCTGTATACTAGTATGAGTCTAGTATGAGTTCACTTCTTGTACAAGAGAGGAGGCTACACTATTTTGGAGTTCCATCAGATCTCATTCTGAAGCCAGAAGAAGTTACATCAGCTTAGGGGAGCTCAATTGACACCCAGGTGCCCTGATTGTGCCCTGATTTTCCCTGGGTGCCATTTCAAATGCCAGATTCCCTCCAGATTCTTCTGGAATATTTCATATGCCAGGAGTCCATGTTTACCAAGCTATCCCAGCACTCCAGGCCTCCAAATTCAAGCCCAGGAAGCAAGCCCAGGGAAGGAGAACCAAGATTCCCTTTTGATGCCGGGAATATGCTAGCCCAGGGAACCAGGCACCCTAGCTTCCAGGGGGCCCAAGCCCAAGCTCTCCAAGCCCATGGCTGACCTCCCCCTTGCTGTCCTAATGCCCACACACCCAAAGGAGGGGCGTCCAAAGTGGTTTGACCAAGTCAAAGAGCTTCTTCTTCACCGGCTGCCAGCTTTTAGCCCAAATCCTGATTTCCTTCAAACCCTAATTCCTTTTCTTAATTTTTAATTACTATTTTGATTAACCTCTGATGCTTGCAGGATCTTCGAGGTGCTTCCCCTCCCCTGAGGAGGCCTTCTTTGCTACCCGGACCACCCAGATCCGCCATCAAATTCAAGGAAAACAAGGCTTCTTCTTCCAGGCTCCAATCAGAGTGTGAGTGAACCCTTCTACTACTGAATTTTTATCTCTGACTAGTAACAAACCTTCCCTTATCTTATTATCTAATTTGATGAAGATAAGCTATCCTAAATCAGGAGTTTCTTAACTCTCGGGTCCTGGCTACTTATTATCTTGCATAAGTTCTTTGCGATCATGATGATTCTTTGCATTGCTATCCGATTTGCTAGTTCTTACTTCATTTTGGAAATCTAGCCTACAAATAAAATTATAAAAATCACAACAAAATTATTTTACTATTTTTCATGCATGTTTAGTAGTCTTACAGTCGTCCTACATCAGTTTGGTATCAGAGCAGGTTTAGGATAGTTTTTATTTTCTTTGCATTCACAAACCCTAATTTCTGCATCCTGTCTACTGCATTAGGTGTCTATTTTGCATTTGATTTCGACCATCTAGGAGTTTTATTTTTCTGTTAAATTTGCATTAATTTTATCTGTCATGTGCTCTATTTTATCAAGATTTTTAATTAATTTTAAAGAAACTCTAAATCATTAAAATTTGGCATATTAGAAATCCTAATAGAATCCTGAACATTTCTATAGTAGTCCAAAAACTCTAGGATTTGCATCATCATTTGATTTTTGTTCTACATGAATTTTGGTAGGTGTCATCAACACCATCCATACTATGTTATAAAATTTTTTTGATTTTTTTTGCATCGATATCTGTGCCAAATTATGCATCATTTGAAACCCTAATTTTTTGATTTCTGCTTTTTCTGCATGCTTAACTCAACCTAACCTAAACAACTTCCACCCATCCCAATCCCAAGCCAAACTTTGTTTGATAAACCCAGTTAACTTAAACCTAACTTGACACATCATAAATCATTAAAAATATATTTTTTTTTTTCTGTGTTTTAGTTTGCATCAGGACCATTGAATATTCATCATCTTTTAATCTAATCTTAAGGGCAATCAATATAATATCAGGGCAGGAGGTCATAACCTGTCCTGGGCCCAAAACAACCACCTAGCATTTTCATCCAAGCCTAATTAAAATTGATTAGACTTAATTTGCCTTAGAGGGCTAGGAGACATCAACAGGTCGAGTCCGAGCTGTGTGGGCCAACTAGTGCATTTAACCTCTTAGCTATTACTGAAAGCTGGTGTCTAAGGCTGGGGGTCTAGAGTCAAATGACCTAAGTGGTGTTGTGGTTTTTAATTGGGTCCCTGCAAAAGCAGGGGGGCCTCCCACACTCCCACCCCGTACCTGGCTAGTAGAAGGATTAGCTATTGGGTTAGGTGTAAGTTTAGCTGACCCACCCAGTTTCTGGCTCTAAGTCTAGGAACCCCTAGATTATACTAGCCTTTTCTTTCTCTTTTGCATGCTTGGTTGCATCACTTCATTTTGATTGTTTGATTTGTGCATGACCACTAGACTAGGAACCCAATACCATAAGTCTAAACCCCAACCTAGCTCAACCATGGACCCTAGTCTAGAGGCTTTCATGAAAACCATGACCGAATGATTTGACCAAATCGATTTAGCCAATAACCAAATAAATGCCCAATTGACCACCCTGACGAACCAATTGACCCCATTCCAAAACTAGCTGAATGCCCAATTGACCAACAATTTGATCCAATCCCAAAATCAAATGAATAATAGGTTTGACCAGGTAGGGAACCAATTAGGAGATCTAGGAAAAACCCCTAAGACCCATATCAGACCTAAACATGAGCTTGACCTTAGGACCCCATGTTCCCCACCTCCTAACTCTAGGAGAGCCCAATACCCCGATCCATACCCTGTGCCCAAGAGATCTACAACCTATAGGTCTAAGCCCAAATCCTATGACTCTAAATCCTATGACTCTAGAACTTATGCACCCAAATCCTCTGAACCCAGATCCTATGTACCCATGTCCTCCGAGTCTAGTGATTCCATAACTCCTAAATATGAGTCTAGTACTAGGTTAGTTTCCCTTAGCCAACCCGAATTTGATAGGATTAGTACCTATGGGTATAGCCCAGTTTCTCCAAGTCAATCTGAATCCCATAAGATCAGCACCCTTAGAGATGAACCAAGTATTAGTCAGGAATCCTTTAGTTTACCAACCCCTGTTACCCCAGACCTTAGTCAATTTTTCATTAGCCAAACCCCTCTTACCACCCCAATTAGCTCACCAAGATAACCTAGAAGAAGAAATATATGAAGCTGATGAGAGCCTAATGAACGAGTATGAGGAAGAAGAGGAGTTTCCGATAGAAGACTTAAAGTTAGATGAATTATTAGATGACCAGGTAGAAGACCACCCAACATTAGTTGAACCTGACCATACCTAAGTAGGAGCCAACCTAAAATTAGCTAACCCTAGCCATACCCAGATAGTAACCGACATAGAGTTAGCTGACCATGTAGTGGAAGAACCCTTAAAGAAAGAAGACCATGAGGAACCCAATCCTACTATTAGAGTTTTACCTGAGGAGACACTAGAAGAAAGCCCAACTATAGAGCCTAATCCTTTGATTCAAGAGCCAGAAGAATTTATTAAGGACTTGATCTATTTGAATCAGTACCCTCAGGATGAAATCATTCTATTGACTCCCATTGATCTCTTTCCTGAAATTAAGGACCATTTCTTCCATTATGCAGACCCTTTAGATAGGCATTAATCCCATAAGGTCAACCTCATTAGTTTAGGCCTCATCCCTGAAATCCCTTGTTATCTCCTATTCTACCCAATCAACCTAGGACCTTTTTTTTACTTTCTACCCTATCAGACTAACCCCGAGTCCACCTCGTACTTTTTGCCTTTTCTTGAGTTTTCTTGTATTTCTTTAACCATTCACCTACATTATGTAGAGATTTGCATGTTGCATTCATTTATTGCCCATGTTAGGTTTGCATATTACTTTTGGTATACTTTGTGGCATTTGCTAGGAGTACATAGTAAATTTTCATGTGCATGTTATGATAGGATCAAACCTAAATAGTTTATAGTCTGTTAGGTTTTATCCCATAGAGTCCAATAAAATTTCCTTTGATAGGAAAGTCTAGTCGAGTCTATTAGGTGTTAGTTGAGTCCAATAAATCCATATCCCTGAATCATCTATCTGCACCTACACTAGCCTCTGCACAGCATCTATATCTAGAAATTAGTCAAGAGTTGAACATAAGTAATGAACTAAATAATAACTTGGCTAATTCTCAAAGGAAAGATAAAGAATTTTTTGTAGAGGATTCTGTAATTGCAAAGGAATTTTCTACTCGCGAAGCTGGCCCATCCAAAATAATGAAGAGTAATGGACCCAATGCCTATATGCCAGTGATATCACCTGATTTAGATATTAGCTCCACCTTCATCATCTCAGATCTTATAGAGTCTAGGAAGCCAGTAGTGATACCCAGCGAACCCCTTGAGCCACTCCCTTTCTTTGTGAGTGAACGAACCCTAAAGCGACCACATACAATTTGGTCTTTTAGTGAGGTAAAGATTAAGAGAACTCTAGATGATCAAGCTATCGGCATCTGGAATAGAGACTATCAGCGATATTTGGTCCGGTGGCAAGGTCGGCCAGAATCTGAGAACTCGTGGATCACTCGTGAGGATCTGTAATGCCTCAACCCAGACCTACCTGAGCACTACGAGAGCCAAATTGACCCTTACTCGATTGGGTCGAGTTCCTCCTGCCCCAGAAGAATTGGTGGGGACACCAAGATCAGACAGATTACTGGGCCCTATTTGGTTTACCTAGCCATGTGTCAGATTTTGTAATCTACTAGAATTAAGTCCTGTAATAAGTTGAGGTTAGTTGATTTGTCTCAACCCTCAACCTAGTCCAGTACATTGAGTCTTGTATACCAGTATGAGTTTACTTCTTATACAAGAAAGGAGGCTACACTATTTTGGAGTTTCACCAGATCTCATTCTGAAGCCAGAAGAAGTTACATCAGCTTAGGGGAGCTCAATCGACACCCAGGTGCCTTGATTGTGCCATAATATTCCCTGAGTGCCATTTCAGATGCCAGATTCTCTCCAGATACTTTCAAAATATTTCATATGCCAAGAGACCATGTTTACCAAGCTATCCCAGGACTCCAGGCCTCCAAATTCAAGCCCAGGGAAGGAGAACCAAGATTCCCTTTTGACGCCGGGAATATGCTAGCCCAAGGAACTAGGTGCCCCAGCTTCCAGGGGGCCAAAGCCCAAGCTCTCCAAGCCCATGGCCAACCTCCCCCTTGCTACCCTAATGCCCACACACCCAAAGGAGGGGCTTCCAAAGAGGTTTGACCAAGTCCAAGAGCTTCTTCTTCCCTGGCTGCCAGCTCTTAGCCCTAATCCTGATTTCCTTCAAACCCTAATTCCTTTTCTTAATTTTAATTGCTATTTTGATTAACCTCTAACACTTACAGGATCCCCGAGGTGCTTCCCCTCCCTTGAGGAGGCCTTCTTTGCTGCCCGGATCGCCCAAATCCACCATCAAATTCAAGGAAAACAAGGCTTCTTCTTCCAAGCTCTGATCAGAGTCTGAGTGATCCCTTCTGCTACTAAATTTTTAATCTTTGACTGGTAAAAAACCTATCCTTCTCTTATTATCTAATTTAATGAAGATAAGCTATCCTAAACTGAGAGTTTCTCAATTCTTGGGTCTTGGTTACTTATTATCTTGCATGAGTTCTTTGTGATCATGATGATTCCTTGCATTGCTATCCTATTTGCCAGTTCTTACTTTATTTTGAAAATCTAGCTTGCAAATAAAATTATAAAAATCATAAAAAAAATATTTTACTATTTTTCATGCATGTTTAGCAGTCTTAGAGTCATCTCGCATCAATTACATTATAGGGAGTCAAAGAATTCTTCCAGATCTTTGATGTGGTTAGCTTTTTGGAGGCTCTTTATGATCATATCGTCAACATACACCTCCATGTTCCTTCCAAGTTGCTTTTAAAATACCTTGTTGATCAACCTTTGGAAGGTTGCTCCGGTATTTTTCAATCCGAATGGCATCACCTTGTAACAATAGAGTTCCTTCTTTGTTACAAACACTGTCTTTTCCTCGTCATCAGGATCCATATGTATCTGATTGTATCCGAAAAAGGAATCCATGAAACTCAACAGCTGCTGACTGCAATGGTGTCGACTAGCTTGTGACCAGTAGTGGTAGAGGAAAGCTGATGGGGACATTAGGTCAACCCTAGTTCACTATGGGTCCTTGAGTTTGAGCTCCTTAGCCATGATTCCAATTTTGTCTTTCAATCCAATAATCAAGTCTTGTTAGCGCTTTGAGTCTTGTAAGTAGGGCTTAAGTCAGTTGAGTCACTTGAAGTCCTATAATTAGGGTTTTGATCAATTAGCCCGATTATGCCCATTGAGTCCTGTATTTGGGCCTTGAGCTCCGTTACACTTGAGTCCTGTATCTAGAGTCAACTCATGCCATTAGGGCTCATGAGTCAATCATTGGATTACATTCAAGCTTAGTTGATCGAGTCAGCTCATTGTGAGCCATTTGTCTATTTTGAGGTCTTAATCATGTGTCAATTTTGTAATTAATCTAGTCCAGTTAAGTAAGTTGAGTCATGTACTAAGTTGAGACTAGAAGTCCAATTGAGTTGTCTCAACCCTAGTCCAATCCAATTGAGTCCTGTAAGTATAAGTCCAGTTTTATACAAGAGGAGGAGAACCAGCCTCAAAGTAGAAGCCCATGAAGTCTCTCCAAATAAAGATTCAAGGCATATTCTTCTTCCAACCACCCCAGCCCAGAAGTCCAATTTCAAGTGAAGCCCATGGCGCCCCAGGTATATTCCAGTCCAACTTCAAATAGGTGCCCAGGAGTTTCCAGCCCACCAGGGGACAAGTACCAAGCCCACGCGCCAACCATGGAGGCCACCCAAGCCTTGCATCAAGCCTATGTGCCCAAAGCCCAATTGGAGGATGCCCTTGCTATCCTAAAGTCCAAGCCCAATCCCATTTAGGCATCCAATCCCAAGAAGGAGCTTTTGACCAAGTCAAAGAAGGAGAGAAGACCAATTCTAACAAGGAGATCCTATTTTATTTCTACTCAAATTGTGTACTCTTAGTTCTAGGCCACTTTGTAATCCTTCTCCTTATCAAATCTTGATTTCCTATCCTAACCAGGAGAGAGCATGGGAACATCTATAAATACCCCACCCCTCCACCCTCTTGTAACTAATAATTAATTATTATGAATTGTTATGAATAAATTTCTCTTATGTTTTTCTCAAAATTCTGAGTGAATTTCTATGTGATCCCTCCGGGTACTTGTCTGATTCCCTACACCCCGCCTCCAAGCTGCCAGCCTTCTTCATCCCTTGGTCGCCTTCTTCAAACCTCTTCCCATTCTTCTTATTTCAATGATCTAACCCTACTTTTATTTATTTCCTAACCCCTAATACGTGATTTGCAAGTTCCTCAGAGTTCATGAATCTAAGGATTCCATCTGACCAGCTTTCGGGTCACCGAATTAAAAGCCACGAATCCGCAAGGTAGATAGCTTTGATTTCCACGCCGCATCTGAGAGTGTAGAGCAAGCTCTTCATGGATCGATCTTCAATTCTCTTCTAGGTACACCCCCTAGACTCCTCTAGTAGCAGTATTGCAGAAGAGCTAGTCCTAACCAGGGCTTTTTAGCCTTTGCGGTCCTATTTCTTCACTTTTAGGGTTTATTTCTGCATGCCTATGCTTCAGATTTTCTATAAAATCTCCTAGTGAATGTCTTGGCTTGAAATCTGGGATTCAAACTCCTAACTTAATTCTTAACAACAAAAAAATAACTAGCATGCATGAATTGTCCAGCATCATTTTGTATCAGAGCATGTTTAGGACTAATTTCTACATCTTGTAATTCCTATACATGGTCTATTATTTTTACTGTTTCTACATGTAGGTAAGTCAGAAAACTTTGAGTTTTGCTTTTCTAGATTCCTCATAATTGATAGTAATTTTCAAATTTTTATTATAATTTATTTCAGTCTGTAGGATTTTTGCATGCCTATTTTTTTTGCCCTAGAAAACTCCTACATCCTATCTTTGCATTAGGGGTCTGATTTTCGGTCTATTTCATCATCTTAGGAACTTTATTTTTCCATGAAATTTTCACTACATACTCTATGTTTAGTTTTGATAATTTTATAATCTTTAATTATTTTTATAGAAATAAAAAATCTAAAAATTCTGCAACTTAGAAACCCTAATAGAAATCTTAAACTTCTGTACATAGTCTAAAAACCCTAGGTTTTGTATCATCATCAAAATTTTTCTCTGCGTGAAATTTGGTTGGGATCATCTGAACTATTTGTCCTCTATCTTAAATTTTTTCTGATTTTTTTCTAAATCAAAAGCCATACCAAATTCTACATCGAATCAAACCCTAATTTATTTTCTGCATACTTGATCAAACCAAATCTAATCAACTTCCAAACCCTACCTCACCCAAGCCCAAATTTTGTTTGCTAACTTAACCCACTTAAACTTAATTTGCCATCTCATAAAAGGCAAAAAAAATATTTTATTTTCTGATTGTTATTAGATGCATTAGGGCTCATTGAGTGTTATCATTTCATTTAATCAATTTAAAGGCAATTTCTTCTCTCAAATCAGGGCAAGATTTCATCACCTGTCCTCGGCCCAAAACAACCAACCAGCATCAGAACCCAAGCCTTAACTAAAATCAATTAGTCACCTAATTGCTCTAGGAAGCTTAGGGACACCAACAAGTCGGGTCCAAATTATGTGAGCCAACTAGTGCACCTAATTCCCTAGCTATTACTGAAAACTAGTGTCTAAGGCTAGAGATCCAGAGGCAAATGCCCTAAGTGGACTGGTGGTTTTTAATTAGGACCCTGTTACAGGCAGGGGGAGCCTCCCATCACCCCACCTCTTACCTGGCTAGTGGAAGGATTAGCTGTTGAGTTAAGTTTAAGTTGAGTAGACCCATTCAATTTTGGCTCTAGGTCTAGGAAACTATATTCCAATTTCTCCTAGTATGCCTGACTGCATCATACCACCTTGCTTATTTGATTGCATGACCACTATACTAGGAACCAAATATCAACAGTCTAAATCCTAACCCAGTTCAACCATGGACTCCAACTTTGAAACCTTCATGAAGACCTTGACTGAATGATTTGATCGAATGGACCAAAAGTTTGACCAATTTAATACCCAATTGACCACCCAGATGACCCAATTAAATCAAAGATTTGACCAATTGACCCAAACAAATGCCCAAGCAACCAATAGGCTTGACCAATTACCTAATAGGTGTGACCATGTAGGAGATCGGTTAGGAACCTTAGAGGATAACCATAGGATCCATACTAGACCTAAACTCGAGTTACCAAGGAGAGCCCCACACCCTGATTCCACATCCTATGAACCTAGTTCCTGTGTACCCAAACCTTTTGAACCTATATCCCATAGCCCTAAGCCCACATCCTATAAGCCCAAGAGATCTATAACCTCAAGGTCTGAGCCCCTGTCCTATGAATCCAAGGAACCCCTAATCCCTAGGTATCAACCTAGCATTAGTCAAATTTCCCTTAGTCAACCTGAGCCCCATAGGATTAGTATCCCTAGATATGAGCCTAGTGTTAGTACACTTCCCTTAAGTCAACCTACACCCTTTAGGACTAGTGCCCCTAGCCCAGGACTAGATCCTAACCAGCCCAACCTGAGCTAATCCCAGCCTAGTACCACTATGGCCTGTAAGAAAGATAGAGACAAGTTTGTAAAGGTTCAGAAGAGTTCTAATCCCCCTAGAGTGTGTTTTAGATGTCGCAAACCAAGTCATTTTGTTAGCCAGTGTCCAGTCAACACCCTACACCTAGGTAAGCTAGATGAAGATGAGTTTGAACCCAATATAGAAGTATATGAGGCTAATCCAAGTCTAGTAGAGGAGTATGAAGATGATGAGAGCTTAGTGGCCGAGTATAAGGGAGAAGAGGAGTTCCTTATAGAAGACCTAGAATTAGTTGACCCAGTAGATACCCAGATAGAAGCCAACCTAAAATTAGCTGATCCTGACCATACCCAAACTAAAGCTAATCTAGAGTTAGCTGACCCTGACCACACCCAAATTGAACCTGTAGTAGAAGTACAGTTAAAGGAAAAGAACCTAGATACTACTGTTAGAATCTTACCTGAGGAGCCACTAGAAGAAAGCCCAATTATAGAGCCCAGTCCTAAAACTCATCAGCCTAAGAAATTTATTGAGGACATGATCTCTTTAATTCAGTACCCTTAGGATGAATCCCCTTCTATAGTTTCTATTGAAGATCTCTTCCTCGAGATTAGTGAGCCATTCTTCCATTATACAGACCTCGTAAGGTCAACCTCATTAATTTAGGATTTATCCCAAAACCCCTTCTTGTATTCTATTTTTTTCAATTAAATCTGAACCATCTTCTTATTCCTTACCCTACCAGACTAACCCTGACTCCACCTCTTATTTTCTATCCTTTCTAGAAACTTCCAGCATTTCTAGAATCATTAGATTGTATTTTGTTGAGATTAGCATACTGCATACATTCATTGCGCATGTTAGGTTTGCATCTTACTTCTGGCATACTCTATGGCATTTACTAGAAGTCCATTGTAAATTTTCATGTGCATGTCAAACTAGGATCAAACCTAGAGAACCAATAGTCCATTAGGTTTATGCTCAAAAGAGTCCAATAAAATTTCTCTCAATAGGAATGCATAGTTGAGTATGCATTTTTTTTGTTAGGTATCAGTACAAGTCAGGTGCATCATCCGCATTAAGCATTAATTTTGAAACAAACTGGCTAATTCCCGAAAGAATGCCAAGAAATTTAATGTAGAAAATTCTGTTATGGTAAAAAGCTTCATGCTCGTAGAGTTGAACCCTTTAGAGTGATAAAGAAAGTGAAACCCAATGCCTATGTGCTTGATCTAACCTTAGATTTAGGCATTAGCTCTACCTTCAATATCGCGGAATTAGTTGAGTATAGGGAACCGGCAGTGATTCCTAGTGAGGTTTTTGGACCTATCCATCCTTTGAGAGCAAACCTAATCTAGAGTGTCCACTTATAAATTAGCCTGAGAGAGGAAAATGGATCGAGCATATCCTAGACGATCAAGCTATCATGACCTGGGGCTGTGGCTATCAACGCTACCTGGTCCGTTGGCAAGGTTGACCAAAATCTGACAATTCATGGATTACTCAAGAGGACTTGCAGCGCCTCGACCCAGACCTCCTTGAGTGATACCTCGAGTTCCTCCCACCCCGGGAGAATTGATAGGGACATCAGGTCAACCCTAGTTCACTATGGATCCCTGAGTTTGAGTCCCTTAGCCATGATTCCAATTTTGTCTTTGAGTCCAATAATCAAGTCCTGTTAGCTCTTTGAGTCTTGTAAGTAGGGCTTAAGTTAGTTGAGTCACTTGAAGTCCTGTAATTAGGATTTTGATCAATTAAGCCTGATTATGCCCATTGAGTCCTGTATTTGGGCCTTGAGCTCTGTTACACTTGAATCCTATATCTAGAATCGACTCATGCCATTAGGGCTTATGAGTCAAGCTTTGGATTACATTCAAGCTTAGTTGATCGAGTTAGATCATTGTGAGCCATTTATCAATTTTGAGGTCTTAATCATGTGTCAATTTTGTAATTAATCTAGTCCAGTTAAGTTGAGTCCTATACTAAGTTAAGACTGTAAGTCCAATTGAGTTGTCTCAACCCTAGTCCAGTCCAATTAAGTCCTGTAAGTATAAGTCCAGTTTTATACAAGAGGAGAACCAGCCTCAAAGTAGAAGCCCATGAAGTCTCTCCACTTAAAGATTCCAGGCATATTCCTCTGCTAGGCACCCCAGCCCAGAAGTCCAATTTCAAGTGAAGCCCATGGTGCCCCAGGTGTATTCCAGTCCAACTTCAAATGGGTGCCCAGGAGTTTCCAGCCCACCGAGGACAAGTACCAAGCCCATGCGCCAACCATGGACCAAGACCATACACTAACCATGGAGGCTGCCCAAGCCTTGCATCAAGCCCATGCACCCAAAGCCTAATTGGAGGATGCCCTTGCTACCCTAAAGTCCAAGCCCAATCCCATTTAGGTGTCCAAGCCTAAAAAGGAGCTTTTGACCAAGTCAAAGAAGGAGAGAAGACTAATTCTAACAAGGAGATCCTATTTTATTGCTACTCAAATTATGTACTCCTTGTTCTAGGCCACTTTATAATCCTTGTCCCTATCAAATCTTGTATTCCTATCCTAACTAGGAGAGGGCATGGGAACATCTATAAATACCCCACCCCTCCACCCTCTTGTAACTAATGATCAATTATTATGAATTGTTATGAATGAATTTCTCTTGAGTTTTTCTTAAAATTTTGAGTGAATTTCTATGTGAGTAAGGGTATCTGTGTGATCCCTTCGGGTATTTGTGTGATCCCTACACCCCGCCTCCAAGCTGCAAGCCCTATTCATCCTTTGGCCACCTTCTTCAAATCTCTTCCCCTTCTTCTTCTTTCAGCGATCTAACCCTACTTTTCCTTATTTTCTAACCCCTGATAGGTGATTTGTAGGTCTGTCAAAGTTTATGAATCGAAGGATTCGATCTGACCAGCTTTTAGGTCACTGGATTGAAAGCCACGAAGCCATCGAGTCAATAGCTTTATTTTCCAAGCCACATCTGAGAGCGTAGAGCAAACTTTTCATGGATCGATCTTCAAATCTCTACTAGGTACTCCCCTTAGACTCCTCTGGTTGCGGTATTGTAGAAGAGCTAGTCCTAACCAAGGCTTCTTAGCCTTGGCGATCCTATTTCTTCACTTTTAGGATTTATTTCTACATGCCTGTGCTTCAGATTTTTCTATAGAATTTTTTATTTAATATCTTGGCTTGAAATTTAGGATACAAACTCCTAACTTAATGCCTAACAACAAAAAATTAACTAGCATGCATGAATAGTCTCGCATCAAAAGCTATCTTTTAGGCAAGCCTTATTGAGATCAGTGTAGTCAATGCAAATTCTCCATTTGATATTGCTTTTTATACCATTATAATATTGGCCAGCCAGTTGGGATAATGGACTTCCTTTATGAATCTAGTATTGAGAAGTTTGTTCATATCTTCATCAATCACCTTCTATCTTTTTGGAGCAAAGTTTCTCTTCTTTTGTCGGATGGGCCTATGATTAGGGGCAACTTCTAGTCGGTGGGTGATAACTTCGACCGAGATTCCTAGCATGTCGGAAGCCAACCAAGCAAAGATGTTGGCATTACTTTGTAAGAAGTTGGTTAGCCACATCTTCATTTCTTTATCAAGTAGACTTCTAATCTATACAACTTTTGTTGGGTCATCTTCTGCTAATGGTATGGAAATAGTCTTCTCCATAGGTTCTCCATAATCTTCCATCTGATCTCTTGGATCTAATTGCTCCAGAGTCATGTGGTTGACCGACTGTCTATCTTATATCATCAAACACTGTCAGGCGACCATTTGATCTTCTCTTAGTTCTATGATTCTATTTCTAGTGGAAAATCATACTAGGAGGGGATAGGTTGATACTATGACACGGAACTTGTTCAAAGCAGGTCTTCCCAAGATAGTGTTGTATGCTGAAGGCATTTGTACAACCACAAAATTAATGGAGAGTATTTTTTGAAATGGTTCTATGCCGAGAGTTATTGGTAGCACTATTTTCCCTTCTACTCTGACTTGGTTACCTCCAAACCCTATCAGAGGTATAGGAGATCTTTACAATTTATTTTTGGATAAATTCATTCTGAGGAAAGCATCGTAGTGTAAGACCTCCATAGAGCTTCCATTATCTACCAGAATTTTTCTTATATCATAATTGGCTATAATAGCCAAGACTATAATAGGATCATCATGAGGAATCTGAATTCCTTGCAGGTCGTCATCTGAAACGCATATGGCATTGGAGCTTTTATTTCTCTCGGGGGCACCTTTTCAGCTCCGCTCCTCTAGTCGATCCGATGATGCAGCATGCCTACCCTTCCATCAATCAATCTTTGGTTGGGTAATTCTGCTTCTTCCATGACTCTCTTAGGGGTGATGCCTTCGGTTTAGGGTTCCTGGTTGCTGACATACTTTTCTAGGTATCCCCTTTTGATAAGGTCTTCTATTGCATTCTTGAGCTAGATGCATTCTTCAGTGTTATGGCCATGGTCCCAGTGGAATTGGCAATATTTATTTTTGTTCCTTGATGCAGGAGGTGCCTTTATGGGATGTGGCCTTTATAGGTAACTCTCCTTCTCTATCTCCATTAGGATCTTCTCCCTTAGGAGAGAGGAGTATATGAGTTGAATCTGCCATCTAGTTACTTGAGTTTGGGGTTGTGCCAATGAGCTAGTGCATCGTTGCCAGGGGGTCCAGGTGGAATCGATCCCTTGTTGCTCTTTTTCTTGGAGGCTGAACTCCCTTCAGTCAGGCACTGACTTGCTACTTGCCCTTTGACCATTGCATATTTTTGAGCTCTTGCTAACATTCAGCATAGCTTGCAGGAAACTTCTTGTCCAAGGAAAAAGTAAACCTGGATGATCGGAGACCCTTTTTCATAGTAGACATTGCCACATTTTCATTGAGATTAGGGATCTCAAGGGTGGTAGAGTTGAATATGGAAACATAGTCCCTTAGACTCTCCCCTTTGTTCTATTGTAAGAGGAAGATGCTATCTGAATTGTAGGACATCCTTCGACAAGTCCTAAAATATGATATAAACAATTTCTCCAGCTCATTAAAAGAATGAATAGTACTTGGGCGGATGCTCGAATGCCACATTCGAGCTACTTTCTTTAGAGTAGCAGGGAAGGCAAGGCAATGTAAGGCATCAGAAGCTCCCTATATCATCACATGTGCTTTGAAGCTTTCCATGTGATCTAAAGAATCAATAGTACCATCATATAGTTCCAACTGGGAAACCTTGAAATGGTAGGGAATGACTTCCTCCATTATTCTTTGAGAGAAAGGAGGCCATGAGTCATATGCTATGATTTTATCATTTCTTCACTGCTCATTAAGTCTTGCAATTTGTAATTCTAGTACCTTGAATTTTTTTTTCATAGTCATTATAGATTTCCTTTAGCATGGTGTTTCCTGGAGTGGAATCTTTAGAAGAAGCTGAGGAAGACCTTCTAGCTCTCTTCCTGTCGGGTTGGCTTTCCACATGCCTGTGGTATCGAGAACTTTGAGGTTCGAGAGATTACCGATCCTGAGAGAAGCGTCGAGTGAATTCTTGCTATCGATATTCTTTTCTCCTGGATCGATGGCTGTCTAGAGGTTACCGGTGGGTGTTTCCCTTGTGTTGCCCATAAATGGTGTCCAAGAGGGGGGGGTGAATTGGGTATTTTAAAAATTAAAGCAATATATGTGCTATCAAGTTCAAAAGTGAAGTGTGATAGTGCTCAAGTAATTTGTGCAACGGAAGCAATGAAAGATAGCAACAATTAAAGAGCAAAAGAAGAGTAAAGCAATGCAAACACACAAGAAGTATAGTGGTTCGGTGCACCTAGCACCTACATCCACTCCCCAAGCTCCACTTGGGAATTTCCACTATAATCTTTTCTAGATTACAGCCGACTTGTTTTCCAAGGATCACAAGTCAAAACCTTACACACTTGTTTTGGCTTCGGGCTTACAAGCAACCCTAGTTGGTTTTAACTATTGGCTCACCAACAAACCTCACTCACTTATTTTGGCTTCGGGCTTACAAGGAACCCTAGTTGGTTTTATCAATTGGGCTCACCAACAAACCTCACACTAGTTTCAAATTCCCTTGAAACTAGCCTAGGACAAAAAGAATATGAATACAATGAATAAAACAAGACAAACTCCTTTTGAGCAAAAAGTAATTCGATGTAGCTCTTGATGGAGACTCTTTAAGCCTTTCTCTTGGAATCTTGGACCTCACTAAATGCCAAACACTTGAAAGTTGGATTCCTCAAAGATGGAAAGCTTTTGGCTAAGGAATCTCTTGGTTTTCTCACTCTTTTTGGCTTAGAATTGATTGAAGGCTTTGTACTTTCACTCTCTTCTTTTTTACTTTGTCTCCTTGTCCTTTTTGAAGTTAGGTGGAGGTTAAATACCTCATTCAAGCTGAAACAACTCCACAAGATCGTTAGAATGAAAAATATAGCTGTTAGAAATCAAATCAAAAGTTCAGAAAAACTAGCCGTTATGCCATGAGTCGACCTCATGAGTCGATCTCTGGATCAAGTGTCGACCTCATGAGTCGACCTCCAGTTTATCTTAGGCAAAAATCCAGAAAACCATAGTTCTGCCCAGTTTGAATTCTCAGGCGATGAGTCGACCTCTGGTGTCGACCTCTGGATAAGTGTCGACCTCTGGTGGTCTACCTCTGGAGAGTGCCACTGAAATTTTGCCATGCCGGCCTAGCTGAACTTTTCTTTTCTTCATGAGTCGACCTCTGGTGGTCGACCTTTGGCAAGGTGTCGACCTCTGGTGGTCGACCTCTGGTCTGAATTTTTCTGAAACTCTTGGAAAGGTGCGTGCCATGCTTGAATTTCTCTAAGCCTTTGTTTCTTTTGTGAATTGCTTCTTAATAAGAAGGTCCAATATGAGAAATTTGATTTTGTTCAAGGTAGAAGAGCTCTTTCCCAAATCAGGCAAGCTTGGTTTCATCATTGTACTCTTGATACTCTTTTTGAATAACCTAAGTCCTGAAACTTTATCTTGAAATGAAACATTAGTCCAAACATATACTCAACCTTTTGTTAATCATCAAAACTAAGGAGCCAAAGCCAACAATCTCCCCCTTTTTGATGATGACAAAACCTTGAGTATATATGCAATTAAGTCTAGAAGCAAAATATAGCACTAATAAAAATTTTCAAAGAAACCTCACATGCATGAGTATATCATAAAAATTTTACTTTTCATCTACTTTTTTTTTTGTGAAAACATTCTCATGATTCAAAAAGTTAAGAACCATAATAGCTTTACTATACTCTATGAAAGATTTTACTTTTCATTTGCTTCTTTCTTTTTGTGAAAACATTCTCATGAGTCAAAAAGATAAGAACCATGAGTCAAAAAGATTTTACTTTTCATTTACTTCTTTCTTTTTGTGAAAACATTCTCATGATTCAAAAAGTTAAGAACCATAATAGCTTTACTATACTCTATGAAAGATTTTACTTTTCATTTACTTCTTTCTTTTTGTGAAAACATTCTTATGAGTCAAAAAGATAAGAACCATGAGTCAAAAAGATTTTACTTTTCATTTACTTCTTTCTTTGTGTGAAAACATTCTCATGAGTCAAAAAGATAAGAACCATAATAGCTTTACTCTATTATATAAAAGAGTCATACTTTACCATATATACTTTACAAACTTTACTATACTCCCCCTTTTTGTCAAGAATCAAAAAGCGCATTCTTGGTAGTAAAAGATAAAAACAAATTATGTTCCATTGCAATGAAATACTTAGTTGCATAAAATACATGCTCCCCCTCAATTTGTGCATTCAATATAACAAAAACGTGCTAACTTGAGGGTTTAAAAGGATAAATGCTAAGAGCTGGTATCAGACAGTAAAATATCACAATGTAGATAAATATATGAATGTATTCAGTTACAAAATTGCTTACATAGTAAGCACAAAACACTGATACATCATATCATACAAAGCAAACTTAGTACAACATACATCAAGTACAACATACATCAAGTAAATCTATGAGGCTACTCCTCATCAAAAGGTATATCAAAAGAAATAGGAACCGAAATCCTAGATGAGGATTTTGGAGTCCTATGAGTGAGACTCCGAGTCCTCAGAGAGGGACTAGACCTAGGGGTAGTCCTACGAGATCTATAGGTTCGAGGAAAAGACTCCACAGGTATCCTAACAGAAGCAGTAGCAGAAGGAGTAGATGGATCAGTATGCTGAGTAGACTGAGCTGGAGTGTGCCTATTGACAAGCTCATAAGCAGTGGGATCATCAATATCTGTCTCTGTATGCTCATCTCTATCATCCGGAATCCCTGTAATAGTCTCAAAAAGTGACTCAGTAATCTCAGTATCTACTGGCACATTTGTAGCTGGAGGATTAGTACTGGGAAGATCAGTAGAAGGAGGATCAGTAGAAGGGGGAATCTCTGGAATCGGATCTGCAGGTGGAACATCAGAGCTACCTGCTCCAGGCTGATCTCCATCACTGTCACTGTATCCACTGGAGTCATCATCATCATCATCAGAATATGGAGGAGGTACTGTCGGATTTATAGTCCCTGGTGGCAATGCTAATCTCAGTAGGCTGAGGATCTGTCGGAATCCTGCATCTACACTAGCTGAGAGAGCTCCAATGCGCATATCTGTGTGGATTCACAGACCATGTAGCTCCTGTCATACACCAGCAATCTCTGTCCGGACCTCTGAAATGTGATCAGTCACTCTCTGCTCAATGTCCATAATGCTCGCTGTAGTCCTCCGTGGTGTAGCAGTAGCAGTAGGTGCTGGAGCTAATGAGGGTGGTGGCATGAATGGCTCAGGCTCCGCAGTCTCTGACTCTAGTGCTGGGCGAGGAGGTGTACCATGATCAGTAGGTTCTGAAGGCCCTGCCTCAGTAGCTCGAATCTCATCCTCCTCATCTGGCTCCTGGCCAGACTCTCATCGTACCCAACAATCACCAATCAGTCGAAATCCCATCCTATGCAGGGATTTCTCTCCATATGTATCAGTATGCTGCAGCTGACTGAAAGGTATACCATCAAAAGAAACTCCATGCTCCCTGAATAGCTGTGTCAGCCCCATGCCATATGGCTAAACTAGTCTCCTGTGAGATGCTGTCTCACCCATCTGCTGAAGCATGATCCTGGGAAGGTTGATGGTAGTCCGCTGTCTCAGGGACACTATCAACACCAGCTCACGCTCAGTGATAAAGTCGAACCTCCCGCTCTTCGGAATCAAGATACGGGCGATGATATGATGCAGCACTCTCATCTCCAGTGAAAGCTGGTTAGCGGCTACTATGGAAATGCCGCTAACATCCTCACGCTCTAGGATACATCTGAAGGCGCGCTCTCTGTCGCTGATAGAAGTGGCAGCTGTGCCATGAAGTGGAATCCTCCAAACACGACTGATGACCTCTGGTGTCACTGGAATCTCGATCCCACGAACAGTAGCTGACCATCCAATGCCATCAGTGGCCATGGATGCATAGAACTCCCTGATGAGGTCTGGGTAGAATCTCTCATTCATCGTGCAGAAGTGAACCAGACCTGCATCTCTCAGCACATCTCCTATAAAAAAGTGATGCTGATCCCAGAAAGGTATGTCCACACGCCTCCCGCTTGCAATGCTCTTCCGTACTAAGCTGGCTGGCACTGGTGCAGGTGGCTCTGGGGTTGGCTCACGCTCATGTCTGACCTTTCTTCGTTGCTCAGTGCTACTTTGGCCTTGTTCCATTCTCCTTTTTCTTACTGCCAAGTGCTTTCTTGGACCCATATGGATGGAAGAGGTGTAAATTAGGGAGAAGTAGGGTAATGCAGAGCTAAGAGGGAAGGAACCAAGAAAAGAGAGGAGAAGAGAGGTTCATGGGTTGAGCAAAAGAAGAAATGGTGAAATGGTAAGATAGGGTTTGTGAAAAATGGAGAAAACTGAGAGTAAATGGAGGAAATGCAAGAAACGAAGGAAAGAAATAAGTGATTTCAATTGAAAAACAACAGATATTAGAGGGTAGATAGAGGCAAAGGCTTTCGGTTGTCCAAAAACAAAAGACACGGTCAAAAAAAAAAAATGATTTGGTTCAAAAGAAAGCAAGAGGAGAGGAAAAGATTATCCAAAAAGAGGAAGGAGAGGGTTGGAAATCCACTGTTTAGAGGTTTAGGAGCAATGGAGGGGGACCACACAAAGGAGAAAAGGAAGGAAATGGAAGAAAAAAGGCTTGCGGACGGGTTTTAAAAACAAAATTTCTGTTCAAGTGTCGACCTCTAAAAAATCTCAAGGGTCGACCTCAAGTGTCGACCTCTAAATAATCTCAGGGGTCGACCTCAAGTATCGACCTCTGAAAACTTAAGTGTCGACCTTCAAAAAATAAACTAGCCAAAATAAAATTCGGTAAAATTTAAAAAATTGATAAAATTTAGAGAAATAAGCTTTAAACATATTTGAAAACTTATAAATCATTTTTGAGGAATTTTGATAGAAATAGAAGAGTTTCAAGCAAAAGGATCAATGACTCCCAATTCTCTTCTGATCATACAAAATCTATCTTCATTCAATGGTTTTGTGAATATATCAGCCAATTGATAATCAGTACAAATAAATTCTAACAACACATTAGAGTTTTGAACATGATCTCTTATGAAGTGATGTCTTATTTCAATATGTTTGCTTCTTGAATGTTGTACAGGATTTTTCGTTAAATTGATTGCACTAGTATTATCACATCTTATGGGTGTCTTAGTTAGTTTGATGCCAAAGTCCTCGAGTTGTTGTTTGATCCATAGAATCTGAGCACAACAGCTTCCAGCTGCTATATATTCGGCTTCCGCCGTAGATAGAGCAACCGAATTCTCTTTCTTGCCGCTCCATGAAATCAAATTAACTCCTAGGAATTGACAAGTTCCACTAGTACTTTTATGATCAAGTTTACACCCAGCAAAATCAGCATCAGAATATGCAATTAATTCATATGATGACTCTCTAGAGTACCAAAGAACAATTTCAATTGACCCAGATAAGTATCTAAATATACGTTTTATAGCTAAGAGATGTGATTCTTTAGGAGCAGACTGAAAACATGCACACATACAAACACTAAACATTATATCTGGTCTACTGGCAGTTAGATATAGCAATGAACCAATCATGCCTCTATATAATTTTTGGTCTACTGATTTACCACATTCATCTTTGTCTAATTTACATGAAGAGCTCATAGGGGTACCTATTGGTTTGGTAGTCTCCATCCCAAACTTTTTCAATATTTCCCTTGTGTACTTGGCTTGGTTGATGGAGATCCCCTCTTTGGTTTGCTTAATTTGGAGTCCGAGAAAGAAGTTGAGTTTTCCCATCATGCTCATCTCGAACTCACTCTGCATTAACTTTGCAAATTCTTGACAAAGACATTCGTTAGTAGCACCAAAAATAATATCATCTACATAGATTTGTACTACTAAGAGATCATCATTTTTCTTTTTCAAAAACAATGTATTATCTACATTACCTCTAGAAAAATCATTCTTCATCAAAATGAACTTAATCTATCATACCAAGCTCTAGGAGCTTGCTTTAAACCATACAATGCTTTATGCAATTTAAAAACATGGTTAGAAAATTCATGATTTTCAAAATCAGGAGTTTGTTCAACATAAACTTTCTCTTCAATAAATCTATTTAAAAAAGCACTTTTAACATCCATTTGAAATAACTTGAAATCCATAAAACAAGCAAAAACAAGTAGAAGTCTAATTGCTTCTAGCCTAGCAACAGGAGCAAAAGTTTCATCAAAGTCAATCCCTTCTTCCTGGTTGTAGCCTTTAGCAACAAGTCTAGCTTTGTTTCTAGTTACAATACCATGTTCATCAAGTTTATTTCTAAAAACCCATTTTGTGCCAATTACAGAAACATTAAGGGGTCTTTCAGTTAAAGTCCAAACGTTATTTCTTTTAAATTGATTTAGTTCATCTTGCATGGCATTAATCCAGTTACAATCTTTTTCAGCTTCTTCAATTGACTTAGGCTCTATCTGAGATACAAAAGCTAAATAATCACAAACATTTCTAATAGAAGAGCGTGTACTTACTCCCTTTGACGGATCACCAATTATTAGATCTTTGGGGTGTCCGTGTGCATACCTCCATTCTTTAGGTAAAGGTTTTGGTGAAGTTGCATTGATCTCTTGAGTTTGATCTTCATTTTCTTGATCATCATCTCCTTTGGGCTCATCATCATTGATTGTCAATTGTTCAAGCTTCTTTGTACCTGTTTCATCATCAATAGAATCTTCTTTTCTAGAAGATTTTTCGTTAGATTCATCAAACACTACATGAATTGATTCTTCAACCAGAAGAGTTCTTCTGTTGAAGACCCTGTATGCCTTGCTAGAAGTAGAGTATCCTAAGAAGATACCCTCATATGACTTGGCATCAAATTTACTGATATTGTCTTTGCCATTGTTTAATATGAAATAGAGGCAACCAAATATACGAAAATACTTGAGATTAGGTTTTCGATTTTTTCAAAGCTCATATGGTGTTTTCTTCAAAATAGGTCGAATTAAAACATGATTTAAAATGTAACAGGAAGTATTAATGGCTTCTGCCCAAAAATATCTAGGAAAATCATTTTTGCAAAGCATTGTGCGTGCCATTTCTTCAAGAGTCCTGTTTTTTCTTTCTACTACCCCATTTTGTTGAGGTGTCCTAGGTGCAGAAAAATTATGACTAATGCCATTTTCATTACAAAAAGCTTCAAAATCATGATTGTCAAATTCAATTCCATGATCACTACACAAAGAAACAATAGTGAGATCTTTTTCATTTGAAACCCTTTTATGAAATTTAACAAAAGCTGAAAACGTTTCATCTTTATGAGCTAAAAACATTATCCAAGTAAATCGTGAGTAATCATCTACAATTACTAGCCCATATTACTTACCTCCCAAACTAGTTGTTCTGGTTGGTCCAAAGAGGTCCATATGCAATAATTTAAGGGGTCTAGTAGTAGATACTACTCCTTTAGGTTTGAAAGTAGATTTAGTTTGTTTTCCAAATTGACATGCAGCACAAATCTTATCTTTTTCAAATGTGAGTTTTGGCAATTCTTTTACAAGATTCTTTTTGCTTAATTTTGAAATCAACTGCATACTAGCATGCCCTAGCCTATGATGCCAAAGCCAACTAGTTTCACTTGCCTTGGCTTCCCTAGCCACTAGGCATTGACCACTTTCCATGGCTAGATCATCAAGATCAACCATGTAAATGTTTCCATGCCTATGACCAGTGAACTTGATGCCATCGACATCTAGACTAGATACCATGCGCAAAGATGATTCAAAAATAACTTTAAAACCCTTGTCACAAAACTGACTAATGCTGAAAAGATTATGCTTCAAGCCATCAACAAATAATACATTATCTACATAAGCATTAGGGGTGATATGGATTTTACCAATTCCGATGATTTTGCCTTTTCCATTATCACCAAAAGTAACGTTTCCACCATCAATAGCTGCTAGTGATGAGAATTGCTTCACATCCCTAGTCATGTGCCTTGAGCAACCACTATCCAGATACCACATTCTTCTTTTATTTTTGGTTGCAAGGCACACCTGCAAAAATTAATCAAGTTGAAACTTTAGGTACCCAAGTCATCTTGGGTCCTTTAGGGTTAGTCAAATTGGTTCCTTTTGGAACCCAAATCTTTTCAAAGGTAATTAATTTTCTTCTATTACAAATATATGATTTATGTCCTAATTACCACATGCATAGTAGGTAATATTTGAAGATGCAGGTATGAAAAAGGTTTTGTAAAGTTTTTGCTGATTCTGTGGCTTAAATCCAAGTCCAGCTTTGTTAAAAACTGCATGTTGACTATTTAAAAGCATACTTAATTTTTCTGAACTATAAGTAAACTTTTCTACAAAAGGTTTTACTTTTTCTAACTCTTCTTTGTAATTCTTGTTTTGAGGCAACAGTTCTTTATTTTGTTTTTCAATTTTCTTATTAGTTTTAAGACTTCTATTATTTTTCAAAGAATCATTTTCTTTTAAAAGATTATCCTTATCATTTTTCAAGGTCTTTACATGCTCAGTTAATTTCTTGTTTTCTTGAATTAAATCTTCAATTTCAGTTGAAAACTTTTCTGAATTTTTGGTAAGCTCAAGATTTAACTTTCTTAATTTCTTATTTTTCAGTTTTAATTTTTCATATTCCATAACTAAATCATCAAAAGCATCATTTAATTCATTGAAAGTAAATTCAACTTCAGGTTCAGAATTTACCTCATTATCTTCATTGGCCATGAAACACAGGTTGGCGACTACCTGCTGCTCTTCATCACTGCTGGAGTCCTCACTCTCACTCAAGGTAGCCATCATGGCTTTCTTTCTCAACATCCTTCGACTCTTTTTAAGCAAAGGGCAATCCGTTTTATAATGTCCAGGCTTCTTGCACTCGAAGCAGATGGGTGGATCCCTTTCTTTTTCTTTCTCTTTATCTTTATTGTGATCGCCTTTTTGTGGCCTTTTCTTGTAGAAGCCCTTCTTCTTTCTCATGAATCTTTTGAATTTTCTTGTAATGAGGGCTGTCTCATCATCATCAGCTTCTTCTTCTGATTCATCACTTGACTCTTCCTTTGTAGTGGACTTGAAGGCTATGGCTTTCTTTTTCTTATCATTGTCCACTGTCTTCTGCTTTAGTGAAAGCTCATAAGTCATCAATGATCCAAGAAGCTGCTCAAGAGGTAGAGTATTGACATCCTTGACTTCTTCTATGGCTGTTACTTTCGCATCCTATGAAGCCGGAAGAGACCTGAGAAGTTTGTTAACCAGTTCACCATTAGATATAATTTTTCCCAAACTTCTCATACCATTTACTATATTGGTAAATCTAGTATACATTTCACTGATACTTTCAGTTGGTTCCATCCTGAACATCTCATACATATAAATGAGCATGTTCACCTTTGTGGTCTTCACTTGGTGTGTACCCTCATGGGTAACCTCAAGTGTATCCCAAATTTCTTTGGCAGAAATACAATTTGATATTCCATTAAATTCACTTGGGTCAAGTGCACAGAATAGCAAATTCATCGCCTTAGCATTTAACTCAGCTTGTTTGATGTCATTGTCATCCCATTCTTCTTCAGATTTTGAGGTGATAATGCCATTAACCAAGTGAGTGGGCTGATGAGGCCCTTTAGTAATTACTCTCCATATATTATAATCTACAGCTTGTAAGTAAATGCGCATACGAGTTTTCCAGTAAGTGTAGTTTGTGCCATTAAAGAAAGGAGGGCGATTTGATGCTTGACCTTCAACTACACCCCCAATTGGGGTGGCCATGATCTTTCACTCAAGATCGTTGGACCTACAAGAGAGTACCGGTGCTCTGATACCACTTGTTGCCTAGAAATGGTGCCCAAGAGGGGGGGGTGAATTGGGTATTTTAAAAATTAAAGCAATATATATGCTATCAAGTTCAAAAGTGAAGTGTGATAGTGCTCAAGTAATTTGTGCAACGGAAGCAATGAAAGATAGCAACAATTAAAGAGCAAAAAAGAGTAAAGCAATGCAAACACACAAGAAGTATAGTGGTTCGGTGCACCTAGCACCTACATCCACTCCCCAAGCTCCACTTGGGAATTTCCACTATAATCTTTTCTAGATTATAGCCGACTTGTTTTTCAAGGATCACAAGTCAAAACCTTACACACTTGTTTTGGCTTCGGGCTTACAAGCAACCCTAGTTGGTTTTAACTATTGGCTCACCAACAAACCTCACTCACTTGTTTTGGCTTCGGGCTTACAAGCAACCCTAGTTGGTTTTATCAATTGGCTCACCAACAAACCTCACACTAGTTTCAAATTCCCTTGAAACTAGCCTAGGACAAAAAGAATATGAATACAATGAATAAAACAAGACAAACTCCTTTTGAGCAAAAAGTAATTCGATGTAGCTCTTGATGGAGACTCTTCAAGCCTTTCTCTTGAAATCTTGGACCTCACTAAATGCCAAACACTTGAAAGTTGGATTCCTCAAAGATGGAAAGCTTTTGGCTAAGGAATCTCTTGGTTTTCTCACTCTTTTTGGCTTAGAATTGATTGAAGGCTTTGTACTTTCACTCTCTTCTTTTTCACTTTGTCTCCTTGTCCTTTTCGAAGTTAGGTGGAGGTTAAATACCTCATTCAAGCTGAAACAACTCCACAAGACTGTTAGAATAAAAAATATGGATGTTTATGGCCGTTAGAAATCAAATCAAAAGTTCAGAAAAACTAGCCGTTATGCCATGAGTCGACCTCATGAGTCGACCTCTGGATCAAGTGTCGACCTCATGAGTCGACCTTCAGTTTATCTTAGGCAAAAATCCAGAAAACCATAGTTCTGCCCAGTTTGAATTCTCAGGCAATGAGTCGACCTCTGGTGTCGACCTCTGGACAGGTTTCGACCTCTAGTGGTCGACCTTTGGAGTGTGCCACTGAGATTTTGCCGTGCCAACCTAGCTGAACTTTTCTTTTCTTCATGAGTCGACCTCTGGTGGTCGACCTTTGGCAAGGTGTCGACCTCTGGTGGTCGACCTCTGGTCTGAATTTTTCTGAAACTCTTGGAGAGGTGCGTGCCATGCTTTAGTTTCTCTAAGCCTTTGTTTCTTTTGTGAATTGCATCTTAATAAGAAGGTCCAATATGAGAAATTTGATTTTGTTCAAGGTAGAAGAGCCCTTTCCCAAATCAGACAAGCTTGGTTTCATCATTGTACTCTTGATACTCTTTTTGAATAATCTAAGTCCTGATACTTTATCTTGAAATGAAACATTAGTCCAAACATATACTCAACCTTTTGTTAATCATCAAAACTAAGGAGCCAAAGCCAACACCCTAGAGGGCAGTTTCTTGGGAATTCTGCACCATGGTCATCAGTACGTCCATTTGATTCATGAGGGCTTCCAACCATTGTTGTCCCACAACCAATGCAGGAGGTGCCATATCGTTCTCTATTAGGGGGTCATTCCTTTTGAAAGTAGGGTGTCCCTTGCTCATCGAGACATTTTGGGCTCTTCCTTTCACCATCTTGTATTTTCTTGAGGGCTCTCCTTTCCAAGG
Organism: Areca catechu; assembly: GCA_021397845.1. Classification (NCBI taxonomy): domain Eukaryota; kingdom Viridiplantae; phylum Streptophyta; class Magnoliopsida; order Arecales; family Arecaceae; genus Areca; species Areca catechu. Next base: position 105,160,260 of record CM038050.1, read on the forward strand.
GGGAATAGTTTTCATAATCAAAAAACCTTATTGTGTCACCCCTTCCTGGTGTGCCAATCTATTGACGCTGATCCCCACGGACCGGACGAAATGCCTGGGTTGCTGGTTCACCTCTTTGGATTCCTATAAAACAAATTCTTGACCAAAATTTCTCTGGTTGGGGACACTTCGATGCCTAAGTCAATAGAGTTCAAGCCATAGAATGGAGAGCTTGGAGAAAAAGAGATGGGATAAGAGAAGATCAATTTGGCATAGTGCAAGCAAGTCTTGGACCAGCTCAGACTAGCGTGGAATGGCTTACCTTGGAGGTCCCCTCTTACTTCTATTTAGAGGCATTGTTCTAACTGAAGTAGTTAGGACTTTCTAATTTCTGTTAGGGAAGTTAGTCAATATAACTTCCCTTTAACTAATTGTGGTTACTGTTGGAGGTTAGTTACCTTGGTCTTACTGAAGCCATGGCTGTCAGTTATATGATTGGTTGGTTATAACAACCAAGTCTGTTCTTGATAGCTTTAAGTCAAAGTAGATCAGCCACTCTCTTTGAAGTAGGTCAATTGAGGATCAGTCATTCACCTCGAAGTACATTGGTTGTAGTTCGGCTGCTCCCTTTGGAGTATATCGATTGTAGATCTGCTACTCTCTTCGAAGTGGGCCGACTGTAGATCGGCCATTTACTTCGAAGCCATTTGCTTCGAGCACGTATTATGGATTGGCCATTCACTTCAGAGCCATCCTCTTTGGAGTGCATATTATGGATCGGCCATTCACTTCGGAACCATCCTCTTCGGAGTGCATATTGTGGATCGGCCATTCACTTCGGAGCCACTCTCTTCAAAGCATGTATTGTAGATTGGCCATTCACTTTGAAATAGGCTGAAAGCTGATCTCAAGTCATGTGTCATCATTGGCTGAAGCATAGCGTCAATCCATTCTCCCGTTGGGTTTCGAAAGTATCATCGTGTTAATCCATCTGGTAAACCAGTTTGGATGGGATTAATTGAATCTTTGGACCGACAATTACCTTTTTGAGCCAGTTTATCACAACAATTAATATTATGTAGACATTGATATTGATGCCATAGAACTAAAGACAACTTAGATAAGGTATCTATATCACCTCTACAAGCTAGTTAGTGTAGTATATGTTTCATCCAAGGCTTTTGGCAAGTGCCATGTACAATTTATAAGAACTGAGATATGATACAGTCCTCATGTTTGTTATGAAATTGTATTGTATGATACAGATTTGTATTGGACATTTCAAGATCCAATATGTGTGAATATAGGTAGTGGGACAATTTGTAGTTTACCTGATGTCAAACCTAACATTTTTAGACCAAAAATATAGTCATTAATATATTTTGAGTAATCTATATGCATATTGAATGTATATTAAACACTCTATGAAATGTTGTTTTCACTTACAATTTCTAGTTTGACATTTTTCAAATGTAGTGTGCTCTACTAGTCATATTATGCTTTGGGATTTTAGATCTCATATATTAAAACTACATGTGTCTCATATGCAAATTCACATTCTTGACCAATCTCCATATGCTAATCCATGTAAATGTTGGGTAAGATGTGAGAATACACTAGCAACTGTTACAAATTTCAAGAGATGCTTGGAGGATGGTTGCAAGTGAAAAACTAACTTTTAGTAGGCATGGGCGTTAGAGGATGTTAGTGAATTTCATAGATTTCTATTTTAGCAAGACATAGATAGATTCAAAATGTCTATTACCTTAGCAATAATCAAAACTTTTTTGGTTGGTGGAAAAGGGTGCAGAACTTGGTACATAGAGGCATAATGGGTGTTGGGTAGAACCTTCCTTGAACGGGCAGAGCCGCTAGATCGCCAGTTCGCTCCCATGGATACTTGCAAAACAGGTCCCTGACTAGATTTTCTTCGGTGGGGGACACTCCGATGCCTAAGTTAAAGAGAGGTTCCAGCAACAGAATGGAGAGTGTTCTGAAAAGGAGGAAGATGGCAAAAGTATTCTCTTTTCCAGGCTTGTATAGTGTACCTTGAGTGTCCCCTCTTACAAGTATTTATAGTTGGTAAGCCAGTGTATAGTTAAGCTCACCTACCTATGGTTAAGACGGGGTTAATTAAATTTACCCTGCACATAACCATAAGTGGTTGCCAATTGATTCTGGCCAGCCTGGGATTGTTGGAATTGGAGATAGTGGCTATGTGGCTACCCTGATATGGTTGAGATTGGAGATAGTGGCCACGCGATCGATCGTAACCACCGTATCCATGTTCGAAGATTTGAAATTAACCGAAGATTCGCTTCGAGGTCTCTTCTTCAGGAGGGATTGGTGTTGAATTGACGAAATGTATTCAGTCTGTCCTCTCTAGGATAAGCCAAAGACACCTCTATTATCTGTAGTGGAGTCTTTCCCTTTGGAATGGATTATGGAGTGAAGTTGGCATCATCTTCAGACCAGTCTTCTTCGGATCGACCTCTTCTGTCGGTGTGTAGGAGACTAGTCAGTGGTTGGTGGTGGTATTCTTTGGGGCCGACATCTTTGGCTAAGACCAAAGGCTGACCCCACGATATGACAAAGGCTGGGTCATTGCTTTATCTACTCACGTAGATTCTTCCGGGTGCTCCGATTTAGATGTCTGGTTCAGAAAGAATTTGGTGAGTGGTTGAACCGATAATTGGCCTGTGCTTGAACTGACATATCACAACAGTTATCCCCCACTCTCAGTTTTTAAAGCAATGATTTGCCTTAAAGAGTGAGAGTATTAATAGATCATCATTTTTTGCTAGAAAAAGTACATCCAATGATGGTAAATCTTCAGTCCGGTCACTCACCATAACTGACATCTGATTCGCAGATCACATTGAGGACAGCTATCGCTTTCCTATTGGAACATGAAAAGGAAAGGGTCAATCGACGTATCACTTTTCTTTCTTCTGTTGCGGCGGTTCGATCGATCCTTCAATTAGGATATGGAAAAAAGATGTGGCCTTATCCTATTTGATGAGGAACTATGCTCTGATAAAATTTATCCTAAAAATCTGTATGAATATCGATGCTTATAATAAACACAGATTCAAATAGGGTAAATCATGCATTCTCTCATGCTAGGCTCAATAAAATGAGAAAGAACCAGGACTCAGAGATTAAGAAATCTCTGATCAAGGACATGCACTCATTTTAAAGTTTCAGATCTAAAGCAAGGACTGAAAATAACCCTACGACGGTAATAACTATTTTTTCTGTGATGAGATCACTTAACCTTAGAAGATGCGGCCTGGATGATCAATGATCAGCCATCCAACGATAGGCATCATGAGCGTGGGTTGATGGCTTGGATCCCTTCAAGGCTCGGTATCGGAAAGGACCTAAAACAATTAACCTTGGATTAGTCTAAGTGAGAAAATCAAAGCCAAACACAACCCAAATTAAAATAAACAGGGCTTATTCCACTCTAGAATAGATCTGGGATAAGTGCAGAATAGATGGAATAGCCAGAATAGCTATTCCAGTCTTCTTCAATAGCAGCTCAAGGAGAGTCTTGCACGCTTCGTGGAACATGGTAGGGGCTAGGAGGTGAAGACAGCTTCGGGATGGATCGGAGGAGGGAGGTCCGGTGATGGACGGGCCGGAGGGGAGGGGAAGGCTCCGGTGGAAGAACGGCCGAGCCGACATCCACGGAGGGCTCGGGAGCAGGGGAGGCACTCTCGATTTTGGGCGTGAATTCCGTGGAGGGCTGGCATCGAGGTGATCTCTGGGAGGCATGAGATCCAGCGATGGAGATGGGAGTCGGGTGCTGGGAACCGGAGGAGGGAGTTCGGTCGTTCGAAACCTGGAGGAGGCTTACGGGAGGCAGGGTGGTGAAATCGTGCGACGGGAAGTCCCTTGATGGAAGGACTGGAGGAGAGGCTGGCGGTGGGGTGAGTTCCGGGGGAGGACGGGGCGTCGTCCTTCGATGGGGGAGTTGAGCTGCGGTGGGAGAATCTCAGGGCAGATGCTCGGAAGGAGCTGGGAGTTCGTGAACGTCTAGAAGGAATGCTGTGGGCTCGGGAACAGGGGAGGTGCACCTGGTTCAGGCGAGAACTTCGAGGAGAGGTGGTCCGAAGAAGAGGCCGGCGTCGGGGATGACCAGATGAGGGCGGTCGGGTGATGGTGGACCTGGAGGAAGCTTACGGAAGGAGGGAGGTCCGACGATGGAAGATGGAGGAGAGGGGATCTGGCTTCGTGAAGACCGAAGGATGCACCGTTGGTGCTCGGGAGGACTAGGAAAGGGAGATCCGGTGACGGGAGGGGTCAGGGGAGGGAGAGCCAGCGACGGAAGGATCGGAGGAGGGGGTTCGGATGACGGGAAACCGAAGGTGGATGCTCCTGTGTTGGGAAGACCGGAAGAGGGTAGGCCGGCGACGGGAGGACCTTAGGAGGGCGGGCCTGGTGTCCGGAAGGTCGGAGGAAGGAGTGGGCCGAAAAGGGAAGCTTGGCATCTCAGGCGACGGGTGCAGCAGCTTCTTCTCGGTGGTGGGGGTAACAGTGGGCTTTGGGGAGGACGACGGACCTTTGGAAAAGACGGTGGAGCTTGGAGCAGGGGAGTTGTTTTACAGTGAAACGAAAGAAATCAGTCACGGGAAGACGAAGCAGCGATGATGGATATCGATGGAGGTAGATGGGGAGGCTCTTAGGAAAAGATGGGTGGGAGGCGCTTTGGAGTGGTCCATGGCAGGAACGGATGAAACAGCGACAACGAGGACGACAGAGACATGGGATAGATGGGCCTCGCATCCCTCGACGTCATGGCTGCGACGAAGGCACGGTGGAGCCTCGTGCTCCTCAACGTTGCGGTTACAATGAAGGCGTCGGATCAGGACGAAAGTCAAACGGAGAAGAAGAGCAATAAACTTCGTTGTATTTCATTATTTTTGAACGAGCCTTAATATAGACTTACAATCGATTCAAGAAGGCTCTGATCAAAGGGATCAAGGCTAATTAATCTGAGGATTAATTACAAGATTCTAACTAGTCGCTGCAAAGTTTGTTACGGCCATGACTTTCCAAATATTTCACGGGATTTTTTTTTCTTGATATATATTTTTTTAATTACAAAAAATTGAAGCAAAAAAATAAATTCTAGAAATTTCCTGTACCTGGGATTTAGTTTGACCAGGTCTTGAGTCGGCTCGGCGGTCTCGAGTCGGCTCGACGGTGCAAATCCTATTTTCCTTGTTCTGTGATCAGATAGGTTCTTGAAGCTTGGTCTTGGTCTTGGTGTCCTCACCATTTCTCCTGGGGTGGGAGGAACTCAACACGGTTGAGTAAGGGTTTGTTTGGCTTTGGTACTCTTCCAAGAAATCCAGATTAATGCGTTGCAGGTCCTTTCTGGTAATCTACGAGTCCTTTGATTTAGGATGACCTTTCCATTTTTTCCAAGTAGCACTGATAGCCATTTCGTCGAGTACTGACAGCTTGATCATCCAGGATTCGCTCGATCTTCTCTCTTTGCTCAGGCCATTTTGTGAACACTCCAGGGTAGGTTCTCTCTCAAGTAAAGGGTCAAGCCCGAATGCCTCACTAGGAATTACTGCTGGTTCCCTGTACTCAGTTAGATCAGAAACATTGAAAGTGGAGCTAATGCCTAAATCAGGGGTAACTCGAGTACATAGACATTGGGTCCAATTTTCTTAATAATTTTATAGGGTCTAGCACTTCAGGAATGTAGTTTCTTGACGATTCCAGGAAAAAACTGTTCAGGTCTAAGTCTTATCATGATAAAATACCCTACAGAAAATTCTTTGAAATCAGCTTGTCTTTTATAAGCATCGTTACTCATTTTGATTTCATAGGGAGATTTCCTTATGCAAATTTCTAACATACTATGTAAAAGATTCGACTGATTTGGACACTCTAGCATGCAATGGCCGAGGAATTAGATCAAGTGGTTTATTGGTTGGTACCCATGGACAATCTCGAAAAAGGCTCTCTTTCAAGAATCAGCCAATTATTTTAAAATTTGTACTTAATGCAAATTTTAATATGATGCAAAATGCAGACTCAACGATGCAGTCCTATTGAGGGAAAAATTTTATTGGACTCTCTAGAGCCTAAACCTAACAGACTATAAACCCTCTAGGTTTGATCCTGGTCCAGTGTGCACTTGAAAATTTATAATGGATACCTAACAAATGCCATAAGGTCTTCCAAAAGTAGGTCGCAAACCTAATATACTCAAAGAAGTGGTGCAACCGAAAAATCTCAACATAGTATAGTTTGCAAGTTTGAGAAGCATTGGAAGCCTTAGATTTTGTCAGGAAATCAAAATTTTGTGACAATTTATTGCGCTCAGGGAGCAGATCTTGGTGACTTGCGGAGACCTTAAGATTAGAATATTGAGCTATGGGTGTCATAAGGTCAAATTGATGAATGGAGAATTTGGTCAAAGTAAGTGTAGATTTTTTATGCAAGGAAGGCTTAGTTGGTTCCAGAAAAAGATCATCAGCAGGAATGAGCTCTTTACAAGGGGGGCTGAATTAGGTCTTGAATTGAGGCTAAAAAAGTAGGTTCTTCCTGAGGGCATTGATTTACGGGAACCAGGTCCTCACTAATTTCTTGTTGCTCTGGTGTTTCCAGACTAGGTTCAACAACATGGACTTCCTCAGGTATGATACTAGAGTTTAAATCTTCTCCTTCATACTCATCTAATAAACTCATGTCAGCCTCTTACATTTTTTCAATGGGCTTGGACTTGTCTTCTTCCTTCCCTAGCTCTTCAATCTAGGGATACCTTACGTCCTGAATATCAGTGCACTTAATTTGTACATCAGGGTTCTTGTTCTTATCATTCAAAGAAAATGGCCTAGGGGTTCTCTCCATGGAATCAAGTGGTGCCTCACATTGGTTTAACCTGGTCAATTGAGTAAACAATTGAGCAGATATTTTGGCAAAGTGTTCTGACATGATTTTTAACAGGGCTTCTTGCAGGTTGTCCATGGAAGACTCGGGTTGATATGGGACTCCTGCTCTAGTAGACATGATTCAAGTAGAGAAAATCGTCTACGGTTTACTAGATCTAGAATCTCAACCAGTTGCCTAAGTCAAGGTGGCAAACCAGTCTGTAGTAACTCTATTCTTGGCCAGGTAGGTGTAGGGGAGTGTAGGTCCCTGAACGCCAACCTTTGGCACCAATCTGTGATTGGCCAGGTGTTGGGAATTGTGTCCCAAAGCCAATCGCTTGGGTTGTAGGCGGTTGTGCTGAGTATTGTATTCTTTTTATGAATTAATAAAATATTATTTTTGGCAGCTCATCACATATTGTATTTCTCTGAAATGAACTCTTTCCATGTGATGAAGTCCTTAGGACTACACTAACTTCGATACAAAGAGGATGTATCGAGTGGTCCTTATACCTTGTTCACAACCAAAGGATATATTGTACTGGACGGCAATATATCAAGTATAGGTTGTTATAGTTCACATCGTTTGGTTGTCCTCTTGACCAAATGAGTATGGTGACACTGATGTGATCTACAAGAGGGATATGTGATATCTCATTGAACGTTACTCCATGCAACCCCTTTCTGCCAAAGGGATACTCACGATTGGATATGGGTATATGTGTCCCTCTGACCTGAGGTCATCACGGTAGCTTGCAAGCAACTCCCTGTGCTTTGGTGCCGGACTATTCGGATTTTTAATCCGATGATGGAAGGTTTCTGGGTACAGGCAAGTACTTGTGGAGCAATGATGGACCAAGATGGAATTGACCTGTCCAAACAGTTTGGATTGAATGTCTCGCCGTATCTCGATTTAGAAAATCCTCGGCCGGGGTAGCCCTAGTGAAGAGTCACTGGGCTTGCGAGGTTGAGACACGAAGTGGACTGACTTTGTCTGGGTTGGCAGCCCAATCTCAATCGTCCTGAGCATTAGAGGTCAAAGGGATGAATTATACGATAACCATATGCCAGAGGTTCGATAGTTTGCTCGCGCATCTTCGACCTATCCGGATGCCGGGACCCATTGCTAGATGGTTTCCTGTGCTGGTACTAGAATTGTTCTAGTGCTACCATTTAGGTTCGAACCTATGAGGTCACACGCCACAGAGGATAACTCTCTGATCCGGATATCGATTACGATTGGGAATCGTCTCGATTTTATGGTCACAGTATTTTTGAGCACTCTTTTCCCCGTCTTGCCCTTGTCTTTGTCACCAAAAATTATTCCGGGCTGACCAGGACTGCGCCAGAATTTTTTTGAATCAGTTTTGAACTGATTCGGAGTTCGTTTCGGCCTCCAATTGGTTGTGAACCATTTGAACCCAATTTAATTGGACTTAAACCGGTTCAATTGGATTGAACCAAGAGTTTTAAATGGGTTTGAACAAAAAATTGGCTTGGACCGGTTAATTGAAATGGTGTTCCTCTCCCTTGGACCGTTTAACACGGTTTTGACGTTGGAATTTTTCCAAGCACTGGTTGGAATTCCAAGCGTCCGAAGAAGCCTTAACGTCCCAAATGAACGATGCTGGCTGTGGGCGCCTCTTCCTCTCCTCCACCCGTGATCTTTATCCCCTGTTTATTGCTCGTTATGTGGAGTTGGCAACTGCTGCCTCTTGGCCTCCCCGTCTCTCCACCTCCCTCTCTCCCTGCTGTCCTATATAAACCATTGCAAGTCCCCTGTTTCAACGAGTGTGTTTTTCAGCCGTGAAAACACTGTGACTTCTGCACCTGGCATTCTTCTTTGAGAGGATGAGAGATCCCTAGATTGAGAGCTTAGTCTATGCTCTTATAGGTTGGGATTTGGAGAGTGTGAGGAAGGTTTTCAAGGCCCTTTTCCTTGTCCATTAGAGTGCTAAAACCCAGGATTGCAGCAAAGCCTGGTTACTGCCATCCACTATGACCGTGTCTCCTTCCAGCGGCTAGCACCGCACGTGAAGGTGGATTGGAGGGCCCCCGGTGTGTCTCCCCTCTAGAGGGAGTACTCTTCTACTCCTGGGAGCAAGCAAGGTGAGCCGGATTTGCTGCTGTTGCTCCTAACGCGAAGAAAGAAGCTGCTATCCTGTTCTGCTGCAGAATTTCTGGCAGCAGACTTTGGAGATTTTATACACCTATTTTAGCTTGTTTTGATTGCAGATTTTGATTGAAGATCGAAGAGCACTTATCCACCTTGCTGCTTCTCAAATTTGGGAGCAAACAGAGGTCCGGAAGCCATCGTTCCGGTGACGTTTTTCAAGCTCAAAACAGAGTTTTCAATCAGCCCAAGGAAGAAGAAGATTGGAATAAGTTTATCCCACTTATTCCAGCCTATTCCAGGTTTATTCCAAAATTATTCCAGGTGAAATAAAGGTATGGAAAATTATTTTTTTAATCATGCATGAATAGATTTATTTGTTTAATATTTTGCAAATATTTTATATTATCAAACATGCCTTCATGCAACATGAATAGGTTAGGTTCTGGGCGGAGCAGTTTTCGCTGCGCGGATTTTTAAAAATATTTTTAAAATCCATTCTACTCCCGCAGCTGTTTACATGCCTAGTGTAGGACCATGTTAAGCCACCTGCACCGTTTCTCTTTCATTGGTATCAGAGCCAGGTTGCATGTGTAACCTATTCCTGTTTGCATGTTTTATAGATTAAAATTAGTTTAATCTATAAATGTATCCTGATCTCTTTTTGGAACCTAGTTGAGACCTTCACCAAGATCGTGTGTCTTTGACACGATACGGATCGTCTGTGTCGGCCTCTTCATAAGGATCCTTAAAGAATATTATAAATTAAAAATTATTTTAATTTGGTGATACATGTTTTAGGCATGTTTTATATTGGATATAAAATATTTGTAAAATATCTTGATGCATGATTTGGTATGTAAAAATTGTTTTACATAGAGACTTAATTAAAAATTATTTTAATTAAGAGTTTGGCTTATTAAAAATTTTTTTAGGTTTATGAAATCTAATCAAATTTGCATAAGCCATTTTGGGTTAATTGGGTTAGCTGACTAGTTGGATCCATTACTGGGTTAGACCTAAGTTTAGTTGAACCGGATTAACAAGAAGATTAAATAAAAGTTGTTTAAGGCCCTTCTTTAGAACTATCTAATAGTTAGATTAGTTGATCCGTTCAACTAAAATGGATCCAATTAGTGGCTCAGTGGATGCCCGAGTCTTTAGGCTAGTATGATCGAGTCTGGTAAACCGACTGGTGTCGAGGTAGGTTTGGCATTGTGATCATGGTTGTATGAGGCTTCCTCTTTCCTGGCCAACTTGGTTGGTATCTAGGAAAGATGGTTAATGGTGGATACTCACCCATGATCTCACCTACCTGGCTAGTCGAGTCAACCAGAACTGATTGGAAAAGCTCAATGACTCGAGTTAACCCATGTCACCCAGGTTGATCGGTCTGACTGATCTATAGGTGCCCATGGATCATTTGTTGATTTATATCAACCCTCTTGGAATCTGATTGATTCAATGGAAGGATGATCCATGTCCTTGTCTTTTCTTCTGTCATAATTAAAAATCCTCTAAAATTATTAGGTCCTTGAAAAGACTAAGTCAAAGAGTTGATAGTGTCTTAGCCTCCCATTAAGTTGGATAGAAATGTGTCCACTAGCTTTGTGTGCATCGGCAGTTCCATAGAACGGGTGTACATCCAGCGACTGGAATTTCTATCTGATCGATGATGGTTCAGTGCAACCTCCTTAACGGGACCAGGTGGGCCGGCCATAGTCGGGCTTGGTCTTTAGTTAGCTGGAAGCATTGGATTTATCATTTTAATGGTTGGACCTAAATAGAGACCCGTAATAGGAGGCCCCAAGGCCGATTGGGGTGTTCTGTTGAGCAAAATAAAATACTGAAAATTGTTTAGGAAAACAATTGGTTTACGAACCTACCTTTAGGCTCGTATGGGTGAGCTGGCCTAAGTCGGGCTCATGCGTGGCCTATTGGATTTCAGTACCCACTTGAAAAAGTGTTTTCATGGATTGGAGTTAGAGGCTACCAATATGAAAAATTAGTGGAAGAAACCTTTAGACTAAAGTCTAATTCTTTTGGTTAAATTATTAATTCATACACTAATTTGGTCTTATTTTCTTTTCAGATGTCTTCTAATTTATCGCTCCGGTCACTTCTCGATAACGAGAAGTTAAAGGGTCACAATTTCGATAATTGGTATCGAAGATTGAGAATCATTCTGGAGCATGAACGGATCCTCTATGTGATAACGGATCCGGCACCTGAAATCCCTCCCGCTAATGCATGGAGTGCAGTCAGAGACACTTATCTGAAGTGGGTCTCTGATCGGACTACTGTCCGATGCATTATGTTAGCGGCGATGAACGACGAGTTCAGTCGCAAATTCGAGGAGGCCCAACCTGATGAAATCCTTCAAAAGTTGAAGGAATCCTTCGGCACCCCGGATGATGTAGAACGGTACAAAGTGTCTTGTGCTATCTACAACTCCAAGATGCCGAATGGTGGTTCAGTCACTGATCATGTATTGTACATGATCGAGCTGATTGAAAAACTGGGCAAACTCGGATGCCCCTTGCACGATCAGCTCGGCAAGGATGCAATCCTGAATTCTCTTCCCTTCTCCTATCTTGATTTTCTCGATCATTATAGAATGAACAAGCCTGCAGTCAACTACCATGGTCTTTTGGGGTTGCTGCAAACTTTTGAGAAAGACCACCAACTGAATAAGGGGGTGGTGAATTTAGTGGAAGGTAGTAGAGGTCGTCGTCCTTTTAAGAAAGGGAAGAAGAAATCAAATAAGAAGGGAAAGAAGGTGCAAAATGCTCCTGGCCCTAGTCAACCAGGAAGTATAAGGCTGATCAATATTCTGCAGAGTGTTTCTACTGTAAGAAGAAGGGACACTGGAAGAGGAACTGTCCTCTTTATATTGCATCCCTTGATCTGAACAGGCCGAGGAAGCAGAAGTCTGCTGAACAAGGTATTTATATGATAAAACCTTATAATTCTCAATTGTTGATACTGCTAACTGGGTATTGGATACTGGTAGTCAAATTCACGTTTGTAATTCGTTACAGGGACTTCAAGTTAGCAGAAGATTTGAAGATGGAGAACAGTTTCTGAGCGTCGGGAATGGAAATCATGTTCCAGTACTGGCGATCGGAGTCTTGTGTCTTGTCTTTGAGTCTTGCACTGTCGAAATAGTCGACTGTCACTATTGTCCTAGTTTTATTATGTGCATAATCTCTGTAGGCCTTTTGGCCAATTATGGTTTTGAACTATCAATAAAAGGAGATTTTTGCAATGTTATTTTGAATAACTCTGTTATAATGAAAGCTAGATTAAATAATAGCATATATGTACTATCAAGGCCTGTTAGTATAATGTACACTTCTAGCAAACGCCCAAGATTAGATAATGTCAACGATTTGTATCTTTGGCACTGTAGGCTAGGTCATATTAACCAAAATAGGATAAACAAGATGCGAGGAGATGGACTCTTCGAGGTCAGTGATTCTGAATCACTGCCCACTTATGAATCCTGTTTACTTGGTAAAATGACCAAGTCACCTTTTACTGGAAATGGTGAACAAGCTACAGAACTTCTAAGTCTAATACATACTGATGTATGTGGACCGATGACAGTTAGTGCCAGAGGAGGATACAAATATTTCATTACTTTTACAGATGACTTTTCAAGGTTCGGTTATGTCTTCTTAATGAGACATAAGTCTGAGTCGTTTGAAATATTCAAATGATACCGTAATGAAGTAGAAAAGCAAACTGAAAAAAGTATTAAAACCCTTCGATCTGATCGAGGTGGCGAATACTTATCTGGTGCATTTTTGACATATCTTGAGGAGAATGGAATTCTCTCTCAGTGGACTCCTCCAGGAACACCACAGTTGAATGGTGTGTCCGAAAGGAGGAATCGAACCTTGTTGGACATGGTTCGATCCATGATGGGCTTTGCAACTCTACCGCTATCCTTTTAGGGATATGCGCTTCAGACAGCCTGTTACTTATTAAATGATGTTCCAAGTAAGTCTGTTGTCTCCACTCCATATGAGATGTGGATTGGACGTAAACCCTCAATCTCACACCTTCGAGTCTGGGGTTGTCCGACTTACGTAAAGCATTTAGACTCAGACAAACTTGGTCCAAGGTCTGATCGGTGTTTATTCATTGGTTATCCTAAGGAAACCAAAGGGAATTTCTTCTATTTGGAGAATGAACAAAAGGTGTTCGTTGCTCTTAGAGCTATCTTTTGGAAAAGGAGTTCCTTGGAGAAGGAACTATAGCCTCTAAGATTGAACTTGATGAAGTTCAGCCAATAGAAGAACCTGCACACTCTAAGGACATCGTAGAACCAGCTGTGATTGAATCACACCCAGAACCCATTAGGAGATCTGGTAGAATACCACGTCAGCCGGACAGATACTACGGTTTCTTGGTCTGGGACGGTGATCCCGTTGAGCTCGATGAGAACAATGAAAATTCGATCACCTATATGGATGCACTTCAGAGATCTGACTCTGAGGCATGACTTGGAGCCATGCGATCCAAAATGAAGTCCATGGAAATCAACAAGGTTTGGACATTGGTTGATTCGCCTGAAGGAATAAAACTCATCGAGTGTAAATGGATCTTCAAGAGGAAAAGGGGCACAAATGGGAAGGTAGAGATCTATAAAGCCCGTCCGGTTGCCAAGGGGTATCGTCAGCGATATAGTATCGATTATGATGAGACTTTCTCACCTGTGGCAATGCTCAAATCCATTCGGATCATGCTTGCTTTGGCAGCATATTTTGATTACGAGATCTGGCAGATGGATGTCCGAACCGCTTTCCTAAATGGGGAGCTAGAAGAGGATGTGTATATGATACAGCCTGAAGGGTTCACATCCACAGATGAATCAAAAGTATACAAATTGCAGAGGTCCATCTATGGACTTAAGCAAGCGTCTCGAAGTTGGAACTTACGATTTGATAGGTATATTAAATTATACGGCTTTGTTAGGAATGAAGAAGAACCATGCATCTATAAATGGGTTAATGGTTCTGTGATTGTATTCCTAGTACTGTATGTTGACGACATTCTCATAATCGGGAATGATGTCGTAGCATTACAAGGAATAATGGTCTGGTTATCATCTCAGTACTCCATGAAGGACTTGGGTGAAGCTTCTTACATACTAGGTATGAAGATCTATAGAGATAGATCTAAGAAGCTTTCGGGACTGTCCCAGTCTACGTACATTGACACCGTGCTGAAAAGGTTCAGCATGGAAAATTCTAAGAAAGGCTATCTTTCTGATACAGAACAAAGAACAAAAAAACGTATGCGGAAGTAAAATTAAAATTAATCCCTTTTTTTTATTTTTTTTTATTTTTTTTTATATTTCAGAAATTGGCTTTGACTCAAAGTAAAGCTAAACTAAGTTGAAGGAAACTAGGTAAGGATTGAAAGCACAATTTAGATGAAACTAAATTATCAGAGTAGTTCAGAAGTAACGGATCGCTGGGGGTTGAGAAACTCCCAGACCTAGGGTTTCGCTCTGAACTTTCAACAGAACAGAAATAGAGAGGAGAGATGGTTTACTAACCAGACAGTGATCTTCTCAGGATTTTGGTGGAAGAACTCTCTCGAGCAGATTGTTGGATCCTCGGATTCGGCTATCTTCGCAATGGATCCTCCAATACTGGCCTGTGGTTTGGTCGGCTTCTCCTAGACTCAAGATCTGGAAAGAAGAGGAACAAGTGATTGAATTCAGATACTCAAGAAAAGATTTACCAGGTTGAAGAACTTGAAAGCTGAAGTTGCTAAAATCAGGATTCTCCTGGAGGCTGATCTGACTCCCTCTTAGAATTGCTGTAGACCTGAAGTATCTGGACTAGAGCTGGATGCTGGTGGTCGGCCTGGACTTGGAGAGGGTGGCCGTGAGAAGTGGGATAGGCTAGGGCTTGGTGGAAAGAGAAGGGTGATGGCGGCTAGGGTTTGGGAGAGGAGTGGCTAACCTAGGGTTTGGGTTTTGGAGATCTCACACCTCCTCAAGGTTCCTGGGGAACCCGGATTTACTCCCTCACGGAGCTTAACACCTAGATGCAAGTGCGGAAGAGAGAAAACACAAAGTTTGCTCACAAAAAAATTTGGTTTCATTCATGTGATTGATTTAAACTTACAAGAGGGGTTTAATTTATAAGGCTTTACAAGGGAGTAGGGTTTTACATCTTCCCATGTGGGACTAAAGGAGGGGATCGATAAATCAGGATAAATCATACACATATGGTCGGCCAATGTACCAAAAAAATTTGATTTGGGTTATAAAAGGCAGGTAGATGGCGCCTCCTTGTATGGATCTTCAAGAGAGTTTTTTTCCTTCCATGGATCAACTCTTTTGGACTCCTCCTTTTCTTCCTCCCTAAGTCAAGGTCCTTCCCATCTTTGTTTTGGATTTTTTGGCAGGTAGTGGGCACCTCCTTGAAGTTCTCTCCAAGAAAATTTCTTCCCATCTTTACTTTGGTTATCTTGGGAAAGTCTTGGCCGCCCCCTTGATTTGTGGACTCTTGGTGGATTTCTCCTCATCTGGCACATGAGAGAAGGAAGCTGCTATCTGTGGAGTGGGGACCAAAGGCTGCTGGATGTAGATATGGCGCCCCCTAGACTCAGGCGTATGGCTGGGAGTGTGGTGTCCACTTGCTTGGTCTTGGGAGAAAATGTAACACCCTAGGTTGAAACCCTAGTCCACTACTGAGTCAACATGACTCAACAAAATAAAATGCAGGTAATGTAGACTCAAGCTAAATTGAGTTGATCTAGTCAACTCTTATTACAAACCAAAAACCCTAATTTTTTCAGGCAAGGTTAATCAGAGATCCAGATGGAGCTCTGAAGTCTTCTTCTGAGTCTGGTGCCCGCACCAATTCTCCCAGGGTGGGAGGAACTCGACCCTGTCGAGTATGGATCCAGTTGGCTCTGGTATCTCTCCAAGAGGTCTGGGTCCAGCACTTGTAACTCTTCTCGGGAGATCCAAGAGTCATCAGAATCTGGCCTTCCTAGCCAACGGACCAGGTATCTTTGGTATCCTCGATTACGAGTAGAGATAACCTGATCATCCAGGATCTTTTCAATCTGCTCTTTCCTCACAGGCCAATTTGTTGGTGGACACACAGGGTCAGGTTCACTCTCAAGAGCAGGATTAGGTTCAAAAGCCTCACTGGGAATCACAGCTGGCTCCCTATACTCTACTAGGTCTGTAATGTTGAAAGTGGAGCTAATGCCTAGTTCTGGAGGCAACTCGAGCACATAGGCATTGGATCCTACTCTCTTTACACTCTAAATGGTCCAGCTCCCCTAGCATGTAACTTTCTAACGGTTCCAGGAGGAAACCGTTCAGGCCTTAACCTAATCATTTCATAGTCTCCTTCGTCAAAAGTTTTGACTCGCCTTTGAGAATCAGCCAATTTCTTATAAGTTTCATTACTTAAATTTATTTTCGCTTGAATTTCTTTATGCAAGTCTTTTATATGCTGTGCAAAAACTTCGGCAGACTCGGAGACCCGTGTGTGGACTGGTAAAGGAGCTAGGTCAAGAGGTGTGTGGGGTTTGTAACCATGCACAATTTCAAATGGACTCTTACCCGTAGACCTATTGACCGAGTCATTATATGCAAATTCAGCTCTAGGTAAGTACAAATCCCAGTTCCTAATGTTTTCACCAACAAGACACCTTAGCAGATTGCCTAAACTACGGTTCACTACTTCGGTTTGGCCATCAGTCTGGGGATGATAGGCAGTTGAAAACTTAAGTTTCGTCCCTAACTTATGCCAAAGGGTTTTCCAGAAATAGCTGGTGAACCGAACATCCCTATCTGAAACAATGGTCTTGGGTAGGCCATGGAGTCGAACTATCTCATTGAAGAACAGGGTGGCTACCTTAGACGCATCAAATGTTTGGGAACAAGGCAAGAAATGGGCCATCTTGGAAAATCGGTCTACTACAACACAGATAGAGTCATGCCTCCTCTGGGTCTTAGGCAAACCTAACACAAAGTTCATGCTCACATCTTGCCAAGGATGATCTGGGACAGGGAGTGGGGTATAAAGGCCGGTGTTCTGTTTTCGCTGTTTGGCAACAGCGCAGGTCCGACACCTAGCCACAATGTGTGCTACATCTCTTTTTAAGCTAGGCCAGAAAAAATGGTCTTCAATAGCCAGGGTGGTCTTATCTTTTCCGAAATGGCCAGCTAAACCTCCAGCATGAGTTTCCCAAATCAAGAATTCTCTAAGAGAGGTTCTGGGATGCAAAGCCTATTCTTAAAGAATAGAAAGCCATCTAAAAGGGAATAATCCTTATGTTCACTAGATGGTCCTTGAGTTAGATCCTGGTATACAGTCTTGAAATCCGGACACGACTCATATTCTTCTTTGATTTGCTCAAACCCTATGACTTCAGCCCTAACAGAATTCAACAACAAAGATCGACGACTAAGGTTATCAGCTACCTTATTTTCAGACCCAACCTTATGCTTCAAAACAAAAGTATAGGACTGGATATACTCTACCCACTTAGCATGCCTAGGGTTAAGCTTCTTCTGAGAATTCAAGAATCTAAGAGCCTCATGGTCCGAAAACAGCACAAATTCTTGCGGTAGTAAATAATGTCTCCAGTAACGCAAAGCTTGCACTACCGCGTAAAATTTCTTATCATAGGTAGAATACCTAAGCTTAGCATCATTAAGTTTTTCACTAAAGAATGCTACGGGATGGTTCTCTTGGCTTAGGACTCCACCTATACCTACTCCTGAAGCATCATAGGCAACCTCAAATACCTTTGAAAAGTCCGGTAGTCTCAAAATGGGTGCCTGGGTCATCCTATCCTTAAGATCTAGGAAGGCTTTATGGGCTGCTTTGGTCCACTGAAATTCTCCCTTCCTGATGCAGTCTGTGATAGGAGCAACTACGGTACTAAACCCCTTGATGAATCACCTATAGAAGGTTGCTAAGCCATGGAAACTTCTGACTTCATGCATATTAGTCGGCTCTGGCCATTCTACTATGGACCTAATCTTTTCAGGATCGGCAGCCACGCCGTCAGGGGTTACAACAAATCCAAGGAAGATAATCCTACTGGTCATAAATTCACACTTCTTTAGATTACCGTAGAGACTATCATTCCTCAAAACTTGACAAACTTGACTAAGGTGGCCTAGGTGATCTGCAGGGGTCTTACTATAGATCAGGATATCATCAAAATAGACCACTACAAACTTCCCTATGAAAGCTCTAAGTACCTGGGTCATAATCCTCATGAAAGTACTAGGGGCATTGGACAACCCAAAAGGCATAATAACCCATTCATAGAGACCATCCTTTGTTTTGAAGGCTGTTTTCCACTCATCCCCTGGTCTAATCCTAACCTGATGATAGCCACTCTTGAGATCAATTTTAGAAAAACCATGGAACCGGCCATCATATCAAGCATGTCATCTAGTCTAGGGATGGGGAACCTATACTTGATTATGATTTTATTGATGGCACGACTGTCAACACACATCCTCCACGTGCCATCTTTCTTCGGGGTTAGAAGTGCAGGGACTGCACAAGGGCTAAGACTCTCTCTAATGAACCCCTTCCTCAACAATTCGCCAACCCGCTTTTGCAGTTCTTTATGCTCCGATGGATTCATCCTATAATGGGGCAAGTTGGGTAAAGTAGCTCCTGGGACTAAATCTATGGAATGCTGAATATCCCTAAGAGGTGGAAGGTGGTCTGGAAGATCCTCGGGAAAAACATCATCAAATTCTTCTAATAAAGGCTTAACTTCCTAGGAGGCTCTGAGGGTGTAGGAGTCCTAAGTTCCTTAGCAGTCAACATCCAAATGGGTGAACCACTATGAATCTCTTGTTCTAGATCCTTGGCACTAATTAGGTTCACTCCAGTCTTCATTTCTCTGACCTTACTAGTTCTTTAGCTACCTTGTCCTTAGGAGGGACTGAATGGATTGTGATTTTCTTCCCATTGAAACTAAAGCCACAGGTGTTGGATTTTCCTAAGAGGGTGGCATCATGATCATACAACCAAGGTCTTCCAAGAATTATACTGCTCACCCACATGGGCAAGACATCACACCAAATCTTCTCTTGATAGGATTGCATTTGGATTTGGACCTGACATCTAGACTGGATGGGTATAAAGGTAGAGTCTACCCAAGAAACCTTATAGGGGTTGGGGTGGGGGACTGGGGTTAAGCCTAACATTTTGACAGTGCTAGTAGAAATGGCATTCACACAGCTCCCACTATCTATGATGATTTTACAAACCTTATCCCTAGTTTAAGGAAAGTCTGTAGGATGTTAGTCCTACGCCAATCTTCCTGAACTTTAGTCTGGGACAGGATGCATCTCACAACCCCTAAGTGGTCAGATTCAGTGGATTCTTCCTCTCCTTCATACTCATCAACCAAATTCATTCCGGCCTCATAAACTTCTTCTTCAAACTCCTCATTAGGCTCAGAATTCTCTTCTCCTTCCTCTTCTATATATAGGGATCTACGAGGGCACTGGCTAGAAACATGACCTACCTTATGACACTTAAAACAAGCTATGGCTGTGCACTGAGTGGAGATATGACCGGGCTTCTGGCACTTAAAATAGACGATACTAGGGGTTCTCTGGGTGTCAGGTGCCTTACCTATGTCCATGGGCCTAGGGGTGGGGATACCCTGATTAGGCTTGCTAGGGGTAACCTGGCTAGGTCCATTTCTTGGGATTGGGGCACTAACCCTAGATGGCATGGGTCCTCTCTGAAACTTCTCAGTGTTCAGGGCAATCTGATAGGCTTGGTCTAGGTCAGTAACCTCTCTCAGAAACAACTCTCTCTTAATATCTTCCCTAAGTCCAGCCCTAAATCTCGACAAAGTGACCTCATGGGCTTCACTCACATCACATCTCATCAGGTATTCATCAAAGGTGGTTATGTAGTCTGAAACAGATCGGTTCCCTTGTTTCAAAGTCTGCCATTGGTCTAACAAATTTTGCTGGTATGAAATGGGTAGGTACTTGTCTCTAAGTTTCTCTTTCATACCCTGCCAAGTGGTTATGGGCTCTACATTTCGTCTTCTAGTGGTCAGCTCAATGTTCCCCCAGTATAACCTAGCTTGACGTATTAATTTCATCTTGGCAAACTTGAATTTCCTCTCCTCAGACATGGCATACCACTCAAAGTACTGGTCCATCTCACCCTCCCAATCAGAATACACCTTAGGATTTAGGCTACCATCAAAAGTGGGTGCATCTAACTTGATGTTTGAATGAACCTATCATCTCTATCCTCAGGTTCTGGGTCGGGCCTCCTATGATTAGGTTCAGGATCTCGGTATAGAGGTCTTCTAGGCTCTTGGTGTGGGTGAGGTACATTAAAATCTGGGTCAGGAGTCCAGTTCCGATGCCTAGGTTCCTCTAGCACTTGGACTCGATCCCTAAGCTGGGCAAAATCCTCATGGACTTATTCTTTAAATTGGGCAACAGTGGTAGTCACATCCTGACTCAGTTTGTTCATACTCTCAGTAAGAGCTTTAACCATGGCTTCTAAATCAATTTGGGTTTGACCATGTTGGTAGGGCACTCCATTCCGGGTAGACATGATGCAAGCAAACACACAAAATGAGACTCAACTGAATGACTACGGGCTAACTAGACCTAGAGCCCAAACTAGATGCCCAATCAGAGTGGCAAGCTAGCCTGTAGTAACTCAGGACTCAGCCAGGCAGGTGTAAGGGGAGTGTTAGGTCCCTGAATGCCAATCCTAGACACCAATCAGAGATTGGCCAGGTAGGCGGACCAGCACACAAGCCCTTCGAGATGGAATCCCTGAACCACCGTTCTAGACACTGAGTACAAAGCACACACAGAGTAACCAAACAAACTGACTCAACACTAGCCTTGACCCGACTTGTTGATGTCCCTAGCCCACTAGGGAAAATTAGGTCTAATCAATTTTAGATTAAAGGCTTAGGTTCGAATGAAGGGGTGGTGGTTTTGGGCTAAGGAGAGGTTATCAACTCCTCCCCTTATCTTAGATGCTCAAATGCCCTTAAGGTGAATTAAGAGATGAACACTCAAAAAAATAATTGGATTGTAGAACACAAAACAGAGTTGCAGTAATTTAATTCTCAGAAATCGTACGCAAACAAATAAATCATGAGAAAATTTTGCAAATTTGTTTCAATTATACTGGTTCCAGAAAAATAAAAATCACTGAATTTGGAGTTACCTGAAGTGAGAAATAATTCTTTAACAGGGCAATTACAGGCTGAAAACAGAGCACTTCCCCGTTTACAATTTCTGCTATGAAGTTGTAACCCAACGGATCCCCTACACGCCCTAGGAACACCCCATGGAATGGGAAGAGGAGGTTTGCACCTCGCTTCGTTCCTAGGACCAGACGTCCTAGGGAGTCTACTTCGAGCAGACAAAGTAAAAAGAGAGAGACTCAAACAAGCAATCAAAACAGAAACCCTAGACAGGGCTCTGATACCAAAATGATGCAGAACAAAGAACAAAAAAACATATGCGGAAGTAAAATTAAGATTAATCATTTTTTTTTTTTTTTTTTTTTTTTTTTTTTTTATATTTCAGAAATTGGCTTTGACTCAAAGTAAAGCTAAACTAAGTTGAAGGAAACTAGGTAAGGATTGAAAGCACAATTTAGATGAAACTAAATTATCAGAGTAGTTCAGAAGTAACGGATCGCTGGGGGTTGAGAAACTCTCAGACCTAGGGTTTCGCTCTGAACTTTCAACAGAACAGAAATAGAGAGGAGAGATGGTTTACTAACCAGACAGTGATCTTCTCAGGATTTTGGTGGAAGAACTCTCTCGAGCAGATTGTTGGATCCTCGAATTCGGCTATCTTCGCAATGGATCCTTCAATACTGGCCTGTGGTTTGGTCGGCTTCTCCTGGACTCAAGATCTGGGAAGAAGAGGAACAAGTGATGGAATTCAGATACTCAAGAAAAGATTTACCAGGTTGAAGAACTTGAAAGCTGAAGTTGCTGAAATCAGGATTCTCCTGGAGGCTGATCTGACTCCCTCTTAGAATTGCTGTAGACCTGAAGTATCTGGACTGGAGCTGGATGCTGGTGGTCGGCCTGGACTTGGAGAGGGTGGCCGTGAGAAGTGGGATAGGCTAGGGCTTGGTGGAAAGAGAAGGGTGATGGCGGCTAGGGTTTGGGAGAGGAGTGGCTAACCTAGGGTTTGGGTTTTGGAGATCTCACACCTCCTCAAGGTTTCTGGGGAACCCGGAT
Organism: Areca catechu; assembly: GCA_021397845.1. Taxonomy (NCBI): domain Eukaryota; kingdom Viridiplantae; phylum Streptophyta; class Magnoliopsida; order Arecales; family Arecaceae; genus Areca; species Areca catechu. Next base: position 105,182,517 of record CM038050.1, read on the forward strand.
TTACTCCCTCATGGAGCTCAACACCTGGATGCAAGTGCGGAAGAGAGAAAACATAAAGTTTGCTCACAAAAAAAATTGGTTTCATTCATCTGATTGATTTAAACTTACAAGAGGGGTTTAATTTATAAGGCTTTACAAGGGAGTAGGGTTTTACATCTTCCCATGTGGGACTAAAGGAGGGGATCTACAAATCAGGATAAATCATACACATATGGTCGGCCAAGGTACCAAAAAAATTTGATTTGGGTTATAAAAGGCAGGTAGATGGCGCCTCCTTGTATGGATCTTCAAGAGAATTTTTTCCTTCCATGGATCAACTCTTTTGGACTCCTCCTTTTCTTCCTCCCTAAGTCAAGGTCCTTCCCATCTTTGTTTTGGATTTTTTTGGCAGGTAGTGGGCGCCTCCTTGAAGTTCTCTCCAAGAAAATCTCTTCCCATCTTTTCTTTGGTTCTCTTGGGAAAGTCTTGGCCGCCCCCTTGATTTGTGGACACTTGGTGGATTTCTCCTCATCTGGCGCATGAGAGATGGAAGCTGCTATCTATGGAGTGGGGACCAAAGGCTGCTGGATGTAGATATGGTGCCCCCTGGACTCAGGCGTATGGCTGGGAGTGTGGCTGGGAGTGTGGTGTCCACTTGCTTGGTCTTGGGAGAAAATGTAACACCCCAGGTTGAAACCCTAGTCCACTACTGAGTCAACATGACTCAACAAAATAAAATGTAGGTAATGTAGACTCAAGCTAAATTGAGTTGATCTAGTCAACTCTTATTACAAACCAAAAACCCTAATTTTTCGGGCAAGGTTAATCAGAGATCCAGATGGAGCTCTGAAGTCTTCTTCTGAGTCTGGTGCCCGCACCAATTCTCCCAGGGTGGGAGGAACTCGACCCTGTCGAGTATGTATCCAGTTGGCTCTGGTATCTCTCCAAGAGGTCTGGGTCCAGCTCTTGTAACTCTTCTCGGGAGATCCAAGAGTCATCAGAATCTGGCCTTCCTAGCCAACGGACCAGGTACCTTTGGTATCCTCGATTACGAGTAGAGATAACCTGATCATCTAGGATCTTTTCAATCTGCTCTTTCCTCACAGGCCAATTTGTTGGTGGACACACAGGGTCAGGTTCACTCTCAAGAGCAGGATTAGGTTCAAAAGCCTCACTAGGAATCACAGCTGGCTCCCTATACTCTATTAGGTCTGTAATGTTGAAAGTGGAGCTAATGCCTAGTTCTGGAGGCAACTCGAGCACATAGGCATTGGATCCTACTCTCTTTACCACTCTAAATAGTCCAGCTCCCCTAGCATGTAACTTTCTAACGGTTCCAGGAGGAAACCATTCAGGCCTTAACCTAATCATTACATAGTCTCCTTCGTCAAAAGTTTTGACTCGCCTTTGAGAATCAGCCAATTTCTTATAAGTTTCATTACTTAAATTTATTTTGGCTTGAATTTCTTTATGCAAATCTTTTATATGCTGTGCAAAAACTTCGACAGACTCGGAGACCCATGTGTGGACTGGTAAAGGAGCTAGTCAAGAGGTGTGTGGGGTTTGTAACCATGCACAATTTCAAATGGACTCTTACCCGTAGACCTATTGACTGAGTCATTATATGCAAATTCAGCTCTAGGTAAGTACAAATCCCAGTTCCTAATGTTTTCACCAACAAGACACCTTAGCAGATTGCCTAAACTACGGTTCACTACTTCGGTTTGGCCGTCAGTCTGGGGATGATAGGCAGTTGAAAACTTAAGTTTCGTCCCTAACTTATGCCAAAGGATTTTCCAGAAATAGCTGGTGAACCGAACATCCCTATCTGAAACAATGGTCTTGGGTAGGCCATGGAGTCGAACTATCTCATTGAAGAACAGGGTGGCTACCTTAGACGCATCAAATGTTTGGGAACAAGGCAAGAAATGGGCCATCTTGGAAATTCGGTCTACTACAACACAGATAGAGTCATACCTCCTCTGGGTCTTAGGCAAACCTAACACAAAGTTCATGCTCACATCTTCCAAGGACGATCTGGGACAGGGAGTGGGGTATAAAGGCCGGTGTTCTGTTTTCGCTGTTTGGCAACAGCGCAGGTCCGACACCTAGCCACAATGTGTGCTACATCTCTTTTTAAGCTAGGCCAGAAAAAATGGTCTTCAATAGCCAGGGTGGTCTTATCTTTTCCGAAATGGCCAGCTAAACCTCCAGCATGAGTTTCCCAAATCAAGAATTCCTTAAGAGAGGTTCTGGGGACGCAAAGCCTATTCTTAAAGAATAGAAAGCCATCTAAAAGGGAATAATCCTTATGTTCACTAGATGGTCCTTGAGTTAGATCCTGGTATACAGTCTTGAAATCTGGACATGACTCATATTCTTCTTTGATTTGCTCAAACCCTATGACTTCAGCCCTAACAGAATTCAACAACAAAGATCGACGACTAAGGGCATCAGCTACCTTATTTTCAGACCCACCCTTATGCTTTAAAACAAAAGTATAGGACTGGATATACTCTACCCACTTAGCATGCCTAGGGTTAAGCTTCTTCTGAGAATTCAAGAATCTAAGAGCCTCATGGTCCGAAAATAGCACAAATTCTTGCGGTAGTAAATAATGTCTCCAGTAACGCAAAGCTTGCACTACCGCGTAAAATTCCTTATCATAGGTAGAATACCTAAGCATAGCATCATTAAGTTTTTCACTAAAGAATGCTACGGGATGGTTCTCTTGGCTTAGGACTCCACCTATACCTACTCCTGAAGCATCACAGGCAACCTCAAATACCTTTGAAAAGTCCGGTAGTCTCAAAATGGGTGCCTGGGTCATCCTATCCTTAAGATCTAGGAAGGCTTTATGGGCTGCTTTGGTCCACTGAAATTCTCCCTTCCTGATGCAGTCTATGATAGGAGCAACTACGGTACTAAACCCCTTGATGAATCGCCTATAGAAGGTTGCCAAGCCATGGAAACTTCTGACTTCATGCACATTAGTCGGCTCTGGCCATTCTACTATGGACCTAATCTTTTCAGGATCGGTAGCCACGCCGTCAGGGGTTACAACAAATCCAAGGAAGATAATCCTACTGGTCATAAATTCACACTTCTTGAGATTACCGTAGAGACTATCATTCCTCAAAACTTGACAGACTTGTCTAAGGTGGCCTAGGTGATCTGCAGGGGTCTTACTATAGATCAGGATATCATCAAAATAGGCCACTACAAACTTCCCTATAAAAGCTCTAAGTACCTGGGTCATAATCCTCATGAAAGTACTAGGGGCATTGGACAACCCAAATGGCATAACAACCCATTCATAGAGACCATCCTTAGTTTTGAAGGCTGTTTTCCCCTCATCCCCTGGTCTAATCCTAACCTGATGATAGCCGCTCTTGAGATCAATTTTAGAAAAGACCATGGCACCGGCCATCATATCAAGCATGTCATCTAGTCTAGGGATGGGGAACCTATACTTGATTGTGATTTTATTGATGGCACGACTGTCAACACACATCCTCCACATGCCTTCTTTCTTCGGGGTTAGAAGTGCAGGGACTGCACAAGGGCTAAGACTCTCTCTAATGAACCCCTTCCTCAACAATTCGCCAACCTGCTTTTGCAGTTCTTTATGCTCGATGGATTCATCCTATAATGGGGCAAGTTGGGTAAAGTAGCTCCTGGGACTAAATCTATGGAATGCTGAATATCCCTAAGAGGTGGAAGGTGGTCTGGAAGATCCTCGGGAAAAACATCCTCAAATTCTTCTAATAAAGGCTTAACTTCCTGAGGAGGCTCTGAGGGTGTAGGAGTCCTAAGTTCCTTAGCAGTCAACATCCAAATGGGTGAACCACTATGAATCTCTTGTTCTAGATCCTTGGCACTAATTAAGTTCACTCCAGTCTTCATTTCTCTGACCTTACTTGTTCCTTTAGCTACCTTATCCTTAGGAGGGACTGAATGGATTGTGATTTTCTTCCCATTGAAACTAAAGACACAGGTGTTGGATTTTCCTAAGAGGGTGGCATCATGATCATACAACCAACGTCTTCCAAGAATTATACTGCACACCCCCATGGGCAAGACATCACACCAAATCTTCTCTTGATAGGATTGCATTTGGATTTGGACCTGACATCTAGACTGGATGGGTATAGAGGTAGAGTCTACCCAAGAAACCTTATAGGGGTTGGGGTGGGGGACTGGGGTTAAGCCTAACATTTTGACAGTGCTAGTAGAAATGGCATTCACACAGCTCCCACTATCTATGATGATTTTACAAACCTTATCCCCTAGTTTAAGGAAAGTTTGTAGGATGTTAGTCCTACGCCAATCTTCCTGAACTTTAGTCTGGGACAGGATGCATCTCACAACCCCTAAGTGGTCAGATTCAGTGGATTCTTCCTCTCCTTCATACTCATCAACCAAATTCATTCCGGCCTCATAAACTTCTTCAAACTCCTCATTAGGCTCGGAATTCTCTTCTCCTCCCTTTCCTATATATAGGGATCTACGAGGGCACTGGCTAGAAACATGACCTACCTTATGACACTTAAAACAAGCATGGCTGTGCACTGAGTGGAGATATGACCGGGCTTCTGGCACTTAAAACAGACGATACTAGGGGTTCTCTGGGTGTCAGGTGACTTACCTTTGTCCATGGGCCTAGGGGTGGGGATACCCTGATTAGGCTTGCTAGGGGTAACCTGGCTAGGTTCATTTCTTGGGATTGGGGCACTAACCCTAGATGGCATGGGTCCTCTCTGAAACTTCTCAGTGTTCAGTGCAATCTGATAGGCTTGGTCTAGGTCAGTAACCTCTCTCAGAAACAACTCTCTCTTAATATCTTCCCTAAGTCCAGCCCTAAATCTAGACAAAGTGACCTCATGGGCTTCACTCACATCACATCTCATCAGGTATTCATCAAAGGTGGTTATGTAGTCTGAAACAGATCGGTTCCCTTGTTTCAAAGTCTGCCATTGGTCTAACAGATTTTGCTGGTATGAAATGGGTAGGTACTTGTCTCTAAGTTTCTCTTTCATACCCTGCCAAGTGGTTATGGGCTGTACATTTCGTCTTCTAGTGGTCAGCTCAATGTTCCCCCAGTATAACCTAGCTTGACGTATTAATTTCATCTTGGCAAACTTGAATTTCCTCTCCTCAGACATGGCATACCACTCAAAGTACTGGTCCATCTCACCCTCCCAATCAGAATACACCTTAGGATTTAGGCTATCATCAAAAGTGGGTGCATCTAACTTGATGTTTTGAATGAACCTATCATCTCTATCCTCAGGTTCTGGGTCAGGCCTCCTATGATTAGGTTCAGGATCTCGGTATAGAGGTCTTCTAGGCTCTTGGTGTGGGTGAGGTACATTAAAATCTGGGTCAGGAGTCCAGTTCCGATGCCAAGGTTCCTCTAGCACTTGGACTCGATCCCTAAGCTGGGCAAAATCCTCATGGACTTGTTCTTTAAATTGGGCAACAGTGGTAGTCACATCCTGACTAAGTTTGTTCATACTCTCAGTAAGAGCTCTAACCATGGCTTCTAAATCAATTTGGGTTTGACCAGGTTGGTAGGGCACTCCATTCCGGGTAGACATGATGCAAGCAAACACACAAAATGAGACTCAACTGAACGACTACGGGCTAACTAGACCTAGAGCCCAAACTAGATGCCCAATTAGAGTGGCAAGCTAGCCTGTAGTAACTCAGGACTCAGCCAGGCAGGTGTAAGGGGAGTGTTAGGTCCCTGAATGCCAATCCTAGACACCAATCAGAGATTGGCCAGGTAGGCGGACCAGCACACAAGCCCTTCGAGATGGAATCCCTGAACCACCGTTCTAGACACTGAGTACAAAGCACGCACAGAGTAACCAAACAAACTGACTCAACACTAGCCTTGACCCGACTTGTTGATGTCCCTAGCCCACTAGGGCAAATTAGGTCTAATCAATTTTAGATTAAAGGCTTAGGTTCGAATGAAGGGGTGGTGGTTTTGGGCTAAGGAGAGGTTATCAACTCCTCCCTTATCTTAGATGCTCAAATGTCCTTAAGGTGAATTAAGAGATGAACACTCAAAAAAATAATTGGATTGCAGAACACAAAAATAGAGTTGCAGTAATTTAATTCTCAGAAATTGTACGGAAACAAATAAATCATGAGAAAATTATGCAAATTAGTTTCAATTATTCGGGTTCCAGAAAAACAAAAATCACTGAATTTGGAGTCACCTAAAGTGAGAAATAATTCCTTCAACAGGGCAATTACAGGCTGAAAACAGAGCACTTCCCTGTTTACAATTTCTGCTATGAAGTTGTAACCCAACGGATCCCCTACATGCCCTAGGAACACCCCATGGAATGGGAAGAGGAGGTTTGCACCTCGCTTCGTTCCTAGGATCGGACATCCTGGGGAGTCTACTTCGAGCAGACAAAGTAAAAAGAGAGAGACTCAAACAAGCAATCAAAACAGAAACCCTAGACAGGGCTCTGATACCAAAAATGATACAGAACAAAGAACAAAAAAACATATGCGGAAGTAAAATTAAGATTAATCCTTTTTTTTATTATTTTTTTTTATTTTTTTTTACATTTCAGAAATTGGCTTTGACTCAAAGTAAGGCTAAACTAAGTTGAATGAAACTAGGTAAGGATTGAAAGCACAATTTAGATGAAACTAAATTATCAGAGTAGTTCAGAAGTAACGGATCGCTGGGGGTTGAGAAACTCCCAGACCTAGGGTTTCGCTCTGAACTTTCAACAGAACAGAAATGGAGAGGAGAGATGGTTTACTAACCAGACAGTGATCTTCTCAGGATTTTGGTGGAAGAACTCTCTCGAGCAGATTGTTGGATCCTCGGATTCGGCTATCTTCGCAATGGATGCTCCAATACTGGCCTGTGGTTTGGTCGGCTTCTCCTAGACTCAAGATCTGGGAAGAAGAGGAATAAGTGATGGAATTCAGATACTCAAGAAAAGATTTACCAGGTTGAAGAACTTGAAAGCTGAAGTTGCTGAAATCAGGATTCTCCTGGAGGCTGATCTGACTCCCTCTTAGAATTGCTGTAGACCTGAAGTATCTGGACTGGATCTGGATGCTAGTGGTCGGCCTGGACTTGGAGAGGGTGGCCGTGAGAAGTGGGATAGGCTAGGGCTTGGTGGAAAGAGAAGGGTGATGGCGGCTAGGGTTTGGGAGAGGAGTGGCTAACCTAGGGTTTGGGTTTTGGAGATCTCACACCTCCTCAAGGTTCCTGGGGAACCCGGATTTACTCCCTCACGGAGCTCAACACCTGGATGCAAGTGCGGAAGAGAGAAAACACAAAGTTTGCTCACAAAAAAATTTGGTTTCATTCATGTGATTGATTTAAACTTACAAGAGGGGTTTAATTTATAAGGCTTTACAAGGGAGTAGGGTTTTACATCTTCCCATGTGGGACTAAAGGAGGGGATCTACAAATCAGGATAAATCATACACATATGGTCGGCCAAGGTACCAAAAAATTTGATTTGGGTTATAAAAGGCAGTTAGATGGCACCTCCTTGTATGGATCTTCAAGAGAGTTTTTTTCCTTCCATGGATCAACTCTTTTGGACTCCTCCTTTTCTTTCTCCCTAAGTCAAGGTCCTTCCCATCTTTGTTTTGGATTTTTTTGTCAGGTAGTGGGTGCCTCCTTGAAGTTCTCTCCAAGAAAATTTCTTCCCATCTTTACTTTGGTTCTCTTGGGAAAGTCTTGGCCGCCCCCTTGATTTGTGGACTCTTGGTGGATTTCTCCTCTTCTGGCGCATGAGAGAAGGAAGCTGCTATCTGTGGAGTGGGGACCAAAGGCTGCTGGATGTAGATATGGTGCCCCTTGGACTCAGGCGTATGGCTGGGAGTGTGGCTGGGAGTGTGGTGTCCACTTGCTTGGTCTTGGAAGAAAATGTAACACCCCAGGTTGAAACCCTAGTCCACTACTGAGTCAACATGACTCAACAAAATAAAATGCAGGTAATGTAGACTCAAGCTAAATTGAGTTGATCTAGTCAACTCTTATTACAAACCAAAAACCCTAATTTTTTTGGGCAAGGTTAATCAGAGATCCAGATGGAGCTCTGAAGTCTTCTTCTGAGTCTGGTGCCCGCACCACTTTCGATAGGTTCTGGAATTACTCTTTCCAAGAAGGATTGTGCGACAACTCCTGAGGAAAGAGAGCGCATGAGTAGAGTACCTTATGCTTCTGCAGTAGGCTCTATCATGTATGCTATGACTTGTACTAGACCAGACGTGGCATACTCACTAGGAGTAGTGAGTAGATACCAGTCTGACCCAGGTGAGGTGCATTGGAAGGTGGTTAAGTCCATCCTTAAATATTTAAGAAATACTAAAGGTCAATGGCTGATTTATGAAAAACCTGACTTGAAACTTGTGGGGTACTCTGACTTCAGTTTCCAGTCAAATAGAGATGATAGCAAGAGTGTGTCAGGGTTTGTATTTACCCTGAATGGAGGAGCGATCTGCTAGAAAAGTTCCAAGCATGCAACTATTGCAGACTCGGTATGCGAAGCAGAATACATTGCAGCATCAGATGCAGCAAAGGAAGCTGTATGGTTGTGGAAGTTCCTTGGAGAGCTACGGGTGGCACCTTCCCTAGATGGTCCTGTTCCGGTGTACTGTGACAGCACTGGAGCCATTGCTCAAGCTAAGGAGCCTAAAGCTCATCACTGCACCAAGCACATTCTGCGGCGCTACCACCTCATACGAGAGATCATGGAATGAGGCGACATCAATCTTCTGAAGATCGATGGAAAGGAAAATCTGGCCGCCCTCTTCACTAAAGCCCTCGGAATAAAAGAGTTCGACTATTGTAAATGGAAAATGGGTATTAGATACTCTTTTGATTGGCTTTAGTACAAGTGGGAGTTGTTGGGAATTGTTTCCCAAAGCCAATCGCCTGGGTTGTAGGCGGTTGTGCTGAGTATTATATTCTTTTTATGAATTAATAAAATATTATTTTTGGCAGCTCATCACATATTGTATTTCCCTGAAATGAACTCTTTCCATGTGATGAAGTCCTTAGGACTACACTGACTTCGATACAAAGAGGATGTATCGAGTGGTCCTTAAACCTTGTTCACAACCAAAGGATATATTGTACTGGACGGCAATATATCAAGTATAGGTTGTTATAGTTCACATCGTTTGGTTGTCCTCTTGACCAAATGAGTGTGGTGACACTGATGTGATCTATAAGTGGGATATGTGATATCTCATTGAACGTTACTCCGTGCAGCCCCTTTCTACCAAAGGGATACTCACGATTGGATATGGGTATATGTGTCCCTCTGACCTGAGGTCATCACGGCAGCTTGCAAGCAACTCCCTGTGCTTTGGTGCCGGACTATCCGGATTTTTAATCCAGTGATGGAAGGTTTCTGGGTACAGGCAAGTACTTGTGGAGCAGTGATGGACCAAGATGGAATTGACCTGTCTAAACAGTTTGGATTGAATGTCTCGCCGTATCTCGATTTAGCAAATCCTCGGCCGGGGTAGCCCTAGTGTAGAGTCACTGGGCTTGCGAGGTTGAGACACGAAGTGGACTGACTCTGTCTGGGTTGGCAGCCCAATCTCAATCGTCCTGAGCATTAGAGGTCAAAGGGATGAATTATACGATAACCATATGCCAGAGGTTCAATAGTTTGCTCGTGCATCTTCGACCTCCGGATGCCGGGATCCATTGCTAGATGGTTTCCTGTGCTAGTACTAGAATTGTTCTAGTGCTACCGTTTAGGTTCGAACCCATACTAGAATTTTATGGTCACAGTATTTTTGAGCACTCTTTTTCCCATCTTACCCTTGTTTGTGTCAACCTGAAATTGTTCCAGGCTGACCAGGACTGCGCCAGAATTTTTCTGAATCAGTTTTGAACTGATTCGGAGTTTGTTTCGGCCTCCAATTGGTTGTGAACTAATTGAACCCAATTTAATTGGGCTTAAACCGGTTCAATTGGATTGAACCAAGAGTTTTAAATGGGTTTGAACAAAAAATTGGCTTGGATCGGTTAATTGAACCGGTGTTCCTCTCCCTTGGACCGTTTAACACGGTTTTGATGTTGGAATTTTTCCAAGCACTGGTTGGAATTCCAAGCGTCCGAAGAAGCCTTAACGTCCCAAACGAATGACGCTGGCTGTGGGCGCCTCTTCCTCTCCTCCACCCGTGATCTTTATCCCCTGTTTATTGCTTGTTATGTGGAGTTGGCAACTGCTACCTCTTGGCCTCCCCGTCTCTCCACCTCCCTCTCTCCCTGCTGTCCTATATAAACCATTGCAAGTCCCCTGTTTCAACGAGTGTGTTTTTCAGCCGTGAAAACACTGTGACTTCTGCACCTGGCATTCTTCTTTGAGAGGATGAGAGATCCCCAGATTGAGAGCTTAGTCTATGCTCTTATAGGTTGGGATTTGGAGAGTGTGAGGAAGGTTTTCAAGGCCCTTTTCCTTATCCATTAGAGTGCTAAAACCCAGGATTGCAGCAAAGCCTGGTTGCTGCAATCCACTATGACCGTGTCTCCTTCCAGCGGCTAGCACCGTGCGTGAAGGTGGATCGGAGGGCCACCGGCATGTCTCCCCTCTAGAGGGAGTACTCTTCTACTCTTGGGAGCAAGCAAGGCGAGCCGGATTTGCTGCTATTGCCCCAAACACGAAGAAAGAAGCTGCTATCCTGTTCTGCTGCACAATTTCTGGCAGCGGACTTTTGAGATTTTATACACCTATTTTAGCTTGTTTTGATTGCAGATTTCGATTGAAGATCGAAGAGCACTTGTCCACCTTGCTGCTGCTCAAATTTGGGAGCAAACGGAGGTCCGGACCATCATTCCGGCGACGTTTTTCAAGATCAAAATAGAGTTTTCAATCAGCCCAAGGAAGAAGAAGACTGGAATAAGTTTATCCCACTTATTCCAGCCTATTCCAGGTTTATTCCAGAGTTATTTCAGGCGGAATAAAGGTATGGAAAATTATTTTTTAATCATGCTTGAATAGATTTATTTATTTAATGTTTTGCAAATATTTTATATTATCAAGCATGCCTTCATGCAACATGAATAGGTTAGGTTCTGGGCGGAGCAGTTTTCCGCTGCGCGGATTTTTTAAAAATGTTTTTAAAATCCATTCTGCTCCCACAGCTATTTGCATGCCTAGTGTAGGACAATGTTAAACCACCTGCACCGTTTTTCTTTCACCAGGTAGGCAGACCAACTCACTAGCCCTGAATCACCAAGCCTAGACACCAAGAGCAGCAGCACACACAGAATGGGCTGACGCCATGAATATACACTTAGTTTTGACTTGACCAGTTGGTGTCCCTAAGCTCTCTAGAGCAAAAGTACGTTTCTACTGTGTTTTAATTAGAGGCTTGGGTTCGGAATGCAGGGTGGTTGTTTTGGGCTAAGGAAAGGTAATGAAGTCCATCCCTTATATCATGATATTGCCGCCCTTAAGTAGCTTAATGCAAAATATGAAATGCACATTCCATGATCCTAATGCAAACTAAGAAACACAGATATTTTTTCTTCTTTTTTTTTTGTATGCTTGCGATAAAACAACTGAAATAAAGAAATGCGGTAGAACTAAACTATGCAAAGAACTAATATGAACAGGATTTTAACTAACAAAATCCTGTGAAAAAATAGTGAGTGGGCTAAATAAAATGCATGTCCTAACTGTGCTCTGATACCAGAAAGTGATGAGGAACTATTGTCTGATAAAATTTACCCTAAAAATATGTACGAATACCGATGCTTATAATAAACACAGATTCAAATAGGGTAGACCATGCATTCCCTCATGCTAGGCTCAATAAAATGAGAAAGAACCAAGACTCAGAGATTAAGAAATCCCTGATCAAGGACATGCACTCATTTCAAAGTTTCAGATCTAAAGCAAGGACTAAAAAATAAACCCCACGACAGTAATAACTATTTTTTCTGTGATGATATCACTTAATCTTGGAAGATGCGGCCTGGATAATCAATGATCAGCCATCCAACGATAGGCATCAGGAGGTGGGTTGATGGCTTGGATCCCTTCAAGGCTTGGTACCAGAAAGGACCTAAAACAATTAACCTTGGATTAGTCTAAGTGAGAAAATCAAAGCCAAAACACAACCCAAATTAAAATAAACAGGGCTTATTCCACTCTAGAATAGATCTGGGATAAGTGCAGAATAGATGGAACAACTAGAATAGCTATTCCAGTCTTCTTCAACAGCAGCTCAAGGAATCTCTTGCACGCTTCGTGGAACAGGGCAGGGGCAAAGAGGTGAAGACAGCTTCGGGGTGGACCGGCGGAGGGAGGTCCGGTGACGGACGGGCCGGAGGGGGGGAAGGCTCTGGTAGAAGAACGGCCGAGCCGACGTCTGCGAAGGGCTCAGGAGCAGGGGAGGCATGCTCGATTTTGGGCATGACTTCCGTGGAGGGCTGGCATCGAGGCGATCTCCGGGAGGCATGAGATCCAGCTACGGAGATGGGAGTCGGGCGCTGGGAACCGGAGGAGGGAGTTCGGTCGTTGGAAAACTAGAGGAGGCTACCGGGAGGCGGGGTGGTGAAACCGTGCGACGGGAAGTCCCTTGATGGAAGGACTGGAGGAGAGGCTGGTGGCTGGGCGATCTCTGGGGGAGGACGGGGCGTCGTCCTTCAACGGGGGAGTCGAGCTGCGGTGGGAGAACCTCAGGGCAGATGCTTGGAAGGAGCTGGGAGTTTGTGAACATCTAGAAGGGACACCGTGGGCTCGGGAACAGGGGAGGTGCACCTGGTTCGGGCGAGAACTCCGAGGAGAGGTGGTCCGGAGAAGAGGCCGGTGTCGGGGATGACCGGATGAGGGCGATCGGGTGATGGTGGACCGGGAGGAAGCTTACAGAAAAAGGGAGGTCCGACGATGGAAGATGGAGGAGAGGGGATCTAGCTTCGTGAAGACCGGAGGAGGCGCCGTAGGTGCTTGGGAGGACCGGGAGAGGGAGATCCGGTGATGGGAGGGGCCGGGGGGGGAGAGCTGGTGACGGAAGGATCGGAGGAGGGGGTTCGGACGACAGGAAACCGAAGGTGGATGGTCCGATGTCGTGAAGACCGGAAGAGGGTAGGCCGGCAACAGGAGGACCTTAGGAGGTGGGCCTGGTGTCGAGAAGGCCAGAGGAAGGAGTGGGTTGGAAAGGAAAGCTTGGCGTCTCAGGCGACAGGTGCAGTAGCTTCTTCTCCGTGGTGGGGGTAACAGTGGGCTTTGGGGAGGACGATGGACCTTTGGAAAAGATGGTGGATCTTGGAGCAGGAGAGTTGTTTTACAGTGAAACGAAGGAGATCGGTCGCAGGAAGACGAAGCAGCGACGATGGAGATCGATGGAGGTAGATGGGGAGTTGCTTAGGAGAAGATGGGTGGGAGGCACTTTGGAGTGGTCGATGGGCAGGAACGGATGAAATAGCGACAACGGGGATAGCAGAGACGAAGATGCCATGGGATAGGTGGGGCCTCGCACCCCTCAAAGTCGTGGCTGCGATGAAGGCACGGTGGAGCCTCGCGCTCCTCGATGTTGCGGTTGCAATGAAGATGTCGAACCAGGATGAAAACCAAATGAAGAAGAAGAGTAGTAAACTTCGTTGTATTTCATTGCTTTTCCTTGCATAGAACGAGCCTTAATATAGGCTTACAACCGGTTCTAGAAGGCTCTGATCGAAGGAATTAAGGCTAACTAATCCGTGGATTAGTTACAAAATCCTAACTAATCAAGAACGTGGCTGCAAAGTTTGTTGCGGCCATGACTTCCCAAATATTTCATGGGATTTTTTTTTCATATATATTTTTTAATTACAAAAAATTGAAGCAAAAAAATAAATTCTAGAAATTTCCTGACACCCGGGATTTAGTTTGACCAGGTCTTGAGTCAGCTCGGTTGTCTCGGGTCGGCTCGATGGTGCAAATCTTATTTCCCTTGTTCTGTGATCAGATAGGTTCTTGAAACTTGGTCTTAGTCTTGGTGTCGTCACCACTGTCCCTTGGTGAAGTTATGGGCTTCATCTTTTCCGTTGGATGGAGTCACACGGATTGTGGCCCCTGGTTCTTCCGACGTTGAATCAGCTTGGCGTCGCTTGGAGTTCCGCACCCATCTCTGGTGCCTACATACATGGCGCATTCAGAGAGAGTGTGCCCCTTCTTTCGAGGAGGTGCTACAAAATGATTCTTGCCCCTTTATAAAGGGAGAGGGAGGACTGGTCAAAGAAGCTTCTCCATTCCTGTTTGCCTTTGCTTTTTGTCCAGCTTTTCTTGCTTCTAGTCTCTAGTCTCTTCCATAGGTAGGTTTTCCCTGCTTCTTCCTCCCTTTTCTTTTTCAACATGGTTAGGTCTCTTGGAGTTTGCACCGCCAGCAGGGGAGAGGCTGGGCCTTCAGGTTCTGTTAGGGATACTGTTGTCGAAATTAGACCGGAGCTAGTTCCTAGTTCTGCTTCTTTTAGGAAAATAGCCCACCTTCGAGAATGTTATCGCATTCCCAAACATTTTCTTCTAGTGCTCCCTAAACCTGAAGAGCGGTTAAATAGACCTCTCGCCGGGCGCATCGCTGTATACGAAGACCATTTGAAAGCCAGTCTTTATTTCCCACTACATTTTTTTTTCCTTAGGATCGTCAGCATGTATCAGATTGTTCCTATAAAGTTGACTTCGAATAGTATCCAAAACATCTGCGGGATTTTGGTCCAATGCCAAATAGCCAATTTGAGGCAAAGGACTAGTCTGTTCACTTCCCTCTTTGTCTTAAAGAGGGATTTCCATGGCTATGGATGGTGGGTCATCGGCCCCCATCCCGACCGTAAAATAATGAAGGACATGCCTAGCGCCATCCATGTCTGGAAGTCCAACTTTTTCTTTGTCTCCTCTACTCAACCATGGAATTTCAACAGTAAGTGGAGAATGCCTTGTTTGGATGCTAATGTTGGTAAGAAGATTCTGGCGGTCGACCAACTTGACTATACCTTGTTGTCTGGTTCAAAGATCATTTCCATCCAAGAGCTCTTAGAGAAGAGGAACCTTCACCTTGCTGGGATCAGCGAGTCCTCTACGTTAGGTACAAATGATAGAAGACTTCAACTCTTTCCTATTTCATGGCTCTTCTGTCTAGCTAATTCTAAAATATGCATTTATTTGTAGGTGGCAGGATGAGGCCTAATCTGGGCTTGCTTCATCAATCTGCCAAGAGGAAAATGGTTTAGGCCCCTTCTTCAAGATTCGAGGTCCAAAAAAAGGCCCGAGAGGAGGGAATCAATAGAAGTGCTATGTCCTCTAGGGGATGTCTTGGGGGGATGAAGTCCTACCAATGGAGCTTTTAGCAGAGCTCCCACTAGCTAAGCCTTTGCCAAGGGCTAGCTCTTCGATCCAGATCATGGAGAGTCCAACTCCGACAACTGATGCACCACTGCCTTGCCCCCTGAGATGGACAAGGGCAAGGCGCCACAAGTTGAAGAGGGGTTTGTGAGGGATACTCCTCTAGATAGAGACTGCGGGGTAGACCTCTAGAAGTTTTCTGATGCGAAAGGCCTCGTATTCCCTGATGTAGCTAGGCAGGTACTGAATAGTGTTTTGCTGCCCCATGATTGGGCAGTCACTCAGAATCAGTGCCTCGCTAAAGTATCTGATTCTGCTTTTTCATCCCTACTGCAGGTAAGATAGCTGCAGTCTCTTCTGTCCTCAGTTGGCTGTTTGTATTATAATCAGTCTTATGTTTCAATCCATTAATATAGCTGGTCCACACATCACCTTTTGGAGGAGGCCCTAGAGGGCATCGATGACTTCCTTCGTAGCATAAAGAAGGAGCTTCAGATGGCCAACACCAAAAAAGAAGGTGGTCGAGGAATTAAAGCTGTCCATGGAAGAGATGCTCACTCACCGAGATGCTGAAGTCCAGAATTTGAAAGGTGAGTTGAAGAAGGCTCAACTAAAGATTTCTGAATAGGAGGCAAAGTTGAGGAAGAAAAAAAAGCAAATTCATTCCTTAGAGTATTTTGCAAAGGAAAACCTAAAGAAGGCCGAAGACATGGCCAAGATGACCGATGAGTCGATCAAGAGAGCTGAAGAAGTGACTTTGAGGGTCAAAGCAACAGCGAAGGAGTCCGAAGCCTTAAGAGAACGGGTAGCTAAGGTAGTTAAAGAGTTCAAAATGTCTTCGTAGTTTAAAGAGGAGGTGACTGAAGCAAGTTTGTTCAGCTACAAATATGGCTTCAACACCAGACTCAAAGGGGTCAGTGAAGTTTTTCCTAACCTCGACCTCTTCGGCATCCCAGCATACGAGATCGAAGAAGAGGAGGAGGAAGGAGCCTTGGCCTTTGCCGAGACTGAAGAAGTATCGGGTCAAACTGAGGAAGTCTCGATCAGGGCCATGGCAAGTCCGGCAACCTCGGCCCAAGCTGAAAAGACTCAGGCTAAAGAGACCTTGGCTCTGGCCTAGACTGAGGAGATCCTCCCTACCCAAATTGAGGACATCCTTCCATCCGCTGACCTAGAGGCTTCTTTAACTGCTTGATAGGGTCTAACAGGCTTTGTGCCTTGTACCTCTTGCTTTTTCTTTTATAGGCGAAATGATATGTAATCAATACCCTTTCAAATATTAACGGAGACTGACTTTTTCTTCCAACAAGTAGTAGTTTTTGAACTAGAGTGTCCAATGAAAAATCTTCTAAGTATAAAGTCTTCGGATATGTTATAATTTCCAAGATAGGAAACCGCTTGCCAACTTGAATGCGAGTTTCTTCATTGCTTGAAGTCTTCATTTCTTCCCTTAATCATAAGTCCATCCCTTCGGCTTTAGGACTTGTAATTAAGGAATCCCATCTCCAAGAGCAACTTTTGGGTTATCATGGGTTTGCCAGCTATCATGCCATCACTAGAGAGGAAGTTATTGCCCAGATCGTAGGATCATGGCAATCAGAATCGTTAAGGCTACATACGTCAGGGATCAGATCGTTCACCACCTTTTGAACTTCCAATGGTCCCTCCACCATGCGGATTGAGACCCTTAATAATTAAGGCAGGCATACATTGATGGGGAACTAATATGCATGCAATTTTTTTTATATGTTTTATATGCGGGGTTGGGTGATTAATTCCCGAATTTCAGATTAAAATAAGTTATAGGGAATTTTATATGAATTTTAGAAGATCAGCATGCAGATTAGGACCTAGAAAAGTAGAAAAGAAGGATCGCCGGGGCTGAGAAGCCTCGGTTAGGGCAAGTTCTCCTACAATAAAACTACTGGAGGTAGAGGGGTGTACCTGACAACGTCTGTGAAGATCGCAGCAAAAGGGTCTCTCGTTCCTCGATGGATGCGGCCTGGAAAATCGAGCCAAAGACCCGCGGATACCCGGCTTTCTGCTCGATGATCCGATTGAGGCTTGGCTGGAGTCGTTGGATTCGTAGGAACTCGGGGACCTGCAAACGACCTGTCAGGGGTTAGAAAACTCACAAAGGAACAAGAAAACAAAGGAAAAATAGCAAGGGAAGGCTTCTTTTGGAGTGGGCGTCCAGGGATCTGAGATGCTTGTTGGTAGCAGGAAGATGATTGCAGCACTGGGAAGAAGAACTCTCGCAAACCCCTTTATGCACACAGCAGGGTATCACACAACTCAATAGAAGAACTCAAGGTTTTCATTCATCAAAAATTCCCCTCATACAAGAGGCTAGGGTCCCTTAAATAGACCCTTAACCTTGGGCTCCAAGTAAGGGTACATAAGTCTTTACATAAGAATCCTTTTCCCTCTCAAACCCTAGCTAGAAAATAAGGAAATATTAGGTAGAAAAATCCCTAAAATTTTTCTTGACTTGGTCAAGACTCCAAGGACGCCTAGGGGGGCGTGTTGGGCTTCTAGGAGCAGCAAAAGGCCGGCCCAAAGGGGCCCGGGTGCATGGGTTTGGGCCTCTGGAAGCTGGGGTGGCCTGGTAGCCAGGTAGCAGGAATATTCCCTGGTATCTTGCTTCTTAGGGGCTTGGGCTTGGCACCTGGGCTTGATTTCATTGGGCTAGGATGCAGATGGACCTCTGGAATCATGGATGCCCTTATTTATGAATATACTTTGGCATCTGGAAGGGAATCTGGGCATCTGGAGGGCATCTGCAAGGAATCAGGGTTTCTGATTTTTCTCCTGGGGTCTTCAAATCTTCAAGCTGGGTTGGACTTGGGCTAAACTTCCATGTCTTCAATCTGGCTGGACTTGGTCTTCACTTGTATAATATAGTCTTGAGTCTTCAGTATGCTTGGACAGGACTCAAAAAAATAAAATTAGCTCAACATGAGCTAACTAGCATTGGACTGAACTAGCTCAACATGAGCTGACTAGTACAGAAGTGAAATAACAACTAAAAATACTCAAATAACAACTAAAATGGACTCAGATGAGCTAAGCCCTTATTACAGATGGACGCATAAATTATTGATCAATTACAGAGGGTTGAGAAGCCTCTGCCTTATTCTGGTGCCTTTGGTGTCCGCACCAATTCTCCCGGGGTGGGAGGAACTCGACCCTGTCGAGTGAAGATCAGACTGGCTCACATATCTCTCGAGAAGGTCTGGGTTGAGGCATTGCAAGTCCTCTCGAGAAATCTACGAATCGTCCGACTCTGGCTGGCCTTGCCATCAGATCAGGAAGCATTGAAGTCACGGCCCCGGGTCGTGATGGCTTGATCGTCCAGGATACGCTCGATCCGTTCTCCTCTCTCAGGCTAATTTGTTAGTGGACACTCTGGGTTAGGGTCACTCACAATAAAAAGGAATAGGTCCAAAGGCCTTATTAGGTATCGCTGCCGGTTCCCTATACTCAACCAGGTCTGTAATATTGAAGGTAGAACTAATGCCCAAATCCGAAGGCAAGTCTAACACCTAGGCATTTGATCCAATCCTTCTCTATCACTTTAAAAGGTCCGGCTCTGCGAGCATGAAGCTTCTTTTAGGCCTAAGCCTAACCAAGATAGAATCCACTACATCAAATTCTTTGACCCTTCTTCGGGAATTAGCCAGTTGTTTTAAGATTAGTGCGGGTGGTGAACATGCTAGGCACATGCAGACAAATGATGCAAAGGACTCATACTGACACCTAACAGACTCGACTATGCATTCCTATCGAAGGAAATTTTATTGAACTCTTTGGATCTAAACCTAATAGATTATAGGTTCTCTAGGTTTGATCCTAGCTTGACATGCACATGAAAATTTACAGTGAACTCCTAGCAAATTCCAAAGAGTATGCCAGAAGTAAGATGCAAACCTAACATGCGTGATGAATGCATGCAGTATGCTAATCTCAGCTAAATGCAATCTAATGATCCTAGAAATGCTGGAGGTGTCAGGAAAGGGCAGAAAATAGGAAGTGGGTTCAGAATTAGTTTGGTAAGGTTGAGAAAAAGGTTCATGGTTAGTTGGATAAAATAGGATAAAAGACGGGGTGTTAGGAACTAATCCTATACTAATGAGGTTAACCTTATGAGGTTGAGCTATATCTACAGGATTTGCATAATGGAAGGATGGGTCACTAATTTCGGGGAAGAGGTCCTTAATGGGAACTATAGGAGGGGACTCATCTTGAAGGTATTGATTCAAAGAGATCAGGTCCTTAATAAATTCTTCTGGTTCTTGTATTTTTGGACTAGACTCTATAATTTGGCTCTCCTCTATGGTTTCCTCAGGTAAGGCTCTAGCAGCAGTACCTAGGTTCTCTTCCTCTATTCGTTCTTCCATTATAGCTTTAGGTTGGATGTGGTCAAGGTCAACTAGCTCTGGGTTGGAATCTACCTGGGTATCTACTGGGTCAGCTAATTCTAGGTCTACTAAAGGTGTCTCCTCTTCTCCCTCATACTCATCCACTAGGCTCACATCAGCTTCATACACTTCCACGTTAATGTAAGCCTTGCGAATCTCAGGAATGGTTGGAGAAGGTCGGCTAGCAGGAAATTGGTTAGGTTCTGGTCTCTGATTATGGGTACCACTCCTAGTAGGTTCAGGTTGTATAAGAGGTAGTGGCTCACTATTGGGTTCATATTTAGGGATACTCATCCTATAGGGTTCAAGTTGACTAGGGGAAGCATGACTAGTACTAGGCTGATACTTAGGGGTTATGGGTTCTCTAAGCTCATAGGACAAGGGTGCAGATCTATGGGTCATGGGATTATAGGATCTGGGGTCATAGGATTTTGGGTCAGCTCTATGATCAGGTTCTAAGGTTGGATCAAGGTATGGGGTCCTCCTAAGGTTGGGCTCTCTATATGGGTCAGGATATTGGGTCCTCCTAGGATTGGACTCCCTATATGGGTCAGAATACTGGGTTCTCCTAGGGTTGGATTCCCTATATGGGTCAGAATATTGGGTTCTCCTAGGGTTTGACTCCCTATATGGGTCAGAATATTGGGTGTTGGGTCTACTAGGCTCATAGGGTATGGGTGTATAGGATCTATGATCATGGGATCTAGAGTCATAGGATCTAGGTTCATAGGTTATGGATTCATAAGTTCTAGGTTCATAGGATTTAGAGTCATAAGATCTATAGGTTGTGGGTATACTAGGCTTATAGGGAGAGGGTAAATAGGATCTATCTTCTTGGTCTATAAAATCCTGATTGGGTCTTCTAGGACTAACCTTAGGGATTGGGTCAGGATGATGGGCTCTCCTAGGTTCAGCCTCAAGGTATGGATCAGGGTTTGGGGTCCTCCTAGGTTGAGGATTGTAGTACGGGTCAGGATAAGGGGCTCTCCTAGGTTCGACCTCATGGTATAGATCAGGGTTTGGGGTCCTCCTAGGTTGAGGGGAGTCAGGATCTGGCTCAGACTGTGACCCATGGGTTTTTCTTGGGGTCCCTACCTGGACTTTTAACTGATCAAACCTATTGGCACGATAGTCAATTCTATCATTGGTTTGAATACGAGACTGAGTTAACTGGGTCATCTGGATAGTTATCTGGGCAATTTGATCAGCTAGGGCTTTTATTTGGGCTTGTAAATTTTCCATGGGTTCAGACATTTTTGAAGGAGGTGGGTGATATGAAACTCCTGATCTAGTGCTCATGCAAGACTCGATCAGATCGACTATAGCTGACTAAACCTAAAGTCCAAACTAGATGCTCAATCAGGGTGGCAAACTAGCCTATAGTAACCCTGTACTCAGCCAGGCAGGTGTAAGGGGAGTGTTAGGTCCCTGATTGCCAATCCTAGACACCAATCAGAGATTGGCCAGGTAGGCGGACCAGCACACAAGCCCTTCGGGATTGAATCCCTAAACCACCGTTCTAGACACTAAGCACAAGGCACACACAGGTTAACTTGACACAGTGATCTAACACTAGCCCGGACCCGACCAGTTGGTGTCCCTAGCCCACTAGGGCAAATTAAGTCTAATTAATTTTAGGTTAAGGCTTGGGACTGAATGCAAGGGATGTGGTTTTGGGCTAAGGAGAGGTGATCAAATCCTCCCCCCATCTGATATAGCAAGAGTGCCCTTAAAAGTAAATTATGCAATGATGGCAGGCAGATGAGGATGCAAATTAGGGTTTAGATATATTTTTTTTTTTTTTGGTATTTTGGAAAATATGTATATATATATATATTTTTTTTGGTATTTTTCTAAATAGAAGAAAACTTGCAAATCATGACCTAATATACTGAAAATATACTAAAATTAAGAAATATGCAAAAAACTCCTAAACAAAACCCTAAAACTTCCAAACATGTCTTGCTAAAAAAAACAGAGCCAAAAATTTGCAGGCCCTATTTCGGCTTTCAGAAAATTCACAGGCCATAATAAAATCTGAAAAAAGTTTTAAAATTACTGTGAATTATGATAAATCCAGGAAAATAAATTTCAGAATTTTTGGAGTTTTTAACAGGGAGAAATAATTAAAATAATAGAGTATATACGGACTGAAAAATTACAGAAAACAAGCCCTAATCTAAGCTCTGATACCAAATGATGGGGAACTAATATGCATGCAATTTCTTTTATATGTTTTATATGTGGGGTTGGGTGATTAATTCCCGAATTTCAGATTAAAATAAGTTATAGGGAATTTTATATGAATTTTAGAAGATCAGCATGCAGATTAGGACCTAGAAAAGTAGAAAAGAAGGATCGCCGGGGCTGAGAAGCCTCGGTTAGGGCAAGTTCTCCTACAATAAAACTACTGGAGGTAGAGGGGTGTACCTGACAACGTCTGTGAAGATCGCAGCAAAAGGGTCTCTCGTTCCTCGACGGATGCGGCCTGGAAAATCGAGCCAAAGACCCGCGGATACCCAGCTTTCTGCTCGGTGATCCGATTGAGGCTTGGCTGGAGTCGTTGGATTCGTAGGAACTCGGGGACCTGCAAACGACCTGTCAGGGGTTAGAAAACTCACAAAGGAACAAGAAAACAAAGGAAAAATAGCAAGGGAAGGCTTCTTTTGGAGTGGGCGTCCAGGGATCTGAGATGCTTGTTGGTAGCAGGAAGATGATTGCAGCACTGGGAAGAAGAACTCTCGCAAACCCCTTTATGCACACAGCAGGGTATCACACAACTCAATAGAAGAACTCAAGGTTTTCATTCATCAAAAATTCCCCTCATACAAGAGGCTAGGGTCCCTTAAATAGACCCTTAACCTTGGGCTCCAAGTAAGGGTACATAAGTCTTTACATAAGAATCATTTTCCCTCTCAAACCCTAGCTAGAAAATAAGGAAATATTAGGTAGAAAAATCCCTAAAATTTTTCTTGACTTGGTTAAGACTCCAAGGATGCCTAGGGGGGCGTGTTGGGCTTCTAGGAGCAGCAAAAGGCCGGCCCAAAGGGGCCCGGGTGCATGGGTTTGGGCCTCTGGAAGCTGGGGTGGCCTGGTAGCCAGGTAGCAGGAATATTCCCTGGTATCTTGCTTCTTAGGGGCTTGGGCTTGGCACCTGGGCTTGATTTCATTGGGCTAGGATGCAGATGGACCTCTGGAATCATGGATGCCCTTATTTATGAATATACTTTGGCATCTGGAAGGGAATCTGGGCATCTGGAGGGCATCTGCAAGGAATCAGGGTTTCTGATTTTCTCCTGGGGTCTTCAAATCTTCAAGCTGGGTTGGACTTGGGCTAAACTTCCATGTCTTCAATCTGGCTGGACTTGGTCTTCACTTGTATAATATAGTCTTGAGTCTTCAGTATGCTTGGACAGGACTCAAAAAAATAAAATTAGCTCAACATGAGCTAACTAGCATTGGACTGAACTAGCTCAACATGAGCTGACTAGTACAGAAGTGAAATAACAACTAAAAATACTCAAATAACAACTAAAATGGACTCAGATGAGCTAAGCCCTTATTACAGATGGACTCATAAATTATTGATCAATTACAGAGGGTTGAGAAGCCTCTGCCTTATTCTGGTGCCTTTGGTGTCCGCACCATACATGGCATGATTGGAGACTCACTTAGAATATGAGTGTTTGATCTGAGCCTCTTGTAGTCCTAGTATAAGAAAAGGGGCTCTCAGAGATCAAACTTTTATCTGCTCTAGGCAAAGTTGCTCTTCGCGCCATTTTCCTCTCCTTTCCCCTATGCCATCCGAAGAGCTTACCAAAGCATGAGGCCAGATGTAGCAAGGCTTAGGTGATGCGGGACACAGACTCAATGTAACCTGGATTATTTGGGAAAAGGGAAAGACACCTAACAAACTAGGACCATTGGAGGGCTAAGAAGCCTCCCGGGACTAGGGTGACACTGAAACTAAAACCCTAAAACAACTTATCTCTTTTGTTTTCAATTTTCTTGGTTGAGGTGGCGAAGGAAGGATGGAGATGGGGGACTAGGAACTGGAACTCATGGCCCTAGGACTCACTTTAACGGGGAGACGCACACAGAAAGTCAGGGGTCAAAGCATAAAGCTACCATCCCCAGGGATCAAAGCACCAGCTACCCTGAGCTCTCATCGAGCCCATCATCCACATAGTAGGGCTCTCACATAGATGTGCTAGGATGACTCTCAAAGGACACGAGGGGATAAAGAAGATGAGATAGGGGATAACTAGGGTACTCGAACCCATCATCCACAAAGTAGGACTCTCACACCCCCAACAAACCCATTATCCATATAGTAGGGAACGAAGGCAAACGGGCCTCAGCCCAGAACCAGAACCAATAGAAAATCCAAAAATTTATATCAAATCATTATTATTACAGGGGGAGAGGGGGCCTTATATAGAAAAACCAAAACCCTTAGTTTCTTAGCCTCCAAGAAAACTAAAAAAGGAAAATAAATTACATCAAAATTCATGTTGCATCAAAAGTGGTGCTGATCTACTCTGAGAAACATGTCGGCTTGATGATCTACGCTGAAAAGCATGCTGCTTTAAAAATTGGATTGCTCTGAGATTCGTGCAAACTCCAACTCACGGTCGTGCGGAGGAGAAGAACGATCTCCCATGGCAACCAACAGATGGTCGGTGGCCAAGAAGCGACCAGCGGACAGGGCTGATGGACAGCGAGCGGTGGATGGCCGGCAGCGGCGTGCAGGCGGGGTGGCGGCACAATAATGGCATGGCACGCCCAGGGCATGCCGTTGGTCTCCCACGGCCATGGGGGACACTGGGCTCCGGCGGGATGGCAGATGGTGGGGGAGGCCGGGGAAGGCGAAATGGTGGCCGATGGCAGGCGGGCGGCGGTGGCAGGCGACAACGACGAGCGGCGGCAACGGCGAGCGACGGTGTAGGGGCGGCACGGTATGCACGGCCGTGTCGTTTGGGCTTCCCACGGCCATGGGGCCCAAGGGCACCGGTGAGGGCCCTCCGGCGGCCGGGTGTGAGCTGGTGGGCGGCGGGTGGCAGGCCGGTGGCGGCGACCATGGGACATGGGCAATGGTTGGTCTTCCCACGACCGTTTGTATTCCACGGGCGTGGGCGGCGGACGCCGTGTTTCCGGCGAGGGCAGGGTCGGTGGGGTGGTTGGGGGTCGGGCGGCTCGGATCTGGGCCGGCGGGGGCAGTGGCTAGTGATGCAGAACAAAGAACAAAGATGCGTATGCGGAAGTAAAATTAAGATTAATTCTTTTTTCTTTTTTTTTTTTATATATTTTAGAAATTGGCGTCGACTCAAAGTAAAGCTATACTAAGTTGAAGGAAACTAGGTAAAGATTGAAAGCACAGTTTAGAAGAAACTAAATTTATCAGAGTAGTTCAGAAGTAATGGATCGCTGGGGGTTGAGAAACTCCCAGACCTAGGGTTTCGCTCTGAACTTTTAGCAGAACAGAAATAGAGAGAAGAGATGGTTTACTAACCAGACTTGTGATCTTCTCAGGGTTTGGTGGAAGAACTCTCTCGAGCAGATTGTGGGATCCACGGAGTCGGCTATCTTCGCAATGGATCCTCTAATACTGGTTTCGTGGTTTGGTCGGCTTCTTCTGGACTCAGAATCTGGGAGAGAAGAGGAACAAAAGATGGAATTCAGAAACTCAAGAAGAGATCTTACCAGGCTGAAGAACTTGAAAGCCGAGACTGCTGAGATCAGGATTCTCCTGGAGGCCGATATGACTTCCTCTTAGAGTTGCTGCAGACCTGAAGTATCTGGACCGGAGCTGGATGCTGGTGGCCGGCCAGGGCTTGGAGATGGTGGCCGTGAGAAGAGGAAAAGACTAGGGCTTGGTGGATAGAGAAGGGTGATGGCGGCTAGGGTTTGGGAATTGAGTGGCTAACCTAGGGTTTGGGGCTTTGGAGATCTCTCACCTCCTCAAGGTTCCAGGGGAACCCGGATTTACTCCCTCACGGAGCTCAACACTTAGAAGCAAGTGCGGAAAGAGAAAACATAAGTTTGCTCATAAAAAAAATTTCTTTCATTCATAGATATCCCTTTCAACTTACAAGAGGGTTTAATTTATAATGCTTTACAAGGGAGAAGGGTTTCATATTTCCCATGTGGGAATAAAGGAGGGGATCTCCAAATTAGGGCAAATCCCTTACATATGGTTGGCCAAAATACCAAAAATTAGGATTTGGGTTATAAATGGCAGGTAGATGGCGCCACCTTGCTTGGATTTTCAAGAAAAAATTTCTTCCTTCCCTGGATGAACTCTTTTGGACTCCTCCTTTTCTTCCTCCCTAAGTCAAGGCCCTTCCCATCTTTGTTTTGGGTGTTTTTGGCAGGTAATGGGCGCCCCTTGATATTCTCTTCCAAGAAAACTTCTTCCCTTCTTTGCTTGGAATTACTTGGGAAAGTCTTGGCCGCCCCCTTGATTTGTGCTCTCTTGGTGGACTTCTCTTTATCTGGTGCATGAAAGAAGGAAGTTGCCATCTGTGGAGTGGGGACCAAAGGTTGCTGGATGTGGATATGGCGCCCCCTGGACTGGGAGTGTGGCTGGGAGTGTGGTGTTCACTTGCCTGGTCTTGGAAGAAAGTGTAACATCCCATTTTGAAACCCTAGTCCACTACTGAGTCAACATGACTCAACAAAATAAAATGCAGGTAATGTAGACTCGAGCTAAATTGAGTTGATCTAGTCAACTCTTATTACAAACCAAAAACCCTAATTCTTCGGGCAAGGTTAATCAGAGATCCAGATGGAGCTCTGAAGTCTTCTTCTGAGTCTGGTGCCCGCACCAATTCTCCCAGGGTGGGAGGAACTCGACCCTGTCGAGTATGGATCAAGCTGGCTCTGGTATCTCTCCAAGAGGTCTGGGTCCAGCTCTTGTAGCTCTTCTCGGGAGATCCAAGAGTCATCAAAATCTGGCCTTCCTAGCCAGCGGACCAGGTATCTTTGGTATCCTCGATTACGAGTAGAGATAACCTGATCATCCAGGATCTTTTCAATCTGCTCTTTCCTCATAGGCCAATTTGTTGGTGGACACACAGGGTCAGGTTCACTCTCAAGAGCAGGATTAGGTTCAAAAGCCTCACTGGGAATCACAGCTGGCTCCCTATACTCTACTAGGTCTGTAATGTTGAAAGTGGAGCTAATGCCTAGTTCTGGAGGCAACTCGAGCACATAGGCATTGGATCCTACTCTCTTTACCACTCTAAATGGTCCAGCTCCCCTAGCATGTAACTTTCTAACGGTTCCAGGAGGAAACCATTCAGGCCTTAACCTAATCATTACATAGTCTCCTTCGTCAAAAGTCTTGACTCGCCTTTGAGAATCAGCCAATTTCTTATAAGTTTCGTTACTTAAATTTATTTTGGCTTGAATTTCTTTATGCAAGTCTTTTATATGCTGTGCAAAAACTTCGACAGACTCGGAGACCCGTGTGTGGACTGGTAAAGGAGCTAGGTCAAGAGGTGTGTGGGGTTTGTAACCATGCACAATTTCAAATGGACTTTTACCCGTAGACCTATTGACCGAGTCATTATATGAAAATTCAGCTCTAGGTAAGTACAAATCCCAGTTCCTAATGTTTTCACCAACAAGACACCTTAGCAGATTGCCTAAACTACGGTTCACTACTTCGGTTTGGCCATCAGTCTGGGGATGATAGGCAGTTGAAAACTTAAGTTTCGTCCCTAACTTATGCCAAAGGGTTTTCCAGAAATAGCTTGTGAACCGAACATCCCTATCAGAAATAATGGTCTTGGGTAGGCCATGGAGTCTAACTATCTCATTAAAGAACAGGGTGGCTACCTTAGACGCATCAAAGGTTTGGGAACAAGGCAAGAAATGAGCCATCTTGGAAAATCGGTCTACTACAACACAGATAGAGTCATGCCTCCTCTGGGTCTTAGGCAAACCTAACACAAAGTCCATGCTCACATCTTGCCAAGGACGATCTGGGACAGGAAGTGGGGTAAAAAGGCCGGTGTTCTGTTTTCGCTGTTTGGCAACAGCACAGGTTCGACACCTAGCCACAATGTGTGCTACATCTCTTTTTAAGCTAGGCCAGAAAAAATGGTCTTCAATAGCCAGGGTGGTCTTATCTTTTCCGAAATGGCCAGCTAAACCTCCAGCATGAGTTTCCCAAATCAAGAATTCCCGAAGAGAGGTTCTAGGGATGCAAAGCCTATTCTTAAAGAACAGAAAGCCATCTAAAAGGGAATAATCCTTATGTTCACTAGATGGTCCTTGAGTTAGATCCTGGTACACAGTCTTGAAATCCGGACACGACTCATATTCTTCTTTGATTTGCTCAAACCCTATGACTTCAGCCCTAACAGAATTCAACAACAAAGATCGACGACGAAGGGCATCAGCTACCTTATTTTCAGATCCAGCCTTATGCTTTAGAACAAAAGTATAGGACTGGATATACTCTACCCACTTAGCATGCCTAGGGTTAAGCTTCTTTTGAGAATTCAAGAATCTAAGAGCCTCATGGTCCGAAAATAGCACAAATTCTTGCGGTAGTAAATAATGTCTCCAGTAATGCAAAGCTTGCACTACCGCGTAAAATTCCTTATCATAGGTAGAATACCTAAGCTTAGCATCATTAAGTTTTTCACTAAAGAATGCTACGGGATGGTTCTCTTGGCTTAGGACTTCACCTATACCTACTCCTGAAGCATCACAGGCAACCTCAAATACCTTTGAAAAGTCTGGTAGTCTCAAAATGGGTGCCTGGGTCATCCTATCCTTAAGATCTAGGAAGGCTTTATGGGTAGCATTGGTCCACTGAAATTCTCCCTTCCTGATGCAGTCTGTGATAGGAGCAACTACGGTACTAAATCCCTTGATGAATCGCCTATAGAAGGTAGCCAAGCCATGGAAACTTCTGACTTCATGCACACTGGTCGGCTCTGGCCATTCTACTATGGACCTAATCTTTTCAGGATCGGCACCCACGCCGTCAGAGGTTACAACAAATCCAAGGAAGATAATCCTACTGGTCATAAATTCACACTTCTTGAGATTACCGTAGAGACTATCATTCCTCAAAACTTGACATACCTGTCTAAGGTGGCCTAGGTGATCTGCAGGGGTCTTACTATAGATCAGGATATCATCAAAATAGACCACTACAAACTTCCCTATGAAGCTCTAAGTACCTGGGTCATAATCCTCATGAAAGTACTAGGGGCATTGGACAACCCAAAAGGCATAACAACCCATTCATAGAGACCATCCTTAGTTTTGAAGGCTATTTTCCACTCATCCCCTGGTCTAATCCTAACCTGATGATAGCCGCTCTTGAGATCAATTTTAGAAAAAACCATTGCACCGGCCATCATATCAAGCATGTCATCTAGTCTAGGGATGGGGAACCTATACTTGATTGTGATTTTATTGATGGCACGACTGTCAACACACATCCTCCACGTGCCATCCTTCTTCGGGGTTAGGAGTGCAGGGACTGCACAAGGGCTAAGACTCTCTCTAATGAACCCCTTCCTCAACAATTCGCCAACCTGCTTTTGCAGTTCTTTATGCTCCGATGGATTCATCCTATAATGGGGCAAGTTGGGTAAAGTAGCTCCTGGGACTAAATCTATGGAATGCTGAATATCCCTAAGAGGTGGAAGGTGGTCTGGCAGATCCTCGGGAAAAACATCCTCAAATTCTTCTAATAAAGGCTTAACTTCCTGAGGAGGCTCTGAGGGTGTAGGAGTCCTAAGTTCCTTAGCAGTCAACATCCAAATGGGTGAACCACTATGAATCTCTTGTTCTAGATCCTTGGCACTAATTAGGTTCACTCCAGTCTTCATTTCTCTGACCTTGCTAGTTCCTTTAGCTACCTTGTCCTTAGGAGGGACTGAATGGATTGTGATTTTCTTCCCATTGAAACTAAAGACACAGGTGTTGGATTTTCCTAAGAGGGTGGCATCATGATCATACAACCAAGGTCTTCCGAGAATTATACTGCTCACCCCCATGGGCAAGACATCACACCAAATCTTTTCTTGATAGGATTGCATTTGGATTTGGACTTGACATCTAGACTGGATGGGTATAGAGGTAGAGTCTACCCAAGAAACCTTATAGGGGTTGGGGTGGGGAACTGGGGTTAAGCCTAACATTTTGATAGTGCTAGTAGAAATGGCATTCACACAGCTCCCACTATCTATGATGATTTTACAAACCTTATCCCCTAGTTTAAGGAAAGTCTGTAGGATGTTGGTCCTACGCCAATCTTCCTGAACTTTAGTCTGGGACAGGATGCATCTTACAACCCCTAAGTGGTCAGATTCAGTGGATTCTTCCTCTCCCTCATACTCATCAACCAAATTCATTCTGGCCTCATAAACTTCTTCTTCAAACTCCTCATTAGGCTCGGAACTCTCTTCTCCTCCCTCTTCTATATATAAGGATCTACGAGGGCACTGGCTAGAAACATGACCTACCTTATGACACTTGAAACAAGCTATGGCTGTGCACTGAGTGGAGATATGACCGGCTTCTGGCACTTAAAACAGACGATACTAGGGGTTCTCTGGGTGTCAGGTGCCTTACCTTTGTCCATGGGTCTAGGGGTGGGGATACCCTGATTAGGCTTGCTAGGGGTAACCTGGCTAGGTCCATTTCTTGGGATTGGGGCACTAACCCTAGATGGCATGGGTCCTCTCTGAAACTTCTCAGTGTTCAGGGCAATCTGATAGGCTTGGTCTAGGTCAGTAACCTCTCTCGAAAACAATTCTCTCTAATATCTTCCCTAAGCCCAGCCCTAAATCTAGACAAAGTGACTTCATGGGCTTCACTCACATCACATCTCATCAGGTATTCATCAAAGGTGGTTATGTAGTCTGAAACAGATCGGTTCCCTTGTTTCAAAGTCTGCCATTGGTCTAACAGATTCTGCTGGTATGAAATGGGTAGGTACTTGTCTCTAAGTTTCTCTTTCATACCCTGCCAAGTGGTTATGGGCTCTACATTTCGTCTTCTAGTGGTCAGCTCAATGTTCCCCCAGTATAACCTAGCTTGACGTATTAATTTCATTTTGGCAAACTTGAATTTCCTCTCCTCAGACATGGCATACCACTCAAAGTACTGGTCCATCTCACCCTCCCAATCAGAATACACCTTAGGATTTAGGCTACCATCAAAAGTGGGTGCATCTAACTTGATGTTCCGAATGAACCTATCATCTCTATCCTCAGGTTCTGGGTCAGGTCTCCTATGATTAGGTTCAGGATCTCGGTATAAAGGTCTTCTAGGCTCTTGGTGTGGGTGAGGTTGAGGCACATTAAAATCTGGGTCAGGAGTCCAATTCCGATGCCTAGGTTCCTCAAGTACTTGGACTCGATCCCTAAGCTGGGCAAAATTCTCATTCATATCCTGACTTAATTTGTTCATACTCTCAGTAAGAGCTTTAACCATGGCCTCTAAATCAGGTTGGGCTTGACCAGGTTGGTAGGGTACTCCATTCCGGATAGACATGATGCAATCAGGCACACAAAATGAGACTCAACTGATGACTACGGGCTAACTAGACCTAGAGCCCAAACTAGGTGCCCAATCAGAGTGGCAAGCTAGCCTGTAGTAACTCAGGACTCAGCCAGGCAGGTGTAAGGGGAGTGTTAGGTCCCTGAATGCCAATCCTAGACACCAATCAGAGATTGGCCAGGTAGGCGGACCAGCACACAAGCCCTTCGGGATGGAATCCCTGAACCACCGTTCTAGACACTGAGTACAAAGCACACACAGAGTAACTAGACAAACTGACTCAACACTAGCCTTGACCCGACTTGTTGATGTCCCTAGCCCACTAGGGCAAATTAGGTCTAATCAATTTTAGATTAAAGGCTTAGGTTCGAATGAGGGGTGGTGGTTTTGGGCTAAGGAGATGTTATCAACTCCTCCCCTTATCTTAGATACTCAAATGCCCTTAAGTTGAATTAAGTGATGAACACTCAAAAATAAAAGGATTGCAGAATACAAAAACAGAGTTGTAGTAATTTAATTCTCAGAAATCTTATGGAAACCAATAAATCATGAGAAAATTATGTAAATTAGGTTCAATTATACTGGTTTCATCAAAATAAAAATTACTGAATTTGGAGTTACCTGTAGTAAGAAATAATTCCTGAAACAGGGCAATTACGGGCTGAAAATAGAGCACTTCCCCGTTTACAATTTCTGCTACGAAGTTGTAACCCAACGGATCCCCTACACACCCTAGGAACACCCCGTGGAATGGGAGGAGGAGGTTTGCACCCCGCTTCGTTCCTAGGACCGGACATCCTGGGGAGTCTACTTCGAGCAGACAAAGTAAAAAGAGAGGGACTCAAACAAACAATCAGACAGAAACCCTAGACAGGGCTCTGATACCAAAAATGATGCAGAACAAAGAAAAAAGATGCGTATGCGGAAGTAAAATTAAGATTAATTCTTTTTTTTTTATATATATTTTAGAAATTGGCGTCGACTCAAAGTAAAGCTAAACTAAGTTGAAGGAAACTAGGTAAAGATTGAAAGCACAGTTTAGAAGAAACTAAATTATCAGAGTAGTTCAGAAGTAATGGATCGCTGGGGGTTGAGAAACTCCCAGACCTAGGGTTTCGCTCTGAACTTTCAACAGAACAGAAATAGAGAGAAGAGATGGTTTACTAACCAGACTTGTGATCTTCTCAGGGTTTGGTGGAAGAACTCTCTCGAGCAGATTGTGGGATCCACGGAGTCGGCTATCTTCGCAATGGATCCTCTAATACTGGTTTCGTGGTTTGGTCGGCTTCTTCTGGACTCAGAATCTGGGAGAGAAGAGGAACAAAAGATGGAATTCAGAAACTCAAGAAGAGATCTTACCAGGTTGAAGAACTTGAAAGCCGAGGCTGCTGAGATCAGGATTCTCCTGGAGGCCGATCTGACTTCCTCTTAGAGTTGCTATAGACCTGAAGTATCTGGACTGGAGCTGGATGCTGGTGGCCGGCCAGGGCTTGGAGATGGTGGCCGTGAGAAGAGGAAAAGACTAGGGCTTGGTGGAAAGAGAAGGGTGATGGCGGCTAGGGTTTGGGAATTGAGTGGCTAACCTAGGGTTTGGGGCTTTGGAGATCTCTCACCTCCTCAAGGTTCCAGGGGAACCCGGATTTACTCCCTCACGGAGCTCAACACTTAGAAGCAAGTGCGGAAAAGAGAAAACATAAGTTTGCTCATAAAAAAATTTCTTTCATTCATAGATATCCCTTTCAACTTACAAGAGGGTTTAATTTATAATGCTTTACAAGGGAGAAGGGTTTCATATTTTCCCATGTGGGAATAAAGGAGGGGATCTCCAAATTAGGGCAAATCCCTTACATATGGTTGGCCAAAATACCAAAAATTAGGATTTGGGTTATAAATGGCAGGTAGATGGCGCCACCTTGCTTGGATTTTTCAAGAAAAAAATTCTTCCTTCCCTGGATGAACTCTTTTGGACTCCTCCTTTTCTTCCTCCCTAAGTCAAGGCCCTTCCCATCTTTGTTTTGGGTGTTTTTGGCAGGTAATGGGCGCCCCTTGATATTCTCTTCTAAGAAAAACTTCTTCCCTTCTTTGCTTGGAATTACTTGGGAAAGTCTTGGCCCCCCTTGATTTGTGCTCTCTCGGTGGACTTCTCTTTATCTGGTGCATGAAAGAAGGAAGTTGCCATCTGTGGAGTGGGGACCAAAGGCTGCTGGATGTGGATATGGCGCCCCCTGGACTGGGAGTGTGGCTGGGAGTGTGGTGTTCACTTGCCTGGTCTTGGAAGAAAGTGTAACATCCCATTTTGAAACCCTAGTCCACTACTGAGTCAACATGACTCAACAAAATAAAATGCAGGTAATGTAGACTCGAGCGAAATTGAGTTGATCTAGTCAACTCTTATTACAAACCAAAAACCCTAATTCTTCGGGCAAGGTTAATCAGAGATCCAGATGGAGCTCTGAAGTCTTCTTCTGAGTCTGGTGCCCGCACCAATTCTCCCAGGGTGGGAGGAACTCGACCCTGTCGAGTATGGTTCAAGCTGGCTCTGGTATCTCTCCAAGAGGTCTGGGTCCAGCTCTTGTAACTCTTCTCGGGAGATCCAAGAGTCATCAGAATCTAGCCTTCCTAGCCAGCAGACCAGGTATCTTTGGTATCCTCGATTACGAGTAGAGATAACCTGATCATCCAGGATCTTTTCAATCTGCTCTTTCCTCACAGGCCAATTTGTTGGTGGACACACAGGGTCAGGTTCACTCTCAAGAGCAGGATTAGGTTCAAAAGCCTCACTGGGAATCACAGCTGGCTCCCTATACTCTACTAGGTCTGTAATGTTGAAAGTGGAGCTAATGCCTAGTTCTGGAGGCAACTCGAGCACATAGGCATTGGATCCTACTCTCTTTACCACTCTAAATGGTCCAGCTCCCCTAGCATGTAACTTTCTAACGGTTCCAGGAGGAAACCGTTCAGGCCTTAACCTAATCATTACATAGTCTCCTTCGTCAAAAGTTTTGACTCGCCTTTGAGAATCAGCCAATTTCTTATAAGTTTCGTTACTTAAATTTATTTTGGCTTGAATTTCTTTATGCAAGTCTTTTATATGCTGTGCAAAAACTTCGGCAGACTCGGAGACCCGTGTGTGGACTGGTAAAGGAGCTAGGTCAAGAGGTGTGTGGGGTTTGTAACCATGCACAATTTCAAATGGACTTTTACCCGTAGACCTATTGACCGAGTCATTATATGCAAATTCAGCTCTAGGTAAGTACAAATCCCAGTTCCTAATGTTTTCACCAACAAGACACCTTAGCAGATTGCCTAAACTACGGTTCACTACTTCGGTTTGGCCATCAGTCTGGGGATGATAGGCAGTTGAAAACTTAAGTTTCGTCCCTAACTTATGCCAAAGGGTTTTCAGAAATAGCTGGTGAACCGAACATCCCTATCAGAAACAATGGTCTTGGGTAGGCCATGGAGTCTAACTATCTCATTAAAGAACAGGGTGGCTACCTTAGACGCATCAAAGGTTTGGGAACAAGGCAAGAAATGGGCCATCTTGGAAAATCGGTCTACTACAACACAGATAGAGTCATGCCTCCTCTAGGTCTTAGGCAAACCTAACACAAAGTCCATGCTCACATCTTGCCAAGGACGATCTGGGACAGGGAGTGGGGTATAAAGGCCGGTGTTCTGTTTTCGCTATTTGGCAACAGCGCAGGTTCGACACCTAGCCATAATGTGTGCTACATCTCTTTTTAAGCTAGGCCAGAAAAAATGGTCTTCAATAGCCAGGGTGGTCTTATCTTTTCCGAAATGGCCAGCTAAACCTCCAGCATGAGTTTCCCAAATCAAGAATTCCCGAATAGAGGTTCTAGGGATGCAAAGCCTATTCTTAAAGAACAGAAAGCCATCTAAAAGGGAATAATCCTTATGTTCACTAGATGGTCCTTGAGTTAGATCCTGGTACACAGTCTTGAAATCCAGACATGACTCATATTCTTCTTTGATTTGCTCAAACCCTATGACTTCAGCCCTAACAGAATTAACAACAAAGATCGACGACTAAGGGCATTAGCTACCTTATTTTCAGATCCAGCCTTATGCTTTAGAACAAAAGTATAGGACTGGATATACTCTACCCACTTAGCATGCCTAGGGTTAAGCTTCTTTTGAGAATTCAAGAATCTAAGAGCCTCATGGTCCGAAAACAGCACAAATTCTTGCGGTAGTAAATAATGTCTCCAGTAACGCAAAGCTTGCACTACCGCGTAAAATTCCTTATCATAGGTAGAATACCTAAGCTTAGCATCATTAAGTTTTTCACTAAAGAATGCTACGGGATGGTTCTCTTGGCTTAGGACTCCACCTATACCTACTCCTGAAGCATCACAAGCAACCTCAAATACCTTTGAAAAGTCTGCTAGTCTCAAAATGGGTGCCTGGGTCATCCTATCCTTAAGATCTAGGAAGGCTTTATGGGCAGCTTTGGTCCACTGAAATTCTCCCTTCCTGATGCAATCTGTGATAGGAGCAACTACGGTACTAAACCCCTTGATGAATCGCCTATAGAAGGTAGCCAAGCCATGGAAACTTCTGACTTCATGCACACTGGTCGGCTCTGGCCATTCTACTATGGACCTAATCTTTTCAGGATCGGCAGCCACGCCGTCAGGGGTTACAACAAATCCAAGGAAGATAATCCTACTGGTCATAAATTCACACTTCTTGAGATTACCGTAGAGACTATCATTCCTCAAAACTTGACAGACCTGTCTAAGGTGGCCTAGGTGATCTGCAGGGGTCTTACTATAGATCAGGATATCATCAAAATAGACCACTACAAACTTTCCTATGAAGCTCTAAGTACCTGGGTCATAATCCTCATGAAAGTACTAGGGGCATTGGACAACCCAAAAGGCATAACAACCCATTCATAGAGACCATCCTTAGTTTTGAAGGCTGTTTTCCACTCATCCCCTGGTCTAATCCTAACCTGATGATAGCCGCTCTTGAGATCAATTTTAGAAAAAACCATTGCACCGGCCATCATATCAAGCATGTCATCTAGTCTAGGGATGGGGAACCTATACTTGATTGTGATTTTATTGATGGCACGACTGTCAACACACATCCTCCACGTGCCATCCTTCTTCGGGGTTAGGAGTGCAGGGACTGCACAAGGGCTAAGACTCTCTCTAATGAACCCCTTCCTCAACAATTCACCAACCTGCTTTTGCAGTTCTTTATGCTCCGATGGATTCATCCTATAATGGGGCAAGTTGGGTAAAGTAGCTCCTGGGACTAAATCTATGGAATGCTGAATATCCCTAAGAGGTGGAAGGTGGTCTGGCAGATCCTCGGGAAAAACATCCTCAAATTCTTCTAATAAAGGCTTAACTTCCTGAGGAGGCTCTGAGGGTGTAGGAGTCCTAAGTTCCTTAGCAGTCAACATCCAAATGGGTGAACCACTATGAATCTCTTGTTCTAGATCCTTGGCACTAATTAGGTTCACTCCAGTCTTCATTTCTCTGACCTTGCTAGTTCCTTTAGCTACCTTGTCCTTAGGAGGGACTGAATGGATTGTGATTTTCTTCCCATTGAAACTAAAGACACAGGTGTTGGATTTTCTAAGAGGGTGGCATCATGATCATACAACCAAGGTCTTCCGAGAATTATACTGCTCACCCCCATGGGCAAGACATCACACCAAATCTTTTCTTGATAGGATTGCATTTGGATTTGGACTTGACATCTAGACTGGATGGGTATAGAGGTAGAGTCTACCCAAGAAACCTTATAGGGGTTGGGGTGGGGAACTGGGGTTAAGCCTAACATTTTGATAGTGCTAGTAGAAATGGCATTCACACAGCTCCCACTATCTATGATGATTTTACAAACCTTATCCCCTAGTTTAAGGAAAGTCTGTAGGATGTTGGTCCTACGCCAATCTTCCTGAACTTTAGTCTGGGACAGGATGCATCTTACAACCCCTAAGTGATCAGATTCAGTGGATTCTTCCTCTCCCTCATACTCATCAACCAAATTCATTCCGGCCTCATAAACTTCTTCTTCAAACTCCTCATTAGGCTCGGAACTCTCTTCTCCTCCCTCTTCTATATATAAGGATCTACGAGGGCACTGGCTAGAAACATGACCTACCTTATGACACTTGAAACAAGCTATGGCTGTGCACTGAGTGGAGATATGACCGGGCTTCTGGCACTTAAAACAGACGATACTAGGGGTTCTCTGGGTGTCAGGTGCCTTACCTTTGTCCATGGGTCTAGGGGTGGGGATACCCTGATTAGGCTTGCTAGGGGTAACCTGGCTAGGTCCATTTCTTGGGATTGGGGCACTAACCCTAGATGGCATGGGTCCTCTCTGAAACTTCTCAGTGTTCAGGGCAATCTGATAGGCTTGGTCTAGGTCAGTAACCTCTCTCAGAAACAATTCTCTCTTAATATCTTCCCTAAG
Source organism: Areca catechu (assembly GCA_021397845.1). Lineage (NCBI taxonomy): Eukaryota > Viridiplantae > Streptophyta > Magnoliopsida > Arecales > Arecaceae > Areca > Areca catechu. The sequence continues at coordinate 105,220,246 of CM038050.1, forward strand.
CCCAGCCCTAAATCTAGACAAAGTGACTTCATGGGCTTCACTCACATCACATCTCATCAGGTATTCATCAAAGGTGGTTATGTAGTCTGAAACAGATCGGTTCCCTTGTTTCAAAGTCTGCCATTGGTCTAACAGATTTGCTGGTATGAAATGGGTAGGTACTTGTCTCTAAGTTTCTCTTTCATACCCTGCCAAGTGGTTATGGGCTCTACATTTCGTCTTCTAGTGGTCAGCTCAATGTTCCCCCAGTATAACCTAGCTTGACGTATTAATTTCATTTTGGCAAACTTGAATTTCCTCTCCTCAGACATGGCATACCACTCAAAGTACTGGTCCATCTCACCCTCCCAATCAGAATACACCTTAGGATTTAGGCTACCATCAAAAGTGGGTGCATCTAACTTGATGTTCCGAATGAACCTATCATCTCTATCCTCAGGTTCTGGGTCAGGTCTCCTATGATTAGGTTCAGGATCTCGGTATAAAGGTCTTCTAGGCTCTTGGTGTGGGTGAGGTTGAGGCACATTAAAATCTGGGTCAGGAGTCCAATTCCGATGCCTAGGTTTCTCAAGTACTTGGACTCGATCCCTAAGCTGGGCAAAATTCTCATTCATATCCTGACTTAATTTGTTCATACTCTCAGTAAGAGCTTTAACCATGGCCTCTAAATCAGGTTGGGCTTGACCAGGTTGGTAGGGTACTCCATTCCGGGTAGACATGATGCAATCAGGCACACAAAATGAGACTCAACTGACGACTACGGGCTAACTAGACCTAGAGCCCAAACTAGGTGCCCAATCAGAGTGGCAAGCTAGCCTGTAGTAACTCAGGACTCAGCCAGGCAGGTGTAAGGGGAGTGTTAGGTCCCTGAATGCCAATCCTAGACACCAATCAGAGATTGGCCAGGTAGGCGGACCAGCACACAAGCCCTTCGGGATGGAATCCCTGAACCACCGTTCTAGACACTGAGTACAATGCACACACAGAGTAACTAGACAAACTGACTCAACACTAGCCTTGACCCGACTTGTTGATGTCCCTAGCCCACTAGGGCAAATTAGGTCTAATCAATTTTAGATTAAAGGCTTAGGTTCGAATGAGGGGTGGTTGTTTTGGGCTAAGGAGAGGTTATCAACTCCTCCCCTTATCTTAGATACTCAAATGCCCTTAAGTTGAATTAAGTGATGAACACTCAAAAATAAAAGGATTGCAGAACACAAAAATAGAGTTGCAGTAACTTAATTCTCAGAAATCTCATGGAAACCAATAAATCATGAGAAAATTATGTAAATTAGTTTCAATTATACTGGTTTCAGCAAAATAAAAATCACTGAACTTGGAGTTACTTGTAGTGAGAAATAATTCCTGCAACAGGGCAATTACGGGCTAAAAACAGAGCACTTCCCCGTTTACAATTTCTGCTACGAAGTTGTAACCCAACGGATCCCCTACACGCCCTAGGAACACCCCATGGAATGGGAGGAGGAGGTTTGCACCCCGCTTCGTTCCTAGGACCGGACGTCCTGGGGAGTCTACTTCGAGCAGACAAAGTAAAAAGAGAGGGACTCAAACAAACAATCAGACAGAAACCCTAGACAGGGCTCTGATACCAAAAATGATGCAGAACAAAGAACAAAGATGCGTATGCGGAAGTAAAATTAAGATTAATTCTTTTTTTTTTTATATATATTTTAGAAATTGGCGTCGACTCAAAGTAAAGCTAAACTAAGTTGAAGGAAACTAGGTAAAGATTGAAAGCACAGTTTAGAAGAAACTAAATTTATCAGAGTAGTTCAGAAGTAATGGATCGCTGGGGGTTGAGAAACTCCCAGACCTAGGGTTTCGCTCTGAACTTTCAGCAGAACAGAAATAGAGAGAAGAGATGGTTTACTAACCAGACTTGTGATCTTCTCAGGGTTTGGTGGAAGAACTCTCTCGAGCAGATTGTGGGATCCATGGAGTCGGCTATCTTCGCAATGGATCCTCTAATACTGGTTTCGTGGTTTGGTCAGCTTCTTCTGGACTCAGAATCTGGGAGAGAAGAGGAACAAAAGATGGAATTCAGAAACTCAAGAAGAGATCTTACCAGGCTGAAGAACTTGAAAGCCGAGGCTGCTGAGATCAGGATTCTCCTGGAGGCCGATCTGACTTCCTCTTAGAGTTGCTGCAGACCTGAAGTATCTGGACCGGAGCTGGATGCTGGTGGCCGGCCAGGGCTTGGAGATGGTGGCCGTGAGAAGAGGAAAAGACTAGGGCTTGGTGGAAAGAGAAGGGTGATGGCGGCTAGGGTTTGGGAATTGAGTGGCTAACCTAGGGTTTGGGGCTTTGGAGATCTCTCACCTCCTCAAGGTTCCAGGGGAACCCGGATTTACTCCCTCACGGAGCTCAACACTTAGAAGCAAGTGCGGAAAAGAGAAAACATAAGTTTGCTCATAAAAAAAATTTCTTTCATTCATAGATATCCCTTTCAACTTACAAGAGGGTTTAATTTATAATGCTTTACAAGGGAGAAGGGTTTCATATTTTCCCATGTGGGAATAAAGGAGGGGATCTCCAAATTAGGGCAAATCCCTTACATATGGTTGGCCAAAATACCAAAAATTAGGATTTGGGTTATAAATGGCAGGTAGATGGTGCCACCTTGCTTGGATTTTTCAAGAAAAAATTTCTTCCTTCCCTGGATGAACTCTTTTGGACTCCTCCTTTTCTTCCTCCCTAAGTCAAGGCCCTTCCCATCTTTGTTTTGGGTGTTTTTGGCAGGTAATGGGCGCCCCTTGATATTTTCTTCCAAGAAAAACTTCTTCCCTTCTTTGCTTGGAATTACTTGGGAAAGTCTTGGCCGCCCCTTTGATTTGTGCTCTCTTGGTGGACTTCTCTTTATCTGGTGCATGAAAGAAGGAAGTTGCCATCTGTGGAGTGGGGACCAAAGGCTGCTGGATGTGGATATGGCGCCCCCTAGACTGGGAGTGTGGCTGGGAGTGTGGTGTTCACTTGCCTGGTCTTGGAAGAAAGTGTAACATCCCATTTTGAAACCCTAGTCCACTACTGAGTCAACATGACTCAACAAAATAAAATGCAGGTAATGTAGACTTAGCTAAATTGAGTTGATCTAGTCAACTCTTATTACAAACCAAAAACCGTAATTCTTCGGGCAAGGTTAATCAGAGATCCAGATGGAGCTCTGAAGTCTTCTTCTGAGTCTGGTCCCCGCACCAGCTAGGGTTCAGGAGTTTAAAAAAAAATCACGGGAGAAGATGGAATAGTGTAGGAATAAATTAGGAATAAGATCGGGATAAAGATGGAATAGTAAGAATAGGTGGAATAGCGAGAATAGGAAAAATTTAAAAAATCCAAGAAAATAAGAAAAAATAGAAAAAGAACTTGGACCTGGCCTAAATCCTGATCATTTTCCTCGATCATGAAGAACTCGACTCCATCGAGTTCAAAAAATGAAGCACACCCTAATCCACAACTCGCTCTGATACCAAAATTAAAGCGGGACGAAAATCGATGTAACCTGGATTATTTGGAAAAGGAAAAGACACCTAACAAACTAGGACCGTGGAAGGGCTAAGAAGCCCCTCGGGACTAGGGTGTCACTGAAAACTAAACTCCTAAAATAGCTTATCTCTTTTGGTTTTCAATTTTCTTGGTGGAGGTGGTGAAGGAAGGATGGAGATGGGAGACTGGGAACTGGAACTCATGGTCCTAGGACTCACTCTAATGGGAAGACGCACACAGAAAATCAGGGATCAAAGCATAAAGCTACCCTCCCGAGGGATCAAAGCACACAGCTACCCTCCCGAGGGATCACAGCACCAGCTATCCTGAACTCTCATCGAACCCATAATGCACATAGCAGGGCTCTTATATAGATGCGCTAGGATAACTCTCAAAAGATGCGAGGGAATAAAGAAGACGAGATAGGGGATAACTAGGGTACTTATCGAACCCATAATGCACACAGCAGGGAGCGCCTCACACCCCTCATCGAACCCATAATACACATAGTAGGGAACGAAGGCAAATGGGCCTCATCCCAGAACCAGAACCAATGAAAAAAACCCCAAAAACTTACATCAAATCATTATTATTATAGGGGGAGAGGGGGCCTTTATATAGAAAAACCAAAACCCTCAGTTTCTTAGCCTCCAAGAAAACTAAAAAAGGAAAATAAATTACATCAAAATTCATGTTGCATCAAAAGTGGTGCTGATCTGCTCTAAGAAATGTGTCAACTTGATGATCTGCATTGAAAAGCATGCTACTCTAAAAATTGGACTGCTCTGAGATTGTGAAAACTCTAACTCACGATTGTGCGGAGGAGAAGAATGATCTCCCACGGCAACCGGTGGATGGCCAGTGGTCGGGAAGCAGCCGGCGAACAGGGCTGGTGGACGACGAGCGACGGATGGCCGGTGGTGGCGTCTAGGCGGGGTGGCGACACAAGAATGGCATGGCACGCCCAGGGCATGTCATTTGGTCTCCCATGGCCGTGGGGGACCCTGGGCTCCGGCAGGACGGTGGATGGCGGGGGAGGCCGGGGATGGCGAAATGGTGGTCGGCGGGTAGGCGGGCGGCGGCAGGCGGCAACGGCGAGCGGTGGCACAGGGGCGGCACGGCATGCACGGTCGTGCTGTTTGGGCTTCCCACGGTCATGGGGTCCAAGGGCACCGGCGGGGGCCCTCCGGCGGCCAGGCGTGAGCCGGCGGGCGGGCGGATGGTGGCAGGCCGGTGACGGCAGCGACCGTGGGATGTGGGCGACAGTTGGTCTTCCCACGACCGTTCGTCTTCCACAGGCATGGGCGGTGGACGCCTAGGGTGCTACGGCTAGGGTTTGGGAGTTTAAAAAAAATATCACGGGAGAAGATGGAATAGTGTAGGAATAAATCGGGAATAAGATCGAGATAAAGATGGAATATCAGGAATAGGAAAAATAAAAAAAATCCAAGAAAATAAGAAAAAACATAAAAAAAACATGGACCTGCCCTTAATCCCGGTCATTAGGCAGGCGGCGAGGAAGCGATCTGTGATGGGCCCTCCGATAAGGAGATCAGATCGGCAGCGAAGTTATGTCTTAACGCTGCTAAGGGTCCAGATTGGGGACAACACCCAGATCAAAATAGGTTCCTCCTTAGGAGAAGAACAAGCCTCTCCAGAGAGAACTGTATTGGCAGGGCCGTCAAAGGGGCCTAGCCCGTCGAACGTTGGCAAGACTCCTTCATGCACTGGAGATGTCAAGCCCACGGTCCCAGCCACAGAAGGGAGGTGTTCTGGGGGGTGCGATGCATCTACCACCAAAACTAGGGGGCGAGGATCCGGGGACCCTCTTTCCACTGCCCTTCCCAAAATATTGCAGGTAAATGTTGGTGTGCGCATAGTAAGTCTATGCATGTCAGTTGGGCTGACCTTGTACATATTTTTGTTTGGTAGATCTCTCACGAGCTTTCTCTATTGGAGGAGAATGTTCATGAGTCTATCAGCTTTGGTGAAGGCCTTCAGAGCCAGATGGCTTTGGCCGTAGCTGAAAGAGATGTTGCCGAAGTCTCTAGGTTGTCGCTAAAAAGAAACTGGGCAAGGCTATCACCTCCAACAATGCCCTAGAAAGGCAGCTAAGGATGCTTGAGGTGCAAGCAGCCGATGTGGTGGCTAACTTGCAAAAGAAAAGGAGGAAGCTGCTGAATTGCTACTGAGAGATTGCCTTCGAGATGCCGAGGAGGTGAAAGCCCAAAAAGCCGAGCTAGAGGAGAGAATCAGCAGGATGGAGACGGATCTCTTGATGGCCAATCAAAAGGTGGCACAGACTGAGGAGAGGTCTTCCCAGGTTGTTGAGGCTTACAAGATGTTCCAAGCCTTCAAAAATGAAGTACATAAGGGAGCAGTGGAAAGCTACCTTCTTGGCCATTCTGACTGCCTGGGCAAGGTCATGAAGCTTTATCTTAGCTTGGATTTCTCTTTGGCTGCCGTTCTGGGCGATGGAGTGGAGGAAATAAAAGCTTCAACTGAAGAGATGTCGGCACCTCCCGTCGATGGAAGTGGGGTGGCTGTCGAAGAAGCCTCCATCCCTGCTCCGGCTGCTGAACCAGTTGATGAAGGATAGAACTATTATTTTTCTTCTTCTCTTCTTTTTCTTTCTTTTTAGCCAACCAATTGTAATGTTTTCTTCTGAAATGGAAGCTTTCCTTTTTTGGAACAATTGGAAAAACAAAGTGATCATCTTCTTTGGACTAACATTTTTCAAATTAGCCTTCTTCGGGTTAATGCGCAGAAGACCGATAGGTCACTCGATGATGAGTAGCTGAAAGATAGGATTTGAGGTCAGTGTCTTTGGCTTAAGCCGAAGATTGGCCCTGAAGTGATGCTGTAGCACCATTGGATCGTCTTTGATTCCTCTAGCGCTAACAACCAATTCGAAAAGGACCCGATCGAAACTTTGAACCGGGGGTTAGCCTTAGTTGAGCCGGCATGTCTCAGTAGTCAGTCATCCATCATAACTAGCCCCCTGATTTGATGATCATGAGGAGGATAGAAGTGATGTGGACTAAAGCTCTGATACCAAAAATGATGTGAAATAGGGCTAGAGATGCTCGTATGGATGCTTATGATGGAAAGGAATTTTTTTTTTTTTTTTTTTTAGTTGATGAGTTTTAGATGTTTTTTTTTTATTTTTTTAGGGTTTTGATTCTCGATCACAAGCAAAGATTAGAAATAAGGGAAATGACTAACATAAGCTTACACTAGCAGTTCAAGTCCCTAAATAATGAAAACAAGAACAGGATCCCGGGATTAAGAAACCCTGGTAGGACTAAGCTCGAAACACAATACCTACTTAGGAGATAGGGGGAAAACCTCACACGTTTGAAGCGCCTGAAGCAGAGATCGCTCAACTCGGTGGATGCGGCCTGGATGCCCGAGCAGTCGATCCCGCGGATGCACTAGCTTTCGGTCAGATGGTCACGATGGCAAAGCAGCCTGTCTCCGGTGCCCGAGATGCCAGGGAGGACCTGTAGGCAATCAAAAAAAGGGATTAGCGAAATGGAGCTGCATGGAAAGGAACTGAGATGGAGATGGGAAGGGGCTTTGAGCCCGGTGTCTGGCTGGATTCCGAAGTCGAAGTTGGAGATAACTTGGGGCCTCGCACCCCACGACATCCCGGAGGACGAAGGAATGTGGCCTCACACCACGCGACATACTGGAGGACGAAGGATTCGCGATGCCCTGGGGCGACAGACAGGTGGCCTCACACCACTCGACGTCCCTGGGGACGAAGGCAACTCCACTCAAACCTAGCCTAAGAGACAATGGTTGGAGGGTGGAAAAAACTCAAACTTTTCATTAATCACTCAATCATTCAATCATTCAATTCCCTTACAATGGAGGGATTGGGTCCTTTAAATAGGCACCCAAGGCCCATTTGAATTTCAAATGAAACAAAATTACAAATTTTCATGGGTGGGCGCCAAAAGCATTGACTTTCTCCTCTCTTTGGCCGACCAAGGGTAGCTTGGATTGGGCATGGCATGATGCATGGCTCGGAGTGAGGTTCTTGGCACCTTGAACTTGGTAAGAATTTTCTTGGTTTTGGAAGAAGGCATGAACAGGGGCTTGGAGCAAGGCATGTGTTCTTCCTCCTTCTTTTGTTGGTGTTCTTTCTTTGGTACAAGGCTTGACAAGGGGAGTGTTAGGTGGAGGCATCCAAGGCTTTTGTCTTTCCCTTCCAAAGAGGGTGAAGCAAATTGGGAAGAAGGCTTGATTGGAGAGCTTGAGGTAAGGGATTTGAATTCCCTCCATTATCTTCCATTGAATTCCTCCTTGGCCGACCACCCTTACATGGAAATAAGCTTGATGGGGGGAAGGAACAAAGGCTTGAACCAAGTGAAGTGGTCCTCTCCATTAGGCGTCCTAGCATGCCAAGTGTGATGCTCATATGGCGAGATGTTATGGCACCATGTAGGATGCATAAGTGGGCCCTGAGTTGACTTGGCTTCTTTCCTTACTTGCTTCCAAGGAGACTAAATTTTAAGACCCACTCTTGCAATGGACCCATACTTCTAATAGACTCAGACTGGACTCGATTTGCGACTCGACTTAGTATAGGACTCAATTTGACCTAATTGGTCAAGGTACAGACTCAATTCAAAGCAAAAGATAATTACAAATTTGAGACTTGAAGCCTTATTACAAGACACAAAGAAGTGGAACCCTAATCTGAGATCCATAGAGGATTGAGGAGCCTCTGTCGGATCCTGGTGCCCGCACCAAGAAGTCACCTTGTTATTGGTGCCTAGATGGAAGATTTTGAGTACATTCTTTATTATCAATGCCAAATGAGTGGTATTCGAGTGGCTGCGCTTCCGCACCCTCTGGGTGGTATCCAGTCTTCTTTTCCCGAAGGTGGTTATTAATGCCATATAGGCTTCAAAAAAGTTGCTCCAGTTCGAAGCATCGCTTCAACACGTGGCGCTTTTCAGTTGGTTTGGTGTGAGGCGTGGGACACGTCCTTTACTGGAATGAAGTGCTATTAAATATTATTCATCTTCCCAACTTCTGAAAGCCATTCAAGCAGTAGAGAAGCAAGTCCTTCATGCCAAAGTTACTCTTCCGCTTCTCCTCCATATTATGAAGATGAAGTTCAGCTTTGAGGATCTCCGGGAGATGGCCCGGAAGAGAGCCGCCACTATAGAGCTGTGAGGGGGACCTAGTGAAAAGGTCCATCGGAGTGATGACGATTTTTTTTGGCCCAGAGAGGCGGTATGCTTAGGATGGAAGGTGAGGGCCCTGCAGGCACAATTGGAAGAGGCCAAAGCTCAGGCTACAGCGGCGGTCTTGGTGGTGGAGCAGGACAATAAGGAGGCGGTGGAGGCCATCGCCAAGTTCCTGGTGTCGCAAGCCTTCAAGGACGAGGTCGCTGAGGCTGTCCTGGATTTCTACCATCGAGGATTTCAGGAACACAAGCACAAGGCCTTCTACTTCTATGGTCTGAAGGGGCTAGATAACATCAGGCCCTCCATTCTATATCCTGGGCAGGATGACGATTCTGACTTCGAGGAGTTAGAGTCAAAGGTGGAGGTGAAGCCCGAAGCCTCCTCGATCACCTCCCGGGGGCCTGATATTGCCCGTCGGCTTGGAAAGTGGCCGATGGCCTATTTTTAGATCATCCTTTCCATTACCCTTTCCCCCTCTTCTTTTTTCTTTATTGTACAATTCTTTTTTCATTGTATAGTTATTTCTTCAATGAATGAAGGCACTTTTTTGTTGGACAAGCATGTACCAAAATGATGTAAAGTGTGAACTCTTGGGCATAATAGATAGTAGAAGAGCTTGTACGATCACATGGATTTGATTTGCTGCTAGGATAGGCCAAATAAACCATTCTCGGGGCGTCTGTTGATAATAGAGTAGGTCGTTTGGACCCACTTCGACACGTCCATGGATTTTCCATAAGGTAGGATGCTTAGACCATCCCTGTGCCTTGGGTTGATGTTAAGGCAGGCTAATTAGGCCCACCTCGGTGCATCTTCGGATTTACCGTATGGTAGGTTGTGTAAACCATCCCTGCACCTTTAGTTGATGTTAAGGCATGCTAATTAGGCCCACCTCGGTGTGTCTTCGGATTTACCATAAGGTAGGTAGTGTAAATCATCCCTGTGCCTTCAATTAATATTAAGGCAGGCTGATTAGGCCCACCTCGGTGCATCTTCAGATTTATCATAGGGTAGGTTGTGTAAACCATCCCTGTGCCTTCAGTTGATCATAAGGTAGCCCGGTTGGGCTTCCCTTTGTGCTCATCGGGCATACCGATAAGGCAAGCAGATCAGACCCACCTTTGCGTTTTCTCGTCGGTCTCATCGGATGGGTCACTAAGACCATTCTTATGCCATTATAAGAATGGCTAACCAAACTTATTTTCAAATGGACATTTATTGAAGTCTTCCCTGACGAGAACTCTCATTGATAGTACTTGCGAAGATTTTGTACATTCTAAGGCCGAGGTAGCATAACACCATCTAAAGTTTTGAGTCAATACGTTCCTAGATGTATTACTTCCTTGATTCGGTAGGGACCTTCCTAATTGAGGAAAAGTTTGCCTTGGTTTGTTGACCTGGATACTTCGGCCCTTTGCAGCATCAAGTCTTCATGATGAAAGATTTGCTCCATCTTGGAATTATAATATTTAGTGACTTTCTGCTGATATGCCACCATCTTTATTTGAGCTTGAAGTCTGGTGCCTTATAACAGATCCAAGTTCGTCCTTCGGTGCTCCGAATTTTTGGGTTCCTTGTACCTGTCATCCTCAAGGATTGCAGTGTAACTTCTATGGGGAGGACTGCTTCAGTGCCATATGCCAAATTAAATGGGGACTCGCCGGTAGCCATTATTGGGGTTGTTCGATATGCCCAAAGAACAAAATTTAATTCTCCGGCCCAAAGTCCCTTAGAATCATTCAGTCGATTTTTCAAACCATGGAGAATAGTTCGATTCGTTACTTCGGCTTCTCCGTTGGACTACGGGTGGCCAATAGAAGTCAACTTATGATGCATGTGGTACTGAGTACAGAAGTCTTTGAACTTCTGGTTGTCAAATTGCCTTCCATTGTTAACAGAGTTCTTCATAAAGCCTTCAACCTTCCCTTCCATGATGTGAGCTGGTGGTTCGGTCTCGATCCACTTGGTGAAGTAGTCGATGGCAACGATGAGAAATTTTTGTTGTCCAGATGCCGGTGAGAATGGGCCAAGAATGTCCATGCCCCATTGAGTGAAAGGTCATGGTGCTATCAGCTAGGTCAGTTGGCTTGCAGGTTGTCTTTGGATGTTGGCATATCTTTGGCACTGGTCACATCTTCGGACAAAGTTAGCAAAATCCTTTTGGATAGTGGGCCAGTAGTAATCCTGGCATATTATTTTATATGCCAGAGATCTACCCCCCAGATGGTCTCCACATATACCTTCATGTACTTCCCTTAAGGCATAATTGGCATCTGACGACCCTAGACACTTCAGCAGAGGCGGGTGAAAGATCTCTTGTACAAGGTTTTGTCCAAGACAATGTACTAGGATGCCATCCAATGGAGCCTCTTGGCCTCTACTTTATCTTCTGGTAATGTGCCCTCGTTCAGAAATTTGAGGATGGGGTCCATCCAACTAGGCTCATTTTCAATCTGATGTACCCTTGAGGTGTCTTCAGCTATACTTGGAACTTCAAGATGTTTTATAAAGGTACGGCCAAGGAAGTTTAGGGTAGTGGTGGCGAGCATGGATAGTGCGTCGGCTTAGAAATTCTTTGATCATGGCATATGAGTGATTTCAAAGAATTCTAACTGTGAGGAAAGGGCCCTTACTTTCTCCAAGTACTGGATCATGGTAGGATCTCGGGCTTCAAATTTATCTTTGACCTGGTTCACCACCAGTTGGGAGTCTTGAAAGATATGGATCTTTCAAATCCCCGGGCCTTCAACGATTCGGAGTCCTATGAGGAGGGCTTTATATTCGGCTTGATTATTTGAAGCATGGAAGGAGAAACGAAGTGCGTACTCCATAGTGTACCCATCCGGTTCAGCTAATATGAGGCATGCTCCATACCTAGTAGAGTTAGAAGCTCCATCTATGTGAAGTACCCAGATAGACTCTACATCTTTCGAGGTGGCTTATTTCTCTTCGATCGATTTTGTGCTATCTTCGGGCTTCCATGTACATTCGGTTAAGAAATCCAACAGTACCTGTGCTTTCATCACTGATCTGGATTGAAAGGTGATATCAAATTTACTTAATAGCCCACTTAGCTATCCTTTCGGAAGTATCAAGACAGTGGAGGATGGCTTTAAGGGGCTGATCAGTCAGAACCATAATAGTATGGGCATGAAAATAAGGCCATAGGCACTTTGCCGCAATCACCAATGAGTTGATAAGCTTTTGCATCCTTGGGTACCTTACTTCAACATCATGCAAGACTTTGTCGATGTAGTAGATCGACTTATTAAGATCATCCCTCTCTTTTCGAATGAGAACCGAACTGACGGCCTCGTCTACAGCAGAGAGGTATAAATAGAGAGTTTCTCCTTCTTGAGATTTGGAGAGCAGTGGTGTGGCCTCCAGATACTTCTTCAATTCCTCAAAGGAAAGATAGCAATTCTCAGTCCATTTAAAGCTTTGGGACTGCCAAAGCACATTGAAGAAAGGGAGACACTTTTTAGCAGATCAGGAAATGAACCAACTTAAAGAGGCGATTCTTCCCATCAGCTATTGCACTTCCTTCGTACAAGAAGAGTGTCTCATGCATCGGAGGGCATGGATCTTTTCGGGCTTAGCTTCAATCCCTTGTTTGGTAACAAGGAATCCTAAGAATTTGCCTGATGTTACCCGAAAAGCATATTTTGTCGGGTTTAGCCTCATTTGATGGCCTCTTAAGGCACCAAATGACTCTTCCAGATCTCTAATATGATCTTCTTTAAGGAGACTCTTCATAATCATATCATCAACATAGGCCTCTATGTTCCTTCCCAGTTATTTTTTGAACACTTTGTTGATTAGCCTCTAAAATGTAGCCCCAGCGTTTTTTAATCTGAATGGCATCATCTTGTAATAGTAGAGACCTTTTTCTATGATGAAGGCTATCTTCTCTTCATCCTGAGGATCTATCCATATCTGGTTATATCTAGAGAAGGCATCCATGAAGCTCAATAATTGATGGCCCGCAGTGGCATCGACCAGTTGGTCGATCTTTGGTAGGGAAAAGCTATCTTTTGGACAAGCTTTGTTGAGGTCTATATAATCAATGCATATCCTTCGCTTATCGTTTGCCTTCTTTACCATTACCACATTAGCGAGCCATTCAAGATAGTGTGCTTCTTGGATAAATTTAGCCTTGAGGAGCTTGTTCAATTCCTCATCTATCGCTTTCTGCCTCTCAAAGGTGAAGTTTCTCTTCTTCTATCGAACTGGCCTATAATCAGGGGCAACTTCCAATCAATGAGTAATTACTTCGGTCGAAATCCCAGGCATGTCCACAGCTGATCAGGCAAAGACATTGGCATTGTCTTTGAGAAAGCAAATCAGCCTTGTTTTTGTTTCTTCATCTAGCAGACTTCCAATCTGCATAATCTTGGTGGGGTCTTCTTCGATTAATTATACCGAAATAGTTTTCTCCATCGGTTCACCATAGTCTTCGGCTGGGTCCCTTAGGTCCAATTGGTCTAGAGTTATGGGATCAATCGATTATCTGTCTTGTATCATCAGACATTGTTGTGTTGTTCTTTGGTCTCCCATCACTTCCCCGACTCCGCTCCTAGTAGGGAAATGCACCAGGAGGTAATAAGTTGACACTATGGCCAAAAACTTGTTTAAGGCGAGCTATCCCAAAATCACATTGTAAGCCGAAGGAGTTTGGACCACTTTGAAGTTGATGGGGAGTGTCTTCTGTCGAGGTTCAGTTCCGAGGGTGATGGGTAGTATTATTTTGCCCTCAACATCAACTTGATTGCCTCCGAACCGAGTTAGTGGCACAGGGGACCTCTGTAGCTTGTTTTTGGGCAAACACATTCTAGAGAATGCATCATAAAGTAAGACATCTGCCGAGCTTCCATTATCGATTAAAATGTGTCTTAATCATAGTTGGCCATAATGGCCGAAACTACAACTGGGTCATCATGTGGGAGTTGAACTCCCGCAAGGTCATCATCAGAGAAAAGTATGGAGTTGTTATCCTTGAGCTGCTTCGGAGAATCATCTTTGTCTCTCCTCCAGTTGGTTGGTTAATGCAGCATTCCCACCCTTCTATCAGTGGGTCTCTAATTTAGTAATTTAGCTTCTTCAGGGGCCTTCTGGGGGGTTGAGGCCTCAGGCCGGGATTCTGGTCGACTGATGTATTGCCCTAAATAACCCCTCATGATCAGATCTTCAATGGCATCCTTGAGTTGGATGCAGTCTTCGGTGTTGTGGCCATGGTCCCGGTGGAATCTATAATATTTATTCTTATTCCTCATGGAGGAGGACGCTTTCATGGGACGTAGCCATTGGAGATAGCTTTGTTTTTCTATCTCCATCAAAATCCTCTCCCTGGGGAGATTAAGGGGGGTGTAGGAGTCAAATCTCCTACCCGGTGCTCTGGGCTTGGGACTTCGTTGTTGGGTAGAGTTGTTGTTGTTATTGTTGTTATTGGGTGAAGGGAGATCCAGTCCGTTATTATTCTTCTTCTTTGGAATAGATTTCCCTTCAGCCAATCATCGATTTGCCGCTTGCTCTTCAGCATCGACATATTTCTGAGCCCTTGATAGGAGCTCAGCATAGCTTGTTGGGAATCTCTTATCTAGGGAGAAGGTAAGCCTGGATGATCAGAGCCCCTTCTTGAGAACGGACATGGCTACGTACTCGTTGAGATCGGGGATCTTGAGAGTAGCTGAATTGAATTTGGAGATATAATCTCGAAGTCTCTCTCCCTCATTCTGGTGAAGGAGGAATAGAGTGTCCGTGTTTTAGGGCATCTTCTGGCAAGTCTTGAAATGCAAGATAAATAGTTTTTCTAGCTTAGAAAAAGAATCATGGTACATAGGCGTATGCTCGAATACCATATTCGAGCCACCTTCTTCAGAGTAGCAGGAAAGGTGAGGTAATGCAGTGCGTCAGAGGTCCCTTGAATCATCATGTTGGCTTTGAAGCTGCTCAGATGATCAAGCGGGTCGGTAGTCCCATCATAAGGCTCCATTTCAGGGACCTTAAAATGCTGAGGGACTATTTCGGCCATGATGCGAGGAGTGAATGGGGAATGCGAATCGTAAGCCACGAACTTGCCATCCTTTTTCTGATCATTAAGCCTCGCAACCTGTGATTCGAGAGCCTTGAGCATTTCATCATAGTCAAGGCAGGCTTCTTTCGGTACATCCCTTTTGGGAGTAGAGTCTTCAGAGGAGAAGGAGAGAGATCTTCTAGATCTCTCCCCCCTTCGTAGGGCATCGGTCGACTTCGGGTGCCGAGAGCTTTGGCCTTCGGGAGAAAGCTGATCATGGGAGGAAAATTGGGTAGACCCATGACACTGATCTCCCCTCCCCGAGATCGATGACTGTGTATGGAGGTGGTTGGTGGGTGCCCCACCTAGAAAGCTACATCATGGAAAATTTAAACCATGGTTGTCAGAGCATCAACCCAGTTCAGAAGAGCCTAGAACTGCTATTATCCCACCACAAGTGTGGGAGGTGGAAGATTATTCTCCACTAGGGGGTCATTCCTTTGAGGAGGATGGCCCTTGCTTGTCGAAGCATTTTGGGTTTTTCCTTTTGCCATCAGAGCTTTTTCTCACTCTCCTTTCTCAAGGAGGAGAGCTAGCAGTAGATGCTTAGGAGTCTTCTCCTTCTTGGCGCACCAATCTGTTGGCATAGAACCTTCCTCGACCTGACGGAGCCACTGGATCGCTGGTTTGCTCCCCTGGACACCTGCAAAATAGGTCCTTGACTAGATTTTCTTCGGTGAGGGACACTCCGATGCCTAAGTTAAAGAGAGGTTCCAACAACAGAATGGAGAGTGTTCTGAAAAGGAGGAAGATGGCAAAATTATCTCTTTTCTAGGCTTGTGTAGCGTACCTTAAGTGTCCCCTCTTACCAGTATTTATAGTTGCTATGCCAGTGTGTAGTTAGGCTCACCTACCTATGATTAAGATGGGGTTAATTAACTTTATCCTGTGCATAACCATAAGTGGTTGCCAATTGATTCTGGCCTGCCTAGGATTGTTGGAATTGGAGATAGTGGTTACGTGGCCACCCCGATATGGTTGAGATTGGAGATAGTGGCCACGCAGTTGATCATAACCACCATATCCATGTTCGAAGATTTGAGACTAATTGGAGATTCGCTTTGAGATCTCTTCTTCAGGAGGGATCGGTGTTGAATCATCGAAATGTCTTCGATCTATCCTCTCTGGGATAACCCGAAGACACCTCTATTGTCTATAGTAAAGTCTTTCCCTTCGGAATGGGTTGTGGAGTGAAGCTGGCATCATCTTCAGACCAGTCTTCTTCAGATTAACCTTCTTTGGCTAGTGTGCAGGAGATTGGTCAGTGGTTGGTGGTGGTACTCTTCGGGGCTAACATCTTCGGCTAAGGCCAAAGGCTGACCCCATGATGTGATGAAGGCTGGGTCATTGCTTTATCTGCTCACGTAGCTTCCTCCAGGTGCTCCGGTTTAAATGTCTGGTTCAGAATGAATTTGATGAGCGATTGAACCGATAATTAGCCTGTGCTTGAACTGACATATCACAATAGTGGGTTTACAAATATTCATGGTATGTTCTCAGGAGTAGAGAATTGATATTCAAACATGAATTGCATATCTAGAAAGGATTGGAATAAAATGATTAAAACTATTGCTTTCTTTCCCTATTTTCTTATTTATGTTTGCATATGTATTCTATTTTCTTTTCCTTTACCATTTTTGTTGGGAGGTGGGGGGTGTTAAGACATGCTTTCAATTGGCCTTCTAGTCTTTTAGATCTAATATTTCAAATAATCTGATACCCTAATGACAGGCTCCCTCTAACATGGAAGCTTCACTTTCACTATTATAGGAATAGGGGCTGCTATACTTCACCTCCCTTTGGTGGGTTTAAGAAGTAAACTAGTGCTTGCAACCAGGGGTCTAAATAGGTTAGATGGGGTCAGATCCAAGACAGTTCCAAATATAAACCAAATAAGGTGATTGAGTTTGATTTGGGTTTTGGCTTTCCTTATGGATAATTTGGTTTGTACCCATAATCAAATACTCAACTCAAAAAGGATATTTCTTACTGAAAATCTTCCTCCAATATCTTTTCATTTGGACTTAAATAGCCTTATACCAATGGAGCTATTAACTCACCGAACTTGCATTGCATGAGTACAAGTCTGCAACTAACATGACTGAATAATTTGTTGCTCTAACAGCCATAGCCCAAAACCAAGGTCAAGTCCATGATGATGTTCTCTTTGATTTCTATAGCAGGTGGCAGCATTACTTTTTGGTAAGAGACCTTTTGTTAGACAAAGTCGAATACTATATCAAGCATTTCTCTTCAAAGAAATTTCTATTGTGTTTCTGGTCATGATAGAATTTTGATAGAGTGGTATTCAAGTGTGATGCCTTTTCTTTTCTTCTTTTGTAGGTTATAAATAAATGGTTTGCTCTTCAAGCGATGTTCGACATTCCTGGAAATGTTGTTAATGTCCAAAAGTTGCTAAACCATCTTGCCTTTGACTTGCACAATCCAAACAAGGTGGTGATTTTCCCTATTCATGTTTTGAGTCATGGCAGGTCAATTTAGACCATGGTTATATCATAAAATCATTATGTTTGATTCTTTCATTTCAAGATTATATTTTCTATTTTAGGTATACTCACTAATTGGAGGCTTTTGTGGATCACCCATAAACTTTCATGCAAAATATGGGTCAGGCTACAAATTTTTGGGAGAAATGGTAATGCAATTAGATAAAATGAACCCTTAAGCAAATATCAGTTTAAAAGACTTGGGACTCAAAATTCCATTTGGTGCATCAATAATGCTTTTGCTATATTTTGTGCTTAGATTATCCTTTCCTTTATTATATAATTTGCCTTCATCTATTTGATTTGAGGTGGCATTCCGTATGGTCTAAGCCTTCTTGAGGTGGAGGTGATATGATGAGACTAGACAAGTACTTGCTAGGATAATCCTACCTTTCACTTTGCAATATGCATACTTACTTATGCCTCAAATCTTTTGCAAGTGGCACCTACATATGCTAGCAAGAATTATTTTTCTTACATAAGAAGTTGTATGCCATTTACCTATTATTGAGGTGTTGTACATCTACAATATGATCAGTACACTCTTGGCTAAATTTGCACAATATAATAAGATCAGTGTTTTGAACTTATTCTAGAAAAGGAGAATTATGAGCTAGAGTTGTGCAAATGATTATTGGTTATGGATAGAGGGAAAAGGGAAAAAGGTAAAATTAGCCATTATTATAGGAAGTTTATTCTTCCTGCATCTCCATGGGTATCCCCACTATGAATTCTTCATCAGATATACAACTTGTGAAAACAAAGCCTCATCCGACGTGCATGAACTATTAAAGCAAGTTGGTCAATGTTAGATGTATGCTCTAGATGCTAAGTTGGCATGACATATTGCAACTTTACTAGGATATAATTTTATACTTAATTCATTGAAATTAATAAAATCAGGCTTTATTCTTTTTATTCATATTTAATATGTTTATGAATCATCCATGGAGTTAATAGACAATGACACATATTCTCATGAGTTGAGAATTTGAAATATGTGTCATTATAGATTAACTCCTAAAAGTTCTTGATCATTGGATCATCATGAGGATGGTGATTGATCCGTCAAGATTGGTGCATGAATTGCCTTCCTTCCAGTAAATGAGTCTTGAGCTACAAAGTGTAGAGATATTAGAGCAAAAGTGTAAATGATGGGGACCGAAAGCCTATTTTATTTTATTTTATTTGAGTCCATTAGTCCTGTGTCACTTGAGTTGAAGTGAGCCAATTGAGTCCTGTAATAAAGTGAGGCAACTGAGTCAGTTGAGTCCACTTAGTTAGGTCCAATTATTTTTAGTCCAGTCGAGTTCAATCGAGTCTGTTCAAGTCATGTACAAAAGGAGAGTTCGCAGCCAGGAGATTCACTAGGCCCCCTCACCAGAGCTGCCCTTCATGCACTTGGACCCTTTCATGCCGCCAAGCCTGCAAGAGAGAGCTCCAGTCCAAGACAGGCCCACTGTTGACCAGGTCTACCAGGGTTTCTTGGCCCACAAGTCAGGATTTCTTAGCCCTCAAGTTATGTACCCTAGGGTGAATCTATAAATACCCCACCCCCTCTTGTATTTTTTTTTAATGATGAATGAATATGATTTCTTTGGTTCTGTGTGAACTTTTCAGGGTTTCTATGTGATCCCTAAGGCATCTGTGTGAGCCCCTTTGCTGTGTGCTTGTCGTTCATGGGGAATCTGTGTAAACCCCAGTTATCCTTCGCCCTCTATTTCTTCTTCCCTGCAAACCCTAATCTCTGGTGACTTCTACGCTTGCCAGCGATCCATCCCTGATCTCTATCCCACATCAAGTGGTATCAGAGCTAGAGGATTAGGGTTTTTCTTTTCATCCTGTTTCTACATCCTTCCTCCTGTCCAGATCTCCCTGTGCAAGACTTCTCAAACCTCAATCAGCCATCGAGGTCCGTCAATGCCTTGCACTCGAGCCCCTCTCCTCTCTGCCACCCGTGAAGCCCATCTCTAGCATCACCTCCGATCAAGTCTCCTCCTCTGCCTCCGTCACGTGAAGCCTGCCATCCCCTGCCGATCAATGCGCTGTTCCTGCTCACCGCCAGCAGCCGATGCCCCAACCCCCTCCCTCCGGATCGGAGCCCCACATCCCCCCCCTCTCGTGGCGCCTGTGGCTCGTCGCCCGACTGCACCCCTCCCCCATGACGAGTCCCGTGCCAAGGCCCAAGCCACCACCGCTGCCCTTGCCGACCCCGGCCTCGGTCGCGTAGCCAGCCATAGCATCCTGTCTGCCCCCCTCATTCAGGCCTAGCCTAGCCTCGCTGGCCCCGTCCACAGTGTTGGAGGCCCCACCCTGGCATGATGTAGCCTCAGCCCTCCCGTGCACTTCCTCCATGCCGCCACCCCCTCAGATCATGCACGGCCCGCCGCCACCGCCAAGGCCTGGGATGCCCCCCATCGCCGCCCACACCCCCACCACCATCACATTCATTACCATCTTCACCATCCGGATGCACGCCCAGGCCGAGCCTCTTCACCCCATTGCTGTCGCTAGCCACCGTCAACTCCACTACCGCCCTGCCGGACCGTCCTCCACCCAGCACCGACGCCGACGAGTCCCTCCACCAGCCTCCCTATTCCCTGCTACCGATCCATGAGAAAGGAGAAAGGGGAGGAGGGGCACCGCACGAACATGAAAGCAGTTACCCCTCCCCTCTACCGATTTCTATGTTACATGCTCCTCAAAGCAACACAGATCTCAAAGCTACACGCCTTTCATAGTTACACAGATTGCAAAGTTGTGCAGATCTCAGAGCAGCTAATAAAAAAATCAGAGAAAAGAAAGAAAAAAAGGTGAAAAAAAAAATTGAAACTAGCCTCTTTGTTTTGATTTGCTTAGTTCGGTTCCATCAACCCCGCTAAGCCTGACTCGATGGAGTCGAGTTCTCCCCACCATAGGAGAATGATGGGGACCAAAAGCCTATTTTATTTTATTTTATTTGAATCCATTAGTCCTATGTCACTTGAGTCAAAGTGAACTAATTGAGTCTTGTAATAAAGTGAGGCAACTGAGTCAGTTGAGTCCACTTAGTTAGGTCCAGTTATTTTTAGTCCAGTCGAGTCCAATTGAGTCCGTTCAAGTCATGTATAAGAGGAGAGTTCAAAGCCAGGAGATTCACCAGGCCCCCCCAACCAGAGCTGGCCTTCATACACTTGGACCCTTTCATGCCGCCAAGCCCGCAAGAGAGAGCTCCAGTCCAAGATAAGCCCACTGTTGACCAGATCCACTAGGGTTTCTTGGCCACAAGTCAGGGTTTCTTAGCTCTCAAGTTATGTACCCTGGGGTAAATCTATAAATACCCCACCCCCTCTTGTAGTTTTTTTAATGATGAATGAATATGATTTCTTTAGTTTTGTGTGAACTTTTCAGGGTTTCTATGCGATCCCTAGGGCATTTGTGTGAGCCCCTTTGCTGTGTGCTTGTCCTCCACGAGGAATCTATGTGAACCCCAGTTATCCTTCGCCCTCTCTTTCTTCTCCCCTGTAAACCCTAATCTCTGGTGACTTCTATGCTCGCTAGCGATCTATCCCTGATCTCTATCTCACATTAGTAAGTGTTTGTTAGAGAACAATGGCACTAAGTGTGACTAAGTTTAGGAAGTCACATGGAT
This sequence comes from Areca catechu, assembly GCA_021397845.1. Classification (NCBI taxonomy): domain Eukaryota; kingdom Viridiplantae; phylum Streptophyta; class Magnoliopsida; order Arecales; family Arecaceae; genus Areca; species Areca catechu. The sequence continues at coordinate 105,241,162 of CM038050.1, forward strand.
ATCTAATTACTTATTAGTGACTTCTCAAATGCTATAGTTATGTGAGAAATTTCTTGATCTGCGGTATCTCGACTATTCACAGTGAGGTTACTATAGTTTGACAGTATATTAATATAGTCCTTAGCCATTCAAAACCTTATGATGTTCATTAGTTATAGTATCTTCACTATAGGAGTAGGCTGTTCATTTATATAGGACTATCAATCTTAGTAGTTAAGGTATAATTCTATGTGACCTCATTGACTAAGTTCTTAAATCTATGAACACAGTAGTGTGATATTGAGAAAGAGTTTTCAAGAAAATCATAACTAGGCTCGAGCTAATTAAGTTTGACATATGACAGATGCTTAAGATTTGATGAGTTTTCGTAACCTGTATCTTATCGAGATTTTTGATAGAGGAATTTGATCATACAATAGCTACATCTAGAGATTTATTTATATTCTATTAGGTTGTCACTACATACTGCTAGGTGTTACTGGGGATTGTGAGAGCTTACTAGGATCATTTTTCGATTAATGATCCAAGTTAAGGTTGAGCTAAAATTATTTTAGTCCATCGAAAGAGTTTCGATAATATTATGATAAAGATTGTAGTATATCTCACTACTAGATGGAATAAAAATTAAGAGGTCACATCAATAGGAGTCAACCTAACCATGAGCATGGATCTATATAAGAGTTATATATTTAGTACATGTTAATTTTGGCAACTACCAATTTTGGCATCTATTAATTTTGGCATTTGTTGAAATTAGTACATGCTAATTTCAGCACTTTCTAATTTTAGCTTGATGGACCTATTTACAAATATTACAATAATTTTTTACTTTATTATTTGATTTAATTAAATTAAATTTAATTATCATTAACTTTATTTAAAGTTAATTGGATTGGTAATTCAAGTTTGACTTGAATTGTTGACCTAGTCAAATCGGGTCAATAGGCTTTTTGATTTTGGTTAAATCTAGGTATGAAAAGGGTTTCAAACTTAACAACAATAAGTCAAAATTGACCAACAACTAGGAGACTTAGTTGACTAGGTCTCTCTCTTATCTCATGCAGAAACCAAGAGGGCATGAAAATGTGTGCCTCCTCTTGGCACGTGTAGTGAGAAGAGGGTGTCACCAAGTTGGTGCCCTTCTTTCTCATTTAGGACTCTCTCTCCTACTAGATAAAACTGGGTTCTTATCTAAATTTAAAGTTTGTTCAAATTTGATAAGAAACTATTTTATCTAGATTTTTAAAAGATATTTTTGAGAGGATTTTTCATGATTTTTAAGATGCACAGAAACTAGACTGAGTAGAATTAATTTTGACACAAATCCATTCTAAAATTTATCCTATATTTTTCTCTACAAAAAGTAGAGTATAATATCTCTATAGAAATCTAGAAGATGAGAGTTTTTATGAAAAATAATATAATTTTTTTTTTATTTTTTTGATATTTAATTCCTTGAGAGAAAAGAAGAGAAGGCTGTTGAATTCTTGTTTAGACTAGATGAAGATCCATCTCTATGCTTGAAGAAAGACCTGTAAGGATCTAGCAGTCTAGGGCTCTTGGTGATTTGGTGAGGAATGCTCCATATAGATACCAATAGAGACCGGGAATGTACATGGCTCTGACGAATTGTAACAGATCTGATTGATCCGATAGATCCAGTATTAGAAGGGGGAGTTAAGCGATTTAGGTAAGTGGATCCTTCATCTTACAATTTTATTAGATTTTGGATCTCATATATTATTATTCCAATATATTCAAAGGTTAAATAGATGATTTATGATTTAATTTTAAATTATCATGCTTGTAAAAATTATTTTGCATAATCTCTACTTCCGTTGCATCTAGAGTTTAGAACTAGTTTTGCATGCTAGTCACATATGAATGAATCCTAATAGTAGTATTAGAGCCATATTTTGATATGTTTGGAATAAAATTAAATTTGAATCCCTTTTAGATCTAAAGAATTTAAAGAGATTTAAACTGATTTGTGATGATTGAAAATATTTTAATATCACAAATTTTGCTATTTCTGAAAAACTATTTTCGAAACTAGTATTGATATGTTTATATCTAATTTTTTGATATATGGCTTATGTATCATGTTTATAATTTAAATCTAAAAATAATTAAATTAATTTTATAATTAATTAATCAAAATTGATCTAGCCAAGTATTCAAATTGGGTGCAACCACCTTGGCTATATGGTCATATGAGCCAGGAGGGTTTAAAAGCCCTCTCTTCCCATTCAATGGATCTTCTATGGCTTGTAACGGTGCTGCTTGTGACCTGACCCATGAAGAAGAACACTGATAAGTAATTAGGTTCATGTTTTAGACCTAAAATAAATTACATAAGATGTAACTTAAATGGTTTGATCTAAAACAAGTTGTATGAGATGCATGAGTTAGGGTTTAGATCTGAACCAATAATTCATGATCATATCCATTAATTTCAAGAAATTAAATCTAATCTAAAATCTATTAAGATTTTGAATTTCTATTTCATAGATGTGGGTGTGGGTGAATAAATTAGGTCTAGTGATTAGGTTACACATTAGGATCTTGAAAAGATCTGGGTTAGGTCAAAGGGGCTCAAAATTGATCTTAGATGTAGTTTGGTCACATTGATTCACACTTGATATGAATCAATCAATTAAGACTTAATTTGGCTTAGTGGCGAGTCTGAGTCATTAAGTTGACCTAATCAATTCTTATTTATCAATTGATGTCTAAGGCAAATTTAGATCATGGTTATTAATTGGGGCTATCTTTTACCTGGCCAACTCAGTTGGTATTAAGGAAATAGGTTTAAATAGTAGAACCCTCCCATGGATCTAACTTACCAGGCCAACTTGGTCAATTAAGATTTTCATTAGATTGTTTTTGATTTGAGTTAACCCATATCAACTAGTTTTATTAGACATGAGATTGTGCTAACCAAAACCTAGTTAGTCAGACATATGATTGGGCTGACTAATTTAGAAGAGACCTGAATTCAAACCTTCTCAATAATATTAAGTCTCAGGTCTTCCACCATTATAGGTGTGCGGGTGATGGGGGACTAACTAGATGCGAAGATGAAGAACGATGCAAGTAATTTTTCTTTGGTGATTTTTAGGGTTTTAATGATTTGTTTAGGATTCCCGAAAACAAGTAGGAGTAGATCTAGAGTTCTATACTAACAAGAACTTCAGGCAAGCAAGTAAGTCCCTAAGCAAGGATAAAAAGAGGACCCCGAGATTGAGAAACGAGAAACCCCATAGGACTTAGCTCTCGGATCAATTTCTACTTAGGAGTTCTAGGGTTGCAAACCTCAAAAGATCTGAAGTGCCCGATGCCGAGTTCACTAGCTCTGGTGGATGCAACCTGGATGATCGAGCCTTCAACCTCGCAGATGCGCCAGCTTGCTGTCCGAAGGTCTCGATGGCAAGGGCAACCGACTTCATGTTCGAGTCACCTAGAGGACCTGCGAGCATTCAAGAGGGGAGTTAGGATTTAACAAAGAAAGCAAGAGATGAAGGAAAGAGAGTTGATGTGGTGATGGTGGAGTTCTTCTTGCTAGGCACCCAGTTATATGATCCAATGGACTCTGACTTGAAGTTGGAGGATGGAGTTGTGGAAGAGATAGTAACATGAGGTCTCACACCTCTCGAGCCCGAAGGCGAAGGTGCTCCCTCACGGAGATCAACGTTCTTAATAAATGAAGGCAACTAAAGAGAATTGGCTCTCAAAAACTTGGTTTTCCATTCATCATCAATGCCATTACAATGGAGGGGTTAGGTCCCTTTTTATAGGCACCTTAGGACCCAATTTAAATTTCAAATGAAAATACAAGATTTTTTTTGATGGGGCGTCCAAAATTCAAATTTTCTTTCTCCTTGGCCGACCAAAAAATTGGAGAGTGATTGGTCGTGGCTTGACTTGAGGCTGGGAAGAAGGATCTTGCTCCCTTGGACTTGGAAGGTTGGTCTCTCATTTTGGAAGAAGACTTGAAGAGGGGCTTGTAGCAAGGCTTGTGTCCTCCTCCTTTCCTTGGTTGTACATCCACCTTTGGTACAAGACATGATATGGGGAGTGGGAGATGGAGGCACCCATGGATTCATGCCCTTCCTTTCATGGTTGGCCATATACTTTGGTAAGAAAGCTTGAAGCAAGGAACTCATTTCTAACCTCCATTGACCTTCCGTTGGCTAGCTACCCATACTTGGAAAAGAGCATGATAGGAAGGAGGGAAAGAGGGAGTGTATCAAGTGTTGTGTCCCCCCTTTGGGCATCCAAGAATCTGAATTATGCCTCCCACTTGGCTAGTTGACATGGTGCCACATAGGATGAAGAGGTGGGCCCCTGAGCTGAGTTGGTTTCCTTCATGGCTTGGCTCAAAAAGTGACTAGACTTTAAGACCAATCTTGCTTGGACCCATACTTCAAACATACTTGGACTGGACTTATTACAGGACTGGACTCAGTACAGGACTCGGCTTGACCAACTTGGTCAAATACAGGACTAGACATAGACACTTGAGACTTAATTCAAAGCTAAAGAAAATTACAAGGTTTAGGCTTGAAGCCTTATTGCAAGACCTGAAAAGTTGGAACCCTAATTGGACATCCATAAGGGTTGAGGAGCTTTGTCGGATTCTGGTGCCCACACCAGTTCTCCCGGGGTGGGAGGAACTCGACCCTGCCGAGTAAGAGTTGAGTTGACTTAGGTACTCTTCTAGAAGGTTAGGGTCAAGGCACTGCAAGTCCTCCCGAGTAATCCATGAGTCATCGGACTCAGGTCGGCCTTGCCATCGGACTAAGAAATGTTGATAACCTTTGCCCCGGGTGGTAATAGCTTGGTCATCCAGGACATGCTCGATCCGCTCTCCACTCTCAGGTAAAATTGGAGGTGGACACTAAAGTTTTGGTTCACTCTCGAAAGAAAGGTCAGGCGCAAATGGCTCGCTAGGTATGTTTACTGGTTCCCTACACTCGACTAAGTCTGAGATATTGAAAGTCGAGCTAATGCCATAATCTGGGAGAAGCTCAAGAATGTAGGCATTAGGGCCAACTCTCTTTATCACTCTAAAGGGGCTAGCTCCACGACCATAAAGTTTTTTAATGGTTCTGGTGGAAACCGTTCAGACCTAAGCCTAGTCATTACAGAATCCCCAATTCAAACTCTTTGGCTCGTTTCCAGGAATCAGCCATTTTTTTATATGCATTATTACTTAGATTGATTTGTTGGTAATTTCCTTATGTATGTCCCTAATATGCTGTGTAAAGGATTCAGCAAACTCAAAGACACGAGCAAGCATGGATAGGTAGGGAATCAGATCAAGAGGTCAGTTAGTCTTGTAACCACTTACAATCTCAAAGGACTTCTTTGGTGGTCCTATTCATAAAACTGTTGTAGGCAAACTTGGCTCGAGGTAAGAGAATATCCCAATTTCCGGTATGTTCATATCAAACATCTCAAGAGGTTCCCTAGGTTGCGGTTGACTATCTCAGTTGGCCATCGGTCTACGGGTGGTAGGCAGTTAAAAACTTTAGCTTGGTGCCCAGTAAGTGCCAAAGGGTTTTCCAGAAGTAACTAGTAAATCAGACATCCCTATCGGACACTATGGTTTTGGGAAGACCATGTAACTTAACCACATGCTCAAGAAAGAGCTTGGCAACTTTGGAAGCATCTAGGGTCTGGGAGTAGGGTATGAAATGGGCCATTTTGGAGAACCTATCTATCATTACATAGACTGAATCGTGCTTCCTTGTGGTCTAAGCAATCCTACCACAAAGTCCATACTAAGGTCTTGCCAAGGGCGACTAGGCATAGGCAGAGGGGTGTACAGGCCAGTATTCTGCTTCTGCTGTTTGCCAACAGCACAGGTTCAGCATTGGGAAACAATGTTGGCTGCATCCTTTTTTAAGCTTGGCCAAAAGAACTGGTCTTCTTACTGCTAAGGTGGTCTTTTCTTTATCGAAGTGACCGGCTAGGCCTCCTGCATGGGTTCCCAAACTAAGAATTCTCGAAGAGAGGTCTTGGAAATGCACAATCTATTTGCTTTGAAAAGGTAACCATCCTGGAGGGTGTACTCACTATGGGTGCTAGATGGTTCTTGTTTCTTGGATTGGAAGATCTCACCGAAATCAGGACAGGTCTCGTATTGCTCTTTTAATAGATCAAATCCTATAATCTCGATTCTAACGGTATTTAGCAATAGGGCACGATGGCTAAGGGCATCAGCTACCTTGTTCTTAGTACCAGCACGATGTTTAAGCACAAAGGTATAGGCCTGGATGTTTCTACCCACTTAGCATGCCTCGGGTTTAATCTTTTCTGGGAGTTTAGGTACCGTAGGGCTTCATGGTCAGAGAAAAGGATCAATTCTTGGGGTAACAGGTAATGCCTCCAGTACCTAAGAGCTTGAACGACTGTATAGAACTCTTTATCATAAGTTGAGTACTTAAACTTTGGCCTCATTGAGTTTCTCGCTAAAGAGGCCATGGGATGATTTTCCTGACTAAGTACTCCTCAATGCCAACTCCCGAAGCATCACAAGCAACCTCAAAAACCTTAGAAAAATCAGGTAATCTTAGGACATGTGCTTGTATCATTTTATCTTTGATTTCTTGAAGGCTTTATCTGTAGCTTTGGTCCATTGGAAGCCTCCCTTCCTGATGCAGTCGATGATGGGTGCTACATAGAACTAAATCCCCGAATAAATCTCCTATAAAAAGTGGCTAGGCCATAGAAACTACGCACATCGTGGATGCTAGTTAGGACTGGCCACTCAACTATGGCTTTAACTCTCTGGGATCAGCGGGGACTCCTTCTAGGATGACTACAAAACCTAGGAGATAACCCTTGTTATCATGAACTCACATTTCTTTGGATTGGCATAAAGGCTATCTCCCTAAGGGTCTGGCAGACTAACCTAAGATGGTTAAGGTGATCCTCTTTGTCCTGCTATATATCAAGATATCATTAAAATATACCACCAAAAATTTACCAGTAAACTCTTTCAGGACTTGGGTCATTACCCTCATAAAGGTGCTAGGTGCATTAAAGTCCAAAAGGCATCACTACCCATTCAAAAGGCCATCCTTAGTCTTAAAAGACATCTTCCATTCATCCCTGGGTCTAATCCTAATCTGGTGGTAGCCACTCTTAAGGTCTATCTTGGAAAAAGATAGTGGCTCCAGCCATCATATCAAGCATATCATCTAAATGGACGATGGGAAACCTATATTTGATCATGATTTTATTTATGGCACTGCTATCTACACACATCCACCAGGTTCCTCTTTTTAGGGGTTAGCAAAGCAGGGACGGCATAGGGACTTAAACTCTCCCTAAGAAAACCCTTCTAAGCAACTCTCCCACTTGTTTATGCAATTCCTAGTGTTCAGTGGGGTTCATTCTATAATGAGGAAGGTTGGGTAAGGTGGCTCCTGGGACCAAGTCTATAGCATGTTGGATGTCCCTAAGAGGTGGTAGATGATCAAGTAATTCATCGAGAAAAACATCCTTAAATTCTTCCAGCCTTGACTACTTCTTGGGGGTGCTCTATTTGGGTCGCTTGTGACTCTCTTTGGTGTCCAAAATCCAAACAAGGGCTCCCTCAGCAATCTCTTTCCAATTCCTTGGACTTAATTAGGTTAACTCCGGGCTTCTTTTCCTTACGGCTACTTGATCCTTTCTTAGCCTGGTCCTTAGGCTGAACTGGATTGATTGTAAACTTCTTCCCATGGTGGTTGAAGGTACAAGTATTGGTCCGACCGAAGGGTGGCATCATGATCGTACAGCCAAGGTCGACCTAAGATAATACTACTGACGCCCATGGAAAGGACATCACACCAAATCTTCTCTTCATAAGACTGTAACTTGATCAAGACTTAGCACCTAGACTTTATGGGTATAGAAGTTGAATCTACCCAAGAGACCTTATACGATTGGGGTGAGGAACTGTGGTCAATCCTAGGGCTTTGACAGTACTTGAAGAGATGGCATTGACACAGCTCCCACTATCAATTATGATTTTGCACACCCTATCCCCTAGTTTGACAAAGGTTTGTAGAATGTTTGTCCTACACCAATCTTCTTGTACTAGGTTTTGGGTAAGAATGCATCTGACTACTCCCAAAAGGTCTTCCGACTCAATTGTTCTTCCTCTCCCTCATACTCTTCCAATATTTGATTTTCTGGATCATAGACTTCTCCTTCTGGTTCAATAAGTGGTTCTATCTCACTCCCAGCTGGCTCTTCTATGACTAGGGCTGTGGAGGTGCACTGGCTAGCATAATGTCCAGGTTTATGACATCTAAAGCAAATGTTTTGAGGAGTGGGGCTCTTCTGGACTCCAATAGCTTTACCCTTTTCCTCTCTACTAAAATGGGGTCGGTTCAGGCCTGGTCGGCTCGGACTGGGTCGGTGGGGTTGGGTCGACTCGGGTCAGGTCGGTATGGACCGGGATGACTCGGGTAAGCCTGACTATACCCTTGGCTAGGTCCTAGGATTCGACTAGGGTTCCTAAAGGGTTCAGGTCTACGATAGGTGGGAGCCCTCTGGAAATTCTCACAGTTCCTTGCAACTGGTAAGCATACTCTAGATCGGTGACCTCTTTAAAGTAAATCTCTCTCTGGATATCTGGGTGTAGGCCAGCCCTAAACCTAGATAGGTCATAGAAGTGATTCATTGACTTTACATCGCATGACATACTCATCAAACTTTGTGATGTATTCAGCCACACTCTTGTTCCCTTGACTCAGATTCTGCCATTGGTCCAATAAATTCTAGGTGTAAGAAAGTGGTCAGTACTTCTCTCTAAGTCTGGCTTTCATGTCCTCCAAGTTGCTATGGGTTCTTGTTCTCTCTGCTCTACCAGCCTTTCACATATTCCAAATAACCTAGCCTAGCGAACCAACCTAAGTTTGGCAAACTTAAACTTCATCCTCTCCATCATTGTGTACCACTCGAAATATTGCTCCATATCCTCCTCCCAATCTACATACACCTTAGGATCTAGACTACCATCGAAGGTAGGGGCTTCTCGCTTGATGTTTCTAATGGCCTTTTCTTCCTGGTCTATGATCTCTAGATTGGGTCTCCTAGGTTCAAACTCTTGGGCTGTGTTAAAATGGGGAATTCTCTTGGTTCAGCCTCTATGGATGGTCCTGGTGAGATAGTCCCTAGGGGGGAAAGGTGATCCATACTCAGGCTCGACAGATGGTCTAGGACTATTCTTCTCTAAAGCTCCAATTCTTTCATCAAACTGCTCAAGCTTACTGTTCATCTTAGCCAATTGTTCCATGATGACCTTTAATTGATCTTCTCGGGTGTTTTCCATGGGTTCACCTGATTGGAAAAGATGGGGGTGATAAGGGACTCCGGATCTGGTCGACATGCACACACAACGGGAAGATGTTATGGGTTGCTAGACCTAATAGATCCACCCAAATGTGAGGTCAAGAAGACTATCTCGTAGTAGTAACTTGGCACCTGGCCAGGTAAGTGTAAGGTTGGTGGAGGTTCTTCTTTGCTTGCCTTAGACACCAATTTGAAATTTGCCAGGTAAGCGAACCAACCCACCTTCCTTCGGGCTCTTGTCCTGAACCACTTGCCTAGACACCAGCTACTCAAGCACACACAATCACAAGTTGTCGAACTTGGCTTGACACTTGTTTGACCCAACTCCGTGGGTGTCCCTAGCTCACTAGAGCAATTAAGTGTCTATTCAATTTAATTAGAGGTTGGGGTTCGATATGCCGGTGGTGATTTTTAGGCTAGGGACAGGTAATGAAATCCTGACCCTATATCAAATTGCTGCCCTTAAGATGGTTTATGAAGATGATGGCACACAAATGATCTAATGAGATGTCTCTAAGTTATATTTTTTTGATTTTGATGTTGATAACAGAAATAAGATGATGAAATAAAAAGATATGACCCTAAATGCAAAATTAAACTATATGAAAAATGAAGATGTGATGAGATGTGCTTGCTGAATTTTCAGAGAAAGAATTTCTCAGATGGTAATCAGCCATGTAGAAATTCTACAGACTGAAATAAAATCTGAAAAATTCCAAAAAATATTATAATATGAAAAATCCATCAAAATAAAAATCATAAAATCCAACATTCCTATAGGCCGAAACAATCAAAAAAGCAGACTATGTACGGGAATGTTGAATTTCTAAAAAGCTGAAATTAAAGATGCAAACTTTTTTTGTTCCCCTTCTAAACCTATCTCCTTGTGTTCCCCTTCATAGGTCAATCACAATGGCACCCGTACACGCCTTAGGAGATCCCTGTGGAATGGGAGGAGAGGTCTTGAAAACCCTACTTTTCTCCTAAGATCGGATGCCTGGTGAAGCACCTAATCGAAGTACTTTAAGAAGTGCTAAGTCTAACCATGCTCTGATACCAAAAATGATAGGGGACACTAGATGCGAAGATTGAGGAATAATGCAAGTGATTTTTCTTGATGATTTTTAGATTTTAATGATTTGTTTAGGACTCCCGAAAACAAGTAGGAGTAATCTAGGGTTCTATACTAACAAGAACTTCAGGCAATCAAGTCCCTAAGCAAGGACAAAAGAGGACCCTGGGATTGAGAAATCCTGTAGGACTTAGCACTCAGATCAATTTCTACTTAGGAGTTCTAGGGTTGCAAACCTCAAAGGATCTGAAGTACCTGATGCCAAGTTCACTCACTCTGGTGGATGAGGCGCCTGATGATTGAGCCTTAATCCCACGGATGCATCGGCTTGCTGTCCGAACATCTCGATGGCAAGAAAATCGACTCCGTGTTCGTGCACCTGGAGGACCTGCAAGCATTCAAGAGGGGAGTTAGGATTCAACAAAGAAAGCAAGGGATGAAGGAAAAAGAGTTGATGTGGTGATGGTGGAGTTCTTCTTGCTAGACGCCCGGTTGGATGGTCCCAATGGACTATCTGCCTCGAATTTGGAGGAGGGAGTTGTGGAAGAGATAGTAACACGAGACCTCACAGCTCTCGATGCCCGAAGGCAAAGGCGCTCCCTCACGGAGATCGACGTTCCTAATGAATGAAGGCAACTACTAAAGATATTGGCTCTCAAAAACTTGTGTTTTTCATTCATCATCAATACCATTACAAAGGAGGGGTTAGGTCCCTTTTTATAGGCACCTTAGGATCCAATTTAAATTTCAAATGAAATACAAGTTTTCTTTTGATGGGGCACCCAAAATTCAGTTTCTTTCTCCTTGGCCCACCAAAAAAATTGGAGAGTGATTGGGCGTGGCTTGACTTGAGGTTGGAAGAAGGATCTTGCTCCCTCGGACTTTGAAGGTTGGTCTCTCATTTTGGAAGAAGACTTGAAGAGGGGTCTTGTAGCAAGGCTTATGTCCTCCTCCTTTCCTTGGTTGTGCATCCACCTTGGTACAAGACATGATGTGGGGAGTGGGAGATGGAGGCGCCCCATGGATTCATGCCTTCCTTCCATGGTTGGCCATATACTTTGGGAAGAAAGCTTGAAGCAAGGAACTCATTTCTAACCTCCATTGACCTTCCCTTGGCCAACCACCCATACTTGGAAAAGAGCAAAATAGGGGGAGGGAAAGAGGGAGTGTATACAAGTGTTGTGTCCCCCTTTGGGCATCCAAGAATCTGAATTGTGCGCCCACTTGGCTAGTTGACATGGTGCCACGTAGGATGAAGAGGTGGGGGCACCTGAGCTGAGTGGCTTCCTTCATGGCTTGGCTCAAAAAGTGACTAGACTTCAAGACCAATCTTGCTTGGACCATACTTCAAAAAGACTCGGATTGACTTATTACAGGACTGGACTCAGTACAGGACTCGGCTTAACCAACTTAGTCAAAATAGGACTAGACACAGACACTTGAGACATAATTCAAAGCTAAAGAAAATTACAAGGTTTAGGCTTGAAGCCTTATTGCAAGACCCGAAAAGTTGGAACCCTAATTGGACATCCACAGAGGGTTGAGGAGCCTCTGTTCGAATTCTGGTACCCATACCAGCGGGTGTCCTACTGGTGGGACTATTCTCAATTGATTACAGTGATGTAGTTATACCAGGAAAATGCAACCACCCTATTAGTATGAGATGTTGCTAGGTATAGATCAGGTTGGACTAATAACCAAGTACAGTGAGTGACTCGATGATGTCTTTGCCTAGCATGATAATGGGTCAGACTTAAACTAAGGATTGCACTAATAACTAGGCATGGTGAGGTTTCATGACTTAGAAACCGAGTTGCTTGCAACATGCATAAGTTACATTAGACTAAGTTATCCACTCATGGTATAGTGAGTTATCAATTACGAGCATGGTGAGGGTATCGCATATCGGTAGGAACCGTAGCCCACAAGAAATCTTGATTATGTAGGGGTTTTCACATTTCCATAGGGGAGTGTGTAAGATCCATGAAATTAGTGATAGTCTAAATTATTTCTTAAAGTCCCTAGAAGAATTTTTATTATTAAGTACAAAAGTCTAACACAATCTTCTACTCTTTCATTGCTAAACCATGTTAGCTTCAAATCCATTAGCCCATATACTTGAAAGAAACCAACTTGTAGCCTTAACTATAAGGATCGATTCAGGAACCTCAAAATAGTTTTTATTCTAAGAAGTTGGGCTATGTGCTCGACCAGGAATCTCCATCTTACCTGACATCCTAGTGCTCGCCAGACGGTAGCACATAAGAAATGGATGGAAGATGATAATAAGGTAAATGCTACATGCTGGCCTCAATGTTAAATGAGTTGCAAAGCTAGCATGAGGATATGCTAATTGCTAAGGCTATAATTACTCACCTGCAAGAGCTGCATGATGAGCACAGTCGTACCATACACTTTGAGATCTTACAAAGATTATTTAATACCAAAATGCATGAAGGGCAGTCAGTCCATGATCATTGCTTGACAATGATCAAGATATTGAATAGCTTAAGAAGCTCGGCATACCGATTCATAGGGAACTGCAAGTCGATTTGATCCTTTAGTCCTTAACTAACTCATTTGCTCGTTCATAATGAACTATAATATAAACAAATTGAATTATACTTTACCTGAATTGTTAAACATGCTGGTAAGTAATGAGAGAACCTTGAAGAGTTCAAGGGACTTTGTTTTTGCTATGAAACAAGCATCTTCATATAAGAGAAAGTTGCTTTGAAGAAGAAAAACTTGCAAAGAAGCAGAAGAAGGATAATAAGCCTAAGAAGAAGGATGGTCAAAAGAACCCTACTATGAGTAAAGAAAAATATTTCCACTACAATATTGATGTGTACTAGAAGAGAACTATCTATTGTACCTCGAGAGTCTAAGGAATAGAAGGTAGAGGCACCTTTAAAAGGTATATCTATGCTTGTTATTGAATCAAACCTTATGGTATCTTTTACTTTTAGTTAGGTATTAGACTCTAGTTCAAGTACTCATATTTTGTACTTCAATGCAGGGTTTGGTAAGAAGTAGAGCATTGAAAAAAGGAGAGATGATCCTGCATATTAAAAATGGCACAAAAATTGCTAGAGTTGCCATGGGGGCATACCCTCTATCATTACCTTTAGGGTTTAGATTAGTTTTGAAAGATTGTTATATGTACCTATAGCTAGCAAAAACTTGATTTCTATCTCTATGCTAGTACAGGAAGTTATAAGTTTATATTCAATAAAGGCTTTTATTTAGTTTTTTTCATAATAAATTAATTACAAAAGCTCTCTTGATTAATAGTATGTACTATTTACATACTGGTATATCTGTGAATATTAACGAGCAAATAGTGAATGCCATAGCACATAAACAACTTAAAGATGACCTAAACTTAAAGTATATGTAGTACCTTAGGCTTGTTCATATTAGAGAGGACAGAATTAACAAATTGGAAAAGATGGTGTTGCCGCCAAGATCGCCATGGCCCGTAGCTACTGTCGGCATCGGATCACCCCTCATCTCTTCGGAACTGACCTGCTCTTCCGGACCTGCAAAATAAAGGTTAGAGACCTGGGCTGGGAATTCTGGTGAGGGCACTCCGACGGTCAAGTTAATGACGATCTAGGGGAACATATCCTCCTGGTCGATCCACTAAGATGGACTCCATGATAGGAGGAGTGAATGATGTGTAAGTGGGGTGCAAGCAAGCTGGGAAAGGTGATGGACGAGGTGAACTAGAGATGGATAGCTGTGTCCGGGCAATCCTTCCCGTGGATTCCCGGTAGCCTTGAATTCTCAGTCTCCCTGATGGTTCTCCTGTATGGCCTCTTCTCCCTCACTTGCTTGAGTGTTCTTAGCTTAGCTTTGGCTTACTTTCAGCTCACCTCCCCCGTGGGGGTGTCGATGGCTCTTTTAAGTCCAGGTGGTTGCTGAACGCCTACCTCGGATCTCTCCCGTGATAGCAGGCACGTGGTGGTATTCCATGCCATGGATGGGACATCTTTCTTGGTTCATGATAAGGTAAGCTACCATGCGCTCTGACATTCCCTCCGGTCACTCCATTTCGAGAAACTTGGCAGGGCCTCGATCGGGGACCGTCGCCCCCAGGATTCGAATCCCCTGGTTGACTTCCTCTTCCGGGTGATGTAGGTGGTTGGTGGAGAGCGGGTGCCTTGGTCAGGGAGCTTCTCCTTTTTTGGTGTAAGTGGTAGCTGCGGATAGTTATTACGGCTTGGAGGGTGCTTCCTTGCAGTCCTTGGGTGGCTCACTGGTGCCCTAAGAGGGCGACATCACTCCCTCAGTGGCCAGCGCCTTGTCCGAGGTGGAGGCCAAACTGAAGAGCTGAGTCTCAACTCCGAGGGGTTGGGCCTCGAAGGGGCTCCACTTGGCGGAGGAGGGCTGCGCTTGACTCCAAACCAAGGGGCTCAACTTTGAGGGGGCTCGATTTGGAGGAGGATTAGGCCTGACTCCTACGCAGAGGGCTCAGCCTCGGAGAAGCTCGACCTGACAAAGTGGAGTAGCGCTCGACTCTGGCCCAGGGGGCTCGACCTCGGAGGGGCTCAATCTGGTAGAGGAGGGTTAGGCTCGACTCCTGCACAGAGGGCTTAGCCTCAGAGGGGCTCGACCTGGTAGAGTGGAGCAGGGCTCAACTCCGGCCTAGGGGACTCGGCCTCGGAGGGGGTCAATCTAGTGGAGGAGGTCAGTGCGCGACTCCAGCCCAGAGGGCTTGGCCTTGGAGGGGCTCGACCAGGTGGAGGAGGGCTAGGCTTGACTCTGTCCCAGGGGGCTCGGCCTCAGAGGGGCTCAATCTGGTGAAGGAGGTCACTTGGCTCCGACCTAGGCATCCCGGTCTTGTGGATGCCGACCTGGTGGAGGACATAACTCGGCTTCGACAGGCCATCCCGATATTCTGAGGGAGCTCGGCCTGGCAAAAGAGTCCAAGGGGGAGTGTCCACCGTGGCAGCTTTTTTTGACATGGCATCTGACAGGGATTACTCGTCAGCTTCTTGCCACATCATTTGCCCCCACTCCCGAGTCCCGTCGGCATGGGACACTCAGGGCGAATGGAGTAAATGCAATGCTGACATGGAAAGGTGAGATCTAGTGCAATGATGGCCATGATCGTCGGTGCTTCATGAAGTGATTTCTTTGGCCTACCTGGGGGAGCCACGTGGACACATCCGAGGAGTAGTTATTGCAAGCACAGAATTCAGAGCGGTCACTGTCAAAGCCAAATGCAGCCTTATCGATTGATGACACATGGCACGGACCGGATGGTGGGGAGCTATAATGGTACGGTCGGCGCGCCAGTCACTTCGAAAGGAAAGGTAACCTTTCCCAAACATACCTTCTTTCAAATCCTACATGCCCGCCATCATACCGAAGTCCTTCTTTCGCTCCCCCGGCAATCTCTGTCTCCCCAAGTTCATAGCAGGTTAGTCTCCTTCCTCACCATCCCGGTCAGTAGAGTCTACCTTCTAGGGCCAGGTTCTTCCTCGGACTATTGTCCATCTTCTCCTATTTTCTTCCTCCTTTCTATTTCTTGGCTTTCATCTTCTTCTCCATGTCTTGCTTCAGACCAAACTTTCGCCCCACCACTAACAAGGGTGAGGCTGGGCCTTCAAGGCCGAGGCCACCTTCTTCTTCTTCCGATGAGAAAAGGATGTGGCGTGCTTCGAGGTCAACCGAAGACCTGTGCCTAGGGGAATGGTGATTAGGGAACCCGCATGTCCCCCTCCACCTCGTCCTCCTCTCCTTCTTCCTGGACCTACTCCTGAACTTCCTTTGTTGACAGGTCCCGGGGGGATTGCTTCGGTGATCACCATCATGGATCTCGCAACCATCCATGAACCTATGGTATCCCGGACTCCGTCCAGCTCTCGGTTCCTTAATCGGGGAATAGGTCACTTCTAGTGGCCCATGTCGGGTAGCCTTCTACGAGGAAACCTTCGCGGGGACCTCCGATTTCCATTCCATCCATTTTTTCTTTCTATTTTGAATAACTACACCGCCCTGTTCCTGCCCAACTTGACTCAAACACCATCAAAACAATTTTTTGCTTCATTATTTTATGTCATTTTCACGGGATAGTTCCTCATTTTTCTTTGTTCAGGGCCTTTTTCACCCTAAAATGCCATCCCACCGAGGAGAGGTGGTAGTCCCTTTCTTCCCGCCCAAGGGCATTAGGTTCGAACTCCCCTCTTCCATCAAAGGATGGAAGAGTAAATACTTTTTTGCCTTAGTTGATAGGATTGATTGGGTTTGGAGCCACCCAGATCGGGCCCCCAACCAGAATTCTGTGGTCGAGGCAGCCGACCTGGAGGTATATGACCAGCTCTGCTCTGCTGAGATTCCTTCACTTAAGGTCCTGCTGTCAGAGCAGAATCTCCATGAGGACGGGGTCGACCCAACACAGGAGTTGGGTGAGTTCGGCTCGAACCTCCTTTTTCTTTTCTTTTTCCCTTTTTCTTTTCTCTCTCTTTTATTTTCACTCAGAGCTGATGCCTTCCTTTTTCACTCAGGCATGAAATTCTCCATGGATGAGCTCTTCTCATTCATCGAGGAGAGGGCCAAGTGGAGGGGGTCGGCGGACCTGCTTCGAAGAGGGCCCGAGTAGATGATGGCACGATGGTCGTACCTACCATGCCAGCCAAGCCCACTCCTGAGCTGAGTAGGGGGGTCATCGACCCCATCCCCGAACTTCCGAGGCAGCAGGATCCGATCCCGTCACCGGAATCTGAGGTAGTTGCCCGAGCCAGATCCACTGCCGCTGCTGCTACAGTGGCATCTCCCCCTCTGGAGATCATCGAGGTCGAGGAGGATGGAGAGCCAGAGACTACGGGGCCAACATCGGCGGTGTCGTCTGAGATGGTGCTGAGCTCACAGCCTACACTGGAAGCTTCTCCTGTCGATGGCACAGGTGATTCTGCGACGGCGGTGGGCAAGAGAGACACGGACTACCGCTGGGTCCCCTTTAGGTTAGGACCCAACATCTTTCTGGCCAAGGACCCGATCCTCGCTGAGTGGATGATGGACTTTTCCATCCAGTTATGCGACTGGCGAGAGAGGGCTGGGAAACTTCTGGGCGACACCATCAGTGCCACCTTCTTCAACCTTTTCGTTGTAAGTAACTTTCTGCTCTACCTAGTTTCCTCCCTCATTTCTTGTCTTTACGACTAACATCATCTTTGATGCAGCAGGCATGGAGCTTCTGCTCATCAGGGACTATTGCGCACCTGGGCCAGGAGGGATAGGGATGAAAGGTGGAGCTCGAGTCCTTAACGATCGAGTTGAGGCAAAAAAAAGATGAGGTCTGGAGGCCAACATGAGGGTCAAAGGCTAGCACCGAGTGACTCTTGAAGGAGCTCGGGAGGAGCTCAGGGCCAAAGTTCCTGATTGAAGGAGCTCAGAGCCGAGCTGGATGCAGCGAAGGAGCGGCTGCGTCCACCGAAAAGAAGGTCGCAGCTGCCAAGCAGAAGGCTGTCGAGGTAGAGGAGAAGGTCTCTGCTGTCGTCAGCTCAGCAGACGCTAAGAAGAAAGTGGTAGCTGAGGCTGTCCTCCGGCTGAGGATGCAAAAAAGAGGCGACCGAGGCGACCCATAAGGTAGAGGCTGCTGGGAAGGGGTGCCGATGCGGTGGCCATCTACAAGGCCCTCTCCGAAGTTCAGGCTCGACTTCAAGGAGGCGACGATGGATTCCTTCCTCAAGGATTCGCATACTGCCCGTCCAAGCTCCACGCATCCTCTCGAATAAGCAGATGGCTGACCTCCACTTTCAGGCTCTATGGGGAGAACACCATCGGCTCTTGTAACAGTGATGGTGGAAGAGTGTGCAGCCATGGCTGAACCGACTCTGCAGGTGGTGGTGACCGAAGGAGGGGTCCCAGACCCTGAGGTCGAGGAGGGTGAGATCCAGGCTGGGCACCATCCGGGGAAGGTACGGCTGAGTAGGGCTCCTTAGCAGTTGTAACCCTTTCTTTTTTATTTTCTGACATGGGCTGCCCGACATGTCAGGGCCCAGGAGCAATGTAATGTTTTGCCAAGTTAATGAAAATACTTTCATCCAAGTCGACTTGTTCCTTCTCTTCTTTTGCTTGTATCTTTGTCTTGCTTGATCATGCCTGGCTTGGGGGCAAAGTGGTTATGAAGATCTCTCCACTGTGCTCGACATCAGGAAGCTTGGGTCATGGTGTCAGAGGGGCGTGAGATCTAGACTTTGATTGCTAGGAAGCTAGGCTCTTGGTGCTGGAGCAAGGTCCAGTCTTTGGTGCCAAAGAGTCGCGGGATTCAGCCATAGAATGCCAGGAAGCTAGGCTTCTGGTGCCAGAGCAGGGTCCGATCTTTGGTGCCAAAGGGTCATGAGATCCGGGCTTAGAATGCCAGGAAGCTAGGCTCCTGGTGCCGATGTAGGGTCCAGTCTTCAGTGTCGGAGGGTTGTAAGATCCGGGCTTAGAATGCTAGGAAGCTAGGCTCCTGGTGCCAGAGCAGGGTCCGGTCTTTGGTGCTGGAGGGTCGTGAGATCCAGGCTTAGAATGCTAGGAAGCTAGGCTCCTGGTGCCGGAGCAGGATCCGGTCTTTGGTGCCAGTGGGTTATGAGATTCGCGCTTAGAATGCTAGGAAGCTAGGCTCCTGGTGCTAGAGTAGGGTCCGGTCTTTAGCACTGGAGGGTCGTGAGATCCAGGCTTAGAATGCCAGGAAGCTAGGCTCTAGTGTGGTGGGGACACCAAAGGCACCATAATAGGACAAAGGCTTATTTACCCTCTGTAAATTACTTAGTTGCATTTGAGTCCATTTATAATAAAGGCTTAGTCCATTTGAGTTATCTTTTTCTTACTTGAGTCCTATACTAGTCAGCTCATGTTGAGCTAGTTTTCTTTTTGAGTCCTGTATGAAGCATTTGATCCATACCATTAGAATTTTGGATCAGTCGGTCAAGTCAGCTCATGTTAAGATAATCATTTTCCGAGTCTTGTAATCATGTCCAGTTATATTGAGTCTGTTTGAGTCAAGACCAATCAAAGAAGGCTCAAGCATGTGAAGGACACCACCCAGCATGCCACCTCAGCAACCGCATGGAGCCCAGTCACACCCTAGATTTCGCCACCTAGGATTACTTGGAGGATCATGAAGTTGGCCCATGCATGAGGAGTTGATGACCATATGCCAGCACACTCCTTCCACACCCTAAGCACACCAACTTCACATGCCAGCATGACAAGAAGGAAAGTCGAATAGATAAACAAGAATCCCATGATTCATGCTAGCTTGCTTAGGAAAGAAGTGGTCCACCCCAAGCAAAGAGAAGTAAGAAGTTGGCACCCTTTGGTCTCCCCCTTTGATTGTCCACTACCTACCTTATTTGGAGGGATTTTGTATGGCATGAGAGTGTTTTTTTCCATATATTTAGCCCCACACTTTAGGAAGAAAGTGGTCACCCATTATTTTCCTTATTTTCTTTTGCTTGGGCCCTAAGTCTCATGACTCTATATAAGGGACCCCTTGTATAAAAATTTGATAATTTTTTATCATGAAATAATATTGAAATTCTTCAATTGCTGTGTGCCACCTGCTGTGTGCTAAAAGGGATTCTGTGTGAGCCCTTCTTCTTCCCGGTGTCCTGCGCCTGCCTCCAACCTCCATCTGCCACTCCAAGCCCTAGCCGCCCTCCTCAAATCCCATCTTCCCTTTGCTGGTTTTTTAATTAACACTTCACCTGTGCTTTATTTTCTCACCCTAGAATGGCTGTTTGCAGGTCCCTCAACTCTGATGAATCCAACGACTCCAGCCGGGCTGCAATCGAATCATCAAGCTGAAAGCCGGGAATTCATGGGTCTTTGGCTTCATTTTCCAAGCCGCATCTGGGAGTGAGAGCGACCTCTTCATGTATGATCTACACCAGGTGCATCTACCACTATCTGGTACACCCCCTCTGCCTGCCAGATGCTTTATTGCAGATGAACTGGCCCAACCGAGACTTCTCAGCCTCGACGGTCCTCTTTCCTTTGCCTTTTAGGTCCTGTTATGCATACTTTTAGTTTCTTAAATTCATATAAAACTCTTTACATCATTCCTTGGTCTAATCTTCAGGATTCAAACATCTAACTTAATATATCAAAATATAAAAATAATCTGCATGCATAAATATTTCTGCATCATTTGGTATCAAAGCCTGTTTGGGCTCAATTCTGTTTGAATATTCGGATTGGATGCTTCACCATGGCCGTCCGGTCATAGGAGACTAGTAGGGCTGCAAGACCCTCCTTTCCCAATCGACGAGATCTCCTATAGCCGTAGGGGTGCTGCTGTGAATTGACCCCTGAAGAAGAACACAAAGAATTCCTTTAGGTTTTTTTCATTTTCGGCCTTCTCAGTATATACCCTATTTTCTTAATTGCTTCTATCCACAAAAAACTTAGAAAATTCAAAATTTATTTTTCTGGATTTCTCATAATTCAAATTAATTTCTAGAATTTTTTTAAAAATTATTTCAATCTGTGGATCTTCTCCCAGCTAAAACACTGCCTGAGAACAGTTCTGCTCTATTTTGGTAGTAAAGCCGATTTCGAAAAGTTCAGGGTTTTTTTAGTATAATCTTTGCATATTTTTTATTTTAGCATATTTCTTGCATATTAGATCATAATCTGCAATTATCTTTCTATTTAAGAAAAAATCCCAACCCAAAAAAAAAATACATATTCTCCAAAAACACCAAAAACATCTAAATCCTAATTTGCATCTTCATCTGCCTGCCATCATTGCATAACTTACTTTAAGGGCAATTTTTATATGCCAGATACGGGGAGGAGTTGATAACCTTTCCTTAGCCCAAAACCACACCCCTTGCATTTGGTCCCAAGCCTAATCTAAAATTAACTAGACTTAATTTGCCCTAGTGGGCTAGGGATACCCATCGGTCGGCTTCTATCTTTGTGGGGTGACTAGTGCACCCAATTCACTTCCTATTACTAGATACTAGTATCTAGGCAAAAGGTACAATGTCAAACGACCTAAGCGGATCCGTGGTTCCTTAATTAGGTCCCTGCAAGAGCAAGGGGCCTCCCACCATCCCACCTCTTACCTGGCCAGATTGAAAGACTAGGATTTGAGTTGTGTATAAGTTGAGTCAATCCATTCTGATTGGGCTCTAGGTTTAGGTAGCTGTAGTTGAGTCAGTGTTGAGTCTTGCATGAGCACTAGCTTAGGAGTCAATGTGTGTGTTTGATTGCATGACCATTAGATTAGGAACCCAATGCCAATAGACTTAATCCAATTCAACTAGTGTGACCATGGAGTCCAATCCTAGGAGAACCCAATACTCTGACCCATATAGGGAGTCCAACCCTAGGAGAACCCAATACTCTGACCCATATAGGGAGCCCAACCCTAGAAGAACCCCATACCATGATCCATCCTTAGAACCTAACCATAGGAGACCCAATAATGATTACCTGAACCAAGATGATCGATCCATTAGGAGCTCCTAACCTTATGCATCCCTGTTTGATGGAAGACCAGATCCTAATGTGTATACTGAATGGGAGGATATGATGGATCGGTACTTTGAGTATACTAGGATGTCAGAGTTAGAGAAGATTAGTTTGGCTACACATAGGTTAATCAGATATGCTAAGCAACATGGGAACATATTGAGGATGAATGTTATCAACGGGGAAATGAAATACTTACTTGGAAAGCCATGAGAAGTAAATTGATAGAGGAGTACCTAGGTAGATCTTATGAGTACCAACTTTTACACCAATGGTACAAATTAAAACAAGGGAACATGACTGTGTCTGAGTACATTGACCAATTAACGAGTTTAGTAGGAAATGTAACACAGTCAAACCTGAGTCTAAGATCATGGCTAGATTTCAGGATGGCCTGCATAGGGATATCCAATGGGAGCTGTTTCATTAGCAAATTCAGGATCTAGAGGAAGCCTATCACCTAGCTAGGAAATTTGAGTTATATCAAAGGGAACTCAAGATCAATCAATCTAAGTCCAATAAGGTTAATTCCCTTGAACCTAAGTCCAAACCTAGCCGACTTCCTTTAGACCAGCCTACTACTCCTATCCCATTAGTTTGCAAGGAAAAGATCCCATAATCCATTAAAGAGCATGTGGTAGAAGTGTATGAGGTTGATCCTAGTTTAGAAGATGAATACGAAGGAGAGGACTTTGAGGACTATGGTGAAGATGGACCTAAGGTTGAAATCACTTAGGAACTACAAGAAAAAGATCCTGAACCCACTATAGAATTTGAAGGAGTGCCTGAACCAGGATCAAACATAGTAGATGAAAGTGAGGGTTCTATAGAGTTGTCCATAGAGGATGTCTCTAAGGAACAATCCAAGGAAGTAGACAATATTTTAGAAGACTTTCAAGATAAGCTTCCCAAAGACTTCCCTGATGACTTTCCACTAGATCCCCATCCTAGTCTAGAACTAGTTTCAGCCCAGGACCTCATTCAGTATTCTCATCAATAGTTCATTCCCTTTCTTAAAGACCTTGCACTTAAAATGACCAAATTCTCCCTCCTTCAAGTGGACCTTATGTCACCCATAGATCAATGTTCAAATCTTAAGGTCATCCCTAGTAACCAAGGTCTATTGCATGCCTCCAATGGATTGCCCCAAGACTCCGATTCTTATTTCTTGCCATACCCTAAGGCTTACAATGTTTCCCAAACTTTCCAATTACACTTTGTTGAGGTCGATCGGTTACACCAATTCTTTGAGTATGTTAGGTTTGCGACCTACTTTTGGAAGACCTTATGGCATTTGCTTGGAGTCCATTATAAATTCTCTTGTGCATACCACATCAGGGTCAGACCTAAAGAGTCTATAATCTCTTAGGTTTAGACCCATAAGAGTCCAATAAACCTCGTTCGATAGAAATGCAGAGTCGAGTCTGTTAGGTGTTAGTATGAGTCTTTTGCATCACCTGTTAGGAGTCTGCATGTGCCCAGCATGTTCACCACCTGCACTAATTTTTAAAAGAACTAGCTAATTCCTGAAGAAGGGCCAAGAAATTTGATGTAGTAGATTCTGTCTGGGTTAGGCTTAGGCCTAAAAGAAGCTTCATGCTCACTGAGCCAGACTTTTTAAAGTGATAGAGAGGGTTGGACCAAATGCCTATGTATTAGATTTGCCTCCGAATTTGGGCATTAGTTCTACTTTCAACATCGTAGACCTGGTTGAGTATAGGAAACCAGCAGCGATATCCAGTGAGGCCTTTGGACCTACTCTTCCATTATGAGTGACCCTAACCTAGAGTGTCCACTAATAAATTAGCCTAAGAGAGGAGAACGGATCAAGTGTATCCTGGACGATCAAGCCTTAACAACCCAGGGCCGTGGCTATCAATGTTACCTGGTCCGATGGCAAGGCTGGTCAAAGTTGATCGATTCATGGATTTCTCGAGAGGACTTGCAGCGCCTCAACCCAGACCTCCTCGAGAGATATGTGAGCCAGCCTGATCTTCACTCGACAGGGTCTAGTTTCTCCCATCTCGGGAGAATTGGTGGGGACACCAGAGGCACCAGAATAAGACAGAGACTTCTCAACCCTCTGTAAATTACTTAGTCACATTTTAGTCCATTTATAATAAAGGCTTAGTCCATTTGAGTTATCTTTTTCTTACTTGAGTCCTGTACTAGTTAGCTCATGTTGAGCTAGTTTTCTTTTTGAGTCCTGTATGTAGCATTTGATCCATACCATTAGGGTTTTGGATCAGTCGTTCAAGTCAGCTCATGTTGAGCTAATCATTTTTCAAGTCTTGTAATCATGTCCAGCTATATTGAGTCTATTTGAGTCAAGACCAGTCAAAGAAGGCTCAAGCATGTGAAGGACACCACCTAGCATGCCACCTCAGCAGCCGCATGGAGCCCAGTCACACCCTGAATTTTGCCACCTAGGATTACTTGGAGGATCATGAAGTCGGCCCATGCATGAGGAGTTCATGACCACATGCCAGCACACCCCTTCCACACCCTAAGCACACCAACTCCATATGCCAGCATGACAAGAAGGAAAGTCAAAACAGATAAACAAGAATCCCATGATTCATGCCAGCTTGCTTAGGAAAGAAGTGGTCCACCACAAGCTAAGAGAAGTAAGAAGTTGGCACCCTTTGGTACCCCCCTTTGGTTGTCCACTACCTACCTTATTTGGAGGGATTTTGTATGGAGTGAGAGTGTTTTCTTCCATGTATTTAGCCCCACACTTTAGGAAGAAAGTGGTCACCCCTTTGGTCACCCCCCTTTGGTTGTCCACTACCTACCTTATTTGGACGGATTTTGTATGGCATGAGAGTGTTTTCTTCCATGTATTTAGCCCCACACTTTAGGAAGAAAGTGGTCTCCCATTATTTTCCTTTTTTCTTTTTGCTTGGGCCGTAAGTCTCATGACTCTATATATGGGACCCCTTGTATAAAAATTTGATAACTTTTTATCATGAAATAATATTGAAATTCTCCAATTACTATGTGCTACCTGCTGTGTGCTAAAAGGGATTCTGTGTGAGCCCTTCTTCTTCTCGGTGTCCTGCGCCTGCCTCCAACCTCCATCTGCCACTCCAAGCCCTGGCCGCCCTCCTCAAATCCCATCTTCCCTTTGCTAATTTTTTAATTAACTCTCCACCTGTGCTTTGTTTTCTCACCATAGAATGGCTTTTTGTAGGTCCCTCGACTCCGACGAATCCAACGACTCCAATCGGGCCACAATCGGATCATTGAGCAGAAAGTTGGGAATTCGCGAGTCTCTGGCTTGATTTTCCAGGCGCATCCGGGAGTGAGATTGACCTCTTCGCATATGATCTGCACCGGGCTCATCTACCATTATTTGGTACACCCCCTCTGCCTACCAAATGCTTTATTAAAAATGAACTGGCCCAACCAAGACTTCTCAGCCTCGGTGGTCCTCTTTCCTTTGCTTTTTAGGTCCTATTATGCATGCTTTTAGTTTCTTATATTCATATAGAACTCTTTACATCATTCCTTGGTTTGATCTTTGGGATTCAAACATCTAACTTGATATATAAAATACAAAAATAATTTGCATGCATATATAGTTCCGCATCATGGTGCCGGAGCAGGGTTCGATCTTTGATGCCAGAGGGTCATGAGATCCGGGCTTAGAATGCTAGGAAGCTAGGATCCTAGTGCCAGAGCAGGGTCTAGTCTTTAGCGCCGGAGAGTCGTGAGATCCGGGCTTAGAATGCTAGAAAGCTAGGCTCCTGATGCTGGAGCAGGGTCCGATCTTTGGCACCAGAGAGTCATGGGATCCGAGCTTCGAATGCCAGACCTAGGGTCGGGCGATGATTCTCCTGCAAGGCAAAAAGGGTTTGCACAAGAGGAATCTTGATTTTTAGTGAGGAAGGACCTTACACTATTGATGCCAAAGAGCTGGAACCTGGGCTTTGGTGCCGGAGAGTCATGGGATACGGGCTTGAGCATGCCGGAGATCTGGGCTCTGGGCTTGAGCATGCCGGAGAGCTAGGCTCCGGGCTTGAGCATACCGGAGAGCTGGTTCTCGAGCTTGAGTGCCGGAGAGGTGGGCTCTGGGCTTGAGAATGCCAAAGAGCTGGGCCCCAAGCTTGAGTGCCAAAGAGCTGGGCCCCAAGCTTAAACGCTAGAGAGCTGGGCTCCGGGCTTGAGCATGCCGGAGAGCTGGGCCCCAAGCTTGAGTGCCGGAGAGCTGGGCTCCAGGCTTAAACACCGGAGAGCTGGGCTCCGAGCTTGGGCATGTTGGAGAGCTCGGCTCTGGGCTTGAGCATGCTGGAGAGCTGGGCTCCGGGCCTTGATGCTGGAGAGCTGGGCTCCAGGCTTGAGCATGCCGGAGAGCTGGGCTTCGGGCTTCGGTGCTGCAGAGCTGGGCCTAGGCTTGAGTGTCGAAGAGCTGGTCTCTGGGCTTGAGCGTGCTAAAGAGTTAGGCTCCGGGCTTGAGCATGCTGGAGAGCTAGGCCCGGGCTTGAGTGCTGAAGAGCTTGGCTCCAGGCTTGAGCATGCCAGAGAGCTAGGCAACGGGCCTTGATGGCAGAGAGCTAGGCTCCGGGCTTGAGCATGTCGGAGCTTGGGCCGATCAATGACATCCTTGCAAGGCAGAGAGCAATTTGTGCAAAAGAAAATCTTGATTATTATTGGAGGAAAGCCTTATACTATTGATAGTATCTTCTCAGGTTACAGGCATTCCATGTTCATGGAAATCTGGCATCATCCAGATCCTCAAGATAGCAGGCTCCATGTGGAAGAGCTTCGACCACCTTGTAGGGGCCTTCCTAGTTCGGCGAGAGCTTGCCACACTCTCGGGGTTGAGGAGCTTTGGATCAGTGCAGCACCAGGTTGCCAGGTCAGAAGACCTTTGGCCTTACCCGCGTGTTGTAGTATCGGGCCACTCGTTGTCGGTATGCTACCATCCAGAGCCAAGCTTTGTCCCTAGTTTCTTCAAGGAGGTCCAGGTTGAGTAGCAGGCATGCCGGGTTCTGCACTTGTGTCATACTGCTGTACCCGCAGTGTAGGCACACCGAGCTCAACCGGGAGAATGGCTCAGCACCAAGACAAGACAAGGTTGAAAGGTGTTCATCCATCGCCGTTCTGGGCATTGTGTGGTAGGCCCACAAAATACTTGGGAGTTCCTCTACCCATCTGCCCTTGGCTCATTCTAGCCTGGTTCTGAGTCCTTGGAGGATGGTCAATGGTCACCTTGGCTTCCTCGTTTGTTTGGGGGAGAGCCACTGAGGTGAAGCGGTGATGGGATGGCTGTGCTCGACATAAAACCCTTCAAACTCCTGGTTGTCGAACTATTGTCCGTTGTTAGTGATGATGTAGTGGGGGAGTCCAAAGGGTAGATGATAGATTTCTAGAAGAACTGGTAGACCTTGGCTTCCATGATCTGTGCTAGTGGCTCTGGTTCTACCCACTTGGTGAAGTAATCAATAGCCATCAACAGAAATCTTCGTTGCCCTGGTGCAGGGAGAAATGGTCCTAAAATGTCCATTCCCATTGGGCAAAAGGCCAACGGGCGGAGAGCTGAGAGATCAGCACTGCCGGTTGATGCTGTATATGAGCATGGCACTGGCATCTGTCGCACTTCTTCACGAAGTCGGTGGTGTCCTCCCTCATAGTCTCCCAGAAGGACCCCTAACAGAGAGCTTTGTATGCCAGAATCCTCTCCCCCATATGGTTCCCACAGAGGCCTTCATGTATCTCTTGGAGTACGAAGGCTACCTCTAGGGTCTCAAGCACTTCAGGAGCGAGTAGGAGTAGGACGGTGGTAGAGCTGCCCTTCCATCAGGACAAATCGAGAGACTTTCTTCTTGAGAAGGCTAGCTTCCATGCGATCTTCTGGGTAAGGTGCCATCAGTGATGTATCTGTGTACTGTCCATCCAGCTCGGCTTCGGGATGACTTGCTGCACCTCTCTAGGGCTTCATAGCTTGGATTCTCGAGGTACTCAATGTAGGCATGCCCTAGTGATGAGTCTGGCAAGGTTGCGAGCCTCGATAGTGCATCCGCATGAGCATTCTCTTCATAAGGGATATGGAAGATGCTAAAGCGTCGGAAACCTGTCGTGCTTGAGCGGACTCGCTCCAGGTACTTCATCATCTGGGGATCTCTGGATTCATATTCTCCGGAGACTTGTCTGGCTAATAGTTGGAGTCATTGAAGACTTTCAAGTTTTGCATGCCCAGCTTGCGAGAGACCTTTAGGCCCGTGAGGAGCGCCTCGTACTCCGCCTAGTTGTTTGTCACAGTGAACTTGAAGCGAAGAGCACACTCTACCACGACCCCATCGCTGTTGGTAAGGATGAGTGATGCGGAACTAATATGCATGCAATTTTTTTTATATGTTTTATATGTGGGGTTGGGTGATTAATTCCCGAATTTCAGATTAAAATAAGTTATAGGGAATTTTATATGAATTTTAGAAGATCAGCATGCAGATTAGGACCTAGAAAAGTAGAAAAGAAGGATCGCCGGGGCTGAGAAGCCTCGGTTAGGGCAAGTTCTCCTACAATAAAACTACTGGAGGTAGAGGGGTGTACCTGACAACGTCTGTGAAGATCGCAGCAAAAGGGTCTCTCGTTCCTCGACGGATGCGGCCTGGAAAATCGAGCCAAAGACCCGCGGATACCCGACTTTCTGCTCGATGATCCGATTGAGGCTTGGCTGGAGTCGTTGGATTCGTAGGAACTCGGGGACCTGCAAACGACCTGTCAGGGGTTAGAAAACTCACAAAGGAACAAGAAAACAAAGGAAAAATAGCAAGGAAAGGCTTCTTTTGGAGTGGGCGTCCAGGGATCTGAGATGCTTGTTGGTAGCAGGAAGATGATTGAAGCACTGGGAAGAAGAACTCTCGCAAACCCCTTTATGCACACAGCAGGGTATCACACAACTCAATAGAAGAACTCAAGGTTTTCATTCATCAAAAAAATTCCCTCATACAAGAGGCTAGGGTCCCTTAAATAGACCCTTAACCTTGGGCTCCAAGTAAGGGTACATAAGTCTTTACATAAGAATCCTTTTCCCTCTCAAACCCTAGCTAGAAAATAAGGAAATATTAGGTAGAAAAATCCCTAAAAATTTTCTTGACTTGGTCAAGACTCCAAGGACGCCTAGGGGGGCGTGTTGGGCTTCTAGGAGCAGCAAAAGGCCGGCCCAAAGGGGCTTGGGTGCATGGGTTTGGGCCTTTGGAAGCTGGGGTGGCCTGGTAGCCAGGTAGCAGGAATATTCCCTGGTATCTTGCTTCTTAGGGGCTTGGGCTTGGCACCTGGGCTTGATTTCTTTGGGCTAGGATGCAGATGGACCTCTGGAATCATGGATGACCTTATCTATAAATATACTTTGGCATCTGGAAGGGAATCTGGGCATCTGGAGGGCATCTGCAAGAAATCAGGGTTTTCTGAATTTTCCTCCTGGGGTCTTCAAATCTTCAAGTTGGGTTGGACTTGTGCTATACTTCCATGTCTTCAATCTGATTGGACTTGGTCTTTACTTGTATGATGTGGTCTTGAGTCTTCAATATGGTTGAATAGGACTCAAAAAATAAAATTAGCTCGACATGAGCTGACTAACACTAGACTGAACTAGCTCAACATGAGCTAAATAATTACAAGACTTAAATGAAACAACTCAGCTGGACTAAGCTTTATTACAGTGGACTCGAATGTTATTTAAGTGATCCACAGAGGGTTGAGAAGCCTCTGCCTTATTCTAGTGCCTTTGGTGTCCGCAGCAATTCTCCCGGGGTGGGAGGAACTCGACCCTGTCGAGTGAAGATCAGATTGGCTCACATATCTCTCAAGAAGGTCTGGGTTGAGGCATTGCAAGTCCTCTCGAGAAATCCACGAATCGTCCGACTCTGGCCAGCCTTGCCATCGGACTAGGAAGCGTTGATAACCGCGGCCCCGGGTCATAATGGCTTGATCATCCAGGATACGCTCGATCCGTTCTCCTCTCTCAGGCCAATTAATTGGTGGACACTCTGGGTAAGGATCACTCTTAATAGAAGGGATAGGCCTAAAAGCCTCACTGGGTATCATTGCCGGTTCCTTGTACTCAACCAGGTCTGTAATATTGAATGTAGAACTGATGCCCATATCCGAAGGCAAGTCTAGCACATAGGCATTTGATCCAACCTTCTTTAATACTTTAAAAGGTCCGGCTCCCCGAGCATGAAGCTTCTTAACAGTCCCAGGTGGGAACTGTTCAGGCCTAAGCCTAATCATGACAGAATCCCCTACATCAAATTCTTTGATCCTTCTTCGGGAATTAACCAAATTTTTATAAGTTTCATTGCTTAAGTTTATCTTTTGGTTAATGTCTTTATGCAAGTCTCTAATATGCTGTGCAAATGACTCTGCAGACTCTGAGACTCGTGCATGAATAGGTAAAGGAATCAAATCAATGGGGCGATTAGGCTTGTACCCATGGACTATCTCAAAAGGGCTCTTACCCGTTGTCCTATTTACTGAACTGTTGTAGGCAAACTCTGCTCTAGGTAATAACAAATCCCATGTTCCAACATGTTCACCTACCAGGCATCTAAGGAGGTTTCCTAAACTTCGGTTCACTACTTCAGTTTGGCCATCTGTTTGAGGGTGGTAGGCTGTAGAAAACTTAAGCTTGGTCCCTAATAGGTGCCATAAGGTCTTCCAGAAATAACTAGTGAACCTAACATCCCTATCAGATATAATGGTCTTGGGTAGGCCATGGAGTTTGACCACATGATCTAAGAAGAGTTTGGCTATCCTAGACGCGTCAAAGGTTTGGGAACAGGGAATAAAGTGAGCCATCTTAGAGAACCTATCGACCACTACAAAGATTGAGTCATGTTTCTTTTGGGTCTTAGGTAATCCTAGCATGAAATCCATACTTAGGTCCTGCCAAGGGCGATCAGGCACTGGTAAAGGTGTGTAAAGACCAGTGTTTTGCTTTTGCTGTTTGGCAACAGCACAAGTTCGACATCTGGCTACAATCCGTGCAACGTGCCTTTTCAATCCTGGCCAAAAGAACTGGTCCTCTATTGCTAAGATCGTCTTATTTCTACCGAAATGACCAGCTAAACCTCCAGCATGTATTTCCCAGATTAGGAATTCTCTAAGGGAAGTTTTGGGTATACAGAGTCGATTATTCTGGAAAAGGTAACCATCCTGAAGGGTATAATCACTATGGGTATTGGATGGTCCTAGCCTGAGGGTCTGGTAAATGCCTCCAAAGTCTGGGCAGGTTTCATATTCATCCTTTAACCTATCAAATCCTATGACTTGGGTGCTAACTGATCCCAATAGTAAAGACCTACGGCTCAGGGCATCTGCTACCTTATTTTCAGTACCGGCACGGTGCTTCAGGATGAAAGTGTAGGCCTGAATGTACTCAATCCATTTACCATGCCGTGGGTTCAGTTTCTTTTGGGAGTTCAGGAATCGGAGTGCCTCATGGTCAGAAAATAAAACAAACTCTTGCGGGAGTAAATAATGTCTCCAATATCTAAGGGCCTGGACTACCGCATAAAATTCCTTGTCATAGGTAGAGTACTTAAGTTTAGCCTCATTCAGCTTTTCACTGAAGAAGGCTACATGGTGGTTCTCTTGACTTAGTACCCCACCTATTCCTACTCCCGAGGCATCACAAGCGACCTCAAACACCTTAGTAAAGTCAGGTAATCTAAGGATGGGTGCATGGGTCATCTTATCCTTCAGCTCCAGGAAGGCCTTATCAGCTGCTTTGGTCCACTCAAATGTACCCTTCCTAATGCAATCGGTGATAGGTGCGACGATTGTGCTAAAACCCCTAATAAATCTCCTGTAAAAGGTTGCTAGGCCATGGAAACTACGTACATCATGGATATTAGAGGGTGTAGGCCATTCAACAATCGCCCTAACCTTTTCAGGATCTGCAGAAACTCCCTCAGGGGTGACAACAAAACCTAGGAAGATGACCCTATGTGTCATGAAATCACACTTCTTAAAGTTGGCATAGAGGTTATTCTCCCTAAGGGTTTGGCATACCAGTCTTAGATGACTAAGGTGGTCCTTCTTGGTTCTGCTATAAATCAGAATATCGTCAAAGTAGACCACAACGAATTTTCCGGTAAACTCTCTCAGGACCTGGGTCATAATCCTCATAAAGGTACTTGGTGCATTGGAAAGTCCAAAGGGCATTACAACCCACTCAAACAGGCCATCCTTAGTTTTGAAAGCAGTTTTCCACTCATCCCCAGGTCTAATTCTCACCTGATGATAGCCGCTCTTAAGGTCTATCTTGGAGAAAATTCTGGCTCCGGCCATCATGTCTAACATATCATCCAACCGGGGGATGGGAAACCTATATTTCACAGTTATTTTGTTGATAGCTCTACTATCTATACACATCCTCCAGGTACCATCCTTCTTAGGGGTCAGTAGAGCAGGGACTGCACATGGACTCAGGCTCTCCCTAATGAAACCCTTCCTAAGTAATTCTCCCACTTGTCTCTGTAATTCTTGATGCTCACTGGGATTCAGTCTATAGTGAGGAAGGTTTGGTAAAGTGGCTCCTGGAACTAAGTCTATTGCATGCTGGATGTTCCTAAGGGGTGGCAATTGATCAGGTAAATCCTCAGGGAAGACATCCTCGAATTCTTTCAGAGTTTCAACAATTTTTTTAGGGTGTTCCTTTTGGGTTGGCTCTAATATTTCTTTGGAGGTCAAGAT
The DNA here is from genome assembly GCA_021397845.1 of Areca catechu. Classification (NCBI taxonomy): domain Eukaryota; kingdom Viridiplantae; phylum Streptophyta; class Magnoliopsida; order Arecales; family Arecaceae; genus Areca; species Areca catechu. The sequence goes on from CM038050.1 coordinate 105,273,767, forward strand.
CCAAACAGGGTTACCATCACCAATCTCCTGTTCTAACTCCCTAGCCTTAATCAGGTTAACTCCAGGTTTCTTGTCCTTAAGGCTACTAGAACTCCTCTTAACTGGGTCCCTAGGGGGAGCTGGATTGATAACAAACTTATTCCCATGGTAGTTGAAGGTACAAACATTGGTTCAACCATACAAGGTTGCATCATGATCAAATAGCCAAGGTCGACCTAAAATCATACTACTTACTTCCATGGGGATAACATCACACCAAATCTTTTCCTCATAGGTCTGCAATCTAAGTAAGATTTGGCACCTAACTTGAATTTGGATGGAGGTGGAATCTACCCAAGAAACTTTGTACGGGCTAGGATGAGGAACTGTGGTCAATCCTAAAGATTTAACTGTCTTGGCAGAGATGGCATTGACACAACTCCCACTATCTATGATGATCTTAAGAACCTTATCCCCTATCTTAACAAAAGTCTGTAGGATGCTAGTCCTACGCCAATCTTCCTTAACTGGGGTTTGGGCTAGGATGCACCTAACCACTCCTAATTGGTTCTCAAACTCAGGTTCTTCCTCCTCACCTTCGTACTCCTCTATTAATTAATTATCAGCCTCATAAACTTCTCCCTCAGGTTCGACTACAGACTCAGGCTCTTCTTCTTGTAATTCACCTAGATGTAAAGCACTAACTGGACATTGATTCATAAAGTGGCCTGGCTTATGACATCTAAAACAGGTCTTCTGGGGAGTGTAACCCTTATTAGCTTCTAGAGATTTTCCTCGATCATCCTTGCGGGCCAAAGAATTACTAGGCTGGGGTCGACTCGGACCTGGCTGACTAGGACTGGGTCGGTTTGGGCCTGGTAGACTAGGACTGGGTCGACTGGGTATGGGTCGACTCTGAAGGGGCTGGCTAGCTCCCGGATACTGACTAGGGTATCTAGTGGGCTCAGGTCGACGGTAAATGGGCCCTCTATGGAAACGTTCATGATCCCTAGCAATCTGGTAAGCATGGTCCAGGTCTCTAACCTCTCTCATGTAGAGCTCTTTCTTAATGTCATCTCTTAATCCAGCCCTAAACCTAGATAAGGCAACATCCTCAGACTCTCTCAAATCACATCGCATGGAATACTCATCAAATTTTGCAATGTACTCATCTATGCTCTTGTTACCCTGATTAAATCGTTGCCATTGATCTAGTAACCCACTACGATATGAAGCTGGAACGTATCTTGTCCTAAGCTTACCCTTCATGGCCCACCAGGTGGTTATAGGATCATGCCCTCCTAGATTAAGGGTTCTCTCAACACTAGCCCAATGTAACCTGGCTTCCCGAATCAACTTAAGCTTAGCAAACCTAAATTTACGCTCCTCTGTCATATCATACCATTCAAAATATTGATCCATCTCTCCCTCCCAATCTATATAGACCTTAGGATCTAGACAACCATCAAAAGTTGGAGCATCAAGCTTGACATGTCTATAGGATCGGTCCTCCTGGTCTACAAAATCCTGATTAGGCCTTCTATGATGAACTTCAGGGATTGGGTCAGGACGATAGCCTCTTCTAGTTTCAACCTCAAGATATGGATCAGGGTTCAGGGTCCTCCTGGGCTCAAGATTGTAGTATGGGTCAGGTTGAGGGGCTCTCCTAGGTTCGACCTCTTGGTATGGGTCAGGGTCTGGGGTCCTCCTAGGCTGAGGGTTATAGTATGGGTCAGGATGAGGGGCTCTCCTAGGTTCGACCTCAGGGTATGGATTAGGGCTTGGGGTTCTCCTAAGTTGAGGGGAATTAGGATCTGGCTCAGACTGTGAACCCTGGGTTTTTCCTGGGGTCCCTACCCGGACTTCTAACTGATCAAACCTGCTGGCAAGATGGTCAATTCTATCATTGGTTTGAATACCAGACTGAGTTAACTGGGTTATCTGGGTAGCCATCTGGGCCATTTGATCAACTAGGGCTTTTATTTGGGCTTGTAAATTTTCCATGGGTTCAGACATTTGTGAAGGAGGTGGGTGATATGAAACTCCTGATCTAGTGCTCATGCAAGACTCGATCAGACCGACTATAGCTGACTAGACCTAGAGTCCAAACTAGATGCTCAATCAAGGTGGCAAACTAGCCTATAGTAACCATGTACTCTGCCAGGCAGGTATAAGGGGAGTGTTAGGTCCCTGATTGCCAATCCTAGACACCAATCAGAGATTGGCCAGGTAGGCGGACCAGCACACGAGCCCTTCGGGATTGAATCCCTAAACCACCGTTCTAGACACTGAGCACAAGGCACACACAGGTTAACTTAACACAGTGATCTAACACTAGTCCGGTCCCGACCAGTTGGTGTCCCTAGCCCACTAGGGCAAATTAAGTCTAATTAATTTTAGGTTAAGGCTTGGGACCGAATGCAAGGGATGTGGTTTTGGGCTAAGGAGAGGTTATCAACTCCTCCCCTTATCTGATATAGCAAGAATGCCCTTAAAAGTAAATTATGCAATGATGGCAGGCAGATGAGGATGCAAATTAGGGTTTAGATGTTTTTGGTATTTTTGGAGAATATGTATTTTTTTTTTTTTGGTATTTTATTAAATAGAAGAAAACTTGTAAATTATGGCCTAATATGCATGAAATATACTAAAATTAAAAGATATGCAAAAATTGCTAAACAAAAACCTAAAACTTCCAAACTTGTCTTGCTGAAAAAAAAATAGAGTCAAAAATTTACAGGATGTATTTCGGCTTGAAGAAAATTCAAAGTCCAAAATAAAATCTGTAAGAATTCTGAAAATTACTTTGAATTATGATAAATCTAGAAAAGAAAATTTTAAAATTTTTGGAGTTTTTAACAGGGAGAAATAATTAAAATAACAGAGTATATACGAACTGAAAAATTACAGAAAATAAGCCCTAATCTAAGCTCTGATACCAAATCATGCGGAACTAATATGCATGCAATTTTTTTTATGTTTTATATGTGGGGTTGGGTGATTAATTCTCGAATTTCAGATTAAAATAAGTTATAGAGAATTTTATATGAATTTTAGAAGATCAGCATGCAGATTAGGACCTAGAAAAGTAGAAAAGAAGGATCGCCGGGGCTGAGAAGCCTCGGTTAGGGCAAGTTCTCCTACAATAAAACTACTGGAGGTAGAGGGGTGTACCTGACAATGTCTGTGAAGATCGCAGCAAAAGGGTCTCTCATTCCTCGACGGATGCGGCCTGGAAAATCGAGCCAAAGACCCGCGGATACCCGGCTTTCTGCTCGGTGATCCGATTGAGGCTTGGCTGGAGTCGTTGGATTCGTAGAAACTCGGGGACCTGCAAACGACCTGTCAGGGGTTAGAAAACTCACAAAGGAACAAGAAAACAAAGGAAAAACAGCAAGGAAAGGCTTCTTTTGGAGTGGGCATCCAGGGATCTGAGATGCTTGTTGGTAGCAGGAAGATGATTGCAGCACTGGGAAGAAGAACTCTCGCAAACCCCTTTATGCACACAGCAGGGTATCACACAACTCAATAGAAGAACTCAAGGTTTTCATTCATCAAAAAATTTCCTCATACAAGAGGCTAGGGTCCCTTAAATAGACCCTTAACCTTGGGCTCCAAGTAAGGGTACATAAGTCTTTACATAAGAATCCTTTTCCCTCTCAAACCCTAGCTAGAAAATAAGGAAATATTAGGTAGAAAAATCCCTAAAAATTTTTTTGACTTGGTCAAGACTCCAAGGACGCCTAGGGGGGCGTGTTGGGCTTCTAGGAGCAGCAAAAGGCCGGCCCAAAGGGGCTTGGGTGCATGGGTTTGGGCCTTTGGAAGCTGGGGTGGCCTGGTAGCCACGTAGCAGGAATATTCCCTGGTATCTTGCTTCTTAGGGGCTTGGGCTTGGCACCTGGGCTTGATTTCTTTGGGCTAGGATGCAGATGGACCTCTGGAATCATGGATGACCTTATCTATAAATATACTTTGGCATCTGGAAGGGAATCTGGGCATCTGGAGGGCATCTGCAAGAAATCAGGGTTTTCTGAATTTTCCTCCTGGGGTCTTCAAATCTTCAAGCTGGGTTGGACTTGTGCTATAGTCTTTACTTGTGTGATGTGGTCTTGAGTCTTCAATATGGTTGAATAGGACTCAAAAAAATAAAATTAGCTCGACATGAGCTGACTAACACTGGACTGAACTAGCTCAACATGAGCTAAATAATTACAAGACTTAAATGAAACAACTCAGCTGGACTAAGCTTTATTACAGTGGACTCGAATGTTATTTAAGTGATCCACAGAGGGTTGAGAAGCCTCTGCCTTATTCTAGTGCCTTTGGTGTCCGCACCAATGAGGCCTGCTCTGCTCTCGCTAGAGTTAGACGCACCATCCACATGGAGGATCTAGGGCTCCTCCTCTAATCTAGGCTCAACTTGATGCTCCAGGGTTGTCTGCTATGGCTCCTCGATGAGTCCCATACACACGACTAGGAAGTCAGCTAGGACCTGAGCCTCTGCGACGACCTTGGTCGATATGTGATGTCGAATTTGCTCAGTGTCAGAGACCACTTAGCCAGCCACCCGAAGGTTTTGGGGTGGCTGAGCATGGTCCTTAATGGCTGATCTGTCACGACCATAATGGGATGTAGTTGGAAGTAGGGCCTGAGGCACTTAGCAGACATTATTAGAGCAAAAATGAGTTTCTCGAAACGAGTATACCTGATCTCCACATCACGGAGGATTTTGCTGGTGTAGTACACTAGCTTCTGAGATCCATCCTCATCTGCATAGACGAGGACCGAGCTGACGGCTCCAGGTGTGACCGCCAGGTAAAGTAGGAGCTCCTCCCCTTCCTCCGATCTGGAGAGCAGTGAAGGAGATGCTAGGAACTTCTTTAATTCCTCGAAGGCCATTCTGCACTCCTCCGTCCATGTGAAGTTGTGCACCTTACACAGCACCTTGAAGAATTGGAGGCAGCAATTGATCGATCTCGAGATAAACCGAATTAGAGCCATAACCTGCCCCATCAGGTGTTGGACCTACTTCTTAGATGTTGGGTGCTCCATGTCGACGATCGCCTGGACCTTCTCTGAGTTTGCTTCAATGCCCCTTTGGGTGATCATGAAGCCAAGGAATTTTCCTGCCACCACTCGAAAAGCGCACTTCACCGGTTTTAGCTTCATCTGGTGTTTTCGAAGGTTTTGAAAGGCTTCGGTAAGGTCGACAATGTGGTCCGAGCTTGGCTTGCTCATGACGAGCATGTCATCCATGTATACCTCCATGTTCCGGCCAATCTGGTCTTTGAAGACCCTGTTGACTAGATGCTGGTACGTGGCCCCATCATTCTTTAGACTGAAGGACATCATCTTATAGCAATACGTCCCTTGGTCGGTGATGAAGGCAGTGTGCTCCTCATCCTCCGGGTACATCCGGATCTGATTATATCCAGAGAATGCATCCATGAAGGATAGTAGCCAGTGCCCCGAGGTGGCATCCACCAACTGGTCAATCTTCAGTAGAGGGAAGCTGTCCTTCGAACATACCTTGTTGAGGTCGGTGTAATCTACATATATCCTCCATTTGCCATTGCTCTTCTTCACCATCACTACATTTGCCAGCCAGCTCAAGTATTGTACCTCCCGAACGAAACCGGCAGCGAGGAGTTTGTCCACTTCCTCATTGATCGCTGCCTGCCTCTTTGGGGTGAAGCTTCTCTTCTTCTGCCAAACTGGCTGGTGCTTTGGGTCAATACTTAGCTTATGGGTGATGATGTCAGGGAGAATACCTGGCATGTCCACCACCGTCCAAGCAAACACATCTACATTAGCCCATAGAAAGTCCAACAGGTGGGCCCTCTCTTCATCTTGTAGCTGGGCCCCGACCTGCACCATCTTCGCTGGGTCGACTCTGAGCGGATAAGATAGTAGGTGCTCGATTGGGCTACCCCTAGGGTCCTACACCCTTTGGTCAAGATCGTTTGTGCTGGGGTCGTCCTCGGGGACTTTGGCCCCAAGAAGAGTTTGGAAACAATGTTGCACAGGCTGAGGTGCCCCCCTCATCTCCCCGACACCATAGGGGGTGGAGAACTGCACTAACAGCTGCTTGGTGGAAACGACGGCATCGAGCAGGTTGAGCACAGGTCGGTCGAGAATCATGTTGTAGGCTGATGGAAGCTTAACAACCATGAAGGTCATCATAACAGTGCTCTGCTGAGGTGGAGTCTCGGTAGTAACTGGGAGAGTGATTTCTCTCTCGACCCTTATAGAGTCCCCCGTGAGACTGACAAGGGGTGTGTGTATAGGTCTGAGTTGAGCGGGAGAAAGATTCATCCTGGAAAAAGCATCATAAAAAAGGATATCTGTGGAGCTTCCACTATCAACCATGATGCGTTTTACAGGATGCCTTGCGATCGTCATCTCGATGACCAAGGCATCGTTATTTATATTTTTCCCCATTTTTCACTTCCCTCGTAAAGGGGAGTATATTTTTAGAACATTCTGCACCCCGAGCCTTCTTGGAAGCATGCTAGGCTTCCCAGCATATCATCCCCACCGGCTTCTCAATATGGCAGTTGTCGACTGTAAGGACTGGCGGGAGAGCGGCAAGCACGTGAGGTTTCGTTGGAGGTCTGCCCCCCATGAACCTTCCGAGGTAGTCCCTCTTGATGAGTTCTTTGATCTCCTTCTTGAGGTTGCAGCATTCCTTGGTATCGTGGCCGTGGTCATGATGGTAACAACAGTACTTCATCTTATCATGGCCAGTGGATGGCTTCATCGGAGATGGGCACTTCAAGTAGGGCTCACCTTCGATCTCCATGAGGATCTTCATCCTCGGGGTGAGGAGACGGGTAAACCTCTCCTCTAGAATGGGAGCGCTCCTGAGTCTCGGCCCCTGGTGGAAGCTCAAAGCTGGGGGTCCAGGCTTCCGTGTCCCAGATGTCTCGGTGGGAGTTGGCTTCTTTAGCGGCTTCTAGTCGAGCTCCTTTCTTGTGCGATCCACCTCCTCGGCATGGATGTACTTCTGAGCTCGGAGGAGGAGCTCGAAGTAGGTCTTGGGGATTTCTTGTCAAGCGAGTAGGTCAGGCGAGAGGTCCTGAGTCCTCGCTTCAGTGCCAGCATGGCAAATGGCTCATCAAGATTGTAGATCTCCAACGCGATGACCTTAAGTAGGCCACGTAGTCCCGTAAGGGCTCACGGTCCTGTTGTCGGATGGAGAAGAGGTTGTCCGCTTCTCGTGGTAACTTTCAATAGGCATCGAAGTGGGCCATAAACTTTCGCTCTAGTTGAGCGAAAGAGTCGTTGCTTTTGGGCTCGAGGTGGGTGAACCAGACCCGAGCCACCTTCCGAAGGGTTGCTGGGAAGGTGATGTAGAAGAGGGCGTCAGTGGCCCCCTGGACCCTTATGAGGGCCTTATAGCTTTCCAGGTGGTCTAGGGGGTTGGTGGTCCCATCGTAGGGATCCACTTGCGGCATACAGAATCGGTAGGGGATCAGTTTCTCTTGGATCTCTCGGGAGAAGGGGGGACAGGCATCATAGCCTGCTGGCTCATCAGCAGAGCCCTGCATATTCATAAACCGAAAGGATAGCTCCACCAGCTTGCACTCGTGCTTTTCCAGGCGCTTCTCGACTGTGCGCCTGATAGCCTCGTCGGTTGAATCCTTCGTAGAGGTCGAAGGAGATAGAGAAGGTGACATGGGTAGATGGTGTCCATGAAGGGGGGTCTTGCCTTTTTGACCTCGGCGGGGATTGACTGCTACCCACTCGAGGGTTGGGGACAGACTCTCCCTGTTGGCAGATCCGACCCGTTGTCTCTTCATCAGAGTATGGTGACTACACTAATAGTCGGTGATGGCCCGTGGCTGCGAAGGCCTTCCTTAGAAGGAATGCAGGCTATTGCGGGGTGCTGCGGTATGGGCCACGGGTGTCCTTGATTGTTGGTAGGTAGCCAAGGATCGTTGCTAGTGCTGGAGCTGGTGCACCACTGTAGTGATGATTTGCATCTGCTGGGTGAGTGCAACCAGCTAGATGTCCATCGGAGGAGGTTGAGCTGGAGTAGGGAGCTCCCTTTCTAGATTATGCGGGTCCCCACGGGAAGGGGGATCCCCCGCACGGCTGGTGGAGACTTTTCTTGCTTGCATCATCATGATCCCCCGGGTGAGATGCTTGCAAGGGGTTTAGGTTGGATCAAAGTACGTCCTGCCCCCTTTCCTGGCATGCCAATCTATTGCCACCAAGATCACCGTGGCCCATAGGTACTGTCGGTGTCGGATCGATCCTTATCTTTCTGGGACCAACATGCTCTTCTAGACTTGCAAAACAAAGGTTAAAGTCCCAGGCCGGGGATTTCGGTGGGGCACTCCGACGGTCAAGTCAGTGATGATCCAGGGTAACAAATCCTTCTGGTCGAACCCCTGAGAAGGACTCCATGCTAGGAGGAGTGAATGATGTCTAAGTGGGGTGCAAGCAAGCTAGGAAAGGTGATGGCCGAGGTGAACTGGAGATGGATGGCTATGTCCGAGTGATCCTTCTCGTGGATCCCCGGTAGCCTTGAATTTTCAGTCTCCCTGATTGTTCTTTTGTGTGGCTTCTTCTCCCTCACTTGCTTGAGTGTTATTAGCTTAGCTTTGGCTTACTTTCAGCTTACCTTCCCCTTGGGGGTGTCGATGGCTCTTTTAAGTCCAGGTGGTTGCTGAACGCCTACCTCGGGATCTCCCCCATGATAGCAGGCGCATACGGCGATGTTCCATGCCATGGATGGGACATGTTTCCTGGTTCGTGATAAGGGAAGCTACCATGTGCTCTGACATTCCCTTTGGTTGCTCCATTCCGAGAAACTTGGCAGGGCCTTGATTGGAAAACTGCCACCCCCGGGATTCGAATCCCCTGGTTGACTTCCTCTTCCAGGTGATGCAGGCGGTTGGTGGAGAGCGTGGCACCTTGGTCAGAGAGCTTCTTCCTTTTCTAGTGTAAGTGGTAGCTACGGATAGTTATTATGGCTTGGAGGGTGCTTCCTTGCAGTCCTTGGGTGGCTCGCCGATGCCATAGGAGGGCGGCATCGCTCCCTTAGCGGCCAGCACCTTTGTTCAAGGTGGAGGCCGAACTGAAGAGCCGAGGCTCGACTCCGAGGGGCTCGACCTCGAAGGGGCTCCACTTGGTGGAGGAGGGTTGGGCTTTACTCCAGACCAAACGGCTCAACTTCGAGGGGGCTTGATCTGGAGGAGGGTTAGGCCTGACTCCTGCACAGAGGGCTCGACCTAGGAGGGGCTAAACCTGGCAGAGTGGAGCAGGGCTCGACTCCGGCCCATGGGGCTCAACCTTGGAGGGCCTCAATCTGGTGAAGGAGGGTTAGGCTCGGCTCTTGCACAGAGGGCTCAGCCTCGGAGGGGATAGACCTGGTGGAGTGGAGCAGGGCTCGACTCCAGCCAAGGGCGCTCAACCTCGAAGGGGCTCAATCTGGCGGAGGAGGTTAGTGCGTGACTCCAACCCAGAGGGCTCAAACTCGGAGGGGCTCGACTTGGTGGAGGAGGGTTGGGCTTGACTCGGCCCTAGGAGCTCGATCTCGAAGGGGCTCAATCTGGCGAAGGAGGTCACTCAGCTCTAGCCTAAGCATCTTGATCTTGCGGGTGCTAACCTGGCGGTGGATAGAACTCGGCTTCGACGGGCCACCCTGATATTCTGAGGGAGCATGGCCTGGCAAAGGAATCTGAGGGGGAGTGTCCACCGTGTTAGCTTTTTCTGACATGGCATCTGACAGGGATTACATGTCAGCTTCTTGCAACATCAGATGGTATCCTACATCTAATTAATTTTGGGTCATACCTAGTTTGTGAATCATGTCTTCAAGAAAAATTAACCAAATTATCCTTTGCAGGTCAAGGAGAGAGGGTCACTGAGTTACTTATCCTGGTGCACACTTATGTGTGTAGATTATTTGATATACTGATCAGGGATGGTTTTCAATACTTCATTACCTTTATCCATGATTACTTATGTATGGGTATGTATTTTTTATGAGATATAAGTTTGAAGCATTTGATAAATTTAAAGCGTTCAGACATAAAGTAAAAAAATAAATAAATAAATCCCTTAAGGTTCTTCAGTCAGATCTTGGGAAGTGAATACCTTAATGAAAATTTTCTAGATTATCTCAAGGATAATGAACTCCTCCTGCAATGTCTCAATTCAACGAGGTATCTGAAAGGAGGAATATAATCTTATTGGATATGATCTGATCCATGATGAGCTTCACTAACCTACTTTTATTTCTTTGGAACTTGCCCTGCAAACTTCGATTTACATTGTTAATAGGGTTCCCTCTAGGTCTATTCCTATCACTCCATATAAAATGTAGTTTGGTAAGAAACTAGTCTTAGCCATTTCAAGATTTGGGGATGTCTTGCCTATGTCAAGAGACTAATGACAAATAAATTAAAGTCCATATTGATGAAATCTTGCTTTATAGGATATCTTAAGGAATCTATAGGATACTACTTTTACTTAGAGGATCATAATGTAATTGTGAGTCAGCATGTCACGTTCCTTGAATAGGATGGTAGTAGCTGGAGGTTAATTGAGCTTGATGAGAAAGTCTCTGAAGGGCTGCTAGCTAGATATCAGGTTGAATCCAATGAACCAGTAGATGTAGTTGCTCCACAACCTTCTAGGTTTAGTATGGTCTCCTGTCCTCCTGAAAGATACCTAGATATGCTTACAAAGGACATAAAGGAAATGTTTTTATAGGAGACAAAGATCAAATAATTGATCCTAAGATCTATAATGAGGCGATGTTAGACATCGACTTCGAGAAATGGTTGAGTATTATGAAGTCAAAATTGACTCAATACACTTGAACCTGATCTAGTCTTTAGTAGATCCATCTAAGGGGATAGTATCTATTAGGTGTAAATGGATCTACAAAAGGAAGATATGTGTAGATGTAAGGTAGAGACTTATAAAGCTAGGCTAGTGGTGAAAGGGTGTAATCAGTGTGAAGAGGCATTGACTACCAAAATACTTTTTCACTAGTAGCCATGCTGAAATCCATCTACATACTACTTGCCATTGCAGCATTTCATGATTATAAAATATGGTAGATGGATATGAAAACTACATTCTTTAATAGATTTCTCAAGGAAGATATCTATATATAGCAGCCTTTGGATTTCACTTCTAGTGATGGAGATCACAACATCTACAAGCTACATTGATCCATTTATGGATTAAAGCAAGCTTTTCAGAGTCAGAATACTCATTTCAATGATGCGATCAAATTATTTGATTTCATTAAGAACAAGGAGGAGCCTTGTACATACAAGAAGGTCAGTGGGAGGAATATGACATTCCTCATATTGTGCATGATAACATACTCCTAATTAGGAATGATATTCCTATATTAACTTTGATTAAAAGTTAGTTATCTAATGAATTTTTTATAAAAGACCTAAGTGAAGTATCTTATATTATAGGAATTAAGGTCTATAGAGAGACTAAATAGGATGCTTGGCCTTTCAAGAAATTATACATAGAGAAAATACTGAAAAGATTTAGCATGGAGAACTTTAAGAGAAAATATTACCCCTTAGGCATGGCATATGTCTCTCCAAGAAGATGTGTCCTAGCAAACCTGAAGAGATACAGCACATGAGAAGATCCAATATGCTTCGACAATTTGGAGCCTCATGTATGCCATGTTATGTACTCGACCTGATATTGTCTTAGCTATGAGTGCACGAGTAGATTTCAGTTAAATCTAGATGAAGAGCATTGGATTGCTATGAAGATTATTCTTAAATACTTAAAAAGAACTAAAGATTTATTCTTGATCTTACAAGGAAGTCCTGATTTATGGATAGAGGGATCACTGATTCAGACATTATGTCTGATCTTGATGATAGAAAGTTTACTCAGGATATGTGTTTCTATGCAATGATGGTTCTACTAGCTGAAAAAGTTCCAAGCATCCATTATTGCTGATTCTACTATGAAGGTTGAGTACATCGCCGCCTCTAAAGCTATAAAGGAAGCCTTCTAGTATAAGAAATATATTTGTAGAGCTTAGAGTGATGTCATCAGATGCCATCCCTTTAAACTATAACAATAATGGTGATATAGTCCTTGCTAAGGAGCCCAGGTCTCACCAGAAGTCCAAGCACACCGAGCAGCGATTTTATATCATATGCAACTATCTTAAAAAAAGTACATCGAAGTACGAAGAGCAGACTCTATAAATTACATGACAGACCCACTAACGAAGAAGTTAAGTCAATAGAAGATTGAAGTCCACCTTGAGAGGATGGGACTTAGATATATGGCTAATTGGCTTTAGTACAAGTAAAATATTGTGTTGAGTCTCAGGTGGTGCATCCAAGGCTCGAGGAGCCAGGGTTTAGGTCTTGGTCTAGTTAGTCATGGTCATACATGATGTATCTAGGGCTAAGAGTGAATCCATGACAAGTTCTAGGTAATAGGCTAAGTTTGTCGATCTGTACATAAGAGCCGATTCATTATCTGAGAGTCAACTCATTGGTTGGCACAACATAGAATAGTTGTGAAGTGTTTATGTGAGAGTCAGCTCACTTAGGGTGGAGTCGGCTCATGTGTGTAGATAGAAACACAATGTTCTAGATGAGCCGACTCGTAATCTGAGAGTCAACTCATCCAGTGGACTATTTTCATCTATGAGTCGACTCGCAGGAGGAGAGCCAACTCGGATGTCGAGGTTTCAAAATCTCTCGGTGCTAGCTTGGGGAGTTTTTTGGGGGACTAGGTCTTATGTGACCTAGGTATATATATGTATGTTTTGTCTTGTATTGTGTGTGTGGCAGCTGAATACAATATAGTGAAATCCCCTTTTTTCTCCCGAAAATCTTTTTCTTCTTCTTCCTCTCTTCTCTATCAATCCAAAGAATCCATTGATCTTCGTAGAACCTGTATCCTACCACATCCATCTCGGATCGCTGGTAAAGGGTTGTCCACACATCTGGATCGCTTTTGTTGCTTGTTCACCCCTCGCTTCATTTGGTATCAGAGCAAGGCTGCGTGGAGGAAGGAAGGTTGCTAAATCCAAAGGAGTGGAAGGATAGGATTGGAAGGAAAGCTCTCTATTGGTATTGGTTACAGAAATTTATCTTTTTTGCTTTTTTTGGGTGTGATTTTACTTGATTGTGGAAATGGCATCAAGTAGTTTCGAGGTGGATTTTGAGAAGTATGATGGCAAAGGGAACTTTATCCTATGCAGCAAAGAGTAAAAGATTTACTGGTTCAATAGAGGATCTACAAGGTCTTGGTTAAAAAGAGACTAGAAAATATCAGTGTTGAGGATTAGGAAGAGTTAGGAGAGATTGCATTCAGCACTATCAGGATATGTTTAGCGGATCAGGTTTTGCCTAAGGTATGTACAGAGACTACGGCAAAGGGTCTTTGGCTGAGACTGAAAAATACATACATGGGGAAGAACATGACAAACAAGATGTAGTTGAAGAAGCAACTGTATAGTATGAGGATGCCTGAAGGAGGAGACCTTGTTGCTCACATTCAGAGGTTCAACCAATTATGTTCTGAAGTTATGAGTTTAGATGTAAAGATTGATGAAGAGGATCAAGCATTATTGCTGTTATGTTTGCTCCCGGGTTCATATGATGGTCTTATAACACCCTTGGTGTATGGGAAGAAAACCCTAAACTATGAAGAGTTATTGGAGTGCTCAGGTCAAATGAGCAACGGGAGAAGATCTGCAATGGAGATCCTAACTCAGAGATACTTGCTATGAATGAAAGGCAATGAAGACCCAAGGAAAGAGTTAGGGGGAAATCAAAGGTGATGCTGGATGACTCTAAGATTGCTAAATATGTAGGAAAAAATAGTAAAATAATTTTTTTTAATTTTTTAATAATTTTTTGTTTGCAGGCTAAGTTTTTAAAGTTAAGTAAAGAGTAGCAGGATATCAGCAATGCAAAGATTCATCATGATCACAAGCATACTCATGCAAAATAATAAAGCCAAGACCCGAGAATTGAGAAACTCCTAGCTTAGGATAGCTAATCTTCATCAAATCAAAAATCAAGAGTAGGGAAGGATATTACCAGTCAGAGATTGTAGATTCAATAGATGAAGAGATCACACACACTCTGATTGGAGCCTAGATGATGAAGCTTCAGTTCCCTTGGATTTGATGGCTGATTTGGGTGGTCCTGGAGGCAAGGAAAGCCTCCTCTGGGGAGGTGAAACACCTCGGAGATCCTGCAAAGCGTCAAGGTTAGGTTTGAATCAACAATCAAATGAAATAAGCAAGGTATGAAATAGAAGGGAAAGATTAGGACTAGGAGTGCTGGTGGCAGGGAGAAGAAGGAGGCTCTTAGCAGGTGGTGACCTTGGCCTTCTTCTCAAAGGATGAAGGCTGATGCTTGAAGACTTGGAAGGTGCTTGGGCATGGATGAAGGTTGGAGGTAGAGGTCGGCCAAGTAAAGGAACAAAAGCAAATCAAACACAACACCACAACTCAAGACAATATTTCACCAGAATTTAATTTTATAAGAGTAGAATTCATTACAGGAGGAGGAGGGGTGGGGTATTTATAGAGTCTCATGCCCTCTCCTAAAGGGATTACAAGTCTTCTCCTAGTTAGAATAGGTTTACAGAATTTAAGTGGGAGAAAGATTTCAAAATACACCTAGAACTAGGAGTATACAAGTTGAATGAAATAAAAACTCAAACTCCTTCTTTCATTTAAACTCTTCCACCATGTTTGGACTTGGTCAACCATTAAGGACACCCCTCTTGGCATGTTGGGCTTCATAGGGTGTAGCAAGGGCCAACCAAGGGCTTGGGGTGTATGGGCTTTGGGCCTCCTGGAAGCTGGGGTGCCTGGGCTAGTATATTCCTGGCATCAGACTGGAATCTTGGTTCTTAAAGGCTTGAGCCTTTCACTTAAGCTTGATTTCTCCTGGTCTGGGCATAGATAGATCTCTGGATTCATGATATGCCCTAGTCTGGGAATATACTCTTGCATTTGGAGAGAATCTGGGCATCTGGAGAGCATTTGGAAGGAATCAGGATATCTGGAAAGACATCTTGAATCCTGGGGTGTCACACAAAATCCAATAAGCTGATGTAGTGTCCTTGGACTCCTGGATGAGGCCTGGTGGAACTTCAAAATAAGGTAACCTCCTCTCTTGTACAAAAATTGGACTCATACTGGACTTATACTAAAATACAGGACTCGATACTAGACTAGGGTTGAGACACAATCAACTAGTCTCAACTTATTACAGGACTCAATCTTACTTGCTTACAAAATTACGATACATGACTAAGGTTCTAAAACCCTAATTAGTAAACCATATGAGATCCAGTGATATGTGTCTGATCCTGGTGTCCCCACCAATTCTCCCTGAGTAAGAGGAACTCGACCACATCGAGTAAGGGTCAATTTGGCTCAAGAAGGGTCCGGGTTGAGATGCTGTAGATCCACACTAACGTTCCACAAGTTCTCAGATTCTGGCCGACCTTGCCATCGGGCCAAATACCACTGATAGTCTCTATCTCAGGTACTGATGGCTTGATCGTCCAGGGTTCTCTCAATCTTTTCCTCACCAAAAGGCCAAATTGTATGTGGACACTCTAGGGTGGGTTCTCTCTCAAAGGGAGGGATAGGCTCAAGGTGCTCACTGGGTATCACTGTTGGCTGCCTGTGCTCTACAAGATGTGAGATGATGAAGGTGGAACTAATACCTAAATCAGGTGATATCTCAAGCACATAGGCATTGGATCCACTGCTCTTCATTATTTTGGATGGGTCAGCTTTGCGAGCATGAAATTCCTTCACAATCACATAATTCTCTACAGAAAATTTTTTATCTTTCTTTCAGGAATTAGCCAAGTTATTATTTAGTTCATTACTTATGTTCAGCTTTTGACTAAGTTCCTGATGCATATGCTATGCAGAGGCTAGTGTAGGTGCAGACAGATAGATTGGGTTTGTGGACTCACATTCAGATCTACACCTATTTCTTGGGGTTGTTCTTTAGGGATTTGATCCTGGGCTTCCTCTATGAACAACTCTTGGAAATTCTTGGTTTCACCTATAATGTTTGATCCTGGCTTAATTACTTCTTCTTTAATTATTATAGTGGGTTTATGATCAATTCTCATTAACTCCTCAGTGGATTTAGAAGGGTCTTCCTCTAATTCTTTAGCCTTAATTAGATTAACTCCTGGTTTTTCTCTAAGGCTACTAGAATTTCTCTTAATTAAATTTCAATGCTGAGTGGGGTGAATCACAAATTTCTTTCATGATGATAAAAGGTACAGATGTTGGTTCAACCAAATAGGGCAACATCATGATCGTAAAGCCATGGTCAACCTAGAATGATACTACTAACCTTCATGGGGAGAATATCACACCAAATCTCTTCTTCATATGATTGCAATTTAATTAAGATTTGCCACTTAGACTTTATTGGCATGGAGGTGGAACCTACCCATGATACTTTATAGGGGCTAAGGTGGGGAACTAGGGTCAAGCCTAAAGATTTAGTTATTTCAGTAGTAATGGCATTGACACAACTCCCACTATCAATTATAATCTTACAAACTTTATTCCCAATTTTAATAAAAGTCTGTAGGATACTAGTCCTATGCCAATCTTCCTCACTTTGGGCTTAGGTCAAAATACATTTAACTACCCCTATTTGATCAAATTCCTCCTCTTCTCCTTCATATTCTTGTACCAAGTCTAGCTCAGCCTCATAAATTTCTTCTTCTTCATTGACATTGGGTTCAGTCTCTTCTTCCTCAAGTTCTCCTATGTGTAACAATCTAGTGGGACACTAGCTAGCAAAGTGACCTACCTTGTTATACCTAAAACAAGCATTGGGGCTGGGGCATGGGGCTTTCTGAAACGTAGGTGCCTTACCCTTGTTGATTCTAGCAGGTGCAGAATTACTTGAACTAGATAGACTTGGACTCGAGTTAGGTTGAGACAGGTTAGGGTTGGGATAATTTGGGCTGGGATTGAATCAGATTGGGTTAGGATTGGGTCAGACTGGGTTAGGGTTTGGCCTGACTGGATTGGGGTTAAATCAAATTGGGTTGGGGTTGGGATTTGGTCTACCTTGGTATACCTGGTTTGGGTTTGACTTTGGGAATGGGGTATTGTTCCTAACATGTTCAGATTTTTGATATGTTGATCCTTTTTGGAATTATTCATAATGTCTAGCTATTTGATAGGCTTGTTCCAGATCATGGACCTCTCTCATGTATAGTTCCCTTTTAATGTCTTCACATAATCCAATTCTAAACTTGGACAGGGTTTGTCCTAAAGACTTAGGTTCTCTACACCTAATAGCAAACTCATCAAATTTAGCAATATAATCAAACACTGATCTATTCCCTTGATGAATTTTGTTTCATTGGTCTAAGAGGTTCTGACTGTAAGATTCTGGTAGATATTTGTCCCTAAGTTTCAATTTTATGTCTTGCCAAGTGGTTATGGGTGGAAGGGCTTGTTGTCTCTTGGTACGCTCAAGATTAGCCTAATGTAATCTAGCTTGACGAATCAACTTCATCTTGGCAAATTTATACTTCATCTGTTCACTCATCTCATACCATTCAAAATAATAATCCATATCTCCTACCCAATCTACATAGACCTTTGGTTCAAGACTTCCATCAAAGGTGGGTGCTTCTACCCTAATATTTCTCATGGCCCTTTCATCTTGATCATGGACTTCAGGTTGGGGCCTTCTACGGTTGGGTTCCTGGATAGGGTCAGGGTTGTGGACTCTCCTAAGATTGGGCTCTTGGTATGGTTTCTGATGTTGAACTCTCCTATGGTCAGATTCCATAAATTGGTCTTGAGTCTGGGTTCTCCTATGGTTAGGAGTGTTCTAGTTTTGGGTTCCCCTAGGGTTTGAGTGGTAGAATAGTATGGGTCAAATTCAGGTTCAGCATTAGACCCTTGGGAGCGTTCTATGGTCCCTAATTTATTTTCTACGCAGTCTAACCTATTAGTTAATTGGTCAATCCTATGGGTTGCCTAGTTATTGGTTTGGGTCATTTGGTCAAATCTTTGGTCTATTTGGTCGAATCTATGGCTCATTTTGTTTTGGGATTGGGTCAATTGGGTCATCTGGGTATTGGTTTGGTCAAGTTTATGGTTCAATTGTTCATTCATGGTTCTTATGAGTGCTTCAAGATTGGACTCCATGGTTGAACTGGGTTAAGGTTTAGACTTCTGGTATTGGGTTCCTAATCTTGTGGTCATACAATCAATTAATCAATCAAAATGAGATGGTGAAGCCAAGCATGCAAAGGATCAGTAATTCTAGGGTTTCCTAGACCTAGAGTCAAAACTGAATGGGTCAGCTCAACTTACACTTAACCCAGCTGCTAATCCTTCCACTGGCCAGGTAGGGGGTGGGGTGGTGGGAGGCTCCCCCTGCTTGTCACAAGATCCTAATTAAAAACCACCAGTCTACTTAGGATGTTTGACTCTGGACCCCCAGCCTTAGACACCAGCTTCCAGTAATAGCTAAAGGATTAAATGCACTAGTTGGCCCACACAGCTCGGACCTGACCTGTGAGTGTCACCTAGCCCTCTAGGGCAAATTAGGTCTAATTAATTTTAATTAGGCTTAGGTTAGAATGATGGTGGTTGTTTTGGGCTAAGGACTGGGGGTGAATTCCTACCCTGATGTTAGATAGCAATTGCCCTTAAGATTAGGTTAAAGAGATGATTGCAATCGATGGTCCTGATGCAATCTAAAACAATCAGAGAAATAACAAATATTTTATGTGTGTTTTATGAGGTGGGAAATTAGGTTTCGGTTGATTAGGTTAGCAAACAAATTGGGCTTGGGATTGGGGTGTGTGGAAGTTGGTTAGGTTTGGTTGAGTCAAGTGTGCAGAGTTCACAGAATTCTGAGATTTAGGGTTCAGATTAGTGTAGTGTTTGACATGGATTTCGATGCAGAAAAAATCAGAAAACTTCTAGGACAGAGGATGGATGGTGTTGATGACCTCTACCAAATTTGATACAAAACAAAAATCAAATGATGATGCAAATCCTAGGGATTTTGGACTGATGCAGAAATCTCAGGTTTTAAGTTAAGGTTTTTAATATGCCAGATTTTAGGATTTTTACTTTTCTATAAAATTAATTAAAAATTATGATAAAACACAGGACAAGACAGATAACACTTCATGCAAATATCACAAAAAAATAAAATCCCTAGGTGGCTGAAATCAGATGAAAAATAGATACCTAATGCAGCTAGCAAGATGTAGAAATTAGGGTTTGTGATCCTAATGCAGATGAATGCTATCCTAAACCTACTCTGATACCAAACTGATGTGGGATGACTCTAAGATTGCTAAATATGTAGGAAAAACTAGTAAAATAATTTTTTTATAATTTTTTTATAATTTTTTGTTTGTAAGCTAAATTTTTAAAGTTAAGTAAAGACTAGCAGGATATTCAGCAATGCAAAGAATCATCATGATCGTAGGCATACTCATGCAAAATAATAAAGCCAGGACCTAAGAATTGAGAAACTCCCAGCTTATGATAGCTAATCTTCATCAAATCGGAAATCAAGAGTAGGGAAGGATATTACCAGTCAGAGATTGTAGATTCAACAGATGAAGAGATCACACACACTCTGATTGGAGCCTAGATGATGAAGTTTCAGTTCCCTTGGATTTGATGGCTGATCTGGGTGATCCTGGAGGCAAGGAAAGCCTCCTTTGGGGAGGTGAAACACCTTGGGGATCCTGCAAAGCGTCAAGGTTAGGTTTGAATCAATAATCAAATGAAATAAGCAAGGAATGAAATAGAAAGGAAAGATTAGAGTTAGGAGTGCTGGTGGTTGGGAGAAGAAGGAGGCTCTTAGTAGGTGGTGGCCTTGAGCTTCTTCTCAAAGGATGAAGGCTGATGCTTGAAGACTTGGAAGGTGCTTGGGCATGGATGAAGGTTGGAGGTAGAGGTCGGCCAAGTAAAGAAACAAAAGCAAATCAAACATAACACAAAAACTCAAGACAATATTTCACCAGAATTTAATTTCAAAAGAGTAGAATTCATTACAGTGGAGGGGTGGGGTATTTATAGAGTCCCATTCCCTCTCCTAAAGGAATTATAAGTCTTCTTCTAGTTAGAATAGGTTTACACAATTTAAGTGGAAGAAAGATTTCAAAATAAACCTAGAACTAGGAGTATACAAGTTGAATGAAATAAAAACTCAAACTCCTTTCATTTGAACTCTTCCACCATGTTTGGACTTGGTCAACCATTAAGAATGCCCCTCTTGGCATGTTGGGTTTCATGGGGGGCAGCAAGGGCCGGCCAAGGGCTTGGGGTGCATGGGCTTTGGGCCTCCTAGAAGATGGGGTGCCTGGGCTGGTATATTCCTGGCATTAAACTGGAATCTTGGTTCTTAAAGGCTTGGGCCTGGAACTTAAGCTTGATTTCTCCTAGGCTGGGTGTAGATGGACCTCTAGATTCATGATATGCCCTGGTCTGGGAATATACTCAGGCATCTGGAGAGCATCTAGAAGGAATCAGGGTATCTAGAAAGGCATCTCGAATAATAGGGTGTCACACAAAATCTAATAAGCTGATGTAGTGGCCTCTGACTATTGGATGAGACCTGGTGGAACTCCAAAATAGGGTAACCTCCTCTCTTATAAAAAATTAGGCTCATACTGGACTTATACTGAAATACAAGACTCGATACTAGACTGGGGTTAAGACACAATTAACTAGTCTCAACTTATTACAGGACTCAATTTTACTTGCTTACAAAATTGTGATACATGACTAAGGTTCTAAAACCCTGATCAGTAAACCATATGGGATCCAGTGATCTATGTCTAATCCCGGTGTCCCCACCAAAAGGGTAGGTCACAGTCTCGAAGTAGTAAGAAAAGCTGGAAATGCCATAAGTGTCATCAACCTGGGCATTTCAAGAGAAATTATCCTCTTTGGAAGATAGAGAAGGGAAAAGTCAATACTAGTGGTGCAAATGCATCTGAAGGTAGTGGAGAAGATGTATTGGTGGCTTCAGATGGATCTATTAATTAGGATAACACTTGGACGTTGGATTCGGCATGCTCTTATCACTATACCTCACATTGGGAGTGGTTTGATACCTTTGACAAGTCAGATAGAGGTAGTGTAAGCCTTGGTGATGATCACCCTTGTCTAGTAGCTGGAGCTGGCATTATTAAGGTAAGGATGTATGATGGAGTGATAAGGACTCTATCAAATGTCAAACATGTACCAGAATTGAAGAAGAATTTGGTTTCTTTAGGCTACTTGGAGAAGCAGGGTTATGCTTTCAGTTGTCAATCTAGTATGGATGTTTGAGAATTGCCAAGGAAGCTTTGGTGATGATGAGAGGAAGAAGACTGAGCAATAATCTGTACAAGATGGAAGGCTCAGTGGTGAATGATAATGCAGAGGTGCTTGCAGCAGCACAGGAGGAGTAGTTAGCATATAAATTGTGGTACTATCAGATGGGTCACCTAAGTGATCGAGGGCTCATGAAATTAAGCAGAAGAGAAAACATTCCAGTTATGAAGAATGATGGAGATGACCTATATGAGCCATGTATTTATGGTAAACAGCATAAGGTAAAGTTTGTTGTTAGTACCAAACCAAGTGATGCAGTGTTGGATTTAATGCACTTTGATGTATGGGGACCAGCTCCTATATTAGCTAGAGGTTGGGAAAGAAATTTGTCACCTTCATTGATGACTACTTAAGGAAGGTGTGGATTTATCTGATGAGAGAAAAATCAAAGGTGTTTGCTCGGTTCAAAGCCTAGAGAACTAACATAGAAAAGGAGACAGGAAGACATGTGAAGTGCCTTTGATCTGACAATGGAGGAGAGTACTCTAGTAAGAAGTTTAAGAGTTATTGTGAGGAAAATGGGATCAGATGCATTACACAGTAAGGATGACCCCTCAGCAGAATGGTGTTGCCGAAAGGATGAACCAGACACTATTGGAGAAGGCTAGGAGTATGAGGCGACAGACATCACTCCCGGTAACTTTTTAGGGTGATGCTATAACTCTTTCTTGTTTTCTTGTTAACAATTCCCCTCACTTCAAGTTGAATGGAGGCATTCCAGAGAAAGCTTAGAATGGGAAGAAGGTGGACCTTAGCCACCTGAAGGTGTTTGGTTGCCCAGCCTATGCACATATGGAGGCAACCGAAAGAAGCAAGTTGGACCCTAAGTCAAAAAGAATGATCTTCATCGGATATCCACGAGGAGTCAAGGGTTACCTACTGTGGGATCCTCAGTCTTATAAGATAGTGATCAGTAAGGATGTCATCTTTGATGAGAAGAGCATCTTGGAGAGATCGGGGAGTACGGATGGAAGTGCAACTACAAAGGTGAACAGCAGTGATTGCCCTTCACAGGTGGAGGATAGGCCATCTACTTCTACTGGCAAGGGTGTTTTAGTTGAGGTGGAGTTAGGTGGGAAAGATTCTCTGATGGTGAAGGATCAGCAAGAAAAGTCAACTGTTCAAAGGGAGGTACAGGAAGAGCCACACACAGTAGACTTGCAGGACGGTGCAAGGGGAGTGGCATTACATAAGTCTCAGGATACGATCTAGAAGTCAGTGTGATATGGCATGGATGAGACTATCTCTTATGCTCTCATCTCTATCAATGGAGATCCAAAAACATTCAAGGAGGCCATGGAAAGTCCTGATAAAGAATCATGGATGCAAGGCATGATGGAATGATGGGGGAACTAACTAGATTCTAGGATGATGTAGGTGAATTTTTTTTTTGTGATTTTTAGGATTTTAATGGAGTTAAGGATTTCCGAAAACAAGAGAGAGAAGATCTAGGGTTCTATACTAACAAGAACTTCAGGAAAGTAAGTAAGTCCCTAAGCAAGGATAAAAAAAGGACCCTGGGATTGAGAAACCCCGTAGGACGTAGCTCTCAGATCAATACCTACTTAGGAGTCAGGGTGGCAAACCTCAAAGATCCGAAGCACTCGATGCCGAGTTCACTCGCTCTCGCAGATGCGACCTGGATGATCGAGCATTCAACCCCGCGGATGTACCGGCTTTCTGTCCGAAAGTCATGATGGCAAGGGCAAACCGACTTTGTGTTCGTGGCACCTAGAGGACCTGCAAGCATTCAATAGAAAAGTTAGGATTCGATCAAAAAGAAAGCAATAGATAAAAGGATGAGAGTTGATGTGGTGATGGATGGAGTTCTTCTTGCTAGGTACCCGGTTGGATGATCCCAATGGACTCTGACTCGAAGTTGGAGGATGGAGTTGTTGAAGATATTGTAACTCAAGGCCTCACACCTCTCGACGCCTGAAGGCGAAGACGCTCCCTCACGGAGATCGACGTTCTTAAGGAATGAAGGTAACTAAAGAGAATTGGTTCTCAAAACTTGTATTTTTTCATTCATCATCAATTAAACTTTACAAGGGAGGGTAAGGCCCTTTATATAGGCACCTTAAAATCCATTCAAATTTCAAAAATACAAAGCTTCATGAAGAGGGCACCCAAATTCAAATTTCTTCTTCCAAGGTTTTGTGGCTTGAAAGATGGGAGTTGTCTCCTTGATTTAAGGGTCAATTATTTTCTTCCATAGCCTACCAAGCACTTTAGGAAGATGGCTTGATATGGGGCTTGAAACAAGGGAGTTGTCTTCTTGATTTGAGGGTCAATGATTTTCTTCCATAGCCAACCAAACACTTTGAGAAGAAGTCTTGATATGGGGCTTGAAACAAGGATCATGCCTTCATTGCCCATTGACCTTCCTTGGCTGCCCATAGCTCCTTTGGAAAGAGGGTTGATAGGGGGAGGGAAGGGAGGAAAGAATCAAGGAATGGCACCCATAAATTCTAGCATTCCCTTCTTGCCATGGTGATGTGGTGCCATATGGGATAGATGAGGTGGCACCAAGTGGCATCCTTCATGGCTTGGGAGATGGCTTGACCCATTACAAATTAGACTAGACTCGAAGACCACTCCGGCTTGGACCCAATCTTCAAACAGACTCGGACTGGAATCATTACAGGACTGGACTCAATACAGGACATAACTTGACCCAATTGGTCAATGTATAGGACTAAACAAAAAATAATTTAGACTAACTTCATGACTAAAAATTACAATGCATAGGCTTGAAGCCTTATTACAGGACCCAAAATTGAAACCCTAATCAGAGGTCTGGTGCCCACACCAATTCTCCCAGGATGGGAGGAACTCGACCCTATCGAGTATGGGTTGATTTGGCTTTGATATTTTTCCAGAAGGTCGGGGTCGAGGTGCTGCAAGTCCTTTCGGGTATCCTATGAATCATTGGACTGTGATTGGCCTTGCAATCAAACCAAGTAACACTAATAGCCTTTACCCCGGGTGGTCATAGCTTGATCATCCAGGACACGCTCGATTCGCTCTCCTCTCTCAGGTAAAATTGGAGCTGAATACTCTGGGTTGGGTTCGCTCTCAAATGAAAGGTTAGGCCCAAATGGCTTACTGGGTATGTTTGCTAGTTTCCTATACTCGACTAAGTCTGGGATATTGAAAGTCGAGCTAATGCCATAATCCAGGGGTAGCTCAAGTACATAGGCATTAGGGCCAACTTTCCTTATCACTCTAAAGGGGCCAGCTCCACGAGCATGAAGTTTCTTAACGGATCCCAGTGGAAACCGTTCAGGTCTAAGCCTAATCATTACAGAATCCCTTTGATCAAACTCTTTAGTTCTCTTTTGGGAATCAGCCAATTTTTTTTTAAAATTAATACTTAATGCAGAATCCTAACATGATGCAAAATGTAGACTCAACTAAGTATTCCTATAGAGTAGAATTTTATTGGACTCTCTAGGGCCTAAACCTAACAGATTATTGACTCTCTAGGTTTGACCCTGGTTTAGTATGTACAAGAAAAATTACCATGGATTCCTAGCAAATGCCATAAGGTATACCAGAAGTAGATGGCAAAAGGGATGGGCTCTAAGGAGTCATGCATTCTGGTAATCTCAATAAAAAGTAACCGCATGGCTCTAGAAATGTGAGAAGGTTCAGGGAAGGGTTGGAAATAGGAAGGAGACTGAGGGACTGGTTCAAAGTTAAAGAGACCAACCTTAATGTGTGAATGTTGGTTTATGGGTGTGCTTGTCCTAACATCATGATTAGTACTAGGAGGATCTATAGGTGCAAGTTCTAGGGTAGGCTGGGTGCTCCTAGAACATGGAAGGTTGTCAGGAAGGTCTTTGGAAAATTTATTTTGAAAGTCCTCTAAACTAATGTCTACTTCTTGTTCTTGGACCTTCTCTATGGGCAACACTTGAGAACCTTCACTTTCATCTAGTTTGTTTGATCCTGACTTGGTCATTTCTTCTTCAGATTTTATAGTGGGTTTAGGATCATTATCCTTTGATTCCTTAATGATTTCCATCTTGGGCCCATCTTCATCACACTTTTCCACTAAACTTGATTCATGGATGTCTTCTTGGGATTCCTCAATAGGCTCAGTGGTTTCTTCACTTACATTCTTAATGGGCTCAATCTTTTTTTCCTGAAATTTGTCAGATGGTTCTTCTCTCTGGGTTGGTTCATGAGTCTCTTTTGTGGTAGGGGTTCCCTCAGTCATCACATTCTCTAACTCTTTGGCCTTGATCAGGCTAACTTCTGGCTTCTTTTATTTTAGGCTAGTTGATTATCTCTTAACCTGGTCCTTAGGCTGAATTGGATTGATTGTAAATTTCTTCCCATGGTGGTTAAAGGTACGGTAATTGATCCGACCATAAAGGGTGGCATCATGATTGTAAAGCTAGGGTTGACCTAGGATAATGCTACTGATGCCCATGGGAAGGATATCACACCAAATCATCTCCTCATATGATTGTAGCTTGATCAAGACTTGGCACCTAAACTTTATGGGTATGGAGGTTGAATCAATCCACGAGACCTTATAAGGGTTAGGGTGAGGAACTGGTGTCAATCCTAGGGATTTGGCAGTACTTGAAGAAATGGCATTGACACAGCTCCCGCTATCAACTATGATCTTGCATACCTTATCCCCTAGTCTGGCAAAGGTTTGTAGGATATTAGTCCTACGCCAATCTTATTGCACTATGTCATGGGTAAGGATGCACCTAATTACTCCTAACAGGTCATCAGACTCATGGAATTCTTCCTGGTCCAAGAACTCCTGATTAGGACTCCTAGGGTGAATCTCTTGGGTTGGGTTAAAATGGAGAATTCTCCTGGGTTCATCCTCTATGGATGGTTCATGATGAGGGTAATCCCTAGGGGGAAGAGGTGACTCAGGCTCAGGTTCAACAGATGGTCTAGGACTATTCTTCTCTAAGGCTCCAATTCTATCTTCAAACTTATCAAGCCTATTGTTCATCCTAGCTAACTATTTAATGATGACCTTGAATTGTTCCTCACGATCGCTCTCCATGGATTCACTTGATTGGGAATGATGGGGGTGATAAGGGACTCCTGATCTAGTCAACATGCAATGAAAGATGTTAAGGGTTTGCTAGACTTAAAAGACTAACCAAATGTTACGTCAAGAAGACAACCTTGGTAGTAGTAACTTGGCACCTGGACAGGTAACTATAAGGTTGGTGGAGGTTCCTCTTTGCTTTCCTTAGACACCAATTTGAAATTAGCCAGGTAAGTGAACCAACCCACCTTTTTTCGGGCTCTCGTCCCTGAACCACTTGCTTAGACACCAGCTACACAAGCACACAAAAACAAGTTGTCTAACTTGGCTTGACACTTGGTTTGACCCGACTTCGTGGGTGTCCCTAGCTCACTAGAGCAATTAAGTGTCTATTCAATTTTAATTAGAGGTTGGGGCTCGATATGCCATGTGGTGATTTTTGGGCTAGGGACAGGTAATGAAATCCTGACCCTATGTCAAATTGCTGCCCTTAAGATGATTTATGAAGATGATGGCATACAAATGATCTAATGAGATGTCTCTAAGTTATATTTTTTTGGATTTTGATGTTTGATAATAGAAATAAAATGATGGAAATAAAAAGATATGACCGTAAATGCAAAATTAAACTATATGAAAAATGATGTGATGAGATGTGCTTGCTGAATTTTCATAGTAGAATTTTTACTCTGATGGTAATCATCCGTGTAAAAATTCTACAGACTGAAATAAAATCTGAAAAAATTCTAGAAAATACTTCTAATTATAAAAATCTCAGAAAAAAAAATCATAAAAGCACGACATTCTTATAGGCAGAAATAATCAAAATAGCAAACTATGTACGGAAATGCTGAATTTCTAAAAAGCTGAAATTAAAGATGCAAAACTTTTCTATTGGATTTTTTTTCTTAAAAATTTTCTTCTTATGTTCCTCTTCAAAGGTCTATCACAGTGGCACCTCTACACACCTTAGGAGATCCCCGTGGAATGGAAGGAGAGGGTCTTGAAACCCTACTTTTCTCCTAAGATCGGACGGCCTAGTGAAGCACCTAATCCAAGTACTTAAGAAGTGCTAAGTCCTAACCATGCTCTGATACCAGAAATGATGGGAGAACTAACTAGATGCTAGGATGATGCAGGTGAAATTCTTTTTTTTGTGATTTTTAGGATTTTAATGGAGTTAAGGATTCCTAAAAACAAGAGGATGATGGGAGAACTATACCTAGAGATTCATTTCTATTCTACTAGATTGCCACTATATATACTAGTGTCACTAGTGGATTGTGAGAGTTCACTAGGATCATTTTTGGATTAACGATCCAAGTTAGGGTTGAGATAAAATTGTTTCAGTCTATCGAAAGAGTTTCGATGATACTATGATAGATATTATAGCATATCTCACTACCAGATGGAATAGAACCTGAGGGGTCACATATAATAGGAGTCGACTTAATCATGACCATGGATCTATGTAAGAGTTATATATTTAGTATCTACTAATTTTGGCACTTGCTAAAATTAGTACCTACTAATTTTAGCACTTACTAATTTTAGCTTGATGGACCTATTTATAAATATTGCAATAATTTTTGACTTCATTATTTGACTTAATTAAATTAGATTTAATTATTATTAACTTTATTTAAAGCTAATTGGATTGCTAATTCAAATTTGACTTGAATTTTTGATCTCATCAAATCAGGTCAATAGACTTTTTGATTTTAGTTGAATCTAGGTATAAAAAGGGTTTCAAACTTAATAAAAAATTAGTCAAAATTGACTAGCAGTTTGGAGACTCAGTTGACTAGGTCTTTCTCTCTTATCTCATGCAGAAACCAAGAGGAGGGCATGAAAATGCATGCCTACTCTTAGCATGTGGTGAGAAGAGGGAGGTGCCAAGTTGGCACCCCTCTTTCTCATCTAGGACTCTCTCTCCTACTAGATAAAATTAGGCTCTTATTTAGATTTGAAGTTTGATCAAACCGTATATAAGAAACTAATTTTATCTGGATTTTTAAGAGACATTTTTTAGGAGATTTTTGTGGTTTTTAAGATGCACAGAAATTAGGTTGCACAGAATTAATTTTGATATAAATCCCTTCCAAAATTCATCTCAAGTTTTTTTCTTTACAAAAAATAGAGTATAATACCTCTATAGAAAGTTAAGAGGCAAGAGTTTCCAGAATTTTTTTTTTTTCTTGATATTTAATTCCTTGAGAGAAAAGGAGAGAAGGCTGATGAGTTTTGATTTAGACTAGAAGAAGAAGGTCCATCTCTATGCTTGAAGAAAGACCTGAAAAGATCTAGTAGTCCGGGGGTCTTGGTAATTCGGTAAGGAAGGCTTTGTGTAGATACTGGTAAAGGCTGAGGCATGCATGGCTCCAACGAATACCACAAATCTGATTGATCTGATAAATCTGATACTATAAGAGGGAGTTAAGTTAGGTAAGATGATCATTCATCTTATAATTTTATAAGATTTCAGATATGATATTATTATTTTTCTAGCATATTAGAAGGTTAAATAGATGATTTATAACTTAATTTTAAATCAGCATGCTTGTGAAAGTTATTTTGTATGATCGTTACTTTCATTGCATTGAGGGTTTAAAACCTAGTTCTACATCTAGTCATCTATGAGTGAATCCTAACATCATAGTCTTGTCTCTATTGGATCCCTAAGAAAATAAAAAATGATGCCGATCAGGTAATGTTATGATGGGACATATATTGGATCTACTGGCTAGCAAGATTTTTGGCTGGCTATGCCTTGTGTCATCAAACCATGTCAATTTAAGGATATCATATGTACTTCTGCTATTCTATGCACATCTCAAGCTAGCAATAGCTTATATTCTTGGTGGCCAGAGGAGGGAACTTTTATGTATTGTGATTGTAGTTGTCAAGCCAACTTGATAGATCTAATGCTACCCAATGAATTGCACCGCTTGCTTGAATTATTTGCTTTTTATTTAACCTTTGATTGTTTAATGTACCATCATGGACCTTAAACGAGTTCTACTAAGTCAATGCAAGTATGCCATGATTCTAAGTGCACCGATGTGTTCTTAGCAATATTGCAGGCACAATTAGAGATGATAATGTTAGCAAATAGTCTTTTTGAAAATGTCTATGAGATTGCATCGAAGAGTTTAGCTGCATAAATGATGTAAAGTGACTTCTACTTGTATGGTTATCTTACCAGTGAAATGGATTTATATGATAATGGCATTTGTATGTTCCTCAATTTTATCTATACAATGTTGACCTGTAAAGTTTGATGTGTATGTACAATGTTCTCTCGATTATGTATAAATTAAAATATACACTATAACTCTATTTTATGTCCTACATCTTAAAACTTATGTTATTGGATTGGTATAAAGTTAGGGCAAATTCTCTTACATTTTTTGGTGGTGCTTGATATTTGTTAATTGTTGGTCTTTACATCCGTTTCAATGGCAACTATGTGCAGGTTGTTTGTTTCCTTTATATGCCTAGTTTTGGCTTGTGAGATCATTTTTATTTGGATTTAATGTTATTTTCAAGAGACAGATATATTAGAAAAAAAATAAAATTTTAATTATTTTTTTCTTCAAATTTAAAATTAGTGACTAATTTTTAGATCAATTTTGAAAATAATTTTTTTTTAAAATTATTTGTAATCAATTTTATTATTGATTTTTAATTAAGATTTTTATTTAATAAATTATAAAAAATCTACCAACCAATTTTATGATTGATTAGTAGTAAAATAATTTTTTAAAATAATTTTAATAAATTTTGTGATTGATTTTGTTATCGATTATTAAAGTATTTTTTAAAAAAATTATGATTGATTTTGTGATCAATTTTTAATCAAAACTATATTTAATATTTCTTATATAAATTTTATGACCAAAATTTTGACCAAAAATGAATTAAAAATATTTTAAATAATATTAGCGATTAATTTTTATCAAAATATTTTTTTATTTTAAAACAACTTAGTGACCAATTTTGCAACCGATTCTTATAATAAAGAATTTTTAATAAATTTTATGACCAATTTTATGATCTATTTTTAATCTTAATTTTATTTCATATTTCTTTAAAATATTTTTTGGCTAATTTTTTGATTGATTTAAAATTTTTTGCAATCAATTTTGCAATCAAAAAATTGGTTGCAAAATTATATTTTTATTTTTAAAAGAATTTAAATAAATTAAAAATTTTAATCAATATTTTTATTTTTCTGTAACTAAATTGGTTAAAAAAATTGTGACCAAAATAATCGGTCACTAAATATTTGTAACTAGGGTTTTTGCAACCAAAAGGAATCGATTGCAAAAAAATTTAGCGACTAATTTCTAATTTTTTGTAACCAATTTTGCGGTTGCTAAAGTAGATTTTTCTTGTAGTGTTATCACATTATGTACATCTTTCTTTATGAGCTCTTTTATGATAAAGTTCTTAGAATTACTTCTATTCATAAAGATAGATTTGTCATATAGTTCTTAAATTTGTTCATGATCAAATGATCATTATTACCTAGGATTACAACGTTTATCAAGTATAGGTCATTGTATATCATATAGATTGGTTATCCTCATAACTAAGGAGTGTGAGGATACTGGTATGGTATGCAGGTGAGTATAAAAGTACATTCACTAAACATGACCAACTCTATAAAGGACTCTATTGTCAAGAATATCTCACAGAAGGGTATGGGTATAAGTATCCCACCGATCTAAGATTACCATGATGACTTGCAAGCAACTCACTATACTTTGATGCTAGACTACCCATATTTCTAATTCAGTGATGAAAAATCTCTGCATGCAGTCAAGTACTTGTTAAGTCAGTGTTGGGTCAAGATGGGATTAATCACTCTAAGGTGTTGGAGAAAATGCTCTTTTGTGTTTCAATTTAGCAAGACTCTAGCTAGGGCAATCCTTGTAAGGAGTCATAGGATTTTTTAGATTAAGACACATTTGGATGAACTAATTAAGAGTAAACAGTTCACTTTGATGTCATCCTGAGCATTAGGTTAAAGGGATGAACTATATGGTAACCATATTCCAAGATTATGGAATATTACTTAGCAATCATTTTACCTATCTAGATATCGGGTACCATTTCTAGATGGTTACATCAATTAGTTTAGGAATTAGTTCCTGGGCTAGCAGCTTAATGTTCGAAGCTATGGGATCGCATATAATAAAAGTTTTTATCAATCATGATGATTGATTAACGATTAAGAATCATTCAAGAATATAATTATCAATTTGATTGATAATTAACCTAATACAAATATTATAAATAAATAAATAATTATTAATTAATTATAAGATGATTAATTAGTAATTAGATTTCTATTGGCTTAATTTGATTGAGTAAACATGTTATAATCAAGTCTAATTGAATTTGGTTCAATCAGATTTTACTCGATTAGGTTATATGATGATCTAATTGCTATGAAATTTTATTCTTGACTTGATTTAGACTTGGACTTCATTTATTTTTGATTTGATTAAAAATTAATTAAGTTAATTAGGACCTAATTAAATTGGTTCAAGTTGGTTAATTAGTTCTATTAGTAGAAAATATAGTTAGATTAGGCACATGGGATCCATAGTTGTATAGGCTCTATATTGGCCGAACAACGTGCATTTTAAACAAGGCATCAACGAGCCCTGCTAACTATTTCCAAGGCACTCAACCAGAAGTCCTAGAGAGGGTAGTAGCTGAGGCCAACTCCTATGCCCCAAGATATTAGCAAACCCTACCGACCATCCCCAAGGTATTCAGTTAAAAGTCTCAGAGTGGGTGATGGCAGGGCCTAACTCCTATATCCTAAGGCATTAGCGAGCCCTGTCGACCGCCCCCAAGGTGATCGATCAAAAGTCTTGAGGTGGGTGATGGCAGAGGCTAACTCCTATGCCCCCAAGGTAGAGGTAAACTCTTAGCCCCCAAGGTATTAGCAAGCCTTACTGACGCCCCCAAGGTGATTCGTAAGAAATCCTGGAGTGGGTGATGATAGAGGCTAACTCCTATACCCTAAGATATCAGCGAGCCTTACTGATCACCCCCAATGTGCTTGGCCAAAAGTTCTGGAGTGGCTAACGGTAGAGAACAACTACTATGCTCCAAGGCATCAACGAGCCCAACCGACATCCCTACGGTACTCAACCAGAAATCCTTAAGCATGCATCAATCGAAAGGTTCTTAATAATAAGCCTTATAGCATGGTTGAGCCACATTGAGAAAGCTGGCCAATGTTGTCTTAGTAGTACACCCATTCTAAGCCCCCGTAGTGCAATACTTTGATGCCTACCACCTCCATGTATCACCACCTAGCAAAAATCTCCATCACATCCTGAAATCACTGAATCATTGTGGGATTCCATAGGAGCAACAAGCATGCTTGAATGTCCTATAACTTGAGTGACCATTTAATAGATCATAGCTTATCTTAGACAAATGACAAGGATGCATTTAAGAAGACAAGATGCCTCTGTGCTAGCAAAAAGGTCCCAGGTGACACATGGAGGTCCAGCCACCATCCACTATATCTAGCAGGATCTTGGTCTCACTAGAAATACTCCATACTATCCACCTATAAGAGGGGCTCCATGTGAGCTCCCTGAGGTATGCAAGCCTTTCCTGCTTACTCTCCCATTGTTCGTATCGATATTGACTGAACGTTAAAGTGCCATCTGGTGCGGGCACCAGACTCATAAGAAGACTTCAGAGCTCCATTTGGATCTCTGATTGACATTGCCCGAGAAATTAGGGTTTGTAATAAAGGTTGACCTGGTCAACCAGTTTATTTATTTTATTTATTTCTTGAGTCACCATTTAAATTTTGTTGAGTCATGTTGACTCGGTGCAAGTCCCGATGTGGTTTCAATTTTATCCAAAATGGTGCCGCAATTGTCTTCCAATCAAATCAAGGTCCAAAATGGTGCCACATTTGTCTTCCAATCAAATCAAGGTCCAAGCAAGTGAAGGCCACACTCCAAGCCACATGCCCAGCCACACTCCGAGCACATGCCAGGGTCCAGGAGGTGCCACAGAGGCATCCCAGTGTCATGGTCCCCACATCCAAAGAAGAAAAAATCAAATTGGAAGCCAATTTAAAGGAGGCGCCCATACCTGCCAATTTTGTCTAAGCAAAGAAGGAAAGGGACTTCTCTTGGAGAAAAAATCAAAGAAGGACATCCAACCTACTCCTAATTGAAGTTCAAATCAAAATCAAAGAGCTTAACTTGGAGTGGAAGAAAAGAAGAAATGCCATAAGGAGAAGAGGACTCCAAATCAAAATCCAACTCCAAAGAAGGCGCCATAAAAAAAAAAAAAAAATTCCAAAAAAATCCTTTATGGCCGTTCCAAATTTTTTTGAATTCTTGGTCGGCCAAGAGAGGAGGTTTTCTACCTAATCTAGAGGTTGGAGGAGTTTAGTCCCACATGGGAATTTGTACAAACTTGGAGAAAATTTTAGGTCTATATAATAGACCTCTCTTTGTAACTTTAGAAAATCAATGAAGAAAAATTATTTTTGCTATTCTCTTGTGTTGAGTAACCTAGGTTTCTCTTCTTCCGTACTATTCTAAGTGTTGAGCTCCGTGAGGGGGTAATCCGGGTTCCATTGGAGCCTTGAGGAGGTGAGAGATCTCCATCTTTATCCAAAACCCTAGGTTAGCCACTTAAAAATCCAAAACCCTAGCCGCCCTTCATTATTTTCAATCCATCAAACCCTAGCTCCTTCCATCTCCCACGGCCTCTCTCTCTCTACAAGTCCAGGCCGTCCACCTTCATCCAGATCCAGTCCGGCTACTTCAGATCCAGAGCAAGTTCCAAGGAAAATCACATCAGCTTCCAGGAGAATCCAGTTTTCAGCAATTTCAATCTTCAAGTTCATCAACCTGGTAAATTTTTTCCTTGACTCTCTGATTCCATCAATTGTTTTTCTTCTCTTCCAGATCTTGAGTTCAGGAGAAGCCAACCTGCCAAAGGACCAGTATTGGAGGATCCATTGCGAAGATATCTGAATCCGAGGATCCAACAATCTGCTCGGGAGAGTTCTTCCACCAAAATCTGTGAAGATCATTGTCTGGTTAGGTAAACCATCTTTTCTCTTTATTTCTGTTCTGTTGAAAGTTCGGAGCGAAACCCTAGGTCTGGGAGTTTCTCAACCCCCAGCGATCCGTTGCTTCTGAACTACTCTGATAATTTAGTTTCCTTAAAATTGTGCTTTCAATTATCATATTAGTATCTTTCAATGTTAGGTTAACTTTTCTTTGATTTGAAGCCAACTTCTACAAACATATAAAAATAACAAAAAATAATTAGTTAATCTTAATTTACTTCCACATCGCATCCCTTTATTTTCTGCATCATTTTTGGTATCAGAGCTTCCGTCCTGCATCAATTTTGGTATCAGAGCCCAGTCTAGGGTTTCTGATTTGCTTGCTTGCTTGTTTTGATTGTTTTCTCTTTTTATTTTGTCTTCTCGAAGTAGACTCCCCAGGACGTCCGGTCCTAGGAACTAAGCGAGGCGCAAGCCTCCTCCTCCCATTCCATGGGGTGTTCCTAGGGCGTGTAGGGGATCCATTGGGTTATAACTTCGTAGCAGGGATTATAAACGGAGAAGACAATCTAGTTGCAGCCCGTAATTGCCCTGTTGTCTGAATTATTTCTCCGTACATAAAATTCCAAATTGTATGATTTTTCCTTCATTGAAACCAGTATAATTGAACCTATTTTCCATAATTTTTCTGTGATTTATTGGTTTCGATAAAAATTCTGAGCATTAAAATATAACAACTCTGTTTTTTGTGTTCTGCAATTCAATTCTTTTGGAGTGATCATCTCATAATTTACTTAAGGGCAATTGAGCATCTAAGATAAGGGGAGGAGTTGATTACCTCTCCTTAGCCCAAAACCACCATCCAATCATTCGAACCTAGACCTAATTTAAAATCAGTTAGACCTAATTTGCCCTAGTGGGCTAGGGACACCAATTGGTCGGGTCTAGGCTAGTGTTGAGTCAGTTTGCCGAGTTATTCTATGTGTGCTTAGCACTCAGTGTCTAGAACGGTGGTTCAGGGATCCATTCCCGAAGGGCTTGTGTGTTGGTCCGCCTACCTGGCCAATCACTGATTGGTGTCTAGGATTGGCAATCAGGGACCTAACACTCCCCTTACACCTGCCTGGCTGAGTCCTGAGTTACTACAGGCTAGCTTGCCACTCTGATTGGGCATCTAGTTTGGACTCTAGGTCTAGTGATCCAGTAGTCGATTTAGTCTAGTCTCATTTTGTGTGCTTGCTTGAATCATCATGTCTACCAGAAATGGAGTGCCATATCAACCTGGTCAAACCCAACCTGATTTAGAGGCCATGATCAGAACTCTTACTGAAAGTATGGCTAAAATGAATTAGGATATGACAAACACTGTGGCCCAGTTTAGCGCACAAATTCATGAGGATCTTACCCAACTTAGGGACCGAGTCCAAGTACTTGAAGAACCTAGACATCGGAATTGGACTCCTGACCCCGATTTTAATGTGCCTCAACCTCACCCACATCAGGAGCCTAGAAGGCCTTTATATAGAGATCCTGAACCTAATCATAGGAGGCCTGACCCAGAGCCTGAAGATAGAGATGATAGGTTCATCAGGAACATCAAATTAGATGCACCCACTTTTGATGGTAGTCTGAACCCTAAGGTGTATTCTGATTGGGAGGGTGAGATGGACCAATACTTTGAGTGGTATGCTATGTCTGAGGAGAGGAAATACAAGTTTGCCAAGATGAAATTAGTGCGTCAAGCTAGGTTATACTGGGGGAACATTGAGCTAACCACTAGGAGACGGAATGTTGAGCCCATAACCACTTGGCAGGGTATGAAAGAAAAACTGAGAGATAAATACCTACCCATTTCATACCAGCAAAACCTGTTAGACCAATGGCAAAACCTGAAACAAGGAAACCGATCTGTCTCAGACTACATAGCTACTTTTGATGAATACCTAATGAGATGTGATGTGAGTGAAGCCCACGAAGTCACTTTGTCTAGATTTAGGGCTGGACTGAGGGAAGATATCAAGAGAGAACTATTTCTGAGAGAGGTTACTGATCTAGACCAAGCCTACTAGATTGCACTGAACATTGAGAAATTTCAGAGAGGACCTATACCTTCTAGGGTTAGTGCCCCAATCCCAAGGAATGGACCTAGCCAAGTTATCCCTAGTAAACCTTTTCAGGGTACTTCTACCCCTAGGCCCATGGACAAAGGTAAGGCACCTGACACCCAGAGAACCCCTAGTTCAAATATCACCTGTTTTAAGTGTCAGAAACCAGGTCACATTTCCAGTCAGTGTACTGCCATAGCCTGTTTCAAGTGTCATAAGGTAGGTCATGTTGCTAGCCAGTGCCCACGTAGATCCCTTTACATAGAAGAGGGAGAGAATGATAATTCCGAGCCCAGTGAGGAATTTGAAGAAGAAGTTTATGAGGCCGGAATGAATTTGGTTGAGGAGTATGAAGGAGAGGAGGAACCCAATGAATCTGATCAATTAGGAGTTGTAAGATGCATCATATTCCAGAATCTAGTTCAAGAGGATTGGCGTAGGACTAACATCCTACAGACTTTTCTTAAATTAGGGGATAAGGTATGTAAGATCATCATAGATAGTAGGAGCTGTGTAAATGCCATCTCTACTAGCACTATCAAGATGTTAGGCTTAATCCCAGTTCCCCATCCCAAGCCCTATAAGGTTTCTTGGGTAGATTCTACCTCCATACCCATCCAGTCTAGATGTCAAGTCCAAATCCAAATGCAATCTTATCACGAAAAGATTTGGTGCGATGTCTTACCCATGGGGGTGAGCAGTATAATTCTCGGAAGACCTTGGTTGTATGATCATGATGCCACCCTCTTAGAAAAATCCAATACCTGTGTCTTTAGTTTCAATGGGAAGAAGATTACGATCCATTCAGTTCCCCCTAAGGACAAGGTAACTAAAGGAGCCGGTAAGGTTAAGGAGATAAAAACTAGAGTGAACCTAATCAGTGCTAAGGACCTAGAACAAGAAATTCATAGTGATTCACCCATCTGGATGTTGACTGCTAAGGAACATAGAACTTCGGAACCCTCAGAGCCTCCTCAAGAAGTTAAACCTGTGTTAAAAGAATTTGAGGATGTCTTTTCCGAGGATTTGCCAGACCACCTTCCACCTCTTAGGGATATCCAGCATGCCATAGATCTAATCCCAGGAGCGACTTTGCCCAACTTGCCCCATTACAGGATGAATCCATCTGAGCATGAAGAACTGCAAAAGCAGGTTGGAGAATTATTGAGAAAGGGGTTTATTAGAGAAAGTCTTAGCCCTTGTGCAGTCCAAGCCTTACTGACCCCAAAGAAAGATGGCACGTGGAGGATGTGTGTTGACAGTCGTGCCATCAATAAAATTACCATCAATATAGGTTTTCCATCCCTAGACTAGATGACATGCTTGATATGATGGCTGGTGCAATGTTTTTTTCTAAGATTGATCTCAAAAGCGGCTATCATCAGGTTAGGATTAGACCCGGGGATGAATGGAAAACTGCTTTCAAAACTAAGGATGGTCTTTATGAATGGGTTGTTATGCCTTTTGGGTTGTCCAATGCCCCTAGTACTTTCATGAGAATTATGACCCAGGTACTTAGAGCTTTCATAGGAAAATTTATGGTGGTCTATTTTGATGACATCTTGATCTATAGTAAGACCCCAGCAGATCACCTAGGCCACCTTAGAGCAGTCTGCCAAGTTTTGAGGAATGATAGACTCTACGGTAATCTTAAGAAGTGTGAATTCATGACTAGTAGAGTTATCTTTCTTGGTTTTGTAGTAACCCCTGACGGCGTGGCGGCCGATCCTGAGAAGATTAGGTCCATAGTAGACTGGCCAGAGCCAACCAATGTGCATGAAGTTAGAAGTTTCCACGGCTTGGCTACCTTCTATAGGCGATTCATCAAGGGGTTTAGTACTTTAGCTGCTCCTATCACTGATTGTATTAGGAAGGGAGAATTTCATTGGACTAAGTCAGCCCATAAAGCCTTCCTAGATCTTAAGGATAAAATGACCCAGGCACCCATTCTGAGATTAATCATTTTTCTAAAGTATTTGAGGTTGCCTATGATGCTTCAGGTGTAGGAATAGGTGGAGTCCTAAGCCAAGAGAATCATCCCATAGCATTCTTTAGTGAAAAACTTAATGATGCTAAGCTTAGGTATTCTACCTATGATAAGGAATTTTATGCGGTGGTGCAAGCTTTGCGTTACTGGAGACATTATTTTCTACCGCAGGAATTTGTACTATTTTCGGACCATGAGGCTCTTAGATTTCTGAACTCCCAAAAGAAGCTTAACCCTAGGCATGCTAAGTGGGTAGAATATATCCAGTCCTATACTTTTGTCCTGAAACATAAGGCTAGAGTTGAGAATAAGGTAGCTGATGCCCTTAGTCGCCGATCTCTGTTATTAAATTCTTTTAGAACTGAGGTCATAGGGTTTGAGCAAATCAAAGAGGAATATGAGTCTTGTCCGGATTTCACAACTGTGTATCAGGATCTAGTTCAAGGACCATCTAGTAATCACCAGGATTATACCCTTGTAGATGGTTTTTTGTTCTTCAAAAATAGGCTTTGCATCCCTATAACTTCTCTTAGGGAATTTTTGATTTGGGAAATCCATGCTGGAGGTTTAGCCGGCTATTTTGGAAAAGACAAGACCATTCTAGCTATTGAAGACCACTTTTTCTGGCCTAGCTTGAAAAGGGATGTAGCTAATATTGTAGCTAGATGTTGAACCTGTGCTGTTGCCAAACAGCGAAAACAAAACACTGGCCTTTATACCCCACTCCCTGTCCCAGATCGTCCTTGGCAAGATGTGAGTATGGATTTTGTGTTAGGTTTACCTAAGACCCAGAGGAGACATGATTCTATCTGTGTCGTAGTCGACCGATTCTCTAAAATGGCCCACTTCTTGCCTTGTTCCCAAACCTTTGATGCGTCTAAGGTAGCCACACTTTTCTTCAATGAGATAGTTAGACTCCATGGCCTACCTAAGACAATCGTTTCAGATAGGGATGTCCGGTTCACCAGTTACTTTTGGAAGACCCTTTGGCATAAGTTAGGGACAAAACTTAAGTTTTCAACTGCCTATCATCCCCAAACTGATGGCCAAACTGAAGTAGTGAACCGTAGCCTAGGAAATCAGCTGAGATGTCTTGTTGGTGAAAACACCAGAAATTGGGATTTATACCTACCAAGGGCAGAATTTGCGTACAATGACTCGGTCAATAGGTCTACGGGTAAGAGTCCATTTGAAATTGTACATGGGTACAAACCTCACACACCTCTTGACCTAGTCCCTTTACCTGTCCACACTCGAGTCTCTGAGTCTGCTGAGAATTTTGCACAGCATGTAAAAGACTTGCATAAAGAAATTCATGCCAAAATAAATTTAAGTAATGAAGCTTATAAGAAGTTGGCTGATACTCAAAGGCGAGTCAAATCTTTTGTTGAGGGAGACTATGTGATGATTAGGTTAAGGCCTGAATGGTTTCCTCCTTGAACCGTTAGAAAGTTACATGCTAGGGGAGCTGGACCATTTAGAGTGGTAAAGAGAGTAGGATCCAATGCCTATGTGCTCGAGTTGCCTCCAGAACTAGGCATTAGCTCTACTTTCAACATTACAGACTTAGTAGAGTACAGGGAGCCAGCTGTGATTCCTAGTGAGCCTTTTGAGCCTAACCCTATCATTGAGAGTGATCCCGACCCTGTGTGTCCACCAACAAACTGGCCTGTGAGGAAAGAGCAGATTGAAAAGATCCTGGATGATCAGGTTATCTCTACTCGTAATCGAGGATACCAAAGGTACCTGGTCCGCTGGCAAGGAAGGCCAGATTCTGATGACTCTTGGATCTCCCGAGAAGAATTACAAGAATTGGACCCAGACCTCTTGGAGAGATACCAGAGCCAACTTGAGCCTTACTCGACAGGGTCGAGTTCCTCCCACCAAGGGAGAATTGGTGCGGGCACCAGACTCATAAGAAGACTTCAGAGCTCCATTTGGATCTCTGATTGACATTGCCCGAGAAATTAGGGTTTGTAATAAAGGTTGACCTGGTCAACCAGTTTATTTATTTTTATTTATTTCTTGAGTCACCATTTAAATTTTGTTGA
The DNA here is from genome assembly GCA_021397845.1 of Areca catechu. Classification (NCBI taxonomy): domain Eukaryota; kingdom Viridiplantae; phylum Streptophyta; class Magnoliopsida; order Arecales; family Arecaceae; genus Areca; species Areca catechu. The sequence goes on from CM038050.1 coordinate 105,314,380, forward strand.
GTCATGTTGACTCGGTGCAAGTCCCGATGTGGTTTCAATTTTATCCAAAATGGTGCCGCAATTGTCTTCCAATCAAATCAAGGTCCAAAATGGTGCCACATTTGTCTTCCAATCAAATCAAGGTCCAAGCAAGTGGAGGCCACACTCCAAGCCACACGCCCAGCCACACTCCGAGCACACGCCAGGGTCCAGGAGGCACCACAGAGGCATCCCAGTGTCATGGTCCCCACATCCAAAGAAGAAAAAATCAAATTGGAAGCCAATTTAAAGGAGGCGCCCATACCTGCCAATTTTGTCTAAGCAAAGAAGGAAAGGGACTTCTCTTGGAGAAAAAATCAAAGAAGGACATCCAACCTACTCCTAATTGAAGTTCAAATCAAAATCAAAGAGCTTAACTTTGAGTGGAAGAAAAGAAGAAATGCCATAAGGAGAAGAGGACTCCAAATCCAAATCCAACTCCAAAGAAGGCGCCATAAAAAAAAAAAAAAAATTCCAAAAAAATCCTTTATGGCCGTCCCAAATTTTTTTGAATTCTTGGTCGGCCAAGAGAGGAGGTTTTCTACCTAATCTAGAGGTTGGAGGAGTTTAGTCCCACATGGGAATTTGTACAAACTTGGAGAAAATTTTAGGTCTATATAATAGACCTCTCTTTGTAACTTTAGAAAATCAATGAAGAAAAATTATTTTTGCTATTCTCTTGTGTTGAGTAACCTAGGTTTCTCTTCTTCCGTACTATTCTAAGTGTTGAGCTCCGTGAGGGGGTAATCCGGGTTCCATTGGAGCCTTGAGGAGGTGAGAGATCTCCATCTTTATCCAAAACCCTAGGTTAGCCACTTAAAAATCCAAAACCCTAGCCGCCCTTCATTATTTTCAATCCATCAAACCCTAGCTCCTTCCATCTCCCACGGCCTCTCTCTCTCTACAAGTCCAGGCCATCCACCTTCATCCAGATCCAATCCGGCTACTTCAGATCCAGAGCAAGTTCCAAGGAAAATCACATCAGCTTCCAGGAGAATCCAGTTTTCAGCAATTTCAATCTTCAAGTTCATCAACCTGGTAAATTTTTCCCTTGACTCTCTGATTCCATCAATTGTTTTTCTTCTCTTCCAGATCTTGAGTTCAGGAGAAGCCAACCCGCCAAAGGACCAGTATTGGAGGATCCATTGTGAAGATATCTGAATCCGAGGATCCAACAATCTGCTCGGGAGAGTTCTTCCACCAAAATCTGTGAAGATCATTGTCTGGTTAGGTAAACCATCTCTTCTCTTTATTTCTGTTCTGTTGAAAGTTCGGAGCGAAACCCTAGGTCTGGGAGTTTCTCAACCCCAGCGATCCGTTGCTTCTGAACTACTCTGATAATTTAGTTTCCTTAAAATTGTGCTTTCAATTATCATATTAGTATCTTTCAATGTTAGGTTAACTTTTCTTTGATTTGAAGCCAACTTCTACAAACATATAAAAACAACAAAAAAAAATTAGTTAATCTTAATTTACTTCCGCATCGCATCCCTTTATTTGTTCTGCATCATTTTTGGTATCAGAGCTTCCGTCCTGCATCACCATCATCTAGACCACCCTTGGTGGGGCTTTTTTGCAGGTATCTCTTCCCGGAGGCTGGCCTACACTATCTATTCCAGCACCTTCAACATCTTTAGCTCCCTTTTTAGTGCTTGACAAATTTTGGCACCATAAGATTTGAGGAAGGGCTTGAATATTTGTAGGGAGTGTAAGTCACAAGAAGGGAAGGCTATGCCATCTAAAAAGACCGTCTCTTGCTGCACCAACACCATGGCCTCTTAATTGGTAGAAAGGAAAGCCAAGAACCAAGCAAATGATCCACCTCACTCCTACGCTAGCAAGGACCTCACCACCACCACAAGTTGTGTTGGTGGGTGTGGATCGATTCAACTCACTTTTCATAAAAGTCTAAAACTTAGTGCCTGTTATCCAAGCCATCCAGGACATCTCTGCACAACCTCCGATGATCCGCTTCCATCGATTTTAAGACCCATGTCTTCCTAACCTCTGACATTACCCATATCTATGATGTAACCAGCAATGCAATATCCACTAGCCAGAGCGGCACCTCCACCACCGGGGCAATTTCAAGCCCCCATGAATGGCCCTAGGGGGACCACCCACTATTAAGCCACCATCCTAGAAGCCTGGGGGCAAGGAGACCATGCCTTGAGAGTTCTCAGTCAGAGCATGACTCTACTCCTGATCATCAATATCTATAGTGATCAGAAGCTTTGGCCGATCAAGACCATAAAATCAATCAAAGATTTAAGGAGATGGATCATCGAATCGAGGTGATTCTCTATCTTCTTTCAGCACAAAATAATGGGATCGACAATGAGTCACTATTTGATGATAGGATCATATGGGCACTACTTCCCTGGTATTTTAAATTCTTACAACTCAAGAATTATGATGGAACCACCAACCCCAACCATCTAGAAAGATTTAGAGTGATAACGCTCCTCCATGGTGCTATTGATCCTATTATCTACCAAGCTTTCCCCTCCACTTTAAAGGGAGCATCTCAATATTGATATTTTAACTTGAAGCCAGGGTTGATACACTTCTTTGAGCAACTAAGTTGAGCATTCACCAACCACTTTTTTAGTAGTTCGAGATCACAACAATGCATGAATTATTGGGAACTGTATGTCCCAAAGCCAATCATCTAGGTTGTAGATGGTTGTGCGACTCGACTCATGTATATGTATATGAATTATTGAATTGAATAAAAAGTTTATTCTAGTTGATTCATCACATGACTCTTCTTAATTGAACTCTTGTGTGATGATGTCCTTTGAGCTACCTTGTATGCGATGTAGAGAGGATGCATCGTGTAGTTTATAAACTGGTTCGTGATCGAAGGATGCACTGTTTCAAGAAGATGGGGTATCGAGAGTAGGTCGTTGATATCATGTTTGTTGGTTGTCCTCTTATCCAAGTAGCATGGAGATGCTGGTATGACATCGGGTGTTGTGTTTGACACTTCACTAAGCATGACTCTCATGTGAGATTCTTTTCCTGTCAAAGAGATATTTTGCATTAGAATGTGGACATGAATTATTCCTCTGACTTGAGATCACTATGGCAGCTTGCAAGCAACTCACCATGCTTAAGTGTCGAACTATCCAAATTTCTAATCCGATAATAGAAGGTTGCTGGGTATAGTCAAATTCTTGTATAGCGATAGTAGGATCAAGATATGATTGATCTCTCCAAATGGTTTGGATCGAATGCTTATTATGTCTTAATTAAGAAAGACCTTGGCTAGGGCATTCCTTGTAAGGAGTTGAAAAAATTCTTTATTTGAGACATATTGAGATGGACTGATTAGGGTTGGGCAGTTTAACCCTAAGACATCTAGAGCATTAGGAGATCAAAGAAATAAGTTCAGTGATATTCCATGTTCTACAGGTTTTTGTTGCTCTGCAACCTTCGACCTATCCAGACGCCGGGTGTCATTGCTAGATGGCGACTTTGGCTGGTACTGAAAATATTCTTGTGCTACCGGTTTAGTGTTTGAACCTATGGGATCACACATCATGGGATTTCTTCTTGATTTATTAGCTTCGAAATGATTGGGAATCATTCCGAACTCATTTGACAAGAAGTTGTCAAACTGCTAATCGTTTGACAAGAGCTGGTGTTTCTTTTGGAGTGCTTTCCTTGACGGTGATCGTCACCTCTCGCAAAAGGTTTTCACTCCTATCCCATGGGCCTGAAGATATGTTCTTCGACACCCTTTTATGTGATTCATAGAATGGTTCCATGAGTCAAATAATTTGCATACTTGATTTCATACATTTATTACTTAATATGCATAAAGATCTGTGTAGGGCTAGTATTAATTAGATTAACATATTAGATAAAAGCATTTTATCGTCTTCCATTGTGTCATGCATTTAGAAAAGTTTAAAATTGCATGTATCAAGGGCCCCACCCTAGGCATGCCCAACAGTGGTATCAGAGCCAGGTTGAATGCAAATTAGTTTAATACTTTTGTATGAAATCGGCTTGATATCCTTCACATAGTACTTAGATTAAGGTGGATTTGCCATGGCCATCCGGTCATAGGAGAGAAGTATGGTTTAAAGGCCATCTCTTCCCATTCGGGGTTCTCCTATGGTGTGTAGGGGTGTCGCTGCGTCATGACCTTATCAAGAAGAAAGTGAGGGATTTGATAGGTTAAAATTGTTTTAATCTATGTTTATGGATCATAGCTTTGATTAGATAAGATCTAAAAGATGCATGATCTAAAATTTTGAAAAGTTCAAGTGAAAGGAACAAATTTTAGAGTTACTATTTTTTGCCCAGGCAAACGAGCTGACTCGCCTCCTGCATAAGCCAACTCGACCAAAAAACCCAGAAATAGTAAATTTAAAGTTCATGATTTTTGGTGAAATTGTTTCATTCCCTTTTGAAATTGTTTCAAAACTTGGAATAATTGAAAATGTTTCAATTGGCATGATACACTTAATTGAGAATTGAGTTGTATTTTTGAAAACCTTTAAGATTTAGGATGTGATTCTAATCTTAAGACATGATTGATAAACCATGGGTTGATTGGGTTAGCTAGAATTGGGTCCTTAAATGGGTTAGACCTAGAAAAAGAGAAAAGACTAATCAAAAGTTGAATTAGGTCTCTCCTCTATAGATCTCTCTAATAGTTAGTTAGATCAGTCCATACATCTAAATGGACTTGATTGGTGGCTTCGTGATGAGCCCTCATCTTTATGTTACTCTGATTGAATCTGGTAAACCACTTGATGTCTAAGGTAAGTTTGACATTGGTGATCAAGGTTCTTTGGGCTAACTCTTACCTAGCCAACTCAAGGTTGGTGTCTAACCCAAGAGGCTTACCTGGTTTAACCCATCCCTTGATCTTACTTACCTGGCTAATGTGGTGAATTAGATCAGATTAGAATATCATTGATTCGAGTTGACCCATGTCAACTACGGTTAATCAGTCTGACTAATTTAAGGTGCCCATGGACCAATTTGATCTTGAAATCCTCTAAGAGTTTGGTGGGAGTCTTCTTGATCAAGGTCCACACTTTCTTTTCATATATCACAAAATTAAATTCTCTAAATTTTTAGGTCCATAAAAAGACTAAGCTATGTGATAGCCTAAGTCTTAGCCTTCCATTAAGTTGGATTGGTAATGAGTCCATAAGTTAGGTGATCATCGGCAGTTCCAAAGAACGAGTGGTCATCAGGTAAGTGGAATTGCCATTCAGCATATGATGGCTCAATGCGACTATCTTAACACGTGGTCAGGTGGGCCGGCCAAAGACAGGCTGTTGGAAATTATGTCCCAAAGCCAATCATCTAGGTTGTAGACGGTTGTGCTATTTGTATATTGGATATGAATTTTGATATAAATAAAAGTTATCTTTTGACAGTTCATCATAGGTACATTTTTCCTAATATAAATTCTTGTGTGATGAAGTCCTTAGAACTTTCTTGTACTCGATATAGAGAGGATATATCGAGCAGTTCTTAAATTGTTCACGATCGAATTATGCATTGTTATATGACAACTATGTGTCAAGTATAGATCATTGTATATCATATAGGTTGGTTATCCTCTTAACCAAGGAATGTGCAGACATTGGTATGACATGCAAGTAGAGTGTATGACATTTCATTGAACGTGACCCACCTAACGGGACTCCCTTTTCTGTCAAAGGGTTGTTTGCTAAGGGATATGGATATATGTGTCCCTCAAACCTGAGATATAACTTATAAGCAACTCACTATACTCTGGCACCGGACTCTCCAAATTTCTAATTCGATCTTGAAAGGATGCTGGGTGTAGTCAAGTACTTATGGAGCAATGGTAGGATCAAGATGGGATTGAACTCTCCAAATTAATTGGAGTAAATGACTAACTGATGTCTCAATATAGCAAAACCTTGGCCAGGCTAGTTCTGGTGAAGAGTCACTGAACTTGTAAAATGAGACATATGTTTGGATGAGCTGATCTATGGTTGGCAGTCTAATCCTAAGTCATCCAGAGCATTAAGTGGTCAAAGGGATGAATTATATAGTAACCGTATGCCAGAGGTTTTTTAATGGTTGCTCTGCAACTTTGACCTATCTAGATGTCGGGTGTCATTGCTAGATGGTGACTTTAATTGATACTAGAATTGTTCCAGTGCTACTGAATTAGTGTTCGAACCTATGGGGTCACACGCCATAGGGGTAACTACTTTATCTAATAGCCGATTGACGATTGGGAATCATCTAGGGGTCAAAATCTTATAAGATAAAATTTTACCTATGTGTCGACATTTCAATGTGTCGACACATGGACTTATCTCATGAGTCGACACTTGGCTTCACAAAAGTTGTGAAATTATTCTTATCAATTGTTAATGATGTCTTGGAGGTCTAATGTGCAATATGATTGCTTCTAAACTCAATTTAATTGAGTTACAAATTTACTAGCTCGAATCGAATCTGATTGATTCGGACTAGGTTTGGGTCAACTCGGGTTGAACCAAACTTGGTGCACCTTATCCATCTGAGTTTGAAATTGGATTTTAAACTCAAACATCATTTAATTTCAAATTATTAGTTTAATTTTCGAATTTAACCTAATATTTGAAATTAATGGTTGGATAATTGCTGTCCTTAACTCCCTCCCCACTAATTCTCCCCATAACTCTCACCCACCTTCCTCACTCTCTCCTATAAGATAGGGGCTGTTTAGGATGTGGAAGAAGAAAGAAAATGAAAGGTTTTTGATAGAAAAGCTTTGCAAAAATTGAGAGAAAAAGGAGAGAAAGCTAGAGTGGTTTTCTACCAAAAGTTGGGAGGAGAGATATAAGGGTATTGGGTGTGTGATTACCTAGTGCTCTAGGCTGGGAAAGAGAGTCTGGGAAGGATTGTTTCCAAAGTGTTTTCCCACCTCCATTGTGTTCTTCAGCGGTGTGAGGAGTCTCGACATTCAAGGAAAAAGAATCAGCTACCAAGGAGTTTCCGAAGCTAGCACTTCGGAAAGCGCTGGTCAAGCAAGTCCTCGGTGTGAACCACCCGTGGAGGCCAGACGATTGTGTGGCTGGTAGAGCTTCATCCACCTCTTCAGTTGGTGATTTGAGAGCGTCATCCATTCCATCTTCCACTACTGCAAGGAGTTGCTTTGCATCTTCAAAAGGTGTGCATCAAAAGGTTTGATACGATAGGTTCATGTTTTATATTATACATTACTGTTCATGTCATATTACATTGGTAGGCTATGTAGAAAGTAGTTTCTATATCATGTTTCGATTAAAATATTTTAATCTTTACTCTTTCACTGCAATGCTTGTTAAAAGGTTTTAAAATGTATATCTTTTGCCTGCTTATGGTTCCTCTCAAATGGTATCAGAGCCAGGTTGATATTGATATGATTAGTTTTGTACAATATATTCCATGTTATCCTTAGTAGATTCTTGTATTGGATGGAAACATCAGGGCATTTCATTGTAGGAGATTAGTAGGGGTTAAAGGCCCTCACCTCCCATTCAAGGGGGTTTCCTATAGCGTGTTAGGGTGCCAAAAGGAATCGAAATGGAGTTGTAGATTAAAGCTAGTTTAATCTAACATAGTAGATTAAAATTGTTTAATCTTGGTTTGTTCTAAATTTGATGACATGAAAGGTTTAGATTAGATCTAAAGGGGTTTATGATTATGTTGAAAAGTTGTTTTAACATGAAGAATCAATTTTAGAAGTAATTTTTGAGTTTACTCACAGAAAATAGAAAATCAAAAGTTCAAAATTAGATGTAGAATCATTTGACATTAATCTTGAAACTGTTTCAATGATTTTTAAAAAAAAATGTTAAACTTGATTTAGAATTGAGGTTTTTAATGACCTGAGACATTTAGGAATTTAATTTGAAGATCTTAAGTTTTCTGAATCCAACTCGGGTTAAATGGGATGGGCTAGGAATAGATCCTTATTTGGGTTAGACCTAAGGTTAGATGAATTGGATTAATTAGAGATAAGAAACTAATCAAAAGTTGAATTAGGTTTAATTTCTCTATAGATTCTAATAGTTAGAAAGTGCGATCCAAACATCTAAAAGGATTTATTGTGGCTCAGTGATTAATCTGGTTCTTTAAGTCTGATCAGGTTGAGGAAAGTGAACCGAATTGGTGTCTAGTCAAGCAACCTTATGGTCTATGGTTATGAGGGTACCTCTTACCTGGCTAGCTCACTTCTAGCTAGTGTCTAAGGAAAGATGGTTAATGCTGGAACTCGTACCTTAACCATGCTTACTTGGTCAATACGGCTAACCAGAACTGACTCATGAGAAGCTTACTGAATTTGATTAACCCATGTCACCTAAGGTTAATCAGATTTGTCTGATTTCAGGTGCCCATGGACCAAGATGTTCATGAACCTTCTACAAGTTAGTGGGAGGATTCTTGATCATGGTCCATGTATTCTTCATATGTCATTTTTTTTTAAAATCCTCTAAATTATTAGGTCCTTATAAAGATGAAATTATAGGAATAACTGAGTCTTAGCCTTCCATTAAGTTGGGTGGCAATGTATCCTTTAGTTGGATGATCATTGGCAGTACCAAAGTACGAGTGGTCATCAGGCCATGGGAATTGCCATTCATAATATGATGGCTCAGTGCAACTCTCTTAATGGTGGTCAAGTGAGCTGGCCAAAGTCGGGCTTGATCATTCATTGGTTAGAAGCACTGAATTTAGTCATGTTAATGGTTGGGCCTAACCAAGACCTTCTTTAGCAGGAAGCCCAAAGGTCGATTGAATTGCCCATGGGGCAAAATTTGAAATAATAGAAATTTCTTGGAAGAAGCAATTGGTTAATTGAACCTACCTTTAGGTTCACATGGGTGAGCTGGCCAAAGTCGGGCTCATGTGGGACCTTTAGGTTTCTAGTACCCATTAAGGAGTTAAATGTAATTCCTCGGATTAGAGGTAGAGGCTGCTTATCTAAATAAAATATGTGGGAGGACCTTTAGACTAAAGTCCATGTCTTTAGGATTAAAATTGAAATTCATACTCTAATTGGTCTTATGGTTTTCCTTTCAAGAAAATGTCTGCCAACTTGTTCCTCTGCTCATTGCTTAACGATGAAAATCTTTCTAGCCCAAACTTCGATAATTGGTATCGAAGGCTTAAGATTGTCTTAGAGCATGAAAGGATCCTGTATGTTGTATCAGATCTAGCACCTGAGGTCCCCGCAGCCAATGCTCGTATATCTGTCAAGGACACTTATCAGAAGTGGTTTTTTGATAGAACTACTGTACATTGCATTATGCTGGTAGCTATGAACGACGAGTTCAGTCACAAATTCAAGGAGGCCCAACCGAAGGAAATCTTGCAAAAGTTGCGGGAATCCTTTGACACGCATGACGATGTAGAGTGGTACAGGACTTCTTGTGCCATCTATAATGCCCATATGCGAGATAGGGCATTAGTAACTGATCATGTATTGTACATGACCGAGTTGTTTGAATGCCTAGCCAAACTCGGATGTCTCTTGCATGAACAGCTGGGGAAAGATGCTATATTGAATTCTCTGCCCCCTTCTTACCTTGGTTTTCTTGATCACTTCTAGATGCATATGAAAGGATTATGCCCTATAAGCCAATATCTGTATCTCCCAGACCATTGTAAATTGACAAATTAATAAAGGCAATAATTTTTTATCATTCGCTGTGTCATTATATGATGAACCCCATAGATTAGGGCTATGGTTATAGGGCTATGATGAGATCATACCAGTGAGATCTAAGGCCTTAAAACCCTAATCTAGAATATTCCTAGTCATAGGAACCCTGAGTTGGGGATCAGGGTTTCCGGTAAGACTGGCACATCCTATGTATGCTGAAAAGGGTGACTGCTCTCACAGTCATTCGTGTAGGACACTAATACAAGGATGTGGGTGCTCATTAGTGAATGAGTCCACTGAATAGATCCAGTTTGAGAACATCTAATGGAGCCTTAGCTGCATGTCAATAGATGTTTCACATAGTGGGAGTTGTACAAGTAGTCCTATGACCTGAGACTGCCATAATACCTTATGTACATGAACCCATGCTTTGGTTCAATCTCAATCATGACACTGGGTCATGCACGAGGTTGATGCTGGGTATGGTGAATTGTATATGAAGGTAATGAGTAGGTCAACAAGGAATTGATCACTCCTAGTAGGAGGAGATTGCATCCAGCCAAATTAGGTCAGATGATGATTCAGGAAATCTTTGATCAAAGTACAGATATTAGAAATGATTTCTAATATCGAATTAATTGAATCATTAGTGTATGACTGAGCTGGGAATGAGTATAAACTGGATTTGACATGATTCCATATCCATAGTTATATTCGGGATGCAAGATGATTGAAGGATCGAATTGTACGGGAACTTTCCACTGAAGGGTAGTTTTGGAATTACACCAGAATTTCCATATCTTCCGGGTAGACATGACATGTTGCTAGACGTCAATCTTGTCTTGTGGGTTGATCAAATTAAATGGTTTAATTGGATCACTAATTAGGAGGAGTCCTAATTGACTGACTCGAGTTAGCTCGATTTGACCTAAATCGATTAGAATGAGTTCTGATCAGATTAGGTCAACTTGCACTCGGACCCACTGCTGGCTAAGTATGGAACCCAATGGGTCACACACTTAGGACAGATAATCAAGGATTTAATTTGGAATTAAATCTCGTTTGCAGATGAACACACTAGCATGTGTTGCAAACCATGACTTCTACTTGAATCGGATTCGAGTTAGGGTTCCGATTTGGTCTTTTTTAGATCCAAATTCATTCCGGTTTGAATCTAATTGAAGATTTAAAATGTTGGGCTAACAATAGGCTAGCAATTGGGCTAACCTAAGAGGCTAAACCCCTTTCCCACATCGCCTAAAACCCCTCCCCCTCTCTTCCCACGCGCGCGCGCAAGGAGAAGAGTCCACACGCGCGTGGACTCTCTCCAAATCGCGTTTTTGCGTGAAAAGAAAGAAGGGAACGGCGTCTTTTGGCTGATGAGGCGTGGATCAGAGTCCACCTAGGCGTGGACTCTTCAAAATGGGAATTACGGTGAAAAGAAAGAAAAAAACTCCGAAGGGGCGCGACTCTTTTCTCTGCGCGCGCCCTTCTGAGTTTTTCTCGATCCCTCTTCGCGTCTGTCCATCCCAAAGGCCGTGAGATTAATCCCAAAGGCCGTGAGATTAATCCCAAGGGCCGTGAGATTAAGAGAGAAGACGTGAGAAGGGAGAGAGGGGCGTGAGAGGATTTTTCAGAAGGAGAAGGCGCCTCTCTGTCGCCTGTTTAAGAAGAAGGCTTCACCGTAAAAATCCATTCCAGTTTTTCTACGGCGAAGCCTTGCTTCTCTTTCCTTCTCCCTCTCCAGAAGACTGTTTCCCCCTCCTCTCTTTCTTCTTTGATTCCTTTACAGAGCCTAGGCTCTGTCGAATCTCAGAACAGAAGGAGAGTCAGAGAGAGAAACTCTCCGACGGTAAAGGAAGAAGGCGCCTCTTTTCTTCTTTCTTACATTAAGACAACTTTGTCTTAATCTTCTTCTCCCTCCAAGACAAGCCTTGTCTCATTTAGGACAAGGGCTTATTCTTAAGACAAGAGTGTCTTAAGGGGCCAGAACTGCCAAAAACTGGGAGAAGGGTAAGAGAGAAAGTTTTAGTCCCTGTTTGGCTAAAGGTGTTCTAGCCAATAGCTCATATATCAAGTTCTTGGGGTAGAACTTGATTGGAAGGAACCCAAATTGAGGAGTCACTGTCTTGATCATCTGCCCGTGTGGATCACCATCGGAGGGCGGACAAGTGGACGCCTGGTGTGTTCAAAAGGTTACTCCATTTGGAGTTTATTTCTACATCAGATTGGATATAGCGATCTGAGGTTAGTATCTAAACTGTGTTTAAATTTGGACATGCATGTAGTCATAAGCTTTAATTGCTAATAAGGAGATTTTGGGATTAGGGTTCGGACCTGATTTCATAAAGTTTTTGAAATCCACACTTCCGCACTGGTCACCGAACCCAACAGTGGTATCAGAGCCTCCTTATTAGGATTAAAAATTATGCAGTTCAATTCATGATGTAGTATCATGTTAAAGTTTTTATATTGATGCACAAGGCATGTCTTTGATTGAACATGAGTTTGATGATTGCCACCAGTTAGGGTTTTCCACTGAAACCCTAATTGTCTTAGAGATATGATTAGCCCTGGAGCCATCATACTGAAATAAGGTTGCCCTGGCATAATGGTGTATCCATTATGTGGTAAATGGTTGTCCTAGTATGATGGCACACATTTCACATATTTGCTTAGTTTAAAGCATGTATTAATATATGTGATAGCTTTTAATTGAATGTGCTGGCATTGCATGAACCCCTCTTAAAATTATATTAAGTGGTAGTATAGTTAACCGATAAGCATTATTAGTCATGATGGATAATTAGTCATTTCGGTGTCTAGAAAGGTGGTTCTGGGAAGGTAAAGGGAATCGTGGTTTTTAATTGGTTCCGTTGACTGACCTGGCCAATTTTAAATTGGTGTCTAGGAAAGCAACGGGGGGACCCCCACATCTCTTCCACTAGCCTGGCCGATCTGATTGATTTAACTCTTGACTAACATGCTTGGTGTTAAAATACTATTATTGGCCTTCCTTCATGATAGGTCATCATTGTGTTACGATCTATACTAGGTTTGTTGTGTACACACAAGACCTAATATGGTGACTAACATAATTTTTGGCCTAATACAATTATTTGTTTATGGCATGATTTAAAGTAATATTTTGTTGTGTACACACAAGGGTATTACTATTAAAGTCACGACTATATGGCTATGAAGGGTCTTACTTAACTAAAATATTATAGTTTGTTGTGTATACACAAGGCTATTAATATTTTAGAGGCCGAGATAAGTTGAGAATTGTACAGGTTACAATTGGAAAGAGTTTTCCTACCTATGAACTTATATAAGATTTGTTGTGTACACACAAGGTCTTTTATAAGGGATTGGGATCTCAACCCCACTAAGAAAAATCAATTAAGGTTTTCTCGATCATCGTATAGAGGGTTATGATGCTCGATAAAATAGTGGGAGACATAATTAAATTAAAGTCCTAATTTAATTATGTGTTGTCATTTCATGGTTGTTTGCTTATGTTTTCGTTCTTTGTTTAAATGTAGATAAATGGCCTCTTCACTCTCACTCCGTAGTATTTTAGATGCCAACAAATTGACTGGGCCTAATTATGTTGATTGGCTGAGAAATTTGAAAATAGTACTCAGTCAAGAAAGAATTTCCTATATTCTTGATACCCCGATTTTGGAACCACCAAGGGAAGATGCCTCGCAAGAGGAGAAGACCACATATAATATGTGGCAAAATGACTCACTTACTGTCAAATGTGTTATGCTTGCCTCTATGACTAACGAGTTGCAGAGGCAGCATGATAGCATGGATACTAACTCCATACTGCTAAATTTAAAAGAGCTTTATGGAGAACACAGTAGAACTGCTAGATATGAAATATCTAAGCAGTTGTTCCGTGCAAGGATGACAGAAGGTACATCAGTACAAGACCATGTATTAAAGATAATTGATCTAATCACTCGATTAGGTCAATTAGGTTTTGTAATGGATGGGGAGTTGAATCAAGACTTGATCTTGCAATCACTCCCAGAGTCATTTTCACAGTTTGTTCTTAATTACCATATGAACAAAATTAATTCTTCCTTGCCTGAGCTGTTGAATATGTTGAAAACAGCAGAGAGCCATGTAAAGAAAAATAAGGCTCCAGTTCTTCTTGTGGATAAGAAGAAGACAGGCAAAAGGGGTTCCAATAAGAGGATGAATCCCAAAGGGGGCATTAAGAAGAAGAAAGGAAAGAAGGCCTCCGGACAGATGACCTGCTTTCATTGTGGCAAGCCGGGTCATTGGAAAAGAAACTGCAAGGTTTACCTTGCAAGTTTGAAGCCTGGTGCATCAGAGGCACCAAAAGGTATGAAAGAAGTTCATACTATTTTGTCATTGGATTCTTCCATTTCAAATACTTGGGTGTTGGATACCGCCTGTGGTCATAACATCTGCAAATCATTGCAGGGACTTCAGGGGCTTAAAGTTTTGAAGGAAGGTAACTTTGAGCTCTACGGTGCTGGAGGGGACCCCATCCAAGCAGAAGCTGTAGGGACTTATGTTTTGAAGTTACCTTCAGGGAAGATCTTGGAGCTAAGGAATTGTTACTATATGCCAAAAATCATTAGAAATATCATATCTGTACCCTTGTTACTTAAACAAGGATATACTATGAATGTAATGAGCAGTGGCTGCTCAATTTCTTTATCTAATGAAATTATATGTTATGGCATATTCTGCAATGGTCTCTTAACTCTTTCCACTAATGACAATGTTTTTCATGTTTCTAACAAACGGAAAAGAGATGATGTTAACAATACCTTACTTTGGCATTGTCGACTTGGACATATTAGTGAGACTAGGATTAACAAGTTGTACAAAGAAAATTTCTTTGATCCTTATGACTATGAGTCATTAGGAACTTGTGAATCATGTCTCATGGGTAAGATGACCAAGACTCCATTTAGTGGACATGGAGAAAGGACAAAAGAGTTATTAGGACTCATACACACAGATGTATGTGGGCCTATGACAACTCAAGCCTATGGTGGATACTCATACTTCATCACATTTACTGATGATTTTTCAAGGTATGGATTTGTGTATCTAATGAAACATAAGTCCGATGCTTTTGAAAAATTTTTAGAGTATCAAAGTATGGTAGAGAAACAGACAGGAAAAAGTATAAAGATCCTCCGATCAGATAGAGGAGGTGAATACTTATCCACTGAGTTTCTTGATCACCTTAAAGATAAGGGGATCATCTCTGAATGGACTCCTCCTTACACACCACAATTAAATGGTGTTGCTGAAAGGAGGAATCGTACTTTATTGGATATGGTACGGTCCATGATGTGCTTCACGGAGTTACCTTTTTCTTTCTGGGGATATGCTTTGGAAACAGCAACTTATATCTTGAATAGAGTACCATCTAAAACTGTCTCTAGCACTCCATATGAATTATGGAGAAGTAAGAAGCCCAATCTTAAGTATATTAAGATATGGGGATGTCCAGCCTATGTAAAAAAGAATTTTGGACATAAACTAGATGCTAGAGCAGACAAATGTCTATTTATCGGATATCCTAGAGATAGTATAGGATATGTGTTCTACCACCTTGCTGAACAAAAAGTATTGGTCAGTAGGCATGCCACTTTTATGGAAAAGGAATTTATCCTACAAAAGGGCACTGGTAGAAATATCGAACTTAATGAGATTCAACAAATAGACACTTCTCAGTCAAGTAACAACATAGTTAATATAGAACCTGAACACACTCCTATCCGTAGGTCTGATAGGGTGCGACAGGCACCTAAGAGGTATGGGTTCATAATTGAAAATAATGAAGCCCAAATCATTCAAAATGATGAGCCTCTAACCTATACGGAAGCAGTCATGAGTAGAGACTCAGACAAATGGCTGGAAGCCATGAGATCCGAGATGGACTCCATGTATGTCAACCAAGTATGGTCTTTGGTTGATGCACCAGAGGGTATTAACCCTATTGGGTGTAAATGGGTCTATAAAAGGAAGATTGGGGCAGATGGCCAAGTTGAAACTTATAAAGCCAGATTGGTGGCTAAGGGTTTCAGACAAAAACAGGGAATAGATTATGATGAAACATTTTCCCCTGTTGCCATGCTCAAATCTATTCGGATTATGCTTGCTATAGCAGCATATCATGATTATGAGATCTGGCAAATGGATGTAAAAACTGCATTCCTCAATGGTTTCCTTGAGGAAGAGGTTTATATGTCACAACCAGAAGGTTTTGTCTTGGAGACTAAACCTAATCAGGTATGTAGGCTAAAGAAATCCATTTATGGATTAAAGCAAGCATCCAGGAGTTGGAACATCCGATTTGATAAAACAGTCAAAGAATTTGATTTTTTCAAAAATGAGGATGAACCTTGTGTGTACAAGAAGACTAGTGGGAGTGCCATAGTTTTCTTAGTTCTATATGTTGATGATATACTTATTATTGGGAATGATATCCCAATGTTACAATCAGTCAAAGTATGGTTATCGAAACAGTTTTCCATGAAAGACTTGGGAGAAGCATCCTATATACTGGGTATAAAGATCTATAGAGATAGATCAAGAAGGATGCTTGGCTTGTCCCAGTCTAGGTACATTGACCAGGTGCTGAAAAGATTTAGCATGGAGGAAAGTAAAAGAGGTTACTTACCTATTGGTCATGGCATACGTCTTTCTAAGAGGATGTCTCCTAAGACACCTGAAGAAAGAAATAGAATGAGTTCTATACCTTATGCTTCAGCTATAGGGTCGATTATGTATGCTATGTTATGTACCAGGCCTGATGTGGCATATGCCTTGGGTGTAGCCAGTAGATTTCAGGCTGATCCAGGAGAGGATCACTGGAAGGCTGTGAAAAATATTCTGAAGTACCTGAGAAGGACTAAGGATATTTTTCTTATATACGGAGGATCTGATCTTAAACTAGAAGCCTATTCAGACTCTAGTTTTCAATCAGACCCAGATGATAGTAAATCCATTTCAGGGTATGTCTTTACCTTGAATGATGGAGCAGTAAGTTGGAAGAGCACTAAACAGCAGACTGTAGCTGACTCAACTACCGAGGCAGAGTACATAGCTGTCAGTGAAGCCGCCAAGGAAGCTGTCTGGATGAAGAAATTCATCACAGAGTTGGGAGTAGTTCCTGAGATTGAGAACCCGGTGCCACTCTATTGTGATAACACTGGAGCAGTTGCTCAAGCTAAGGAACCGAGAGCCCATCACAAGTCCAAGCACATTCTGAGACGCTTCCATCTTGTCCGAGAGATAATCGAAAGACAAGAAGTCTGCATCAATAGAGTAGATACAAAGAACAACATAGCAGACCCGTTCACTAAGGCTCTACCACAGCGGGAGTTTGATCGCCACCTCGATTGTATGGGGTTAAAGAATAAGAGCGATTGGCTTTAGTGCAAGTGGGAGATTGAAAGGATTATGCCCTATAAGCCAATATCTGTATCTCCCAGACCATTGTAAATTGACAAATTAATAAAGGCAATAATTTTTTATCATTCGCTGTGTCATTATATGATGAACCCCATAGATTAGGGCTATGGTTATAGGGCTATGATGAGATCATACCAGTGAGATCTAAGGCCTTAAAACCCTAATCTAGAATATTCCTAGTCATAGGAACCCTGAGTTGGGGATCAGGGTTTCCGGTAAGACTGGCACATCCTATGTATGCTGAAAAGGGTGACTGCTCTCACAGTCATTCGTGTAGGACACTAATACAAGGATGTGGGTGCTCATTAGTGAATGAGTCCACTGAATAGATCCAGTTTGAGAACATCTAATGGAGCCTTAGCTGCATGTCAATAGATGTTTCACATAGTGGGAGTTGTACAAGTAGTCCTATGACCTGAGACTGCCATAATACCTTATGTACATGAACCCATGCTTTGGTTCAATCTCAATCATGACACTGGGTCATGCACGAGGTTGATGCTGGGTATGGTGAATTGTATATGAAGGTAATGAGTAGGTCAACAAGGAATTGATCACTCCTAGTAGGAGGAGATTGCATCCAGCCAAATTAGGTCAGATGATGATTCAGGAAATCTTTGATCAAAGTACAGATATTAGAAATGATTTCTAATATCGAATTAATTGAATCATTAGTGTATGACTGAGCTGGGAATGAGTATAAACTGGATTTGACATGATTCCATATCCATAGTTATATTCGGGATGCAAGATGATTGAAGGATCGAATTGTACGGGAACTTTCCACTGAAGGGTAGTTTTGGAATTACACCAGAATTTCCATATCTTCCGGGTAGACATGACATGTTGCTAGACGTCAATCTTGTCTTGTGGGTTGATCAAATTAAATGGTTTAATTGGATCACTAATTAGGAGGAGTCCTAATTGACTGACTCGAGTTAGCTCGATTTGACCTAAATCGATTAGAATGAGTTCTGATCAGATTAGGTCAACTTGCACTCGGACCCACTGCTGGCTAAGTATGGAACCCAATGGGTCACACACTTAGGACAGATAATCAAGGATTTAATTTGGAATTAAATCTCGTTTGCAGATGAACACACTAGCATGTGTTGCAAACCATGACTTCTACTTGAATCGGATTCGAGTTAGGGTTCCGATTTGGTCTTTTTTAGATCCAAATTCATTCCGGTTTGAATCTAATTGAAGATTTAAAATGTTGGGCTAACAATAGGCTAGCAATTGGGCTAACCTAAGAGGCTAAACCCCTTTCCCACATCGCCTAAAACCCCTCCCCCTCTCTTCCCACGCGCGCGCGCAAGGAGAAGAGTCCACACGCGCGTGGACTCTCTCCAAATCGTGTTTTTGCATGAAAAGAAAGAAGGGAACGGCGTCTTTTGGCTGATGAGGCGTGGATCAGAGTCCACCTAGGCGTGGACTCTTCAAAATGGGAATTACGGTGAAAAGAAAGAAAAAAACTCCGAAGGGGCGCGACTCTTTTCTCTGCGCGCGCCCTTCTGAGTTTTTCTCGATCCCTCTTCGCGTCTGTCCATCCCAAAGGCCGTGAGATTAATCCCAAAGGCCGTGAGATTAATCCCAAGGGCCGTGAGATTAAGAGAGAAGACGTGAGAAGGGAGAGAGGGGCGTGAGAGGATTTTTCAGAAGGAGAAGGCGCCTCTCTGTCGCCTATTTAAGAAGAAGGCTTCACCGTAAAAATCCATTCCAGTTTTTCTACGGCGAAGCCTTGCTTCTCTTTCCTTCTCCCTCTCCAGAAGACTGTTTCCCCCTCCTCTCTTTCTTCTTTGATTCCTTTACAGAGCCTAGGCTCTGTCGAATCTCAGAACAGAAGGAGAGTCAGAGAGAGAAACTCTCCGACGGTAAAGGAAGAAGGCGCCTCTTTTCTTCTTTCTTACATTAAGACAACTTTGTCTTAATCTTCTTCTCCCTCCAAGACAAGCCTTGTCTCATTTAGGACAAGGGCTTATTCTTAAGACAAGAGTGTCTTAAGGGGCCAGAACTGCCAAAAACTGGGAGAAGGGTAAGAGAGAAAGTTTTAGTCCCTGTTTGGCTAAAGGTGTTCTAGCCAATAGCTCATATATCAAGTTCTTGGGGTAGAACTTGATTGGAAGGAACCCAAATTGAGGAGTCACTGTCTTGATCATCTGCCCGTGTGGATCACCATCGGAGGGCGGACAAGTGGACGCCTGGTGTGTTCAAAAGGTTACTCCATTTGGAGTTTATTTCTACATCAGATTGGATATAGCGATCTGAGGTTAGTATCTAAACTGTGTTTAAATTTGGACATGCATGTAGTCATAAGCTTTAATTGCTAATAAGGAGATTTTGGGATTAGGGTTCGGACCTGATTTCATAAAGTTTTTGAAATCCACACTTCCGCACTGGTCACCGAACCCAACAGCATAGGCCTGAAGTAAACTACCACAATCTATTGGGGTTACTACAGAATTATGAGAAGGACCACAACCTCAATAAGGGGTTGGTGTACTTAGTGGGAGGAAATAGGGCAGTGCATCATCCCCTTGGAAAGGGAAAGAAAAATAAAAAGAAAAAGATCAAAAAGATGCAGAGTGTTGGTGGGGCTAGTCAGGCAGGGAAGAAAAAGGTTGACTAGAGTCAGGCGGAGTGCTTCTACTATAAGAAGCAAGGTCACTGGAAGAGGAATTGTCCTCTGTATATTGCATCCCTTGACCCTAACAGGCCGAAGAAGAGGAAGCAGCAAGATGTTGCTGCTCAAGATATTTATATGATAAATCCCTGTATCTATTCTTTTTGTGATACTGCTAATTGGGTACTTGATACTGTGGGAGTCCTTTTCATATTTGCAACAAATTGTAGGGACTTCGAATTAGTAGGAAGTTCGAGGATGGTGAAAGGTTTCTAAACATTGGAGATAGAAGTCAAGTTCCAGTTCTGGCGTTTGGAGATTTCTCTCTTATTTTTGAATCTTGTAAAATCATTTTACATGACTACCATTATTGTCCTGCATTTCTTATGAACATTATCTCTGTAAGTTTGTTGGCCAAAGAATGTTTTGAGTTTTCAATAAAGAGAAATGTTTGTAACATTACTTTGAATGGTTTAGTTGTAATGAATGGAAATTTTGTAAATGGCATTTATTTGCTATCACAGCCTCTGAGTGTAATGTACACGACAAGAAAACACCCTAGAATAGATAGTATCAATGATGCTTATCTCTGGCACTGTAGGCTAGGTCATATAAACAAGAACAGGATAAACAGGTTGAGACAAGAAGGTCTCTTAGAAGTAAATGATTTTGAATCATTACCTACTTGTGAATCTTGTTTACTTAGGAAAATGACCAAGTCATCTTTTTCTGGAAAAGGTGAAAGAGCCAAAGAAATTCTAAGTCTAGTACATACAGATGTATGTGGACTTATAAATGTCATTGCTAAAGGTGGATATAATTATTTCATTACTTTTATAGACGACCTATCTAGGTTCGGTTATGTCTACCTTATGAGACATAAGTCTGAGTCATTTGAACTGTTCAAACGATATTGTAATGAAGTTGAAAAGCAAACTGGAAAGAGTATAAAGACTCTTCGATCTGATCGATGAGACGAATATCTTTCCACTGAGTTTCTGACTTATCTTCAAGAGAATGGGATTCTCTCTCAATGGACACCTCTGGGAACACCCCAACTGAATGGTGTGTCTGAAAGGAGGAATAAGACTTTGCTGGACATGGTCTGGTCCATGATGGGCTTTGCCACTCTGCCTATCTCTTTCTGGGATTATGCCATGGAGTCTGCCTGTTATCTTCTTAATAGGTCCCCTAGCAAGTCTGTGAACAGGACTCCATATGAGATGTGGTCTAAATGAAAACCGGTGCTCTCACACCTTAGGATTTGGAGGTGTCCAGCCTATGTTAAGCATTTGCAAATTGATAAACTAGGATCTAGGTCTGACTAGTGCCTATTCGTTGGGTATCCCAAAGAGTCTAAAGGGTATTTCGTTTACCTGCTTGATGAACAAAAGCTGTTTGTTGGTCTTAGGGCTATCTTTTTGGAAAAGGAGGTCCTTCATGAAGAAACTGTAGCCACTAACATTGAACTAAGTGAAGTTCAACAAGTAGAAAAACCAACACATTTAAGAGACACCTCAAAACTGGATTTGACTAATTCAAATCTGGGGCCCATTGAACATTCATTAAGGAGATCTGGTAGAGTATCGCATCAATCGGACATATACTACTGTTTCTTGGTTCAAGATGGAGATTCCATTGAACTTGATGAAAACAATGAGGATCTGATCACCTATATGGATGCTCTACAAAGGTCTGACTCTAATAAGTGGCTAGAAGCCATGAAATCCAAAATTGAGTCCATGGAGATCAATAATGTGAGGACAATAATTGATCCACTTGAAGGGATAAAACCCATTGGGTGTAGATGTATTTTCAAAAGGAAACAGGGTGTAGACAAAAAAGTGGAGGCCTACAAAGCCCATCTGGTTGCCAAAGGGTATCATCAACATTATAGTATTACTATGACGAGACATTTTCCCTTGTGGTATTGACTACAAAGCTCGATAGGTTCTTGTTGCTCTGCAACCTTCAACCTATCCGGATGCCAAGTGTCATTGCTAAACAGTGACTTTGGCTGGTACTAAAAATGTTCTTGTGCTATCGGTTTAGAGTTTGAACCTACGGGGTCACACATCGTGAGGTTTCTTCTCGATTTGTTGGCATGGGAATGATTGGGAATCATTTCGGACTCGTTTGACAAGAAGTTATTAAACTACCAATTGAGTCGACCCGAGGTGAGTCGACTCGTGGTGAGTTGATTCGAGCCGAGTTGACCCGTCTGATAGACTCTGCTAAAAAACTCGAGAATGCTTCATTAATTATTGTGAGGGTTATGGCACTTAATTTTAGCATTTTAGGATCTTAACCAGCATCTATTGCTGAAGTCCAAGGGTTTGTAACACCCTTGAATCCAAAGAGACTCCCAACCTCCCATTTAATCTCTCATTGATCTCCCCTTTATGGTTCTAATAAAAAGGGTTATTTTGGATGATCTGAAAGAGGAAGAATTGTTCACCTTTTTCAAGATCGAGATTCTGCCACTTTTGTTGGTTAGAACTCATCCATGACCTCTAAGAGATTATAAGATCAGATCTCATTCTTGGGAAGATAGTGTGAGGTTTGGATTTTGGGATTCCTATGTGCTTACCTTCTATTGAAGGTTTGGGACAAAGTGTTCTGGGAAGGGTTCTTGGGTATTTTTTCCCATTTTAGTTCAGCAACCAGATCTTCAAGGTGTTAAAGAAGAAGTCCACCACAACCACATTGTTTCCAGAGAGGCTAGCATCTCAAAGGAAGGAGGAGAATCCCCTTACCCCAGTGTGAACCACCTATAGAGGCGGGACGTCTATGCTGCTCTCAAAGCTGGTGTCCCTTTTGGAGTGCTTTCCTTGATGGTGATCATCACCTCTCACAAAAGGTTTGTACTCCTATCTCATGGGTCTGAAGATATGTTCTTCAGCACCCTTTTATGTGATTCATAGAATGGTTCCATGAGTCACATAATTTGCATACTTGATTTCATACATTTATTACTTAATATGCATAACTTTTATCTTCTTCCGCAGTGTCATGCATTTAGAAAAGTTTTAAATTGCATGTATCAAGGGCCCGACCCTGGGCACGCCCAACATGAATTACCTCCACACTCTTAAATAAAGGGAAGGAGAGATGATCCGAGCCTTTGTGAGTCATTACAAAGTGACCACCTTGGAATATATAACCTAGACCAATCAATTAGCATGTCAGCCTTGGTGAAAGGACTGCTAAAAAATAATCTTAAAAAATCATTGGCCAAGAGCTATCCTAAAGATTCTTAAGGATGCTGATGTGGGACTAATATGCATGCAATTCTTTTTGTATATTTTATATGTGGGATTAGGTGATTAATTCCCAAATTTCAGATCAAGATTTGTTGTAGGGAATTTTGTATAAATTTTTGAAGCCAAGCATGCAGATTAGAACCTAGAAAAGTACTAAAGAAGGATCGTCGGGGCAGAGAAGCCTCGGTTAGGGCAAGTTCTCCTACAATATAAGATTGGAGGTAGAGGGGGTGTACCTGACAACGTCTGAAGTGCCCGGTGAAGATTGCAATGAAGGGATCTCTCGTTCCTCGATGGATGCGGCCTGGAAAATCGAGCCAAAGACCCGCGAATACCCGGCTTTCTGCTCGGTGGTCTGATTGAGGCTTGGCTGGAGTTGTTGGATTCGTAGGAACTCGGGGACCCGCAAATCACCTGTTAGGGGTTAGAAAACTCAGAGGAAATCAAGAAACAAAGAAAAATAGCAAAGGGAAGAAAGTTTTGGAGGGGGCTGGAAGGATGGTTGGCGGCAGGAAGATGGTTCCAAACACTAGGAAGAAGAACTCTCAAACCCCTTTATGCACACAGCAAGGTAACACTCAAAGCAATAGAAGAACTCAAGGTTTATTTCATATATCAAAATCTCCCTTCATACAAGAGGCTAGGGTCCTTTAAATAGACCCTTAACCTTGGGCTCCAAGTAAGGGCACACAAGTCTTTACATAAGAATCCTTTTCCCTCTCAAACCCTAGCTAGAAAATAAGGAAACATTAGGTAGAAAAATCCCTAAAAATTCTTTTGACTTGGCCAACACTCCAAGGACACCTAGGGGGGCGTGTTGGTCTTCTAGGAGCAGCAAGAGGCCAGCCCAAAGGGGCTCGGGCGCATGGGTTAGGGCCTCTGGAAGCTGGGATGGCCTGGTTGCCAGGTAGTAGGAATATTCCCTGGTATCTTGCTTCTTAGGGGCTTGGACTTGGTGCTTGGGCTTGATTTCTTTTGGCTAGGATGCAGATGGACCTCTAAAATCATGGATGCCTTGGTATATGAATATATTTTGGCATTTGGAAGGGAATCAGGGCATTTGGAGGGCATCTGCAAGGAATCAGGGTTTTCTGAATTTTCCTCCTAGGGTCTTCAAATCTTCAAGCTGGGTTGGACTTGAGCTATACTTCCATGTCTTCAATCTAGTTGGACTTGGTCTTCACTTGTATGATGTGGTCTTGAGTCTTCAATATGGTTGAAGAGGACACAAAAAATAAAATTAGCTCGACATGAGTTGACTAACACTGGACTAAACTAGCTCAACATTAGCTGACTAGTACAGAACTGAAAATCAAAAGACTCAAATAACAACTAAAATGGACTCAGATAGGCTAAGCCCTTATTACAGATGGACTAATAAATTATTGATCAATTCATAGAGGGTTGAAAGGCCTCTATCTTATTCTGGTGCCTCCGGTGTCCTCATCAATTCTCCCGGGGTGGGAGGAACTCGACCCTATCGAGTGAAGATCAAGCTGGCTCACATATCTCTCGAGGAGATCTAGGTTGAGGTGCTGCAAGTCCTCTCGAGAAATCCATGAATCGTCCAACTCTGGCCGGCCTTGCCATCGGACCAAGAAGCGTTGATAGTCACGGCCCCAGGTCGTGATGGCTTGATCGTCCAAGATACGCTCGATCCGTTCTCCTCTCTCAGGACAATTTGTTAGTGGACACTCTGGGTTAGGATCACTCACAATGAAAAGGAACAGGTCCAAAGGCCTCACTAGGTATCGCTGCCGGTTCCCTATACTCAACCAGGTCTATAATATTGAAGGTAGAACTAATGCCCAAATTCGAAGGCAAGTCTAACACCTAGGCATTCGATCCAACCTTCTCTATCACTTTAAAAGGTCCGGCTCTACGAGCATGAAGCTTCTTTTAGGCCTAAGCCTAACCAAGATAGAATCCACTACATCAAATTCTTTGATCCATCTTCGGGAATTAGCCAGTTTGTTTAAAATTAGTGCAGGTGGTGAACATGCTGGGCACAAGCAGACTCCTAACAAATGATTCAAAGGTCATACTAACACCTAACAGACTTGACTATGCATTCATATAGAAGGAAATTTTATTGAACTCCTAGCAAATCCTAGCCAAAGAGTGTGCCAGAAGTAAAGATGCAAACCTAACATGCATGATGAATGCATGCAGTATTCTAATCTCAGTTAAATGCAATCTAATAATCCTAGAAATGCTGGAGGTGTCAGGAAAGGGCAGAAAATAGGAAGTGGGTTCAGAATTAGTTTGGTAAGGCAGGGAAAAAGGTTCAAGGTTAGTTGGATAAAGTTCGATATAAGAAGGCATGTTAGGGACTAATCCTAGACTAATGAAGCTAACCTTACGAGGTTGCGGTATATCTATGGGCAAGAAAAGGTCCATGCTATGGAAGGATTGGTCAACAATTTCTGGAAGAGATCTTCAATAGGAATGGTAGGAAGGGATTCATCCTGAGGGCAATGGGTTAAGTAAGCCAAATCCTGAATAAAGTTTTCTTGTTCATGGAATTTAAGAATAGGCTCTACAATTAGATCCTTTTCTAGAGTTTCCTCAGGTAAAATCCTAGTATCATAGTTCTCTTCCTCTAATTGTTATTCCACTATAGCTTTAGGTTGGATGTGGTCAAGGTCAACTAGCTCTAGGGTGGTTTCTACCTGGGTATCTACTGGGTCAGCTAATTCTAAGTCTACTAAAGGTGTCTCCTCTTCTCCTTCATACTCATCCACTAGGCTCGCATCAGCTTCATACACTTTCGCATTAATGTAAGCCTTGTCAATCTCAGGAATGGTTGGAGAAGGTCGGCTAAGGAAAAATTGGCTAGGTCTTGGTTTCTGATTATGGACACTAATCCTAGTAGGTTCAGGTTGCCTAAGGGGTAGTGGCTCACTACTGGGCTCATATTTAGGGGTACTAATCCTATGGTGTTCAAGTTGACTAGGGGAAACCTGACTAGTACTAGACTGATACTTAGGGGTTATGGGTTCTTTGGGCTCATAGGACAAGGGTGCAGATCTATGGGTTATGGGATTATAGGATCTGGGGTCATAGGATTTTGGGTCAGCTCTATGGTCAGGTTCTAAGGATGGATCATGGTATTGGGTCCTCCTAAGGTTGGGCTCCTAATATGGGTCAGGATATTGGGTTCTCCTAGGGTTGGACTCCCTATATGGGTCAGAATATTGGGTTCTCCTAGGGTTGGGCTCCCTATATGGGTTAGAGTATTGGGTTCTCCTAGGATTGGACTCCCTATATGGGTCAGAGTATTGGGTTCTCCTAGGATTGGACTCCCTATATGAGTCAGAGTATTGGGTTCTCCTGGGTTCAGTATCATAATAAGGGTCATGGTAAGGGGTTCTTCTAGGTTCAGTATCATAATAAGGGTCATGGTAAGGGTTCTTCTAGGTTCAGTATTATAGTATGGGTCAGGCTGAGGGGCTCTCCTAGGTTTAACCTCTCGGTATGGATCAGGGTTTGGGGTCCTCCTAGGTTGAGGATTGTAGTACGGGTCAGGATAAGGGGCTCTCCTAGGTTCGACCTCATGATATAGATCAGGGTTTGGGGTCCTCCTATGTTCAGTATCATAGTATAGGTCATGACGATGGGCTCTCCTAGGTTCAACCTCATGGTAGGGATCAGGGTTTGGGGTCCTCCTAGGTTCAGTATCATAGTATGGGTCATGACGATGGGCTCTCCTAGGTTCAACCTCACGGTAGGGATCAGGGCTTGGGGTCCTCCCAAGTTCAGTATCATAATAAGGGTCATGGCAATGGTCTCTCCTAGGTTCAACCTCACGGTAGGGATCATGGTAAGGGGTTCTCCTAGGGTTGGGCTCTATGGTTTCATTAGGTTGAGTTGGGTTGAGGCTGTTGGTCTGGGTCAACTGAGTCATTTGGGTAATTAACTGGGTAGACATCTGGGCCATTTGGTCTATAAGGGCTTGAATCCTAGCTTCCTGCTTATCCTTGGGTTCAGGGAGATGGTTGATAAGATGGGACTCCTGATCTAATGCTCATGCAAGACTCGATCAAACTAACTATAGCTGACTAGACCTAAAGTCCAAAACTAGATGCTCAATCAGGGTGGCAAACTACCCTATAGTAACCCGGTACTCAGCAAGGCAGGTGTAAAGGGAGTGTTAGGTCCCTGATTTCCAAGCCTAGACACCAATTAGAGATTGGCCAGGTAGGCGGACCAGCACACAAGCCCTTCGGGATTGAATTCCTAAACCACCATTCTAGACACCAAGCACAAAGAACGCACAGGTTAGCTTGACACAATAATCTGACACTTAGCCCGGACCCGACCAGTTGGTGTCCCTAGCCCACTAGGGCAAATTAAGTCTAGTTAATTTTAGGTTAAGGCTTGGGACCGAATGCAAGGGATGTGGTTCTGGGCTAAGGAGAGGTGATCAAATCCTCCCCTTTTCTGATATAGCAAGAGTGCCCTTAAAAGTAAATTATGCAATGATGGTAGGCAGATGAGGATTTAAATTAGGGTTTAGATGTTTTTGATATTTTTGGAGAATCTATAATTTTTTTTTTTGATATTTTCTTAAATAGAAGAAAACTTGCAAATTATGGCCTAATATGCAGGAAATATACTAAAATTAAAAGATATGCAAAAAATGCTAAACAAAACCCTAAAACTTCCAAACTTGTCTTGCTAAAAAAAACAGAGCCGAGAATTTGTAGGCTGTATTTCGGCTTGCAGAAACTTCACAGGAAGAAATAAAATCTGAAAGAATTTTAAAATTACTGTGAATTATGATAAATCCATAAAAATAAATTTTAGAATTTTTGGAGTTTTTATCAGGTATAAATAATTTAAAAAACATAGCATATACGGACCAAAAATTTGTAGAAAACAAGCCCTAATCTAAGCTCTGATACCAAATGATGCGGGACTAATATGCATGCAATTCTTTTTGTATGTTTTATATGTGGGGTTAGGTGATTAATTCCCGAATTTCAGATCAAAATTAGTTGTATGGAATTTTATATAAATTTTTGAAGCCAAGCATGCAGATTAGAACCTAGAAAAGTACTAAAGAAGGATCGCCGGGGCTGAGAAGCCTCGGTTATGGCAAGTTCTCCTACAAGAATAAGACTG
Source organism: Areca catechu (assembly GCA_021397845.1). NCBI lineage: Eukaryota > Viridiplantae > Streptophyta > Magnoliopsida > Arecales > Arecaceae > Areca > Areca catechu. Next base: position 105,342,530 of record CM038050.1, read on the forward strand.
GAGGTAGAGGGGGTGTACCTGACAATGTCTGAAGTGCCCGGTGAAGATTGTAGTGAAGGGATCTCTCATTCCTTGATGGATGCATCCTGGAAAACCGAGCCAAAGACAAGCGGATACCCGGCTTTCTGCTCGGTGGTCCGATTGAGGCTTGGCTGGAGTCGTTGGATTTGTAGGAACTCGGGGACCTGCAAATGACCTATTAGGGGTTAGAAAACTTAGAGAAAATCAAGAAAACAAAGGAAAATAGTAAAGGAAGAAAGTTTTGGAGGGGGCTAGAAGGATGGTTGGCGGCAGGAAGATGGTTGCAAACACCGGGAAGAAGAACTCTCAAACCCCTTTATGCACACAGTAGGGTAACACTCAAAGCAATAGAAGAACTCAAGGTTTATTTCATATATCAAGATCTCCCTTCATACAAGAGGCTAGGGTCCTTTAAATAGACCCTTAACCTTGGGCTCCAAGTAAGGGCACATAAGTCTTTACATAAGATTCCTTTTCCCTCTCAAACCCTAGCTTGAAAATAAGGAAACATTAGGTAGAAAAATCTCTAAAAATTCTTTTGACTTGGCCAACACTCCAAGGATGCCTAGGGGGGCGTGTTGGGCTTCTAGGAGCAGCAAGAGGCCAGCCCAAAGGGGCTCGGGCGCATGGGTTTGGGCCTCTGGAATCTGGGTGGCCTGGTAGCTAGGTAGCAGGAATATTCCCTGGTATCTTGCTTCTTAGGGGCTTGGGCTTGGCGTCTGGGCTTGATTTCTTTGGGCTAGGATGCGGATGGACCTCTAAAATCATGGATGCCTTGGTATATGAATATATTTTGGCATCTGGAAGGGAATCTGGGCATCTGGAGGGCATCTACAAGGAATCAGGGTTTTCTGAATTTTCCTCCTGGGGTCTTCAAATCTTCAAGCTGGGTTGGACTTGGGCTATACTTCCTTGTCTTCAATCTGGTTGGACTTGGTCTTCACTTGTATGATGTGGTCTTGAGTCTTCAATATGGTTGAAGAGGATTCAAAAAATAAAATTAGCTCGACATGAGCTGACTAACACTGGACTGAACTAGCTCAACATTAGCTGACTAGTACAGAACTGAAAATCAAAAGACTTAAATAACAACTAAAATGGACTCAGATAGGCTAAGCCCTTATTACAGATGGACTCATAAATTATTGATCAATTCACAGAGGGTTGAAAGGCCTCTATCTTATTCTGGTGCCTCCGGTGTCCCCATCAATTCTCCTGGGGTGGGAGGAACTCGACCCTATCGAGTGAAGATCAAGCTGGCTCACATATCTCTCGAGGAGATCTAGGTTGAGGTGCTACAAGTCCTCTCGAGAAATCCACGAATCGTCCAACTTTGGCCGGCCTTGCCATCGGACCAAGAAGCGTTGATAGTCACGGCCCCGGGTCGTGATGGCTTGATCGTCTAGGATACGCTCGATCCGTTCTCCTCTCTCAGGATAATTTGTTAGTGGACACTCTGGGTTAGGATCACTCACAATGAAAAGGAACAGGTCCAAAGGCCTCACTAGGTATCGCTGCCGGTTCCCTATACTCAACCAGGTCTATAATATTGAAGGTAGAACTAATGCCCAAATTCGAAGGCAAGTCTAACACCTAGGCATTCGATCCAACCTTCTCTATCACTTTAAAAGGTCCGGTTCTACGAGCATGAAGCTTCTTTTAAGCCTAAGCCTAACCAAGATAGAATCCACTACATCAAATTCTTTGATCCATCTTCGGGAATTAGCCAGTTTGTTTAAAATTAGTGTAGGTGGTGAACATGCTGGGCACAAGCAGACTCCTAACAAATGATTCAAAGGACTCACACTAACACCTAATAGACTTGACTATGCATTCCTATAGAAGGAAATTTTATTGAACTCTTTGGATCTAAACCTAACAGATTATAGGTTCCCTAAGTTTGATCCTAGCTTGACATGCACATGAAGATTTACAGTGAACTCCTAGCAAATTTCAAAGAGTGTGCCAGAAGTAAGATGCAAACCTAACATGCGTGATGAATGCATGCAGTATGCTAATCTCAGTTAAATGTAATCTAATAATCCTAGAAATGCTGGAGGTGTCAGGAAAGGGCAGAAAATAGGAAGTGGGTTCAGAATTAGTTTGGTAAGGCAGGGAAAAAGGTTCAAGGTTAGTTGGATAAAGTTCGATATAAGAAGGCATGTCAGGGACTAATCCTAGACTAATGAGGCTAACCTTACGAGGTTGCGGTATATCTATGGGCAAGAAAAGGTCCATGCTATGGAAGGATTGGTCAACAATTTCTGGGAAGAGATCTTCAATAGGAATGGTAGGAAGGGATTCATCCTGAGGGCAATGGGTTAAGTAAGCCAAATCCTGAATAAAGTTTTCTTGTTCATGGAATTTAAGAATAGGCTCTACAATTAGATCCTTTTCTAGAGTATCCTCAGGTAAAATCCTAGTATCATAGTTCTCTTCCTCTAATTGTTCTTCCACTATAGCTTTAGGTTGGATGTGGTCAAGGTCAACTAGCTCTAGGATGGTTTCTACATGGGTATCTACTGGGTCAGCTAATTCTAAGTCTACTAAAGGTGTCTCCTCTTCTCCTTCATACTCATCCACTAGGCTCGCGTCAGCTTCATACACTTTCGCATTAATGTAAGCCTTGTCAATCTCAGGAATGGTTAGAGAAGGTCGGCTAAGGAAAAATTGGCTAGGTCTTGGTTTCTGATTATGGACACAAATCCTAGTAGGTTCAGGTTACCTAAGGGGTAGTGGCTCACTACTGGGCTCATATTTAGGGGTACTAATCCTATGATGTTCAAGTTGACTAGGGGAAACCTGACTAGTACTAGGCTGATACTTAGGGGTTATGGGTTCTTTGGGCTCATAGGACAAGGGTGCAGATCTATGCGTTATGGGATTATAGGATCTGGGGTCATAGGATTTTGGGTCAGCTCTATGGTCAGTTTCTACGGATGGATCATGGTATTGGGTCCTCCTAAGGTTGGGCTCCTTATATGGGTCAGGATATTGGGTTCTCCTAGGGTTGGACTCCCTATATGGGTCAGAATATTGGGTTCTCCTAGGGTTGGGCTCCCTATATGGGTTAGAGTATTGGGTTCTCCTAGGATTGGACTCCCTATATGGGTCAGAGTATTGGGTTCTCCTAGGATTGGACTCTCTATATGAGTCAGAGTATTGGGTTCTCCTGGGTTCAGTATCATAATAAGGGTCATGGTAAGGGGTTCTTCTAGGTTCAGTATCATAATAAGGGTCATGGTAAGGGGTTCTTCTAGGTTCAGTATTATAGTATGGGTCAGGCTGAGGGGCTCTCCTAGGTTTAACCTCTCAGTATGGATCAGGGTTTGGGGTCCTCCTAGGTTGAGGATTGTAGTACGGGTCAGGATAAGGGGCTCTCCTAGGTTCGACCTCATGATATAGATCAGGGTTTGGGGTCCTCCTATGTTCAGTATCATAGTATAGGTCATGACGATGGGCTCTCCTAGGTTCAACCTCATGGTAGGGATCAGGGTTTGGGGTCCTCCTAGGTTCAGTATCATAGTATGGGTCATGACGATGGGCTCTCCTAGGTTCAACCTCACGGTAGGGATCAGGGTTTGGGGTCCTCCCAGGTTCAGTATCATAATAAGGGTCATGGCAATGGTCTCTCCTAGGTTCAACCTCACGGTAGGGATCATGGTAAGGGGTTCTCCTAGGGTTGGGCTCTATGGTTTCATTAGGTTGAGTTGGGTTGAGGCTGTTGGTCTGGGTCAACTGAGTCATTTGGGTAATTAACTGGGTAGACATTTGGGCCATTTGGTCTATAAGGGCTTGAATCCTAGCTTCCTGCTTTTCCATGGGTTCAGGGAGATGGTTGATAAGATGGGACTCCTGATCTAATGCTCATGCAAGACTCGATCAAACTGACTATAGCTGACTAGACCTAAAGTCCAAAACTAGATGCTCAATCAAGGTGGCAAACTACCCTATAGTAACCCGGTACTCAGCAAGGCAGGTGTAAAGGGAGTGTTAGGTCCCTGATTGCCAAGCCTAGACACCAATTAGAGATTGGCAAGGTAGGCGGACCAGCACACAAGCCCTTCGGGATTGAATTCCTAAACCACCATTCTAGACACCAAGCACAAAGAACGCACAGGTTAGCTTGACACAATGATCTGACACTTAGCCCAGACCCGACCAGTTGGTGTCCCTAGCCCACTAGGGCAAATTAAGTCTAGTTAATTTTAGGTTAAGGCTTGGGACCGAATGCAAGGGATGTGGTTTTGGGCTAAGGAGAGGTGATCAAATGCTCCCCTTTTCTGATATAGCAAGAGTGCCCTTAAAAGTAAATTATGCAATGATGGCAGGCAGATGAGGATTTAAATTAGGGTCTAGATGTTTTTGATATTTTTGGAGAATCTGTAATTTTTTTTTTTGGTATTTTCTTAAATAGAAGAAAACTTGCAAATTATGGCCTAATATGCAGGAAATATACTAAAATTAAAAGATATGCAAAAAATGCTAAACAAAACCCTAAAACTTCCAAACTTGTCTTGCTAAAAAAAATAGAGCCGAAAATTTGTAGGCTGTATTTCAGCTTGCAGAAACTTCACAGGATGAAATAAAATTTGAAAGAGTTTTAAAAACTACTGTGAATTATGATAAATCCATAAAAATGAATTTTAGAATTTTTGGAGTTTTTATCAGGTATAAATAATTTAAAAACATAGCATATACGGACCAAAAAATTACAGAAAACAAGCCCTAATCTAAGCTCTGATACCAAATGATGCGGGACTAATATGCATGCAATTCTTTTTGTATATTTTATATGTGGGGTTAGGTGATTAATTCCCGAATTTCAGATCAAAATTAGTTGTAGGGAATTTTATATAAATTTTTGAAGCCAAGCATGCAGATTAGAACCTAGAAAAGTACTAAAGAAGGATCGCCGGGGCTGAGAAGCCTCGGTTATGGCAAGTTCTCCTACAAGAATAAGACTGGAGGAAGAGGGGGTGTACCTGACAATGTCTGAAGTGCCCGGTGAAGATTGCAGTGAAGGGATCTCTCATTCCTTGATGGATGCGTCCTGGAAAACCGAGCCAAAGACAAGTGGATACCCGGCTTTCTGCTCGGTGGTCCGATTGAGGCTTGGCTGGAGTCGTTGGATTCGTAGGAACTCGGGGACCTGCAAATGACCTGTTAGGGTTAGAAAACTCATAGAAAATCAAGAAAACAAAGGAAAATAGTAAAGGGAAGAAAGTTTTGGAGGGGGCTAGAAGGATGGTTGGCGGCAGGAAGATGGTTGCAAACATCGGGAAGAAGAACTCTCAAACCCCTTTATGCACACAGTAGGGTAACACTCAAAGCAATAGAAGAACTCAAGGTTTATTTCATATATCAAGATCTCCCTTCATACAAGAGGCTAGGGTCCTTTAAATAGACCCTTAACCTTGGGCTCCAAGTAAGGGCACATAAGTCTTTACATAAGATTCCTTTTCCCTCTCAAGCCCTAGCTAGAAAATAAGGAAACATTAGGTAGAAAAATCTCTAAAAATTCTTTTGACTTGGCCAACACTCCAAGGATGCCTAGGGGGGCGTGTTGGGCTTCTAGGAGCAGCAAGAGGCCAGCCCAAAGGGGCTCGGGCGCATGGGTTTGGGCCTCTGGAATCTGGGTGGCCTGGTAGCTAGGTAGCAGGAATATTCCCTGGTATCTTGCTTCTTAGGGGCTTGGGCTTGGCGCCTGGGCTTGATTTCTTTGGGCTAGGATGCGGATGGACCTCTAAAATCATGGATGCCTTGGTATATGAATATATTTTGGCATCTGGAAGGGAATCTGGGCATCTGGAGGGCATCTACAAGGAATCAGGGTTTTCTGAATTTTCCTCCTGGGGTCTTCAAATCTTCAAGCTGGGTTGGACTTGGGCTATACTTCCATGTCTTCAATCTGGTTGGACTTGGTCTTCACTTGTATGATGTGGTCTTGAGTCTTCAATATGGTTGAAGAGGACTCAAAAAAATAAAATTAGCTCGACATGAGCTACTAATACTGGACTGAACTAGCTCAACATTAGCTGACTAGTACAGAACTGAAAATCAAAAGACTCAAATAACAACTAAAATGGACTCAGATAGGCTAAGCCCTTATTACAGATGGACTCATAAATTATTGATCAATTCACAGAGGGTTGAAAGGCCTCTATCTTATTCTGGTGCCTCCGGTGTCCCCATCAATTCTCCCGGGGTGGGAGGAACTCGACCCTATCGAGTGAAGATCAAGCTGGCTCACATATCTCTCGAGAAGATCTAGGTTGAGGTGCTACAAGTCCTCTCGAGAAATCCATGAATCGTTCAACTTTGGCCGGCCTTGCCATCGGACCAAGAAGCGTTGATAGTCACGGCCCCGGGTCGTGATGGCTTGATCGTCTAGGATACGCTCGATCCGTTCTCCTCTCTCAGGACAATTTGTTAGTGGACACTCTGGGTTAGGATCACTCACAATGAAAAGGAACAGGTCCAAAGGCCTCACTAGGTATCGCTGCCGGTTCCCTATACTCAACCAGGTCTATAATATTGAAGGTAGAACTAATGCCCAAATTCGAAGGCAAGTCTAACACCTAGGCATTCGATCCAACCTTCTCTATCACTTTAAAAGGTCCGGTTCTACGAGCATGAAGCTTCTTTTAAGCCTAAGCCTAACCAAGATAGAATCCACTACATCAAATTCTTTGATCCATCTTCGGGAATTTGCCAGTTTGTTTAAAATTAGTGTAGGTGGTGAACATGCTGGGCACAAGCAGACTCCTAACAAATGATTCAAAGGACTCACACTAACACTTAACAGACTTGACTATGCATTCCTATAGAAGGAAATTTTATTGAACTCTTTGGATCTAAACCTAACAGATTATAGGTTCTCTAAGTTTGATCCTAGCTTGACATGCACATGAAGATTTACAGTGAACTCCTAGCAAATTCCAAAGAGTGTGCCAAAAGTAAGATGCAAACCTAACATGCGTGATGAATGCATGCAGTATGCTAATCTCAGTTAAATGCAATCTAATAATCCTAGAAATGTTGGAGGTGTCAGGAAAGGGCAGAAAATAGGAAGTGGGTTCAGAATTAGTTTGGTAAGGCAGGGAAAAAGGTTCAAGGTTTGTTGGATAAAGTTCGATATAAGAAGGCATGTCAGGGACTAATCCTAGACTAATGAGGCTAACCTTACGAGGTTGCGGTATATCTATGGGCAAGAAAAGGTCCATGCTATGGAAGGATTGGTCAACAATTTCTGGGAAGAGATCTTCAATAGGAATGGTAGGAAGGGATTCATCCTGAGGGCAATGGGTTAAGTAAGCCAAATCCTGAATAAAGTTTTCATGTTCATGGAATTTAAGAATAGGCTCTACAATTAGATCCTTTTCTAGAGTTTCCTCAGGTAAAATCCTAGTATCATAGTTCTCTTCCTCTAATTGTTCTTCCACTATAGCTTTAGGTTGGATGTGGTCAAGGTCAACTAGCTCTAGGATGGTTTCTACCTGGGTATCTACTGGGTCAGCTAATTCTAAGTCTACTAAAGGTGTCTCCTCTTCTCCTTCATACTCATCCACTAGGCTCGCGTCAGCTTCATACACTTTCGCATTAATGTAAGCCTTGTCAATCTCAGGAATGGTTAGAGAAGGTCGGCTAAGGGAAAATTGGCTAGGTCTTGGTTTCTGATTATGGACACTAATCCTAGTAGGTTCAGGTTGCCTAAGGGGTAGTTGCTCACTACTGGGCTCATATTTAGGGGTACTAATCCTATGATGTTCAAGTTGACTAGGGGAAACCTGACTAGTACTAGGCTGATACTTAGGGGTTATGGGTTCTTTGGGCTCATAGGACAAGGGTGCAGATCTATGAGTTATGGGATTATAGGATCTGGGGTCATAGGATTTTGGGTCAGCTCTATGGTCAGGTTCTAAGGATGGATCATGGTATTGGGTCCTCCTAAGGTTGGGCTCCTTATATGGGTCAGGATATTGGGTTCTCCTAGGGTTGGACTCCCTATATGGGTCAGAATATTGGGTTCTCCTAGGGTTGGGCTCCCTATATGGGTTAGAGTATTGGGTTCTCCTAGGATTGGACTCCTTATATGGGTCAGAGTATTGGGTTCTCCTAGGATTGGACTCCCTATATGAGTCAGAGTATTGGGTTCTCCTGGGTTCAGTATCATAATAAGGGTCATGGTAAGGGGTTCTTCTAGGTTCAGTATCATAATAAGGGTCATGGTAAGGGGTTCTTCTAGGTTCAGTATTATAGTATGGGTCAGGCTGAGGGGCTCTCCTAGGTTTAACCTCTCGGTATGGATCAGGGTTTGGGGTCCTCCTAGGTTGAGGATTGTAGTACGGGTCAGGATAAGGGGCTCTCCTAGGTTCGACCTCATGATATAGATCAGGGTTTGGGGTCCTCCTATGTTCAGTATCATAGTATAGGTCATGACGATGGGCTCTCCTAGGTTCAACCTCATGGTAGGGATCAGGGTTTGGGGTCCTCCTAGGTTCAGTATCATAGTATGGGTCATGACGATAGGCTCTCCTAGGTTCAATCTCACGGTAGGGATCAGGGTTTGGGGTCCTCCCAGGTTCAGTATCATAATAAGGGTCATGGCGATGGTCTCTCCTAGGTTCAACCTCACGGTAGGGATCATGGTAAGGGGTTCTCCTAGGGTTGGGCTCTATGGTTTCATTAGGTTGAGTTGGGTTGAGGCTGTTGGTCTGGGTCAACTGAGTCATTTGGGTAATTAACTGGGTAGACATCTTGGCCATTTGGTCTATAAGGGCTTGAATCCTAGCTTCCTGCTTATCCATGGGTTTAGGGAGATGGTTGATAAGATGGGACTCCTGATCTAATGCTCATGCAAGACTCGATCAAACCGACTATAGCTGACTAGACCTAAAGTCCAAAACTAGATGCTCAATCAGGGTGGCAAACTACCCTATAGTAACCCGGTACTCAGCAAGGCAGGTGTAAAGGGAGTGTTAGGTCCCTGATTGCCAAGCCTAGACACCAATCAGAGATTGGCCAGGTAGGCGGACCAGCACACAAGCCCTTCGGGATTGAATTCCTAAACCACCATTCTAGACACCAAGCACAAAGAACGCACAGGTTAGCTTGACACAATGATCTGACACTTAGCCCGGACCCGACTAGTTGGTGTCCCTAGCCTACTAGGGCAAATTAAGTCTAGTTAATTTTAGGTTAAGGCTTGGGACCGAATGCAAGGGATGTGGTTTTGGGCTAAGGAGAGGTGATCAAATCCTCCCCTTATCTGATATAGCAAGAGTGCCCTTAAAAGTAAATTATGCAATGATGGCAGGCAGATGAGGATGCAAATTAGGGTTTAGATGTTTTTGGTATTTTTGGAGAATCTGTAATTTTTTTTTTTGGTATTTTCTTAAATAGAAGAAAATTGCAAATTATGGCCTAATATGCAGGAAATATACTAAAATTAAAAGATATGCAAAAAATGCTAAACAAAACCCTAAAACTTCCAAACTTGTCTTGCTGAAAAGAAACAGAGCCAAAAACTTGTAGGCTGTATTTCGGCTTGCAGAAACTTCACAGGATGAAATAAAATTTGAAAGAATTTTAAAAATTACTGTGAATTATGTTAAATCCAGAAAAAAAAATTTTACAATTTTTGGAGTTTTTATCAGGTATAAATAATTTAGAAAACAGAGCATATACGGACCAAAAAATTGCAGAAAACAAGCCCTAATCTAAGCTCTGATACCAAATGATGCGGGACTAATATGCATGCAATTCTTTTTGTATGTTTTATATGTGGGGTTAGGTGATTAATTCCCGAATTTTAGATCAAAATTAGTTGTAGGGAATTTTATATGAATTTTTGAAGCCAAGCATGCAGATTAGAACCTACAAAAGTACTAAAGAAGGATCGCTGGGGCTGAGAAGCCTCGGTTATGGCAAGTTCTCCTACAAGAATAAGACTGGAGGTAGAGGGGGTGTACCTGACAATGTCTAAAGTGCCCGGTGAAGATTGCAGTGAAGAGATCTCTCATTCCTTGATGGATGCGGCCTGGAAAACCGAGCCAAAGACCCGCGGATACCCCGCTTTCTGCTCGGTGGTCCGATTGAGGCTTGGCTGGAGTCGTTGGATTCGTAGGAACTCGGAGACCTGCAAATGACACTCAAAGCAATAGAAGAACTCAAGGTTTATTTCATATATCAAAATCTCCCTTCATACAAGAGGCTAGGGTCCTTTAAATAGACCCTTAACCTTGGGCTCCAAGTAAGGGCACATAAGTCTTTACATAAGAATCCTTTTCCCTCTCAAACCCTAGCTAGAAAATAAGGAAACATTAGGTAGAAAAATCCCTAAAAATTCTTTTGACTTGTCCAACACTCCAAGGATGCCTAGGGGGGCGTGTTGGGCTTCTAGGAGCAGCAAGAGGCCAGCCCAAATGGGCTCGGGTGCATGGGTTTGGGCCTCTGGAATCTGGGTGGTCTGGTAGCTAGGTAGCAGGAATATTCCCTGGTATCTTGCTTTTTAGGGGCTTGGGCTTGCCGCCTGGGCTTGATTTCTTTGGGCTAGGATGCGGATGGACCTCTAAAATCATGGATGCCTTGGTATATGAATATATTTTGGCATCTGGAAGGGAATCTGGGCATCTGGAGGGCATCTGCAAGGAATCAGGGTTTTCTGAATTTTCCTCCTGGGGTCTTCAAATCTTCAAGCTGGGTTGGACTTGGGCTATACTTCCATGTCTTCAATCTGGTTGGACTTGGTCTTCACTTGTATGATGTGGTCTTGAGTCTTCAATATGGTTGAAGAGGACTCAAAAAAATAAAATTAGCTCAACATGAGCTGACTAACACTGGACTGAACTAGCTCAACATTAGCTGACTAGTACAGAACTGAAACTCAAAAGACTCAAATAACAACTAAAATGGACTCAGATAGGCTAAGCCCTTATTACAGATGGACTCATAAATTATTGATCAATTCACAAAGGGTTGAAAGGCCTCTGTCTTATTCTGGTGCCTCCGGTGTCCCCATCACATGCTAGCCTAGGATGAAAAGTATGCTTAAATGAAGAAAGCTCTCATGTTCGAAGATGATCTACCTACATCCACACTAGGGGTGGTAAGGAAATGTAAGGATGTAGATTTCCCCAAAACATGAGAAGAGAGTCAACCTCACTCCAGGTCCTTGCAAAAGAGAAATAGTTTCTTCCAAGATCACTAATCCAAGGAAGCTCCTCAAGCATTGCCACCAAGGAAGCTCCATGCCTACACTCCTCTAAACACACCAAGAGAAAATGTGCTAATGGAGATCAAAAACTACATTTCGAAGCCTCAAAAGATACAGACATTGTTGGCATGGAGGAACCAAAATAAATTCTATTTATACCATAGAGATTATAGCCATGATAATGAAGAATACATCTAGCTATGAGATGAAATTAAAAAACTAATCAGGCGAGTTCATCTTAATCGATTCATTCAACAATAGAGAAGGCCAAGAAAGTGATCAAGATCACCACAACCGGTTGAGTAACCATAGCCACTTCCACCTCAAAATGAGGTAACCCTACACCATCAGGACAAGCAAGAATGATCACTAGGAGGTGTGGCCATCCCAAACTATCGGGGAAAAAGCAAGTAACATTGATAGTTTTTTCTGAAGAAGACGATGATGGTGTTCAGTTTTTCCATAATGATGTGGTGGTGGTGACTTTGAATGTTGAATGCTATGATGTACACCATATTATTATTGATAATGGGAGTTTGGCAGATATTTTATACTATGATACACTTAAAATAAGAATATCTTCGAGCAACTAGTTCAGGTGGATATTCCCCTCTATCAGATTTATAGGAGATGCGATCCACGTAAAGGAGATGATTTCCCTGACCATAAGAATAGGACATTACCTTCCATAATCCATTGCTCAGGTAGACTTCCTTGTCATTCAGACACCCTCTACTTATAATGCCATTTTCGAACGACCAAGTCTTAATGCCATTTGAGCCATCATCTCCACTAATTGCCTAAAAATGAAATTCCTAATAATATATGGGGTCAGAGAGATCCATGGAGATCTTAATGCTACTTGATTACTTGAAGCCAGGTCAGTGTTAATCACCTTAGGGCTTTGATCGAGCACTCGATTGGAGCTCTTAGGTGATCAATATCCACCAGCTTCAAGTGATCAAGTAGCACTCGATCAGAGCCCTCAAGCGATCAATACCCACTAGCTCTAAGTGATCGAGTAGTACTCGGCCAGAGCCTTCAGGCGATCAACGTCTACTGGCTTCAAGTGATTGATTAGCACTCGGTTAAGATCCCCTAATGACCAACAATCACCAATCTTAAACCAACAAATGATCAGCTAGAGCATAAAGACATTGAGTACCCATGATGAGTGGTTAAATCTTGAGCAATCAAAATATGAAAGTAACTAGTGTTCTTAGAGAGTCTACGATCGTTTCAAAGAGAATGATGGTTTATAGATCGTACAAGCTCAAATGAAGAAATACTAAAAGGAAAGTTTCATTGCTTTCCAAACAAGATACTTGAGGGCTACAAAAAGATTATTACAATGATTAAAGCAAAAAAAAGACATAATTAAGCCTTTCTAGCCTTTGGATCTATGGTACCCACTTTAGATAGTGGTTGGTCATCATCGGTCCAAGAGCCCATCTTGGATGATTGACCCTCAATGTTTTTTTGTCTTGCGGGTTTCGTTGCAGTAAGTGATGGATCTTTACAACTCCCAAGCCCCCTAGAAGATTCTGCAATTGAAGTGACACCCTTAGTGAGGGGCATCAAACCTTTCCTCCAGTGGTAGACTGGGATTCGTCACAAGTTCCATGATGAACTTGCCTACATCCATGCCCGAAGGAGGTAGACGATGAAGATTGATGTTTGGGTAGAGAACTCGTATAAGAGATTTATAGTTGATATACCCTACCTAGTGGCCATGATCAAACATAAATTTTTCTATGACAATGCTTCCTTGTGTCTCTCAAGCTCCAATTGTGTCAGATGGCTATGCGATTAGGACTATCAATCAGACTGGTGAGACAGCACCAATCGATACCTTGATCTAGTCCTAGAACCCTCCATGGTGCTAGGCTAGGTTTGTTGTGCATCCCTTCTCAAGGTGGTTGATCAGATCAACATGGTAACACGATGTGCCTCCCTGAACCATTTTTGAGAACACCTATAGATGACCGACCGTCATTGATGGACGTAACTTTATAGGAGGTGGCTTAACTGATATGGAAATAATGGCCAAAGGTAGCCCCCCAATCTCCGGATTGATTGCTATGCCTTTTCCCTTCGAAGACCACTCGATGCTAGAAATCTTCTCCTATCCCAACAGAGTGTCTTGAAGTTTGGCTGACTAAGCAGCAATCTCCCAATGAGCATTCCTAGATGTGAGCAATAATCTCAAACTAGAGGTTTATCCATAAGCAGATGAATGCTGATCTCGCATTTGGGCCACCTTCATAGCAGCATCCTAACACGGACATCTAAGCATAGATCTTGAAGCATATCCAACACGAATCCTGATGAAGATGGATATCATCTTCTAGATATTTTTGTATGGGTATGGGATATGATTTAGGATCATAATTTTTTTTACGATTAGTTTGGATTTATTTTTATCGTTGTTTTAGAATTTGTAATAAGATTGGGTATATCTCAGTTTGTTTATTAGGACTTGTTTGGAGTCTGTTAGAGTTTTGGTTAGGTTGGTTCTCAACTAACCTGGGACTAAAAACTTTATTTAAGATGTTTATTTGATTTGAATAAAGAGAGGAAAGCGAAGATTATTTTGGGTGGCAATTGTTTCTCCACGAGGGAGAAGGGCATGAAGCCCAACCATTATTTCTCCCTAAGGGAGAAGGGCATGAAGCCCAACCATTGTTTCTCCGTGAGGAAGAAGGGCGTGAAGCCCAACCATTGTCTTTGTGAGGGAGAAGGTTGAGAGGCCTAACCTATGTCTCCATGAGGGAGAAGGGCACGAGGCCCAACCACTTCTTTCTTCCTAGATCTCCTTCTCTATTTTTATTTCTTCCTTCCCTTGTTTCAACTCATCACCATCGATAGCTGATCCCACCTTCGCTCCTCTCATGCTCCACTGCCACCGCCATAATCGGCCTTTTTCCCACCGACCCGCCATCGATCACTAGAATAGGCCCCTTCATCTTCCTGTGCACCAATCATTGACCAAATCCATCCCCAATCCCATATCTACCAAATCCCAGCCACCGGCCTCTCCACTTTGATGTTGCCCACCTTTGAGACCACCAGAAAACCTTGCTACATCTCCATCGGATCCTTGCCAGATCACCCCCATGAAGCCTTCCGCCGCCCACTGGAACTCCTCCCTGCTGCCATCGCCAACCATCGTTGACTCCACCTTGACCACCACTATCCATTTCGCCATCTCCACCTCGTGCTGACGCTAGCGAAACCCCTCTACAAGCCATTCCCTATTCCTGGCGTTGGACTGTGGAGAAGAAGAGGGACATTGCACGAACGTGAAAGCAGTTCACATCCCTGCTGCCAACTTCAGAACTACATGGATCTCAAAGCAATTCAAAGATCTATGGAGCATAATTTTTATAGCAGATTAAAACTAAATCATGGATCTCAGAGCTGCATGAGTCTCAGAGCTGAGCCTCCTCATCTACCTGGATTTAATTTGGGATTGTTTGAAGCCTAAGCCTAGCCTAAGGCATCGTTTCTTAACGACCAATGATCCGACCTCCTAGAATAAATATTGATCAGGGTTTGTCCCGCATCACATCCTAGATCACTTGGGACATTCACTCTGATAGCTTCCCTAATTTCTCTCCAAGCGTAGTCCTCTCAAGAATGTACCTAGCACATTTCAAGCAGAAATGGTTGATTTCTTCATGTGCCCTCTTTAATGCTTGCATCTTTAACAACTTCTTTCTCTGATCAATGGCCTTCACACTTGCGGCCTTAGCCTTAGCCTCCTATTTTGAGATATATACCCTAATATTAACTCCTTGAAAAGGTGTCTGGAAGGCATTGGCACTCCCAAGGGCCAAGAAGCATCTTGAGAGAAGGTACAACTAATGAATGCATGATACAAGGAGTAGAAGGTGAAATATCATTCCATTATCTTTAAATATGTTTTCTTACAGCACCTAAGAAAGATAATTACAAAGATGGAAAAGTCATAAGTTCAAAGAAAAATAAAAGTTACAAGGATTTAGTTCCCAGTCTCCTAGGAATTGGTAGCAATGGATAGCTTAGCTATAGAAATAGGATCAAATAGATTGACATCACTTGCAGTTGGGAGCTCAGAGGTGATCAGCTTAGCAACAATTAGTTCGGAGGTGATAGGCTCGTCAAAGGTGGCTTCGGGAATAACGGCTGGGATGACTTCAGCTGGGTCATCCATGATGGCTATCCCCTTAAAGGGCTCCTTATCAGACTCCTCTTCATCTAACAAAGAGAGATTTAGCTCTCGATTGCACTCAGCAACTTGGCTCCAGCACTCGAGCATCCCCAACATGTAGCCCTCTAAAAAGCCTCATAGCTAAATGTGACCAATGTTTCAAAAAACTACTTTGATGCTATGAAGTCCACCGTGTAGGCCACGTCCACAATGAAGTCCGTGAAGACCTTATATTTTCTTATGCTATCCTCCACCTCTTGTCTCAACTTTTCCTTGGCTGCCATTGCCTCAACCTCCCTTTTTTGCCTCTCTAGCTCCAAATTGGCCCTTGTCATTACCATGTTTGGTGCGAACACCAGAGGCACCAGAATAAGGCAGAGGCTTCTCAACCCTCTGTGGATCACTTAGTTAATATTTGAGTCCCCTGTAATAAAGCTTAGTCCAGCTACATTTGAGTCATGTAATTAGTCCAGCTCTTATTGAGCTAGTTCAGTTCAGTACTAGTCAGCTCATGTTGAGCTAATTTCAATTTTTAAGTCCTGTCCAATCAGATTGAAGACTCAAGACCACATCATACAAGTGAAGACCAAGTGCAACCTAATTGAAGACATAAAAGTTAAGCCCAAGTCCAACCTAGCTTGAAGACTTGAAGAGTCCAGGAAGAGAAGACAAAATCAGGAACAAATTCGAAACCCTGGACCAGCTAGAAGGAATTTGGGCAAGCACAGGCCCAGGTAGAATTTAGGGCGCCCCTCCCTAGGGTCACCTCCCCTCTTGGTCGGCCACTTATGGTCACCACCTTCGCCGACCAAGAGAAGGACAAGAGGAGAGTGTTTGAGTTGAAGTTTTCTACTTATTTGCCTTGAATTCCAATTAAAGTTTGAAAAGGAAAAGGAGTCCTATGTAAAGTCTAAAGTGCCCTTACTTGGAGCCCAAGGTTAAGGGTCTATTTAAGGGACCCTAGCCTCTGGTATGAAACACTTTTTTGATATGAATTAAAACCTTGAGTTCTTCTATTGAGTTGTGTGATACCCTGCTGTGTGCATAAAGGGGTTGGTGAGAGTTCATCTTCCCGCTGTTTGCAATCATCTTCCTGCTGCCAACAAACCCTCCAGATCCCTGGACACCCACTCCAAAAGAAGCCTTCCCTTTCTATTTTTCCTTTGTTTTCTTGTTCCTTTGTGAGTTTTCTAACCCCTGACAGGTCGTTTGCAGGTTCCTGAGTTTTTACGAATCCAACGACTCCAGCCATGCCTCAATCGGACCACCAAGCAGAAAGCCGGGTATCCGCGGGTCTTTGGCTCGGTTTTCCAGGCCGCATCCATCGAGAAACGAGAGATCTCTTTGCTACGATCTTCACCGGGCACTTCAGACGTTGTCAGGTACACCCCCTCTACCTCCAGTCTTATTATTGTAGGAGAACTTGCCCTAATCGAGGCTTCTCAGCCCTGGCGATCCTTCTTTAGTACTTTTCTAGATTCTAATCTGCATGCTTGGCTTCAAAAATTCATACAAAATTCTCTACAACTAATTTTGATCTGAAATTCAGGAATTAATTACCTAACCCCACATATAAAACATACAAAAATAATTGCAAGCATATTAGTCCCCCATCATTTGGTATCAAAGCTTAGATTAGGGCTTGTTTTCTTCAATTTTTAGTTTATATATGCTCTATTTTTTAAATTATCTCTCCCTGTTAAAAACTCCAAAATTTTTGAAATTTGATTTTCTAGATTCATCATAATTCAAAGTAATTTTATTAATTTTTTCATATTTTATTATGGCCTGTAAATTTTCTGCAAGCCGAAATACAGCATGTAAATTCTTGGCTCTGTTTTTTTTCAGCAAGACTAGTTTGGAAGTTTTAGGGTTTTATTTAGCATTTTTTGCATATCTTTTAATTTTAGTATATTTCCTGCATATTAGGCCATAATTTGAAAGTTTTCTTCTATTTAAGAAAATACCAAAAAAAATATATATATTCTCCAAAAATACCAAAAACATCTAAACCCTAATTTGCATCCTTATCTGCCTGCCATCATTGCATAATTTACCTTTAAGGGCACTCTTGCTATGTCAGATGGGGGGAGGATTTGATCACCTCTCCTTAGCCCAAAACCACATCCCTTGCATTCGGTCCCAAGCCTTAACCTAAAATTAACTAGACTTAATTTGCTCTAGTGGGCTAGGGACACCAACTGGTCGGGTCCGGGCTAGTGTTAGATCACCGTGTCAAGTTAACCTATGTGTGCCTTGTGCTCATTGTCTAGAATGATGGTTCAGGGATTCAATCCCGAAGGGCTTGTGTGCTGGTCCGCCTACCTAGCCAATCTCTGATTGGTGTCTAGGATTGGCAATCAGGGACCTAACACTCCCCTTCACCTGCCTGGCTGAGTACAGGGTTACTATAGGCTAGTTTGCCACCCTGATTGAGCCCTTAGTTTGGACTCTAGGTCTAGTCAGCTGTAGTCGGTCTGATCGAGTCTTGCATGAGCACTAGATTAGGAGTTTTATATCACCCACCTCCTTCACAAATGTCTGAACCCATGGAAAATTTGCAAGCCCAAATAAAGCCCTAGCTGATCAAATGGCCCAGATAGCTACCTAGATGACTACCTAGATGACCCAGTTAACTCAGTCTGGTATTCTATCCAATGATAGAATTGACCATCTTGCCAATAGGTTTGATCAGTTAGAAGTCCGGGTAGGGACCCCAGGAAAAACCCAGGGGTCACAGTCTGAGCCAGATCCTGATTCCCCTCAACCTAGGAGGACCCCAAACCCTAATCCATACCCTGAGGTCGAACCTATGAGAGCCCCTCATCCTGACCCATACTATAACCCTCAGCCTAGGAGGACCCCAAACCCTGATCCATACCGAGAGGTTGAACCTAGGAGAGCCCCTCAGCCTGACCCATACAATAATACTGAACCTAGAAGAACCCCTTATCATGACCCTTATTATGATACTGAACCTAGAAGAACCCCTTACCATGACCCTTATTATGATACTGAACCCAGGAGAACCCAATACTCTGACCCATATAGGGAGTCCAACCCTAGGAGAACCCAATATTCTGACCCATATAGGGAATCCAACCCTAGGAGAACCTAATATTCTGACCCATATAGGGAGTCCAACCCTAGGAGGACCCAATATCCTGACCCATATAGGGAGCCCAACCTTAGAAGGACCCTATACCATGATCCATCCTTAGAACCTGACCATAGAGCTGACCCAAAATCCTATGACCCCAGATCCTATAATCCCATGACCCATAGATCTGCACCCTTGTCCTATGAGCCCAGAGAACCCATAACCCCTAAGTATCAGCCTAGTACTAGTCATGCTTCCCCTAGTCAACTTGAACCCCATAGGATTAGTATCCCTAAATATGAACCCAGTAGTGAGCCACTGCCCCTTATACAACCTGAACCTACTAGGAGTAGTACCCATAATCAGAGACCAGAACCTAACCAATTTTCTGCTAGTCGACCTTCTCCAACCATTCCTGAGATTCACAAGGCTTACATTAACCCGAAAGTGTATGAAGCTGATGTGAGCCTAGTGGATGAGTATGAGGGAGAAGAGGAGACACCTTTAGATGACTTAGAATTAGCTGACCTAATAGATACCCAGGTAGAAGCCAACCTAGAGGTAGTTGACCTTGACCACATCCAACCTAAAGCTATAGTGGAAGAACAAATAGAGGAAGAGAATCAAGGTACTGCTACTAGAGCCTTACCAGAGGAAACCGTAGAGGAGAGCCAAATTATAGAGTCTAGTCCTAAAATACAAGAACCAGAAGAATTTATTAAGGACTTGATCTCTTTGAATCAGTACCCTCAGGATGAGCCTCCTCCTATAGTTCCCATTAAGGACCTCTTCCCTGAGATTAGTAACCCATCCTTCCATTATGCAAACCCCATAGATATATCGCAACCTCGTAAGGTTAGCCTCATTAGTCTTGGATTAGTCCCTGACATGCCTTCTTATATCAAACTTTATCCAACTAACCTTGAACCTTTTTCCTTACCCTACCAAACTAATTCTGAACCCACTTCCTATTTTCTTCCCTTTCCTGACACCTCCAGCATTTCTAGGATTATTAGATTGAATTTAACTGAGATTAGCATACTGCATGCATTCATCACGCATGTTAGGTTTGCATCTTACTTCTGGCGTACTCTTTGGAATTTGCTAGGAGTTCACTGTAAATTTTCATGTGCATGTCAAGCTAGGATCAAACCTAGAGAACCTATATTCTCTTAGGTTTAGGTCTAAAGAGTTCAATAAAATCTCCTTCCATAGGAATGTAGAGTCGAGTCTGTTAGGTATAGGTTTGAGTCCTTTGCATCATCTTGTTAGGAGCCTGCATGTGCCCAGCATGTTCACCACCTGCACTAATTTTGAAACAACTGGCTAATTCCCGAAGATGGACCAAAGAATTTGATGTAGTGGATTCTATCTTGGTTAGGCTTAGGCCTAAAAGAAGCTTCATGCTCGCAGAGCCGGACCTTTTAAAGTGATAGAGAAGGTTGGATCAAATGCCTATGTGTTAGACTTGCCTTTGGATATGGGCATTAGTTATACCTTCAATATTACAGACCTGGTTGCGTATAGGGAACCGGCAGCGATACCTAGTGAGGCCTTTGGACCTATTCCTTTTAATTGTGAGTGACCCTAACCCAGAGTGTCCACTAACAAATTGGCCTGAGAGAGGAGAACGGATCGAGCGTATCCTGGACGATCAAGCCATCACGACCCGGGGCCATGACTATCAACGCTTCCTAGTCCGATGGCAAGGCTGGCCAGAGTCGGACGATTCATGGAGTTCTCGAGAGGACTTGCAATGCCTCAACCCAGACCTTCTCGAGAGATATGTGAGCCTGTCTGATCTTCACTCGACAGGGTCGAGTTCCTCCCACCCCGGGAGAATTGGTGCGGACACCAGAGGCACCAGAATAAGGCAGAGGCTTCTCAACCCTCTGTGGATCACTTAGTTAATATTTGAGTCCCCTGTAATAAAGCTTAGTCCAGCTATATTTGAGTCCTGTAATTAGTCTAGCTCTTATTGAGCTAGTTCAGTTCAGTACTAGTCAGCTCATGTTGAGCTAATTTCAATTTTTGAGTCTTGTCCAATCAGATTGAAGACTCAAGACCACATCATACAAGTGAAGACCAAGTTCAACCTAATTGAAGACATAAAAGTTAAGCCCAAGTCCAACCTAGCTTGATGACTTGAAGAGTCTAGGAAGAGAAGACAAAATCAGGAACAAATTCGAAACCCTGGACCAGCCAAAAGGAATTTGGGCCAACCCAGGCCCAGGTAGAATTTAGGGTGCCCCTCCCTAGGGTCACCTCCCCTCTTGGTCGGCCACTTATGGTCACCACCTTGGTCGACCAAGAGAAGGACAAGAGGAGAGTGTTTGAGTTGAAGTTTTCTACCTATTTGCCTTGTATTCCAATTAGAGTTTGAAAAAGAAAAGGAGTCCTATGTAAAGTCTAAAGTGCCCTTACTTGGAGCCCAAGGTTAAGGGTCTATTTAAGGGACCCTAGCCTCTTGTATGAAATACTTTTTTTATATGAATTAAAACCTTGAGTTCTTCTATTGAGTTGTGTGATACCCTGCTGTGTGCATAAAGGGGTTGGTGAGAGTTCTTCTTCCCGATGTTTGCAATCATCTTCCTGCTGCCAACAAACCCTCCATATCCCTAGACGCCCACTCCAAAAGAAGCCTTCCCTTGCTATTTTTCCTTTATTTTCTTGTTTCTTTGTGAGTTTTCTAACCCCTGACAGGTCGTTTGCAGGTCCCCAAGTTCCTACGAATCCAACGACTCCAGCCATGCCTCAATCGGACCACCGAGCAGAAAGCTGGGTATCCGCGAGTCTTTGGCTCGATTTTCTAGGCCGCATTCATCGAGGAACGAGAGATCTCTTCACTGTGATCTTCACCGGGCACTTTAGACATTGTTAGGTACACCCCCTCTTCCTCAAGTCTTATTATTGTAGGAGAACTTGCCCTAACCGAGGCTTCTCAGCCCCGGCGATCCTTCTTTAGTACTTTTCTAGGTTTCAATCTGCATGCTTGGCTTCAAAAATTTATACAAAATTTCCTACAACTAATTTTGATCTAAAATTCGGGAATTAAACACCTAACCCCACATATAAAATATATAAAAAAAATTGCATGCATATTAGTCCCCCATCAATGTTGGCCTTCACCTTAAACAAACTACTTTGTGCAATGCTCAAATTGGTCTCAGATTCAGCAAGCACGTTCCTTAAATGCTCAGCCTTAGTTTGGAACACCTTGGCCTTCCAGTTGGCCTCGATGACATTCTCACCCTACAATTCATGGGCCTTTTGGCCATCCAAATCTTGGTTCAAAAAACTTGTGGTGAAGTGAATCACCTATCCAGCCAAATATTAGTATGGAATATCAAAGGAAGAAGACAAAATGTTGATACAAAAGTACCCATTGAAGAGCCACCATGCTCTAGTTCCTCAGGTCCTGGAAGTCCATATTCTAGATGCGCTCTACTCCCCTGGGGAATAGGGCACTCTCAAGAAAGTCCCGAATCTCCTTCCAATCTTGAGGGAATATACCCTCCAGACCACCAGCCGAGGGCCTAAAGCTAGGAGTAACCATCTTAGCACCCTGGGCTAGAGTAGAAGAAGGAAACAACCAAGGGATCAGAACAGTTGGTGGCAGAGAAAGTCTTGGTGGAACATCAAAGACTTTAGGAATAGCCTTGACCACTACAGGAGTAGGCTTGGACGGACCGGCCTTAATTGACTTGGGCTTAGAAATTTTAATTTTCTTTAGAGTAGACAAGGAGGCCTTCCCCTTCCTTTTTGCTACTAAGCCAAACTCTCCCTTAGTGATTCCAGCTATTCAAGAGTCATACCTACATCAATAAGATTGATTAGACATTAAAATAACAATCGGTAGAAAGGAGTTGGAGCCCAAAATTTACCTTTAAGAAGTCAGTTGTTCCCTACCTTACAAAGAGATTCCTCTGATAAAAGGAGCTTTAGCTAAGGGGCATTAAAGGCTTTGAGAATTGTGAAAAAAACTTTCCTCCTCGTTGTTAAGTTCTTGGGGATCTAAAATGGATATGTCTAGCCGATCTAAGTTCGGCAAACCCCAAATCAATAGATCCCAACTATTTAAAGAATGATAGAAGATGAACAAAAAATGCTCCTTCCATCCTTTAATGGCAGTCAGTGCACCTTTGATCAGTGGTTCTATCCCCTTTTGAATAGTAAGATACCACCACAATTTGGCATAAGGATGAATTTGGGTGGCAAAGAAGCTTAGAATAAAAAAAGAATTGGTTGGATTTCGGTCAAAGAGCAGAGAACCTAGAACCCTATAATATATCGGATGGAGTTGGGAGTCAGGACACACAACAAGATCCTATAAAAATGGAGTACTTCGAGGACTAAGGGAGAAAGTGGAAACCTAAGCCTATCCTCAAGCATGACTAGATGGTCGGGAGGTGCTTCATCAGCTCGAGTGCTCAGACCTAGTGGCTCTAATTCAAATTCATCCGGCACACAGTATGCCAACTGAATAAGGGGAGATCCTCCCCATCCACCAAAGATGGATACACCTTTAGGCCAACAATGGCCAACACAGCATGCTCTTTTCACGGGACGTCAAGGCCCTTTGACCCCTCCTTCCTAGGCACCTTCTCCTTTCTATGGTCCTTACGGCTTGATATTCATCTCGAATCCTAAAATGAAAAGAAAAGTGCTATAAGGAAAAGAGAGCTAACCTGATATTTGGATAGAGCAGAAGATCATTGGTACCAAAATCTCCAAAGGGGATGACAAGAAGTAGGAAAGAAGCTAATGCCCAATACTAGAAATGGTAACTAGAGGCCCTAAAAGGAGGACTCAAGTTTAAAACATGGAAGAAACCATGAAAAGATGGAGTCTTCCTTTTAAATAAGATCGATGGCCTTGGAGGCTTCAGAGTACTCAATTGGCATCATGTGGCAAATTCTCACTACATCGAGCTATCATAAGTTACCCAAAAGTAAATGCAGCGTGCCTTATGAAGCACCATTGAAAAATACAAAACAAGGTGCATCATTACCTTGCCTGTTCAAATCTACCTCGAAGATGGTGCTTCTTCGACATAAGGGTTCTCATGCCCCCCATCCTCCTTTCTTATTATACTTCCATGATCTGGCTAAACCCAAGATCTAGAAGTAGGGGGTATTTGTTGGTAGAACATATAGTCAGATTAGGCACATAGGACCCACAGTGGTACATACTTTATATTAGCTAGACAATGTGCATTTTGATCAAGGTATCAACAAGCCCTGCTAACTGCACCCAAGATTCTCGACCAGAAGAGGAGTGGGTAAGGCAAAGGCCAACTCCAATGCTCCATGGCATCAGCGAGCCTTGCCAATCACCCCCAAGTTGATAGGTCAGAAGTGCTAGAGCAAGTGATGACATAGGCCAACCTTATGCCCTAAGGCATCAGCGAGCCTTGCAGATCGCCTTCAAGATGATCGGTCAAAAGCCCTAGAGTGGGTGACAGCAGAGGCCAACACCTATATCCCAAGATATCAGTGAGCCCTATCGACCACCCCCAAGGTGCTCGACCAAAAGTACTAGAGAGACTAATGGCAAAGGCCAACTCCTATGCCCTAAAGTATCAACAAGCCCTACCGACTGTCCATAAGGTGCTTGGCTAGAAATCCTCAAGCTTGCATCAATTGAAAGGTTCTTAACAATAAGCCTCCTAGCATGGCTGAGCCACACCGAGAAACTAGCTAGTGCTGCCTTAGTAGCACGCCTACTCAAAGCCCCCACAATGCAGTACTCTGATGCTTACCACTTGCATATATCACCACTTAGCAAAGCTCTTTATCACATCCTAAAATAATCAAATCATTGCAGGATCTCCACAAGAGAAATAAGTGTGCCTAAATTCCTATAACTTGAGCCACCATTCAATGGACCATGGCTTACCTTATACCAACAACAAGGATGCATTTAAGGAGACAAGATGTCTCTTTGCCGCTAAATGACCCCCAGCAACACGTGGAGGTCTGACTGCCTTCCACTAGATCCAACAAGATCTTGGTCTCATCAGAAACACTCTAGACTATCCACCTATAAGAGGGGCTCTTGTGAGCTCCCTGAGCTATATGAGCCTGCTCTGCTTACACTCCCCCACTTTGGTATCAATACTGATTTGAGTATTGGAGTGACATCACCGAGGCCCCCCCATTTAGACTTTTTTGTAGGTGAGGTTTCTAATGAAGAAGCTATTGGTATATCAGGGAGATGGGTCATCTGCTCATATTTTGTGATCCATGGAGCAGTGGAACTAGGTGGTTCTAATAGTGCATTCACTTCATCCATGTACCATCTATGTCAAAACTGTCCATATCAAAATGGGCTAAACAGGCTTGTAGAAGGTCTTGAGTGGGCATGTTAGGGGTGATTTCTTCTATAAATTCTTCTAGCATATTTACCTCATCAAATCCAATACTTTGTGGTCCATCGATAACACTAAATATGTTCAACCTCAACTTTTTATTTCCAAATGACACATCCATGGCTCCTATCCTATAATTGATGCAAGCATTTGCTGTAGCTAGGAAGGGTCGGCCTAGGATAATGGGAATGTGTCTCGGGTTGCTACTTGATTTCATGTTGAGGACTAAGAAGTTGATTGGAAAATACTCATCTACCTTAACTAGGACATCTTCAAGCATCCCACGTGGTACCTTAACTGATCTATCAGCTAATTACAGGGTGACCAAAGTAAGTTTCAATTCTCCTAGTCCAAAGAGTTCATACACCGATCTAGGTAGAAGGTTTACACTAGCCCCTAAGTCCAGGAGAGCTTTTTCAACGTGAAAGTTCCCTATGACACAAGAAATAATGGGAGCTCCTGGATCCTTAAGTTTCGGAGGGATGGTGTGCTGGAAGATAGAACTAGCATATTCTGTAAGGCATACTTTCTTTGAGATTTGTGATCTAGATTTACATTTCTAGGTACACAAATCTTTCAAAAATTTAGCATATACCAAAACCTGTTTAATTGCATCTAGGAGGGGAAAGTTAATTCGGACTTGCTTAAATAATTCAAGTGTCTCCTTGAGTCCTCCTTTCTTCTTCTCAGCAGGAATAGGGGCTTTTAGGGCATCAGGGTATGGTACCTTGGGTAAGTAGGGTGGTTCTAATATAGTCAGTTCATCTTCTTTTCTCAGCTCCTCCTTATCCTTAGATGGTTCAGATTTAGATTGGGTTGGAGGTGTGGGGTAGGTCTCATTGGTTTTGCTAGGTTGCTTGATGACTTTTCTGTTCCTAAGAGTCATTACTGATTTGGCATGTTCAGAAAATGTTTCTTGGATTCTAGAGCCTTCAGCCATGAATTATCCTTTCAGGTTACTAATGGGCTGGCTAGATAACTTACCTTCCTCCCTTCTATTGATAGTTGTACTTAGTTGATCCATCCGGGCTTCTATCTTGACAATAGACTAAGTGTGGGAATGAAAGAGTTGGTTACTCATTTCTAGCCCTTTCAGTACTAGGTATAGCCTCTCATTCGAAGGTAAGATCATGATTATTCAGTGGAGGTTGTGGGGCTCTCGAGTGTTGTGAATATGGCATGCTTCCAAAGTTGGTCTCCTAATAGTTGGGCCTAACTGATGTTGGATTAATAGCAGGTTGGAATTTCCAAGAAAAAATTGGGTGATTTCGCCATCCAGGATTGTAGGTATTTGAAAATGGATCATTTCCTGGTTTAAGAGCCATTTGGGTTTGTGCTTGATGAGCTTGCTCCTGAATGAGCTCAGGGAATTGATGAGCTATTGGACAATCACCTATCAGATAGGAAGGACTTGAGCAGATAATGCAAACATCATGGTTTTGACAAGGTGAGGAGGAAATATATTCACTTTATAAAATTTGGTCAAACTTTTGGGACAGTTTACCTATCTTGCTATAGACGTCTATAGAATGGCCTACTTCATATATTCCACCTCTCTTAGGTCCTATGGGAGGATCTCTACAGGCAACAAACATGTGATGCAAGGAATTTTCACTCAGGGTTTTAAAAAGCTGCCAATCCTCATGTTCATTTTTAAGCATGAACATCCCTCCACATGAG
The DNA here is from genome assembly GCA_021397845.1 of Areca catechu. NCBI lineage: Eukaryota > Viridiplantae > Streptophyta > Magnoliopsida > Arecales > Arecaceae > Areca > Areca catechu. The sequence continues at coordinate 105,369,111 of CM038050.1, forward strand.
GCATCCACTATCTGCCGGTGCCTTTCTGACAAACCATCATAAAAACATTGGACTAACTGCCATTTAGGTATGGCATGGTGTGGACATTTTCTAATCAATTCTTTCAACCACTCCCATGTCTCATGAAATATTTCTCCATCTAACTGGGAAAAACTGGTTATGGCTTTCCTAATTTGATTTGTTCTTTCTATTGGAAAGTATTTCTTAAGAAATTCCATCTGAAGTTGATCCCAAATCAAAATGGTCACAGTGTCTAGAGAATTCAACAAGTACTTGGCTCTATCTTTTAAAAAAAAGGGAATAGCTTAAGCCTAAGGGCATCATCAGAGAAATTTTGAATCTTAACAGTTGAACATATTTCCAAGAATTCATCAAAATGTTTGTAGGGGTCTTCATTTGCAAGTCCATAGAAAGATGGCAACATTTGAATTGTGTTACACTTAATTTCATACTGGACAGCCTCTACTGGGGGTATTTGGATACAATGTGAATAAGTATACCTTAAAGGGATGAAGTACTCCTTCAATTGTCGTGGAGGATCGATTCCTTAATTAAGGTCCATGGTTTGTGATTTGTTTGCTCTACAGGTTCTGTCTATTTCGGGATCTAGGGGTATGATTTCAGGTTCTAAAGATTGACGACCTAGTATACACCCTACAGTAATACTCTAAAGCAAACAGTAGTTCAGTGATTTTTTTTTTAACAAGAAATTGGAAGAATGAGAGAAAGAGGATCTAAAGAAAAGACTCCTAAGAGAATCCTAGGCTAGAGAGAAAAGAGAGCTATGTTAAATTTTTTTTGTCAAACAAGTAACATAAACAAAATCAAGTATATCCTAGGGTTAACCTAGAACTAGACAGCTCCTAACTATTCTAAGATTACCTTCGAGCACTCCAAGCCCAAGATCAATCAACTGACCCAGCCAGGTAAGTGTAAGGTTGGTGGGGGTCCCCCCGTTGCTTACCTTAGATACCAATAAAAATTAGCCAAGTAAGCGAACGGAAGCAATTAAAGAACCACCTTCCTTCGGGCTCTTGTCCCTGAACCACTTGCCTTAGACACTGAGCAACTAAATGATCTAAACCTGGTATAACTCTAGGGTTCCCTTGTCCTATTGAGCTTGAATTTTTTAGGGCTGGCATCTAGTTAATTTTAGAGTTAGGGTCTAGGTCAATGCACATGCAGGGGAATGATTTGTGGCCAAGGAAGGGTAATGACGTCCCTACCTTATCTAGTTAATGAGGTTAAGTGTCCTTAAGTTAGTTATGGAAAGATAAATGCAGCAAGCAAGGTGTCCAAATCTTGAAATTAATAAAAAAAGTTACACTAATTAATTTTTTTTAATTTGATGGTTATATTTTTAATTTCCTACCAAGTTATGCGGATGTTAGGGAAAAACTTTTTAAGTCTTAAAAAAATACTAGCAAACAAAAAAAAATTAATTTTGATTTTTTTTCTTTTAAAATATTGTCAAAAGATTTCCCGGTAATGGCACCAAAAACCTGATGCGCATCGCAATGCACCGATTTAGTACCTTAATTCTACTATTCTTATAAAGTATAGTGGGAGTAAGGGTCGAATCCACATGGACCTTTGAGTTATCTTAAAAGTAAAATAATCTAGATATGCGCTAGAAAAGGAAACTAATAGGAGATCAGCAGTGAAAGTAATCTAGAGATGATCTATCTTAGCGAGAGCACAGCCTATACCCGTAGATCATGGCCCATCTCTTTTGGGAATAGATCGATCAAAATGATAGTGACAATAATCAAGATGTGATCTATCTTAGCGAGAGCATGGCCCGTACTCGTAGATCATGACCCATCCCTTTTGGAAATAGATCAGTCAAGATTATATTCATGTAGAATGACTTACCTCTAAAGCTTTGCACTGCTTATAAACCTGCTTCAAACAAGACAAAGAAAAAAAAAGAACATGAATTAATTGGAACTCTTTTCATTGTATAAAACGAGAAGTATATCAAATGAACACTAAAATATAAACTGAAGGTGAAAAGCACCTACACCAAGCATATAATATAAGTAGAAGGCTCGGTAGATAGATTTAAATGATCTACCGATCTGCTCGCAACATGATCAAGCATAATGACCTAGCATGCAACATAACATCAAAGCAAGAGAGGAACACAAATATAAAAGTACCATACCTTTATACTGAGAGAAGCTATGGAAGGAGGAGGGTGCTCGAGCCAAAGACGTGTCTGGCCTCTATGGGTAATCCACACCTGGGCTCGACTCGATCAACTCCCTCGGAGTGCTAGATCTTCGAGATCCTTGGACCAATCTTCTTCTTCCAGGAAGACTAGAAGGAGAGCTGGAACCCCTTCCCAAGAGAACTCTCTTCCCAAGACCTAGCTAGAATGCTAGGATTCCCACACCCAATCCCAAAACCTCTCACAACCCTTCTCTATCTTCCTCTTTCAAAGCTTTTTCTCAAAAATCTATTGCAACCATAGAAATGACGTTCATTTGTAGGGGTAGCAAGGAGAGGGAGAAAGTGGAAGGAGGAGAGATGAGTGGAGAGAATGAGGGAGAGGATCATGGTCATACCAAATGGGTCCAACCCAAGAAGGTAAGTATGACTATCATACCAAATAACCTTGGAGCCAAAACTGGTTTGAATTCGAAATTCAAACCTGGTCAAAACTTGCCCAAAATCCTTCCAAAAAATCTTTCTAGAATTCTGCTCATCACAGGAAGTGTCGACACCTGCAAAATTCCAAGTATTGACACTTGGAACAAAGTCAATCATATTGACTACCGGTGACAGCAAACAATTCTCAATTGTCGATTAGCCTTAAGATCATATAGAAATCCTCTATGGTGTGTGACCCCATAGGTTCGAATACTAAGCCGGTAGCACTGGAACATTTTCAATACCAGTCAAAGTCCTCATCTAGCAATGATACTTGATGACCGGATAGGTCGAAGATGCAGAGCACCTCACAAGAACCTCTAGCATATGGTTACCACATAATTCATTTCTTTGACCTCATAATGCTCAGGATGACATAGGGTTCGACTGCCAACCCTAATTTGGTTTATCCAGATCATGTCTCAACTTCACAAGTTCTGTGACTCCTCACAAGAACTATCCTAACCAAGGTTTTGCTAAATTAAGACATAGTGAGTCAATCACTCCAAACTATTTGGAGAGGTTAATTCCATCTTGATCCACCACCGCTTTACAAGTAATTGACTGCACCCAGAAACCTTCCATCACTAAATTAGAAATCCAAGTAGTCCGGTACCAAAGTACAGTGAGTTGTTTGCAAGCTACCATGGTGACCTCAGGTCTGAGGGACACATATACCCATATCCCTTCACAAGCAATCCTTTGGCAGAAGGGAGCTCCATAGATGGTCACGTTCAGTGAAATGTCATACATTTCACTTGCATGTCACACCAGTGTCTCCACACTCTTGGTTAAGAGGATAACCAACAAATATGATATACAACAACCTATACTTAATACATTGTCATCCTATAATAATGTATCCTTTGGTTGTGAACCAGTTTAAGAACTATTTGATATATCCTCATTATATCAAAAGAATGTAGTTCTAAGGACTCCATCATACAAGAGTTCATTTCAGGAAAATATAAATATGATGAACAGCCAAAATAAATAATTTTTATTTATTAAAAGAATTCATATACAAATACAAGATAGCACAACCGTCTACAGCCTACATGATTGGCTTTGGGATACAATTTCCAACATAAACCCCCTTTTGACAGGGACCCGAGAGCCACTGGACCTCACTGCAAGCCCCCCTGAAGCAAAGAAGGAAGGTCAAGTGGATAAATATGAGTCCCTTGATTCATGCCAAGCAACTAAGAGAAGATGTGGTCCACCCCAAGCCCAAGAGAGTAGGTGTTTGGCACCCCACATGGTCCCCCCCTTGGTTTCCCCTTCTTTCCTTATTTTTCTTGAGCTTCTTTGGGAATTGTATAACACCTTCCATGTTTTCAATCAGCAAACCAAGAAGGATTGTGGTGCCTCATATCTTTCATGTTTTCTTTACTTGCTTTCCAAGTAATTGGTCCCTATATAAAGACCTCCTCTCTTGTATGAAAAAAAAAAAGAAATGGACGATTAAAATTAGTTTAAGTTTTTTTTGCTCCACATGGAGAGGGTGAGAGGCCCATTTTTTGCCTTTGCTTTCAAGCATCGAGGTGCGTAAGACACTAGTTATCCCTTCCCCTTTGAGTTCCCCCTCCATGGCCTTAGAGGTTTTTCCTTCATGGCTCCATTAATAAGGTGGGTGAGATGCCCTAGAGGTAAGTGGTCTCTCCGTGAATGTATGTCCAAAGTCTGTAGAGTGTCCATTTTCTTTATCCCTCTATGGCCTTGGAAAGTTACCCTCACGGCTCCATTAGTGAGGTGGGTGAGATGCCCTAGAGGTGAAAGGTCTCTTCATGAGTGTGAGTTTCCATGTCCATGGCAGTCCAAATCCCTATCTTCCATCCTTATTGTTTCCTTCACCACCTCCATCAAAAAAAATAAAATATATATAAATTTTTTTTTTGTAGTACCCTAATCCCTGGCGACTTCTCAGCTCACCAATGATACTACCCCCCACCTGTCCCCTATCACTAATGCAGAACGAAAGAGATGATGCGATGCGGATGTAAATTAAAATTAATGTATTTATTTGTTTATTTATTTTATATATATTTTCAAAAGTTGGCTTTGACTCAAAGGAAAGTTAAACTAAATTGAAAGAAACTATATAATAATTGAAAGCATAATTCAAAGAAACTAGATTATCAGAGTAGTTCAGAAGTAAAGGATTGCTGGGGGTTGAGAAACTCCCAGACCTAGGGTTTCACTCTGAACTTTCAATAGGACAGAAATAAAGAAAAGGGAAGGGTTATGTACCAAGCAGTGATCTTCACAGAGTTTGGTGGAAGGACTCTCTCGAGCAGATTGTTGGATCCTCGGATTCGGATATCTTCATAACGGATCCTCCAATACTGGCCCTTTGGCAGAGTTGGCTTCTCCTGAACTCAGGATCTAGGAAAGAAGAAGAACAAGTTAAGGAACTAGATACTCAAAGAAAGGATTTACCAGATAAGAAGAACTTAAAAAAAATTGATATTGCTGAAATCCTGATTCTCTTGGATGCTGATCTGACTTCCTCTGGGATTTGCTCTGTATTCGAAGTAGCCGATCTGGACCTGGATGTTGGTGGTCGGCCTCTACTTGGAAGAGAGGGGCCGTGAGATGATGAGGTAGATTAGGGTTTGGATGATTGGTGGAATGAAGAAGATGATGGGCGGCTAGGGTTTGGATTTGAAGTGGCAAACCTAGGGTTTTGGTAGGGTTTTGGGGTTAGAGATCTCACACATCTTCAAGGTTCCTAGGGAACCCGGATTTACTCCCTCACGGAGCTCTACACCTGAACACAATTGCGGAAGAGAGAAACACAAAGTTACTCACAAAGAAATTGATTTCATTCATCATTATATTCAAGAGTTACATAGAGTTGAATATATAGACATAACAAAGAAATAAAATTTTATACATTTCCCATGTGGGACTAATAGGACTAACCCACACTTTAGGCATCAAATTCTCTTCCCAAGACTCCTTCCATGAGTGGGCAGCCCAAAAACTCCAAGAAAACTTGAAAATCAGCTCCAAATGGCAGGTTATGGGGGTGTCTCCTAGTATCTCTCCATGAATCAAGGATTTTTCCTTCATGGTTTGGCTATTTTGGACACCTCCTAGTCTTGCTCTACAAGTTTAGGCTTCTTCCTTTCATGGCTTTGGCACTTTTGGAAACTTTTGGGTGCCTCCTTGATTTTCTCCCCAAGACATGCTCTCTTTCCTTTTATAACTTGGATTTTTATGGAACATTGTGGGGCACCTCCTTGATCCTCTCTTCAAGAAAAATTCTTGCCATCCCGGCTTGGGTTTATCTGGAAAGAAGTTGGCTCCTCCTTGGATTGAGGTATCTTGATGGATTTCTCCCCCAAGTGGTGCAAGAAAAAAGAACCTGCTTACTTGAGGCGTGGGGACCAAGGTACACTGGATGGAGATGTGGCAGGGAGTGTGGCACCCACTTGTAGCTAGAAAATGTGGTGCCCTATGGCAAAGGGAATGACACCTACCTGGGCCTTGGACTTGGACTGAGTCAACATGATCCAACAAAAATTGAAATGACAAAATTATAGACTCAAATTTGAGTTGATCAGGTCAACCCTTATTACAAAACCAGAAAACCCTAATTCTTCGGGCAAGGTCAATCAGAGATCCAGATGGAGCCCTGAAGTCTTCTTCTGAGTCTGGTGCCCGCACCAATTCTCCCAGGGTGGGAGGAACTCGACCTTGTTGAGTAAGGCTCAAGTTGGCTCTAGTATCTCTCCAAGAGGTCTGGATCCAAATCTTGTAATTCTTCTCGGGAGATCCAAGAGTCATCAGAGTCTGGCCTTCCTTGCCAACGGACTAGGTATCTTTGGTATCCTCGATTACGAGTAGAGATGACCTGATCATCCAGGATCTTTTCAATCTGCTCTTTCCTCACGGGCCAGTTTGTTGGTGGACACACAGGGTCGGGATCACTCTCAATAACAGGATTAGGTTCAAAAGGCTCACTGGGAATCACAGCTAGCTCCCTGTACTCTACTAGGTATGTAATGTTGAAAGTAGAGCTATTGCCTAGTTCTGGAGGCAACTCGAGCACATAGGCATTGGATCCTACTCTCTTCACTACTCTAAATGGTCCAGCTTCTCTAGCATGTAACTTTCTAACGGTTCCAGAAGAAAATCGCTCAGGCCTTAACCTAATCATTACATAGTCTCTCTCAACAAAAGTTTTGACTCGTCTTTCAGAATCAGCCAACTTCTTATAAGTTTCATTACTTAAAGTTATTTTGGCATGAATTTCTTTATGCAAGTCCTTTACATGCTATGCAAGTGCATCAAGAGACTTGTGTGTGTGGGCTAATAGTGAAATCAGATCAAGTGGTGTGTGAGGCTTGTATCCATAAACAATTTCAAAGGGACTCTAGCCTATAGACCTATTGATCGAAACATTGAATGCAATTTCAGCCCTGGACAAAATACAAATCCCAATTCCTGGTGCTCTCAATCAAACCAAAATCTGAGCCAAAGCCTAGTAAAGGGACAAGAAAAACTAAACTAGACTGACGACGCATTCCTAAAGAATGGACTTTTTTACAAAGGAACCCGAGGTCTAAACCTAACAAACTAAGGCTCTCTAGGTTTGACCTTGGGTCGGAGGAGGGCATGCAGAGCATGAAAACTTATTATGGATGCCTAGTAGGTGCCATAAGGTCTTCCAGAAGTATATGGCAAACCTAATAGGTTCTAAGGAGTCTTGCAACCTAGAGATCTCAGTAAAGTGTAATCCCATAGCTCTAGAAACATGAGAAGATTCAGGGAAGGGTAGGAAATAAGAATCAGAGTTTTGAGGTGGCTTATCGGAAACAAGAAACAAACCTTGGTTATTCATGACGACCTTAAAATGAGGACATTGTTCTATAGGTGCACTCATCCAAACCTCATGATTTTCTCTAGGAGGGTCTACAAGTGCAAGTTCTAGGATAGGCTGGGTGCTCCTAGAAGGTGGATGGTTATCAGGAAGGTCTTTGGAATGTTTATCTAGAAAGTCCTCTAAGCTACTGTCTTTTTCTTGTTCTTGGACCTTCTCAATGGGCAATTCTTGTGAACCCCTTCCTTCTTCACACTTCTCTACCAGATTTGACTCAGGGGTGTCTTCTTTGGATTCCTCAATGAGTTCAGGGGTATTCTCACTTAAACTTTCATTTGGTGTAATTTCCTCTTCCTGAACTTCCTCAAAAGGGTCTTCTCTTAGGGTTAGCTCCTGAGTTCCTTGAGTGGCAGGGGTCCCCTCAATAACCCCATTAGGTAGGAGTTGGTTAATTAAATTATCGGGAGAGATATCCTCAAATTCTTCTTCTTCATATTCATCTATCAAACTTATGTCAGGCTCATATATTTCTTCCTCAATCTCACTGAAAGGTTCTAATCTATTCTCCTTTGATTCCTCTTTAAGTACGGCTCTGGTCGGGTCAACTAATTTTGGGATGGCCATGCCTAACTCCTTCTTAGTGTTATCCTTCTAGTCAAGAGGTGACACAAGTGGGAATTGACAAATAAAAGTCTGGTTCACTACGGATGTCGGATCAATCGGAACTTGACTCAAGTTGGTAGAGGTTCGCTTTAAGTCCAAAGTACTTGATTGGTTATATCTTAAAGACCACTCATAGTCTTGGGCTTCTTGGTAGGCTTGGTCTAACTTATTGATCTTTTCAAGGCATAGCTTCCTATAAATGTCTGGGTGTAACCCAACCCTAAACCTCGATGTGATCTGAGCTTCAGTCTCAATGGTATTGCATTTCATGTCATACCACTGGAAGTCCTCGATATATTTAGACACAGGCCTATTACCTTGTCGCAATTGATACCATTGGTCTAAAAGTCTTTTCTCATAGGATCTACCTAGGTACCTATCTCTCAACTTACTTCTCATATCTCTCCAAGTATATATTTCCTCTTTTCTTTGATAACACTCACGCTCAATAGCATACCAATGCGACCTAGCATGTTTGGTGAACTTGGTTTTGGCCAACCTAACTTGTCCTAATTCCGATATGTTAGTGCACTCAAAATACTGATCCATTTGTTCTTCCCACTTAATATATGTCTCTTGTCTTCCATCAAAAGTGGGTGCATAAGGTTCGGTGTTCCTAACGGGTCCCTTTTCTGAGTCAACCAAGTATGGATATAGGCTCCTAGGGTTATGCTCGGGATCACGGTATAAGGTCCTCCTAGGCTCCTGGCATGGGTGAGGTTGGGGCCTATTAAATTTTGGATCAGGGGTCCAATTTTGATGTCTATGTTTCTCAAGTCCCTGGGCTCGGTCTCTAAACTGGGCAAAACCCTCATTCATGTCCTGACTCAATTTGGTCATACTTTCGGTAAGAGTTCTAATCATAGCGTTTAAATCAGGTTGGGTTTGACCAGGTTGGTAGGGTACTCCATTTCGGGTGGACATGATGATGCAAGCAAGCACACCAAATGAGACTCGACTGAAATGACTATGGGCTAACTAGACCTAGAGCCCAAACTAGATGCCCAATCAGAGTGGCAAGCTAGCCTGTAGTAACTCGGGACTCAGCCAGGCAGGTGTAAGGGGAGTGTTAGGTCCCTAATTGCCAATCCTAGACACCAATCAGTGATTGGCCAGGTAGGCAGACCAGCACAAAAGCCCTTCGAGATAGAATCCCTGAACCACCGTTCTAGACACTGAGTACAAAGCACACATAGAGTAACTAGACAAACTGACTCAACACTAGCCTAGACCCGACTTGTTGGTGTCCCTAGCCCACTAGGGAAATTAGGTCTAATTAATTTTAAGATTAAGGCTTAGGTTCGAATGCATGGGAGGTGGTTTTGGGCTAAGGAGAGGGTCTCAATCCTCCCCTTATGTTGCAACTTCGGTGCCCTTAAGATAGATTCAATTTATGCACACTCAAATAAAAACAGCTTGCATAAAATAAAAAAAATAGAACAGCAGTAAAATTGATCTCAAAAAATCTACATAAATTAATAAATCATGAAAATTTTATATGAGTTAGTTTCAATTATACTGGTTCCAGAAAACCAAGAATTACTTAATTTTGATTTTTCTATAGGGAGAAACAATTCAGATAACAGGGTAGTTACTGGTAGAAAACAGAACGTGTGTCCCGTTTACAATCCCTGCCCAGAAGTTATAACCCAGCGGCACCCCTACACACCCTAGGAACCCCCATGGTATAGGAGGAGGAGGCTTGCATCTCGCTTGTTCCTAGGACCGGACGGCCAGGGGAGTCTACTCCAGGCAGCAAAAGTAAAAGGGAACGAAAAAAATAATCACACAAGCAACAACCCTGACGGGGCTCTGATACCAAAATGATGCAGAATGAAAGAGATGATGCGATGCGGATGTAAATTTAAATTAATGTATTAATTTTTTATTTTTTTATATATATTTTCAGAAGTCGGCTTTGACTCAAAGGAAAGTTAAACTAAATTGAAAGAAACTATATAATAATGAAAGCACAATTAAAAGAAACTAGATTATCAGAGTAGTTCAGAAGTAAAGGATCACTGGGGGTTGAGAAACTCCCAACCTAGGGTTTCGCTCTGAACTTTCAACAGGACAGAAATAAAGAGAAGGGAAGGGTTATGAACCAGGCAGTGATTTTCACAAAGTTTGGTGGAAGGACTCTCTCGAGCAGATTGTTGGATCCTCGGATTCAGATATCTTTTTAATGGATCCTCCAATACTGGCCCTTTGGCAGAGTTGGCTTCTCCTGAACTCAGGATCTGGGAAAAAAGAAGAACAAGTTAAGGAACCAGATACTCATAGAAAGGATTTACCAGATAAGAAGAACTTAAAAAAATTGATGTTGCTGAAATCCTAATTCTCCTGGATGCTGATCTGACTTCCTCTAGGATTTGCTCTGTATTCGAAGTAGCCGATATGGACCTGGATGTTGGTGGTCAGCCTCTACTTGGAAGAGAGGGGCCGTGAGATGATGAGGTAGATTAGGGTTTGGATGATTGGTGGAATGAAGAATATGATGGGTGGCTAGGGTTTGGAATTGAAGTGGCTAACCTAGGATTTTGGTAGGGTTTTGGGGTTGGAGATCTCACACGTCCTCAAGGTTTCTAGGGAACCCGGATTTACTCCCTCACGGAGCTCAACACCTGAACACAAGTACGGAAGAGAGAAACACAAAGTTGCTCACAAAGAAATTGATTCCATTCATCATTATATTCAAGAGTTACATAGAGTTGAATATATAGACATAACAAAGAAATAAAATTTTATACATTTTCCATGTGGGACTAATAGGACTAACCCACACTTTAGGCATCAAATTCTCTTCCCAAGACTCCTTCCATGAGTGGGCAGTCCAAAAACTCCAAGAAAACTTGAAAATTAACTCCAAATGGCAGGTTATGGGGGTGTCTCCTAGTATCTCTCCATGAATCAAGGATTTTTCCTTCATGGTTTGGCTCTTTTGGACACCTCTTAGTCTTGCTCCACAAGTTTAGGCTTCTTCCTTTCATGGCTTTGGCACTTTTGGAAACTTTTGGGTGCCTCCTTGATTTTCTTCCCAAGACATGCTCTCTTCCTTTTATAACTTGGATTTTTATGGAACATTGTGGGGCACCTCCTTGATCCTCTCTTCAAGAAAAATTCTTGCCATCCTGGCTTGGGTTTATCTGGAAAGAAGTTGGCTCCTCCTTGGATTGAGGTATCTTGATGGATTTCTCCCCCAAGTGGTGCAAGTAAAAAGAACCTGCTTACTTGAGGAGTGGGGACAAGGTACACTGGATGGAGATGTGGCAGGGAGTGTGGCACCCACTTGTAGCTGGAAAATGTGGTGCCCTATGGCAAAGGGAATGACACCTACCTAGGCCTTGGACTTGGACTGAGTCAACATGATCCAACAAAAATTGAAATGACAAAATTATAAACTCAAAATTGAGTTGATCAGGTCAACCCTTATTACAAAACCAGAAAATCCTAATTCTTCGGGCAAGGTCAATCAGAGATCCAGATGGAGCCCTGAAGTCTTCTTCTGAGTCTGGTGCCCGCACCAATCACCTTTTCCCAAATAGATTTCCCAAGTGAGTTACAGCATGTCCGAAGGTGGAGCAGTCTAGTGACGCGATGGAGAGTGGAGATTGGGAACTAGTGCCAGTGCAATGAAAGTGGGAACCAAGCTAGTGCAGTGGAAGTAGAACCCAGTCAAGGTCAGAAAGATGATAGAGCAGAGAAGGGCAAGAAGTGGAATAAAAGTGGAATAAAGATGGAATAGAAGTGGTATATGAGGGATAAGAGAGGAATAAAAGGAATAGCAGAGGGATACAGAGTGGAAGAAGAAGCTCTCTAGACTCGATCTCTGGACTGATGCTTCCCTCAGACTGATGAACTGATAGCCAACTCCTCCCTCCTAGACTTTCTTTTATAGGCATAACCCCAACAAATTTTAGTTCCCAATCCAACAACCAAACTACTTTCAGTTCCCGATCCAACTATATTTTGTTCCACCAACGATCAAGTGGTTGATCGGTTCCCACCGTTCCAACGAACCAACTACTCTAGCAACAGCATAGCATGGTGTGGCCGATGACGGGCAATAGGGCATGGTCGAGCAAGAATAGTGAGGGATGGCTAGTGTCCGATAGCTTAGGAACCATGGATTCTGGCCTATGGGGACCTCTTGGCGGCAAGGGAGAGAGCATCGATAGCTTTTCTGGCCGGTGGTGGGAGTCTCAAGAGGTCCAATGGTGTGGGATGGTGATATTTGGCTAGGAAGAAGGGGCAACAGTAGTAGCCTTTCTGACCACTTTTCCAGCCATGGGGAGCTTCTTCGATCAATGGTGAGGTAGGCAGGAGGTCTGGCGGTGAAGGGAGGAGCGCTAGCACTTCTTCACCCTAAAAATTGAGAGAATGGTGGTGATGAAGAAGAGGAGAATGCCAGCTTTTTTGACTAATTTTCTAGCCAAGAGAGGCATCTCCGACCAGCGATGGAGGCGTCGGGGGCTTGGGCGGTGACAGGGAAGGAGCTCCACAAGTTTTGTCACGATCAGAGCTTCGTGGTCCATGGTTCTGCTTTGTGGACCACTAGCCATGGCAGCCCATAGACCACAAGCCAATCCATAAACCGAGCGGCAGGTCCATGGTGGACCGGCTACTCTAAATTTCATGTAATTTCAGCTAATTTTTTTAAAAATTAATTCTGAGCTCGTTTTAAGTCCGATTTGAGTGATGTCTATGCTGTTGGACTTTTAAAATCAAGCTCTTCATGTTGGTGTTCTTTCCTGCAAATGATATATAAAAATATTATGTTTAAAAAATAAAGATAATTTGATTATTAAATTAATACTTTTATATGTGTATAATGTAGTTATCATCTCTCTTCTCTAAGGTCGGCCTGCACCATGTACCCTAGCACCTCTAGCATCTTCAGCTTCCATTCTAGTGCTTGACAAATTTTGGCACCAACAAGTTCTAACTAAATTAGTTTTTGTTTTTAACTAATGTTAGTTAATTTTTGGTCAAATCCTAACTTAGTCCACTTTCTCTCTCTTTAGAAATTCTCCATGCCCACCAAGAATTCTCATGAGAGTTTCCATGCCCAAAATCAAAGATGTCACCCACTTCTCTTTCTCATTTAGATTAGGATTTAATATGATATTTTTGAGTGAGTTTTGAACTCTTCTTGACAGAGTTTTAATGTGATTGAAACTCTAGCCCTTATCCTTATTTAGTCTTCTCTTAATCATTATCTCCCTACCACTTTGATGCCAATTTTAATTTGGGTTTCTTGATGTTGTGCGACAATTAGGGAAGACTTTTTATCATGGAAAATAGAGGAGAAAACACAAAAATAAATTGGGGAATGGAAGAAATTAGAATGTAATCACAATTGGGCATGAGAGGCTTTCTTAGAGCTAGGGTTTGAAGGGAGAGAGTAAAAAAAAGAGAGGGCCTCTTTATTATTTATTTTCTTCTACCATCAAATCCTCTTTGTCCTATTTTTGCTCTTCTTAGAAGGTTTAAGAAGATCTAAAGAAGAAATCTAATCAGCCTTCCAAAGGCCTTTGCATGGAGCTAGCACTCTAGGGAGGCTGATCGTATTTGGGACTTCGTGTAGATGATCTGTACAGGCCGGATGTGTTGTGCCATTATGAAGAGACTTGATGATGCAGGATGGATGCAAAGACTAATTTTAATAAATAAAATTTAATTCTAATGAGCAATGGCAGCAAACTTAGATAAACTATCAAATTAATTTACAAAAAATTAGACTAAGTCTCTACTAACTGAAAGGGATATGCCCTACAAGCCAATCTATGTTGTATCTCCCAAACCATTGTGATTGACAATATTCTAATAAAGGCATTATTTTTCATCATACGTTGTGATTATTATTATATGATGAACCCCATAGATTAGGGCTATGATTTTAGGGTTTTGATGAGATCATACCAGTGAGACCTAAAGTCTTAAAACCTTAATCAAAAATATTCCTAGTTGAAGAACCTTGAGTAGGGGATCAAGGTTTTTCCAGTAAGACTAGCACATCCTATATATACTGAATAGGGTGACTGCTCTCACAGTCACTTGTGTATGACACTAATACTAGGATGTGGGTGCTCATTAGAGAATGTGTTCACTGATATGATCCAACTTGAGAACATCTAATGGAATCTTAGCTACATGTCAATAGAAGGTTCTCATAGTGGGAGTGGTACAAGTAATCCTTTGACCTGAGACTGCCATAAGTACCTTATGTACATGAACCCATGCTTTGGTTCAATCCTAATCATGACACTGAGTCATGCACAGGATTGATACTAGGAATGGTGAATTAGATATGAAGGTAATGAGTAGATCAACAAGGAATCGATCACTCTTAGTAAGAGGAGATTGCATCTAGCTAGTTATCAATCGGATGATGATTCAGGAATCTTTGATCAAAGTAGAGATATTAGAGATGGTTTCTAATATCAAGATAATTGAATCATCAATATAAAATTGATCTAGAAATAAATATAATATCGGATTTGATATATATCCATATCCATAATTATATTTTGGGTGCAGGCTATCGAAGGATTTAATTTTACGGTAACTTTCTACTGAAGGGTAATTTTGGTATTTCATCAGAATTTCCATATCTTTCGGGTATACATGACACGTTGCTAGACGTCAATCTTGTCTTGTGGGTTGATTTGAATGATCACTTATTAGGAAGAGTCCTAATTGATCAAAATCGGGTAAGCCCGATTTGACCTAAATCGATTAGAAAGAGTTCTAATCAAATTAGGTCAACTTGTATTCGAACCCATTGCCGGCTAGATGTGGAACCCAATGGGTCACACACTTAAAAGAATTGATCAAGAGTCATTTGCATGAAGACACTCTAGCAAGTGTTGCAAATCCTAACTCCTATTTGAATCGTAATCGAATTAGGGTTCCGAATTGACTCAATTTGGGTTCTAATTGGATCTAATTAGACTTTAATTGAGAATTTAGGGATTATGGCTAACCCAATTGGCTAACCTATTAGCTAGGCCACTTCCCCACCTGCACCCTTTCCCTTACACGCCAAAAAACACCAAGAGTCCATGCGCTTATGGACTCTTGGCGCGCCATTTGGAGGAATCCTTGGGCGCATGGACTCTTGGCGCGCGCCCACTTAATTCTCTGATGAATTAAGATGGGGCGGCCTTCTTTCTTAGTATTAGCGCCTCATTTGTCCACCCTTGGATGATAATCTAATGGGTGGAGAGGTTTTAAGAAAGAAAGAAAGCGTAGTTTCTTCCCGGAGCGCGAAATCAGATCTCTTTGGAGATTCAAGTTTCGTGACTTCTTTCTCCCAATTGTCGCGACTTCTTCCTTTGAGAAAAGTCGTGAGGATTGATTTGGAAGGCCATGAGAAATAATCTAGAAGGCCATGAGAAAAAGGAAAGATGGGAAGAAGGGAAAGGGGCGTGGAAAGAAGGGAAATGGCATGAGAAATTGTTATCGGAGAGTTGTGAGGGCGCCTCTCCGAAATCTATAAAAAGGGGGTGGGAATCAGAACTCGGTGATGTGTTTTGTTTTTTTTTCTTTCTTCCTCTCCTGAAGACTCTTTCTCCCTTTCTTGTTTTTGAATTATTTCCTTTACAGAGTAAAACTCTGTCAAAACTTTGCTACTAAACAAGGTTAAGAGAAAAAGTCTCCGACGGTAAAGGAAAAGAAGAGTTCTGATCCAATTCTTTTCTTCCTTACATTAAGACATCTTTGTCTTAATTTCTCCACCAATTAAAGACAAGCATTAATCTTCTTAGGATAAGGTCTTACTTTCAAGACAAAGGTGTCTTAAAGGTTCTAAGTCTTGGTAGAAGGTGGAGAAGGGGTAAGAAGGAAGAAGACACACCATTGAGTGGAAGATTTCCAGCCATAATCCAAGTATTGATTTCCTGGAAGAAGAATTCCATTGAAGGAACCATTGGAACAAGGAGTTAAGATCTTGGTCATTGCTTTGTGTGGATCACCATCGGAGGGCGGACACCTGGTGCCTGGTGAACTCAAATAGCCCGTTCATCTTCAAGATTAAATCTTCATCAAATTGGAATTAGCTGTTACAGGTTAGTACTCTAATTCTAATTTGCATAGAATGTTAGTCTTCATATATTTTAGTCTTATTAAGGAGTTCCTGGTTTAGGGTTTTGGTGTACATTAATTTTTATATTTTGAAATTACCCTTCCGCTGCGTTGCACCGGATCCAACAGTGGTATCAGAGCCACCTTAATTAGGACTATAATTTATGATAGTTTGTTTGTCACATCTTAGGGTTTTTAAATCCTAATATGTTACTACACTTAGCATATCTTTGATTGCATATATGTTTTGATGTATGCCACTAGTTAGGGTCTTTCACTCAAACCCTAATTATTATAGAGATATGTATAGTTTTGAAGTCATCATACTGAAATAAGGTTGCCCTGGCATAATGGTGGATCCATTATGTGGTAAATGGTTGTCCTAGTATGATGACACACTTAGCACATATTTGTTTATTTATAAGAGTGATATGTTGATTGTGATACATTCTATAAGGATGTGCTCGCAATTTATAAATCCCTCCTCTTAAAAATTATATTAAGTCTTAGTATATTTAACTAATAAGCATCACTAGTCATGATGTACAATTGATCATTCGGTGTCTAGAAAGGTGGTTCTGGGAAGGTAAAGAGAATTGTGGTTTTTAATTGGTTCCGTTGACTGACCTGGCCAATTTTTATTGGTGTCTAGGAAAGCAACGGGGGGACTCCCACATCTCTTCCACTTGCCTGGCCGATTTGATTAAATTTAAATCTTGACTAAAATGCTTAGTGTTAAAAATACTATATATTGGCCTTCCTTCATGCTGGATCATTATTGTGTTATGAACCACATTAGGTTTGTTATGTTATCTACAAGACCTAATATGGTAATGACATAATACTAGTTTGGTGTATAGAGATGCTTATAGAATATTCAGTATAATGCTTTGTTGTGTTATCTGCAAGGGCATTATATTTGAGTATTGACTGTATAGAAATGAAAGGGTCTTGACTTAACTAGAACATTATGGTTTGTTGTGTTTTCTGCAAGACTAATAATTTCTAGAGGCCAAGTTACTTCTTGAGAATTATATGAGATATAATTGGAAGAGTTTCCTATCTTTGAGCTTATAAAAGATTTGTTGTGTTTTCTGCAAGATCTTTTATAAGTTATTAGGATCTCAATCTCACTAAGAAAAACCTATCAAGGTTTTTTTTTCTTGATTATCATAGTGAGGGCTATGATTTTTGATAAAATAGTGGGAGACATAATTAAATTGAAGACCTAATTTAATTATGTAAGTCATTTCATGGTTGTTTGCTTATGTATTGTTCTTTGTTAAATATAGATAAATGGCATCTTCATTGTCACTGCAAGTATCTTAGATACCAACAAACTGACTGGTCCGAACTATGTGGACTGGTTGAGAAATTTAAAGATTGTGCTGAGTTCAGAAAAACTTTCTTATATTCAAGATACCCCTAGTCTTAATCCACTAGGGGATGATGCCACAGAGGAAGATATGGACCACATACAAAATGTGGCAGAATGACTCCCTCACTGTCAAGTGTATCATACTAGCTTCTATGACCAATGAGTTACAGAGACAGCATGAAAGCATGGATACTCAATCCATAATGCTCAATTTAAAAGCTTTATGGAGAACATAGCAGAACTGCTAGATATGAAATATCTAAGCAGTTATTCCGTTCTAGGATGACAGAGGGAACATCCGTTCAGGATCATGTTCTGAAGGTAATTAACTTGATCACCAGATTGGGTCAATTAGGTTTTATCATGGATGGGGAGTTGAATCAGGATTTAATCCTGCAATCACTCCCGGAGTCATTTTCTCAGTTTGTCTTGAATTATCACATGAACAAACTGAACACTTCCTTGCCTGAGCTGTTAAATATGTTAAAAATAGCGGAGAGCCACATAAAGAAAGAAAAGGCTCCACTTCTTCTTATTAATAAGACCAATAAGAAGAAATCAGGCAAAAAGGGTTTTAATAGGAAGCTAAACCCTAAGAGTGGCATCAATAAGAATAAGAAAGGAAAGAAGGCCTCCAAACAGTCAACCTGTTTCTTTTGCGGCAAAGTGGGACATGGAGAAAGGTCAACTGAGTTATTAGGACTTATACATACTGATGTATCTGGTCCAATGATAACTCAGGCCAGAGGTGGATACTCATATTTTATCACTTTTACAGGTGATTTATCTAGGTTCGGATATGTGTATCTTATGAAACATAAATCTGAAGCCTTTGATAAATTTAAGGAGTATCAAAGTATGGTTGAAAAACAAACCGGAAAAGTATTAAAGTTCTTCGATCTGATCGAGGGGAGAATACTTATCCATGGAGTTCTTAGACTATCTTAAAGTTAATGGATTCTTTCTGAATGGACCCCTCCTTATACACCACAGCTAAATGGTATAGCTGAAAGGAGGAATCGTACCTTATTAGAAATGGTACGATCCATGATGTGCTTCACAAATTTACCCATTTCCTTCTGGGGTCATGCCCTAGAAACTGTTGTTTACATTCTGAACAAAGTACCTTCTAAATCCGTTGTTAGTACTCCATATGAAATTTGGAGTGGAAAGAAACTGTATCTTAAATATTTTAAGATATGGGGATGTCCAGCTTATACTAAAAAATTTTGGACATAAGTTGGAACCTAGAGTGGATAAATGTCTATTTGTAGGATATCCTAGAGAGGGTAGAGGATATCTGTTTTACCATCCAACTGAACAAAAGATTTTTGTCAGCAGACATGCCACTTTTCTAGAAAAAGAGTTTATTTTAGAAAAGGGCAATGGTAGAACTATTGAACTTGGAGAAGTACAAGAAACACAGATAGACAATTCTCAATCAATAGAACATATAGTTAGATCAGAACCAGAACACAAAACTCCTCCCCGTAGGTCTGATAGAGTGTCACGGGCACCTAAGAGGTATGGGTTTATTATTGAAAATAATGAAGCCCTAGTCATTCAAAATGATGAACCTCTAACCTATATGGAAGCTATCTTGAGTACTGATTCAGATAGATGGCAAGAAGCCATGGAATCCGAGATAGATTCTATGTATGTCAACCAAGTATGGACTTTGGTTGATGCACCAGAGGGTGTTAATCCTATTGGGTGCAAATGGGTCTATAAGAAAAAGATTGGGGCTGATGGCCAAGTTGAAACCTATAAAGCTAGATTAGTGGCAAAAGGTTTTAGACAAAAACAGGGAATTGATTATGATGAAACATTCTCACCTGTTGCCATGCTCAAATCAATTCGGATTTTACTTGCTATAGCAGCATACCACGATTATAAGATCTGGCAGATGATGTGAAGACTACATTCCTCAATGGTTTCCATGAGGAAGAAGTCTACATGTCACAGCCAGAAGGTTTTATTTCAAAGAATAAACCTAATCAAGTATGCAAGCTAAAGAAATCCATTTATGGATTAAAGCAAGCTTCAAGGAGTTGGAACATCCGTTTTGATGAAACTATTAAAAGGTTTGGTTTTATCAAAAATGTGGATGAACCCTGTGTTTATAAGAAGATTAGTGGGAATACCATAGTCTTCTTGGTTCTGTATGTAGATGACATACTCCTTATTGGGAATGATATCCCAATGTTACAATCAGTCAAGGTTTGGCTATCAAACCAGTTTTCCATAAAAGATTTGGGAGAAGCATCCTATATACTAGGTATTAAGATCTATAGAGATAGGTCTAAGAGGATGCTAGGTTTATCCCAATCTAGGTACATTGACTTAGTGTTGAAAAGATTCAGCATGGATGGAAGTAAAAAAGGTTATCTTCCTATGAGTCAAGGAATACATCTTTCCAAAAGGATATCTCCTAAGACACCTGAAGAAAGAAATAGAATGAATTCTATACCTTATGCTTCAGCAATAGGGTCCACAATGTATGCCATGTTATGTACCAGGCCTGATGTGGCATATGCTTTAGGCATTGTCAGTAGGTTTCAGGCTGATCCAGGAGAAGATCATTGGAAAGCAGTTAAAAATATTCTTAAGTACCTGAGAAGGACTAAGGATATTTTTCTGGTTTATGGTGGTTCTGATCTTAAACTAGAAGCTTATTCTGATTCTAGTTTTCAATCAGACCTGATGATAGCAAATCCATATCGAGATATGTTTTTACCCTAAATGGTGAGCAGTAAGTTGGAAGAGCACCAAGCAGCAGACTGTAGCTGACTCAACCACAGAGGCAGAATACATAGCTATCAGTGAAGCCACCAAGGAAGCAGTCTGGATGAAGAAGTTCATCACAGAGTTGGGTGTTGTTCCTGAGATAGAAAATCCAGTGCCACTTTACTGTGACAACACTGGAGCTGTTGCTCAAGCCAAGGAACCAAGAGCTCATCATAAGTCCAAGCACATTCTGAGACGCTTCCATCTCGTACAAGAAATAGTAGAAAGACAAGATGTCTACATAAATAGAGTTGATACAAAGAACAACGTAGCAGACCCATTCACTAAGGCTCTACACAGCGAGAGTTTGATCGCCACCTCGAGAGTATGGGGTTAAGATTTAAAGGTGATTGACTTTAGTGCAAGTGGGAGATTGAAAGGGATATGCCCTACAAGCCAATCTATGTTGTATCCCTAAATCCATTGTAATTGACAATATTCTAATAAAGGCATTATTTTTCATCATACGCTGTGATTATTATTATATGATGAACCCCATAGATTAGGACTATGATTTTAGGATTATGATGAGATCATACCAGTGAGACCTAAAGTCTTAAAACCTTAATCAAAAATATTCCTAGTCGAAGGAACCTTGAGTAGGGGATCAGGGTTTTTCCGGTAAGACTAGCACATCCTATGTATACTGAATAGGGTGACTGCTCTCACAGTCACTTGTGTATGACACTAATACTAGGATGTGGTTCTCATTAGAGAATGAGTTCACTGATATAATCCAACTTGAGAACATCTAATGAATCTTAGCTACATGTCAATAGAAGGTTCTCATAGTGGGAGTGGTACAAGTAATCCTTTGACCTGAGACTGCCATAAGTACCTTATGTACATGAACCCATGCTTTGGTTCAATCCTAATCATGACACTGAGTCATGCACAGGATTGATACTGGGAATGGTGAATTGGATATGAAGGTAATGAGTAGGTCAACAAGGAATCAATCACTTTAGTAAGAGGAGATTGCATCTAGCTAGTTATCAATCGGATGATGATTCAGGGAATCTTTGATCAAAGTAGAGATATTAGAGATGGTTTCTAATATCAAGATAATTGAATCATCAATATAAAATTGATCTAGAAACAAATATAATATTAGATTTGATATATATCCATATCCATAATTATATTTTGGATGCAGGCTGATCGAAGGATTTAATTGTACGGTAACTTTCTACTGAAGGTAATTTTGGTATTTCACCAGAATTTCCATATCTTCTGGGTAGACATGACACGTTGCAAGACATCAATCTTGTCTTGTGGGTTGATTTGAATGATCACTTATTAGGAAGAGTCCTAATTGATCAAAATCAGGTAAGCCCAATTTGACCTAAATCGATTAGAAAGAGTTCTAATCAAATTAGGTCAACTTGTATTCGAACCCACTGCCGGCTAGATGTGGAACCCAATGGGTCACACACTTAAAAGAATTGATCAAGAGTCATTTGCATGAAGACACTCTAGCAAGTGTTGCAAATCCTAACTCCTATTCGAATCGTAATCGAATTAGGGTTCCGAATTAACTCAATTTGGGTTCTAATTGGATCTAATTAGATCTTAATTGAGAATTTAGGGATTATGGCTAACCCAATTGGCTAACCTATTAGCTAGGCCACTTCCCTACCTGCCCCCTTTCCCTTGCATGCCAAAAAACACCAAGAGTCAATGCGCTTATGGACTCTTGGCGCGCCATTTGGAGGAGTCCATGGGCGCATGGACTCTTGGCGCGAGCCCACTTAATTCTTAGATGAATTAAGATGGGGAGGCCTTCTTTCTTAGTATTAGCACCTCGTTTGTCCACCCTTAGATGATAATCTAATGGGTGGAGAGTTTTTAAGAAAGAAAGAAAGCGCAGTTTCTTCCTGGGAGCGCGAAATCAGATCTCTTCGGAGATTCAGTTTCGCGACTTCTTTCTCCCAATCGTCGCGACTTCTTCCTTTGAGAAAAGCCATGAGGATTGATCAGGAAGGCCATGAGAAATAATCCAGAAGGTCGTGAGAAAAAGGAAAGAGCGTGGGAAGAAGGGAAAGGGGCGTGGAAAGAAGGGAAATGGCGTGAGAAATTGTTATCGGAGAGTTGTGAGGGCGCCTCTCAGAAAACTATAAAAAAGGGGGTGGGAATCAGAACTCGGTGATGTGTTTTGTTTTTTTTTCTTTCTTCCTCTCCTGAAGACTCTTTCTCCCTTTCTTGTTTTTGCATTGTTTCCTTTATAGAGTAAAACTCTATCGAAACTCTGCTACCAAACAAGGATAAGAGAAAAAGTCTCCGACGGTAAAGGAAAAGAAGAGTTCTGATCCAATTCTTTTCTTCCTTACATTAAGACATCTTTGTCTTAATTTCTCCACCAATTAAAGACAAGCATTAATCTTCTTAGGACAAGGTCTTACTTTCAATACAAAGGTGTCCTAAAGTTCTAAGTCTTGGTAGAAGGTGGAGAAGGGGTAAGAAGGAAGAAGACACACCTTTGAATGGAAGATTTCCAGCCATAATCCAAGTATTGATTTCCTGCAAGAAGAATTCAATTGAAGGAACCATTGGAACAAGGAGTTAGGATCTTGGTCATTGCTTTGTGTGGATCACCATCGGAGGGCGGACATCTGGATGCCTGGTGAACTCAAATAGCCCGTTCATCTTCAAGATTAAATCTTCATCAAATTGGAATTAGCGGTTACAGGTTAGTACTCTAATTCTAATTTGCATAAGAATGTTAGTCTTCATACATTTTAGTCTTATTAAGGAGTTCCTGGTTTAGGTTTTTGGTGTATATTAATTTCTATATTTTGAAATCACCCTTCCGCTGCGTTGCACCGGATCCCAACACTAACTACCCGCAATATGATCAGCATGCAATCTCATAAAAAAAATCATGGATCCGATGATTGAGAAACCACTGAAACTAGGACGTCCTGATTTCAATCAACCAGATCTAATGAGATTCGGATGGTTACTTTCCAATAATGCTTTTCCCTCCTCCGTTTCAACAGATCTGGATTCAACTAACAAGATCTTGTGATAGGATTACAAACTTCAGTCCTTCGTAGCAGATCTTTCTATTGATGATTGGATGGCAAGGGAAACCTCCTCTTCTGATCGAGTACTATAGAGATCCTGTAAAAGAACTTGATTAGAATGGTGGAAATGGAGTGGAAATCTGAAAAGAGAGCGAGAAAGAATGGTGGATGGCTTGGTTCTGGATTTGGATTTGATGCTGAAGATGGTGGTGCCTGGCTTTTGGATCTTGGACACAGGAGATAACTCAGACTTCAGTACTCTACACACACTAATGCAATGCTTAACCAACAAAGCACTCATACACTATAATTGTTTAACCAGCAATTGCACACTCAATGCTTACTTAGCAATTGGAGAAAGGAAACTAGCAGAGTTTCATTAATCAATCTTAAGTTGGATACAAGGGGTAGAATGGAGTGGTATTCATAGACCCTCCATACAAGGTAGCATGATAGCATAGAATTCTTTTGAATACATGATAATTAGATATTACATTGGACTCTACTCTCCTTCTTGACTTGGATGGAAACTCCTTGAAATTTGAATGGGACAGGTGCCTTTTTCATTTGGACTTCTTCAATTCTAGGCAACAAAGAATGGATAGGCGACAAGAAGACATGAGGCTCTCCCAAAATGTGCGACAAAACACTTCTCAAATGAGAAGTGGGTGGAAACTCTTCCTTTTTTGGCATCAATCCCACTTTGGCATGAGTAGACTTCATCTTCATTCTTTGAATTTAAAAGAAGTTTAGTTAATCCTCCCTTTTATCTTGATACTTGGATGAGACACCTTTGAATGTTGAATGGACTCCATGGAACTTGGACTCCTTTGAAATATAGATGAACATTCACTTAACCTTGGACTCTTCTTCCATTTAAATTTGAATACGTGTTTGAATGGCTGACTATCCTTGGAGTGGGCGATAATTTGAGGATGAAAGGGGCACTAGATGAGAAGTAGAATCCTTCTGCTTTATTTCTCTTAAATGGCATCTACTTAGATTTTAAAAATGGGTGATGAGATGAGATTTGTTGGCACCTCTCTTTAAACTTGAATTCCAAAAATTGTCCGATGTCTCGATGTCCCGATGTCCCATTATCTCGATGTCTAGATATCCCAATGTCTCGATGTCTGGATGTCCCAATATCTAGATGTCTGGTGAGAATTTTGGACAACCTTCTTTTGTCATAGAATTAATCCACCAAGATGATGATGACTTGGATCTTGGCTACTTATGAAACCCCTTGACTTATTCAAGTACTAATTACAAGACTCAAATTGACCAATTCACAAAAAAAAGCAAACTAATGTTATTTACAGGACTCAAGCTGAAATTAAAATACTTGGCTACTCATTGGTGATCCATAATGAGCTTGGAGGGTTCTGATATCTCTTCCTAGCTCTGGTGTCCTCAACAATTCTCTCGGGTGTAAGGAACTCGACCCTGTCGAGTATGGGTTGACTCTACTCTAGTAATTTCTAGCAAGTCTGGGTTAATTCTTTGCAGATCCTCTCAAATGATCCACGAATCATCAAATTCTGGTCTACCTTGCCATCAAACCAAGTAACGCTGATAATCCTTACTCCTAGTAGTGATAGTTTTGTCATCCAAAATCTGCTCGATCTTATCTCTCCATTTTGGTAATTTGGCTGGTGGACACTCAGGGGTAAAGTCACTCTCAAAGATGGAATCAAGTCCAAATGGCTCACTAGGTATCGTTATTGGCTCCTTATACTCAACAAAATCTGAAACATTGAAAGTTAGACTATTACCTAATTTAGGTGATAAATCTATCATATAAGCATTAGACCCAATTTTTTTTATGATCTTGTATGGTCCTGCACTACAGGCATGTAGTTTTTTCATGGTTCCAGGTGAAAATTCAGGATGAAGCCTGATCATAACAGAGTCTCCCTCATTAAATTCTTCGAAACGTTTATGTGAGTTAACCATATGCTCATGAGATTCATTGCTTTCAATAATTTTCTTACTTATCTCTTTATGCAATTTCTTAATGTACTGTGCATATGACTCTACAGATTCAGAAATGCGTTCATGCATGGGCATGAGAATAAGATCTAAAGGCTTTCTAGGTTTATATCCATGGACAATCTTAAATGGACTCTTTCCTGTAGACCTATTGACTGAACTATTGTAGGTGAACTCAGCTCTTGGTAGTAAAAGATCCCAATTCCTAGTGTTTCCACCTACAAGACATCTAAGCAAGTTCCCTAGGCTCTGGTTTACTACCTCCGTCTGACCATCTGTTTGGGGGTGGTAGGATGTAGAAAATTTGAGCTTATTTCCTAACAAGTGCCAAAGGGTGACATTATGATCATACATTCAAGGTCTACTTAAAATAATACTACTGACCCCCATTAGGAGAACGTCACACCAGACCTTCTCTTGATATGCTGGACTTGGACTATAACCTGACATCTCAATTTAATAGGTATAGAGGTTGAGTCAATCTAAGAAACCTTATAAGGGTTGTGATGGTGCATTGTAGTTAAACCTAGGTTTTTAACCGCATTTATTGAAATGGCGTTAACACAACTTCCATTATCTATGATAATTTTGCAAACTTTGTCCCCTACCTTAATGAAGGTTTGTAGGATGTTAGTCCTATGCCAGTCCTCATTCTTCTTGGTCTGCGTCAAGATACACCTAACGACTCCTAAGAGATCAGGTGACTCTAAGTCTTCCTCGTTCCCTTCATACCCATCTGTTAACTCAGGTTCAGCCTCATATACCTCCTCCTCGCATTCTTCCACAGTTTCAGGATCCTCCTCATCAAACTCTCCAATATGTGAGGCTCGCGTGGGGCACCGATTAGCATAATGATCGTAACTTTTATAATTGAAACATCATATAGTTTGATTTTTAGTCCTTTGCATTTCAGGTGCCTTTCTTTTATCATCCTTATGAGCTAGAGGAGTGGCAGGTTTGGGTCGGCTATTTGAATACTGGTTCACACTAGGCCTATTTCTAGAAGTACTAAACCTATTAGGTTCGGGATGCCTAGTAATGGATCCTCTCTGGAATCTCTCACAATCCCTAGCAATCTGATAGGCCTGATCTAAGTCATGGACCTCTCTTAGAAACAATTCCCTCTAGATGTCCTCATATAGGCTCGCACGAAACCTAGATAGGGTGACCGACTCTAACTCAGCTACACCACACCTCATGACAAACTCGTCAAATCTCACTATATACTCAAATATGGATTTATTACCTTGGGTTAACTTTTGCCATTGATCTAAGAGTCTTTGCTCATAGGACAAGGGTAGGTATTTTTTCCTAAGTATGATCTTCAAGGCTCTCCATGTAACTATGGGCAAATCTCCTCTTTTGTGGTTAAGCCTCTCAACATTGCCCCAGTACAACCTAGCCTGTCTGACTAACCTAAGCTTGGCAAACTTGACCTTCCTCTCCTCAGACATCTCATACTACTCAAAATACTGGTCCATGTCACTCTCCCAGTTAGTATACACCTTAGGATCTAAGTTTCCATCAAAGGTAGGTTCCTCAAGTCTAATGTTCCTAAGGGCTCTTTCCTCTTGGTCATTGACATCTTGATAGAGTCGCCTTAGATTGGGTTCAAGTGTGAGTTCCCAACATTGGGTTCTTAGACCTATAGGAGTGGATCTAGGTAAATCAGGATCAGGTTGAGTCAAATGGGATTCTTCTAGATTATCCATTCTTTCCTCCATTTGATCAAACTTAATGTTGAGCTGCCTAAACTGTTTAGACATAGTTCGCATCAAGGCTTCCAAATTCGGGTCCATGGTGGAACTGGTTTGGGCTTAGGGTTGTTGATAGGGTGTTCCTGATCTAGTGGTCATGAAATACAATCCTAATTTCTATGGTTCTTAGACCTAGAGCTCAAGTAAAATGAGTTAACTCAAATTACACCCAATTTTATAATTAGTCTTCCACTGGCCAAGTAAGAGGTGGTGTGGTGGGAGACTCCCCCTGCTTGACACAGGGTCCTAATTAAAAACCACCAGTCCACTTAGGGTGTTTGCCTCCGGACCTCTAGCCTTAGACACCAACTTCTAATAATAATTGAAAGGTTGAGTGCACTAGTTCACTCACAAGACTCGAACCCGGCCTATTGGTGCCCCTAAGCTGTATTAGATTGCTACTCAGTTTTAGATTTGGGCTAGGACAATGCAAGATGAGGTTGGTTGTTTGTGAGCCAAGGAAAGGTGATGAAATCCTTCCCTTATCTTATGATATTGCCGCCCTTAAAGTAAGTTATGCATATAATGGCATACATATGAAATCTAATGATGTGCACTTAAGTTTTTTTTGTATATTTTGATGTATTTTGGCAGAAATATAAATTGCTAGAAATTAAATGATATGAACCTAAATGTAGAAATTAAACTAAGCTAGAATTTAAATAGGCTGAAATAACTATATGCTGAAATTCTAAAGCAGAACTATTCTCAGGCAGTAATCAGGCATGCAAAAATTCTACAGACCAAATTAAATCTTGAAAAAAATTTAAAAAATACAAATCAAATACAATGAATCTAGCAAAATAAGAATAAGAATTCTCTGATCTTCTTATATGCAGAAACAATTAAAATAATAGACCATGTACTGGGATGGATGTGATGCAGAAAATTAATCCTAAAAATGCCTATCTCTTTGTTTTCTTCTTCAATGGTCAATCACAGCGGCACCCCTATACGCCATAAGAAATCTCCTTTGAATGGAATGTGAGGGTCTTGCAGCCCTACTTTTTTCTATGACTGGATGGCCATGGTGAAGCACCCGATCTGAGTACTTAAAGAAAAACTAAGTCTTAACCATGCTCTGATACCAAAGTTGATGTAGGATGGGTGCAAAGACTAATTCAATAATTAAAATTTAATTTCGATGAGCAATAACAACAAACTTAGATAAACTATCAAATTAATTTAACAAAAAATTAGACTAAGTCTCTACTAACTACCCGTAATATGATCAGCATGCAATCTCATAAAAAAAATCCTGGATTCGATAATTGAGAAACCATCGAAACTAGGACGTCCTGACTTTAATCAACTAGATCTAATGAGATTCGGATGGTTACTTACCAATAAATTTTTTCCTTCCTCCATTTCAACAGATCTAGATTCAACTCACAAGATCTCGTGATAAGATTGCAACTTTAGTCCTTCAGAGCAGATCTTCCCATTGATGGTTGGATGGCAAGGGAAACCTCTTCTTCTGATTGAGTACTCTAGAGATCCTACAACATAACTTGATTAGAATGGTGGAAATGGAGTGAAAATCTGAAAAGAGAGTGAGAAAGAATGGTGGACAGCTTGGTTCTGGATTTGGATTGGATGCTGAAGATGGTGGTGACTGGCTTCTGGATCTTGGACTCTGGAGATAACTTTGACTTTAGTACTCCACACACACTAATGCAATGCTTAACCAGCAAAGCACTCACACACTACAATTGCTTAACTAGCAAATGTACTCTGAATGCTTACCCAGTAATTAGAGAAAGGAAACTGGCAAAGTTTCATTAATCAATCATAATTTGGATACAAGGAGTATAATGGAGTGGTATTTATAGACCCTCCATACAAGGTAGCATGATAGCATAGAATTCTTTTGAATACATGATAATTAAAAATTACATGGAACTCTACTCTCCTTCTTGACTTGGATGGAAACTCCTTGAAATTTAAATCGGATAGGTGCCTTCTCCATTTGGACTTCTTCATTTCTAGGAGACAAAGAAAGGATGGGCGACATGAAGAAATAAGGCTCTCCCAAAATGTGCGACAAAACACTTCTCAAATGAGAAGTGGGTGGAAACTCTTCCTTTCTTGGTGTCAATCCCACTTTGGCATGAGTAGACTTCATCTTGATTCTTTGAATTTGAAAGAAGTTTAGTTAATCCTCCCTTTTATCTTGATACTTGGATGAGACACTTTTGAATGTTGAATGAACTCCATGGAACTTGGACTACTTTGAAATATAGATGAACCTCCACTTAACTTTGGACTCTTCTTCCATTTAAATTTGAATACATGTTTGAATGGCCCACTATCCTTGGAGTGGGCGATAATTTGAGGATGAAAGGGGTGCTAGATGAGAAGTAGAATCCTTCTGCTTTACTTCTCTTAAATGGCATCTTCTTAGATTTTAAAAATGGGTGATGAGATGAGATTTGTTGGCGCCTCTCTTTAAACTTGAGTTCCAAAAATTGTCCCGATGTCTCGATGTCCCAATGTCCCATTGTCTCGATTTCTGGATGTCCCAATGTCTCAATGTCTATATGTCCCAATGTCTCAATTTTTGAATGTCCCAATGTCCGGATGTCTGGTGAAAATTTTGGACAACCTTTTCTTATCATAGAATTGATCCACCAAGGTGATGATGACTTGGATCTTGGCTACTTATGAAACCCCTTGACTTATTCAAGTACTAATTACAAGACTCAAATTGACCAATTCACAAAACAAAGCAAACTAATGTTATTTATAGGACTCAAACTAAAATTAAAATACTTGGCTACTCATTGGTAATCCACAACGAGCTTGGAGGGTTCTGACGTCTCTTCCTAGCTCTGGTGTCCTCACCACTTGAAGGGCCCTTCCACATACCATTAGTAGCAGTGATCATCAATCTATGATTAAGTATGAGACTTGATCTCATATTTATTATAGATTTGATCTACAACGTGCATTAGTTTGATCGATGCATACTGATTTTATTTTCTGCATTACATATCTTGTCAAGATCCTTTATAGTATTTTTTAGATTTGATCTATATGCATGTCTTTCTAATTAAAATTATTTTAAATCAGATTTGCTTTTGCTAAATTTTTAAAAAATAAAATAAAATACATATATGAAACCCTACCCGATTTTTAATAAATTTTTTTCACTACCATTTCCTATCCAATTGATTAATAACTGGCTACAGTAAAGATGGATAAGTTTCTATACCACCATCTCCTATTTGGCTAACTAACATCTGGTTGCAATAAAGATGGAGATGAGTTTTTACACCACCATCTCCTATCCGGCTGACTAATAACCAATCATAGTAAAAATGATAAGTTTTCACACCACTATCTTCTATCTGGCTGACTAATAACTAGTCATAGTAAAAATTGGCATATTTTTTTACCACCTTCTGTTCAATCAACTAATAACTAGTTGTAGAAAAGATGGAAGCATTTCCACACCTCCATCTCTTATTTAGTCACTTAACACCTAGTGCTGATGAAGATGGTTACATTTCTATACCTCATCTTCATCAATAGGCTCCCCAAGCCCTTTGACCAACTAACACCCAATCAACTACAAAGATGGCTGCATTTTTGTCTCCATCACTTCTCTTTGGCTACTTAATAGCCAACCGACAAAGAAAAGCAACAACCAACTGACTTCCCATAGTTAGGTTTGGATTCCATCCTATTCGGGTTTCATCCCATCCTACTAGAGTTTCATCCCATTTAGGTTCATCCCATCCTATTTAGGTTTCACCCCATTCAGGTTCCATCTCATCTTACTCAGATTTTATCCCATTCAGTTTTCATGTTCCATCCCATCCTATTCAGATTTCACCCCATTCATGTTCTTTCCCATTCTACTCATGTTTCATCCCATTCAGGTTTCATCCCATCTTACCCTGGTTTCATCCAATCCTATTTGGATTTCATCCCATTTGAGTTCCCTCCCATCCATTTAGGTTACATCCTATCCTATTCGGATTCTGCTCAGCAACCAACTTCTTATTCGGTGACAAATGCTTGCCTGATTAAGGTACTTACACAACTAAGCCTAGAGGCTACCTTACCTGGTCATAGCTATACCAACTAGGCTACTTGTCAAAGTTCAATAGCTTGGAAAACATTCACGTAATACAAAAATTGGTAAAACAAAGGATGATTTTCATTAATTTGCTAAGTCTTTACATAATAGAGCCAAGCTTGAGTACAACAAAAAAAAAGAGGATAGATTACAAGGATCAATCTTAAGGACTAGTCGTTGGAGTCAAACCCACCTCAAAAGACTTCACCACTGTGTTAATCATGACTTCAACCTTGGCCATCACCTTGGTGATGGTCTCTTGTTCAGCTTATTTGTCCCCAGTGTTGGTAGCTCTCTCGGTGGCCTCCTTGGTGTCCTTGGCTTTGCTTTCCTCCTCTGCTTCTTCATCCTCCTCCTCAGGCTCGATGGCTACAATACCGCCCAAATCAAGTTTTGGAAAGGTCTCGATGACCTTCTTCTTGCACTCCGTGAACCCGAGTTGGAAGGCTTCATAAGTGTTTTTAGCAAATTATCCTTGAAGTCCTTGGACTTCTTGTAGTCTTCCACTACCCGAGTACTAGCAAAAGTCACCTGCACCTCTATAGCTTGAGCCTTGGCCTCGATAGCCTGGGCCCTCTCTTGGCCTCCCAAGCTATGACTTTGGCCTCCTTGAGTTTGAAGTTAGCCATATCAACTCAAGACTTTAGGATCATCAGCTTTGAGATAGCATCGACCAGCTTGGTCAACAGCTCAATGACCAAGTCTTGCCCCTTGTCGATCTCTTCATCCTTCACTATTCGAGCTTCTAGTTCTTAAATAGCATTCTGAGAGGCTTGCAGCTTCTCCTCAAGTTTGGCCTCTTGGCCCTCATCCTCACCATCCTTAGATCATTCGAGGCCTTGACTTGCACCTTAGTAGTTTCTACCTTATCCTTGAAGGAGTTCCTTAACTTGGCAGACTCACCGTATACCTCCTTGATGGTGAAGACGTCATAGGTAAGTTGCAAGGAAAGAAAAATTATAGGCTAGCTACTCAAGATTCAAAGTAATTGGCAAAGCAAAAGCTGAAGAACACTCACCCCGAGTAGTTGAAGAAGGAAATTAGTGAAGATCTTATCCATCGATCGAGATCTTCACTCCTCTTGACCTCGGGGTAGAAGGATCATATCAACTAGCTACTCAACCAACCTCTTATTACTGAAGATGGAGGTGGTCAACTTCACCTTGGCTCCCATCTCGATATACTCCTTGTCATCACAAGGAGCCCCATCAGACCCTGAGAGTTCCACTCGAGTCTAAGGACTTGGATGCCTTGTCTCTGCCACCAAAGATGGCACCATGGCTAGAGCTAGAGGAGTCGATGATCGAGTTAGAGCTAGAGTGGCAGGAAGCAACAGTGGTGAGATGACTATCACTTCATTGTCGGTCGTAGTGAGGACTTTCCTTAGGGAGGTGTAGGAGCCTCTCTCAATTAGGGTACAGGAACCCATGTGTAGGCTTAGGTAAGCAACCCAAGAGGGGGATGAATTGGGTTTTATAAAACTTTTGAACTACTTTGTAATAACTATGAACTAAAGCAAGTATGTGCTAATGCAATTTAAGTGCTTGTGTATTTCAAATAAATACAGCAGAAATAAAGAAATAAAAGCACAAGGAGAACAATCGCATAAACACAAATATTTATAGTGGTTCGGTGCTAACCAAGCACCTACATCCACTCCCCAAGCCACCCAAGCCACCCTTGAGAATTTCACTAAGTTTGGTTTTATAACTTCGGCTGACCAACAACCTTTACAACTTGTTTTGGCTTCGGGCTCACAAGTCAAACCCTAGTTGGTTTCAAGGCTCACCAACAACCACCCTTAGTTTTACGGGCTAATTAAGAACCTAACTAACTTGTTTTGGCTTTGGGCTCACAAGTAAAACCATAGTTGGTTTCAAGGCTCACCAACAACCACTTTGGTTTTCAAGGCTTACCAAAAACCTCTTTGGTTTTCCAAGGCTCATCAAAAACCTCAAGTAAATAATGTAAGAGCAAGTATAAATGAATATAATAAAATCTTTCTAAAATAAAGCAAATATCTCTTTGAAGCCCTTGAATGTTGATGAAGATCTTGTCTTCAAGTTGATGAAGCCTTTGATTGATGCTTGTAGATGTAGACTTTGAATGCTCTCTTTGAAACTTGGAAGCTTGAAGACTTTGAATCACTCAACTCTTGAATCCTTTAAGAATATTCATGAAACTCACCAAAGGATTACTTCCCTATTTGATTTTTGATGTTTATATAGCCTCCCAATACTTAAATGACCGTTTATAGCCATTAGGGAGGAAAATATGGCCGTTTGAAGCAAGTTGAAAAAGTCTGCAGCTTTTGAAACTAGTCGTTACTGTTCAAGTGTCGACACTTGAACAGTGCAAGTATTGACACTTGCTATAGTAGGTCGACACTAGAATACTATTCACAGCCAATTTGATTTTTCATATTTTCTATATTTTTCTTGTTCTCAGGCCTTGAGTCAACACTTCACTCTTCAAGTGTCGACACTTGATCCTCAGGTGTCGACACTTCATTTCCAGGTATCAACACTTGCTTGTGCCATGCTGAAACTCTGCTAATACTTCTTCAAATTTAAACCTTGAGCCCTTCCAAGTCTTCCTTATATTATAACGTCCTTATAACTTGATTTTCCATTAATTTAAGGACTTTCTTCAACTAAAATATAAGCATTTCTTCATTCAACATAGTTGAGTACTAAGATTTGAAAAACATACTTAAAATATAATTAGTACTCATATATACTTAAACATTTTGTCAATCATCAAAATCAAGACCAGAGTCAACAATCTCTCCCTTTTTGATGATGACAAAACCTTTAAGTATAAGAATATGATAAGCTTAAAAAAATTAACAATAGTATAAACATGAAAGCTCAAAATCAATAAGCACCAAGCTCCCCCTCAATATATGATCCACAAAATTTTCAAAAAATATTTTTCAAAATATGCAAAATTTTTAAGACAATCTCCTCCTTGCTAATTCTTTCCTTAAGATTAAAAATTTACTTTTTTTTCCCCTTTTTCACTTTCTTTCATTTCTAAAAAGAATTTTCATGTTTATCCAGTCTTTTCTTTTTCATATTTAATATTTTTCTCCCTCTTTTTGACATCATGAAAAAGGTTGAAAGGCAATACAAAGTGAGAATGAAGTCAGAAAAAATAGCAAGTAGGTCATCAAAATCAATGCATGAAATCAAATAATTATGATATAAATTGAACATGATACCATAGAATGATAAGCACATTCAAGAAATAATTTGATGTATGTTATCCATTCACCTTACTTGTTCATGGGATAAGGTTACAGCGGCACGGCACCCCTGCACATCATAAGAGACCCCATTGAATGGGAAGAGAGGATCTTTAAGCCATACTTATCTACTATGACCAGACAGCCATTGTGGCTAACCCAATCCGAAGCGGTTACTAGAAATTCTTTTTAAAAGTAATACCAATAGAATATGATACAATTTGAATGTAACTCCCCTCAAAAAATTAGATTTGAAAACAATGAGAAGGAGTATTAGAGCAATATAAGTACAGCATGATATCAAGCAAAATATTCAAAGAATCAAATATATGATAACAAATCTTTAGATGCTCCCCCTGAATATTATTCCCCCTTAAAAATATGCATTCATTTGAGGAATAAAACATAAAAGCACATGCATCATAATTTCAGACAATTTTAGATGGAACATAAATTCTAAGTCTGAAACTAAGGATTTGAAATTTTCAAGATATTCATGATTTTCAAAATACAAAGCATTTATACCACTTAAAAACTTTCAGTATGATTTCAAATTCATTTAAAATGATTTGATATCCATACAAATGCTAGAAGTAATATGATATCAAGTCTAGCTACTAGAGCAAGGGTTTATCAATATGCATACTTTCTTCTCAAAAGTAACCTTGGACTACTAGTTCTATACTTGATCCAAATCATTTCTAGATTAAGCATAGATGTCAAACATGAAAATACACAAATCGTAACTTTTCACTTGAAGTAATTCAAAAATTATATTAATCAAAATCAAATGAAAGTCTAATAATCATAAGTTGAAATCATGAGAGCATGAAATCCATCAGCATCAAAATGGTCATGATCACAACAAATGACTATTAGATTAAGCTTGATTTTAATTAATCAATTAAAACATTTTTCAAATCAATATGCATCTTTAAAAGTATTTTTCATGAAATAATTTAAGATACATTAATCAAAATCAAGTGAAGGTCTTACAATTATAAGTTTAATCATGATAGCATGAAATTCATCAACACCAAAAAGTTCATGATCATAGCCAATGACGATAAGTCTAAACTTGATTCTAATTAACTATTTAAAATAGTTTTTCAAAGTAATTGATACAATAAAAATTTGACTACATTTTTAATTATGGAAGGAAATGTTTAGAATTTATCAATATACATAGTCATTCCTTTTACCATTTAGTCTAAAGTGTAGCTTGTCCACTTCTTCAAATTGTCTTGTACATCCATTTTTCAAGAACATCCTTTTTTCATGTTGGATGCAAGACATTCCTACAAAACAAACTAAGTGAACATTTTTGGTACCCAAACTTTCTTGGATCCTTTATGATTAGTAATTATGGTTCCTTTAGGAACCCAAACTTTTCTTAATCTAGAAGAATAAGCATTAAAACCATATTTATAAGATAAATTGAAAGAAGTAGGAATAGAAAAATTCTTCAAATAATATTGCTTCTTTTCTTTAATCAAAATATTTTTCTCTTTCAAAAATTTATCACATAAATCTTTCAAAACATCATTTTCTTTTTCTAAAAATTATTTTTCTTTAGAAAAAATATTCTTTTCATTTTTTAAAATATCAATCTTGGCAAATAAATCATCATTTTTATCAGCAAGATTGGTGTTCTCAAGAGAAAATGAATCTACATGCCTATTTAATTTCTTGTGCTCAATTTTTAGCAATTTATATTCATGCACAAGATCATTAGATACATC
Organism: Areca catechu; assembly: GCA_021397845.1. Lineage (NCBI taxonomy): Eukaryota > Viridiplantae > Streptophyta > Magnoliopsida > Arecales > Arecaceae > Areca > Areca catechu. The sequence continues at coordinate 105,405,355 of CM038050.1, forward strand.
ATGTGATTCATCAAAGATAAAATTATAATCATTTTCAACATATACCTTTTTCTCATTTGCCATGAAGCAAAGATGGGCAACTTCATCATCCATACTTGAATCTTCGCTATCGCTCCAAGTTGCCATCATTGCCTTGAATTTCTTTTTAGCCTTGAGGGCTATTATTTTCTTCTCTACGTCAGCATCCACTATCTTTTGCAATAAGTTCAACTCATAGGTCATGAGTGAACTGATAAGCTCCTCCAAATATAAGGTTTCTATATCTTTAGCTTCTTGGATTGCCGTCATCTTTGGATCCCATGATATTGGCAAAGATTTAAGAATTTTGTTCACCAAATCAGCATTAGTATAGATTTTGCCAAGTTTTTTTAATTCATTAATAATAGTCATGAATCTAGTAAACATGTCAGATATGGATTCATAATGCATCATTTCAAAAATTTTAAAAGAATATACAAGCAAATTAATTTTAGAATTCTTCAATTGAAGAGTACCCTCATGAGTAACTTCAAGTGTGTCCCATATTTTCTTTGTCGATGTGCATGTAGAGATTCTATTAAATTCATTCAAGTCCAATGCACAATAAAGCAAGTTCATTGCTTTAGCATTGATTTCAGTTTGTTTAATGTTATATTCATTCTAATCCTCTTTGAGCTTTGGAATGGAAATGCCATTAACCAAAATGGAAGGAATATGAGGACCACTAACAATAATTTTCCAAAGATGATAACTAATAGATTGAATATGGATGCGCATGCGAGTTTTTCAAAAAGTGTAATTTATGCCATTGAAAAACAGTGGTCTAACACTAATACCTACAAGGGTTTCCATGAACTTTAGCTCAAAATCATTAGATTTTCAAACAGAGCACCTGCTTTGATACCAATTATAGGCTCAGGTAGGCAACCCAAGAGAGGGGGTGAATTGGGTTTTATAAAACTTTTGAACTACTTTGTAATAACTATGAACTAAAGCAAGTATGTGCTAATACAATTCAAGTGCTTGTGTCTTTCAAATAAATACAATGAAAATAAAGAAATAAAAATACAAGGAGAACAATCACACAAATACAAAGGTTTATAGTGGTTCCGTGCCAACCAAGAACCTACATCCACTCCCCAAGCCACCATTAAGAATTTCACTAGGTTTGTGGTGCGGGCACCAGACTCAGAAGAAGACTTCAGGGCTCCATCTGGATCTCTGATTGACATTGCCAGAAGAATTAGGATTTTCTGGTTTTGTAATAAGGGTTGACTTGGTCAACTCAATTTTAGTTTGAGTCTGTATTTCCCTACAATTTAAATTTTGTTGAGTCATGTTGACTCAATACAAGTCCTAGTAGTGGTCTAGGTCTTCTCCAAGGTGCCACATTTTCTCCCAGGACCAAGCAAGTGGGCGCCACACTCCCAACCACACGCCAGAGTCCAGGAGGTGCCACATCTCCATCCAGTGTGCCTTGGTCCCCACACCACAAGAAAGCAGGTCCCTTCTTTCATGCGCCACTTGGGAGAGAAATCCATCAAGATACCTCAATCCAAGGAGGAGCCAACTTCTTTCCAGATAAACCCAAGCCAGGATGGCAAGAATTTTTCTTGAAGAGAGGATCAAGGAGGTGCCCCACAATGTTCCATAAAAATCCAAGTTATAAAAGGGAAGAGAGCATGTCTTGGGGAGAAAATCAAGGAGGCACCCAAAAGTTTCCTAAAGTGCCAAAGCCATGAAAGGAAGAAGCTTAAACTTGTGGAGCAAGACTAGGAGGTGTCCAAAAGAGCCAAACCATGAAAGGAAAATCCTTGATTCATGGAGAGATACTAGGAGACACCCCCACTACCTACCAAAAATGTACAAAACAAAGATGGGAAGGGCCTTGACTTAGGTAGGAAGAAAATGAGGAGTCCAAAAGAGTTGATCCATGCAAGGAAAGAAATCCTCTCTTGAAGACCCAAGCAAGGAGGCACCATCTACCTGCCTTTTATAACCCAAATCAAATTTTTTTGGTACCTTGGCCGACCATATGTGTATGGATTATCCTGATTTGTAGATCCCCTCCTTTAGTCCCACATGGGAAGATATAAAACCCTACTCCCTTGTAATGCCTTATAAATTAAACCTCTCTTGTAAGTTTACAACAATCAGATGAATGAAAGAAATTTTTCTTGAGCAAACTTGTGTTTTCTCTTGTCCGCACTTGCTTCCAGGTGTTGAGCTCCATGAGGGAGTAAATCCGGGTTCCCCTGGAACCTTGAGGAGGTGAGAGATCTCCAAAACCCCAAACCCTAGGTTAGCCACTCCACTCCCAAACCCTAGCCGCCATCACCCTTCACTTTCCACCAAGCCCTAGTCTATTTCCCTTCTCTCAGCCACCATCTCCAAGTCCAGGCCGACCACCAGCATCCAGCTCCAGTCCAGATACTGCAGATCTACAACAATTCTAAGAGGAAGTCAGATCGGCCTCCAGGAGAATTCGATTTCAGCAACTTCGGCTTTCAAGTTCTTCAACCTAGTAAGATCTTTTCTTGAGTTTCTGAATTCCTTCACTTGTTCCTCTTCTTTCCCAGATCATGAGTCCAGGAGAAGCCGACCAAACCACGAGACCAGTATTGGAGGATCCATTGCGAAGATAGCCGACTCCGAGGATCCCACAATCTGCTCAAGAGAGTTCTTCCACCAAAATCCTGAGGAGATCACTGTCTGGTTAGTAAACCATCTCTTCTCTCTATTTCTGTTCTGTTGAAAGTTCAGAGCGAAACCCTAGATCTGGGAGTTTTTCAACCCCCAGCGATCCGTTACTTCTGAACTACTCTGATAATTTAGTTTCTTCTAAACTGTGCTTTCAATCCTTACCTAGTTTCCTTCAACGTAGTTTAGCTTTACTTTGAGTGGAAGCCAATTTCTAAAATATATAAAAAAAAGAAGAATTAATCTTAATTTTACTTCCGCATATGCTTCTTTATTCTTTGTTCTGCATCATTTTTGGTATCAGAGCATTCGTTCTGCATCATTTTTGGTATCAGAGCTCTGTCTAGGGTTTCTGTTTGATTGCTTGTTTGAGTCCCTCTGTTTTTACTTTGTCTGCTCGAAGTAGACTCCCCAGGATGTCCGGTCCTAGGAATGAAGCGAGGTGCAAACCTCCTCTTCCCATTCCACGGGGTGTTCCTAGGGCGTGTAGGGGATCCGTTGGGTTACAACTTCGTAGCAGAAATTGTAAACAGGGAAGTGCTCTGTTTTTAGCCCGTAATTTCCCTATTGCAGGAATTATGTCTCACTGCAGGTAACTCCAAATTCAGTGATTTTTGTTTTACTGAAACCAGTATAATTGAAAATATTTTTTATAATTTTTTCATGATTTATTGGTTTCTGTGAAATTTCTTAGAATTAAATTACTGCAACTCTATTTTTTATGTTCTGCAATCCATTTATTTTTGAGTGTTCATCTCTTAATTCAACTTAAGGGTATTTGAGCATCTAAGATAAGGGGAGGAGTTGATAACCTCTCCTTAGCCCAAAACCACCACCCCTTCATTCGAACCTAAGCCTTTAATCTAAAGTTGATTAGACCTAATTTGCCCTAGTGGGCTAGGGACATCAACAAGTCGGGTCAAGGCTAGTGTTGAGTCAGTTTGTCTGGTTACTCTGTGTGTGCTTTGTGCTCAGTGTCTAGAATGGTGGTTCAGGGATTCCATCCTGAAGGGCTTGTGTGCTGGTCCGCCTACCTGGCCAATCTCTGATTGGTGTCTAGGATTGGCATCTAGGGACCTAACACTCCCCTTACACCTGCCTGGCTGAGTCCCGAGTTACTACAGGCTAGCTTGCCACTCTGATTGGGCATCTAGTTTGGGCTCTAGGTCTAGTTAGCCCGTAGTCGTTTCAGTCGAGTCTCATTTGGTGTGCTTGCTTGCATCATCATGTCCACTCGGAACGAAGTACCCTACCAACCTGGTCAAACCCAACCTGATTTAGAGGCCATGATTAGAACTCTTACCGAAAGTATGACCAAATTGAGTCAGGATATGAATGAGGGTTTTGCCCAGTTTAGATACCGAGCCCAGGGACTTGAGAAACGTAGACATCAAAATTGGACCCCTGATCCAAAATTTAATAGGCCCCAACCTCACCCATGCCAGGAGCCTAGGAGGACCTTATACCGTGATACCGAGCATAACCCTAGGAGCCTATATCCATACTTGGTCGACTCAGAAAAGGGACCTGTTAGGAACACCGAACCTTATGCACCCACTTTTGATGGAAGACAAGAGACATATATTAAGTGGGAAGAACAAATGGATCGGTATTTTGAGTGCACTAACATATCGAAATTAGGACAAATTAGGTTGGCCAAAACCAAGTTCACCAAACATGCTAGGTCGCATTGGTATGCTATTGAGCATGAGTGTTATCAAAGAAAAGAGGAAATATATACTTGGAGAGATATGAAAAGTAAGTTGAGAGATAGGTACCTAGGTAGATCCTATGAGAAAAGACTTTTAGACCAATGGTACCAATTGCGACAAGGTAATAGGCCTGTGTCTAAATATATCGAGGACTTTCAATGGTATGACATGAAATGCAATACCATTGAGACCGAAGCTCAGATCACATCGAGGTTTAGGGTTGGGTTACACCCAGACATTTATAGGAAGCTATGCCTTGAAAAGACCAATAAGTTAGACCGAGCCTACCAAGAAGCCCAAGACTATGAGTGGTCTTTAAGATATAACCAATCAAGTACTTTGGACTTAAAGCCAACCTCTACCAACTTGAGTCAAGTTCCGATTGATCCGACACCCGTAGTGAACCAGACTTTTGTTTGTCAATTCCCACTTGTGTCACCTCTTGACCAGAAGGATAACACTGAGACGGAGTTAGGCATGGCCATCCCAAAATTAGTTGACCTGACCAGAGTCGTACTTAAAGAGGAATCAAAGGAGAATAGATTAGAACCTTTCAGTGAGATTGAGGAAGAAATATATGAGCCTGACATAAGTTTGATAGATGAATATGAAGAAGAAGAATTTGAGGATATCTCTCCCGATAATTCAATTAACCAACTCCTACTTGATGGGGTTATTGAGGGGACCTCTGCCACTCAAGGAATTCAGGAGCTAACCCTAAGAGAAGACCCTTTTGAGGAAGTTCAGGAAGAGGAAATTGCACCCAATGAGAGTTTAAGTGAGAATACCTCTGAACTCATTGAGGAATCCAAAGAAGACACCCTTGAGTCAAATCTGGTAGAGAAGTGTGAAGAAGGAAGGGGTTCACAAGAATTGCCCATTAAGAAGGTCCAAGAACAAGAAAAAGACAGTAGCTTAGAGAACTTTTTAGATAAACATTCCAAAGACCTTCCTGATAACCTTCCACCTTCTAGGAGCACCCAGCCTACCCTAGAACTTGCACTTGTAGACCCTCCTAGAGCAAATCATGAGGTTTGGATGAGTGCACCTATAGAACAATGTCCTCATTTTAAGGTCATCCTGAATAACCAAGGTTTGTTTCTTGTTTCTGATAAGCCACCTCAAAACTCTGATTCTTATTTCCTACCCTTCCCTGAATCTTCTCATGTTTCTAGAGCTATGGGATTACACTTTACTGAGATCTCTAGGTTGCAAGACTCCTTAGAACCTATTAGGTTTGCCACCTACTTCTAGAAGACCTTATGGCACCTACTAGGCATCCATAATAAGTTTTCATGCTCTGCATGCCCTCCTCCGACCCAAGGTCAAACCTAAAATGCCTTAGTTTGTTAGGTTTAGACCTAGGGTTCCTTTGGAATAAAGTCCATTCTTTAGGAATGCGTCGTCAGTCTAGTTTAGTTTTTCTTGACCCTTTACTAGGCTTTGGCTCTGATTTTGGTTTGATTGAGAGCACCAGGAATTGGGATTTGTATTTTATCCAGGACTAAATTTGCATATAATGTTTCGATCAATAGGTCTATAGGCTAGAGTCCCTTTGAAATTGTTCATGGATACAAGCCTCACACACCACTTGATCTGATTTCACTATTAGTCCACACACACAAGTCTCTTGATGCACTTGCATAGCATGTAAAGGACTTGCATAAAGAAATTCATGCCAAAATAAATTTAAGTAATGAAACTTATAAGAAGTTGGTTGATTCTCAAAGGCGAGTCAAAACTTTTATTGAGGGAGACTATGTAATGATTAGGTTAAGGCCTGAACTGTTTTCTCCTGGAACTGTTAGAAAGTTACATGCTAGAGGAGCTGGACCATTTAGAGTGGTGAAGAGAGTAGGGTCCAATGCCTATGTGCTCGAGTTGCCTTCAGAACTAGGCATTAGCTCCACTTTCAACATTACAGACCTAGTAGAGTATAGAGAGCCAGCTGTGATTCCCAGTGAGCCTTTTTGAGCCTAATCTTGCTCTTGAGAGTGAACCCAACCCTGTGTGTCCACCAACAAACTGGCCTGTGAGGAAAGAGCAGATTGAAAAGATCCTGGATGATCAGGTTATCTCTACTCGTAATCGAGGATACCAAAGATACCTGGTCTGCTGGCAAGGAAGGCCAGATTCTGATAACTTTTGGATCTCCCGAGAAGAATTACAAGAATTGGACCCAGACCTCTTGGAGAGATACCAGAGCCAGCTTGATCCATACTCGACAGGGTCGAGTTCCTCCCATCCCGGGAGAATTAGTGCGGGCACCAGACTCAGAAGAAGACTTCAGGGCTCCATCTGGATCTCTGATTGACATTGCCCAAAGAATTAGAGTTTTCTGGTTTTGTAAAAAGGGTTGACTTGGTCAACTCAATTTTAGTTTGAGTCTGTATTTTCCTACAATTTAAATTTTGTTGAGTCATGTTGACTCAATACAAGTCCTAGTAGTGGTCTAGTTCTTCTCCAAGGTGCCACATTTTCTCCCAGGACCAAGCAAGTGGGCGCCACACTCCCAACCACACGCCAGAGTCCAGGAGGCGCCACATCTCCATCCAGTGTGCCTTGGTCCCCACACCACAAGAAAGTAGGTCCCTTCTTTCATGCGCCACTTGGGGGAGAAATCCATCAAGATACCTCAATCCAAGGAGGAGCCAACTTCTTTCCAGATAAACCCAAGCCAGGATGGCAAGAATTTTTCTTGAAGAGAGGATCAAGGAGGTGCCCCACAATGTTTCATAAAAACCCAAGTTATAAAAGGGAAGAGAGCATGTTTTGGGAAGAAAATCAAGGAGGCACCCAAAAGTTTCCTAAAGTGCCAAAGCCATGAAAGGAAGAAGCCTAAACTTGTGGAGCAAGACTAGGAGGTGTCCAAAAGAGCCAAACCATGAAGGGAAAATCCTTGATTCATGGAGAGATACTAGGAGACACCCCCACTACCTGCCAAAAATGTCCAAAACAAAGATGGGAAGGGCCTTGACTTAGGGAGGAAGAAAATGAGGAGTCCAAAAGAGTTGATCCATGGAAGGAAAGAAATCCTCTCTTGAAGACCTAAGCAAGGAGGCACCATCTACCTGCCTTTTATAACCCAAATCAAATTTTTTTGGTACCTTGGCCGACCATATGTGTATGGATTATCCTGATTTGTAGATCCCCTCCTTTAGTCCCACATGGGAAGATATAAAACCCTACTCCCTTGTAATGCCTTATAAATTAAACCCCTCTTGTAAGTTTACAACAATCAGATGAATGAAAGAAATTTTTCTTGAGCAAACTTGTGTTTTCTCTTGTCCGCACTTGCTTCCAGGTGTTGAGCTCCGTGAGGGAGTAAATCCGGGTTCCCCTGGAACCTTGAGGAGGTGAGAGATCTCCAAAACCCCAAACCCTAGGTTAGCCACTCCACTCCCAAACCCTAGCCGCCATCACCCTTCTCTTTCCACCAAGACCTAGTCTATTTCTCTTCTCTCGGCCACCATCTCCAAGTCCAGGCCGACCACCAGCATCCAGCTCCAGTCCAGATACTGCAGATCTACAACAATTCTAAGAGGAAGTCAGATCGGCCTCCAGGAGAATTCGATTTCAGCAACTTCGGCTTTCAAGTTCTTCAACCTGGTAAGATCTTTTCTTGAGTTTCTGAATTCCTTCACTTGTTCCTCTTCTTTCCCAGATATTGAGTCCAGGAGAAGCCGACCAAACCACGAGACCAGTATTGGAGGATCCATTGCGAAGATAGCCGACTCCGAGGATCCCACAATCTGCTCAAGAGAGTTCTTCCACCAAAATCCTGAGGAGATCACTGTCTGGTTAGTAAACCATCTCTTCTCTCAATTTCTGTTCTGTTGAAAGTTCAGAGCGAAATCCTAGGTCTGGAAGTTTCTCAACCCCCAGCGATCCGTTACTTCTGAACTACTCTGATAATTTAGTTTCTTCTAAACTGTGCTTTCAATCCTTACCTAGTTTCCTTCAACATAGTTTAGCTTTACTTTGAGTCGAAGCCAATTTCTAAAATAAAAAAAAAAAAAAGAATTAATTTTAATTTTACTTCCGCATATGCTTCTTTGTTCTTTGTTCTGCATCATTTTTGGTATCAGAGCATTCGTTCTGCATCAGTTTGGTTTTATAACTTAGGCTCACCAATAACCTTTACAACTTGTTTTGGCTTCGGGCTCACAAGTCAAACCCTAGTTGGTTTCAAGGCTCACCAACAACCATCCTTGGTTTTACGGGCAAACCAAGAACCTAACTAACTTGTTTTGACTTTGGGCTCACAAGTAAAATCCTAGTTGGTTTCAAGGCTCACCAATAAGCACTTTGGTTTTCAAGGCTTACCAAAAACCTCTTTGGTTTTCCAAGGCTCACCAAAAACTTCAAGTAAAATAATGTAAGAGCAAGTATAAATGAATATAATAAAAGCTTTCTAAAATAAAGCAAATATCTCTTTGAAGCCCTTGAATGTTGATGAAGATCTTGTCATCAAGTTGATGAAGCCTTTGATTGATGCTTGTAGATGTAGACTTTGAATGCTCTTTTTGAAACTTGGAAGCTTGAAGGCTTTGAATCACTCAACTCTTGAATCCTTTAAGAATATTCAAGAAACTCACTAAAGGATTACTTTCCTATTTGATTTTTGATGTTTATATAGCCTCCCAACACTTAAATAACCATTTATAGCCATTAGAGAGGAAAAAATGGTCGTTTGAAGCAAGTTAGAAAAGTCTGCAGCTTTTGAAAACTAGCCATTACTGTTCAAGTGTTGACACTTGAACAGTAAGTGTCGACACTTGAACAGTGCAAGTATCGACACTTGCTATAGTAGGTCGACACTAGAATACTATTCATAGCTAATTTGATTTTTCATATTTTCTGTATTTTTCTTGTACTCAGGTCTTGAGTTGACACTTCACTCTTAAAGTGTCGACACTTGATCCTCAGGTGTCGACACTTCATTTCTAGGTGTCGATGCTTGCCTGTGCCATGCTGAAACTTTGCTGATACTTCTTCAAATTTAAACCTTGAGTCCTTCCAAGTCTTCCTTATATTCCAAAGTCCTTATAACTTGATTTTCTATAAATTTAAGGACTTTCTTCAACTAAAATACAAGCATTTCTTCATCCAACATGGTTGAGTACTAAGATCTGAAAAACATACTTAAAATATAATTAGTACTTATATATACTTAAATATTTTATCAATCATCAAAATCAAGACCAGAGTCAACACCATGCCATGGCTAATGGGGCCCTCAAGGATGGGCCCATGTGGGGCTTCTTCGCCACCACCTTCTTCAGCTTCTCAGCTATAGCTTTCTTTTGGCCAAAGCTTTTCAGCTTATCCAAGGGCACTTTCATGTCTACAGAAAGATGAGTAGAAGAATGAGTCAATTCCAAACAAATAAGAAAATAAGAACTCAATAAAACTTACCCAAGGAATTCACCAAACCGAGCATGGTGTCGTACAAGTTTTGCTCTGAGAGTAGTCTCGCTATGAAGAAACCTTTGTGTTAAGCAGTAGGTAGTATTCTTCCTTGTCGATAGACTTGACCATGGAGTTCTTATTCAGGGATGGATCTAGATCGCCCCAAACCCAATTCACCCCCAAAGGAGTATCATAGGAAATAAAAAAGAAGTGGTTCTTCCAACTATAGATGGTTGAAGGCATACCGAAAAGGATAGCCCGACCCTAACGAGGACCGAGAAACCACCATCCCTTCTCAGTCAGGTGATGCTTCAAGGTAAAAATAGCTTGGAATAGAGACACCCTAGCCTCGATCTCTAGAAAGTGATAAAGAATAATAAAAGAGCAAATAACTCGAAAGGAGTTCGAGATTAGCTAAGCAACTATAGGTCGATAGAAATTGAGAACATTATGGATGAAGGGGTGGAAAGGAAGTTGGAGATCTACATGAAGGAACTCCTCTTACAGAGCAATTCTGCCATTTGGGCCTAATTTCACTTTATCATTCGGTTTGAAAGTGAAGACCTGGAACTAACTCAAGAACTTATATTGTTCCCAAAGTCAGAGGATATCTACCTTGGTCATCTTGAGACCATGCTTGTCAAACTTGAGGGGATTGGATCTCTCGGACCAACTGATCAACCAGTCCAAAGCACCATCCTCAAGAAGGTTCTAACCTCTCTGAGGTCAAAAGAAGTAGTTTCTTCCCATGAAGATTCTCGAAATCTTGAAGCTCGGAGATATGACTCACCAAATAGCTTTCACTTTTGGATGAAGTTATATCAATAAAAGAAAGAAGAACAGAGATCAAGTAAGGGAGAAGATTCAAATAAAGTATAAAAGCTACCAAGAAGGGCTTCACCGAGAAATCCCTAAAGGAGACCTAAAAAAAGATAGAAGCAAGGAAGAAAAGCAAAAAAGAGATGAATAAAAAGATAGAATGAAGACCAACCTACTACGAAGAAATCTACCGGGAGCGATTCCAGGAGCTCTCTCTCTCTTTCTCTGCAACTTAGCAAGAGGGTGATCCCTGTAATGATGGCAATGAACCACTTTTAAACCCAGTCCAATGGTTGGGATTCAGACCTCGATTCGACCAAAGTTCTCATATTCGAACATGTGGTCCACTCCTAATCGGAAATGCCATACCACCTCAAAGTTATCCCTGGCTAATTAACTTCTGATACCAGGATTGGAACGAATCATTTAAAAAGCATAACTACTCGACCACGTGGCATTGCCCGATTGGTCAAGGAAAGTCATGCGAGTTGCCAATCGTCTAAGGAGTTATTACATAGTATGTTGGAATGCTGCACTAATGATCTTCTCACTTGCATGATCGAGGCGACAAGACAACTAGTGATGGCTTCCAAGGGAGCCAATAAATATTCAGATCACAAGAAGATCTGTCCAACCCCTGAGATTGAAAAGGAACTACCCCCTTTATCCAAAAATGACAAGGCCCAAAAATACTCAATAGCTTTCTGAACTCGAAAGTGAGGGGCATCTGTTATGGCAATTGCTAACTCAGCCTTTAGGACTTGCCAGACCACCAACTATGCTACTAGCTATAGAGGACCAACATGCCTGACTTGGAGCGAACAAGCTACTGACTAGCAAGAAGGAGATTAGGCAGCCACCTGATTGAGTAGCTACTCCTTCCCAGATTGAGTAGTTGCTCCTTTCTAGATTGAGTAGTTGTTCCTTTTTAGATTGAGTAGTTACTCTTTTCTAGACTAAGTAGCTGCTCCTTTCCAAGTCAAGTTGCAGTAACCTATCAAGTTTGAGTAGCTTGGCATTCCTCACATGCATCCATAGACTCCTACTTGAGATCGACTAGTTATCCAAGTAAATCAAATTTGACACGTTCGCATACAGAGCCAAATCCCTCCTTTCAGTAACAGCCAAGCTTACTACCTACTCGAGATCCACGATGCCTAAGTAGGCCCCTCCTTTTGGCAACTGCCAAGCCAACTACTTACTCGGAATCTACGATGCCCGAGTAGGTGACAACTCATTCAATCACAACTATTCTAGTACAAATCATGGTAGACAATATCTCAATATTTCCTGCCATCCTAAAAGAAAGATACCAATGAAAAAGTTCCAAGAGACAAAATCTTGCCACCTTAGTAAAATTTATTATGCATGCCAGAGGAGGCTACCTTTGCAATGGCATTCGGTTACTCAGCATTTCCCTATAAAATGGTAAGAGGGGATCCCCTAGTAAGGTAGGCCTTACACTACCACTCACGTACTCATTCAATCACTATCATCGCTCATAGCTTCGATTGCTATAGCCTATTTCTCCCATCTACTAACTTGAGTATCAAAAAGTCCCCCATTAAAAATCTTGATCCAAAGATTGTTCTTACAGGTTTCTGTTTGAATGTTACCAGGAGAAACACCCAGTTCTGCTTAGGGAAGACCGGAGTACCCTCGACTATCGTCGGAATCTAGTGAAGGACGATTTGATGACAAGAAAATATTATTTTTCAATCTATAAAGAATTAGATAGAGCAATAAAAGGCAAAATTAATATAAAAATTGAGATCTATCTCTTATAAATTTTTTATATTTTTAATAATCTTTTATATTTATCATATTTGTAGAAATCTAGTCATTTTTAAACTAGAAAGAGAAGTCCAATCTAACTTATTCAAGGATGGATATCCTTCTTAAAAGTAAAAAGATGAATTTAACCTAATTATGAAAGGACATACTTCATTATTATAAATAAGGACTATGTACTTCAATTTATTGTATGGAGAATTAATCAAAGAAAGAAATAGGGACTTAAGCCCCACTTTCACGATTATTTCAATATTTTTTTAAATATTCAAGTCAAATGGGTTGAAGGAAATTTTTCTTCCTTCTCCTCAAATTAGGCTTAATTTTTAAAAAATAAAAAAAAGCTTACCAATCAAGACTATCATCTTGCTATTATGAATTTCTAATTTATTAATCATGTCCAGCTGGCTGTGCAAGTAATATATACCAATGGATGATTGCAGTCTCGTATTAGGCCTACATGTGCCTACTTCTTCATGTCAAGATCATCATTGTCACTATATCATTTTTTCTTTATAATACTTACCTTAGAAAAAAAGGTTGATAGCCATTAGACAAAATAATATTTATCCGAAAATCTATCTAATTATTGATAGTAATTTAAGCATCCAACTAATATCCATATCCATTAAAGAAAAATGAATATGGATTTAGATAGACAACTATCCGAACTGTATCCGAATATCCGATTTTACTTGTAATCATATTAATTTTATATAGCATTTATTAACTTTTAAGAAAAATATACAATCATATTGACATGATATTAATTTGATTTATCATCTATTTAATAATATATTTGATTTTATAGTCATAAAATTTAATTATCTAATTTTTATCTATATTTTATATATCTGATTTATATCCATATCTATTTAAAACAAATATGGATATAAAATTTTTGTATCCAACTAAAATCTATATCCATATTTGTATTAATCAAAAAAATAAATATAGATATGGATATATTAATTGCCAATCTAAATCCAATCCGGTTTGAGCTCTATTGAAAAATCAACATACAATTACAAATCATGACCCACATTAGCATTATAAGTTACCCAATTTGAATTTTCCATCAAGTTTCCTTTGTTGATGACCCTTTAAAGCTTTTGTAGAGACGCTTCCATGCCAAGCACTTTAGTTTTAGAATATGCCATTTAGCCGAACGGATCCAGTAATTTTACAATCGGTTCGTGTCTATCATATTACATAGTCTGATCCTTGTGAGTGTGTAACCTTTCTTTGCCTGGTGAGGATGGGAAGGAATATATGAATGTTGTGGAAATAAAGTGGTCCAAGGGTCACCATGCCAAAGGCCCCCTTGGTGGCAGCTACTGGGCTCCGCCTGGCACCTCATATACTGTTGATTTGCTTTCTAGATTTATCGTAAAGAGCAGCTATTGTATTTGTGTCTGTTGTATTAGGGCCAATGTGGGTCCAGGGTGTGTTAAATGAAATCCCATGTCATATTACCTACCAAGTTTAACCATTTCTTTTTCTTCCTATCGTAGAGCATCCAAAAGTTTTCATTTCACAATTGTTTAGTATTTTAAACTGGTATACAGCATCAGATGCACCCTTTGTACATAGCACAAACATGTTGGATTGTGATACAAGGAAGCCACGATTCTAGGAAGACAGCATTTTGCACTTTTATCTTTTGGATGGATAAAATTTAATGTAGAAGATTTAATTAGCTAAAGCTTGAGTTTATGTCAAGAGTTATTTGCATCTGGGCCTGATCATGGATGGCCTTTGTAGCTATCAAATCCCTTTACTTGGAACTCTGGTGGAGCTTGAAGGTCTCTCAGCTTTCTCTTCTCTGGTGGGATGGGACCTCCTCCTAGGCATCTCTTGGATTGAACCTGCAAGAATAGTCTCGCTTGACAGATGGTGATCATCGGTAGGGGACCCTCCAATACTTAAGTTAGTGAAAGAAATGGACTACAGCTATGGAACTAAGAGCAATGGCAAGAAAGACTAATTGAGATGAGTGGTAGTGAATATACCTCGTTTAGAGTTCTCTCTAACCTATATATAGAGTTACTCGGGATAATTGAATTTTATTGGGAGGTGGCCTCCTTTGACACTGACAATAATTTTTTATTGGATGTTGGGATCCTATCTCCTAGAATATTTTCATTGATATTGATTTTTGTTATAGGCGGTCAAAAATAATTATCAACTCAAACTATAGTTAAAGTGAGTCGTGATCATATTTACCGAGATCAATTAGAATAATATTCACTTTCTAATTATGATTTTATTAGTGTTCTAATTAAATTAGAAAAGATTTGGATTGTGATTAAAACTAAAAATCAAAAGAAAATAAGAACTCTAATTAATTTAACAAGCAGGAAATATGGTATGTATCTCAAGATTTCGATTCAATCTTTAGTAAAATATAATTTAGTTTTTTATTATATAATTAGTAAAATTATGATTGATTCCCGAGTATAACCTATCTCGCTATGTACATATCTATTCCTACGTAGTCATAGGCTATTCAAAGTCTTAAACTCAAGTATAGCCCATCTCGTTGGGTATAAATTTGTCCCGACATAGCCATAAGCTATTAAATAACTCAAATTATAGAACTAATTAAAATATTTCATAATCTAGATTCTGAGCATAATCTATCTTGCTGGATACAGATCATAGTACCTTTATTTGCCCTACATTATCATAGATTATTTAAAAATCTAAATTATAGATTAACAATATGCACGGTATTTAAAATAATGAAGAAAAGATTTTATTCATAAAGGAAATGATCATCATATCAAGCTCTAATTACATGATAAAAGAAACTAAAATATAAATAAAAAGAATCTCCTTTACTTTCTTGGAAACTTGGAGATCAGTTGAGCATGGTGTTTGCAAGCGTATATTCAATTGGAGGAAAAATAAAGAAAAAGAACACTCGCTAGCTTCTCCCCTTGAAGCTCTTATATTATGAAAACAAAGAAAAGAAAATACAACTTTGTTGGCTGCCTTTGCATCTCTACTTGGTTGCTTGTCTCCTGATAGTCTCCCATGATTCCCTTTGTTGCCAATCTCACCACGATGGCGTGTAGCTCGTGAGCTGATGCCGGTTCTCGGACTCTCTCACCTCGAGATCTTCAAACTTCCGGACCTGCAAAATAAGGTCAGAGACCCGGGCCGGGGGTTCCGGCAGGGGCACTCCGACGATCAAGTCAGAGAACGGCAAGATGGAACAGGACCTCTAAGGCGGGCTCCCGAAGGATCCCCGTGCTTAGAGGAGATGTAAAATGAAAGAAGTGTGGGGAAGAGAGGAGTTGAGGCCCGGCCTCCCGTGCTAGGGCCATCGAGCTCTCGCCTGAGGACTTCTCGAGATCCTCTCGGATCATTCTTTTGGTGTTCTCCCCATTTCTCCACCTACCTTTCCGTCCGTTTATACCGTCCCTTTTATATCACCGAACTGCCTTCAGCCTACGTCCCATCCAGGGGGCTCTCTAAGATCTCTAGACCTTCTCCTTCCCCTTCTTCTTCGAGTCTGAAAGTTAAGTGGCCGGCTCGCCTCGTCCACAGTGCGTCATGAAAGGGGGAAGACTGGTGAGGCCTTGGGCCAAGCATGGGAGCTCTCCTTTCGTGGCGTTAATGGTCGGCTTCCAGCCGTTTCAGGCTCCTGCCCACTAGAATTTCATTCCTCGATTGCGGAGCCCTGACTAACAGGTGTAAACAAGGTTTCGCGTATCACTACAGGCCGTACCGGTGCCTTGTATGGAGCGCGGCGCGCGATGGCTCTAGTGGCGACCTCGCGACCCATGTCTCTGCCTCCCCGAGGCTTTGTAAGGTAGGGCTGACCTCGACCGAGGTGGACCCGTCAGGGGGCGCCACCTGGCGGTGGAGCAGGGGCTGCCAGCTTCGACCGAGGTGGACCCCTCCTGGGTGGACACCTGGTGGAGTGGCAGAGAGAGGCTCAACTTCGGCCGAGGTGGACCCATCTTGGGGTGCCACCTGAAGAAGGAGCAAGAGGGCCCGGCTCAACCTCGGCAGAGGTGGACCCGTCTTGGGGTGCCACCTGGCGAGGGAGCGAGGGGCCGCCAGCTTCGGCCGAGGTGGACCCCTCCTGGGTGGACACCTGGCGGAGTGGTAGAGAGAGGCTCGACTTTGGCCGAGGTGGACCCGTCTTGAGGTGCCACCTGGCGAAGGAGAAGGAGGGCTTGGCTCGTCTCGGTAGAGGTGGACCCGTCTTTGGGGTGCTACCTGGCGAGGGAGCAAGGGGCCACCAGCTTCGACCGAGGTGGACCCCTCCTGGGGACACCTGGCGGAGTGGCAGAAAGAGGCTCGACTTCGGCCGAGGTGGACCCGTCTTAGCGTGCCACCTGGCGAAAGAGCAGGAAGGCCCAGCTCGACCTCGACAAAGGTGGACCCGTCTTGGGGTGCCACCTAGTGAGGGAGCGAGCGGCCACCAGCTTCGACCGAGGTGGGCCCCTCCTGGGTGGACACCTGGCGGAGTGGCAGAGCGAGGCTCGACTTCGGTCGAGGTGGACCCGTCTTGGGGTGCCACCTGGCGAAAGAGCAGGAGGGCCCAGCTCGACCTCGGCATAGGTGGACCCGTCTTGGGGTGCCACCTGGCGAGGGAGCGAGGGGCTGCCAGCTTCGGTCGAGGTGGACCCCTCCTGGGTGGACACTTGGTGAAGTGGCAGAGAGAGGCTCGACATCGGCCGAGGTGGACCCGTCTTGGGGTGCCACCTGGTGAAAGAGCACGAGGGCCCGGCTTATCTCGGCAGAGGTGGACCCGTCTTGGGGTGCTACCTGGCGAGGAAGCGAGGGGCCACCAGCTTCGACCGAGGTGGACCCCTCCTGGGTGGACACCTGGCAGAGTGGCATAGAGAGGCTCAACTTTGGCCAAGGTGGACCCATCTTGGGGTGCCACCTGAAGAAGGAGCAGGAGGGCCTGGCTCAACCTTGGCAGAGGTGGACCCGTCTTGGGGTGCCACCTGGTGAGGGAGCGAGGGGCCGCCAGCTTCGGCCAAGGTGGACCCCTCCTGGGTGGACACCTGGCGGAGTGGCGGAGAGAGGCTCGACATTGGCCGAGGTGGACCCATCTTGAGGTGCCACCTGGCGAAGGAGCAAGAGGGCCTGGCTCGTCTCGGCAGAGGTGGACCCGTCTTGGGGTGCTACCTGGCGAGGGAGCAATGGGCCACCAGCTTCGACCGAGGTGGACCCCTCCTGGGTGGACACCTGGCGGAGTGGCAGAGAGAGGCTCGACTTCGGCCGAGGTGGACCCGTCTTAGCGTGCCACCTGGCGAAAGAGCAGGAGGGCCTGACTCGACCTTGGCAGAGGTGGACCCGTCTTGGGGTGCCAACTGGCGAGGGAGCGAGCGGCCGCCAGCTTCGACCGAGGTGGGCCCCTCCTGGGTGGACACCTGGCGGAGTGGCAGAGAGAAGCTCGACTTCGATCGAGGTGAACCCATCTTGGGTTGCCACCTGGCGAAGGAGCAGGAGGGCCCAGCTTGACCTCGGTAGAGGTGGACCCGTCTTGGGGTGCAACCTAGCGAGGGAGCGAGGGGCCGCCAACTTCGACCGTGGTGGACCCCTCCTGGGTGGACACCTGGCAGAGTGGCAGAGAGAGGCTCGACTTCGACCGTGGTGGACCCGTCATGGGGTGCCACCTGGCGAAGGAGCAGGAGGGCTCGGCTTGACCTCGGCAGAGGTGGGTCCATGTTGGGGTGCCACCTGGCGAAGAAGCGAGGGGCCGCCATCTTCGACCGAGGTGGACCCCTCCTGGGTGGACACCTGGTGGAGTGGCAGAGAGAGGCTCGACTTCGACCGAGGTGGACCCATCTTGGGGTGCCACCTAGCGAAGGAGCAGGAGGGCCCGGCTCGTCTTGGCAGAGGTGGACCCCTCTTGGGGTGCTACCTGGCGAGGAAGCGAGGGGCCACCAGCTTCGACCGAGGTGGACCCCTCCTGGGTGGACACTTGGCAGAGTGGCAGAGAGAGGCTCAACTTTGGCCGAGGTGGACCCGTCTTGGGGTGCCACCTGGTGAAGGAGCAGGAGGGCCCAGCTCGACCTTGACAGAGGTGGACCCATCTTGGGGTGCCACCTGGTGAGGGAGCGAGGGGCCACCAGCTTCGATCGAGGTGGACCCCTCCTGGGTGGACACCTAGCGGAGTGGCAGAGAGAGGCTCGACTTTGGCCGAGGTGGACCCGTCTTGGTGTGCCACCTGGAGAAGGAGCAGGAGCACTTCTTCCACGTCAGCGATGTAGCCATATCAGTTGCCCCCCATCCCCAGGTTCCATCGTGGTGTCGTGGCTTGGGACATGGGGATTTAATGCGGAGATGATGTGGAGAAGGCGAAAATCTCGTGCCATAATTGCCATGATCCCTACCGCCGCTTTTGTCGCACCTGAGACCCTTTGAGAGGCTGCCACGTGTACACGTCTGATGGCCCATTAATGCACCATTCCAAAACCGAGGCGGTTTCCACCGAACCGAAGTGTTGATGTCAGGCTTGCCTCAACGTGGCAGTTATCTGATGGCTCAGAACGGAAAGAGGAGTACAGCTGCTATCGATTGAGTTTGAAAAGGAGGGGGACTTTCCGGAATCGAGGTTTCTCCACTTTCTCACACTTCGCCGGTGGTTGCAATGGTCTCCCTTCATCTTCCCGGGGTTGCCATTCCTCTGGTACAAAATATCTCGGTGAGTGTCTGCGACCCCCTTCTCCTCTTCTTCTATCTTCTATTCCTTGTGTCAGTTTTCTTGTTCCTTCTTCCTTCATGGTGCGTCGCCACTATGTTTCCTCCAACTCAGATGAGGCCGGCCCCTCCTGGCCGAGGACTCCATCGTCTTCCTCCTCGAAGGGGGAAGAGATCTCGGACAAGGTCCGGAGGTAGCTCCAACCCAAGGCCATGACCATAGGTGTCCCTAGAGGTCCTAGGTCTCCTCCCATAATTTCTGCGCGTCCCATTTCCTTTCTTCCTCCTCCGGAGGCCTCTTCCTCTGGTCCCTCTGGTTACGCTTCGACGATGACCGGAGATGATCTTTCCTGGATCCGGGACACCTATGGGGTCCCGAATTCAATCCACCTTTCCCTCCCAAGGCATAGGGATCGAGTAACCTCGAGTGGCCCTGGGAGAGTCGCCTTCTACGAGGACTTCCTCAGTGGGGGTCTTTGTTTTCCCCGTCATCCTTTTTTTCTTTCGTTCCTCGGCCATTATTGTCTGGTACCAGCTCAGTTGGCTCCTAATGCCATCCGGGTCATCTTTGCCTTCATCGTCTTCTGCCACTTCCACGGGTTCGTTTCCCGTTTTTCCCTCTTCAGGGCTCTCTTCATCCTGAAGCGCTACACCATCATGATGGCTGGTGGTACATTTCGCCCAGGCCTAAGTGCCTTAGGTTTGACCTCTCTTCTTCAATCAAGGGTTGGAAGAACCACTTCTTTTTCGCCTCGATCGAGAACATCGACTGGGCTTGGAGTGAGCCGGACCGGTCCCCGAACCGAAATTCCCAGGTCGAGCTGGCGGATCAGGATGACTTTACGCTGCTACTGGGTGACGCGATACCAACTCTCGACGTTTTGCTCTCGGAGCAGAATTTATTCGAGGTGGGGATCAGTCCCATCCGGGAGTTGGGTGAGGCCCGGATCTCGCTCCTTCGCCTTTATCTTTAGTTCAGTACTTCTTTTCTTTAAACTGGCCTAACTGAACCCCCCCTTTTTTCTCAGGTATGAAGTTCTCCATGGAAAACCTAATGGAGGGCATCATGGAGAGGGATGCTGCCAAAGGGACTGACCCCCTGGCGAAGAGGGCTCGCACTGAGCTGAGCCGGGTGCCTGCGCCCACTTCCGTCGTTACTGGCCCTAGGGTGGCAGCTCCTGCTCCCAGGCCGCCTCGGGCCCGGGCGCCTGATGTCCCTATCGTTGACCTCGACAGGGCCGGGGAAGAGAGGGGGCCGGAACCTCCACGGACGACGCTTGCTCCAGCAGCCACACTGGCCACTTCCGTGATGGCCACCAGGGTGGTGGCAGCTCCACTGACGGCTGCATCGCTTGTCGAAGGGACGGCCGCCCAGCCTGCTGTTGGGAATTGTGTCCCAAAGCCAATCGCCTGGGTTGTAGGCGTTTGAGCTCAATATTGTACTCTTTCTTTGAATTGATAAAATATTATTTTTGGCAGCTCACCACATATTGTATTTCCTTGAAATGAACTCTTTCCATGTGATGAAGTCCTTAAGACTACACTGACTTCGATACAGAGAGGATGTATCGAGTGGTCCTTAAACCTTCTTCACAACCAAAGGATATATTGTACTGGACGGCAATATATCAAGTATAGGTTGTTGTAGTTCACATCGTTTGGTTGTCCTCTTGACCAAATGAGTGTGGTGACACTGATGTGATCTACAAGTGGGATATGTGATATCTCATTGAACATGACTCCGTGCAGCCCCTTTCTGCCAAAGGGATACTCACGATTGGATATGGGTATATATGTCCCTCTAACCTGAGATCATCACGGTAGCTTGCAAGCAACTCCCTGTGCTTTGGTGCCGGACTACCTGGATTTTTAATCCGGTGACAGAAGGTTTCTGGGTACAGGCAAGTACTTGTGGAGCAGTGATGGACCAAGATGGAATTGACCTGTCCAAATAGTTTGGATTGAATGTCTCGCAGTATCTCAATTTAGCAAATCCTCGACCGGGGTAGTCCTAGTGAAGAGTCACTGGGCTTGCAAGGTTGAGACACGTAGTCGACTGACTAAGTCTGGGTTGGCAGCCCAATCTCCGTCGTCCTGAGCATTAGAGGTCAAAGGGATGAATTATACGGTAACCATATACCAGAGGTTCAATAGTTTGCTCCCGCATCTTCGACCTATCCGGACGCCGGGACCCATTGCTAGATGGTTTCCTGTGCTGGTACAAGAATTGTTCTAATGCTACCATTTAGGTTCGAACCTATGAGGTCACACGCCATAGAGGATTACTCTCTGATCTGGATACCGATTACAATTGGGAATCGTCTCGGTTTTATGGTCACAATATTTTTGAGCACTCTTTTCCCCATCTTGCCTTTGTCTGTGTCAACCGAAAATTGTTCCGGGCTGACCAGCACTGCGCCAGGTTTTTTCTGAATCAGTTTTGAACTGATTCAGAGCTCGTTTCAACCTCCAATTGGTTGAGAACCAATTGAACGAAATTAAATTGGGTTGGACCAATTGGTTTTAAATGGGTTTGAACCAAATGGCTTGGACCGATTTTGAACTGGTGTTTTCTCCCTTGGATCGGTTTCCACGTTGGAATACTTCTTTATGCTGGAAAGAAGTATTAGCATTTGTAGAAAACCAAGCGTCCGAAGGCCAAACAACACCATGCGCTGGCGTCCCTTCCTCTCCTCCATCGGCTGCCTTAAATCCCTGTTTATTGTGGGTGTAACGCAGCCTTTTGCCCTTCCCTCTCCCAGCCTCTCTGTCTCCCTCTCCCAGCTGCCTTTAAATACCAATGCCCAAGCCCTATTTCAGGTGGCTTCTTTCACCGTGCAATAGCAATCTGGTGCGGGCACCAAACTCAGAAGAAGACTTCAGGGCTCCATCTGGATCTCTGATTGACCTTGCCCAAAGAATTAGGATTTTCTGGTTTTGTAATAAGGGTTGACCTGATCAACTCAATTTTGAGTCTGTAATTTTGTCATTTCAATTTTTGTTGGGTCATGTTGACTCAGTCCAAGTCCAAGGCCCAGGTAGGTGTCATTCCCTTTGCCATAGGGCACCACATTTTCCAGCTACAAGTGGGTGCCACACTCCCTGCCACATCTCCATCCAGTGTACCTTGGTCCCCACGCCTCAAGTAAGCAGGTTCTTTTTTCGTGCACCACTTGGGGGAGAAATCCATCAAGATACCTCAATCCAAGGAGGAGACAACTTCTTCCCAAATAAACCCAAGCTAGGATGGCAAGAATTTTTCTTGAAGAGAGGATCAAGGAGGTGCCCCACCCATAAAAATCCAAGTTATAAAAGGGAAGAGAGCATGTCTTGGGGAGAAAATCAAGGAGGCACCCAAAAGTTTCTTAAAGTGCCAAAGCCATGAAAGGAAGAAGCCTAAACTTGTGGAGCAAGACTAGGAGGTGTCCAAAAGAGCCAAACCATGAAGGGAAAATCCTTGATTCATGGAGAGATACTAGGAGACACCCCCATAACCTGCCATTTGGAGCTGATTTTCAAGTTTTCTTGGAGCTTTTGTGCTGCCCACTCATGGAAGGAGTCTTGGGAAGAGAATTTGATGCCTAAAGTGTGGGTTAGTCCTATTAGTCCCACATGGGAAGTGTATGAAATTTTATTTCTTTGTTATGTCTATATATTCAACTCTATGTAACTCTTGAAAAAATGATGAATGAAATCAATTTCTGTGGGAGCAACTTTGTGTTTCTCTCTTCCGCACTTGTATTCAAGTGTTGAGCTCCGTGAGGGAGTAAATCCGGGTTCCCTAGGAACCTTGAGGAGGTGTGAGATCTCCAACCCCAAAACTCTAGCTTAGTCCACCCATCTCTACTCCACCACCACCAAACCCTAATTTTCCATCTACATCCCATGGCCCCTCTCTTCCACATAGAGGCCGGCCACCAGCATCCAGGTTCAGATCAACTATTTCAACTATAGAGGAAGTTGAAAGAAGAGTCAGATCAGTATCAAGATCTCTGGAACTTCTACATCCAACAATCTTCATTAAGTCCTCAGGTCAGTGTCTTTCTTTGAGTTTCTGGTTCTTTTTTTTTGTTCTTCTTCTTCCAGATCCTGAGTTCAAGAAGAAGGCCAACCTTGCCATAGGACTACAATCCGAGGATCCATTACGAAGATACCCCATCTCCAAGGATCCTATAATCTGCTCGAGAGTGTCCTTCAATTGAAGCAATGAGAGATATCACAGTCAGGTATAAAACCTTCTCTTCTCTCTTCGTCTGTTTCTTGAAAGAGGAGTAAACCCTAGGTCTGGGGTTTCTCAATCCCCAGCGATCCTACTTCTGAGTTACTCTGATAATCCACTCCTTTTAATTGTGCTTTCTGTCATTTCTTAGTTTCTTTCAACATTAGTTTATCTTTCCTTTAAGTCAAAGCCGACTTCTGAAAATAAATAAATAAAAAAAATACATTAATTTTAATTTACTTCTGCATCGCATCAGAGCTTTTGTACTGCATCATTTTGGTGTCAGAGCTTTCGTTATGCATCAATTTTGGTATCAGAGCTTTCATTCTGCATTATAATCCAAAAATTTTATGGGACAAGGTTTCTCCCGTTTTTGAGAGCTTTGTGTTTGTACGAGTTAGGCTGGGATTTGGAGAGTGTGAGAGAGTATTTTGAAGGGCCATTTCTTTGCTCTTTTGTTGTGCTCAACTCAAAGACTGCAGCAAAACAGAGTTGCTGCAATCCACCGTGATCAACTCACTTCCAGCGGCTAGCACTGCATGAGGAGAGGGATCGGTGAGCCCCGGGCGCGTCTCCCCTCTAGAGGGAGTATACTTCTACTCCTGGGAGCAAGCCACGCGAACTCGATCACCTTGCCGCTGCTGAAATTTGGGAGCAAACGGAGGTTCGAAAGGTGGTGTTCCGACGTCGTTTTTCAAGCCAAAAACAGAGTTTGTTTTCAGCCCAAGGTAGAAGAAGGCTGGAATAGTTTTATTCCAACCTATTCCAGCTTTATCCCAGAGTTATTCCAGCCAGAATAAGGTATGAAAAAAAATTTATTTTTAATCATGCATGAATAGAATTTTTAATTCAAATATTTTGCAAATATTTTATATCATGATACATGCCTATTTGCAACTAGAATTAGATTAGTTTATGGGAGGAGCAGATTTTCGCTGCACGATTTTTAAAAATATTTTTAAAATCCATTCTGCTCTCGCAGCTATTTGCATGCCTAGTGTAGGATCATATCTAACCACCTGCATCATTCTCTTTCAGTGGTATCAGAACAGGTTGCATGTGTAATCTAATCTAGTATGCATGTTTAATAGATTAAAATTAGTATAATCTAAAAAATGTATCCTGATTTCTTTTTGGAACCTAGTTGAGATCTTCACCATGACCGTGTGTCTTTGACACGATGCGGATCGTCTGTGTTGGCCTCTTCAGAAGGATCCTTAAAGAATATTAAAATTAAAAAATTATTTTAATTTGGTGATACATGTTTTAGGCATGTTTTATATGAATATAAATTATTTGTAAAATATCTTGATGCATGATTTTTTTTAGTTATGTAAAATTGTTTTACATAAAGACTAAATTAAAAATAGTTTTAATTAGAGTTTGGCTTATTAAAAAAAAAATTAGGTTTATGAAATCTAATCAAATTTGCATAAGTCATTTTGGGTTAATTGGGTTAGCTGACTAGTTGGGTCTATAACTGGGTTAGACCTAAGTTTAGTTGAACCGGATTACAAGAAGATTAAACAAAAGTTGTTTAAGGCCCTTCTTTAGAACTATCTAATAGTAAGATTAGTTGATCCGTTCATCTTAAATGGATCCAATTAGTGGCTCAGTGGATGCCCGAGTCTTTAGGCTAGTTGGTGCAGACACCAGACTCAGAAGAAGACTTCAGGGCTCCATCTGGATCTCTGATTGACCTTGCCCGAAGAATTAGGATTTTTTGGTTTTGTAATAAGGGTTGACTTGATTAACTCAATTTTAGCTTTAGTCTGTATTTCCCTGCAATTTAATTTTGTTGAGTCATGTTGACTCAGTAGTGGTCTAGGTCTTCTCCAGGTGTCACATTTTCTCCCAAGACCAAGCAAGTGGGTGCCACATTCCCAGCCACACTCCCAGCCACACGCCTGAGTCCAGGGGGCACCACATCTACATCCAGTATGCTTTGGTCCCCACACCACAAGATAGCAGGTCCCTTCTCTCATGCACCACTTAAGGAGAAAATAATTTGGGATCCACAATTCAAGGGGGCGGCCAAAACATTTCCCTAAGAGTCAAGCTATGTAAAGAAGGAAGCACTTCTTGGGGAGCACTTCAAGGGGCACCCAATCCATGCCTAAAAAGCCCAAAGCAAAGATGGGAAGAACCATGACTTAGGGAGAAAGAAAAGGAGGTGTCCAAAAGAGTTGAGCCATGGAAGGAAAGAAATTTTCTCTTGAAGAGCAAGGCTAGGAGGCGCCACCTACTTACCTTTTGGAGCCACCAATCAACACTTTAGGAACCTCTTGGCCGGCCATATGTGTGGGAATTGATTCTACAAACCTAATTTGAAGATCCACCCTATTAGTCCCACATGGGAAGATGTAAAACCCTGCTCTCTTGTAAAGTCCTATAAATTAAACCCCTCTTGTAAGTTTTAAAAATATCTGATGAATGAATTCAATTTATGTGTGAGCAAACTCTGTGTTTTCTCTCTTCCGCACTTGCATCCAGGTGTTGAGCTCCGTGAGGGAGTAAATCCGGGTTCCCTAGGAACCTTGATGAGGTGTGAGATCTCCAACCCCAAAACCCTAGGTTAGCCACTTCACTCCAAAACCCTAGCCGCCCATAATTCTCCTCAATCCACCAAACCCTAGCCTACCCCACCTCCCACGGCCACTCTCTCCAAGTCAAGGCCGACCACCAGCATCCGGGTCCAGTCCGGATACTTCAGATTCAGAGCAAATTTCAGAGGGAGCTAGATCAACCTTTAGGAGAATCCGGATTTCAGCAACATCAGCTTTCAAGTTCTTCAATCTGGTAAATCCTTCCTTGAGTATCTGATTCCATCACTTGTTCTTCTTCTTTCCCGGATCTTGAGTTCAGGAGAAGCCGACTCAGCCACAGGACCAATATTGGAGGATCCATTGCGAAGATATCCGAATCCGAGGATCCAACAATCTGCTCGAGAGAGTTCTTCCACCAAACTTTGTGAAGATCACTGTCTGGTTGGTAACCCATCTCTTCTCTTTATTTCTGTCCTATTGAAAGTTCAGAGCGAAACCCTAGGTCTGAGAGTTTCTCAACCCCCAGTGATCCGTTACTTTTGAACCACTCTGATAACCTAGTTTCTTTTAAATTGTGCTTTCAATTATTACCTAGTTTCTTTCAATTTAGTTTAGCTTTCCTTTGAGTCAAAGCCAATTTTTGAAAATATATATATAAAAAAAAAGAATTAATCTTAATTTATTTCTGCATTGCATCATCTCCTCTTTTGTTCTGCATCATTTTGGTATCAGAGCCCTGTCTAGGGTTTCTGACTTGCTTGCATGTTTTGAGTGTCTCTTTTTTTTACTTTGTCTGCTCGAAGTAGACTCCCCAGGATGTCCAATCCTAGGAATGAAGTGAGGTACAAGCCTCCTCTTTCCATTCCACGGGGTGTTCCTAGGGTGTGTAGGGGATCCGCTGGGTTACAACTTCGTAGCAGGAATTGTAAACGGGGGAAGCGTTCTATTTTTAATCTGTAACTACTCTGTTACAGGAATTGTTTCTTATTACAGGTAATTCCAAATTATGTGATTTTTGTTTTTCTGGAACCATTATAATTTAAACTATTTTACATAATTTTACTGTGATTTATTGGTTTCTGTAAAATTTCTGAGAGTTAAATTACAGCAACTTTGTTTCTATGTT
The DNA here is from genome assembly GCA_021397845.1 of Areca catechu. Classification (NCBI taxonomy): domain Eukaryota; kingdom Viridiplantae; phylum Streptophyta; class Magnoliopsida; order Arecales; family Arecaceae; genus Areca; species Areca catechu. The sequence goes on from CM038050.1 coordinate 105,432,331, forward strand.
TCTGCATTTCAATTTTTTTGAGTGATCATCTCCTAATTCATCTTAAGGGCAATTGAGCATCTAAGATAAGGGGAGGAGTTGATAACCTCTCCTTAGCCCAAAACCACCATCCATTCATTCGATCCTAAGCCAAATTTTAAAATTTATTAGACTTAATTTGCCCTAGTGGGCTAGGGACACCAACAAGTCGGGTCTAGGCTAGTGTTGAGTCAGTTTGTCTAGTTACTCTGTGTGTGCTTTGTACTCAATGTCTAGAACGGTGGTTCAGGGATTCTATCTTGAAGGGCTTGTGTGCTGGTCCGCCTACCTGGCCAATCTCTGATTGGTGTATAGGATTGGCATTTCGGGACCTAACACTCCCCTTACACCTGCCTGGCTGAGTCCCGAGTCACTACAGGCTAGCTTGCCACTCTGATTGGGCATCTAGTTTGGGCTCTAGGTCTAGTTAAACCGTAGTCATTTCAGTCGAGTCTCATTTAGTGTGTTTGCTTGCATCATCATGTCTACCCGGAATGGAGTACCCTACCAACCTGGTCAAACCCAACCTGATTTAGATGCCATGGTTAGAACTCTTACCAAAAGTATGAACAAATGGAGTCAGGATATGACTGATACTGTTGCCCAGTTTAGGGATCGAGTCCAAGTACTTGAGAAACGTAGACATCAAAATTGGATCCCTGATCCAAAATTTAATAGGCCCCAACCTCACCCATGCTAGGAGCCTAGGAGGACCTTATACCGTGATCCCGAGCATAACCTTGGGAAGCCTAACCATGATATCTATAGTGTGGATCGTGTCTATGAGAGGTCCTTACAATATTCTAGGCCAGTCACTCAATAACCCAAGTCTTCTAGATCAAACCATTTAGATCCACACCCATACCCAAGTAAGGTCTCTACTAGCTTGAAACCCAGTGTGACCCAGGTTCCTATATCGCAAGAATGTTTGTTTTGTGGAGAAAGAGGCCATAAATCTAGTCAGTGCCCATGCATAGGACTGGCTTGTGCACAGCTAAGTGGTAAGAATCCTAAGGATGACATTAATGAGGGAGAACCCAAGCCTACCAGTGAGGAAGAAAGGTTAGGTATGACAAGCCCAGAATCAGTTGACCCGATTACCACTGACCCGAAACCCATTGAAGATGGCATCGAGGAAGTATATGATGCTGGCTTGAGTCTAGTTGATGAATATGAGGGGGAAGAACTTGAAGAATGTGACATCGATACTATTGGTTCCTTACCTGAGGAGACCTTGGAGAGCAACCAAGTGGTAGGACCTAGTTCAGAAATTCAAGAGATTTGTGAGAACCAAGTTCCTTTAGTCAAATACCCCCAGGAAGAACTCATAGTGTTAGCCCGAGCTACCAGTTCGTATCCTCTAATGACAGTCATTCCCCAAGTACCAATTGAAGATCTTTGCACTAAACTGTTTAAATTTGCCCACCCTATGGTAGATCCTCTCCTTAGGATGACTGAATCAAGCCTCTTACAATTGGACCTTGTCCCATGCTCAGCCACTAAGGTCTCTCCCGTAATCTCAGTTAGACATCCTTTTCTTGAGCGGATTGATTCACCCAGTCCTGTAGAAGTGCTCCTTATGGCCCCAGACCCCTTCCTTCGCATGACTGACCTACCCTTCTATAAAGTATACCTTTTCGCACCCATAGGTCAAATTTCAAGTTTTGAGGTCATCATCCATAGGCCCTTCCATGAATTATTCTCTAATCCATTTCTTGAGAAAGTGGATCATTATTTTCTTAGAGAACAAACCTTAATTGTTGCAATCACATGTCCTAGGCTACTCCCCGAACCATCTTTTGATCCATTCCTAGGAGTAGCAAACTTTTCCTTTCGTAAGGATGACCAGTTGACACTCATAGATCACCATTCAAACATTCAGGTCACCACCTTTAGTCAACAGATAATTCGAGACTCCACCTCATATTTCCTCCCTTTCTCTAGGACTTCCAATGCTTCTTACAACATCCAAGTATATTTTGTCGAAGTCTTTAGAGTGAACCATGTGTTAGAACCTATTAGGTTTTCCACCTACTTTTGGAAGACCTTATGGCACCTACTAGGCACCCATGATAAGTTTTCATGCTCTGCATGCCATCCTCCAACCCAAGGTCAAACCTAGAGAGCCGTAGTTTGTTAGGTTTAGACCTAGGGTTCCTTTGGAATAAAGTCCATTCTTTAGGAATGCGTCGTCAGTCTAGTTTAGTTTTTCTTGACCTTTTACTAAGCTTTGGCTCAGATTTTGGTTTGATTAAGAGCACCAGGAATTGGGATTTGTATTTTGTCCAGGGCTGAAATTGCATTCAATGTTTCGATCAATAGGTCTATAGGCTAGAGTCCCTTTGAAATTGTTCATGGATACAAGCCTCATACACCACTTGATCTGATTTCACTATTAGCCCACACACACAAGTCTCTTGATGCACTTGCATAGCATGTAAAAGGCTTGCATAAAAAAACTCATGCCAAAATAAATTTAAGTAATGAAACTTATAAGAAGTTGGCTGATTCTCAAAGGCGAGTCAAAACTTTTGTTGAGAGAGACTATGTAATAATTAGGTTAAGGCCTGAGCGGTTTTTTTTTCCTAGAACCGTTAGAAAGTTACATGCTAAAGGAGCTGGACCATTTAGTGTAGTGAAGAGAGTAGGATCCAATGCCTATGTGCTCGAGTTGCCTCCAGAACTAGGCAGTAGCTCTACTTTCAACATTACAGACTTAGTAGAGTATAGGGAGCCAGCTGTAATTCCTAGTGAGCCTTTTGAGCCTAATCCTGCTCTTGAGAGTGAACCCAACCCTGTGTGTCCACCAACAAACTGGCTTGTGAGGAAAGAGCAGAATGAAAAGATCCTGGATGATCAGGTAGTCTCTACTCGTAATCGAGGATACCAAAGATACCTGGTCCGCTGGCAAAGAAGGCCAGATTCTGATGACTCTTGGATCTCCCGAGAAGAATTACAAGAATTGGACCCAGACCTCTTGGAGAGATACCAGAGCCAACTTGATCCATACTCGACAGGGTCGAGTTCCTCCCACCCCGGGAGAATTGGTGTGGGCACCTGACTCAGAAGAAGACTTCAGGGCTCCATTTGGATCTCTGATTGACCTTGCCCGAAGAATTAGGATTTTCTGGTTTTGTAATAAGGGTTGACTTGATTAACTCAATTTTAGCTTGAGTCTGTATTTCCCTGTAATTTAATTTTGTTGAGTCATGTTGACTCAATAGTGGTCTAGGTCTTCTCCAGGGTGTCACATTTTCTCCCAAGACCAAGCAAGTGGGCGCCACACTCCCAGCCACACTCCCAGCCATATGCCTGAGTCCAGGTGGCGCCACATCTCTATCCAGTATGCTTTGGTCCCCACACCACAAGATAGCAGGTCCCTTCTCTCTTGCGCCACTTAAGGAGAAAATAATTTGGGATCCACAATTCAAGGGGGCGGCCAAAACATTTCCCTAAGAGTCAAGCTATGTAAAGAAGGAAGCATTTCTTGGGGAGCACTTCAAGGGGGCGCCCAATCCATGCCTAAAAACCCCAAAGCAAAGATGGGAAGAACCATGACTTAGGGAGAAAGAAAAGGAGGTGTCCAAAAGAGTTGAGCCATAGAAGGAAAGAAATTTTCTCTTGAAGAGCAGGGCTAGGAGGCGCCACCTACTTACCTTTTGGAGCCACCAATCAACACTTTAGGAACCTCTTGGCCGGCCATATGTGTAGGAATTGATTCTACAAACCTAATTTGAAGATCCATCCTATTAGTCCCACATGGGAAGATGTAAAACCCTGCTCTCTTGTAAAGTCCTATAAATTAAACCCCTCTTGTAAGTTTTAAAAATATCTGATGAATGAATCCAATTTATGTGTGAGCAAACTCTGTGTTTTCTCTCTTCTGCAATTGCATCCAGGTGTTGAGCTCCGTGAGGGAGTAAATCCGGGTTCCCCAGGAACCTTGAGGAGGTGTGAGATCTCCAACCCCAAAACCCTAGGTTAGCCACTTCACTCCAAAACCCTAGCCACCCATAATTCTCCTCAATCCATCAAACCCTAGCCTACCCCACCTCCCACGGCCACTCTCTCCAAGTCAAGGCTGACCACCAGCATCCGGGTCCAGTCCGGATACTTCAGATTCAGAGCAAATTACAGAGGGAGCCAGATCAACCTTTAGGAGAATCCAGATTTCAGCAACATCAGCTTTCAAGTTCTTCAATCTGGTAAATCCTTCCTTGAGTATCTGATTCCATCACTTGTTCTTCTTCTTTCCCAGATCTTGAGTTCAGGAGAAGCCGACTCAGCCACAGGACCAGTATTGGAGGATCCATTGCGAAGATATCCGAATCCGAGGATCCAACAATCTGCTCGAGAGAGTTCTTCCACCAAACTTTGTGAAGATCACTGTCTGGTTGGTAACCCATCTCTTCTCTTTATTTCTGTCCTATTGAAAGTTCAGAGCGAAACCCTAGGTCTGGGAGTTTCTCAACCCCCAGTGATCCGTTACTTCTGAACCACTCTGATAACCTAGTTTCTTTTAAATTGTGCTTTCAATTATTACCTAGTTTCTTTCAATTTAGTTTAGCTTTCCTTTGAGTCAAAGCCAATTTCTGAAAATATATAAAAAAAAAGAATTAATCTTAATTTATTTTCGCATCGCATCATCTCCTCTTTTGTTCTGCATCATTTTGGTATCAGAGCCCTGTCTAGGGTTTCTGACTTGCTTGCATGTTTTGAGTGTCTCTCTTTTTTACTTTGTCTGCTCGAAGTAAACTCCCCAGGACGTCCGGTCCTAGGAATGAAATGAGGTGCAAGCCTCCTCTTTCCATTCCACGGGTGTTCCTAGGGCGTGTAGGGGATCCGCTGGGTTACAACTTCGTAGCAGGAATTGTAAACGGGGGAAGCGTTCTGTTTTTAGTCTATAACTATTCTGTTGCAGGAATTGTTTCTTATTACAGGTAATTCCAAGTAATGTGATTTTTGTTTTGCTGGAACCAGTATAATTAAAACTATTTTACATAATTTTACTATGATTTATTGGTTTCTGTAAAATTTCTCAGAGTTAAATTACAGCAACTTTGTTTTTGTGTTTCTGCATTTCAATTTTTTTTGAGTGATCATCTCCTAATTCATCTTAAGGGCAATTGAGCATCTAAGATAAGGGGAGGAGTTGATAACCTCTCCTTAGCCCAAAACCACCACCCATTCATTCGATCCTAAGACAAATTTTAAAATTTATTAGACTTAATTTGCCCTAGTGGGCTAGGGACACCAACAAGTCGGGTCTAGGCTAGTGTTGAGTCAGTTTGTCTAGTTACTCTGTGTGTGCTTTGTACTCAGTGTCTAGAATGGTGGTTCAGGGATTCTATCATGAAGGGCTTGTGTGCTGGTCTGCCTACCTGGCCAATCTCTGATTGGTGTCTAGGATTGGCATTTAGGGACCTAACACTCCCCTTACACCTGCCTGGCTGAGTCCCGAGTCACTACAGGCTAGCTTGCCACTCTGATTAGGCATCTAGTTTGGGCTCTATGTCTAGTTAAACCGTAGTCGTTTCAGTCGAGTCTCATTTAGTGTGTTTGCTTGCATCATCATTCTACCCGGAATGGAGTACCCTACCAACCTGGTCAAACCTAACCTGATTTAGAGGCCATGGTTAGAACTCTTACCAAAAGTATGAACAAATGGAGTCAGGATATGACTGATACTGTTGCCCAGTTTAGGGATCGAGTCCAAGTACTTGAGAAACGTAGACATCAAAATTGGACCCTTGATCCAAAATTTAATAGGCCCCAACCTCATCCATGCCAGGAGCCTAGGAGGACCTTATACCGTGATCCCGAGCATAACCTTAGGAAGCCTAACCATGATATCTATAGTGTGGATCGTGTCTATGAGAGGTCCTTACAATATTCTAGGCCAGTCACTCAACAACCCAAGTCTTCTAGATCAAACCATTTAGATCCACACCCATACCCAAGTAAGGTCTCTACTAGCTTGAAACCCAATTTGACCCAGGTTCCTATATCGCAAGAATGTTTGTTTTGTGGAGAAAGAGGCCATAAATCTAGTCAGTGCCCATGCATAGGACTGGCTTGTGCACAGCTAAGTGGTAAGAATCCTAAGGATGACATTAATGAGGGAGAACCCAAGCCTACCAGTGAGGAAGAAAGGTTAGGTATGACAAGCCCAGAATCAGTTGACCCGATTACCACTGACCCGAAACCCATTGAAGATGGCATCGAGGAAGTATATGATGCTGGCTTGAGTCTAGTTGATGAATATGAGGGGGAAGAATTTGAAGAATGTGACATCGATACTATTGGTTCCTTACCTGAGGAGACCTTGGAGAGCAACCAAGTGGTAGGACCTAGTTCAGAAATTTAAGAGATTTGTGAGAACCAAGTTCCTTTAGTCAAATACCCCCAAGAAGAACTCATAGTGTTAGCCTGAGCTACCAGTTCGTATCCTCTAATGACAGTCATTCTCCAAGTACCAATTGAAGATCTTTGCACTAAACTGTTTAAGTTTGCCCACCCTATGGTAGATCCTCTCCTTATGATGACTGAATCTAGCCTCTTACAATTGGACCTTGTCCCATGCTCAGCCACTAAGGTGATGCAGAACAAATAAAGAAATGCGATGCGGAAGTAAATTAAGATTAACTAATTTTTTTTGTTGTTTTTATATGTTTGTAGAAGTTGGCTTCAAATCAAAGAAAAGTTAACCTAACATTGAAAGATACTAATATGATAATTGAAAGCACAATTTTAAGGAAACTAAATTATCAAAGTAGTTCAGAAGCAACGGATCGCTGGGGGTTGAGAAACTCCCAGACCTAGGGTTTCACTCCGAACTTTCAGCAGAACAGAAATAAAGAGAAGAGATGGTTTACCTAACCAGACAATGATCTTCACAGATTTTGGTGGAAGAACTCTCCCGAGCAGATTGTTGGATCCTCGGATTCAGATTTCTTCGCAATGGATCCTCCAGTACTGGTCCTTTGGCGGGTTGGCTTCTCCTGAACTCAAGATCTAGAAGAGAAGAAAAACAATTGATGGAATCAGAGAGTCAAGGGAAGAATTTACCAGGTTGATGAACTTGAAGATTGAAATTGCTGAAAACTGGATTCTCCTGGAAGCTGATATGATTTTCCTTGGAACTTGCTCTGGATCTGAAGTAGCCGGACTGGATCTGGATGAAGGTGGACGGCCTGGACTTGTAGAGAGAGAGAGGCCGTGGGAGATGGATGGATCTAGGGTTTGATGGATTGAAAATAATGAAGGATGGCTAGGGTTTTGGGATTTCAAGTAGCTAACCTAGGGTTTTGGATAAAGATGGAGATCTCTCACCTCCTCAAGGCTCCAATGGAACCCGGATTACCCCCTCACGGAGCTCAACACTTAGAATAGTGCGGAAGAAGAGAAACCTAGGTCACTCAACACAAGAGAGTAGCAAAAAATAATTTTCTTCATTGATTTTCAAAGTTACAAAGAGAGGTCTATTATATAGACCTAAAATTTTCTCCTAGCTTGTACAAATTCTCATGTGGGACTAAACTCTTCCAACCTCTAGATTAGGTAGAAAACCCCCTCTCTTGGTCAACCAAGACTTCAAAAAAATTGGGACGGCCATAAAGGAATTTTTTTTTGGAATTTTTATGGCGCCTCCTTTGGAGTTGGATTTGGATTTGGAGTCCTCCTCTTCTTATGGCATTTCTTCTTTTCTTCCACTCCAAGTTAAGCTCTTTGATTTTGATTTGAACTTCAATTGGATGTCCTTCTTTGATTTCTTCTCCAAGAGAAGTTTTCTTCCTTCTTTGCTTAGGTAAAATAGGCAGGTATGGGCGCCTCCTTTAAATTAGCTTCCAATTTGATTTTTTCTTCTTTGGGTATGGGGACCATGACACTGGGATGCCTCTGTGGCGCCTCCTGGACTCTGGCGTGTGCTCGGAGTGTGGCTGGGCGTGTGGCTTGGAGTGTGGCCTCCACTTGCTTGAACCTTGATTTGATTGGAAGACAAATGTGGCACCATTTTGGACCAAATTGAAATTACATCGGGACTTGCACCGAGTCAACATGACTCAACAAAATTTAAATGGTGACTCAAGAAATAAATAAAAATAAATAAACTGGTTGACCAGGTCAACCTTTATTACAAACCCTAATTTCTCGGGCAATGTCAATCAGAGATCCAGATGGAGCTCTGAAGTCTTCTTCTGAGTCTGGTGCCCGCACCATAAGGTCTCTCCCGTAATCTCAGTTGGACATCCTTTTCTTGAGCGGATTGATTCACCCAGTCCTGTAGAAGTCCTCCTTATGGCCCCAGACCCCTTCCTTCGCATGACTGACCTACCCTTCTATAGAGTATACCTTTCCGCACACATAGGTCAAATTTCAAGTTTTGAGGTCATCATCCATAGGCCCTTCCATGAATCATTCTCTAATCCATTTCTTGAGAAAGTGGATCATTATTTGCTTAGAGAACAAACCTTAATTGTTGCAATCACATGTCCTAGGCTACTCCCCGAACCATCTTTTGATCCATTCCTGGGAGTAGCAAACTTTTCCTTTCGTAAGGATGACCAGTTGACACTCATAGATCACCATTCAAACCTTCAGGTCACCACCTTTAGTCAACAGATAATTCGAGACTCCACCTCATATTTCCTCCCTTTCTCTAGGACTTCCAATGCTTCTTACACCATCCAAGTATATTTTGTCGAAGTCCTTAGAGTGAACCACGTGTCAGAACCTATTAGGTTTTCCACTTACTTCTGGAAGACCTTATGGCACCTACTAGGCACCCATGATAAGTTTTCATGCTCTGCATGCCATCCTCCGACCCAAGGTCAAACCTAGAGAGCCGTAGTTTGTTAGGTATAGACCTAAGGTTCCTTTGGAATAAAGTCCATTCTTTAGGAATGCGTCATCAGTCTAGTTTAGTTTTTCTTGACCTTTTACTAGGCTTTGGCTCAGATTTTGGTTTGATTGAGAGCACCAGGAATTGGGATTTGTATTTTGTCCAGGGCTGAAATTGCATTCAATGTTTCGATCAATAGGTCTATAGGCTAGAGTCCATTTGAAATTGTTCATGGATACAAGCCTCATACACCACTTGATCTGATTTCACTATTAGCCCACACACACAAGTCTCTTGATGCACTTGCATAGCATGTAAAAGGCTTGCATAAAAAATTCATGCCAAAATAAATTTAAGTAATGAAACTTATAAGAAGTTGGCTGATTCTCAAAGGCGAGTCAAAACTTTTGTTGAGAGAGACTATGTAATGATTAGGTTAAGGCCTGAGCGATTTTTTTTTCCTGGAACCGTTAGAAAGTTACATGCTAAAGGAGCTGGACCATTTAGTGTAGTGAAGAGAGTAGGATCCAATGCCTATGTGCTCGAGTTGCCTCCAGAACTAGGCAGTAGCTCTACTTTCAACATTACAGACTTAGTAGAGTATAGGGAGCCAGCTGTAATTCCTAGTGAGCCTTTTGAGCCTAATCCTGCTCTTGAGAGTGAACCCAACCCTGTGTGTCCACCAACAAACTGGCCTGTGAGGAAAGAGCAGATTGAAAAGATCCTAGATGATCAGGTTATCTCTACTCGTAATCGAGGATACCAAAGATACCTAGTCTGCTGGCAAAGAAGGCCAGGTTCTGATGACTCTTATATCTCCCGAGAAGAATTACAAGAATTGGACCCAGACCTCTTGGAGAGATACCAGAGCCAACTTGATCCATACTCGACAGGGTCGAGTTCCTCCCACCCCGGGAGAATTGGTGTGGGTACCAGACTCAGAAGAAGACTTCAGGGCTCCATCTGGATCTTTGATTGACCTTGCCCGAAGAATTAGGGTTTTATGGTTTTGTAATAAGGGTTGACTTGATTAACTCAATTTTAGCTTGAGTCTGTATTTTCCTGCAATTTAATTTTGTTGAGTCATGTTGACTCAGTAGTGGTCTAGGTCTTCTCCAGGGTGTCACATTTTCTTCCAAGACCAAGCAAGTGGGCGCCACACTCCCAGCCACACTCCCAGCCACACGCCTGAGTCCAGGGGGCGCCACATCTCCATCCAGTATGCTTTGGTCCCCACACCACAAGATAGCAGGTCCCTTCTCTCATGCGCCACTTAAGGAGAAAATAATTTGGGATCCACAATTCAAGGGGGCGGCCAAAACATTTCCCTAAGAGTCAAGCTATGTAAAGAAGGAAGCACTTCTTGGGGAGCACTTCAAGGGGGCGCCCAATCCATGCCTAAAAAGCCCAAAGCAAAGATGGGAAGAACCATGACTTAGGGAGAAAGAAAAGGAGGTGTCCAAAAGAGTTGAGCCATGGAAGGAAAGAAATTTTCTCTTGAAGAGCAGGGCTAGGAGGCGCCACCTACTTACCTTTTGGAGCCACCAATCAACACTTTAGGAACCTCTTGGCCGGCCATATATGTGGGAATTGATTCTACAAACCTAATTTGAAGATCCACCCTATTAGTCCCACATGGGAAGATGTAAAACCCTACTCTCTTGTAAAGTCCTATAAATTAAACCCCTCTTGTAAGTTTTAAAAATATCTGATGAATGAATCCAATTTATGTGTGAGCAAACTCTGTGTTTTCTCTCTTCCGCAATTGCATCTAGGTGTTAAGCTCCGTGAGTGAGTAAATCCGGGTTACCCAGGAACCTTGAGGAGGTGTGAGATCTCCAACCCCAAAACCCTAGGTTAGCCACTTCACTCCAAAACCCTAGCCACCCATAATTCTCCTCAATCCACCAAACCCTAGCCTACCCCACCTCCCACGGCCACTCTCTCCAAGTCAAGGCCGACCACCAGCATCCGGGTCCAGTCCGGATACTTCAGATTCAGAGCAAATTCCAGAGGGAGCCATATCAACCTTTAGGAGAATCCAGATTTCAGCAACATCAGCTTTCAAGTTCTTTAATCTGGTAAATCCTTCCATGAGTATCTGATTCCGTCACTTGTTCTTCTTCTTTCCCAGATCTTGAGTTCAGGAGAAGCCGACTCAGCCACAGGACCAGTATTGGAGGATCCATTGCGAAGATATCCGAATCCGAGGATCCAACAATCTGCTCGAGAGAGTTCTTCCACCAAACTTTGTGAAGATCACTGTCTGGTTGGTAACCCATTCTTCTCTTTATTTCTATCCTGTTGAAAGTTCAGAGCGAAACCCTAGGTCTGGGAGTTTCTCAACCCCCAGTGATCCGTTACTTCTGAACCACTATGATAACCTAGTTTCTTTTAAATTGTGCTTTCAATTATTACCTAGTTTCTTTCAATTTAGTTTAGCTTTCCTTTGAGTCAAAGCCAATTTCTGAAAATATATATAAAAAAAAGAATTAATCTTAATTTATTTCCGCATCGCATCATCTCCTCTTTTGTTCTGCATCACTAGTCTGATCGAGTCTGGTAAACCGATTGGTGTCGAGGTAGGTTTGGCATTGTGATCATGGTTGTATGAGGCTACCTCTTTCCTGGCCAACTTGGTTGGTGTCTAGGAAAGATGGTTAATGGTGGATACTCACCCATGATCTTACCTACCTGGCTAGTCGAGTCGACCAGAACTGATTGGAAAAGCTCAATGACTCGAGTTAACCCATGTCACCCAGGTTGATCGGTCTGACTGATCTATAGGTGCCCATGGATCAATTTGTTGATTTATTTCAACCCTCCTAGAATCTGATTGATTCAGTGAGAGGATGATCCATGTCCTTGTCTTTTTCTTCTGTCACAACTAAAAAATTCTCTAAAATTATTAGGTCCTTAAAAAGACTAAGTCAAAGAGTTGACAGTGTCTTAGCCTCCCATTAAGTTGGATAGAAATGTGTCCACTAGCTTGGTGTGCATCGGCAGTTCCATAGAACGGGTGTACATCCGGCGACTGGAATTTCTATCTGATCGATGATGGTTCAGTGCAACCTCCTTAACGGGACCAGGTGGGCCGGCCATAGTCGGGCTTGGTCTTTAGTTAGCTGGAAGCATTGAATTTGTCATTTTAATGGTTGGACCTAACCAGAGACCCACAAAAGGAGGCCCCTAGGTCGATTGGGGTGTTCTCTGGGGCAAAATAAAATACTGAAAATTGTTTAGGAAAACAATTGGTTTACAAACCTACCTTTAGGCTCATATGGGTGAGCTGGCCATAGTCGGGCTCATGCGAGGCCTATTGGATTTCAGTACCCACTTGAAAAAGTGTTTTTATGGATTGGAGTTAGAGGCTACCAATCTGAAAAATTAGTGGAAGGAACCTTTAGACTAAAGTCCAAGTCTTTTGGTTAAATTATTAATTCATACACTAATTTGGTCTTATTTTCTTTTCAGATGTCTTCCAATTTATCGCTCCGATCACTTCTCGATAACGAGAAGTTAAAGGGTCACAACTTCGATAGTTGGTATCGAAGATTGAGAATTATTCTGGAGCATGAACGGATCCTCTATGTGATAACGGATTCGGCACCTGAAATCTCTCCTGCTAATGCACGGAGTGCGGTCAGAGACGCTTATCTGAAGTGGGTCTCTGATCGGACTACTGTCCGATGCATTATGTTAGAGACAATGAACAGTGAGTTCAGTCGCAAATTTGAGGAGGCCCAACCTGCTGAAATCCTACAAAAGTTGAAGGAATCCTTCGGCACCCCGGATGATGTAGAACGGTACAAAGTGTCTTGTGCCATCTATAATTCCAAGATGCCGAATGGCAGTTCAGTCACTGATCATGTATTGTACATGATCGAGCTGATTGAAAAGTTGGGCAAACTTGGATGCCCCTTGCACGAGCAGCTCGGCAAGAATGCGATCCTGAATTCTCTTCCCTCCTCCTATCTTGATTTTCTCGATCATTATAGAATGAACAAGCCTGCAGTCAACTACCATGGTCTTTTGGGATTGCTGCAGACTTTCGAGAAAGACCACCAACTGAATAAAGGGGTGGTGAATTTAGTGGGAGGTAGTAGAGGTCGTCGTCCTTTTAAGAAAGGGAAGAAGAAAACAAATAAAAAGAAGGTGCAGAATGCTCCTGGCCCTAGTTGATGCGGCAAGCATCATGGCAGCAGGGAATCAGGCGGGTGTCCGTGAGGCATCACGGGCGGAGATGGGGAGCCGAGAGGGTTTCGGCGGCTCTCCAGCGTCGGGCGAATCTGCGACACGGGCGTGCGGCGGCGAGCATGCGGTGATGGTCTTCCGGCCTGAGACTTCGGGGGCTACACGGGGGTGCCGGCTCAAGGGCGTTGCTGGCGGCACGGGTGTACCGGCTCGAGGGCGACGTGAGCCTTGCTTCCGGTGGCTGGTGATGGTGGAAGGGGCCCACACGATAGATGGCATCTCAGGCGGCGGGAGGGGCTTCACGGAGGGGTTCGGCTGCAGCGACAATGGTGATGCATGGGAGCCCGATTCCGATGATTGACAGCGGACAAGGTAGGAGCCTGGCAGATCTGGTGTCTTGCTGGCGGAGATGGGAGCGGAGGAGTCCTTCGGTGGGATCGACTGTGATGAAAACAGGGGATCGAAAAAGGGTTTGCTGGCAATGGTGTGCTTGGGAGAATTATTCACAGGATGTTTTGAATGATAGAGATTAAGAGGAAGAAGCAGGAGAGTTAGAGGAGGAAGAGGGAAAGAAGAATCTGAGAAGAGATGGAGATGGGGATCACGGGACGGAGGCGGAGGGGAGGCTTGATCGGAGGGGTTCGGGTGTGAACTTCTGGATCGGCTGCAGGTGATGGAGACGATCTTGACGAGCGATGGTAGCAGGGGGTGTCGACACAGAAAAGAGTTGGGAAGAAGAAATGTAGCCTAATCCATCTAGTCTCTGATACCAAGTTGATGGGGCACGGGATAGGATCGTCGGCGAGCTGAGAAGTCGCCGAAGATTAGGGTATCCTATTTTTTTTTCTATTTTTGATTTCTTTATGGTGGTGACGAAGGAAAAAATAGGGATGGAGGATAACGAGGATGGACTACCACGAACCCTGAAACCCACTCTCATAGAAAGACTTCACACCTCTAGGGCATTATACCTACCACCCACCTCACTACATGCAGTCTAGGATATCTCACCTACCACCCATCTCACTACATGCGAAGCCCAGGGTATTTCACCTACCACCCAGGTCACTCCTAGAGCCATGAGGGGGATTTCAAAGAACGTGGAGGAAAACGAAGATGGGGGGATAACTAGGGCATCACGCCCCTACGATGTCCCGAAGGACAAAGACAACATCAACACCCGCAGGTGAAGACATAATGGGCCATAGCCCTGAACAACAACTGCCAAACCAACTGACAAACCAAATCCCAAAAAATCAATTTCTTCTTGACTTGGGCATTGGATGCTTGGAAGAGAGAATAGTTTGGTGTGGAAGAGGGGCTTAGAGACAATCACTCAAAACGTAAAACTTCAATTCAACTTCAACTTTCATTCCAATCTCCAAAATCAAAATAATTTAAATTTCAAATAAAAGATAAATCCTAAATTTATTTTTCAAATTTATTTGTTGCTCCGAAATTTGTGCTGCTTCGAGATTCGTGCAGGCTGATGTCCCCATCACAGCCACGCCATCAGGGGTTACAACAAAACCAAGGAAGATAATTCTACTGGTCATAAATTCACACTTTTTGAGATTACCGTAGAGACTATCATTCCTCAAAACTTGGCAGACTTGTCTAAGGTGGCCTAGGTGATCTGCAGGGGTCTTACTATAGATCAGGATGTCATCAAAATAGACCACTACAAACTTCCCTATGAAAGCTCTAAGCACCTGGGTCATAATCCTCATGAAAGTACTAGGGGCATTGGACAACCCAAAAGGCATAACAACCCATTCATAGAGACCATCCTTAGTTTTGAAAGCGGTTTTCCACTCATCCCCTAGTCTAATCCTAACCTGATGATAGCCGCTCTTGAGATCAATTTTAGAAAAAACCATGGCACCGGCCATCATATCTAGCATGTCATCTAGTCTAGGGATGGGGAACCTATACTTGATTGTGATTTTATTGATGGCACGACTATCAACACACATCCTCCACGTGCCATCCTTCTTCGGGGTTAGAAGTGCAGGGACTGCACAAAGGCTAAGACTCTCTCTAATGAACCCCTTCCTCAATAATTCGCCAACCTGCTTTTGCAGTTCTTTATGCTCAGATGGATTCATCCTATAATGGGGCAAGTTGGGTAAAGTAGCTCCTGGGACTAAATCTATGGAATGCTGAATATCCCTAAGAGGTGGAAGGTGGTCAGGCAAATCCTCGGGAAAAACATCCTCAAATTCTTCTAATAAAGGCTTAACTTCCTGAGGAGGCTCTGAGGGTGTAGGAGTCCTAAGTTCCTTAGCAGTCAACATCCAAATGGGTGAACCACTATGAATTTCTTGTTCTAGATCCTTGGCACTAATTAGGTTCACTCCAGTCTTCATTTCTCTGACCTTATTGGTTCCTTTAGCTACCTTGTCCTTAGGAGGGACTGAATGGATTGTGGTCTTCTTTCCATTGAAACTAAAGACACAGGTGTTGGATTTTCCTAAGAGGGTGGCATCATGATCATACAACCAAGGTCTTCCAAGAATTATACTGCTCACCCCCATGGGCAAGACATCACACCAAATCTTCTCTTGATAGGATTGCATTTGGATTTGGACCTGATATCTAGACTGGATGGGTATAGAGGTAGAGTCTACCCAAGAAACCTTATAGGGGTTGGGGTGGGGAACTGGGGTTAAGCCTAACATTTTGACAGTGCTAGTAGAAATGGCATTCACACAGCTCCCACTATCTATGATGATTTTACATACCTTATCCCCTAGTTTAAGGAAAGTCTGTAGGATGTTAGTCCTACGCCAATCTTCCTGAACTTTGGTCTGGGACAGGATGCATCTTACAACACCTAATTGGTCAGACTCTATGGTTTCTTCCTCTCCTTCATACTCATCGACCAAATTCATTCCGGTCTCATAAACTTCTTCTTCAAACTCCTCATTAGGCTCGGAATTCTCTTCTCCTCCCTCTTCTATATAAAGGGATCTACGAGGGCACTGGCTAGAAATATGACCTACCTTATGGCACTTAAAACAAGCTATGGCTGTGCACTGGTTGGAGATATGACCGGGCTTCTGGCACTTAAAACAGATGATACTAGGGGTTCTCTGGGTGTCAGGTGCCATACCTTTGTCCATGGGTCTAGGGGTGGGAATACCCTGATTAGGCTTGCTAGGGGTAACCTGGCTAGGTCCATTTCTTGGGATTGGGGCACTAACCCTAGAAGGCATGGGTCCTCTCTGAAACTTCTCAGTATTCAGTGCAATTTGATAGGCTTGGTCTAGGTCAGTAACCTCTCTCAGAAATAACTCTCTCTTAATGTCTTCCCTAAGTCCAGCCCTAAATCTAGACAAAGTGACCTCATGGGCTTCACTCACATCACATCTCATCAGGTACTCATCAAAGGTGGTTATGTAGTCTGATACAGATCGGTTCCCTTGTTTCAAAGTCTGCCATTGGTCTAACAGATTTTGCTGGTATGAAATGGGTAGGTACTTGTCTCTAAGCTTCTCTTTCATACCCTGCCAAGTGGTTATGGGCTCTACATTTCATCTTCTAGTGGTCAGCTCAATGTTCCCCCAGTATAACCTAGCTTGACGTACTAACTTCATCTTGGCAAACTTGAATTTCCTCTCCTCAGACATGGCATACCACTCAAAGTACTGGTCCATCTCACCCTCCCAATCAGAATACACCTTAGGTTTATACTACCATCAAAAGTGGGTGCATCTAACTTGATGTTTCGAATGAACCTATCATCTCTATCCTCAAGTTCTGGGTCAGGCCTCCTATGATTAGGTTCAGGATCTCGGTATAAAGGTCTTCTAGGCTCTTGGTGTGGGTGAGGTTGAGGCACATTAAAATATGGGTCAGGAGTCCAATTCCGATGCCTAGGTTCCTCTAGCACTTGGACTCGATCCCTAAGCTGGGCAAAATCCTCATGGACTTGTTCTTTAAACTGGGCAACAGTGGTAGTCACATCCTGACTCAGTTTGTTCATACTCTCAGTAAGAGCTCTAACCATGGCCTCTAAATCAGGTTGGGTTTGACCAGGTTGGTAGGGCACTCCATTCCGGGTAGACATGATGCAAGCAAACACACAAAATGAGACTTAACTGAACGGCTATGGGCTAACTAGACCTAGAGCCCAAACTAGATGCCCAATCAGAGTGGCAAGCTAGCCTGTAGTAACTCAGGACTCAGCCAGGCAGGTGTAAGGGGAGTGTTAGGTCCCTAGATGCCAATCCTATACACCAATCAGTGATTGGCCAGGTAGGCGGACTAGCACACAAGCCCATCGGGATGGAATCCCTGAACCATCATTCTAGACAATGAGTACAAAGCACACACATAGTAACCAGATAAACTGACTCAACACTAGCCTTGACCCGACTTGTTGATGTTCCTAGCCCACTAGGGAAATTAGGTCTAATTAAT